>CM077129.1:13546250-14925000 GCA_039645545.1 Dendrolimus houi
TTTAAATTATGGCATTTATTTTATTTACTAGTATAAAGACCAAACTAAGCCTGGGCAAATTTCTGGCAAATGTATCTACTACTTTTTGAGTTTTACGGATACAAGCTTACAAAAGTGAAATTATATATGAAGAACAATAAGTATATATTATATTTATTGTGGTGAGTTATATTAATTATAGGATGTAATAAAATTTCTTCGACGCTGACGTTGGTAACACCTCTGATATTGCAAACGTCCATAGGCGACGGTAAACGCTTTCCATCAGGTAGACCGTCAGCCTGTCTGTAGAGTACACTCCAGCTATAAAAAAAACTTTTCAATTAAAATGCAACGATATGTTAACATAACAAAACTACGTTTTAACATTTTCAACTACGGATCAGGCTAGAGGGCGTCCGACACTACGTTTACCGAGACGCGGTCTCCACTCCAGGACTCCTCTGCTTCATCGGCCATCGGTCCTACGGGATACGTTTTTTTAGTTTTTTTGTTGCAGTAGTTCAGCAGACAGGCAGACTGCCCACTTGATGGAAAGTGGTTACCGTCGGCTATGGACATTTGCAACATCAAAGGTGCTACGTGCTACTGGCCTACTGTCACTTCAATTTGCTAATTTTGCGAGCTATGTCGGTTAATTTGGTTCTTTTACGGATATCCTCATTTCTAATTCTATCCATAAGAGAAACACCCAACATAGCTCACTCACTCGTTGAGAGACTTGGAACTTACGGACCAATCCTGCCGTCAGTGTCCATGTCTCGACCCCATAGGTCAGTACGTGGAGGACGCATTGCTCGAAGACTTTCGTCTTTAAGCATTGCGGCATAGTCGACGAGAAGACTTGACGAAACTTACCGAATCCTGCCTAGCCCAACTGAATCCTCCTATTGGCTTCTTCCTCGAAGTTGTGCCTGCCTATCTGTATTTTCTGCCCAAGGTAGACATATTCCTGCACAACTTCCAGAGGGGCGCCATCGACGTTTACTCTCGGCATGGCGTGTTCATTCATAGAACAGATAGAACAGAACAGACACAAACATACGGAAGCTGAATTTTTATATACAAAGACATATACCAGATTAACCTCATTTAGATTAAATGATACTCGCTTTACATTTAGAATACGACGATATAACTTACATTTAGTGTAAGCAAACAAATCCAACTTGACTTACCTGAATAAATAATTTTGGAGTGAACTGTTTGTTGTTTGGAAACCCTGCTATTAGTCACGTAATAACTTCTGAAAATGTTGCTCTGGGCTTATGTTACTCGAGTAACAGTAAACTCTAATTAAAGGTTACATAATTAATACTTTTTAGCAACCCTACACTATAATGATTTAATTGCTTGTAAATATTTAGGCTGAAGGCTATTTTCATGAAAAATACGAATACGAGATTATTACCACGGTATTTATACAGCCTTTTGGATTAAATATTTACAGCTGCTTGATACATGAATATCACACACTACTATACGGTAAAATATACATATAGATTGACAAGACATAAAATCTTATCACTAACTAGCTGATGCCCGCGACTTCGTCCGTGTGGTACGGTTTTTTAACTATTCCACGGGAACTCTTTAATTTTTCGGGATCAAAAGTGTCTTATATGTTGACCAGGGATATAAGATACCACCATACAAAATTTCATTTAAATCGGTTCAGTCGTTTCGGAGATTAGCCGGTACAAACAGACAGACAAACAGAGAAACATAAAATTTGAACAAAATCTAAATTAGTTCTATTTCACTTCTTACATCCCCCTGACTCGGTTTTTAGCATTTTTTTCATTGTACAGAAATTCGACCTCTACAGTTTTATTATAAGTATAGATAATCCGTTCTTATATACAAGTTTGCAAGTTTTTTTAGGATACTTTTAGTCATGAAAAAACACACTTTTTATTTAAAAAACAAACTGTAAACAGCGAAGCTATTTTAAAGAAAGGTATACGTAGTAAGATTTTCTCGGGAAAGGATATAGATCATTTTTCTAAAGAAAAAACAATGTTGAATGGAGCGATTCGATAGAGAGAGAAATTTGTATGAGTGATCCATAATTCTTCATGTTAGGGATATGAAACTTCATATTTAGGGTTTTGGTAAGAAATAAAGAAATACGTATTTCAGCGTCAAAATTGCTTTTTTAAAGTTGTAGTAGTAGGCTAATATACAAGGTGGATTTTTTTAATGCCACCTGGAGGGAAAGTTCTCTAAATAATAGAGATAGCAAATTTTACTCCAAAGAAACATTTCTTTATTTTTGAAAAGAAATAAAACTGCATTCAAAGATTTTCGAAAATTCTCTTGCTTCACCCGGGAATCGAACCGACTAAAATCAATTAGTCAAAATAACAAATGATATTTTCTAATGTAACATTCCCTATTTAAAACTACCTCATACACGCAGTTATGTCGCATCCGCATCTAAGAAAGGAGTTTGCATTACAAACACGTGCTATTGCAATCGTCTTATCTAAATAGTACTTAATTAGTCATTTTAATTGATAAATAACGTCAATGATAAATTATTAATTACTAATATAAGTAAACAGAAACAATGGATCTTTGAGTAAAAGTGCTTTAGCTTGACCCATTGAATTTATAAGTACAGATTTCATGGTTTTTCTTTCAATAAAATTACCAAGTATGTTAGAGATTTCATCTTTGTGGTTGACCCTAACGATCGATGCAACAAAATTACAGGGTGTAATTTTTACAGATTTTAGTCGGTTCGATTCCCGGGTGAAGCAAGAGAATTTTCGAAAATCTTTGAATGGAGTTTTATTTTTTTCAAAAATAAAGAAATGTTTTTTGGAGTAAAATTTTCTATCTCTATTATTTAGAGTACTTTCCCTCCAGGTGGCATTAAAAAATTCCATCCTGTATACAAATACCAAAGTATTTAGCATTGATTAAAATATAATATTTGATCAATACTTTTAATTAATTCAGTTTATAACTACGTATTTCATTAAGCTTCATTAGCAGAAATGTCCCTTTACTTGCGTAAGTTGAATCAATTTTTAGTTAAAGAGAAGTTAATTCAGGATTTCAAGTTGGAAGAAGCCTTTGAAACTGTTTGAGCAACTGCTGCTCGTTCTATGTTTCCAAAATATAATACTTTTTAAGTCTGCCATTTTAATCTGATACTACAATTTGATTGTCTTTTTGTGTTGATACTATAAGTAAATAATCGGCAGACAAAGAAGTTATACTTGTGTTATGGCTAATATACAACGGATTACTCGGGGGGCGATCCCAGGCACCCAGACTATAATAAATAACGGAGAAAATTCGTTTTCGACATTTACCGTACCAGGAATCGAACCCGGAGTTTTCCTGCAGCGAGGTAAGCCGGTAAAGGCTTAGCCCGCTCGACCAAAGAGGCCTTCTAAAATATGAATGAATGTACTATTTATTCTAATTAATTATACTTTTAACAAATAATAAAGCAGCAAAAAATAACCGTATTAATTATTTTTAATGTTTCGCAAGCATTCTGACAAAAATGGAATCTTTTTGTCTTATCCATTCATCTATCTTTGTGCTTCCAAAATATTTTCAAAGAAAATAATTTTTATATAATTTATAATAATATACAATATCAGCCCATAAATATCCCACTGCTAGACTCGGGCCTCCCATTATAGGGCGAACGGACAGTTTACCCGCCACGCTTGTCCAAGGCAGGTTGGCAGGTTTGACACATCGGTTATCTCGATGTGCAGGTTGCATCACGATGTTTTCCGTCACCGTTGTTAGCACGTGGTAATTGCAACAATATGCACATTAGATCAAAAAACTGATTAAGCGGTGCGTGCGTTTCGGCCAGGATCGAACCCGCGCTACCGCGACGTGTATATAGTTTGATGAGTATTTAATATGCGAGATATAAGGGATTTTAGATTTAATAAGCCGGATAACAATGTAAAAATTCTTCGTTATGCGTTCAGTAAGATGCACATGTCCGAATTTATATTTATGTATATATATGGATATTCTAGAAGGCCAATCAGTTTTAAACAAAATTTCTAATATAAGGTATATATTTTTTATAGTTTTTATTTAAAATTCGATTCAAATTTGAGTATTCTTCTAGAATACTTGTATTTCTTGTTATAGGGTAAAAGTTGAATTATACAGTTCAACCAATTTGGTTGTAAAACACAGAAATGAAAAGAAATGGCGATATTCCATGATATCGAAGGATTCATATATAGTCCTCCTTAACGTATCCGTCAACGACGAACCTTCTCAAGGCCGGCTGTGCGAGCGCAGGTGGTTAGCGGAACCAAATTTGCTTTTAAAAGTTTTTTTTTGCAAGGAACGTAATACAACCGTCTTGATGAGTCTAATGTAGATAGAAATAGATAGACGATAGATAGAAAATACTTTATTGGTCACCACATACACATAAAGTAAATCATTTACAGTCATTTCGTGTCAAGGCAGAACAAGACAAGGGCGGCCTTATCGCTTTAGAACGATGTCTTCGAGACAAGCCGGGCTGTGGATTGTGTGAAAGGAATCGAGAGTGTATGACGGTGGTGTGCAAATCAAATGTAAAACTGTAGGAGATTTTTGGTCGATTCTTTTTGATAAGGCGTTGCTCATCTGAGTGTTCTACGCGCCTACGTTTCGAAGGCAGCAACAGCTTTAACAAAAGAACTACGCCACTCCCTTCTTTGCAGTGCACGATCTTCCCAACTGTCACTTCTTATGTCACATGCAGAAAGATGGCGCTTGATTACGTCCCTATAACGCAGAAATTGATTGCCAGATATGCGTTTTCTATCCTTCAGCTCTTATTAAAAGACAGCTTTAAGCATTCTAGTTTCTTGCATGCGTACAACGTGGCCGTAACAACTCAGTTGTCTTTGAATAAGCATTGCGTCTACACTATTTAGTTTCATCCGGCGCAGCACTTCAGTGTTTGTTATTCGGTCTTGCCACTTCACTTGAAGGATTGATCTTAAACACTTCATGTCGAAAGAATCAAGGCGTCTGATATCAGCTTTATACGACCACGTCTTCGTAGCATAAAGTAAATTGGCAATATGATTGCTTTATAGCCGGAGATCTTTATACCTAGCCGAATATCATGCGAATTCCAAACTCTGTGACGAAGTTTGCCAAAAGATGCAGCTGCTATTGCGATGCGGCAAAAATTCACTTTCCAACTTGTTATCAGTACGCACGAAACTTCCGAGGTACTCGAAAGATGAAACTTCCTCTAATATCCAGCCGCAGAGATATATCAGTGTAGGGTCAGGTGGAGTTCCACGTGCAGGTTGTTTCAGCACTTGTGATTTAGAGACACCTATAACCAGACCAAATCGTCGGAAGGATCTATCCAGGCTATCCAACAACCTCTGCAGGCTACTAACATCATTGCCCATCAAGCAAACGTTATCTGCATAAGTTAGTGTGTGAGATCGTACCGATCGTTTGGCTTTAAATCTTGATAGGTCGAAAACGCTCTTCCCGCGTCGTACACTGAGAATGATTCATAATGTCTACAAAAATCGCTTTGGTTTCTTCATGCAAATTGAAAGGCAAGAGTTCACACCCTCTCACTCAATTTATATTTAGCCCCGTTTCACCGAGTAATAATTAATTAATTAATTTAATAATCAATTTTAAATTTATTTGTACAAACAAACAAAAAAAAATCAGATGTCAACTATTGAGAAAAAAGCACATCAATGTGCCATTTATACAAATTACTAAACTGAATGAAGAAAGATAAGGTTTTTGTTCTAAAATTTTGTTGCATTATCTTATAGAGTATAACATAAAATATTAAGATGAGATGATAAGATGATAGTAAAACGCTATGTTGAAAACCCAAATCTTCGGTCTAAAAGCATTCTTTAATTAAGGTTAAAATATTCAAGCTAGATAGTGAAATTTGCCTTGAGGTTCAAAAGTTATTCAGAGCCAAGATAGCGTTTTTTTTTTTAATTAGGTATTTGAATAATAAAATAGTCAACTAGGCTATTAAGTTATAGCTACCTACTCATTTTTTAAGCCTACTTTAGATTTCCATTAAAAAATTATCGAATCTTTAAATCACCCTAAATTAAATCTATGTGGCTTAGCAGCTAATACATCTAGAAAAAAATAGTACGGGCTCGAATTCTGGCAGAGACTAGGCCTTAACAATAGGTATTGTTACAATTACCATGTATTGCTACTTGATGATATTACTGACGAGATCAATGAGGTGTGAAACCAGTTTAGGACAGGAGATGCGGGTGTACCATTTCCTCTGAAACAGGAAGGTGTGAGGATATCGTGAATTTTGATGGCTGTTGAAACGCTTGGCCGTGGGGTCCTGGGGCTATGAGCGTCTGTAAAGATCTATTTCTATGCATAAAAACAACTCGTTGACTCTTTGGGTGACCAGAGGGCTGGATCCTACCTTTGACAACGTATCACAGTATGGCGATCCTGCGAGATGACATAGTTTGCCTTCTTCGAACCTTATCCATTGATATCTATGACCTCGGCATAGTATTCTACTTATAGTCTTAAGGAATTATAGGTAGAATACAAGTTAAGTTAAGTTTTCATTATTAATTTATTATTTATATACATTATGATATGTACAGTCATGGTATGAAAAGATTCGCTAGTTTTCAAATTGATTCATTTAATGTTCCGCGAGCACCTGTTCCATAGAAAATTATGTTGAACTGTATGACAATAAATTATTTTAATTATATTCTCTTTGTTTCTGATGATTAAAACTATTGTTAATTTCAGTGTCTGTCATTGTCAACATTGCAATTTTCTTTTTTCGCGTTTCTGTATTTGTAAACGTAGCAAAACGTAACATTTATTGTTGTTGTTGGCAATACTATTTCTTGTACTCGTGCAAGCCAAAGGTGACTTTAAGGTGACGAACCTTTTTATACCGCGACTGTACAATACATTTTTATATAATTTTAAATAGATCCTGGAAAATTTCAGTTCCAGATTAATTACCCGCATATTTCAGAAGAAAAGCCATGTCGATGTTTCCAGTAATCTATAAATATGATTTCTGTTCGTTTGGGTTTAATTTAGTCCGCAAAATTATACCGCAACTTTTACTAAAAATAAAAGCGGATCTGCGCCAGTATCGTTACATTTTTAGCGTAGCACTAAAAATGACCGCTCACGTAGTTGTTATAAAATTTAATGCACCTGCCTGTCTGACAAATATCCAATGGGATATGAAATTTATATTTCAAGTTGTCAAAAGGTAATAAATGTTACAACCGTATTTCAAGATGATATTTTAACGTTGATTACGTTTACCGCCAGCGACCCAGCTAACATCCGGGGTAATTATCTGACAGAAGTTTATATTAAACGTAAAGCCGTGGGAGTTCCCCGCGGCTTTGCTCGCGAATTACAAATATTAATCAGAATACCTATAGATACATAACTCTTTACTGTATACCATTAAAGAAAACTTACAAACTACAGCTATTCTAGTTGTGTAGAAAGGGCGGTCTTATGGTTAAAAAGCAATCTCTTCCAGACAAGCCGTGGCAGGAATATTGCTGATTCGGACACCTATATGTATTTTAAAAAGCAAAATAAATAATGTTGCTCATCATTTTTTTAGCTAAATCGAAAAAATATTTACGATATGTTCTTAAAGAACAATGGCAAAAATATTAATTACTAGGTGATCTTAGTGTCTTAGAATATTATGAAGTATACCAAATTCAACCATTTTATTTATTGAATTTTTCACCTAATTACTTTTTCATCTTGGACTGACAAAATAATTTATATTTTGACTGACTGACTTTGAATAACATCCGGTTCGTACGAATTGGAAAGCACAGAGTACTTTGTATACAAGATAGAGTCTCTAGTCACAAAAATTGCGCCACTGGCATTTGTTGGTCCATTGGTGGTCCTAGCATGAGAGTCATAAAACTAACATTGCTATAAAAAAATACCTGTACTTATAGAGGTATATAGCATAGATATACGTATTGTGGGTTTCTATATATGTATATATTCCATATACGATTTTTACTGGAAGGAATCTTAAGTTCTTTTATAAATGCTGCAGTATTTATGTTATATTTCAGGAATCCCGAACATTTTCCTGAGAACCGATCACGCAACTAAAAATAGCATGTAAATTGGCCGTATTAATCTTATTATGGCATTCTTTGGTCCTAAATAACAATACTCATACATGACTGTTTCAAAACTATTATATTTTCCGGGATTTCTTAGTTTCGAAAAAACAAAACGATGGCTTGATGGAGAGAGGAGGCAGTCGAGCGAGAACCACGAGCGAAGCGAGACGCGTGTACTACAATCTCGGAAATCTAATAAGTGACGGACTTTGCGCGTTTTATTGAATTACAACCCTCTGCACTGTGTTTGGATTTGTTGTGTTCAAGTCCCGTAACTCGTAACAATATGAAGCGCGAAAGTTTTGTCTCACATCGCTTTTCGCGTATCACATGCGTTTATCACGCACCACAATAAATCTAAAGAATTTTTTATGATTTCACGCGTATAATTTATATCTATTCAATCGTTTTTGTTTTCAATACATTATATGTAGTATTGTTTTGGTATTCTTTTTCCTGAATCAAATTGAGATAATGAACTGCAACAATCCTTTGGTAGCAACACTAAAAATAAAAATAAGACGCCTTAGAACGTAACTGTTTTTGGGACTTCTTCATAGATTAATATGACATAACAGAATTAATAAAAAAATAATGTTATTTCGTTAATTGAAGGAAAATAATGATTGAAATATGTTTTATAACATTATATAATGCACTAGTAAAAAATATGTATTTTAGTTTTGTTGGTTTCATTCAAAGTTACGTTCTAGACTATTCTATGATTTTTATTTTGTGATTATTATAGTGTCTATTATAAATCTTTGTAAAGTAGTTTTGATTGTGTATGTGTTTAGCTACATTCCATAATCCGTTTAAAAAATAAACATGTTTTTTAATGTAATAATATACTTTTAAAATATTTACGTAAATTGAAAAAATATAATAAATAATCAAAATCAAATCAATTTATTGTCAAAAAATTATACAGAAACAATGCTTACATAGGTTCCGCACTAGGACTAGCCTGTATTACGAGACACCAAGTACGTGTATGACTGACATAACAATTTTTATCTCTAAAATGATTTTTAAAAATAGACGTTAACTACAACGAATTGAAATAGAGGATAAAAGTTTGTATGAGACTAATGAGAGAGATTTAATGCAAATAACACTAACCTATGTTAGTGTTATTTGCATTAAATCTCTATAGATTTAGTACATTGTAACCTGTATTAACGCCTGCTCTTTAAAGAAGAGGCACACACTAGAGGTAGACCCGCGGCGCAGTCGCGAGATAAACTCTAGTTATATAATAAGTTTAAAATTTTTTGGTAATCAAGTTGCATAAGCCACTTTTGTGTGGTTGCTTTGATTTCATGACTGTTTAAATATACAATGTCACATTTGTCATGTACCTTGTTGTACAGTAAAGAACTGATGACATAAAATTGACGTTTGGCAAAACTAGTATTATGCGGGATACAGAGGCATATTATTTTGATTTGACGTTTGGTCGTATCGGGTAAAGAGACATTTCTTTGTTTTCTAACAATTAATTCAAGTATATAAAGCTGACGTACATTAAGCACCTCACATTCTGTCAATAATTGTTGGGTTGGGTATCTAAACGGTTTTTTTTGTCATGGCTTTTATTTAACATAGCCCTTTGGGCTTTCTAATTTGGGAAACATGGTTTTTGCTGCTCCACTCCATACTGATATGCAGTACCTCAGAACTAAAAATGTAAGCTTAATATCAACAAAAGTACGAATAAACAAAGTAAAAATGTCCTAAGCTTTTTAATGTTGGAAAGACTCAAAAATATGTTTTCATTATTCAGCCAGTGTACGTTTGGGCTTATCTCAAAAAAGTTTACATAAATATATCAAAATATTTAATTACTAATAAGAAACTCATGATAGTATAATCCATAACCTTTAAAGTACAAAAATCCAAATGTCTTTTAATTATGGGTTTCTTATTAAAAAAATCTTTTTGATTGTAATTAGTCTAGATTAACCGTTTTAACATTTTTTCATTTTAAGTCTCCATCAATTGATACCAGGTAAAGTGACGCATGGGAATATGCTATTGTTCCTTTTAATTGTAAGATTTCGTTCGACCTGATTTTTTAATTCAATTTCGACGCTAGATAAATCTTAGAATTAAGAATAATTTGAAGTAACAAGTTACTAACTTACTTGACGTTCAAGGACTTGGATAAAGAAATAAGCATTGAAAAGTAACTTTTTTTTTGGCTGAGAAAAGGAGATCATATTGTCAGATTCAATGCAAGATTGGTTCATTTCGTTTTGCAGGTAAAAGAAGCAATCTATTTAGGGTAGGGTGGTGTAATATTGCGCGATTTTCAAATAACACCTCATAAAATTAAAAATACAAATATAATTTGAGACCAATCGTTTATTTAGAACTCTTGTTCTCTTAGCAATTAATAACTATATTAATTCAATTGATAAAGGTCAAACTATTACTACAATAAAATCAAATTTATAAATCGGGATTTGCGCAACTTTATCCATCCTAATGTGTAAAATTGTGTATTGAGATTGATAAAATTGTGGAACTCCTACATTAAACTCGTCGGGGATATTACGCATTTCTGTATACTCATATGCTGCGCCTCTCAATTCCTTAGCTGTTAAACCAATATAAATTTCATCTAATGTCTTCACATAATTGCAAAAGTCTTCAAAAATCTGCCTAATATTTTTGGACATCGTGTTTGTTACAAACGAAATTGTAAAGCTAACTCTGTCATTCCCAAATTCCGAGCTGCTGCTCTTATACTTTCGCCATTGGCAATTTGCATCTTTTATAATCACATCAGAATATAGATACACTAAAAGTGCGCGGTTTTACACACCTCGACGCCATTCTAAAAATCGAGCTGTTATCTCTTATGTTATTGTTTAATTATTCGTGTGAATCCGAAACTGACCTTATGTTATTATACTATAAAATTGGCAAATCAGCAAAACCTTAAAGTTTCATTGTCATTGTCATACATTAAAATTATTAAAAAATAAAATCAAATTCTAGTAAAAACTTTCAACTTGCGTACTTCTTTTGTTTTCTAATTAATTTCTATTTTATTTCTGGAGTGTCATAACCCACGGACATTAATACAATATAAGTTAACTTCAAACATCAGCCTGATATCTTATTATGACGTATGCGCAATCTTATCGACCGGGCTATCTTATACCACCCTTTTTTGTGCCCTTAGCTCACACGCTTTTACAGGGTGCCACAGGAACTGTACATTTAAAATATAATTAAATTTCATTCATAAAAGCAAGACCGAAGTTAGTTTATAGTGTTATAGTGTATACATTTTTTATGTTTTTCATTTATTTATATGTATTAGTATTATTTTGATAAGTTCGATTTGCTTTAAAGTTTGATTATATATCTCTCGAATATTAAATTGTTAGACAATAAAAGACTACATGACAGCCCTGGTACATAATAAAAAATATTTAAATTAAAGGCTAACCGATCTTATTCATATTGAGTTAGACTAAGTTTGAAGGCTTCTTTAAGATCCATAAAAAAGTTTTCTTACTTAATTTATTCTAACTCAATATGAATAAGACCGATGTATTTTATTACTAGAGTTTACTCCGCGGCTTGGCCGCGGGTCAAACTCTAGTGTGTACCTCTTTTTAAAGAGCAGGCGTTAATACAGGTTAAATTGTATTATATTTTTATGTCGGTGTTATTTGCCCTTTGAAGTTTTACTTCATTGTATATCGCAAAATATCCCATCTCTCGGGATGAAAAGTATCTTAGTTGATTTTCGGTATTCAGACGGATAGATCGAGTTACTATCGCTTTTTTTATAAATTATTAATTTTTATTTCTACAAACTTGAGAAATGACTGGTCTCCCTTAGAAACTTTAATCCCCTTCTAGTTTTATTTATATACTTATATATCCCCGTCTATCTCTCTGTAAACTACACAAACGACTAAAACTACCACAATTACCAAAACTACCCAAAATACTAAAACTACCACAACTACCAAAACAACCAAAACTACTAAAACTACCAAAACTACCACAACTACCAAAACAATCGAAACTACCAAAATCACCATCCAAAACTACCAAAACTTCCGAAACTACCAAAACTGTTGAAACTACGAAAACAACTGAAACTACCAAAATCACCAGCCAAAACTCCCAAAACTTCCAAAACTACCAAAACTACCGAAACTTCCACAATTACCAGAACAACTGATACTACTAAAACTACCAGCCAAAACTACCAAACGTACCTAAACTAACGAAAATACCAAAACTACCACAACTACCAAAACTACCAGAACAACCGAAAGTACCAAAACTATCGGTCAAAACTACCGAAATTCACGAACCTTTCAAAACTATCACAAGTAACAAAACTAACACAACTACTAAAACTAACACAACTACCAGAACAACCGAAACTACCAACCAAAACTACCACAACTACCAATCATAACTACCAAAACTACCAATCAAAACTACCAACCAAAACTACCAAATAAAACTACCAAC
This sequence comes from Dendrolimus houi, assembly GCA_039645545.1. Classification (NCBI taxonomy): domain Eukaryota; kingdom Metazoa; phylum Arthropoda; class Insecta; order Lepidoptera; family Lasiocampidae; genus Dendrolimus; species Dendrolimus houi. The sequence continues at coordinate 13,558,925 of CM077129.1, forward strand.
CAAAACTACCAACCAAAACTATCAATCAAAACTACTAAAACTACCAAAACTACGAAATCTGCCTAAATGACCAAAACGACCAAAATAAACAAAATAACAAATAAAAACCGATCCTAGTTTCCGGGATAAACTTTACATAAATCTATCCCATTATACGGGATGAAAAGTATCCCTGGTCTACCCTCGGTATTAAAGTTACATGTATACCTAGTTTCAGCCAAATCGGTGCAGTAGTTTTTCCGTGAAAACGGAACAGACAGACAGAGTTACTTTCGCATTTATAATATTAATAGAGATTTCCCAACATACGAGTACATCATACATAATAATAATATAAATAGTTTTTTGTTAAGTAGTGCCAATGGGTGATTATGTTCTTTTGTCGTAATCCACACACCACACTGGTACAGCCGCGAGTTAAACTTGGCTTTTATATTATTCACTAGAGTTTAGCTGCGGGTCAACCTCTAGTACATACTTCTTGTGTAAAGAGTAGGCGTTAATACAGGTTACATTGTACAAAATTTTTATGTTAGTGCAATTTGCACCCGGAAAATTAATTTCATTTTATGCAAACTATCCCATCTCCTGGCAAGAAAAATATCTATGTTCATTTTCGGTATTAAAACTAAATTTAAACAAAATTACAGCAAAACCGATCCAGTCAGTACTCCTAGCAGTTCTTTCATGAAAGCGTAGCAGAAAGTCATATCGAGGTTCTATCGAATTTTTATAGACGATAAATTTCATCCAAACTTCCTACCACTATTTCAAACCATCCTAGTTTTATTTATCTATCCCCCCCCCCCCGGTCTATGAAAACTACATAAATAAAAAAGTGACAATAATAACAAAACAAATAACAAAAAGGACAAAAAGTATAAATAGGACAAAAGGACAAAAGTATAAATAGGACAAAAAGGACAAAAAGTAGAAAAAGAACAAAGGGGACAAAAGGGACTAAAGGGACAAAGGGGACTAAAAGGACAAAAAGGTCGAAAAGGAAAAAGAGGACAAAAAGGTCAAAAAGGACAACAAGGCCAAAAAGGACAAAAAGAACAAAAAGGCCAAAAGATCAAAAGGGACAAAAAGGTCAAAAAGAACAAAAAGGACAAAACGGCCAAAAAGGACAAAAATGACAAAGTCAAAAATGTCAAAAAGGCCAATAAGAACAATGGGGCAAAACGGCCAAAAAGGACAAAAAGGTCAAAAAAGACAAAAAGGACAAAGGTGACCCAAATGACGAAAATGGCAAATCACAAAAACCTATCTTAATTTTTGGGATAACCTTCACATAAATCTGTTCCAAAATCTATCCCATTATCCGGAATAAAAAGCATCCCTTGTCCACCCTCGGTATTAAAATTACATATATACCGATTTTCAGCCAAATCGATCCAGTACTTTTATCGTAAAAGCATAACAAATAAACAGACAAATGTATTTTTATCCCGAAAACTATCCCATTTTTCGGGATAAAAATGCCATATCCTATGTTCATTCTCGGCATCGAAAAATATATATATACTGAGTTTCAGCCAAAACGGTCTAGTAGTTTATTAATAGGGATGTGTATTTAAATCTTAAATTCATCGCTTTTGATCATACACAAGATACTATCAGAGCACAGCTTTATTTTTGTTTCATTTAAAGTGAGTGGACAATGAGTCAGTGACCTAATAGAAGTCAGTATTGAACCGAAGCTGGATGCTGTATGTGCAACAATAGTTGGAAATAAACAATGTTGTCGAGGTGTATTGTTGGAGTCTAATGTGAGAACGGGGTCAAGCGGCGCGGCACAGCGCGGCATCGAAATGGGCGCTTGTTGACGAATGGATTTAAACATCAACCATAAACTCACTTTTATGTAAATATTAATGAATACTTTTCAAATGTTATGAAGGTTTTGACAAACTTCAAAACATTTAGTTACTTCTTTATTTATGAAAACTAATAAACCTAATTATAAAATAAATTAAATCTAAAAGTAAATTATTGTCTCAAAATTGTTGTCGGCGGGAAGCGTTCACAAAATGCTGACCGCATTTCCACGTTGGATGGCAACGCTGATGTGTTGTCCTAGGTACAAGCCAGCCTTTTGGGTCACGCGAGACCATTATTAATTAATCAGACGCGATGAGAGGTCTCGATAGAGGGGATAAGCTCCAGGCGGTCTCAACGCCGAAAACCAAAAAATGAAAATAATTATGTGTGTCAAAAAAATAACACACGGTTTAATTTACTTTCTTTCAATTGAATTGTTAGGTAGATTTCTGATTAGGGAATCTAACTTACCTGTCACTTAGAGGAAATACGGTGAAGTTTAACTAAATAGAGCGCACTCGCCGAAAGCACTGCAGTCCGGTATTTTATAATTCCTCATCTGAAATCGTATATTCTTTCACAGACTCTACATAACGCTTTCGATGCAAGTAAAGAAGATTAGAAAATACTAAAATAAATGCACGCTGTATCTACAAAATGACATTGGTTTTTATAGTCTTAGTCCTTACGCCCCACTGCTGGCTCGGGTTTTCGAAGCATTGAGAAAACAGTATACCCGCCACACTTGCAGTGGATTGGTATATTAGGCAAACAGTAATCCTAATAGTTATGCAAATTTTTCAATATTTTATTTACAGCATCAACACGTGATAATTAGGCCAAAAAATTTGCTTAGGCAGTAAATGTTCTCTAGACGTGAGAATGCCTGAACGTGTTTGACCCGTTATAATTGAAATCAAACGTGGATGTTTTGTCTATTCAGATATCAACTACCACTCAGTACCTTTATTTTCCAAAAATAAAGATATCCGAGGATAATAGTAGAATGTTCTTGGTTCTGATATTGTTAGTAAATGTCGAGTGTGGTAGCGAATTGTGGAGTGCGCCGTTGGCGCGGTGGTGGGCGCGCGTCGTTCTCGCTGTCGACGGAGCCGTCGCTCCTAAAATAACGTGCAGCAGGCGGCTATATTTGAAGTGTCTCGCTACTTGAATAATTTATAAGTCAGCCTCCTCTCGAAGTGCATTGCATTTCCTCAGCAAAGCTTGTATGAAACGGCATAAGTTCACGCTCAACTGTAACTATTGTACAAGCCCATTTGATACTCCTCACATATAACACGAATAGATGCCGTAACCTCTATGTATCGTCCTACCCTAATATATTTAGTTATAACTTAACAATTGAATTAATAGTAAATTATTGTTTCTACTAGCCCCTAAACTAGTTTGCATTATATTTCCGCCGAGGTTTTCCCTCTCCGCTAGGACATGGGGTTATTTATTTACGAAGGGCGTTACAAAATTTCTTAGAGGCCGGCAACGCGTCGGCAGCGTCCCTAGTGTTGCAAACGTCCATAGAAGACGGAAAACACCTTCCATCACTTGGGCCGTCTGCTTTTTCGCCTGCCAAAGGCAATAATAAAAAGTAATTGGTTTTATTGGTCAAAACTCGAGTACCTGGCGAACATGATTTTCATCTATGTCACTTAACACAACAACTTACACAAGTTTAACTTGTTTACTATTTGATACGGACATGTACCAAAATCATCCCGATACATCATCTCCTGTTCCACATAGAATAGTTAGACAGGCTAATGGTGATACGCATAGAGTACACATATAATTCACTTATTACTGGTTTATATTATACTAATTTTATTAAACATAGTTGTTATTATATTTTTTAACTGATGCACATATCAGTTAAAAAAATAAATATTAATATTACAATATTTACATGTTTAAATTTATTTGTCTGTGACTTATTTATATTGTCTATAACATAGAACGACTTAATTTTCTGTATATATATTAGGGTGTCCCTTATATGGGTGATTTTGTTTTCATATATCGAAATGCCCCCTTAATTCTTTTGAAACTACCTAGACTTACTCAAATAATTTTTTTTATCTTCCTATGTCAACATTAACTCGTGCCGACAGAGCCGTGAAGATTTTGAAAATCGCTGTCTTTAAGGCTTATCGTTGTGTAGCCAAATGAAATGAAATGTTTATATTTTATAAAAATAATAATAAAAAAGAAAGTTAGAAAATAGGTATTTATTAATTAAAAGAACATCACAAATCAGCAAGGATATTTTCTTTTAAGGATCTCTTTTTTACAGTCTGGCTAAATTATTCCATGTACGTGACGTAACAAACTTCAAATAACATCAAAATATGATGGCTACTTTTGTTACATCATTAAAAGTGTTGCGTTCCTTCTCGATCAAACCGGAACCATCAGGAACTCAGTTAAGGACTATGTCCGTAATTATTTGTAGGTAACCAATAATAATAATACAAGACAATTGATGTGATAATTTATTCACCTAATAACCAGTTTATATGTTAAATTACAATGCTTATGATGTAGTTACCCAACCCTATCAAGCCATACGTTCTTATCGTTCAGGTTCTGGATGCGATAGGGCTCATACGACGACACAATAATAATTAATTCATGTGTGCGATAATGATACCTTATATATATAGCATAATTTATTTACTACTAGGATATGCCCGCGACTTTGTCTACGCTTGACTTGAAATTCCCGCGGGATTCCCGGAACTCATAACACCGCAGTATTTAAAAAAGAATGCAAGCTATCGTTTTAGTGAAAACTGTGTCGGAATAAGCTGATTTTTACACACCCGAACAACTACAAACCACTCCCGGGAAAATTCCCGCGGGATACCCGGGATAAAAACTATCAAACATTTTATTACATTAAATTTGCTTCTATCAGTAAAAATATCACATTTTAAATCATTCCTAGAAAAACTCCTGCGGGATTCTCGGGATAAAAAGTAGCGCAGAGTTTAAGTCTAAGAGTTAGCCGTAGATCCCCGAAAACCGCATCGAAATCGGCTCATTGGTTTTTACGTGAATCCCGAACAAACAGACTAGAAATCTCAAAAAAAATGCATAATGTTCTCCATCGTTTATATAGTCTATTCCAGTTGTTTTTATTTTAAATAGCTTCCTTCAATCTACAGACACGGCATGTTTAGAATTTTGTAATATTATAGATATGCAATTTTTATTGTGTTAACAACGACAAATTAACGTTGCTAAATACAGGTATAAAGTTTCAAATTCCACATTCCGTTGTCACTATTTAGAAATGATTACATAAGTTTTTGTCTATCATAATACAAGTATAATACAGAAACCCCATTAGTTTCATTAATTTAACTTTATTCATATTAAAAACGAGATAGAGATAGTTAACATAGTCCTTTGTTGACTGATTTGTGCCTTTGAAATTGTGTAGTAACAACGTAATTTAACATATAATATTAATTGTTAAATTAATTATAGCGCCTACACACCCAAGGGAGGCGTAATTACCCTTTATTACGTCTTATTAACGTAAAGGTCAGAGAGTAGAAAATGACAGTGATTTTATTAAGAGAACACGTGCGTATATATGTAATAATTAGTCGTTTGCGTGACGAATGTAATTACCACTTAGAGTATACATGTCGTAGAACACATGCGACCGCCAGTTTACTGAAATTGTCCAATTACAGCATTTATGTTATACGTTTTACACTTACTCGATTATAATCAAGTTGTTTTCTGGATTGTGCCCCCATGTACATACATGCGAGCGTGCTGTTAAAATATTCAATGAATAATATTTTTCGTAGAACAGCGCGATTGTATAAAATGATACTGTGCTACGCTGCTACGAAGCTTCGCCGTAGATTGCCTACGCTTGCGATGTAGACACTGCAATGCAAAATGTCGCATTTGAATAACTGTACTGGATGCCATAGATATTTAAGATCTTATAGTATTTATACAGAGAAATAAAATAGAATTACAATAATTTCAATCGATAAATGTGTCACAGTGGGATTATTTTGGATTAAACGGTTCTTAGAGTTCATAGCTAAAAAACGGCTGCCACAGTGGATGTTGCGGCGGCGCTAGGTTTAGCGATAAGCAAACTGTTTCAAAAATGAAAAAGAGGGAGAATGGGATAATTTTGAAGAGGGTAGTGGAAAGAAAGGCACGCATGTACCTGATTAATGGGCATGAAATGTCGCTGTTCCTCTGCTCCTCAACCCACTTCACAAGTGCACTTCTGTAATTGTTTATTTTGTAACAAAGCGATTCACAAGTATATTGCGGCGCGGTGAAGAGCGGTATATAGTTATTATATATTATGATATTTACACAGAGAGATTTATAAGCGGTGCGGTAGCAGTATTATTTATTTTAATATATTTATATTATATTATTTTATTTCATAATACTTATAAGGCGCAGTGATTTAATTTTATGCTTGATGACATGGTAGTGAATGAATAACGTGATGTGCGAAAGGGGAACGCGCCGTCAGATTTGAAGGAAGAATTTAAATAATAAAAGAAAAATTTGTACATGCCGAAAGAAGGTTACTTGGCGATACCAGTGGACATTTGATGCTTCTACGAGGATGTTTATTAAACAGATACGTATGTAACGTGTGTATGTTAATTAGCTAGTAGATAATGATAGATAATTGTTTTATATTTTTAAAAGCTAAACCTGATAATATTGACAATATAATATATGTATTTTTTTAACAAAAACAAAACCGACTTCACACTTCTTCGACACGACAACACAACTTCTTTCTACAACATCTAGAAGACGGTGACAAGTAAAACATTAAAGAACAACAACAAATTTACAAAATATAGTAATTTTTAAAGTCGGTTAAATATTTATTTTTCTGGTTTTTAGTGTGAAGTCGGTTGTGTTTTTGTTAAAAAAAATATTTTTTACTTCTTAGTGGCGCAAATAATTCAATAGTTTTAGAAATAATATATTAAGCACCTGTAGAAATTGTACAACAGGCACACGTATACTAATTTTTCATCTCATTCTTCGGTGTATAGGATCTTCAACGAGAGTTGCTCTCGATTTCCTTGCGATCCATAAATCGGATCCTAACTTGGTGACTATGGGACCATCTCTGGAGTTAAAAAAAACAATTATAAAATTGATTCACGATTGACGGAGAAATTGCGTAACATGGATATTAAAAAATTAAGTGCCTGTAAAAAATGAATTTGCTATACGCGTATACAACATTTATTCCAAGAATTTAGGCGCATGGCGTTCTTTAATAAGGCTTATGCTCGATAGTTCTGGGATCCGATCCACTCATCAGATTCTGACTTGGTGACCATGGAACTACCTCGGTAGTATACACCTAGGAGTAAAGAAAACAATTTGAAAATCGGTTTACAATTGACGGAGATATCATGTTATAAAGTTTTTAACAATTTTCGTGAGTTTCTCTAGTTCCTTGTAATCTACTGATCAGATTCTGACATGGTGACAATGGGACCATTCGGGAGTATAACGTTTCGATTAAAAGAAAAATTTTGATAATCGGTCCGCATTTGACGGAGAAATCGAGTAATAGACTGATATTGCCATCTTTTAGATTACAAAAAGTATTGTCCTCTTTCTTGGAGGTTGGTATACACTGTTTCAATAAGATTCCTAATGAAATGTTGGACCTGCTTTTCATTAAATTTAAAACCAAATTAAAAAGCATTTTGCTTAAAAAGGGATATTATACTATTGAGAATATTTAAATGACAAAACTTCATTTACATAGCAGCTCGCTCCAGCCTCTTTACTGTGTTTTGTACGAGTATAACGTTTTTATTTTGCCATACTTGTAAGGAATATATGGAGATATGTAGCAACAAAAAAAAATTATACGTCATGTCTTTATATTTATAACTATAATAATATTTTTCTATCCTTTCATTGTGTCTCTGTCTTATTGAATATGCACCGTTTGCCAGAACTCCATTAATTCTTCAAAAGTCATTCTGTACCATACTTCTGTATAATATAACTTATTTAAAAAAAAGAACTTGAGATAAAAATAGAATAAGAAATATAAAGAAAAACAATTTTTAGTTAGACGTGCTGCTGGGGAGTTTCTGGCCGCTTCTTCTCCTTAACAGCAATAACACGTTGCGAAGCGGTATACATAGACTAGGAAGTAAAATTAAATTTTAACCTATATGTATGACCTTCAAAAAGTGTTCTCCAGTAACTTATTTTGAATAAAAACTTTTGAATTTGAAACGAACATACAAAAAAAGGAACATACAGACGAATTGAGAACCTTCTCGTTTTTGAAGATTAACTTGATTTACTTTACTAACTCTACTTTCAATTAAACTTTCACATTTAGCTTCGTTTACTAAGTCCCATGGTATAAAACATTTGTGTGAAACTTTAAAGTTTTAAAGGTACAAGTTTTGCTTATATTTAGAGAAATTATAACATTTCTGAAGTGATGATTGCGTTTTGGATATTAGTTTCTTCTCTTATCACCTCCTAGGGCATAAATAGATTTTCATTTAAGTTTTTAATTTCGGGTTTTTTGATCAGCCATCCGATTTTTCGGTTATTTCATTTTCTGTACATATTACAATTATTTTTCCTTTTTTAGTAACTTTATCACGTTTATTGATAGGATAAGTATAAAAATATTTTCGCTTATTGACACAACATTGTCATTTTTACAACCTTAAAAAACCATTCGAAAATATAATACTCTTAAAATCCATTCGAAATCTCTACACATTCCTCTTATCCAATCAGAACATATTGTATTAAATACAGACTAATAATAATCAAATCTTATAGTGGAGCTAGTTACGAATAACAAATTGTATGTCATCGTTTCGTGAATGATAAACACATTAGAGCCCTTATATTGAGAGTCTAAGATCTGTTCTTGTACGTATATCTTAATAAACAAAGATTGATTGTTTTAATTAAATAAAACATAGTAAAATTTGTAGAAAAATACACATGTGATATGTTCCCAAGTTAAACGCTTGTCTTATGGGTAATCTACAACAACCAACTCTGAAGTATACGGGAGACATCCTAGACAATATTAAATAACGGAAAATTAGTTTTCAATCATTACCCTGCCCGAAATGATACCGCAAACCTGCGTTTCTGTACACTAGGCCAGCTAACACTTCGCCCACTGAAACCCAGAGTCAGTCAAGTATGATATAAAAGTTAATGAGTTTCTTTATATTACTTATGTTTTTTGTCAAAAAATTAAATTTAGCCTTTTGATCCTTGATATTAAATTCCTATGAATACAATTTTAGCTTATACTATTATATTGTAGTTGATCCGGCAAACGTTGTTCTGCCATAAAAAACAGCATAGGAGGGTGACAAATACTTGACGACCTGTTTTCATACCTACCAAATATACAAAAAAATAATTAAGATCGGTTAAGCCATTTCGGAGGAGTACGACCACAAACTCCGTGACACGAGATTTTTGTATATTAGAAGATATTTGTTAGATTTTTAAAATTTATAGGTACTAATTTCTATTTCAATTTGTATATACATAGATACATATAGTTTATTTTTAGCATACAATTTAATTAATTAATTAATCCATTTTAATATAGTTCCCGTAAAATATATAAAGTATTATGTTGATTTTTTTTGTCGCCCCACAATCACACTTTAAATAGATAGATAGATAACACTTTATTATACACCATACAAAAATGAACTTAAAGACCAAAATTATATCTAGTTGTGTACAAAGGGCTGTCTTATCGCTAAAAAGCGATCTCTTCCAGACAACCCCATACTTTTTATATATCCAAGATAAACAAGTTATCAAGAAGCAACAAGCGAAGGTTTCACAAAAGCCTTAGTAATTTAAATGTTGGTTGGCAAACGTTTTGCGCTCCGCCGCTTCATCGCCATACGGCTCTATGAATATACATTAGCCATTACATTTTACATTACATTTACCGTCATATTTTGTAAAGACGCGATAACGCAAAACAAACTGGCGGTAAATGTCGCAACAAAAGCTATCATTGTTTTATAAATACAGCAGAAATACTCACTGAAGCTGTATTAAAATATTACCTACAGCAAATTTCATAAAAACCGTATCGCACAAAAGAACCTATACTGCTGTTGGCACCCCTTCACAATGTTTAGTATACTATTAATTTAGTCAAAACGGTAATAAATCTTAATATTCTATTTATTTTATGACCATACAATGATAATAATAATATTCTATAGTAAAAAAATAAAAATATTAAGTGTTCTTAATATCCTGTATAAATTGCAAGCCAATTACTTAATGGCGCGACAGCGTATTTTGCAAGTACTTTCGTATTTATATATATATATAAGGATAACATCGTATTCATTACGTAATTGAACCATCGACAAAAGCAAAGGTAAATAACGGCCTTCGATTTGAATGTAACTAACTTTCGTTTATGAAACGAAATCTCACGTCCGAGCTTTTTCGTCTGCACCTTTCGACTAAAAGGTTTTAAAACTTTTAACTAATTAAATTAATATTCGTAGTCCGTTGATTAAGAAGCCGTGGAATGCTTTTAGCGTCAATGTAGCCACGGCTTTCTCAAACGAAGAACTTACTTTATATAGTACGTTTCGGGGAAATATCATTGTTGATCGAATATTTGAATACGCTAAGCGAAGGTCTTAGGAAATTATTTTAAGAACTTTAAAATACTTTAATTGTAGAAGTTCTAATCACTTTTCGTCTTTATTATGCGGTATAATTTTAATTTCTATAAATCTTAAATTGAACTTATTATTAGATATAATATTACCTACATAATTATGAATTTATTGATTATATGATTATATGATGTTATATTGATAAATTTTTTGGTGATGATGATTCCATCTAATAAAATAATAATAAATAGGTAAGTAACATTATTTAGATCTTTGTATGTTTGTTCTTGCTTTATGAAAGAGAGAGAGAGTAAAAGAAGACTGACCTGTCATGCCATCTAATTATATTACCTTTAGGTATTTTCATAATTACGGTTTTTACTGGACAATTATCATACCTAGTAGTTATAACTACATTTTAAATGGTGGAAAGCTCTAATACCAATACATACATATTAAAGTGGTTGCTTATTGTGTACACCCGCTTGATAGGTTTCAGTCTGATCAGAATTTAAGCTTTTAAGATATTTAAAGACCAAAGAGAAATATAAAAAGTTCCAGAGAATTCTAGAGCGTTTTTTTTATATTTTTTATTGCATGAGTTCAGCAGACAGGCAGACGGCCCATTTGATGGAAAACGGTTACCATCGCTTTTATGGACATTTGCAACACCAAAGGTGCTACAAATGCGCTGCTGCTCTCTTAAGGGAGACTGGAACCTGGTCACTAAGCTGGAACACAACTCAAGGTTGTTATGGCGATATGCTTTAGATCAGGGATGCTAGCCAAGTAGCCATCCAGTCGGGAAAATGCGGGGTAGTAGCCATCCAGTCCGACAAATACCCTACCACCTGGCTGTGGGTTGTTTTGTCGCCTCTTACGACAGGCCGCCCGGCCGCAGAAAATTGTATTCTTTCTTCGTTCCAGCACGGATGAAAATACTCTATTATCTTACAAACATTAATGAAATTATATTGAGAGTCGGTATTAGTTCTTAATATGCTGGTAAGCTTTTAAACGTCTCCTTTGTTCTTGCTTTTATATCAAATCATTGCCTTGTATATTTCGCAACAAAATTATTTCCGTTATTCTCTTTGATATTCGCTGTTTATTATACAACAATTGTACGTACGGCTATTAGAAGGTATCAACGCCGTGCACGTGGATATATTCAGTTATTACAAACCAGGAAATTGTTTTAAACACCTAGCACTTTAAATGAATGCTAGTAAATTTTAAAAGTGAACATAATATTTAAAAATTAATTCAACTGTACGCACTTGAGACAACTGGTACAAACGCCAAGTGGAGTTCTGCGACGGACACGAAACAGTGCTAGTTATTGCACATTAGAGGCGGGCCTCAGCAGAGGCGCGTTAACGCGGCCATTGCAAACTTCCTCCGGGCGTCGCGACTATACGACCAGAGCCTCTGGGCTCTGTGCTTAAGAGTCTAATTAGCCGTAAATTGCATCTTAAATTGGGCTCTTGCCCGAGAATTGAGTTCTGAATGTCTAATTTTGCTGAACAAAAGGGGAATTTCACCGCTGTTTATGTGTCAATCTTTATTGTCATGAAACCGGGAATAGGCACTCCCATCGACTACTGTCGATAGACACACAAGACGATCCTATTGGAGTGTTAATTAAAGGCGTAATCGTCTTATTTCCTTCTTTGAGCATTAAAGGAGACTTGTATTGCAATATAACAGAAATAAATAGCTAGAAATTATTAGAAAGAATATACATACCTATCATATTATTATTTTTGCTTCCAATAGGATAAACAGAGACAAAAAATAATATTTTTTGAGCTGCAACTGACAACCAGGCAGATGACCCACCTGAATGGGGGTGATCACTAGCGTCTATTGAAATTTGCAACACCAGAGGCATAAACAACGCGTTTCAATCCAACAATAAAATATGACGTACTTCATAAACACCAAGTCAATTGTTACAATCTTAAGATATATCCTTCTTTTCAGCTCTGCGTTTATTAACTTTTTGTACATTTATATTGGTTTGGAATGGTTTTTCGTATACTTTGTTTAAGTTCGATCTACCGACACTAAGTCTACCATTCGAGTGAACGTTAGATTGGCATGAACATATTTTTTTCAGTTCCTTTGTGCGTTCTTTGTAACATTCCTTTTTCAATTAATATTATCACATATATCTTCTTTAATTCCATAACGTCCACCTATAAAGTATTCCTTATCATATCGCTTAATCTCACATAATATTCTCAAAACTCTCTCAAATGAAAAAGAGCAATTGTTTTTAAACTCAAATGTATATTTTTTAAGGATAAAATATTAAATACTCTTAATGAATGAAATTACATTAAAACTTCTCCGTAAAATAAGCGCGTTTGTTAACTTTCATTAAATGTAATATGAACGTCTTGACGTTGTTAATAAGCAGACCGAAATTAATTTGTTAAGGCCTTGTCGGGTAATCAAAGTTAAAATCAAATTTCAGGATCTTCCTTATAAAATTATTTTACAATATAAACCAAAATTTAGAATAAAAAATAATTTTATGTTAAACATAAGGTGAAAGTGAGTTTACTTCTTGTTAATTTGCTTTACTCAAACTGGATATGTCGTTTCTCAGTTAGTTTTATTGATATGTATCTAATTAATTTTAATAACAGAGATAATATAGGCTAAATTTTATCCCGGAAAAGAGAGAGCTCTCCACGGGTGCAAAAAATGTGTGAAAAGCTCTATTGAAAATCATTGAAGTGAAGGCTTTGCCTGTGCCTTTCTTTACCTATTTAAGCTTCGGACTTATTTTGGCTGACTTAAATACTCTTCTTTATATGTCCTCCTATGTATAAGACTATGTATATATGTACGTATTTGTATATTTATTTCTTAAATTACTTTAAGTATCTATTACCTTTTTCCTGCATCACCTACATCGCCTGATTCAACTTCTTTGATTTGGCCTATTGCATTGCCTAGAAAATATTGTAATAGTTTTTGTAACTGTATATTTTGGTTTACAATAAAGTGATATATGTATATATATATATATATATATATATATATCTTTCTTTCTCTCTTTTCTACTTTATCAATCTCAGGTCTACATGTTTTATTTATTTTTGTAACAAAATTTGGTAGGCCACGTTAAATTATTTAGTGTATAATAAATATACATAGATAGAGTTATTTTACATCTATAATATTATAAAGTCCTAAAAATGCCGTGTCTGTACATAGAAGCTATTTAAAAAAAAAACAACTAGAATAAACTATGTAAAGTAATATAAAGGATGGTGGAGAACACGATTCAGTTTTCACTCATCGACAGCAAATTTTTAGACTTCAAATCTGCGCTACTTTTTACAGTGGGAATTAGCCAGCAGATTAAAAAGAAAATTGAATTACAATGTGATTTTTTCACTGATCGATAGCAAATTTTCTGTAATAAAATGCGTGATTTTTTTATTCCGGGAATCCCGTCATTATCCCGAGAGCGGTTTATAGTGGTTCGGATGCATTAAAATTAGCTTATAGCTTCGTGTACCGGGAATCCCGCGGGAATGTCAAGTCAAGCGTGGATGAAGTCGCGGGCATGTCCGAGTTTATAATATTAATATGAATGAGGATGATTACAAGAGAAAATGAAACGAATATTATATTTAAATGCTTTATATTTATAATTTATTGATTGTAAACTATTAGAGCTATTTCTACGGTAGTATAGGCAGTAGTAAGTAAATTACTACTACTTATACCTTTTATAAGCTAGTGGATTTTAAAGAACATCATTATACTTAATTTTAAGGTGATTGCATAGGAGCAGCTTTCTGATAAAGTTTACTCATCTTATATATATAAAAGAAAGTTGTGTTAGTTACACTATTTATAACTAAAGAACGGCTGTAAATTGGTGGGGAGGTAGCTTAGAACCAGGAAACGGACATAGGATACTTTTTATCCCGTTGGAACCGGTAGGTGGCGCTGAGATCGGGTTCCAGAATCCTCCTAATAACCTGGACCGACTTTGGTGATTTTGTTTTTGTGTGTTTGAGTGTCCCCGGATGGTTTCAATCCACTATTGGAACCGGTAGGTGGCGTTGGGATCGGGTCATAGATTTTTATTTTTTCAGAGCAGGACAACTTCTGCCGGGGGGCCACTAGTGTCCAATAAAAAAAATCCATTATAATATTTTAATAGTTTCCTTACCAGTGACGTTCAAAAATGCCACAAGCACTGTCAATATTGCGAAAAATATATTTTTTACTGGAGATTTCCACGTCAAAGCACGTTACAACGTAAACAAAACACAAAGGAAATTGTTTTTCGTCTCACAAAAAGAAAGTAAAACGCTTGAAAGTTGAGAGTTAATTTATTTCGAAGTTGTTTGCCAGTAATTTGTTGTGGCCGCGTCCTCGGGGAAGACCGCCGGCGCACACTGTTGTTACACAAACTTTTTCGTGTTTCAAAATTTGACTCCGCTACTTGTGAACTCGCATCGAGTGGGTGCTTTTAGTGTTCTTCAAAACTAGGTAAGGTCACCCTCACTCCACCTGCCGCCTATTTAAGCTTCATTAACACTTCGTCTGGTTAAGTGTCTTATACCACCTAAAACTTTATCCGTGCTTGTATTAAGTGCTAATACACTGTTTTGTTTTAAATATGAACGGCTAATAGTATAATAAGCAAAAGACAATGAGAGGTAAAACAAAGACATTTGGTTTTGATATTTTGTGAGCTTTTAGTTGTGATAAAAGTCAGAATGATTGCTTTTATGGGTAATCTCAGGCTCGGACATTGCAAAATAGTAGTAAATTAAAATGTTATTTTCTGACAATTATATATATTTGATTTAAGTACATGTTTTAAATTAATTCTGTCTTTTATTTCACTTTGTCCCGATTATTTCGGGGTCGGCACTATATGTCTTTTTCTTCCACATTCCTTTATTCTGACGTCCTTTGTCACACCACAAATCATCATATCATCCATCACACAATTCATCTATCTCATAATCCGTGTTTTAAATTAAGTACATGTCATATACTCGTATATATTTAATGTGTATGTATGTAATAGAACATTTTGTTGAAAAACGACCCTTTCCCTTGGACTGGCGTTTGATATTTCTTCTCAAAAATTGATGCTTATAAACTACACTTTGATTTGGTATAATAATACAGAATGTGTTTATTATTTCAAAATCAGCTGATTGGAATACTGGCAAAAGGGTAATTAATTGATATTTCTAAAATGTAATGATACAATTTTAGTTTTCGACCAAATCGGCCTCGAGTGTTTTACGATATTTCGTATACTATTAGGATTTGTCCCTGAAGGCTTACTTGAAAAATTCACCTTGTATAATCAATTTTAAAAATAAATTTATCTTTTGTGTAAAGTTTTAAGTTACTACGCTCATTACCGGCTATTTAGGTTACCGACCACTGTAGTCACGCGACCAGGGCGAGCGTACCCTTACGTTTTAGACTTTATAATCTTAGCCTTTTCTTAAATGACTATATTCATAAAAAAAACTTATGAAAAAATGTTAAATATTAATATTGTTATGTAACGATAAACGTAAATTGGCTTATTAAGCAGCTTCAACTTTAAATATATTTTCACTAGAATTTTAGCTACTTTGACAATAACTATTCTTACGAAATATAGATTAAGTGGGAATACTTCAAATATTTTCATTTTTTTTGATAAACCCTGGAGATAAGCGGTTTGGGACAGTACTTTTTGTCAATTTTTTATTATAACCCAAAAAATAAAAAGTTCTAAATAATTTTTTCATTCACCTGACTCGTTGATAATTATTACTCAATAAATTTTTCAATATAAATATTCGGTTTAAGGCTATTTTTTGTATAGTTACAATAGGTAGGTATAAGTACTTGAGACTTGTAAGTGTGAACCAAATTTGTTGTGTCTCGACTTGATAGTTTTTAATATAATCAGCTGTAATATACCGACAAGCAAATACTTAGACAGAAAGTCACTAAACTAACTTAAATTGTTTTCATCCGAACAGGAATGGTGAAAGAAACAATTTCCTGCGGCCGGGCGGCCTCACAGCCAGGTGGTAGGACATTTGCCCGACTGGATGGCTACCACCCCGCATTTTCCCGACTGGATGGCTACTTGGCTAGCATCCCTGATCTAAAGTATATCGCCATAACAACCTTGAGTTGTGTTCCGGCTTAGTGACCAGGTTCCAGTCTCCCTTATGAGAGCAGCAGCGGATTTGTAGTACCTTTGGTGTTACAAATGTCCATAAGCGATGGTAACCGTTTTCCATCAAGTGGGCCGTCTGCCTGTCTGCTGAACTCCTTTAATAAAAAAAATAATCCTTACTTATGGCCAGAAGTAAGGATTTTTTTTAGTTTACGCAACGAAACCCTAAAATTTAAAATATTATCATGTAAGCAGCATGTTAATATTAACAATTCATCGTAAGCTTGTCAAAATAAAGCCTCGTGTGAAACGATATCATATTTGTAATTTCCCTGTTCCCTGACGCGTTCATCATCGAAGGCGCAGAATTTGTTTAAAAGTATATAATATGTTTCCCATTTACCGGCTCAGCTCACCGTGAGGGGTTGTCGTCGACGCGATTTAACTCATAATTCGATCCCCTCGTAGGTATATACCTATCGGGAGTATTAAATTTGCCAGCTATCCGTCGCCTGCACCTTGCAAGGAGGAACTAACCTACACTTAGGTATATGTAACTATGTATTTCTTAAAATAAACCACAGAGATCAATAATCATACAATTTGGAAGGCCAAATATGTCTTTACTAATATCAATACGACGTAAGTTATTTTTAAAACTATATGTTAAATGTTGTAAAACACAGTTTCACATATCAGGCTGTTGAAATTTTCAACAAACTACCTGCTTACCTAAAGTTATATATTATAGAAAATGCAGTATTTTAAGCGTAAGGTTAAAGCATATTACTCAGTTAACGATTAATTTTGTGCTTAAATAATAATATGATTATATAAAAATGCCTTCCTATCGACATATTTTTGTAAAATTAATAATTTTTATTGTAAATGAGATTTTTTTATAATGGTAATTATGACTACGTATTTATATTTCAGACACAAATGTTTTTTGTTAATGAATTATATATATATATATATATATATATATATATATATATATATATATATATAAACAGAATATGAAAGCTAACTTATATATTAGTAAAATAGAGAACTAAGGTGATTTTGAACGATTTATGTTAAATACAGGTTTTGCCAGGTGGTAGGGCATTTGCCCGACTGGATAGCTACCACCCCTGGTCTAGAGTATGCCGCCATAACAACCTTGATTTGTGTTCCGGCATTAGTGACCAGGTTCCAGTCTCCCTCAAGAGAACAGCAACGCATTTGTAGCACCTTTGGTGTTGCAAATGTCCATAGGCGATGGTAACCGCTTTCCATCAAGTGGGCCTTCTGCCTGTCTGCTGAACTCATGCAATAAAAAAATGATCTACTTAATCGGCTTAATCAGAGCTGCTGTAAGTACTTAGGTATACATAGATACGTAGTTAATATAATTGTTACTGAGAATACATACGTATTGGATACCTTGTTTTGTGCTACCTGCACGCCTAATTTTATCAAGGAATCATACTGTTATATTTTTTTTTATTGCGACGAATACAAATAGGCAGATGGCGCCCACCTAATGAAAAGTGGTTACTGTCGCCTGTAGACGTTTACAACACCAGGGACGAAACGAACGCGTTGCCAACCTTTAGGAGGGGACGAAAAGGACGGAATAAGGTGATAAGACAGAGGGTTCAGAGAGGAGGAATCGGATAGACAGGTGGGTATATGGGTTAAAAATTACTTTCAATATAAAATTATTTGAACAACATCCGTTGTAGTATGAAAGATAATGAGGATTTGAATTAAATTAACCAAATGGCTAATAGATTGATAGTTCATTACCTTAACGAAGCCCTTGACAGGCCACGACTGATACGACTTGGCCAATTTTAATACAAATTTTGATAACGAGTCTAACGACCACAAATAGAAGATTCGCTTGAAATAAGTGAGCCATTTATTTGCGGCCACAGGCGTTCATGCTGATAAATATGACCAATAAAGGAAAACAAAATGTCCACAAGAGAAATTATAACAGTTACCGTAAATAACCTCCCTGTATACTTTGGTTAATTTTTCATTTGCTTTATTGAATTAATTTTATATTCATTTGAATACATTCTATTTTTTTAAACTTCCAGTCTCTTCCCGCATAATGGGAAAACCTATTTATCTAAAAATATGTGTAAAGTCGAAATGTTAATTTTAATGTAAAATGTATGTATGTGTTGTAACCATGCTATAATATATGAATATAGCCAAAAAGGTGGTGCTACATCTAGTACATATAATAAAATAAACACTAATTACAATAGTAGACAATCAGATAGTTAATCATGTTGCTATACACATGTTAATAATGTATATATTTGGATATATATAATATTAATATGTGTTATTGTCTATTTTCTTAATTATATGTATTGTGTAATATCTATGTATCCTATTATACATGTATTTGGTTTGCACACCACCGTCATACACTCTTGGTTCCTTTCACACAATCCAGAGCCCAGGTTGTTTGGAAGAGATCGCTCTAAAGCGATAAGGCCGCCCTTTGTCCCTGCCTTGACACGAAATGACTGTAAATGACTTACTTTATGTATATGTGGTGAACAATAAAGTATTTTCTATCTATCTATCTATCATGTTAAGTAACTTTAAATGACACTACCGCGTTTTGCCTCTTCGAATAGCCTCCGTTTCGCTATTCAAATGATATTTTCCACTTGCATCTGATATCTTTCTTTATCTATGACCATTTCTTACAATGAAGCCTTAGTTAACTTTTTCGTATTACAGATTCCAGGTCCCGGTCCTACATATGTACCTCTCCCTCGTTTATGGGCAAACAAAGAGTAGCATTAAAACATGGATAAAAGAACACATTGCTGACATGAAACACAAGTCTACGAAGTTTGCAATCAGTGAACACACGCTGGATAAAACCAATTACTACATCAGATTCAATAAACCACAAATCCTCGCAAAAGATAATCGTTTCATACCTAGAATGATGTGTGAAGCTATTGAAATCAAAATTCACCCAAATTTCAATAGAGAAGATAGTTGTCAAGTACCAGCTGTTGTGATCCGATCATCAAAACTATTAAGACCCAAACCCAGCATAAACCAACAGCCAAATCTCGAGACACTGTGGGCTCTTCTTGATTGTCAATTTGCTTTTATTTTATCTACCACCCATTTTAATCTATCTATAATATTATAAAATTCTAAACACGGCGTGTCTGTACATTAAAGCTATTTCAAAAAATCAACTGGAATAGATTATATAAACGATGGAGAACTCGATGCATTTTTTTTAGATTTCTTGTCTGTTTGTTGTTTTGTCTGTTTGTTTGTGATTCACTTATAAAACGGTTTTCGCTGATCGACAGCTAATTCTTAGACTCAAACTCTGCACCAATTTTATATCCTGGGAATCCCGCGGGAATTTTTCTGGGAATGATTTAAAATGGTGAAAAAAAACTAATTCCAATGTGATTGTTTTACTGATCAATAGCAAATTTAATGTAATAAAATGTGTGATATTTTTTATCCCGAAAGAATTTTCCCGGTTTGAAGTTGTTCGGGTATGTAACAAACAGCTTATTCCGATACAGTTTTCACTAAAACGATAGCTGCGGTGCTTTGTGTCCCGAGAATCCCGCGGGAATTTCAAGTCAAGGGTGGACGAAGTCGCGGGCATATCCTAGTATTATTAGAGCTAAACATGTATCTGAAGAATTTCTACCGCTGCTTCTTCTCTTCAAGCTACACCATGTTGCGAAGCGACAGCAAATTAGAGTAGGCTCCCAGAGTAAATAATAACCATAAACAAAATTAAAACTAAATAATTCAAATGAATAAGAAAGAAAGAAAGAATTTATTTGCTAGGAAAGCGACAGTACAAGGATGCAGAAGGAAGCTGCTTTATGCTGTGCTGGAGTTTCCTCCAGCACGGCGCTGATTTTCAGTGCCGACCCCGCCTCATTGATTTATATTAGAAGTAACAGGAAATGTAATAAGACAGTAACACAGTATATGAAATATAAAACAGATACAAACACGCGCACAAAAAATAAAAAGAATCTTATATAGTAATAAAAAAGAATAGAAAATATATAGGTAAACAGAACTATAATAACTAAATACCAACCAGTACGGTAATCAATAGTCCTATTATTATTAATTGAAACAAATCGCAACAAGTAGGCTAAATAAAACTTTAACAATACTCATTGACACTTGACATCCTTGTCTTCCGTGATCACGGATACTGAAAGCGGCTGAAACGTTAGAATAATAAAAATTAAATAAATTACCGCGCTTAAAGCCGTTAAAATGTAGTTTTATTATGTAACCAAATTCCATCTGCCTACACTAAAAATAAAGGGGATTAAGTTTAATTATTTCGCGTGGTGCAGTTATTTTATATTGAAAAACAAATTCCTTGGAATTTTCAAAATAAGAGAATAATGGCTCATAAAATGTGTGTGTCACCGTTCCATCGCAAGAGAATTGTGAGACTCTCAGTGGCTATATATCTCTAAACCAGCCCCGACGTTCTTCCAAATACTCAATGCCCGGGCCGTCGGCTTACGCCTTCTACGTCGAGCGTAGACCGAATGTCATTCACTTGAGTTAAAGTCCATAAACAACAAAGTATTTCATTACTCTCGCCAGTCAGGACAGTATTTTGTCAGCAACGTGTGATAGTTATTTATGAATAATGTGACACTTGCTCCGAGGCGCGGGAGGTGAACTGGAGACGCGACGCGATGCCCCGGCCTCGGCTCCCATCTCGTAAATATTCAGGGTCCAACAAACGACGTTCCGCGATACATCAAAGTCGCGTCGACTCTCATACACGATCTACCCAGCACTATATTTTGCATACTGTATCCCCGCTTCCCAGATATTTCTGCTATGTTTAACTTTTCAAACCGCTACAAAACAAATTGGGTTCCTAGAATGAACGCGAACCGGAAATTAAAATTGTTTATATAATACAGAATAACTTTAAAACATGAATAAAACAAACTTGGATTAAATATATTTATAACTAGCTTCTGCCCGCGACTTCGTCCGCGTGGAATAGTTACTTTGGGCTAACACTAACTTTGACCCGCGACTTTGTTTACGTAGAAGGTGCCCCACCGCCCTTCCCCCTCATGATTGCCCGCCGGCCTTGCACATCATAAATGCACACGCAGTACTTAATCATTATTTTGCTGCGATGTTAGATATTAATTGAAATCGAATGATGTAAATGGCAATTTTGTTTTAAATTAAATACTTGTGATGAATAATGTATTTATTTGAATAAGGATTAATATCATGTTTATAAGAACACCTTCACAAATAATGAATTATTTTAGATCAAATCTGGTTAGCATAAAAAAGGTTTTAGTGAGCCAACCTTAAAAGATAGACATAATTATGCTGTCGAAGACTTTTTTTTAGAACTTTTAAAGGGGAACAGTTCTGTCACACATGATTTTGCGAAACTTTAACTGTTTAAGCAGCGCACGCAGCGGAAGCTCTCAAAAGGAAAAAAAAATCCCCGATTTTGAAACATTCTTCATTAGTGCTCCGCTCCTATTGGTCTTAGCGTAATGATATATAGCCTATAGCCTTCCTAGATCAATAGGCTATCTAACACTGAAAGAATTTTTCAAATCAGACTAGTAGTTCCTGAGATTAGCGCGTTCAAGCAAACAAACTCTTCAGCTTTATATATTAGTATAAGTATAGATTTACATAGGAATAAAAAACATTTGTACTCTTTTCTTTTCAGATAACTATACCTAATACACGGGCGAGATTCTATTCAATATGTAATGACTTCGAACCTCGTAAAAAGAAGTTGAGTTTTAGAGTGGGTACAATAACCCCATCTTAGTTAAATGTCGTAATTTCAAATCCTGCTAGGGAGTCTATTTAGGTAATGTTACTGACCTAATACGTGCACATTTTTACAATTACCTCGTCACACGGCGAAGGGAAGTGTCGTCATGGAATCTACGTATCGAAATTACCAATCTATGAAACCCATCACTTATGAGAGTACCTCAGTGTTTTTCAATCTGTGGGACGCGACCCCTAAGGGGGTCGCCGGAAAAAGGGTAATAAAGGCTATTTAAATTTATACCTCGTACTTGGGTACTTTCTACGCTCAGCAGCTTTTTGTACAGTATAGGTCCTAATAATAAATATAGGTAACAAAATAGAGAAAAACATAAACGTAGTCTTTTAAATTGCTAACCTTTTGTTTGTCTATATCCCAAGGGGGTCGCCAAAATTTTTCAACCTGTAAAGGGGTCGCGTTTTCAAAAAGATTGAAAAGCACTGGAGTACCTAATGGTAATATCGTCCATTCCCCGAAAATAATAAACGTCGTAGAGTTATGCTGGAATCACTATTTTGATTACAGTTTTTAAGGCCGGCTGGATCGACGTGAAACGGTTAGCTTAGAGCTAATCGAGCTTGCCCCTCCCCTCTGTGTAAACTTCCCTATCCCATCCCCACCCCCATGTATTCTAATCTTATATCCCATTTCTCCTGTCTGATTCCTGTATCTCATTTCCGTGTCCCATCTTCTTTATCTTATTCTAAAGGCTGGCAACGCGTTGGCTTCATTACTGGTATTGCAAACGCTTATAGGCGACGGTAACCACTTTCCATGAGCCGGGCTGTCTGCCGGTTTGCCAGCATTGCAATAAAAAAAGGAAACCGAAGCCCTATTTTGAAAAGTAGACGGATCGATATTAATACTTCATAACTATTAATTTCACGCAAGTTAGTCCCTTATAGACTGATGATGTTGTCTGTGGGTGATAACTTTAGGTGGATTCAATCAAATCAGTTAAATGTAGCTGTAAATTGGGCAGTTCCACTTGAGTGATATTGAGTAATGGTAGCCGTGTCGATATTGATGGGCGGGCCTCGGGCGCGCCACGTATCTCATCGCTGACGTGTTAATTTGTCAAAACCCGTTGTCATAAAAAAGTTAGAGCCCTAACACATACCTGCGCCTGCTACCGAGCACATCCATCAATTGACTTAACTGTGTAACTGTTTATGGCTCGAATGGTTAAATAAATTTTATGTGAAGACGTATGTGTTCTCGTGAGCAGCCAAACAAGAATTTGTGTTCTCTTAAGTAGTCTGAGAGTTGAAGATAACAGGTCACGCGCGCACGTCTGTCGTTACCTCTAGCCTCTTACATTTTATTACATCCCATTACCTGGGATTAGGTCGGTGTGCATCGCGCGGATTCTGTTTCATGTCGCCAACTCCGGCACTAATGTCACCCGCCACTCATAACAGTGCGGCGGGCGTAATTTTAAAATATGTACCTTCGTAATCTGCTCTTGTGACGTTCTGAAATGACGGAGCATGTTTTAATATATGACATGCCGTTTCCTTGTTAAATCTATTATCTGAACAAAGCGGAAGATAGCTCGCGTACTTGCAAATTTAAAGCGTGTTTTATTTATTCATTATAATGTCGTAATTTTTATCACTCCATCACTTCAGTCTGTTCTATATAACGTCACTGGATGTTTCTCAAAAACTGTTGGATTTATGTTAATAAAATTTGATAGTAAGATGTTGTATTGTATATGAAAAAAATCAAGGCCTTTAAAAAAATTACATTGTCATTACTTTGTGTCAATTTGTAAATAAATAAATCATGTGAAAGTTCACG
Organism: Dendrolimus houi; assembly: GCA_039645545.1. Lineage (NCBI taxonomy): Eukaryota > Metazoa > Arthropoda > Insecta > Lepidoptera > Lasiocampidae > Dendrolimus > Dendrolimus houi. Next base: position 13,583,292 of record CM077129.1, read on the forward strand.
AAATTTTTGTTACATTTAGGTCAAGCTAATAAAAGCCGGTTAAAAATTAGAAATAGCCTTACATGTAATCCGTACTACCAAGGGATGAAAAAACCTCAATGTATATACATAGTCATGAATATATATTAAGTATCTTTAGATAGAAAGGGTATTTTGTTTAGTAAATTAATAAATGCTCAGATATATATACATACTTATACCTGTAGATATATAATATGCAAAAGCGTTTTTCACCACCATTCAGTATGCATGGTCGGTCCGACACGCGTAGTGAATGATGGTCGATTTTTATACACGCGAATATTTTTAACTAGCAACGTAAATTATTATATTGCAATCATTCAACCTGCGGTTACAGTGCATTCAGTACAACACTCCGTCGAAAACTGCAGAATATGCTATGTACTTGAACTCTGAACGTGGGCTGCAGTGATTTTATAATCGAGTACAGACTGAAATATAATTTCCCGTTCTGCGCTAATGAACGTGTATTTTGTTTCATCTGCCGCCAGTAGAACGTAAAACGCTTGCCGTAAAATCAACATTTTATATGGCCCGAGTCCGGTGAGGCTTGCAGTGCCTGGCTTTAGTTGAAAATTTGTACCAATTAATATTTTATGTTAAAGTCAGAATCATATTACAGTGTCGTGATGAGCTAAAGATACTTCGAATTACTGTAGCTTTAATGAGACTACAATAATAGCTCAAGAATCATATGATACAATACTTATGTGGATAGAAAGCAGCGTAATATTGTAATTCTAGTCTTACAAAACGTTTGGAAATGTTATGCTTCCACCGACTTCCAAGTTTTTCATACGATACGATTTTAACTGGGGGCAATTAATATTGAGTATAATACTTACATTATATATCTATGTATATAAGTATATTATATGCTAGAGACATAATGAATCTGCCATCCAGCGTGGCAATGCAAGCAGCTTCGTTGAGACACAGTTGACACAGTCTATAATTAGATTATATACTTATTTTCAATGAATATATGGTAATATAATATTAAATATATATAATTTAGAAATATGAATAAGTTTCTTCGAAGAGGCATATCATAAAAATGTTGGCACTTGACGCATGAGACATGTAGCCGTGTATATGGCAGTACTTGGAATATTTTATTTACTGTTGTCGCGAATACGAGCTTATATGTGATACATATGTAGATTGTCCTTACAAACGAACGACGGTGGGTTTTGTCAAAGAGCCTCCGAGATAAATTGTAAGGCTACGTATTGCGGAGAGCTGTTCGATGTATCGCAAGCACGTATCCAATAGAACCGACACAGACACGTTGCGTGAGGCTATTTTCTCGCCTCTAAAGCCTCATAAATCCTTTCCTTATATAAATTACATTAGACAAGTTGCCCACTCATAGTTTTTATTTTTACAAGAAAAAACTAGTAGGTAGGTATTTGTCTCTGTTAATGTTTAGTCTTGCTACTTATATTTTCTCAATCTGTACATCATACTAATATTATTTTGGGTAATAATAACTATGGCTAAATCTTAATAAATATTTTTTTTGGACTAAGTACATTCCGATTATTACAATGATTATCATTATCCTAATGTTATTTATTACGATTGCTAAACTACAACACAAACAATTACGACATATCACATTTTCTTGGAGATGGTATCAGAAATAACTTTGAATTCTCATTTTATTAAGAGATTTTATTTCACCACGCGTAACCTTGATACCCGTTGATAAATTTCCACATTACACAAGTAATAACAATTTTTACACGCTATTTTTATGGCACATAAAGGTTAAGTGTTCATTTTGAATCAATATATTAAAATATACAACGGAAATGTGCGAATATTCCATTTGCTCCCAATGACAAAAGCATGAAAATACAATATTTTATGCCTGTCTGCTCTGCTTCCCCGAATAATTTTAGTAGAAGCATTCGTGTTAAAAGCTTTTCAAATCTCATCACTGCCCACGTTACTTTAGGATTTGGCTCGAATTTAATATGTGGGCGTGTTTTCTTATAACATTTTTAAACCACTTTACGTTAGAATTAAGTGAAGTGCTTTCGATTATTTTTTTATTTACAATTATCATTTTTATAATAATAAAATCAATTGATAAACGTCCCACTTCAGAGCTAAAAATGTTTAAGTCGACGATCTAGTTGGTTTAAGGAGTTTCAGAAAAATGTAGAACACTCCAGAAGAAAAAGACAAAGAGAGGTACATTTTAGAAAGGGATAGATGATGAACAAAAGAATAACGAAAAGGAGATCGAAATTATGGATTCCAGAAGATTCTTCCGGGTATATAAGCAGCGTAAGGCGCGCCTACCGGGAAGTTAAGTTGAAGACAGCAAAGCGACAAGTGCGATACGAGAGAGTTGGAAGAGAAGTTTAATAGAAGATAGTGACAAGTTTAGAGAGTTGGAAGAAGAGTATAGTAGAAGACAGTGACGAGCTTAGTGAAGAGTTTAGTGGTGAGTTTAGTGAAAAGTTTAATGGGCAGTTGAGTGAAGGAGTTATAGATAGATAACATTTTTTTAAACACAAACATGCACTTACAGACTAAAACTATATCTAATTGTGTCCAAAGGGCGATCTTATGCTAAAAAGCGATCTGTTCCAGACAGCCCCAGGAATGAACTGAGATGATAATGGCGGTGGTGGTATACGTAACATATAGTACGAACTACTTACTTTTTAATAGTCAATACATAAATCCCTATTAATATTATAAATGCGAAAGTAACTCTGTCTGTCCGTCCGTCCGTCCGTCCGTCCGTCTGTCCGTCTGTCCGTCTGTCCGTCTGTCCGTCTGTCCGTCTGTCCGTCTGTCCGTCTGTCCGTCTGTCCGTCTGTCCGTCTGTCCGTCTGTCCGTCCGTCCGTCCGTCTGTCCGTCTGTCTGTTCCGTTTTCACGGAAGCGCTACGAAACCGATTTGGCTGAAACTCAGTTTTTATATATTTTCGATGCCGAGGATGAACATGAAAAAGTATCTTATGATTCTTTTTATCCCGAAAAATAGGATAGTTTTCATTAGTAGACAGAAAGTAGGATAGATTTTTATTTTGTGATTTGCCATTTTCGAGTTTTTGGTTATTTTGGTCATTTTGATCAATTTGGTCGATGTGGTCGATTTGGTTATTTTGGTGTACATATGTAGTTCTAATACCGAAAATTGGCATAGAGACTTGTCATCTGGGAGATGGGATAGCTTGCGATATAAAATGAAGTGAATCTTCCGGGGCAAATAGCAGTAACATAAAAATTTAATACAATGTAACCTGTGTTGTTACCTCTTTAAACAAGAGGCACGCACTAGGGGTTGACCCGAGGCCGCGCCGCGGGGTAGACTCTAGCATATGTATATATTATATCCCTATTATAATATTATAAATGAGAAAGTAGCCCTGTTTGTCTGTCTGTCTGTTCCGTTTTCACGGAAAAATTACTGAACCGATTTGGCTGAAACTCAGTATACATATATTTTCGATGCCGAGGATGAACATAGCATACTTTTTATCCCGAAAATGGGACAGTTTTAAGGATAAAAATATATTTGTCTGTTTGTTAGTTATGCTTTTACGAAAAAACTACTGGACCGATTTCGCTGAAATTTGGTATATACGTAATTTTAATATCGAGGGTGGACAAAAGATCCTTTTTATCCCGGATAATGGGATAGATTTATGTAAAGGTTACCCCAAAAAGTAGGATAGGTTTTTTTGTGATTTGCTATTTTGGTTATTTTAGTCTTTTTGGTAATTTTGATCATATTGGCCATTTTGGCGATTTTGGTGATTTTGGCGATTTGGTCATTTTTGAGATTTAGGACATTGTGGCATTTTTTCACTTTTTGGCATTTTGGTTATTTTGGTCATTTTTGGCACTTTTGTCACTTTTGTCATTTTGATCCTTGAAAATCCTTGAAAAAATGCGATAGTAACTCGATCTGTCTGTCCATTAAGCCTTCACGGGAAAACAACTGAGTACTGGATCGGTTTTGGTATAATTTTGTACATATGTAGTTTTAATACCGAAAATGGACGTAGATACTTTTCATCCCGGGAGATGTATAGTTTGCGATATAAAATGATGTGAATTCTCAGGGGGCAAATAGCACTGACATAAAAATTTAACACAATCTAACCTGTAGGTGTTAACGCCTGCTCTTTAAACAAAAGGCAGCGCTTTACCCGCCGCGGCCGCGGGATCAACTGTAGTATATAAATTTTCTGCATATATATATATATATATATATATATGAGTAGAATACTTTATTGTACAATAACATTTATGTAACAAGACACAAAAACAGGTTAAAATTAAGTAAAAATGGCGACCTTATCGCTGGCAGCCGTCTCTTCCAGACAACCTTGGGATGGAGAGAGAAAATGGCACAAAAGATAGGGCAGCATTTAGTTGCACAATATTCTAGAAATACGTATTAATATTATTATATACATACATAAATATAGATTTATCCAAACATAGATACAGAGAGAGAGAGAGAGAGAGACTAGTTAAGGATTACTATCATAAAGTATAATGTATGTACATATGTTTATGTATATATATATATATATATATATATATATATATATATATATACATCTACTAAAAACAAACATATGTACATACATTATACTTTATGATAGTAATCCTTAACAAGTCTATTGAAAGAGGATACTGACTGGGCTTATCTGACTTCTAGTGGAAGCATAGCATGTTCCATAATTAAACAGCTTGAACACTGAATGATCCATAAATAGATATATCTTAACTTAATAATTAATTATATTGTATTATACTCATAGTACCTCAAGACTATAAGTAGAATACTGAACCTAGGTCACCATCTTTAATGGGTAAGGTGCCCAGAAGGCTGGTAACTTTGAGTCGCTGGATCGCCATATTAATCCGTTTTCCGAGATAGTCACCAGCCCTCTGATTACCTAAAGACTCGATGAGTCTTTTTGATAAATTTCCAAGAAAGCGAAGAGAATCCTTCTCTAGGACCTTAATACCGCGTGCGGTTATATTGAACATATCAATCATATTGTCACTTTCGTTTTTAGACAGATTTTTGGACAAAAAAACACATTTATTATGGAATTAAATTTTGAAATCAGAATATGATGTCTTTGAGTACATTTTTATTTAAAAAGTTATTTTTACATACTCAGAAACTACTTTTTTTATAATATTATACTGACTATTATTTTAATATTTATTCTTCACTGTTAAAGCTGTCCATGAATTTCGGCCTAACTAGTAATGGAGTAAACAATAAAATCAATCAATAATAAAATGTTTTAATAATGAAATTATTCCAAAGTCGTATATAAAAGACTATGAGAGCTAAAGTTACCATCGTTCTACCTAGGTGAATAAAAAAGTTCTTGGAAACAATATTAAAAATGCAAAAATTTAAACAAAATATTTTCTTTTTCCACATAATCTTCATCCCTCCAATGCAATGTATTTAGAATAACGCGTTTCTAAATTCCTTAACCTTGCGAAAAAAAATATTTTTCATGAGTATCGAAAGCCTCCTTTCATGAGTCTCTCCACTACGGTAGCCAATAACCGTGTCATTATTGTGAAATTTAATTCCACAAATTGCCTTTTTTAATTTTGGGAATAAGTGAAACTCCCTCGAAGCTAAGTCCGAAAAATATGGTGGGTGGTCAAGGAGATCGAAGCCAGCACAGTGGATTGCGTTGAGTGCAACTTCCGATTGATGAGCGGGAGCGTTGCGTTGTTGTGAAGAAACAACACACCCAACGACAGTTTTCCACGACGTTTTTCTTTAATCGCTTCACGCACTTTCGTAATTAAATTTGCATAATAGGGACCAGTAATCTTCTGGGCTTTCGGCATGTAATCAATAAAAAGGATTCCTTCGCTATCCTAAAACACTACAACAACAATAACTTTGCCAGCGGTAGGAGCAACTCGAAATTTCTTCATGGATGGAGAGGATAATCGTTTCCAAGACATGCTCTTAATTTCAGGATCGAAATGATGGACCCACGTTTCATCCATGGTGACAAGGCGACGGCAAAAAATTATCCGAATCACGCTGGAATATTTCGAGATTCCGCTTAGAAATTTCCAAAAGTGGCTTCTTGTTTTCGTCGGTTAACATTCGCAGCATCCATCTTGCCGACACTTTTTTGAATCCCAGTGAATTAATTAAAATTGATTGAATGCTACCAAAAGATATCTTTAGGATGTCAGCTATGTGTTTTATAGTTATTCTTCTGTCTTCCAAAACCAGATTCTCAACCTTTTTGACATTTTCTTTCGTAACAGAGGTTGAAGGCGACCCGAACGCGGATCATCTTTACAGCTTGATCTACCTCTTTTAAATTCAGCCACTCAGTACACAACCGTATAATAGGGTACAGCATCATCCCCTAATGTCTGTTCGTATTCTGCTTCGTAGACATTTTTTTAAGCTGAGATATTTTATCACTACACGTAACTCACTTTTATCCATAATTTTGCCTTTTTAGCAACTCGTTGCACAAAACAATTTATTACGCGCGAACTACCTGAAAAAAACAAGTTACAGTTGACATAAATATTGGTTGATTTACACTCTTTAATTTGAATATCGAACTTCTCCCAAATAGGTTTTCTATATATTTATGTACTTCTAAGAACTTCTTGATGCAGGCTCTTATTATAATTTTTGTTTTGGTATCTTCTATGTGTGATGCGACTCGCACACTACCTTTTAGTTTTCTTTAATGGAATTTTAGCATATTTTAAATATGACAAGGTAAAAACAGCAGAAAATCAAGCACCTTTGTATACATCACAGAATAATATATAAATGAAAAAAATACTTTGTATATTAAGCATAATTGAAAGCTCTCAAGATGTCTTATTTCATTGCTACAAAAAAATAAAGAACATTGAATAAACATAGGTCGTTTCGTCCTCGAAGGACAAAGAACTCGTCTAAGTTAAAGATATAAAAGTCGAATTTTTCGGAACTTTTAGACTTTGAATTGCTTTTACGTTTAAACTACTTTCTAATTGGCGTGATTTTTATTTATGAACATAGAAGGAAATACTTTAAAAAATTATCTTAAAATGGAGAAAGTTATTTATATAAGTATAGTTCTTATCAGTGTAAATGGAATCGTTTTGGAGAGTTTTAACAATTTAATCCCTATCCCTATTAATATTATAAATACCAAAGTATCTCTGTCTATCTGTCTGTTACGCTTTCACGGAAAAACTGCCGGACCGATTTGGGTGAACCTCAGTATATATATATATATATATATATATATATATATATATATATACTCCCACACCCATACACATACACCCAAATCGGTATATATATTCGATGACGCGGATGAACACAGGATACTTTTTATCCCAAAAATGGATTAGTTTCCTAGATAAAAGTATATTTTCTTTTTAACTGTTATGCTTTCACGGACGAATTATTGGACCTATTTGGCTGATTGATATTCGATATATATGTAAGTTCAATATCTAGGATGGATCTATATCCATCCGAGATGAAAACTATTTTATAATAGTTTTCATCTCGGAAAAAGGGATAGATTTATGTAAAGGGTATACCAGAAAGTTGGATAGGTTTTGTTTTTTTGTGATATCATTTTGGTCGTTTTAGTAGTTATTTTGGCAATTTTGGTAATTTGGGTCGTTTCGGTAATTTTGATTATTTTGGTTATTTTCATCATTTTTGTAGTATACAGATGATAGACGAGACTTGACACATGCTACTATTTTTAATCGTAAATATAAAACTAGAACAGGATGAAATAGGGGATGAAACTTTGTATAGGACATCAATCACTTCTCAAGTTTTTAGATATAAAAATTCATCATCATATAAAAAATGCATAGTAACTCGGTCTGTCTATCTTTTCAGCTTTCACGAAAAAATTACTAGAATACTGGATCGGTTGCTCTAATTTTGTACATATGTAGTTTTAATACCGAAAATGGACATAGATACTTTTCATCCCGGGAGATTGGATAGATTGCGATATAAAATGAAGTGAATCTTGCGAGGGCAAATAGCACTAACATAAGAATTTAATGCAATGTAACCTGTATTAATGCTTGCTCTTTAAACTAGAGGGCACACACTAGGGTTTGACCGGCGGCCCAGCCGCAGGGCAAACTCTAGTAAATAATATTTCTGAAAACATAGATTTAGATTTCAATTACCTTTTAAGATACTATGATACTAAGATATGGTAGCTTATCAGCTCGCCATCAACAGGAAGTCAACTCCCATTTCCTTGAGCAGAAAGAACGGGAGCTAGGGAGCGGGAATAAAGGTTGTAGAGAACCGTTCTCTAGAACATTTGTTCCGCGTACAACAATGGTCTGGGAAGAACTTCCCGTCGCGGTTGTTCCTCGGCGCTATGAGATCGAGTTCTTTAAGAACGCTGTAAAATTTCTTAGATGTCGGTAACACGCTGGGGACGCTCCTGGTGTTCCAAACGTCTTCATGCAACGGTAACCACTTTCCAAAAGCTGGGCCATCTGCTTCTTTGCCAGATTCGCAAAGTAAAATATAATTCAATCATTTTATGGCACAAAGACCAGCTACATTTGTATTGATAGTTTTTTTTTAATTCAGCGCGAACGGAGTAAGTACTGAGGCCAGGTGTGGGGCTGCCGGTGGGCCGCAGCCCGTTTCTGCGGCGAGGTGCGGCCGAGTCAAACACGCGGTTGTGGAGCTAATAGCACATTAGAGCAGCCATCTCAGAGGCGCAGCTTTAAATATTAACGCCCGAGGCTCGCACTCAACATAGCCTCCCTGAAAAGGCTTTTTATTTGTGGATAACGAAATCTTGCACGGCTTCTACTGTATAATGAAGTTTCATACGCCTCCGTAATGAGTTTCATATATTTATTTATTAGACTTTTATAGGTGCTAACATAGAGCTGCTATTTACACAATAGCCACTTAGTTCGGGTATTTTTATTACAGGTTTTATTATTCATTTTTATGTTACCTAATAACTAAACACTTGCTTATAAAGACATTATTGATTATTATCATCTTACAATACCATTATAAGTAGTTTTGTAACGCAATTTTAATGTAAATCTTATTACGATATAGACCTGTATGTTTTGGAAATCAATCCTTTAGATTTCTTTTATCGAGAAAAATTACAATGTATCATATTTTAAAGCTATTATACTACTCAAAGTAAGCTTAAATTTGTATAAGTTCATCTATCAGGGGCCTAGATGTAATAATTTGACTACTAAATACTATCTTCGCAAGTAGCAACCGTTTTTAACGAGGACTTGAAAAGTCACATTTTTTCTGCAATATTATTTTTAAAAACTACTCATTGTTTCCCAGTAAATTTATTGTAGGGTATTGACGATGAGTTTCACAATTTCAGTTTAAATGAGATATTAATAAAACTGGTTCAATTGGCCTTGTACGGGCTACAAGGTTATACGATTCTCGCGACCCGTATAACATACTTAAAATCAAACCTAAAAGCCCGTGTAAATAATAAATGATTTGATGTAGTATAAAAACGACAATGTTAATTAACATATTATATGCATAATTGCATAGGCGACAATTATATAATTGTTTGTTAGCGAAGTTGATTGTATTGTGTTTATGTATTGCGTTGTGATTGTGTTTATATTGGCATGAGCAGGCACGCAGAAAATTTTGATTATTTATTATATCAAAGAGTAAATCCATAACTACATACTTTCGCGTATTTTTGTGGTAGAAATTAAAAGCTATCATATTTTAAGCCTTTATTATCATTCAATCAAATATTCATCTACAATATTATTAAATTCTGTACATTATGTTTTCTTACAAGATAAATATATAGATAAAGTTTTAGTTAAATGGTGTATTTAGATGATTAACATAAAACATCGGGAGCGGTTTGTAGTTATTCAAGTGCATCAAAATTAGCTTATTCCGACACAGTTTTCACTAAAACGATGGCTTACATTCGCTTACATTGAATTTAAAAGAGAGAAAAGAATCAGGGTGCTAATTCAGAGCAACGTGATTTTCAAAATGTAATTTATATAATTTCAGTTAGTCCGTCTGTTAGAGTATCACGTGAAAACTACTAAAGGGATTTAAATGAAACTCGCACAGAAAAAACTTATAAACAAGTGTTAAATCAGGATATATTTCCGGTCTTCTTCTCCTACAAGCGAGCGGTTACCGCAATTCGACGACTTACCGCCTATTTTGCGTGCGAGGGTGGATGAGGGTTTTCTCTATCCATCCCAGCTTCTCCAGGAAGTCCAACAGCTTCTTGACGTCGCTGAAGACTTCACGGAGGCTACCTAGGGCGTCCAGATATTTCGCACTGTATTGGGCCACCTCTCCGCATTCAAGCAGGACATTGGTGGCTATTTCTTCTGCCTTCAGACAGGCTCTGCACAGGGGGCTGTTGGTGACACCTATATTAAAAAGATGTGTGTTAAAATTGCCATGTCCAGCGGCTGCACAAATAACTAGTCTCAGCCGGGATCGATTGAGCTTTAGAATTTTCATGGAGAAACACAAGTTTCCCCGGGACATTGCCAGCTTGACTTGCCTGCATTCCTCCGGGTTGTACTAAAGTTGTTGATGTACTGCCCTTGTTGTTTGGTTTATGTAGTTTTTAAACCAACTGTGTGGTAAAGGTAGGAAAGGTTGTTATATTTATAAAAACGCCGACTGTTAGACTTGAGATTCGGTGACACGTGACCTTCCTGAAGGGAGTCACGTGTTTTATAACCACGGCTAGCGGGATGGGAATCGGCGGCCGGGAATAGACCGTCGATTTCTATACAAGGGAAGATAGAAATTAAACAATCAGAGCTGAGACTTCTTCTCTTTAATTATCCTCCTTGGGGAGTCAGGCAACGTACAGAATAAACATTTCGTATGATCACTTTATTAGTTATTAATCTAAACTAAGATAGGGAAGACTACCACGTTTTAATGCCTAGTCACCTAGTCAGTCATAGTCAGCCTGAAACCAACAGACTACCGTTCTGGAGGATTATCAACAGGCGTGGGGTATCTAGACTGTTTTTAACCTGTGAAATATACCGTAAAGTTACGTCGTAAATATTTAAATAACGTAGATGAAGTTTTGATTTAAGTAGTTTTTAAAAGGGCGCCATCCCGTCCACGTGTCACGGGAAGTATCTGCCCCGACGCGATTGCAGGCGGCTCTGCCTGTCGACGCCTTCGCCAAACAGCCGCCGGGCGTCGGGAGCACGTGGAAAACGTAGTAAGAAGATGTGAGGTGATGTGATGTCGAATATGTTCCGATGGGTCGACTCAACTGCTGGTCGACCACGTAGATTACGAGAGGTTGTTCTCGTCCGAACGTGACCCCCTGGAATTCGAGAACGGATTCCAGTGAATAAGGGTAAAAGCATGTCTTACGAAAAAGGAGGTATCACTGATATATGGTCACTGTTTTGGGGAAGATGAGGAGAATCAATCGTGGTTATTAGGTGAGGCGATGGCAGGCGTCGAGACGAGCTCGAAGGGCGCACGGAGACGATGGACGTCACACAGCCTACTTCTAAATATTAGACAGACGTAATTCTAAGGAGGGTTGAAAACACTCACCTATAAGGGAAGCGAAGAAGTCCCTGACCTAGGATATTCTCAATGACCGTCTCGGTTCAACCGGCTGTCTACTGCCTGCATGGCATAACGGGGAATAGCCATATCTGGAAAGGTAAACAGGACCTTACTACCATGGAGAAGAAGAAGAGAGAGAGGGAGATTCTAGTAAGAATTCTATGTACCTGATTTCTATAAACGCACTTTCTTGAACTAAAGCTATTCGCTTTTTTAAATTTAGAAATTATATTTAAAAACTGTGACGGTTGCTCGGGCGAGAAAGGACCCTCGCAGGGGTCGCCTTGGCTTATAAAGCCTTTGGTAAAAGACGCGGGGGGCGGAGACGGGTCGGCCCTCCGCCCGTTCCGTGCAGGGGAGAAGCCATTTTGAATAGTGGCGCGATGTTACATATCCAAATTAAGAAGTCTAACGACAATCATCGTATGATGTTTCGTGACTAATTTAAGAATGCCGCTTTGCGCGGTTACGCGCGAGAGGGCGCGAATCACTACGTGACAAGGTTCTGGTCCTACTGTTGGGGTTTCGGATCCTCTTCTAGTCAGTTGATCAGCCGCATAATTGCCCCGGGCACCACTGTGTCCCTTGAAAAGTCAAGGTGATATTCTTACCTGCCACCTCATTTAGAGCCAAGTGGCATTCGTATATTAAATTTGAATAAATAACCCTGCTATCAAGGGCTTGAAGTACTGATTTGCTATCAGAGAGTATTCTGATGCTGTGATCATGGACATCTCTATCTACAATTGCTTTAGCTGCATGATAACTGTATTAAACTTACCCAGGGGCTCGGATATGTTGATATTTAGGTCTTCCGAGAAGACTTCCGTGCCTGATCCCGAGCTAGTCTTTGATCCATCCGCATAAAGGCTAAGCTCATGATAGGAAAGAAAACTATTGTTACCTTCCAAGACTTTGGGGGTGAAGACCCCAAAGCTTAACAATTTTCTTACGGCATGCCATGAGGTCATACTGGAAGTATTGACTTTATTGTCAACGTGGCTGCTCCAGTTTAACTTGTTGTCTAAGGTTATCCCTAGATATTTAAGCTCGCTTGATAGTTGAAGTGTAGTGCCAAAGAGGGTTGGCATCCTATAATTGATTAGTGCTCTCTTATTTGTAATAAAAACAGCCTGCGTTTTTTGTGGATTGGCAGAGAGTTTGTATTCCCTGCGCCACTACTCCACTACACGCGGAGCTGCCTGTAACCTATCACACATTATGCTGGCATTATTACCTACATTTAGTATAGTGATGTCATCAGCGTAGCAAACTGTGTAAAAGTATTGACTGTTTAGTCTGGAGATGAGATTGTTCGTTCACAACCTAGTCCCACAAAAGTGGGGAAAGCACTCCTTCTTGAGGACAGCCACGAACCACATGGGCGCCTTTTGTATCCTGAGTGTAAGGTAGGGGACCTTTATAAATCTGTTACTTAGCTTGTTGATTATTCAGTCGATAAGCAGGGTCTCAACTCCGTGTCTACGGAATGCTATATCGATGCTGGTAAAATTGGTTTTGTCGAAGGCTCCCTCTATGTCTATGAAGCAGCCAAGACAAACCAGTTTATTCTGTAAAGCAGATTCACCCTTACCTACCACCTGATGGGGCGCAGACTCGGTAGATCTGCTAGGGCAGTAAGCATATTGGTGGTTGGGAATAGGTAAATTGCATAATGCATTATCTCTAAGATGCCTGTCGCATAGGCTCCCCAAAGTTTTAAGGAGAAATGACGATAGACTGATCGGTCTAAACGACTTCGGTTTAGTGTAGTTTACTCTTATACCTTGCTTAGGTATGAATATGACCCAGACTTCACGCCAGGCAAGGGGAATGTATCAATGTGCCACAAATGCTTGAAAAATGCATGCTAAGATGGAGGTCAATTTCACCCCACCCCACTATAGCAGTGATGGGAAGATGTTATCATTTCCTGCCGACTTAAAAGGCTGGAAGCGGTCAACCGTCCATTTCACCTTACTAAAGGTAATGATCTCACAGGCAGTTTGCCAGCATTGCTCTGTAACTGATAAGTTGTTTAACGAACCTCTAGAGGTTCGTTAAACAAATGGAGCAATACCCTAGGGTATTGCTCTATTTGACAACCCGGGAATTGTGTTTGTAGGAGTACCATATTGGATTCTTCATTGTCCAGGGTCACTGTGCCGTCGTCCCTACATAGTTACCAACAGCACAAGGTCCCTGTTTAGGCAGTGTTTTCCTGATACGGTTCGCTTGTGGTGTGGAATTGATGTTTTCACAGAATCTCCTCCATGGATTTGTTTTCCAGTCTCTGATGCGCTTTTTATATAGAAATTTGGCTTCCCTATAGGTATCATCAGTCTCCATTCGCACCTGTATTCATTGCTATGTTAAGGGTTTTTCTTACCTTTGCACGCAGTTTCTCAAGTATCTTACCCCACCAGCCATTCTTTATTCTTTATTCTTTATTGTACACAAAACGTTACATACAAAATTATAGAATAGTGGTGATGTACAGAAGCGAGCTTAACCTTAAAAGAGTTTTCTTCCAGCAAACCTATGAGTCTAGCGAGAAGGGGAGAAGCAAAAGGCAGGGTTCTGTACACTAAATATAGCTAACGATATAATATTTAATAGAAACAGATTAACAAAAATAAATTATATACAAGATACTTTTAAGATACATACATACTTACATAATGTAAAATATAGATATATAAGAATAATTTAAGATAGATAGTGCTCTTTGACTTTTTTTTAAACTGCTTTCCGATGAGCTATCTCGGATCGTATGTGGCAAGGCGTTCCATAATCTAACTGCGTGGACGGAGAAAGAACCACTATAACATGCCGATAATGTGTGGGGGCTTTGAGAAGGAGTTTAGAAGTTCTACAATGTTTGTCAGAAGGAACAAGAAATTCAAAACGTTGACGAAGATAGGAAGGAGAAAGAGGGTTATGTAAGATTTTATACAAAAATATAACTACGTGAAGATCGCGTCGATGACGAATTGGCAGCTACTTAAGTTGCGATCTAAATGCAGAAACATGAGAACTTTCGCAGACCAAAAATGAAGCGAATACACAAATTTTGAAGACGTTCGAGTTTATTTAGAAATTCTCCAGAAGCGTCCAGAAAACATTCATCGGCGTAATCTAAAAGAGGTAGCATTAAGGACTGAGCAAGAATAATTTTGGTCACAAAGGGAAGAAACTTTTGCAAGCGTTTTAGAGATTGGAAAGAAAAGTGAATTCTTTTGCTAATTTCATTTACATGACTGGCCCACAACAACTTACAATCAAAAATAACGCCTAGGTTTTTCGCACTACTAGAATAAGGTATCAACTCGCCATTTAAAATAACTGAGGGTATTACCGACTGATGTACAATATTTAACATATAGTGACTACCAATAATCAAAGCCTGAGATTAGATGGATTTACTAGAAGACCAAAATTGTTTGCCCATGTATTGATAGTGTCCAGATCTTTATTAATTTAAATTATAGCATTGTGTACGTCATTTGCTTTGAAATGGTGATAAAGTTGCAGATCATCAGCGTACAGATGACAATGAGAAGAAATTAACTGAGTAATAGAGTCAATAAAAACAGAGAGTAGAAGTGGAGAAAGAACGCCACCTTGCGGTACACCTGCAGTAATGTCGCACCAGTCAGAGAAAGTCTCATCCGACCGGACACAAAGCACGTGACCAGACAATTACGAATTGAACCAGGAAATAACAGGAGGTGAGATATTTAGAGAAGATAGAATAGAAAAAAGAATATCGAAATTGACAGAATTGAACGTACTGCTGAAATCTAGAAACCATAAAACAATTGTTGTCGGCCATGGCACAAAGTGCCATTAGGGGACAGGCCTTGTGATAGTAGTTAATTATAGTAGTGTTCAAAGTGTCTACCTGCTGGTCAATCAATGCCGTACTCACCAACCTAGCAGTTGACGACTTTTTGTCTAGTTCGTACGCTATAATTCTTTCACAGCGTGACCGGTCAGTTTATCTCGGGCACCTTCTGGGTTGCGCGGGAATGCTAGTTATTTGAAAGTCATAGTGGATCCACCTGTGATCGGAACACGATGCTTCTGTCGACACATGCCACCCCGATATCAAGTTTAAGACCATAAGAGTAGCTAGCGTCTAGTCGACTATTGTAATGCACCGTCTTCCTACAAAGCTGGATTCGCTACCATTATTTACTATATCTAAGTTAGTACTAAGTAAATATTCAATAAGATTGTTACCTCTTGTTGCTTTCTTCCATTCCCTACAAAAGGTGGTGGGCTTTAGAGTCTGTGGCTTTCAAAGTCGTACAAAATCTCTCTTCTAACGCTTGAAATATGAGGTAAAAAACTTTAAAAATGTAGGTAAAATAGCTGAAATATATGTACTGTGTGGCAAATTAAAGTAGAAAATAATTTGGAGGGTGGGCACCACTCTCACAAATGAGTTTAAACTCTAGCAACTCCAATTTTTATGCTGGGGGCAACACCTGCGATAATGTCAAAGATATTGATTGTGGCTCAATTATATCACAAATAACGCATTACACCCATCGCCACATCTGCGTGAAACAGCCTATATCTGTAACATTATCCTAGAGGAGGTACTACGTCAAACATCGTGTAAGGATAAGGTTGTTTCATTTATGACATGGGTGTATTTTTTCAACATAACCTATCTATGATGCTTATTTTAATAATAATAACTATAAGTTTGTAAACAAAAGCTTTATACCATGCGATAATTAACAGAACAATTAGTTTATTTTCTTTAATTATACTTTATTTCAAAAATTTTCACCTAAATATTCTATATCGCTAACTGTTTCTACATCCATGTCTTGGTTAGAGGTAGCCGCAACATTATTTACGTCGGACTCGGATTCAGAAGTACTGTTATTGTCATCCTCGAAATTTACAACTAATTACCCAGAGTAAGTTGGCACGAATTTTTCCAATCGTTTTTAGTGATATCTTGAAATGCACGATCAGCTGCTTCCTGTAATGACAGATAATCATAATCAATTTGAATTTTCATAGAATGTAATTCGACCAAAATTCAAAGTAAAAGAAATTACAACCTAAATTTATTCAAACCATATCGTCCATTTATGTCAATCGATCCCATATTGTGATAACATACTCGCAGGTGCGGCCCCGGTACAAACAAATACTAAAAAACCAAACTCAAACATAACCTATCTAGTTAATGATAAATGTACAAAATTTTCACATTTTATATCTGATACGAGCGATCCAAAATAACGATTTCTTTGTCAAGTAATATACGATTGAACTAAAAACAAGAATATGAACTTAAATATACCTGTCATATCAGTGGTTCTTTAGCAAACATCGTCGAGGTTCGTATACTTCTTGCTT
This sequence comes from Dendrolimus houi, assembly GCA_039645545.1. Taxonomy (NCBI): domain Eukaryota; kingdom Metazoa; phylum Arthropoda; class Insecta; order Lepidoptera; family Lasiocampidae; genus Dendrolimus; species Dendrolimus houi. The sequence continues at coordinate 13,600,332 of CM077129.1, forward strand.
CATATTCCGCAAGATATCGTCTGTAAACTTTATAAAATATTTTTCTTCCCGAACTTAGAAGAGTTGTATTTACTTTTTTACACTTTTCACGTATTTCAATCACTGTTAATTAATAAGTAACAAAAGAAAAATTACGAGCACCTGTACCTTTATTTACACCATATGTCAAAACAAAATCACAGATTAGTTAGAAATGTTGCTAGTAGAAAAGAAAGAAAAGTTTCCGTATCAAGACCACCAGGATATATATTTATTTTAATAAGATCTGTTACGTACGTTTTTGATATGGATATGATTGGATTGGATATAGAATAAATGTTTTTTGGGTTATGTAACCAAATGCTACAAATACGTATGTGCATTGATATCCACTTAGCCGATTTTATAATTTTATTATGACACCAATTAATACATGTAATATGCATTTCTTTGGTGTTTTGTTTAAATAATATTATTGCTTTTGCCAAAAAACATAACTCAATGAAAGCATGAATATTTCAGTACCTTTTGCGATCGTTATTAAAACTTGTCCCCGATTCGGGGTTTTAATTTTTCACTAAACTTTTGCAATATTTCTTGCTGGTGGTCGACGCAAAACGAAATTTGCATATTCAGCAGTAAAATTTACGTCACAAACAATGCCCTATTACGGTACAATGGAAATGTCTTTACATTGTTGCGGTGGGATGGCTGGGTCGTGGGATCGCGGTGCCGCCGCGCCGGTTCGCGCGCACGTCGCTGCACGCCCAAGGGCGACCGGCCGCAGCGCGACCCAGCTGATTTACAGCGAGGACCTGTGGCTGGCCCTGTATAAATGAAAATTATACACGGGACCCGCGCTATGGGGGCGCGACCTTTCCCTCGTAAAGTAACTAATTTATGAACTTGCGATACTTCAGCGGAGGTGGCTGCGCTCTGCTCTTGAAATTTTAAACATCGCCGCTCCACTGCAAGTACTGAATTTTTGAAACGTTACACATCTTGCTTTTTCTCAGAATCAATGGTTTTACTAGTAGATTTGACACTTTTAGATGGCGTAGGTGAATTAAAGTTTCATGGAACAAATTACCAGTAAATCTATACAGATAAATAAAATTGAAGTGTCTATTTGAAATATCAATATAACAGCTTTTTATTAAATGCATATGAAACTAGGTATATGCGGTACTTTATCCAAAATCAATTTTCAAATTTTTTGTCTGTCTGTCTGGATGTTCCGACTAATCTTTGGAAATGATTTTAACGGGACTTTAACTGGCAGATAGCTGATATTACAAGGAGTAACTTAGGCTACTTTTTTTTATTTTTAAAGGTTCCATGGAAAAAAATCCACGCGGTCAAAATCGCGGACACAGCTAGTATTAAATCTAAGGCAACGATAAATTATTTGATTCCATTTTTTTTGCATTTCAGCATGAACTGAATATAATATATTTGTATCTCATCAAGCTTTTTCCCTGTGGCTTCGCTCGTATATATAGAATTTAAGAATTTATTGGTCTCCAGTTATGAGCTAAACGAGTAGAATATACAATAGTGTTTAATGTAACATTATGCCACAATCATTACTCCCGGTAGTACTAGTTTTAAACTGTGTTACGGCAGAGTAAATTCACGTCCCGTAAGTTAAAAATATCAAAAAGAAGATATTTCTTTTGAACTACCTTTGAAATAATAAATAAGAACACAAAAAATGAGTCTTTACATTACCAATTAGACATTATATGTAAAAAATACAGAGACAGCATTATTTGTTAAGTAAAATAAATATACATATATATATGTTATTTATATTACACACATACTCGTACGTCTATTTTCTGCAGTATTAATATATAGATAGTAACTATATTATATATATATATATATATATATATATATATATATATATATATATATATATATATATATATATGACCACGATCTTTTCGCACGTTCTTGTTGTACGTGATCCACTTCTCATCACACTGTTATCAGCTTCTTCAAAAATGGTTCGGTTTCATTACGTCGTAATAAAGAATCATAAATGAGTACACGGTCCATTAGGTTTCTTTCAGTGAGTTCATGAGGCACCCAAATATCGAGCTTTTTTGTGTATCCAGCTTTTTTCAAATACGCCAAAACCGTTTTGTGGTCAATTCCCAGTTCTCCAGCTACATCGTAACTACTAGTATGCCGATCTTGCTCCACTTTTTCAACAATGGCATCAATTTTGTCCGTAACAGGGCGACCAGAGCGACGTACATTTTTGATATCAAAATTTCCAGATTGAAAACGCCTAAACCAAGTTTGCGCTACTCTCACAGATACTGCGTTAGGTCCATAAACATCACAAATTTTTTTCGCGGCTTGTGTTGCATTTTTATCTTTTTTGTAGTAAAATTTTAAAATGTATCGAATTTCTTCATTAGATTCACTCATTTTAACACTAAGAAAAACAAATGAAAAACACACATTTTCCTAATCTGAATTTAGAATTGTCTTCTTTAAAGTTAAAACTTTTTAATGATACCAAAACCAGCCATATACAAATGGTATAGCCAAAGAAATCTTATTACAAGTTCATACATACTATATGCGAAAAGACTTTTTCCCCAACCTATTATATATATAGTTTTCCTGTAAAAGTGCAACAAATACACAGTCAAATATGTTTTTATACCGGAAACTATACCATTTTTCGGGATAAAAAGTATCCTATGTTCATCCTCGGCATTGAATTTTCAATGCCGAGGATGAAACTCAGTATGTATATATTTATATACATACTGAGTTTTAGCTAAATCGGTCCAGTAGTTTTTCCGTGAAAGCGGAACAGACAGACGGACAGACGGACAGACAGTTACTTTCGCATTTATAATATTAATAGGGATATATATATATATATGTATTGTCAATCTTTTTTTCTGTGGCATTCTACCAGCCTTTATTTTTTAGTCATTAATGAAAGTAAATATTTGGCTCAAATTTATGTAAATTAAATAATAATTTAGTGAAAAGTAATTTATAAGTATAAAATGATATTATAAAATTCTTGATATTTTTTCATTACAATTTATGCCGCCACTAACAGTGGCTGTAAAAAAGTTGGGACGTGAGTCGCATGTATTATCTATGGTTCACATAGTTTTCAAAAATTTTTGATAGCAAGGAGAATCGCTTCACAGGGACGAAAAGTGCTGTTTTCATCCCTATGATCAGGCAACTCTTTGTTCCTGACGACGTATATTTAAAGCATGATGGTCGTTTGAGTATTTAAGGCGTGGAAGCATAACAAATAAACAAAATCATTATAATAATTATACATACATATATAAGCAAAATAACACAGTCAAACACATAATTTAGAGCTTCTATATAGAAATATGGTATGTAATGCCTATGTCATCTTTCATTATTACTCAAGAAAAACGTGCAAGATGTATATACAATGAGATATTTTTTTGAGTAATAATAATCTAGTAACACTCACACCAGAAGAAAAACCGAATTTACTTCAGTAAAAAATTAACTCGTACTTCTAGAGTCATAAAATCTAGACACAAGAGGGTCCACTTTCCAAAATAAAATCGTCTTTGTTCATTTATTTGAGTGCAGTTAAGAATGTCTATAATACAGTCTGCACCAAAATTAGTTGCGGAAGGTTGTGCATGCGTAGTAGCTGATTTTATATGAATAAGGTCTATTAGGGCAGCCATAAAGTTACGGCGCAGACTATCCAGAGAAGCTACATGTATAATGTATGCCTCTTTACCTGTGAAGCATGTACACTTCATTATAATGCGTGCTAGTTCGTATACATATTGGGCCTGACCCGGAATTTTGATTAAGCGCAAACTAGATTATGCTAAGGGTAAATTGAGACCGTTTCTTAAACTACTAAACAGTTAATAGTGTTTGCCTCAAACTTGGAAGTTACTTATTTGCTCTCCGACATTGGCTATGAGAGTTATAGCGGAACTTAGCTACATGTACGTTTACATAGCCCCGACCTTAAGCTATGCAAATCAGGGTACAAATCTCTGTTCTGTGTACGGCTTGTATTTTGGTGACATGTCTTTTGTGAGTAACAGGAATTGGTTTTGTCTGTTTCAATTTAATTTATATTTCAATTCAATTTTGGTTTTTTGGATTGGTCATAAAATACTGATTTCATTGTATGCAAATCTACAGTTTCAATTTATTTACATAATAATTCTTAATAATATGATTATCATCATCCTAGCGTTATATCCCGGTTGCGTTAGAAACGTTTGCTGTGGGGTCCGGAGTCTGTTTTAACTGTAACTGATATATAAATAATAAAGTAGCAAACAACTTTTAATTGTATGGTTTACAATCTATATAATCAAAGCAAATAACAATCCAATGAAGATTGTTTCTTCACACGTTCCACTACTGGAGCTGAAGCCTCCGTAATTTTAGGAGAACAGATAGTATACGTGCATATATTGACGGGTTTTGGACATAGATTCAGTGCTCAGGTTTCTGCACAATATTTTTCTTTAGCCGCTAGCAATCTGACCAGAAAAAGTGCATATACCATGATTAGTCTTTGGTGAGCATTCACTTAGCCATTAAGTTACCATGACAACATGTGAATTAATAATTTTATTCTGAACTAGAAAAAAAATATGAACATTTAAATCTGTGACATACTTTAGAAAGGAAGCTTAGGATTTTTTTTGGTTTTATGATTTGACCTTGAAGTTACTGTATTAAAAAATAGATACGAAAACTGTTTAAGTATATCAAGTCAAGGCATAACAAGACGGCCGGTGTCTCTGTAAACTGAATATTTATACGACGGTGGTCGGTGCGACAACTCACCAACCTGTTTTGCTCCCCCTTAAAGCGCCACTGAGACTTGCGTCAAAACGTTTTTGCATAATTTATTTACTAAAATATACTGTTACTTATGAAGAATAAGCTGGCTGAGACACCTCAAGACTCAAATTTGTAATTTTTTTTGAGTTATTTTATTTTTATATTATTATTAACTTGAAACAATAAATTCTATTTCAAAAGTTTTTATTCAAAATAAGTTCCATTGGAGAACACTTTTTGAAGGTCATACATATAAGTTAAAATTTAATTTTTCTTCCTATTCAATGTACACCGCTTCGCAACGTGTTATTGCTGTTAAGGAGAAGAAGCGGCAAGAAACTAAACATTGTTTTTCTTTACATTTCTTATTCTATTTATATCTCAAGTTCTCTTTTTTTAATAAGTTTTATACAGAAGTATGTTACAGAATTATATGTTACAGAATTACTTCTTGAAGAATTAATGGAGTTGTAGCAAACAGTGCATACTCAATAAGACCAAGACACAATAAAAGGAAAGAAAAATATAATTATAGTTATAATAATGACATGACGTACTAAAATGTTATACTGAAATATATTTCCATAAATTCCTTATAAGCTTGGCAAAAAAAAAAAATATACAAAATATAGTATAAGAGGTTGGAGCGAGCTGCTATTTAAATGAATTTTTGTCATTTAAGTATTCTTCAATAGTGTAGTATTCCTTTTTTAGCGAGATACTTTTTAATTTGGTTTTAAATTTAGTGAAAGGCAGATCTAACATTTCACAATAAAATCTTTATTTGCTAAAAATATAAATAATGTGAGTGAGATGTTTTATGATTTATTTGTTTCTTCTTCAGAGCTTTGAAAAAGGATGAATTGTCAAGAGATCTGGTACATATATGTGCTTTCCATAATGAGAACGGGCATAAGATAGTTTATATTTTGTAAAATAGAATAGTTCAATTGAAAAGCTGCATTGTCTTAGGTAAGGTACGAAAATGACAATCACCCAATTTTTAACAACAAACAAAACGACTTCAGATGTAACTAAAATATAAAAAATAAATATTTTCTACATCTTCAAGTCGGTGCGAAGTAAAACATAAAAAATTACTATATTTTGCAAATTTGTTGTTGTTATTTTATAAATTACTTTGCACCGACTTCAAGATGTAGAAAATATATTTAGTTGTGCTTTTAAGTTACATTTGAAGCCGGTTTTGTTTTATGTTATAAAAAATATTTTCTACTCTTTATTTAAGCAAATATCTACTCTAAATAAAATTTAGAGAACAGAAGTCGAAGTATATATTCGACGGTTATTCTCGATTGCTCAGGGATCCACTCATCAGATCCCAACTTGGTGACAATGGGACTACTTCAGCAGTCTGCTACGGTCTCTACACTTTCAAAATAATTTTTTTAACAATAACAAAACCGAATTCACACTAAAAACCAAAAAATAAATATTTAATCGATTTCTTTCTATAATATCTCGAAGTCGGTGTCAAGCAAACATAAAAATTACTATATTTTGTAAATTTGTTATTGTTCTTTTATGTTTTAAAAAAATATTTATCAATTTTTAGTTGCGCAAATACTTCAATAGCTTTAGAAATAATATATTAAGCATCTGTAGAAATTATACGACTGGCACGCGTATACAAATTTGCCATCTCACTCTTCGGTGTATATGCTCTTCAACGAGGGTTGCTCTCGATTTCTTTGCAATCCACAAATCAGATGTTGACTTGGTGACTATGGATGGCACCATCTCGGGGGTTAAAAAAAACAATTTGAAAATGGGTCCACAATTGACGAAAAAATTGTGTAATATGCCTACAAAAAAAATTAAGCGCCTGTAGAAAGAAGGCACGCGTATAGAAGCTTTTTTTTGAAAAATGTAGGCTCTCGGCCTTTTTTTAGTAGGGGCCCAAGCTGCTGCGATACGGGCCTTGACATTGTGGTCGATATCCACGGACGCACTAAGTACAGATCCCAAGTACTTAAACTGCTCCGTGCGCTCGACCGTATCTTCGCCTATGCGCACGGATGTGGGATCAGTAATGGTGCAGGCGAAGTACTCAGTCTTCGCCATATTTAGTTTCAGACCGCCGTTCTCTAGCGACCTCTTCCACGCATTTACACGTCAAACCAGGCGCCCCCTGTCCGGATCTGCCAGTGCGGTATCGTCAGCATACGAGCATTGAGTAAACATGGTGGTTGCTCATGCGCATTTCTGATGCTGTTCGACATTTCGTCTAATATCACGCTGAACAGAAACGGGCTAAGGACAGATCCCTGGTGCACTCCTACGGTTATGGGGAAGGGTGTAGTGTCGTCAACAGCGGTCCGAACTATGGAATCGGAATCACGGTACATGTCCCGAATAATGTCAGTATAGGTTTCTGGCACCCCTTGAGACCTCAGTGCCCACCAGATCACCACGCGCGGAACACAGTTGAAGGTCTTCTGCAGATTCCAAAACCGGAAATACAGGGGCGTATTCTTCGTCCTGTATTTCTCCATGATGATACTTAGGGCAAAAACAGGGTCCATGGTTCCATGCCTAGGATGAAACCCATATTGACATCCCGAGACAGTGCACTCCTGCTGGATTAGAAAGTGGATTATCGATTATATATAGGGAGTATATACTTACGAATAAAGAAAAAAAATCAAAATCAATCCACAACAATTGACGGATAAATCTCGTTACATGCGTGTAAAAAAATTGAGCACCTATAGAAAATGTAATAGGAGATATTATAGGCGTATATAAGGTTTTTTTCAAGAATTTAGGCGCACGGAGTTCTTTAAAAAGGGGTTATTTTCGATTTCCCTGAAATCTGATCCACTTATCAAATCCTGACTTGGTGACCATGGGACTATCTCGGAAGTTACTTACAAGTAAAGAAAACAATTGGAAAATCGGCTTACAATTGACGCAGATATCGTTTTACGAAAAAGTTGGTTAACAATTTTCATGAGTTTCTCTAATTCCTTGGTATCCACTCATCAGATCCTGACATAATGAAAATGTAACCAATTCGGGAGTATAACCTTTCGATTAAAAGTAAAATGTTCAAAATCGGTTCACAATTGACGGGAAAATCGAATAACGAACACACAAAAAAAGATACAGGCGAATTGAGAACCTCCTCCTTTTTGAAGTCGGTTAAAAAGTATTGAAAATCGGAATACAGGTGACAACAAATCGTATAAAAACATATAGTCGAATTGAGATCCTCCTGTTTTTGGAAGTCACTTAAAAAAGTAGATAACTCTAAAAAACACCTGCATCCTACATTTCTAGATGGCGCTACAGGTTCAATCTTATACTAATATATAAAGCTGGAGAGTTTGTTTGTTTGCTTTAACGCGCTAATCTCGGGAACTACTGGTCTGATTTGAAAAATTCTTTCAGTTTTAGATAGCCCATTTATCGAGGAAGGCTATAGGCTATATATCATCACGCTAAGACTAATAGGAGCGGAGCACTAATAAAGAATGTTTTAAAATCGGGGGGTTTTGAAAACAAATTCGACGTGGACGACGTCGCGGGCAGAGCTAGTAATATGATATAAGTAAACAGAATCTGTGTTGTAGCGAGCTGCGTCTAATTCTAGTTATCTCTATCTCTTAATTTCAATAAATAATATACTGTACATATTATGCAAGTTTATTCATATTGGTCGGTTTTGTTAAATAATTTTATTTTTATAATTCAATTTTCAGAGCTACTAAATCACAGCAATAGTTATCCTTAGGATGAGAATAACTCTAGAGGGTAGACTCCACACGTATTAAATCCTGGCTGGGTTAACACCACGGTCCCCCCTTTGCAACTCGCGCAGCTATCCAAATCCGCAGCCATGGCTGCCAGGCACCCGCTACAGAATACTAACGACAGAAGTTTTACTTGGCGGAAAGTACTGAATCAGAAATATGCTTACTCCCTGCTCTAAAACATAGGAGACGTAAATTTACTAAGGACTCAGATCACTTTAAGTAAATACAAATAAGATACGGTTGTTACAGTCATATTCACACATTTGTGACGGCCAGATTCAGTGTAACTATGCGTCTTGGTAAAATATCTGCGTCTAATTCATTTATTTAAAACAGAATAGATTGAAGAAGTGATTGTAAACGAAACCATCATATGTTAAGATGTGATTTTTAACCGTACTGTATACATTCATTAAGACTCTAATGAGAGAGAATAGTTTTAAACGGATCGTTGTGCATGATAATTAATACACCAATTGCAAGCTTAGTGTAGCAGTTCAACACTTAAGAATCCCAAGATAAATAAATATTCAGCTCTTCAGAAACGCCGAGTGCACTAAGACCTATTTGAATATATACGGCAGTTGAGAGTCAGGTATAGTTCGATCCAAACTTTATGGCGGCTCGGAACATCCCACTTTCCGTTGCGCAGAACGCAGTTTTACGTGTTAGAGAGACGAGGTCGTCGGAGGACGAGGTGTATCCTAGCTTGCTCTCTCGCTTGCTTTCTCGTTTACGGGACTTCCCCGGCGCTCGGCTCATCAGAGCTGCCACTTTAGCGCTTTCAGAGCTGGATATAGCGCTTCTTTGGGCAATCCAGTTCCCATTTTTCTTAAACAATTTCAATTTCAATCTTGCACTTTTTATGATATAGAAAGGAAGAAAGACTTTATTTGAAGAAATAGCGACGTAATTACAGTCCTTATTACCTTATTATATATACACAGAGCATATTTTGAGAATTTGTACGCCGCGAACAAGGTTTGCACTACCTCGTCATTAGCATCACTACAATATACATTACTTTTTTGGGGATTGTCTAACCCTATATACTAGATCTTTACGGTTTCGTAGTCAAACAACAAGAAAAGTGGTTTATGTTTGCTTCTACGGAATCCTTCAGTTTACGTGGTACGTTTTTAATTTTGATCATGTAACAGAATCTAGCACTTGTTTCCAACTCATCTACCAAGCGCACACGGTCAGCCCTGCGGCCATTACGGCGTAGATATTGTAGTATTTAGCTACGTCTGTACACAGCACACACACATCCGCGTCTAAGTCTAAGTACGATAGAGTACAAAAGATTGTTGTTTGTTAATTGTTTTCTTATTGTTCCATTAAGATTTTTTAATTTTCTTATTTAGTTAAATTTATTGTTGTTACTTTGGAATTAAATTGTGTAAAATTTATGTAAATAAAAAACTACTCCCAAAACAGCAAACTTCCGTATACATGGTAAGAAAACGAACGGAAAAAAACAACTAGATAGGTTTGTGAAAGTAAGCAAGATAGAGGAGTACAAAAAGATGACGTTATTATCGACACATTGACAGACGAATGTATTATCCATGTCTGCATCTATCACAGAAAAAGAATCCTGTTCAAGCGAAGACGAAGAATGCAACAGTTCTGTAGAAAATGGCTCCTCCGCAAATAAAACAGTTTTTTGTGACGCCGACTTGGGGAGTTCTATGTCCAGCAGTGGAGTGCAGTAGGCTAACGACGATGGAGGGAAAACATTATTGAGCCTTTTTATACGTGAAAGACCTATCTGGAATCATTATTTTAATGGCAGCTTTTAGGGCCGGCTTGACTGGTGAGATAACCACGCTCACCCAGAATATCGGCTTGGAACAGTTAACACTGAGCTAATTATGTTTCAAACGATGAGTGGGAGTTCCGATGGCCCACTTGCCACTCCCTGTCCTAAATTCCTAATCCAATCCTCCTATTTCATTCCCCTACCACACCGCCATTGTAAATGCGTGCCATTTTCATATCAAAAACGTTAAAAAATTTGCGTCTTTCTGACTGATATTTATGTATGTTTCATTAGCTATTGTACTGTTTATTGCAAATTTTTTGAAATTCATATGACACTCGGGCGGTTGTTGGTTTTTACAAACTGGTTTGTAAAAGTCAACATAACGCACTAGTATCATAAATAACAATTATTTTTCCTTGAACCCTCCCGTACTTATTAAGGACCAAATAGCCGTCAGCACTTTCAACAAGACTTTTCCATGAACCAAACTATAGATTATAGGTAATACATACCTCCGAAATAATAATTCTTAATTTATTAATACTCTAAAATATAACAAAACAATTCTAGAAAAAAAAATAAACCAACTTCAAGAGTAATTAAAAAGCAAGAAATTACTCTTTTCTACAACATCTTGAAGTCGGTGCGAAGTAAGGAAGTCGGTGCGAAGTAAGACGTAAAAGTAAATTCATTTAGCATATTTTTTTTTTTTATGTTTTATTAGGCACTTACTTCAAGAGTTGTATAAAATACTTATTTTTGCTTTTTAATTACTTGAATTCGGTTTATTTTTTGCAAGACAATATTTATTTTTCACTTTTTACTTATATATATGGTGCACAACAAAAATGAGTGATTTATATAAACTATCCTGATGCTACCGAATTTAAAGCAAAAGGAATAATGAAAATCGGTTTCAACAAAAAAGTTTGGTTGAACATACATTAAATAAATATTTACATGAATTGAACCTCCTCCTTTTTAAAATCGGTAAAAATAGTAGATACATAATTAGCCCTAATTAATCTAACTTGACTGTACCTGCGCACGCCTTTGCTCGCAGCTAATATTGTAGCCGCCATAAAGTTTGCATGGAACTATACATATAGTTAGCTATAATACAATAATTGTTGTGGTGTTGTATCGCTGTATCACAACTAGGTTAAGTGTAATTGAGTTTAGTCCAGTCCGTTTAATTAAGTGTATCTTCTGTTAGATATTTTGTGTTCACGCCCACACATCCCCATCCAAATTATTCACAAAGTACACGTGTAACGCAAGCCTAACTGACCTGCGGGTACTGTATCAACAATATGTAAAACATGGTAAAACTGATAAAGTAAGCTTAAATGTAGAACGGCCGAATTATAAATTAATCCCACATTATAAAGCTTATTATCATTTACGTGAGTGTATTTATTTCTTAACATTAGTTTCAATATAAATAAGAATTAAGACGACGAACAAAAAATGCCATATATACCTATATCTGCTTTCAACTTTATTATCAATGACACTATAATGATAATGAGTATGAAAATTTTCCTAAGTACAAAATCAAACTGAACATACATTATACAATACGCATTAAAAACTAATAACTTCTTTTGAAACAAATCCGTTATATAAATTAAACTGAGTTCTCTCTCGAAAGCTTTGCATGTGAAATAATTTTTATAGACGTGTTAAGAGGAATAAACATAAAACTATACTGTATAAAAGAAGATGTTTCAACAAAGATCTAAAATGATTAAATAACAAAAAAGTCATAGGACTACACGTGAAAACTTTGTATCTAACACGCGAGTTCAGTGCTTAGTGCTTAGAACAGACTAGAACGCACTTGCAGTTTTTTATTACCCACAAATTAAGTATATAAATTGCAAGTAACGTCTGCGACTTGGGTTTAAGATATTAATCCGCAATTTAACGATCATCACAACGTACCTGCACAATTCATAAAGAATACTTTTATGAATTTTTTAATACCCTCCCATACATGCGAGCTGTTCGCATAAATCAAGTACTTCCGAGCGCCCTTTGAATTTCCGCGCGCCCATGATATACCGTGTCTGTGACAATGCCAGCCTTCGCCATTTATACACCAATATTCCCCGTGACGAAAACTGACACTAATTGAATGAGGAGAGTGCTAAATTGATTGCTTTCTTTTACGTCAACCTTTCTGGGAAGGTATACTTGTTTACAATTAACTATTATTAATTGTTTGAATATTCTAAACTATATTAGGCAAAACAACTGAAACACGATTTAGGTGGCTTCAGTTTCGCGTGAACAGATATCTTCTAGATAAGCATACACCAATTTAAGGGGCCATCTAAAAATTACGTCACACGAATTTCATGATTTTTTGACCCCTCCCCGTCCTTGTCACAGTTGGTCACATTCGTGAAACTTCTTCCTCCTTAGTGTGAAATCACATATTTTGCAATTTGACATACAGAAATTATTCAATTCAAACAGTAGTTCCGTAATTAGTTTATTTCCATTTAAAGTATATTTTAACAATTTAGCAACACTGCTCATACAGATAAGAGTTGGAAATATTTTGAAGTTTTTCGTTAATAGTTCAAATTTCATGTTTTAAAGCTTAAATATATTAGGTTTTGAAATGTGACGTCACGAAACTTAGGAACCCTCGCATCCCTACCCCTTAATGTGTTATATAATTAATGGATGGCCCCTAAGAGGCCCAATCACTATCCTGCAGTGGGCGGACCTTGCAGGACTCGAGAGTCATTCTGCTGTTTCCGGACGCAATACAGGCTGCAACAACATTCACAATCCTACTTGCGCGGCGGACTGCTAGGCAGACTGCCATGCAGGTCAGTGAAAGGACCTCTTTAGACTGAATTTTCACATGACATCAGGTGAAATCTCGCTTAAACGCAAACCTATACAATAAAAAAAGAAAATGAAATGAAAATTTGTTCTGTTCATTAGTCTATTATCTAATGTTGTCGTCGTTTATATGTATAAAATTTGGTAGAAGACTTTATTCTATTATACCTATGTGTATATGCGGCTACATAATGCTGTAATAAAATGTAAATTTAAAAAGTAAGGCTGTTATTTACTATACATGTACTAATGAAAAAAATTCACTACACCTACAGCCATACGTACGGCATCGCTAGACAGGTCTTGAGAAATCGAATGATTTTCTTTTGCGATCTTATTATTTGGGTCAACAGGTGGTGAGATATTCGCTTTCAAATTCGTAAAATATATGTATCTTATTTCTAACTTTGAGGTGGAAAATTGCCAAAAAATCAAAGTTACATTATTTATTATTTAAACAACTTTATATTGATAAAGTTGTTTAAATTAGATTTATTGCGTAAATTTTGATATATGGCGTAATTTCATTCTTTACATTTTTTATTATGGCTAAAAGTCCAAAACATTAGACGTTCGACGGTCATATCTATGGAACCCTACACCATACGTAGACTGATATATTAGACTGAGTAATGGGTCAGTAGTTTTAAAATTATTATTTTTTAAAACAAATATTGCTAATACATTTATTATAATAACTTATGTATTATTAAGATAAGAGTTACACAATTCTACACAAAACAAATACGGTTGTTATATATAGCCTTAAGTTTTCGCGACTAATACTCATAAGTATAACTACGTTTTAACAGTTTTCAGAGTGACATTTTATTTGTTTTTCGACGTTTCGGCCACTTTCCAGTAGCAGTACCTACTTGTTTTCTTCCGTGATCACGGCTACTGAAAAGTGGCCAAAACGTCGAAATATAATACCGCGCATAAAAAAGTTAAACCCTAGTTTTAATAATAATAAATATGTTATTTATCTACAATTTCTTTTTCCAGAATTGATTACTGTAAAAGAACACACAACAAAAAAACTTCAATTATTTTCAAACAACCTATAATTATTTTTTTTTACGGTGTAACAAAAAATGTTAAACTTTATTAAAAAAAAAAAGAAATAAGCTCATCAGTTTCTATTGGCGAGCGATAATATTCATTAAATACACCGCTGTCTCAAAAAATGTTGACGACTGAATGTGGTCGCTTGAAAGCAACGACCAATGAATGGCTCAACTCGCTGAGCAAATATTACGCACGAAGTTTGAAAATAATACAATCGGTATGTCAAACAACTTCTCTTTGTGTAATATTGTTTGTTTCATTTACTTTTTATTTATTGCAGACGTTCAGCAGACAGACAGACGGCCCACTTGATGGAAAGCGGTTACCATCGCCTATGGACATTTGCAACACCAAAGGTGCTACAAATGCGTTGCTGATCTCTTAAGGGAGACTGGAACCTGGTCATTAATGCCGGAACACAACTCAAGGTTGTTATGGCGACATGCTTTAGACCAGGGGCGGTAGCTATCCAGTCGGGCATAGCCCTACCACCTAACTGTGGGTTGTTTTTCGCCTCTTACGACAGGCCGCCCGACCGCAGGAGATTGTATTATTTCTCCGTTCGTACTAAACGTGTTCGAACATAATTACGTGTCCTAATAAAAACAATCTAAGATAAATATCTAAGTAAATACTGCGAATCTTTTCTTGTACAGCTATTTATGTGTACAGCTAATTAAGGTGATTTGTTAGACCCGAACTTCATGCAAAACCGATAAATTCACGAAAATTTCGTTGCAAAAAATATTCTTAATACAATATAATCGGACCGCCAAATAAGTGCAATACATTTCCAATAACTAATAAATTTTGCGCCATATTTCACTTTCCATCATAATATTTTTCTCGAATATATCGTAGTTAACAATAACGCTGCTATAAGTTATGATGTACTTTATATATCTACTAGGATATGCCTGCGATTTCTTCCATGTTTGACTTGATCCCGCGAGACTCCCGGAACACAAAGTACCGCAGCATTTAAAAAAAAATGTAAACCTATCGTCTGTGTCGGAATAAGCTAATTTTGTATTTATTCGAACAACTACAAACCGCTCCCGGGAAAATTCCCGAGGGATTTCTGGGATAAAAAATCAGACCTTTTATTACATAAAATTTTCTATCGATCAGTAAAAAAATCACATTGGAATTCGATTTTTTTAAGCTGGCCATTTTAAGTAATTCCCAGAAAATTTCCAGAATAAAAAGTAGCGCAGATTTTAAGTCTAAGAATTTGTTGTCGATCAGCGAAAACCGCATCGAAATCGGCCCAATAGTTTTTTACGTGAATCCCGAACAAAGAGACAAGCAGACAGACAAACAGACAAGAAATCTAAAAAAAATTGCATCGCGTTCTCCATCGTTTACATTCAATTTCAGTTGTGTTTTTTTAATAACTTCAGTGTACAGACACTGCATGCTTAGAATTTTATATTTATTTATTTTATAATTATAATATTATCTATCTATAAACAGGACCATTTTTTTAGATTTCTTGTCTGTCTGTTTGTTCGGTATTCATGTAAAAACTGCTGGTCTGATTTCGATGTGGGTTTTACTGATCGACAGCTAATTCTTAGACTTAAAATCTGCGTTACTTTTTATCCCAAGAAACCCGCGGGAATTTTTCTGAGAATTATTTAAAATGGTCAGATTGAAAAAAAATTAATTTCAATGCGATTTTGTTCACTGATAGATAGCATTAGCTTATTCTACCACAGTTTCTACTAAAACAATACATTACATTCTTTTTTAAATGCTGCGATACTTTATATTGCGGGAATCCGGATTTTTTTCCGGAAGTGTTTTGAAGTCGGTATTATACATAAACATTAGCTGATGCGGAATCGGTTGATACTAAAACAATATAATCCGGGACTTTTATATACCCCGGGACTACGTAACTTCGAAACCACATGATATTAGGACTAGCTTGTTATGACAGTTTCTATGTTTATTAGACATCTTTAGTAGATTTAGATATGTATGCCTTTAGTAACATAACCTATCCCGGGGTTTTAAGGGAGTTTTTGTTAAAAATATACTTTGATTTTAAATACTGGCAAACTGTATTGTACGTTATCAGTCAAATATGGACGAAGTCGCGGGCAAATCCTAAATGTTTATATACCTACAAATATTATAAAATAAAATCATTTTATTTTAAATTTATGCTTTCTTGTTTCCATGCATACATTTATGTTACAGGCATACATTGTAAATATACAAATTTAAGATTGATATACAGTTTTAATTAAACAAAAAATATCTTTAAAAAAACATTTGTCTTAAATAAATAGATAGAGAAATATTTATTACTTTTGGCATTTAAGTTAACGCAATTTTATATAAGACCTATTATGTTTAGCCTTGAGTCCCTTTAGAAAAATTTCAATTACGAAGTATACTCAGCGAATTCCAAAAGTTAAAGTTGAGCGAGGTACAGTGATTGCTTACGGGGGCATCGTGCGGATATTCGTTCGGCGCCACTCGGCTCCATACAAACGGGAGTGCAGATATATATTTCTGGCAGGTCGCGGCCGACGTGCCGGCGCCGGCCGATATTTCGTGCTCCCAGGACGACAATAATTTGTTGGTCCGTCGCGCCACGCTTCGTGTATTGCTGGCGATTTATCTCCTTCAACCGTACACTCTAATCGTACTCGATATGAACGATCATCGTCACGGCTCTTCAGGGAATTCTTCTCTCTTAAATGAAAATGCATTTGTTTTCCTTTTGTAACTTAGATAAGCTTAACAATTATAGCGGCTCCATAATTTATTATTGTTTGTATAAATCGTAATTTACAAGAAAGGCCGAGGGTATTGTAACCGATTCGTCCCACGCCGGTCTTACATTAGATTTCAATAAATTTACTTAAACTTCGATGCTATAAAGTTTGAATTACTTACAACTCGCACCTCGCTACTATATTTGCGCTAGTCACTACCATTTTGATACTAAGGCTAATTAATAATTATAACTATTTTGATGAATATAAAATAGATAAAGCTAACAAAAATCGAAACCGACTTCAAACTAAAAAGCAAAAAATATTTTTTTTCTACATCTTGAAGTCGGTACCAAGTAAAACATAAAAAACAGCAATAAATTTACAAAATATAGTAACTTTTATGTTTCACTTCGATCTGACTTGAAGAAGTAGAAAAAATGTTTTTTGCTTTTCAGTTTGAAAAGTTGGTTTTTTTGATTTATGTTAAAATATTTTTTTCTCTTCTTTTTAGTTACGCAAATAATTAAACAGCTTTGGAAAAATTCTGACTTGGTGGCAATACAGTCACTTCAGGAGTGTACTATTTCGAATAAAAAAAATTCAAAATCGGTTCACAGCTGACGGAGAAATCGCGTAGGAAACTTACAAATAATAATACACAAGCGAATTGAGAATCTTATCCTATTTCAGATCGGTTAAAAATAGACTCTAAATCGCTGTCGGCGAAGAGCGTTTCCAAAATGCTGGCTGCATGTTGAATGGCATAGCTGATCCGGGTCTCCAGCGACAAGTCAGACTTTTAGTCACACAAGACCTCTCTACCAGACACGTGGAAAAGTTACCTAACTAATTGACTTAACTAAAGAATGACTTTAGGCACTATCTGGTCATTTTTGATTTAGGAGCATTTCAGAGTTAGATACTTTATTTACTATGAATTTTGAATACTGTATTATCCTTATAATTGGGTACCTTCTAAAAGTTCTATTATTTTCCGATTATTTCGATTATAGTATCTAATTAAAAATCATAATGTAGTAACTAAACTAACTTAAAAAAAATATTGCGTTAATTCCTAGTATTTTTCTTCTCATAGATTATTGGTTGAAATAATTCATATGAGAGGTTTAAATTTAACTGAATATTTAAATGATCCATATTTCTAATGCGCTGCCAAGTAAATCTCGACCGCTGTCCCCGAGACCACGTACAACCAATATTTGAGTACGCCCATGTTCGTAAAGCTGTTTGGTATATGACTACGGGCATACCTATACTAAACTGAAATTTCCTATTAGGGCAGTGGTTGTTATGACGGTGGAATTTAATTCTTCTTGTTTATTGTCTCCTTTGTGTTTGGGGCTCATATTGCTCGGATCTTTAACAGTCAGTTACTATAGGACTATCATAATATTTATTTTGTTGTACCTCGTAAAACCTTTAAATGCCATTTTGTTTAGCTACGTTATTACTTTACAAGTAAATAAGTTTTTATGAACGCGGTATATTCTGTTCAGTGTAATAATTTATTAATAACAGTGTAATTTTGTCTTTGCTGTGTTTGCATATATATATGCATAATATAGGCAAACAAGGCAAAGATGCTATTATGCAATTCAACTATTGACCCATTTAATCACTGAATGTTAATTCTGTATTTAGCTAGGACTTGACTTAACTTGACATTCCCACGGGATTCCCGAGACACAAAATACCGCAGCATTGGAAAAAGAATACAAGCTATCGTTTTAGTGAAAACTGTGTCGGAATAAGCTAATTTTTACGCTCCCGAACAGCTACAAACCGCTCCCGGGAAACTTTACGCAGGATTCCCAGGACAAAAGTAGTGCTGAGCTTAAGTCTAAAAATTAGGTGTCAAGAAAATCGGCCCAGTAGTTTATACGTGAATTCCGAACAAACTGACAAACAGACAAGAAATGTCAAAAAAATGTGCATCGTGTTCTCTATCGTTTACATAGTCTATTCCAGTAGTTTTTTTTTAATAGCTTTAATGTGCAGACACGGCATGTTTAGAATTTTATAATATTGTAGACGTTTCAAACTAAATAAAAATAATGTTTATTGGTCCGGGTCGGTGTGACATTCGGTTGTTAAGTTTTTTTTCTTTTTAGGGGTTCATAGCTATTTGGCAAAAACAACGTCCTTATAACGTCATGACGAGACATGATGAGTGCGTCATGTCTGCCTGACCGTCCATATGTCTATCTTTGTACGTCCTAGTCTTTTTTTCTGAAACTACTAAACTTATCAAATCTGGGTTACCATGTTACATGTAACTGAGGGTTGAAAGTTGGGGTGATTTAGACAGATCTTGAAGTTATAAAAATGTTACTTCAACATTTTTATCACATTATGTTATGTTCAAGCTTCTAAAAATTTCACCTCAATTTATTGTTGAAAAGTCAAGGGAGGCTCTTAACTTTTCAACGATAAATAGAAAATTCTGCAAAAAATTAAGGCGATAGAGCTTAAAAAATAATGTCAACAAAAATAAGTTCGATAAAGCTTCTTTGAGTAGTTTTAAAACCTTTCAATAAATACCTTGTCTTGGCCGGCACGCACTTGAACGATTTATACGCCAAATAAAACTAACTGATAAGATTTGAATGACGGAATATTGACAATTATTTAGTTGGTCGGTATGACTTAATAAAGTTGTAAAGGCGAAATTGCACGATACTATTTGTGTGCGCGGATCCGTAGTTAAAACCGGGATATTACGTACACACGAAACCGCTGAAGATAACATTATAATTTTGTTGCCTTCAGTTGTAGAGTAAATGTTTGTTGAATGATAATAAATAATATATGTACAGAAATTACATACGCTCACCTAAAGTCATGTCCAAACACTATGTCCGCCTTTGGTTTCAGAAGTATATATCTTGCACATATCTTGAAACCAGCTCAATCAATCACTCTTAGTACTTTTCAGGGCGGTCGCCATTTAATATAGTTCATTAAATCACTGCACTTGCCAAAAATCCATTATTTCAACAGCGCAAACGAATCCGACCACAAATGGCGGCAGCTTCCATCAACCAAAGAAAAATTGCGGGGACAGAGTTAGATATACGTACATACCAGTATACATAAAGAGAAGAAAATATGTATATATTAAGAATGTGTATTGAAGTTCGAAAAAGAGATGGCGATATACATTAAATAATAAACACCATTAAAATATAAGGGCAAAATTTGAAAGATTCATTATATCTTCGAAACGTAAGTATATACTTGTTTATGGTTTTCCCCAAACAAAAATAGCAAAATTAATAGTGAGAGACTCCATTATCCTGCATTAAGCACTCAGTGAGGCGAATGAGACCAAATGGGTCGTCGCTCGGTGTAGGGCCTTTTATATCTCCTAATAAAAACGTCACTGCTAACCAACACACGTTATTTACTTCAGTAAATTAATTTAAATTTTTATTCTAAAGCGAATTTAAAAGCGATAAGGACCTACTCAACTTATACGACGTACTTTTTATTGGCGATTATGGCAGGGCACAAAAGGAGGCTCCTGAAGCTGCTGTAAATAGCATTATTAGAACATCGTATCTCAGTCGAAGTTAACATTAAATTGAAAATGTAACTGTAGAAAAGATAAACTTCGATGTCATAATGAGAGTTCGCTGAAATAAAAATTTGAAAAGTACTTTTTTAAATTGCATTTTAATTTTAATTTATTTGTTTCTTTTTTTTCGAATAGAAAATAGAGGGGGAGTGGAAATGTTAAAACCAACATTACAAGGTTTTCTTTAGTTATGCAGATAGGATAATGTTACTCCTTAACTACTCCAACTTAACTTGCATCCTAATAACTCCCCCGTTTGGTGTTAGTCAAAAACCTACAATTTCTGCCTAGCTATTTTCTTGAATGTTATCCTAAAAGGTGAAATTCATGAACGCTTAACACCGACTAGACTTACACAAAATATTCACTGCCATATTTAGAAAAGTAAAAGAACAATTTCTATAGTGTTCAGATATAGTTAATACATACCCATAACACTTGGATCTTCTACAGCTATACACACTACGTTCTATTTATTTCGCAGTCGCTTTCATATCACAAAACGAAATACTTTCATACGTTAACGTTGTTTAATTGACGTAGAAACACAAAGAAACATTTTATTTACAAAGCAAAGGACTTATGAGTAGCCCTTAAATAACCTCATAGCCACTTATACTGATGAAATGGAAATGAAGTTAAATTTAATGGCTATCCATATACTTGCAAAATACATATTCAACTAGCATGTCACATATTAGCGGACAAGTTATCTATGAGCATGAGTGAGTTTGTAAGCTCTTTGAAGTGTAGATTAGGTAGGTAGTATCACTTTAAGCAACCTCCCATTGGAATATATCCTCTCTTCCGCTATATTATGTTTATATGATGTATAAAGTTATCGGACCGGGTAATATGCACTCTTTAGGCAGTTTTTAAAATCCTGTAGCAATTATAGTAAAAACGAAACTATTACACATTTTTTTAAATTTATGGTTTGGCAGCTTGGCCTTTAAGCCAGAAACCTTTCGGGGCCATCGACAAATGACGTATTTTCGTATGGTCACCATGATTTTTTTATTGGGTAATGTTAGCAACAGACAGACGGCCTACCTAATGGATAGCAATTATCGTTGCCTATGCTAACATGTTGCCATCTTTTAGTGTAGAATAGGAGTGATGAGATAGGAGGGATAGAATAGGGATGGTGGGATAGGGCGATGGGATAGGAAGGATGGAGTATAGGGAACGGGATAGGAGGGAGAAGAAAGTGGGCCACTGGAATTCCGAACATAACTAAGATATGATTTTTTCAGTACTCATAGGTGTCTGGGGGGGTATTGTTATATTAAGATAGTGTCCTATAATCTCAATGACGATCCTTATAATTTTTAATTTTAAATTAGATGCTTTTTTAGTAATTTATTCAAAATTAACAAAGACAGTGAACGTTCTTCGCCTATACGGAACCAATCAACGTGCGTGAACTAACACGCACTTGTCAATTTTTATACCTAATCTGGAAATTGTAACAATTACCACTGACGGTGAAGTAAAACATCGTGAGTAAATGTAAAAAGCGAGATATCGGTATTAATTCGATAAATCGGTAATAATGTTATTTATTTATTAAATTTTGCATAAGTAAAATTAGTTTAACAAAATAGGGTCGTTTTGGCCTCACACCAAAAGGAAGGTTTACACTGAAAATCAACGCTTTATCGCATATATATACTGTATAAATAAAGACTTCCTTTCTTTCTTTCCGACAAGCATGTTGAGTGTAGCGCCCGTTTCCTTAATTGAGAATACCCGAGTAAAACAGTGGGACGTTTCTGTGCTAATATTGTATTATTATATTACAAATACCAGAAAAAAAATCAAGGCCCGACTTGGGTTAGATGACTAAAAGCAATGCCTGAACGATAATGTCTAAGTCAATGAAATTTGACATGTAAAATTATTTTATTTTACATCAATATTATTTTTGATTCTTTAGATAACAATTGTAACGAAAATTGTATTTTTTTTTTGACTAAAATTATATAACTGAAAACACACTATTGGGGTTGCGAGTATATTAGAAAAAAAAGGAAGTTAGGATTAAATATAGGTAGTAATTATAATTTGGTGGATAGACAAATTTACTGTATATTCTCAAATTACGTTTGTAGGTAGTACTATTAACAAAGTCAGGATACTGAGAACATAGTAAAATAACTTAAATTTCGTTTAAGACATTTATCCATCGAGAATCGTACCTGGGACTATTGAATTATGTAAAATACGCCTGGCAACGCCAAAGAAGCATCAATGATGTTCCGTGCGAGTGGGGTACGCACTTAGGATTGGAAGAGAACACCAGTTTTTAACTAAACGCTTTTATTGACTTACACAGCCGTGCGTGATTCCGCTCTGCAGTGCAACGAACGGCGCACTGTACTGATACGATGTCTCACTCACAATACCGTCGCCGATCTTGCGTAGACACACCTTCTGTTGCTGCAATGTTCACCTCAGAATTTACCATGCGTAGCTCGCTTCCGGACCTCCTTTTAAACGACGTGAGGCTCCTCCTTCACTAAACTGTCCACTAAACTTTTCACTAAATTCACCACTAAACTCGTCACTATCTTCTATTAAACTCTTCTTCCAACTCTTTCGTATCGAACTTGTCGCTTCACTGTCTTGAACTGAACTCAACTCTATACTACCCGGTAGGCGCCTTACACTGCTTATATACTTGGAAGAATCTTCTGGAACCCGTAATTTCGATCTTCTTTTCATTATTCTTTTATTTATTATCTATCCCTTTCTAACATCTATCTATCTCTGTCTTTTCCTTCCCGAACCTTCTATTCTAGAAAGTTCGTCCATCGTCTATCCCTTTCTAAAATGTATCTGTCCTTATCTTTTCCTTCCAGAATCTTCTACCTTTTTCTAAAAGTTGTTAAACCAACTACATGGTTCCACCATCACTCGCCACAACATAATTGGCGCCTCTGTTACCCTTGTAATTTATTGTTACTTTTAACACTTTTACAATTCGGTTACAAATGAAAAAAAGAAACGTTTTTAGCTTTTCAAAAGAGAAATTATTTGTCTCTTGTGACAATTGAAATTACAGGTATCGATACCTATATATTTCGGATGACAGAAATATTGTCCTGTTTTCAAGCATCAAAAGAACGAATTATTGTCTTAAAGATATTCATTTAAAGACGAAGATGCGAGCGATATGGAGTTTAAATAAAACTGAGCTTTTGTAGAGCAAAACTAAATTAAAACCCAACCAACCGAATGTCTTCAGAAAGTAAATAAGTTTCGAGTATAACTTGAAATTACCTAGATAAATAGAACAAGCATATTTTAAATTCAAAACTAAGCAATTAATTTAAATTTGAAAAGATAATATTTACTTTCTTTTTAATTTTGTCTACAGGGCTTTATAGTGTACAAAGCGAAGCCTGGAGGTGACTGGGATAACTAAACAATTTTAATCGATGCCATATTTCACACACTGAGTTCAGTTCGGGTGGGCGAGTACTGGGGTCACCCAAGATAATTTTCATAATAAAACATCCCTTTTCTCAGGCACTTTGCTGTAAATCAAGTTTTCCGGCCACCCTTTCAATTTCCTGACCGCAACACACTTCCCCTGAAATGAGGTTTTCATTAGATGTTCAAACACGTTTGCCTTCTCTTAATATTTCTTTTGGATAGTTAATATTTTTATTATATAATAGGTGTTCCCGCCACTTCCTTTGGCAAGACCTACGGTCTTATTCGTATTAAGTTAGAGTAACTTTAAGGAAGTTTACAAACTTACTCTAACTCAATATGAATAAGATCATTAGACTTTATATTCATAATTATTTTCTGAACGCTGTTAGATACTGAAACGAAATACACGAAATTCTAGCAAATAATTGCGGACTTCATTTCTGAATATTTTCATTGAAATTGCCTATTTGAGCTAACCTTTCAGATAGACACACAAACAGTGAATGAAATATCCATCGCATTAATAGCAGTTTTTTAAAAATGTAGCATTGATTTTGAAATAATACACAAATATTTCAGTTTTATTAATACAGTTATTTTTGTAGCTGGAATACAGTAGACAAGAAGATTGCCCATGTGGTAACCGTTGCCTATGGGCGTTTGCAACACCAGAGAAGTCACCAACGCGCTGCCGACATCAAAGAAATTTTATGACACCATTATTAAGAAACCTCATATCGAAGCGCTGTGGATTAATAATAGGTTAAGTTATTATTACGCAAAGAATCTAAAGTGGTTAAACTTAACCCTTAAACATATAAACTAAAAGAACAGCTCTATAAATCAATAAATATAAAAATCTTACCTAGGCTGAGGCCGTAAAACAGAGATACCACGTTGCGAACTGATATACACACTCAATTTTTAATTTAAATGTATGTATGACTTTCATACAAATGTTCTTCAGTAAGACCTTAATATAATTCAAACTTTTAAATTTGAATCCGTCATTAGACCAGGCTTTAGCGTTATGTGACGGTAAAGCCTGCCCGTTGCTTGAGTGACTTGAACAGGAACTACGTGACTTGGAATGAATATACTGTGAAGGATCGCTTCAGGAATTCCCATATCCGCAAACGTCTTGGCAGTCGAGACATAATACACAAAGTAAAAGAGCATTTTACTGAAACCGGCTGGTTATATGAGAAACAAATTTCTAGCCGTCTAGTTTCTAGTAGCAAGGTCTAAGAAATATTGACTTTTGACGTTGGAGTTATGATACGTATGCCAATGGTGTAACAATAAGACTTACCGAAGTGGAAAAGCTAACTCCAAGATACGCAAGGAAAACTTAGGATGTAACTGGGATTTAACACTGAGATCCTGATGATGATCTGTTACAGCCAGTTTAATTTAAATCTAATGTAAAACAGAGTTCAGATAATGATCTAAAGCTGGTTGGAGACACACGGGAGTGGTTTCATTTGATTCTGGCAGTTGCAATCGCCGCGAGCTAAATGCTACCTCACTGTTTATTCCCGGGTGGGTAAATAAAGATTCCCCACCAACAAAAACTATTAAAGACTAGCTATGTCCGCCACACGACTCGCGCTGGGCTTAAATTTACCTCTGAACTCTTCAAGTTATGTAAAATAAAACATACATGTAAATTTAAAATAAATTTCCTATTTTAATCCCAAAAGTATTTACTAAAATCCGTACAATCGTTTAGAAGCCTGTTGGATATAATTTTTTAGACAGCTAAACGAACAAAAATTCTAAAAACGGTCATTTATGATTAGACATACTTCATAGTATAAGCAGTTTACACTTAAATTTTGACTTTGAAATCACAGACGCTTTAATAGAAATGGACACATGTAACAGTAAATTCTAATATTCTTGCGTATAAAAGATCTAAAGTTAAAATAACATCTTATCATCTAAGTTTCAAAATATCATATAATATGTTATTACTTTTGAAACAATAATTCGTTATTTGACGTTGTCCTGCTCTGAAAAAATAAAAATCTAGAACCCGATCCCAGCGCCACCTACTGGTTCCAATTGTGAATCTAAATCATCCGGGGACCCATTCAAACACATAAAAAATCATCAAAATCGGTGCAGGAGGTTAGGAGGATCCTAGAACCCGATCCCAGCAGCGCCTACCGGTTCAAATTGTGAATTTAACTAACCCGGTGACCACTCAAACACAAAAAAATTCATCAATGTCATTCTCTAGTTATGCGGGTACATACATTTCTACGATTCATTTTTATTTTTATAGATTAAATATTATGACAATAATGATTTGTAAAATTTAGTTGTACCTATTTATGATGTTATATGTAGGTATGCTCGTACAAAATCTATGAGGCTTGACTTTTTGTAGGTTTATAAAAAGTATCTCAGTTGATTTGATTGTCCACTCCCCTATTTATTTAGTATATACAAAAAATAGGTTACTATTGCAATAATTACATTAAAATTTATTAAACCACCCCATTTTCATTCTACCGCCGAAAAATTGAACGAGTAAATTGGGTTTAACTGGATGTAAGCGTTTGTTAGAAAACATAATAAGATTTTTAATTTTAAATGAGTGTTTCGTTGTTCAGATGGTGAGTAAAATTTGTGAATGTTGGGGGTCACTGTTATCAAATGCAATGCAGGCCGGCGTGATCCTTGGGGTTTTCATTATACCGAATTGAGAATTTTATTTTTTATTTTACATCATTTTAAAAGCAATTGCCGTCGTATAAATCTTCTTCATAAATTTACTGATAATATCAAGTGCTTGATTTTTAATGTTTCTGTATGAAATTATAGTACGAATTTTATATTAGCGTGTGAACATTTGTTTTATGCGCGGGCTTCATCTGCGTTAGTGTCAAAGATTTAAGCTGTTTCACGCACATATGGCGATGGGATTAAAGCGTTGTTTGAGATGCGACATTGCTAATGGCGTTAAATATTGACAGATAACGTATGTATACACAAATGTGGCTAATCCTTAACGGCGTTATTTTTTAACGGTTTAAATAAGACGTATTCGGCCACAGCCTAAATCTTTAACACTAACGCAGATGAAGTCCCAGCATAAAGCAGATGAAATCCTAGCATTAAACATTGCTATTTTTTCGCGTTTTTATTTTATTTGATAAGTAAACTTGCAGTAACAGATCTAATGGTAAGTAGTTATCATCGTATTGATGATACGTTACCAGCCACGTTGGGAACTAAGAAATCTGTTTTCACCCTTTTTGATGGGTCACATATCATATTTAATTTCATATCCTCAGGGAAAAACGTGGGAGAGATTTGCACTATATCTAGATTTTTTGTATTTTATTGGGAAACTAGCAAACAGGCACTCGGCCCAGCGCATAGAAAGTGGTTACTGTCGCCTCTGGGTGTTTGCAACATCAATGGCGGAGTTAAAGCGTTCAGAGCCGTAGCTAGTGGGAGGCAAGTAGGGCACTAGCCCTGGTCACGGGGCGTCTATCGAGGGAGGGGCACAATGGCCAATGATTAAATTTAAAAAGCAAATTATACTAAAAGAAACTATTTGCTTCGTGATTTCATTTATGTTTTGTAAGATTTAGGACTGTTTTATCTAGTGTATCTGTTTTTTATATTAAGATAATTTAAAGGGGCGCAACTATGATGCGTGCCCTAGGCGCCATTTTGTATTACTACGCTCCTGAACGCGTTCTCAGTCTGTGGGATGGGGTAAAGGCATCAGACAGTTGTTATGTGAAAAACCATATTGTGTTATTCGTAAATATTACTTAGGCATTTATTTAAAAAAATGAATTTGCGCTTTTTACTAAATTTATTCTTCTATTTTTAAATATGAATATTGAACATTTTCAAACTATACACTACTTTAAACCATCGATTTATTGTGATAGGTATCTACATTATCTCACGGTACGTTTGCTATTCAACAAACTATAATAAATTACAGCCTAAGCCTAACTACAAGAAATCTTCAAGTGTTTTATTGGTTGGGAAAAAAGTTCCTTCGCATTTTATATAAAAATTCAAAAGGTTTTTTTATAAAGTTTATTTACATTTAACTAAAGTATGTAGGTGCCATTTTGTTGGATAACTTTTTGCCATCTTGTAGGTAGAGACGTGATTCCATTACTATAAAAATTTTGGGGCTTCTGATCAAAAAATTGCGACAAATGGTTTTGGCAGTCCTCTCGTGGTGTTAACCTGACACTGCCTAAGGAATTCTGCAGAGACCGAAACAGGTGAAAATCTGAAGGTGCAAGGTCAGGACTATACGGCGGATGCATTAACACCTCCCAGCCAAACTCTCGTAATTTTTGCTGAGTGGCTAAAGATGTGTGAGGTCTAGCGTTATCATGGTGAAAAACCACCCCCCTTCTGTTGATTAATTCCGGCCGCTTTCTCTCAAGTTTTTGCTTTAATCTCATCAGTTGTTCGCGGTACAGTTCAGAATCATTGGTCCTGCCTGGCGGTAACAGCTCATAATGAATAATGCCCTTCCAATCCCACCATACACACAGCATCACCCTTTTGCGAGTTAACCCGGTTTTCACCACAGTCTGTGAAGCCTGACCGGCCTTTGACCACGATCTTTTTCACACGTTCTTGTCGTACGGGATCCACTTTTCATTACCAGTTATCAGCTTCTTCAAAAATGCTTCGGTTTCATTACGTCGTAATAAAGAATCACAAATGAGTACACGGTTCTTTAGGTGTCTTTCAGTGAGTTCATGAGGCACCCAAATATCGAGCTTTTTTGTGTACCCAGTTTTTTTCAAATGCGCCAAAACCGTTTTGTGGTCAATTCCCAGTTCTCCAGCTACATCGTAACTACTAACATGCCGATCTTGCTCCACTTTTTCAAAAATGGCAACAACTTTGTCCGTAACAGGGCGACCAGAGCGACGTGCATCTTTGATATCAAAATTTCCGGATTGAAAACGCTTAAACCAAATTTGCGCTACTCTCACAGATACTGCATTAGGTCCATAAACATCACAAATTTTTTTCGCGGCTTGTGTTGCATTTTTACCTTTATTGTAGTAAAATTTTAAAATGTATCTAATTTCTTCATTAGATTCACTCATTTTAACAATAAGAAAAACAAATGAAAATCACACATTTTCCTAATTTGAATTTGGAATTGTCTTCTTTAAAATTAAAACTTTTTAATGATACCAAAATCAGCCAGATACAAATGATATAGCCAGAGATCTTATTACAAGTACATACATACTATATGCGAAAAGACTTTTTCCCCAACCCATTATTTTAATTTATTAAGCTTGCCAATAACTGATACATCGATATGCTTAAATTAAATGTGCATGCTAATGGTCTTATACTAAATGTACAGTCTCTTTCAGGCAAACATCACTTGCTTAATAATAATACTAACTAATTTTATTTACAATACAATTACACAATGTATAATGGAATATTTTTAATATCAATGTTATGCCCTCTATAGCATGAAAATATTTTAGACCCTTTTAAATACAATGTAATTATTTAAGGCATGGAAGAGCGGGATCTTCTGATACAAGTAAAATTTGCATAAAAGAAGATTCCAGCAACTGACTACAAATTGTGCAAGTGTTTTTTTTTAGAAATTTAATTTTCATTTTCATTAATATAAGGAAAATATACTAAAAAAATCAGGCAAAGCGCTAGACTAAGTTTTATTAATTAATAGTTAGTGAATGTATTTTTTAAATTTGTATAGTCATGATGTTGTCTATACTGTTCATAGCTTAAGCAGAATATTTAAAAAAGTGTTCCACGTTTATGATGAACAGAACGACGTGTTTGCTATAAGTCACTCAATTTCTCCTCAAGCCACCTGACTGAAGAGAAAATTGAAAATGAAGGTTGTGTATCCAACAAAATGTTCCCCCTCTATTTATTATTCGATCTGTCTATGATCATACTATTTCATGAACTGAGAATATTTTTATGATGAACATGTATGTATGGTACAAAACGTGTACATAAAAACGTACACGCCGTTTTTTTACGACGAGTAACTTTCCTGAATTATTCTACTTAGTAAGGATTTTCTTCTATAGCTTCATACGCGAAAGTTGAACATAATTCAACCGTTTGAATAATATACATAACTACGTACATATATTACGTAGCGCCAATGATTGTACTGGTGCCAACAGTGGTATATTATCTAGTAGTGTCGTGTTTTTGTAATAATGTAGTATCAAAATTGCAAAAAATATTTTATAGTATAATAGAAAATGGCCCGAAACAAAAAAATCCACTCAACAAGCATTACACAATAGGAAATTGTCAGATTTGTAACGGAAAGTGATTCAATGAAGAGCCCATAAAACGGGCACAAAACAATTGCTGTTATTCTTTATTATTACAGTTCAGGTGTGTTTCCATGATATATTGGCGTAACGTATCGTTTTTGTGGCGCCCGTATCGGTTGGGCAAATATTTAGGTGGGACCCGGCACTTAGTAGGTTCTAACAGTGTAATGTTTTTGTACAAATTTCTGTACAGTACCATTAGTTATTGTAAGAAAATGCTCCGTTTCAATTTACTCCGAAGTGAAAGTAGTATTAAAGCTAATATTGTAAATCAAGAAAGATCGAAGAGTGTTTTTTTAAATATTTAATTGTTTTTCGTCACTGCATAAGTGACAAAAGAATGCTACACGCTCAGTAAAAATGTACCTCTGACAAGATCCTCAGTTTATTATTTAAAACATAGGTTTCTGATCACCACAATCAAAAGTTTTGGTTTTAACAACTTTTTCAACTCTAAGCTTTTATTTAACAACATTAAATATTATTTTAAAAGTTTAAATGAATGACATGTAGCGACATCTAGTCATTTAGGATTTAGTAACTTTTCTGACACACTTTTTAGTGGGTGATTGTCATTATTAGATTCTTCTTCCATGATATTATTGATTTTGGATCACTCGAATACATTTTTGGTGTCAGTGATTTCACAAGAAACAGAATTACTATTTACATTTAAGTTATCTGTTTATTCCGATTCAGCCAATTTGCCACGGAACCCTAACAACGGTAGAGTAAAGAAAAATGCTAGATGTGAAAATTTGATCCTGTAAAAAAAACAAAACAATCAATTGGCAGCTGCGCCGTCGTGTCTCATCCCTGTACTTGAGCACTTAGGAAGGAGGCTTAACTGTGGCTACAACATCATGACTTCAAACGGACGGGATAACAAAGTGTGCGTATATCGCTCTGGGGCGGATTACGGGTGACAATGACACCGGTTTTTACGATACCTCGCTTATTGCCTTTCGAGCTCAGAGAGGGATGTTTCACCTACGCCTAGTGCTGATAATACAAAGTTAGCAAGTAGTCTGATATCACGCACATTATGTGCAGCCGGCACTTTAGACCAAAACAATTTATTGTATTGTTATAGGGCTGAGTCACCGCTTTAACCACATTGCTCACCATGAAGAAAATTATATCTCGCACTTGAAGCCACTAGTGCAGAAGAGACTGTGTTTAATATGTAATCTAATTTAAATATATTTACTTTAGATATATATTAGTATTAGATATATCACTCAAGACTATAAATTATTTATAGTCTTGAGTTTCTTTAGGAACCATGGATCGAATACAATAAAAATAAGTTAAGTTTTCTTTTATTGTATTAGTTTATAAAGTTATTATTACTACATTCAAAATTTAATCCATCAAACTTGCATGCGTTTTAAAGTAGATATAGATGTACAAGTGCCCTGCAGTTGCAATACAATAACGGTTTTAGGATGTTGGTGGGGCTGCCCAGATTCTGCAGCATATCAGGTATGTTTGCTGAAATACGAGTTGATGATTACATTTAACTATGTAATCGTTAGAAAAAGAGCAGCTTCGTTGCTCTGTAGAATTCGGGCTAGCTCCAACTACATCTTGAAAATCCTGGCTGAGAGGTGCGACGTGCCAATACTCAATTGTTGTGTTAGTAAATGTAAAGTTAGTACAACAATTATAAAATGTAAAATATTAGAATAGGTTCTACTAACTCTAGTTATAAGATTTTGTATACTTTTTACATCAACAGTGAATTATTTATAATGATTTGCAATAAATGATTATTTTATAGATATACTTCGTGTAAAAAGTTAATAAAATACAAAAATTAATACTATATAATTTAGTAGTATTAATACTATAATATATATATAATTGGCAGCAACTAAGATTTTTAATTTCTATATGCTCTTAAGATTTTTTATCTTGCAAATGTTGATTAACGTTAACGAACATTAATCAGTAATATTGTAGCTAAAAGTGAAGTATCTAGCATGAGATTAAAAAAACAGGTAATCTATGTTGCAGACAAAGACGCGCTCAGGAGAATTGCCCATCAGTGAAAACCCTGTATTTAAGTTTAACTGATATGGATAACAATTAATACAACTACCAATACCAACGCTGTACCTATAGACTTAGTTGCTTTGCAGACCGTTGTAACGTACTGAACAACAACCAACATGATTGTTAATTCGTGATTTGATTTGTTTGATTTATAACGCATTGTACAAATTACATTATTAGTAGTGCTTTGTGTTAAATCGCAATTGTTAGCGTGGCGATGGCATGGTGATTGCATTGGGAAGCCTTCCGTCGGGCGGAAGAGCGTGATGTATAGCCCGAAATCCGATTAATTTGCGAAACCTGTTAGTGAGACAATAACGTTTAAACACATTCCCGTGTCGGCTCCGTCTCTTCTATCACCTTGAATCATTTCGCAATTAGATGAAGCAACTTGTAAGCCCCTACCACGATAATTGAAAACTGTATACCGTAAAATTTGTTATCAGAATTTCTACACACCTGTTGTAACGGAAGATTCACATATAATATTATATTATAGAGAGAAACTGTTATTATACTTGTTTTGATTACTATAACCAAAAAGGTTAATAATAACACCGATTAAAAGCACTCGCAATGCCTCTTACGAGGATGTGCGCAATTCTTGCGTAACATTTTTGACAGGCGTTCCTGTGCCCACTTCTCTAGGCGTAAAATTTTATTACTTTTTGATTTATTAATCACAATCGAATATAGTCTATGTCACTCGAGAATAATGTAGCTTTCTACTGGTGAAATAATTTCCAAAATCGGATCAGTAATACCGAAGATTATCCCGAACATCCTCCCGAACTCACAAACTTTACCTTATTTATAATATTAAGTATAATTTTTTAGAATACAGTAGTTATTTTCGCTACCATAAAAAGGAACCCTTACGATCTCGTCATGTCGTCAGGATGTCAGACGTCTGTCTGTCCATCTGTTTTTGTATGTCACAGTCATTTTGAAAATGTAATCTATATTCCGCTGTACAATGCCGAGGTGAAGTTGCAAAAAAGCAACGATTAGAGGTGGTCGTCACAAATATAACTGAGGGTTGACGACATTTTTTTTTATCTCCAATACATAACATAGTCGTGTGTGGTTGCGTTAGTTAGATATTAAAAAATTATGACTGTTTTTTAATTATTTTTTATTTAAGTAGGTAGGTGACATATTTTTAGATTTTGACGGCCTCTGTGGTTGAGCGGGCTAAGTCTCAGTCGGCCGAACTCGCTGGAACGCAGAAGAACCGGGTTCGATTCCTGGCGTAGTAAATTTCGTAAACGAACTTTCTGTTATTTACTATCGTTTGGGTGTGTGGGATCAGCCCCAGATTGGTCCGTTGTATATATATATCCGTTGTATACCTATAACACAACCGTAACTTGCTTAGCTTGGGAATATACAATGTGTGTGTTTGTCTGCCGATTATTATTATTCATTATTAAAGTTGTAAAAATTGTGTACCCCTCACACCTGCATTATGTGCGACTTTCCACGCACTTAGCAGATTTTTTGGTACATAGTGATTCTTATTTGTGTCATGGATGGCTAATTCAACTCTAATTTTTAACCTTGTAGAAAAAATATAGAAAAATATTTGTAGGATAAGTTGTGTTAGGCACAGATCTTACGTACGATCCTTTACCGTTCTTATTTTGTATTACACTAAATTGCTTTCATAAAAACCTTACTTTTTATCAAACAACTTTTTCGAAGAATATTACAAGGATAAAACTTCTTATTAGCTAAGTTATTGAAGAGACGGCCCAATCTTGATGTTATTCGTGTCTCGATAAAAGGGATCCGGCAATCATGGGAGGTCGTAAAACACTGATTAGCAGAACAACGGAAGTTGTGTGAGAAATAGTTCGCAGATTACGCCCGGCCCCTAGGTGTTTAACTTGCTTTGAAGATATTTCTATTAAACCGACCAAGTGCTTGGCGGATCACCACATTTCTCTGCAAAGTTGTGCAGCTGCATATATATTTCATATTCTTGCTAACGTACGTTCTTGTAGACCAATAGTTTCGGAAAAAATGACTATGTCATACAAAGATAGAGATGGACAGACGGAGAGACGGATAGTTCCGTTTTTGTTAAAATAGATACGGAACCCTAATGAATATTGGGCACAGATACATTCCTACATGTATGAAACGATGAACGCAGGAGTTGTGTGTCATTATCGTACGCCTGCACGGTAATATATTAATTTTTGTAAGCCGATATTATTTTAGTTGGTTCATTTCTTAGGAATAACTTCGCGTCTCTACGTATTGTACCGACTGTATAACGGGCAGTGTCCCGAGGAACTGTTTAAAATGGTGCCTTCGTCTCCTTTCTACTACCGCACCACTCGCCATCGGCTGGGCGTTCATCCCCACTTCCTCAAGCCGCTTCGTTCATGTACGCAACGGTTCTCTAGAACGTTTACCGCGAGTACCGTGGGGATTTGGAATGAGCTCCCAGCTGAGGTTTTCCCACAGCGCTACGATATGGAGTTTTTCAAAAAGGGTGTCATAAAATTTCTTCGAGGCCAGCAGCGAGTTGGTAACATCTCTGGTGTTGCAAACGTCCATAGGCGACGGTAACCGCTTTCTATCAGGTGGGCCGTCAGCCTGTCTTCTGTACTCTAGCTATAAAATAAAAATGAATAAAAACTGTCTTTTAATTTGGATGAATCAACCAAAGTGATCGATATAAACATAAACTTGAATCATTCAATGTCATTGAATATCCTCGTGTCATTTCAGTTCTATACCTTTCATCCAAATTGATTTAATTTCATTGATCCGTCTTCTATGACCAGTAAGTTCACTTACTGTTAGAGATAATTGAAATCTGTTTAAAATTATAATGAAATTAGCACTTACATACCACCATACAGCAGAAACATTAATTTATGTTAGTGATGAAGGCGATATTTGAGAGCGATTTAAGCGAGGTTACACTAGTCTGCGGTTACGGCCAGTACGTAGTGATTACCGCAATTGTGCATTGGACAAACGATGGCTATTGCCTAACGAGGTTTTACGATACCATTCTATAGGCCATAACTTTTTATTGGCATCAAATAGTAGTACAGACTGCTGTACAGGTAATGTACAGGGATTTAACACTATTTCATTAGTATGGATTTATACTGTGGTAACTTTGTGACTAGATAACCTATGACTCTTTGGAATGACATAAATTTGAGCGCCGGCCACGTAGCATATGACCTGATGTGTTACACTTACGCTACTTGCTAGTATTATTGCATATTGACGATTCAGATTAATATACTAGTTACAAGAAAGTCCGTTCTATCCGTGCAGGAACGGAGAAAGAATACAATTTCCTTCCGCCAGGTGGCCTGTCGTAAGAGGCGACAAAACAACCCACAGCCAGGTGGTAGGGCATTTGCCCGACTGGATGG
The DNA here is from genome assembly GCA_039645545.1 of Dendrolimus houi. Classification (NCBI taxonomy): domain Eukaryota; kingdom Metazoa; phylum Arthropoda; class Insecta; order Lepidoptera; family Lasiocampidae; genus Dendrolimus; species Dendrolimus houi. Next base: position 13,636,228 of record CM077129.1, read on the forward strand.
CTACCACCCCTGGTCTAGAGTATGCAGCCACAATAACCTTGAGTTGTGTTCTGGCATTAGTGACCAGGTTCCGGTCTACCTTAAGAGAGCAGCAGCGTATTTGTAGCACCTTTGGTGTTGCAAATGTCCATGGGCGATGGTAACCGCTTTCCATCAAGTGGGCCCTCTGCCTATCTGCTGAACTCCTGCAATATATTTTTTTAAATACTAGTACCTAGTTGGGAAATCTATACATGGCGATAATCGATGTGTAAAATCCAATAATCCGCCTTGAACATGCCTTGAATAAAAATGGTGGGTATACAGTTTGTTTGCTTAAACTGAGGAGGCCCGAACTCAGCAGATAAACTTTTTTCTAATGTTAATTATAATTTATTAGATGTAGCCGGCTATGTTGCTATGTCAGGAATAAAAAGTATTTAATATTATAATCTGTTTCTTACTTTGAGTTCACAATATTATTCATTATTCTGTTTAGTGCACACAATACAGTGACTGTTGTAACCTAGTTATTAGATGTAATTTAATTATAATAAAATCTAATGTCATGCATTAGATTTTATTATAATTAAAATAATAAATTCACTACATGTTGGGTGTACACCCAAAATCAATTTTTAAGGGTTAGAATTCCCCTTACAGATCAGACAAAGATCTATATTACCGACACAGAAAATTCGGGACAAATGGCATACCTAGGATAATTATATATTTCTCCTAAAATATCCAAACTAGCTGTAAGAATTTATCAGATTGATGTAATAAATTATTTTGAATAACGCGACGCCATCTCATAAAGTCTGAAAAGTTTTAAACAGGAATAATATTCCATTAAGATTTTAAACGTATAACTCAATTATTAAGTCTGAAGCAACCGGTGAAATAGCCTTTTCCGGCAACGGAAATACTCCAAACACGGATTTGAAAATAAATCCAACTGTGTATTTTAGGAACCTTTCTTATAATAGAAATATAGCTGTTTTCTAAAATTTTCCCAAAAATATTTTATTTACTACATACATGTAACATCTCTTTCATAAAACTCATTATATTATCAAAGAAATGTCTCATAGATGTGCCAAACGTCTACTGTTCTCGTCATTTGGTTACGGAAACATTAAAAACCTTTTTGTCCAAATACCACATATCTCAAAAAATATTTATGACTCTTATTCATACTAATTTTTAAGTTTTACCACATTCATCTTATTACAGAATTTTCCACTAGTAGAAAGGGGAAGGGGTCACAATTTTTATAACTAAAAATAATTATCTACAACTTATTAACTGAAATAAAAAGTCATTAAAACATCATCTATTTAAAAACTGATTAATAATACTCCAAACAACTATGTATATTTGAAATAAAATGTGTGTGTACTGTTCACACGCAGTAGAATATCAGAGAATATACTCACAGATAATTCTTCTCTAACTTTTATTGATATAAATATAATAATAATAATAATTTCTTTAGCCTACATCCGTCAACATATTATAATTCAAAATAAACTTCTTAAGTATCACTTTCAATGTTTCACTGTTTTAGTTTAAAAAATATTATTATTAATTTTATTTCGGTCCAAATTGGACCTATGTTTATTCATCGGTCTTATTGACTCTCTAATCTGTGCTGCACAATGTAAAATACCTCTCTCATTCTCTCGTAGGCTTAGTCCTATACAATTATATGTTTATCTCTTTAAGTGTCGCTTTTTAGTTTCACCGAGTTTCAAATCACAACGATTCTAAAGAAGTTTCATTTCAAAACTATTTTAGTGACATTTATGGCGGCAACTTTCTTTAATTTTTAAATAGTTTTACTTAGTAGCATTGTATAACGGCGTATGCATTGTGTCTTCCCGCCAAATTTCACCTATGTAGATCTAGACTTAGTGTTTTCTGAGAAAAATGAATTGGACATACTAAAACAGATGGATACACTAAAATCCGATTTCGATACTGTACCGCTGGTAAAAAAAAATCCATTACTTGTAGGCATAGAATTTATTTCAAATTTTAACCAACAATAAGGCAAACGCACAAACTCGTAAACTCAAAATATTAGGTTGGGGAAAAAGTTTCTTCGCATTTTATATAAAAATTCAAAAGGTTTTTTTATAACGTTTATTTACATTTGACGAAAGTATGTAGGTGCCATTTTGTTGGATAACTTTTTGCCATCTTCTAGGGACGTGATTCCATGGCTATAAAAATTCTGGGGCTTCTGATTAAAAAACTGCAACAAGTGGTTTTGGCAGTCCTCTCATGATGTTAACCTGACACTGCCTAAGGAATTCTGCAGAAACCGAAACAGGTGAAAATCTGAAGGTGCAAGGTCAGGACTATAAGGCGGATGCATTAACACCTACTAGCCAAACTCTCGTATTTTTTGCTGAGTGGCTAAAGATGTGTGAGGTCTAGCGTTATCATGGTGAAAAACCACACCCCTTCTGTTGATTGATTCCGGCCTCTTTCTCGCAACTTTTTGCGTTAATCTCATCAGTTGTTTGCAGTACAGTTCAGAATCATTGGTCCTGCCTGGCGGTAACAGTTCATAATGAATAATGCCCTTCCAATCCCACCATACACACAGCATCACCTTGTTGCGAGTTAACCCGGGTTTCGCCACAGTCTGTGAAGCCTGACCGGCCTTTGACCACGATCTTTTTCGCACCTTCTTGTCGTTCGTGATCCACTTTTCATCACCAGTTCATCATCAATCATCAGCTTCTTCAAAAATGGTTCGGTTTCATTACGTCGTAATAAAGAATCACAAATGAGTACACGGTTCATTAGGTTTCTTTCAGTGAGCTCATGAGGCACCCAAATATCGAGCTTATTGTGTATCAGCTTTTTTAAAATGCGCCAAAACCGTTTTGTGGTCAATTCCCAGTTCTCCAACTACATCGTAACTAATAATATGCCGATCTTGCTCCACTTTTTCAAAAATAGCATCAATTTTGTCCGTCACAGGGCGACCAGAGCGACGTGCATCTTTGATATCAAAATTTCCGGACTGAAGACGCTTAAACCGAATTTGAACTACTCTCACAGATACTGCATTAGGTCCATAAACATCACAAAAATTTTTCGCGGCTTGTGTTGCATTTTTAGCTTTTTTGTAGTAAAATTTTAAAATGTATCGAATTTCTTCATTAGATTCACTCATTTTAACAAGAAAAAAAACAAATAAATTCACACATTTTCTTAATTTGAGTTTGGAATTGTCTTCTTTAAAATTAAAACTTTTTAATGATACCAAAACCAGCCAGATACAAATGGTATAGCCAAAGAGATGTTATTACAAGTTCATACATACTATATGCGAAAAGACTTTTCCCCAACCTATTATATGAATAAACAAAATTAAATGATTAGATAGTATGTCACAGGAACGGGCTATTAATGTATAGGGTAGTTGGGCAATTCTCGTTGTTTGAAAGCGAATGTCCAACACGCATCATTGGCCGCAATCAGATTTTTTTAAAACTAGTACTAGATCATTCATGTTTGACTACAGGTAACTGATTAACGCGCATTACTGTTATCAACAAAGCACTTGAAACAACAAGGTTCTTAAAAGGCTATATCATTTTTTTTTAAAGACCTGGTTGTGGCCAATGATATGCGCAAGTGAGCGCTGGAGAATCACCCAGTGGACAGTCAAATCAACTGAAACACTTTCTATCATTATACAAAACAGCAATTTTGTACAAGAATAGCAATTTATGAAGTCATATCTTAAATAAGTCAATTAGTGCGTTAATTATTTTGATAATAATATGATACTTCAGCGGCCATTCTTGTACATGAAAATAATTTATTGTAATACGTGTTATTTGTTTGATTATGTATTTTAAAAGATGGTTGACTACAGAATAAAACTTATTTAGAGATGCGCCGAAACAGCAATGACTACAATGCTGCCCCACAATACGGTTAATTCAGTTCGTTGAACAAGCAAACAACAAAGCATTGTACAGCCCCGTTAAAATGAATTAGGAACAAAGCAAAGCCAAACCGTTTTCCTGACACTATTGAACATCACGATTCATACTCCTTTCTTTGGTTTAATTATTTTTAGGGTCCCATAGCCATTTTATCAAAAACGGAAGCCTTATGAATTTTTCATATCCGGGCGTCCATCTGTTATGAGTTCAATAACAATTGATTCCATAAAGTTATGTAATAGATAAACTTAGGTTAACTGTTAACCTACAACTAGTACCAAAACTAGTACAAAACACGCCACTAGATGGATCTATTTAAGAAGGAATATCTAATATTTATTTACATCAAACAAAAACGTCAACAACAAAACGTCAAACAAAAGATACGGAATAGATAAACGCCTAATATTAGCCAGTTAAGTTGAACCTAGTTTAACTATCGTACGATGGTGTGTTCAAAAACGCAATTTTATAAGTTATTGAATCGAAAGATAGCGCTAACGAACAGATAAACTACAGTTAAAAGTACCTCAGAAACCGGGCATTAGTTTGTTACAGTTATTTTTCGTAGAAACTACTGAGTCTATATGGATTTTTAGTAGAAACATTTACGGTCTTATCCATATTGAGTTAGAGTAGATTTGTAGGTTTTTTTAAGAATCTTAATGAATACTATAAACTTACTTTAACTCAATATGAATAAGAACATTAATAGCTATACCTCTACACAATGCTGTAGTGAAGTCGCGAAAGTAGTAAAGATTAAGGGTAATCGCCACACATAAATGATCTGATAAGTAATTATGATTATGTTCTTCAATAAGTTTAAGTCAAAAGTCGTAAAAAAACCCACAACAAATACCCCGTTTGAATGTTGAAATATGAAAATATAATACACACCAAAATGAAAGAACTTAAAAAATACTTTAATTGATAATAGGTTTGAAACAGATCCATAAAGGATTTTTTGAAATAACACTGATTTTTTATAAACAGTCGACGATTATTAAAGTGCCGGAAGGATATAACGATTTCATAACGGTTCCCTTTTGACCAAAATGATTAACGGACCTTAAAATGAGTGAAATGAGTAATTCAATCGGTTCTTTTCAAAGTTAACGCTCTATTATCCAACTCTAAGTGTGAAAGCAAGTCAAGACGTGTTATGTCAAAAACAAAACGACCACTAGTGTATACGCCTCTATGATTCCCATTCCTTTGACATGCGAATTTTGAAAGAGTGAAAATTTATTCGGGCTTAGGTACTAAGACGTGCCACATAGATGTGAGTTATGTAAATTACATGGATTCTGACTATCCATCATTCAGCAAAGGTGGCTTGGCTAATTACCGTGTCGGCACGGTAAAAGCGTTTGTGTCTAAAACTACCTAAACTGATGCGAGATGAGATGAATGACCGAACATCAATCAATGTTTCATTTCGGTAGCTATTAGGCCTTTAAAATTACCACATCGCGTGGAAGCCGCGATATCATGCGTCATGTTGTATTTGCCTACGTATTAATTTACAAAATGGAAACTCTAAGTTAATTTTATCCTTAAGTAAATGTGTCTTAATGTTATCACTTAGCCAATGAGATAACTAAATTTCATATAAATCCGGAAGGCATCTTAACACGTTCAGCCGCCCTAAACGCACTACCGGGGATGACTGCCTTCGAGGCATAACATTAGCCGTCTCTCGTGCCATGAATTATGGAAGGGGTCTTTTGTCCACCAATACTGACTTAAAACTGATAGGAGGAATACCAGGGCGATTTTAGTGGGCATCCAGCGGACGCCAGGAGTTCACAGTCTGTGCCCGAGAAATGGAACGTGGTGCTTAAAGCATTTCCACCGCAACAAAAAGTATCATTATAATGACATAATTTCTAAGTCTCACTGAGAACTTACATTGGACAAGTATATTGTCCAGTCTAATTTATATAGGTAATTATTTTATTATTAGTTCATATTTAATTTATTAAGACTTATAAAAAAATAGAAATGTTAACTAAACTACATTCGGCTGTCACCTGACGCTTACTTGGTTGAATATTTATCCAGAACTTGAGTAATTTTTATTATTGTTTAGATCCAAAATCGTATCATATTAAAAAAAAAAACTTATCCAATTAATCAAATATTACTTGTAGCTGTGTATTAAAAGATTCATGGCGCTTTTAAAACAAAGTACAACCACTTGGACGGTATATTCCTGTATGTATAGTGAATGGAATATAATGTATATTGATATAACAATGCTCTTAATGGTTCGATAAACAACTGTCCTCGGAGAACAGAAACAGGCTTTGCTGATTGCAAATTGTGCTTACTGTCGAATACAAAATGTAAGCGAATTTTCTCCAAGTTCATTCGTGAAAGACGAATTGACCTTAAGTTGATTATTCTCAGAATTTACAAGATTTCCATTTCCATTTTTTATGTAATCGGGCCAAAAGCTAAAGGCTGATAAATGTAAGGATAATATTTACGTGTGTAACAAAGCATTGATCGAATGTATTGGTTCCATCAATTTTTCAAATCAAAGAAAATATATGAAATTAAATAGAATCATTTAATATTCACAACTTTAAAAATGTAATGCCAGTGCTTGGCCATTTGAACATTTTACTTATTATTTTACAATATTTTATTTATGTTTTATTCATTTAACATTAAGAATTCATTCAGTCGATTCTTAAATATTAACTATAAAGTAAATATTGAATTCTAGAACTTATTCCCATATGACGGGACACAAATAATAGAGATCAATGATGACGCTTTCAGGGTGTGCCTTGTAAAGTAACACTAATTAATTCTATCTTAAATATTCAATCGCCGAACAAGCAGACATAGCCATACACCACCGATATAATGTGGTAGGCAAAGGACATCAAACTAAACGTACGAAACCGTCTTCTAAGTTCCTTATATGGAAATTTTAGGAGTTGGGAATAATGTCTTACCGTTTTTCTTAAAAACTTTTAATATTGGTGTCTTCAAGGCATGCGCTTCCAGATTCATGTGCTCCTAAATCGCATCACCTCATTAACTAATGACGGCCAAACGCAAATGTGCTTATTACCTAATTTTAAGCAAAAGCCAGCTATAATTGAAAGTGATAAGTTTTTAAGGCTTTCAGAAGTAATCAACTTTTAGAAATCCCTGAGAAGTACCTAATATATGGTAAACCATAGTATAATACCGACAATACTAATGTTACTTAATGTTTGTTGTTGGCATTTTTATCGCATAAGAATTAGGCTAATGTACTGTTCTAAATTATGGTGCAACAATGTTTGAATAAAATATATAGAGTGCTTTATGTGTCTTTTTACTTCGAGGTGTAAAACATACTACAAGTATATGTATAACCATACTGCTTCATTTGGGTTACAGACCGCTTCACGAAGATGCATTTAATGCGATATTGTTATTATTGTTTATGACATTAAACATTGATAGATAACGTAAGCTTATGCACTAATGTAGCTATTCGTTAAAGGCGTTATTTTTAACACCATAATTAACATGCATTTGGTCACAATCAATAACCATAACATTATCGCAAGTGAAGCCCGACAGTGAGATAGTGTTGTCGCTTTTATGTACATAAATAGATGTAGATATAATCAGTCACGTGAATTCAGCACGGTATTTAACGAATTTATTAGAGAATGAATGTAATGTTTACAAAGTTTATTCTCATTGAAATTACAAAAGCATAAATTGTTATCAAATCATAATTGAATCTTTGAGTGGCACATTACAATCGCGTAACCGAAATCAAAGTATTAATTTAACAAATAAAAGTTATAAAGCGCGCTGTTCATAACAGTCAAATTATTCGAAACAAGAGTAATGCATTTGTGCTACGCGTACACAATTATTTCAATCCATAGCGTCCCACTGTTGGGTTCAGCTCTCCTTATTTTATAGATAATATTCTAGGTGAATTGACGTTTTCAGGTATCGATAATTTCTATGTCTGTTTCATTTTTCAGAACATTTCTCAGGGTTGTATCGTGTTTTTTGCTGAGGTAAAGGTGTTTTATATATGCCCGGGGACAAATCGTGAGGAATTGTGTGAAACTTGCGGCACTTGTTAGTTGCCCATTAAACCCACTCAGGTATTATTCCAATCAGTTCTTCCATGATCGCGGCAGGACGACGACGCAGACCGTGCAGGCAACCTGTGGAGAACCGGATCCTCGGCACTCAGCATAAAGGCCGGAGAAGGGGGACGCGCATAGTTCCGCGCGCCACCTCTCTCTAGATACTTACATGGATCAAATTTTAACCAGTAATGCTGAGGCTTCATCTGCGTCAGATATGGCGATAGGTTTAATACGTTATGAGATACGACATTTTTAATAAAAATAAATATTGACAGATAACGTATGTATGTATGTTTAGCCTTAGAAGACCATTCTCGTACATTACAAACAGGATTTTTGTAATGAATTACATTATTTAACTATATTTGAATGTTTTAGACGAATTAAGCCACATCTAAAGTTAGATGCTACAGTAGAAAATGTTTTATATTAATCATCTAAAGACCCAATTTAATAAAAAAAATACTTTCTAAGAAAAAACAAGGCATATATAAACTAGTGTGGGTATGCGTTTACGACGTTGTTTTAAATAAGACGATTTCGGCCAGAGCTTAAATTTTTAACTCTAACACAAATGAAGCCCCAGCATAAGTAGGAAGGCTAATGAATGGTTAGTAAGAGGTATAAGCCGGCTATAAGTCAATATAATTATAGTCATAACCCAGAACAGAGGGCCCAAAGCGGTCGAGTTTGGAGAATCGCTTAGCGTCATCGACACGTGTCTAGATGTACTGATTGTCAATGATTGATTCCACTTCATTTTCATACTTGTCTTTTCATCTTAAGAATCTATGAAAACGACCTCTTTAGGCCCTCAGATGAAAAGAACCAACTTAAGGTACAAATTAATTACAGACCAATAAAAAATTATAACAATAAAAAACAAATTATTAAGTTAAAAGAAAATTATAAAATACCTAGACCCCATAGAATAGCTAGGCAGATGTACGGCTTGCAATCGCACAAATCCCACGTGTCAGCACTTTTATCTATTATTTTATATTGTACTAGTGGCTCGCCCCGGCTTTGCACGGGTATTTAATAAATAATTCAAAATAACGTAGCCTATGTCACCCGGGGATAGTGTAGCTTGCCAACAGACAGCGTGGGCGTAAGTATGTTCTAAGTCTGACGCTCTTTCTACCACAGCGCGGGGCACATGGGCGGAGAGTGGTTTTAGTGGAGTATTGAGTTGGTAGGTAGGATGGTTCGAGTCACCACACAGGCCGGTCGATTACTGTTTGGCAGCCCCTAGGGGATTGCCTACATAATCGACTATGGTCTAATCCCTAGCAAAGGACCCGGTATTGTGCCAAATGCATTTCCCTCTCCTTAAAAAAAAAACTTGCCAACAGTGACGGGAAATGGCTGTTTAAAGCGTACTTTGAGCAGCTAGTTCCCAAACTTGTGAGGTACGCAGGCGCCCTCTCGGCTCCTCCCCAACGTGGGGGGACCGGGGGGGGACTAGAAAACTCTACTCGGGCAGCCTTAGGAGTATGGCCCTGTACGATGCACCCGTATGGTCCGTTACACTTCACCGCCACAATAGGACTTTGTTGTGCCGCGCACAACGGGTCCTGCCGGTGAGGGCCATCCGAGTATACCGTGCAGTATCGTGGACGGCGTGAACACTCTTGGCAGGCGATTAGCCCTGGCCTCTCTCGGCAGACGTATTTGCCAAGGTTCGGCGCTCCCGACAGGATGCCCTCGCTCGTGGCCTGGTTTATTGCCTGGACGAGATTCAGGCGACCAGGACGCGGGAAACCGCGACCATGGTCGAAACTTGATCGAGAGAGTTGGAGACTCCTGTCGCAAGCATTGAGATGGTGGAGGCGGTGCACCCGCACCTGATGCGATGGCTCTCGCGGAAACGCGGGACCCTGACCTTCAGGATGACGCAGATACTTACCGGGCATGGGTGCTTCAATAAGTATCTGAATCATATCGCGGGCTGCCTGCCTTCCCCTCAGTGTCGCCAATGTGGCGCATTAGTCACTGCGTTTCATACGCTGGTCGAGTGCTCAGCATGGGCACCGCAGAGGTATGAAGTCAAGACCCTCGTAGGTCCGATTGATTCGCTGGGCAGCTTGGTGCAAGCCATGCTGTATAGCGACGATCATTGTGGTGGGTGCGGCCAATTTTTGCGAGGCTGTCATGTCTTAAAAGGAGGCCGCGGAACGAGAACGGGAGAGAAGTGCGCATGCGTTTCGCGGATACCGACGTCAGTCGGGGTCCCGGAGGCGCAGATATGCGCAAAATATACCCCCCTGTAAATACCGCTGCAGGGGCCCTCTAGCATCTAGGGAGCAGAGGATTCTTCACCCCTGTTGACGAAATGAGTTTGCCTGTCCCGAAGCATTCTCAAGCACTGATGCGCTAGGATCAGCGTGGGTGTAACTACATTCTAAGTCTCACGCTCTTCCCACCACAGCGAGGGGCACATGGGAGGAGGGTGGTCTTAGTGGAGTATTGAGTTTTTCGAGTCTCCACATAAGTCGGCGATTTGACTCTGGTGCGCCATTCATGGTGACACCTCTCGTCGCTTTGGTCTAATCTCTAGTAAAGGACCCGGTAATGTGCGAAACGCATTTCCCCCGCCTCAAAAAAAGCTTGCCAACAGTGAAAGAATATTTCAAATCGGTTCCGTAGTTTCGGAGCCTATTCAATGTAAACAAACAAATCTTTCCTCTTTATAATATTAGTACAGATCAAGTCAGTTCGCAAACGCACTCCGACGTGCGCTAACATCTCAGAACTCAATAAACTACATATTCATCAGACTTGCATGTTTAACTTAAAAACAACCAAACTACAACAGCACAGCGGGACCCATACAGCAGGTATAAATAAAATAAAAAATACAGCGTAACCGTAAACTAATAAGAAGCCAAAAACTATACTTAACTAACTAAAAGGTGCCATTAAAAACGGGAAGAAAATAATTTACGCTTAATAAAATTCCTTAGTGCTATGATTTCACTTTACACACTTGCTGCAGGATAGTGCGGGTGTTAAAACAGTGCGAATGAGGTGGAAAAGCACTGCCAGCGTCGCGGTGGGTACCTCTCGTTCAATATTCATGAACTAAATTCGGGCTCTGAACCAAGGGTTTGTTTGAGCGGATCAAATACACCAAAAAATCTGCCTTGCAAAGTAAAAGGCAGTTTGAAGAATCAATTATTCTAAGTAACATCAAACTGTTTTTATGACTGAAGTTATATAATGTTCCTGTTGTGAATGATTATGATACACCGTCATCGTTCTTTTTTGGTAGGTGTACCATGCAAATAAATAAATTATTTAAAATATGTATGTATGTATACAAATCTACCTATACTGATATTATAAAGAGGAAAGATTTGTATTTTTGTGTTTGTAATAAATACATTCAAGAACTACTGGACTGATTTCAAAAATTATTTCACCATTCGAATGCTATAGTATTCATGATTAATATAGGCTATATATAAATTTGGATTCCTAGATAAACTTCAATAATGTAACCCATAAATCTAAACAAAATATTTTGCGCTGGAATCGGGTTCTACGATTTTGATGAAATTATATGTTTTTGAGTGGGTCCCGGGGTGGTTAAGATTCACAATTAGATCCGGTAGGTGGCGCTGGAATAGGGTTCTAGATTTTTATTTTACCAGGGCAGGTCAACATCTGCCGAAACCTTTAGTATTTAATACAAATAATAACTAAGGTTTTCATTAAATTCTTTATATCTACGTTTTTGCCCATCTCTATTATTATTTCCTTAATCGAAAGTACGTAAGTATATACTAAATTTCACCATAATCAGTGTATTGCCAAAGCTGTGAAGAAGGAACAAACAAATATACTAACAGAGTAACTTTCAGTTTTGTCAAATTATTTAATATATAGTATGAATGTACAGCCTGTACCTATACCTATGTGATTTATGTGCACACGATATTTACAGAGCTTAAAGTTACTTTTTAAATTAATATAATATATAAAACTTTGTGTTGGTTTATTGTTTGGTTTAATATTGAAGCGTTGTAGCTCGAAACTAAATAAGTTTCCCCAAAGTCGTTGCAAATAAACATAAATTGCTATTGCCAAAGTTTTCGGGTAAATATGGGTACGATTTGTATTATTAGCCATCGTCGCCGCCTTAGAACGTGCCTTATCTCAAAGTTCTTTAATAAAAAGCACTTAAGACGAAATGACTCACGAAACGATACAATAACAATGGTCTACGATGGCCCCATCCGAAGCCAGTACATTTGGAATAAACTAAACTCGGTCAAGTGGACGTGGACCGTGCACACTGGAAGGTTCCAAGGTCATCGAGAACAGTCAGTGATCCCCTAAAAAGCATGTATTTGAAAATATCTCGTACCTTAAAAAATTAATCCACGTATTATATTGTTTAAATCATTTTCACAGGTTGTATTTTCATGTTCTACCACCTGAATTTTTCAGAATTTTCCACATTATATTTAAAAAGCTGGAGGGATATACATGTACACATTTAAAAAACTTAGACCTAAATAAAATGCTTTCACTCTTCTAGGTCTAAATAACAGTCTCTCACACATTTATGTACACTCAATTTATATCGTTTCAGTAATCACTGATTTCTCCCCAGACCTTATTTTTATTTTTTCGAAATGCCACTGTTGTAAATAATAAAATAAAATAAAGATTTTTATTGTCACCAAAAATTACATACATGAAAATTTCGCCTTACGGTTAAGACTGTTTCAATACTAACACGTGAATTAGGCCAATCCTGTATCTCAGGTGTTAGATAATATAATTATAATAATAATACCTGTCCATAAACGTCCCACTGTTGGGCGCGAGCTTCCTTAATATTAACCCACCATGCTTTTTAAAGTGGATTAGCGAGTTTCACACAACGTTAATCTCGTTGTACGGGATTCCTCACGACGAACACGAAACAATTGTAACAATATGCACATTAGAACAGAAAAATTCCCTATGCGGTGCATGCTCTCTATCAAGGATTAAAACACAAAGCTGTGGTTAATTACCATTGTATACATATTATAAAATAAAAAACAACTTAATATTTTCTTAAGTTTTCGCGACTTGTATACATAATAAAACTACGTTTTAACGGTTTTCAGCGCGGTAATTTATTTGATTTTTGTTATTCCGACGTTTCGGCCACTTTTCAGTGGACGTGGTTACGGAAGACAAAGATGAAAAGTGTTTTATTATTATAAAAAACAACCTTTTCTTTACAGACCCATTAGTTTTAGATTGAAACGGCAGTAAAATACATAGCAGATAGACCGATGAACGAAATTCTATATATGTGTATAGTTTTTATTATTTCGAATCTTATATCTTTTATATGTCGGACTTTTTTAGAAAAATGTGAAAACTATAAAAAAAATAAAAAAAACAAATTAATTTTCAGTTGTATTCTTCATTATATTTTAAACGAAACTTAACCAGTGGCGAAACTTGGGCTTTTACCATGCCACGATAGTAGTGCTCTCGACATGAGAGTAGCTAAAAAGTTAGTCTCAAAGTTAAGACGCCGACATTCTAAAAAAATTGCAATTCACATATAGTTATAGTTATTCACTTATAGTTATGAGAAACAAACAATGACTAAGAAAAAAAATGTTAGTATAACGTGATTGAAAGCACAAGTACTAAAATTGCAATGCAGTGTAATTATAATTTGATTTCTGTTATTCTACATGCAACTAACAAATTCTTTCGAACCAAATCAAACAAAAATCTAAGTTGATGTTGATTTAGTTTAAACAAAGATCTATGTATTTAGGTATTGACTAGCTTTTGCCTTTTGCATTAATGCGAATGAAGCCACAGGGCTTCACTCGCATTAATGTTATCCCACCGGAACCGTTCATTTTTCCGTAATAAAAATAACCTATGTGCTAACATGTAACATTCCAGACTATAATCTATCTCTGTGCCGAATTTCATCTAGATCCGTTCAGCCATTCTAGCGTGATTGAGCAATAAACATACATCCAAACTTTCGCATTTATAATATTAATATCGGCTCGACGAAGAAACCCTAAAAACTGACACGCTTATCATAAGAATTAAGTGCTGTATGAGTAAATGATTATACTTTGAAAGTACAGTAATCCACGCCATATTAAATTCCCATCGAGACTTGCTTAATACTTTAATATCTTACTTTCAATTTAACGAGCGTGCGTTGAATGTTTAGAGCTTGCTCAAGAAAAGTAAATTGGAACAAGCGCGTAACGATTCCGTAATAAGAGACTAAAAGCTTTACCAATAGAGTCCTTTACTGAATTAGAGAATTAATTCATTTGAATCGATATAAACTTTGTTTAGAAGTATTGTATGTTTTCTTCTTAGGCAGTCATAAAGGTATAGACGGAGCCTACGTGGACATTGTTCTTAACATTTGTTTGAGTAAAGTTATGTGGTATACCCGTGATATGCATATGTGTGGTTATTAGTAATGTATCCACTAGAAACTATTCCACCATTATCCGTACTAATTACTAATTAGATTATTTAATACTGAGTTCCGTAACGCACCGCGGCGCGATCAACATCTTATTCCAAAATCGGTATTCTTTAGCCGGCTTCACTTTGAGAGACCGAGACTCCGTCTTTCTATTAACAGTCTAAGGTTTTACTTATATAAATATACATTTTATATACTTCACGGTATAAATATCATAAACATTAGTAATTAATAATCCTAAAACAATCAAAATTTTGACAAAAAGTCTTGTTTTTAATTGCACGAGTTTAGCCGACTGCCAAACGGCCCACCCGATGGAAAGCGGTTACCATCGCCTATGGACATTTGTAACACAAAAAGCGCCACAAATGTGCTGCCGCTTTCAAAAGGGAGATTAGAACACAACTCAAGGTTGTTATGACGGCATACTCTGGACTAGGGGTGGTAGCCATCCAGACGTGCAAATACCCTACCACCTGGCTGTGGGTTGTTTTGTCGCCTCTTTATTTCTCCGTTCCTGCACGGATGAAAGTCTTTAGCTGTGTACAAGAAAACATTTTTTCGAATATAACAAGGAGTTAACTTACTTTTATAACTTTTCATCGGTACCCTGGAAGATAGGGCTCGACTTGTGTAGATTCTGGTGGCGTCTTATCTTCCTTCAACATGTTAAGAAATTCTAAAAATCAAATAGTAAAAAGACTTTGACAAAATTTGTTTCGCTGGATAATATCAAATACGTTTGAATAAAACTTATAACAAAGTTTTGCTACTGACGCTAGTTTTAAGGCTATACACAGCTTAAGTGTCGCGTTCGAGCCATTGAACTAAACGTTTAAAATAAACATTAGTGTAACGGCATCTGTTGCCGACGACTGTATCCAAACTGTATATAATTACGAGTTGCAGAAATATTAGCGGAGTCGGTCTGAACTAATGCGGAGTCGTTTAAGAATAGAATGGTATTGATTATTACACATATCCTTGCCAATATTAAAACGAAAAATAGTTCGAATGTTTCTTACTTCTTGATAGTCCAACGGATTAATTGGCAAGTCTTTATTTTGAACAGAGTAAAGAATGCAGCACCGTCGTATTGTATCACAACGTCGAAGGAAAACATCATGAGGAAACTTCCCCATTAAGATTACCATTGTGTGAAATTCGCAAGTTAACATGGCGGTTAATGTGCTGCATATAAATATTCAATCACAATATTTTACTTCTTAAGTATTTCAACTTTTTAAGAAGAGTTCAATCAGTTAGTAAAGTAAGATACCCAGTTTTATCACTACGTAACACTTAGTGACCCCTTAGGAAAACGGTTCAGCCCTTTTCGCGAAAACTTGTTCCTAACTTGGAATATGTTGTTACAACATAACATATAACATCAAGTGAGCGTGTAACTAGGGCAAACTGGGAACCGTTATGATATTGTTACAAAAAAGTAGACATTGTTATTATTAAAAGCGCAACTTGTGACCACTAAAATAATACGTAGGCTAGGGATACGTATAGAAACACTAGTACACTTGTCTATGTAAATACATAAGTAACCGTTATATATATAACTCCAAATTACATGTATGGTCGAGGTATGGGTAGGTTATTCTTTATTGTTTTTCATGATTTTACTTCAAAACTTTATAGCATTATACATATACACCTTCCTGTAAAATTTCACCCGTAATACCCAGTACTTTCTGGAGTTTCGTATTTAAAAAATATGAATGAAATACCTGAATACGGAAACTTGAGAGGATTAATGATAGTGCTTCTAGATATCACACTGATACTATTACGAAGTGAATGCAGTTCAGTTTGTGGAAGGTCTCGCTCATAGACAAAGCAATTCTAATCCGATTAAGCAAGTAATTCATATGTACTAAATTAGTTGAACACTTCATCCCCTTCAAGGTATCTGTGAGATGCTTAATGGACTTTATAAAAATAAATATTTTCAAACTTGGTGTAATTACATTTCTGGAAAAATTGGAGCATGTGCCCTTAAAGTATACTTACGTATACATCGTATAATTCACTAATTTTCATTGTCTGTGCCGGTTTGTACTCTACACTCATTTTTTAGGATACCAAAACTTATCTATAATATTATAAAATGCTAAACAGGCCGTGTGTGTACATTGAAGCTATTTAAAAAAAAGCAAATGAAAAAGACATAAAGACTGTATTGATACAACCTGAACGCCGACAAAAGACAAATTCACACCTGCATATCTGTAGACATTTTATTACCTTTTCGGCATGTGGACTTCTTTTGTTTACTTTATCTTTAAAATTTGTGATTAGAAAAACAGCCCATTGTTTATTGTAATCTTTATACGTATCATTAGGACATGTACGATTTATCTATGATGCTGTAACATAGTCCAGGTGTGATTCTAGGAAATTCAGTCCACGCGGCCTACAAGAGATATTGTATTTGTACAGTATAAAGCAATGCCTCAATTGAGAGATGAGACAGTCGAGCGATAACCACGAGCGAAGCAAGACTTGTGTACATTCGGTAATCTATTTAGTGATGGACTTTGCGCGTGTATTTGAATTACGATCTTCTGCATTACGTTTGGACTTATTACGTTAGGTTATATCTGTCCCTGTGTTATACGTGTTTGTATAGTTGTAATAAAGTCGTCATTGATAGAGAACTGTCTTGGCGACCTCATTTAACTGGAATCAGTACGAAACTTTTCGCGTCATCCGCTTCGCTCAGGAGGTTGAAGAATTTCCTACCTACTGCTACTAAGGTTATGCTTGCACAATCCTTGCTTCTCCCCCTACTTTATTATGCAGATGCCTGCTAGATAACCCAGGAACAACTAGATAAGCTAGAACGCCTTCAAAATGTTTGTATCCGGTTCATATTTGGTTTGCGTAAATATAACCATGTCTCCGAATTTCGTGATAAGCTTAAATGGTTACCTATTCGCTTTCGCCGGAATGGTCGCTTACTCTCACTTTTGCACAATATCCTTTACAATCCCTGTACTCCCCCATATTTAAAAGAACTTTTTAGTTTTCTCTATCAATCTCATTCCTGTAATTTGCGCTCAATTGAAAATCTTTTGTTAACAATACCTGCACACACTTCTTCCTTCGTAGGAAATTCTTTTGCCATACAGGCTGTCTGACTGTGGAACTCCCTCCCCTTACCAATCAGACAAGCTAAATCAATGACTACATTTAAACGTATGCTCAGTGACTATTATTGGTCTATTAAATAAAATTGTTGCATTACATGAATGTATCTATTGTTCGAATGTATATATATCTAATTTATAATATCATCTTTATCTTTATCTGCTGGTACAGCTGCTGCACAGCAGGAGGCCTTAAAATGCCGCAAATATTCCGCCATCGGAAATGGTTACATATTTGCGGCTTTTGGGGTCGAGACCCTGAGACCATGGGGGCCTGAGGCGCACAATCTTTATCGAGACATAGCGAAACGCCTGGTGGACGTCTCACGTGACCAAAAGACTGGTCTTTACCTCGGACAACGCATTAGCGTTGCGATACAGCGAGGTAATGTGATCAGTCTTTTGGGCACGTTTCCAACTAACAGCGGTCTGGCACTAGATTTTATAATTTAATTTTAATTTGTATATAAACTTATTTATAAGATAGATTATATTATATTATATATTAATTATGCAATAAAAATTGGCACACTTATCTTTATCTAATTATATATGTATATATAGTAGTATATTTATATTGTATTTTATTTTTAATAATATTTGATTGTGATTTTATTACTTTTATTTTAGTTTAGTACACCACCAAAAATGTTTTGAAATTTCGTTTAAAATTTCCTTAGAAACTTCGTTTAAAATGTTCTAATGCAAGTGTATCCATATCAATTGTCTAGAATTAAGTTTATGGTGAACAATAAAGAGTTTTCATTCATTTATTGATAAACTCTGTAATAATTCCAACGGCATTTTAATTCGAGTCCTGCAACTCGTAACAATATAAACGATGGAGAACACGATGCATTTTTTTTAGATTTTTGTCTGTTTGTTCGGGATTCACGCAATAACTACTGGGCCGATTTTGATGCGGTTTTCGTTGATCGACAGCTAATTCTTAGACTTAAAATCTGCGCTACTTCTTTTCCCGGGAATCTCGCGAGAACTTTCTTGTTTGCTTTTTGCCAGATTGAAAAAAATTGAATTCCAATGCTTTTTAATGCTTAATTTTATGTAATAAAATGTGTGATACTTTTTAACCCGGAGATCCTTCGGGAACTATCCCGGGAGCAGTTTGAAGTTGTTTGGGAGCATAAAAATTATCTTATTTCAACACAGTTTTCCTTAAAACGATAGCTTACATTATTTTTTAAATGCTGCGGTCCTTTGTGTCTCGGGAATTTCAAGTCCTACGTCGACGAAGTTGCAGGGTATCCTAGTAGTAAAATAAAAATCTTCATTGAATCCCTTCGGTGTCTATCTTACTGCAAAAGGTGATTATTTCATTAACTTATAGGGCTATATGTCAAATTTCATATTATTGTGATATGAAATTTATTTGTAGAAGTATTCTGAGTCCGTCTATACGTGTAGCATCTAATTTTAAATTTAAAAGAAAGGCCGGTGAGAGTTCCCTTGGTATATTTTTTAAACTACTCGGACGAGTGGACTGATGGATAATTATGTGAATATAAATTTTATACCAATTAAAACCTTTAAACGCACTGTAGACATTTTTTACAAAAACGAAAACCTTACAAAATCATCATATCTGTTCGTCCGTCTGGATCTCTACTATATTGTACGTCTGTATGTATGTAGTTATTTCTTTCGAGTACTGTTAGGATCTATATAGATGATATTTAGTATAAAATGTATATTCTATATATGCCACTATATAGTGGTGTATTGAAATTACGGGAAAACTAAAAATACGAAATAGGAATGGCTGTCATAGTACGTAACCGGGGTCATGAATTTATGTGATATAGTTAGAGATAGATCATCAAAAATAATACTGATATTTCCTTTATTTATGCGCCTCCAAAGTACTACCCGATCTAGAGATCTAGGAAACCTTTTTAAAACTTCGGAGAAATAGTAAATATAAGGTATAATAAAAATTCTGATAAAATCAAGCTGGTAGAGCATAAAAAATACTTTCAATGCAAATGGGTTTAAATAAAATCTGTTGAGAATTTTTGACGACATAGGGTATTTTCCAATCAATAT
Source organism: Dendrolimus houi (assembly GCA_039645545.1). Classification (NCBI taxonomy): domain Eukaryota; kingdom Metazoa; phylum Arthropoda; class Insecta; order Lepidoptera; family Lasiocampidae; genus Dendrolimus; species Dendrolimus houi. The sequence goes on from CM077129.1 coordinate 13,656,014, forward strand.
ATTTTTTTTAATAACAATGAACGTTCTTTACCTCTACAGAACCAGATACCTATACGATTATCAAGCATAGCCACCTCCCTTTTAGCACTGGCAGAATAGGTAGTAATATCTGACGAAGAATACAATCGCAGGAAACCGCCACGCTGCCGTCGTGTAGTTTGAATGAGCCGAATGATGTTATCAGCCGCGGATTGACGTTGTATGTGGAGGTTGATTTTCTCCCGCCGGTGAACTGCGGTGGTTGACTCTCACCATGTAGTGTCTCACCGTGTAGCTTTCATATTAAATTATGTTTGTGGTAACCGCTGCTGTAGCACGAGCCTCAAATTTATTCATTTTATGTTTTCTTCTGAAAAAAAAGCTGTAACACAGTCAACTAATTCGAATAGTGATTATATCTTAACAAGGTTATGGCATACAACTAAGTACAGTTCACGAACGATTTCATTACTAATTACTAGCAAAGAAATAACTTCATTAAGTAGCAACACAATAATTAACTATAATAAGCACATATCTACATTTTAGCTTTCAAGGATTACGAATTTTAATTATTTGTAACTCGCGATCGTACGTAAAATATGTAGTAGGTATACCATTTTGCGTTTGTTACTTATACAGGTATAATTAATTGTACAAATTGCATAATGCATTATTACGTGACAAAAGTACGACTTAGGCAAATATACTTAATCTATCTATATATACATAAAATTGTAGAGGTTGAATTTCTGTGCAATGAAAAAAAATGCTAAAAACCGAGTCAGGGGGATATAAGAAGTGAAATAGAACTAATTTAGATTTCTTTCAATTTTGTTTTCTCTATCTGTTTGTACGGGCTAACCTCTGAAAGGACTGGACTGATTGAAATAAAATTTTGTATGGTGGTAGCTTATAAGCTACCACCATACAAAATTTCATTTCAATCAGTCCAGTCCAGTATATGTTGTCCAGGGTTATATTCCCTGTTCAACATATAGGATACTTTTGATCCCGAAATATTAAAGAGTTCCCGTGGGATAGTTAAAAAACTTTAATTACTTAAACAGCTTATTATACAACGTATGCACCTATTTAAGTATTGATATTGACGATATCATCATCATACAATAAAACAATTTATACATTAAAAAACAACTAGGCTATATATCATCATGCTAAGACCAATAGGAGCGGAGCACCAATGAAGAATGTTTTAAAATCGGGAGGGTTTTTTTTAACTATTCCACGCGATCGAAGTCGCGGGCCGAAGCTAGTGCGTAATAATAAAACATCTGTCAGAGAAACAGACTTTAAATATCGGCCTAAATTAACTAATGTTACAAAGTATTAAAATTAATAATAATAAAATTAAAGGCTGCGTTCTTTTACTTTACCAATGGTAGAGAATTCTAATTGACACTACCTCTATAAAGTTTTTGTAAACTTTACTACTACTACGTTTATCTAAAACGTTACTAAACTAGTAAGATAATTGAATGGACAATATGACATAGGAACAGGCTGCAAGTCTTTGGTGAATGAATTAAATGTTTATATTTATTACAACATTCGCAAGTTTAATTTTATTGTTGTATGCAAACCTTGTTCTCAATAATAGCTATAGTGACAGAGGATCCAAACCAAAAGAGGATTGATATCTCAGGGGTCCGTACCGACAACGGCTTGCAAAGCACCTATACTGCAATCTTGTCGTCTTGTCACATGCAATTCAATTGCAAATAGTCGCCTTGTGTCCACTTGCTGGAACATTAGCATATGTACGGATGAGTACGTATCAGGTATATCGTCCAATAGACTTGGTGCTTTGAACCAAATCCTGTAGTGATATTACGATCAGTTGAATCGTTTACAATGCTGTACATAGTGATGTTACATTTTTTTAAAGGTTTGTATTATTTTAATACAAGTATTTATTAAAATAATACAAAATTAATAATTATATCTATGAAACTGTAGCTGTACATATAGATAGATTTAAAAAAAATATTGTTCACTAAGGCCCGATTTTTCAATCCATCCAGCTAAAGTTATTCATAAGAATAAAATACAACATGGGAAAATTGAAAATGACAGTTGCATGAATAAAACAGTTAAATTGTTACATTTTTAATCTAGTCAGGTTGTAATTTATTCGACTGATAACTTTAAATAAAAATTCCTCCCTGCTGCTACTAAACTAATGCTTGCTCAATCTCTGTTAGTACCCATACTTGATTATGCTGATGCCAGTTATATCGACTTAACACAGGAATAACTGAACAAGCTCGATCGACTTCAAAATGTCTGTATGCAGTTCATATTTGGGTTGCGCAAATATGACCATGTTTCCGAATATCGCAAGTAGCTTAAATGGTTACCTATTCGCCTTCGCCGGAATGTTCACTTACTCTCTCTTTTGTACAATATCCTTTTTGATCCTCGTACCTCTCCTTATTTAAAGGAACGTTTTAATTTCTTACATCTTTATCATTCCCGTTATTTGCGCTCTAATAATAATCTCTCCTTAATGACAACTATACACACTTCTTCCTTCGTTGATAACTTTTTCACGGTACAGGCTGTCCGTTTATGGAACTCACTACCACTCAACATCAGACAAGCTAAATCCATATTGTCTTTTAAACTGATGGTTACTGAATATTTTTGGTCCTCGCAAGTCTAGAACATGCTGCTGATTTTATATATAGTATGATATATCCTATTTTTATATATAAAGTATATTATTATTTATTTTTAACTTATTCTTGGAATGTTTTATATCATTTATTGTCTTCACCGCCACTGTTGTCTTAATATTGCCTTAGTTTAGGGGGTTGTCTGGAAGAGATCGCTTTAAGCGATAAGGCCGCACTTTGTTCAACATTTACTGTAACTAGTTTTAAAAACGTAGTTTTATTTTTTGGTGAACAATAAAGTGTTTTCATTCATTCAGTGATTCATTTTATCTGATGATTGAAAAATCGGCTCTTAGATAAATAATTACCAAAAGAATAATTACAATACTTTTACGGCAAAACAAAAGGCGGCCTTATCGTTTAAAGCGATCTCTTCCAGGCAACTTGACTCATAGCCGGTTACTATATCTTACTGAGAGTTCATTTGCCGTATTGTCGGTTAAAATTGACATAAGCTCCATACAAGTAAAATCAAAATTCAACCGATGGTAAGGCAAGTAAATGAATAGTACGATATAGGAAGCGGCAATAAGAGGAGACAAGTGGACAAAAATATTTAAATCTTGTAAATATTTCCACGAATACTTTAATAAAGAAATGGGTAAGTGCATATCAACCTATGTACAGTGAAGGGGTCTGTGCAGAAGAAAAATTTGTCATTTGGTTATGTAACCTTAAAAAAAACTGAAAACTTCTTATTTCAAAAACTAATCAACAGATCTTATTCAAACAAATTTTTGTTTAAAGTACTTTTAAGTTTTATTGCCTTTATATTTAACAGAATATCTCATTACCTATAGAAATATAAAAGTCATTTAAAGAAGATCACTCCGATTTTCAAATCTAACTAACCATACGACTATCTACATTGAGATAAAAATTTCAACCCTCAATTATATATTATATATAGCTGCCACCAACGAATTTACAGTTTTTTGCGATTTCACTACACATCGCAGCATTGTTTAACGATATATTTTCCATTGCGTTATATTTATCCATATAAAAGTAAGTAGACGAACGAACATTTTAAAAAGTTTCTTTTTTGCTACGATGGTTACGAAAGTCTAAAAAGCAATTTAATAATATTTTTAGTAAGCTGACAAAGTAGCACTCGAAGCACTTTCTTTAATCAACAGATCAATATGGCGAATCATCGAATTACGTTGCCAGCCTTTTGACACTGGCTTATCAAAAAATCTGACCCACGATCAGAATTTCATTTGTCCTACGTAGAAAATACACAAAGATTTATATCGAGATAGATAAGATATTATTTATGTACTATGTTTAGAGGCTGGTAAATAAAATAAATGTACATAAGTATATTTCGAAGTATTTATCGTACATCTATCTTTAGGTTTAAAATTATAAACAATTTTGCTCCCTATTTGTAATCATCATTATAGTTACCATTAAATACCATTAGTAATATTTTAAGTTCATTAAAATTTATTATTATTAAAAAATAGTAACTCAAAGTAATTTATAATATAATATATAATATAATAATAGTAGCCCATAAATGTCTCACTGCTGTTCTCGGGCCTCCCACTATAGGAGAAGGGACAGTATACCCGCCACGCTTGTCCAAGGCGGCTTGGGAGGTTTGACACATCGGTTACCTCGATGTGCAGGTTGCATCACGATGTTTTCCTTCACCGTTATTAGCACGTGGTAATTGTAACAATATGCACATTAGGTCAGAAAACTCCCTAAGCGGTGCATGCCAGGATCGAACCCGCGCCCTTTGAGTTTGGGACGCGTGCGCTAGCCATTACGCTACCACGACTCCATAATCTACGATCCTCAATAATTTACGATTTGTATTTTATTGGAGAGTATTTTAATTAGCAGAAAACTGTATTGAGTATAAAAATGATTTTTTATGTTTATCAATATAATGGGTACTTTAAAAATGCTGTTATTTTTTGTAGGACTGTAATAATCTGCCTTTTATAATTAAAATGGTTATAAAACAGCAAGAGAAGATTAACTATTGCGAGCTTAATCCTGTGACTATTCAATATTCATGGCGCAACAACGAGGTGGTCGTTAAGCTTTGCTTAAACACCAACTAAGGACTCTAGAATGTAACTTCTTTTATATAAGACAGAAGATATCTTTATTGTGTGTGGAAGATATTAAAAATAGACACAGAAAGATAATATATATTTTGGCATTCACTTCGTAGTAGTTAGTGTAAAAGTTTATGTCTGTCTCTACATTAGATAGTAGAACAAACAGTTTTGATATAATATGTTAAAGGCAACCAGGTATTCTTTGTACATCATTCAGGTCGAACACTTTATATATATTGTATATAAAATTAAGTTCCGTATTTTCTATGGACACAAAACTCAAAAGACTTCCCCGATAATTAATATCAGACTGAGCCACAGCGAAACCTATCCGTGGAAATACAAATTTGGTCGAATCCAAAATCTTGTTAACCCTACAAATTTCTTCGCTTTGCTTTGCTTCACTGAAATTGCTGACGTAATTCCACAGCTTGGACAATCTATTTCTCTTTCCATATATTACGAAAGAACTTAGATAGTACAGAGATTTATAGTCAATTGAAATACTGACGACAAATTCAATTTTATCGTAATATTCTTTAAATATATGAATAAAATTTAGAAATTATGTCAACTATTCAATGTACACCGTGCTAATGCCGTTTCAAGGAGAAGAAGTGATTCAGAATTAGATTTCCAAGAAATGTAAATAGATGATAAATAACTTGTCCTGGTTTACCAGTTTAATAGATCTAATTAACTTTGAAGTTAAGCTATTGGGCGTGCTTACGCAAATAACGTCAAAGTGCAGGTACAAAACATATTTTTTTTTAATTTATTTTTTAGTTGTAAGCTTAAAGCTATGCAATTGATAGGATGCTGTCAACAAAATTAAATATAATAACATAAACTAAATAGAGTTCATTTAGGTACGTTATAACTAAGGGCTTTTACACACCACGTATTTTAAGGCGACGTCGACGCGTGATTCCCTATCGCTCGTTGTCGGCGCTGCTAAACTTGCAAAAGGCAGATTACGTGCGATTGCATCGCTGCAAACTCACAAGAAACGCGCTACAGATGTGCGTGAGCAACTCCCCTTGCAAAGTAAATCGCGCCTAGTACACGCGCGAACGTGTATCGAGCTGGAAACGTGCGTGCGCTGTGTGACCGACCGACATCGAGGTTATTTGGTTGCTGTGCGTGTGTGTATGCAGCAAAATAGCCACCCTGCGCCAGCGCATCTCACAGCGCGTCTGTATCGATGTAACTCTGCGCTAGTAGTGCGTCGACAGCACGCGAAAAAATCGTCGTCTGCATGCTACAATTTTATGGACATGTGAATAGGTAAATCAGTTGCGATGTTATCGCGTTTGCAGCGTGTTACAGTTGTGTCCGACGCCCGTCGACGGCACCAGGTAAAAACGTGGTCTGTAAGGGCTCTGAGTATACGAAAAAATCTTGCTCGAAAGCCCATCATTGGCCTATAGATTTATTACATAAATTCAAAACGTGTGTTAGAAATTTCATACTTATACGAAAGTAAGGTAACGAGAGTAATTTCTTTGAATTCTATTATAATGTTACGAGCTACAGGACTCGAATTAAAAATGCCGTTGGAACTACTATAGAATTTATTAGAACTGTACAAACACGTATAAAACAAATACAAATAAAACTGGATGCAACCAGGTCACACTGCACGATTCAATACAATTCGACGCGCGTAAAGTCCGTCGTCTATATCGCTAATCGAGAGTACTCCAAAACGTCTTACTCGTTTCGTAGTTGTCGCTTGACTGCCCGCCCCTCCATTCGGGCATTGTCTTATACTCACTACACAGTACAAAAAAATTGGCCGCACACACTGAGTTTCTGAGAAATAGTAATTTGCACACCTGCAAACGGCCACTAAGTCGAAAACAATAATAATAAGGATTAGTTCGACGCCAATGATGGTTATAAAACAAGTAGAAAAGAATAGTATGTTTTTCTTAATTACAAATTCAAAACACAAAAGAATTCCTTAATCCGGGAGTAAGACAATAAACTGCGCTTACAAAAGGCAGCTGTGCGCTTATCTTTGACGGCATGTAACAATAATAATATAATAATAACTTAAACATGGCAACTACGTTTTAGAAAGAACAGCTGACTTTATATTAATTGAAATTAACGCCAGAACATAGCTGCAAAATATCCCTGTTTAAATTTTGCGGGAGTCATTTACGTTACTTTCAAAGAATTTATTAAGCGTTTTATAGTTGTAGAAAGAAGACAGGTTACCGGCCCACCTGATCCCCCATACTGTATCTATCTATGGGTAAACCTGACCTGGGAGTTCACGCCATATCCTCACAATGCTTAAACGAAACAAAGTGGCTCAAGAAGTGAGGATGAACGTCCAGCTGATGGCAATCACTACGGTGGTAGAATCACTTTGAAATGCCAGAAAAAGTATTGAGAATATGATAGTCATCATCGTCAGCCAATCGCAATCCATTGCCGGACGTAGACCTTCTTAAGTCAGCGCCACTCATCCCGATCCTCCTCCTTCCTCATCCAGCGTGCTTGATCTGGAGAGCGTGCGACACTACATTTACCAAGACGCGGTTTTCACTACAGGACTCGTCTGCTCCATCGGCCATCGGTCCTGTGAAAGACGTGACCGGCACATTGCCACTTCAACTTCTAATTTTGCGAACTAGTCGATTACCTTGGTCCTCTTACGGATATCCTCGTTTTTTAAACTATCTATAAGAGAAACATCTAACGTAGCTCGTTCCATAACTCGTGGAGCTACTTAAAAGGAGACAAGCTTTCATACATTTTTGAGCCCAGATTGTAAAAAGATGAGAGTGACTTTAAGATTTTTTTTGTTTATGAGAATACTTGACTTAATTATAATAGTTATAAAAATGTGTAATATTTCGTAGTAAGGGCTGCTGTGCATTCACCACAACAACAAGTCCTTGCGTAGTTGGTAGCGCTCGGCAACTGCGATTGCCTGATAATAGCCCGCCAACAGCCGTTACCATCGCCACAGGTGATTTAAGTTTCGCTAATGTTGTTTTCGCTTGAAAATTAATTCACTTTCATGACTGTTTAGAATGTAGTTAGAACTTTTAATTCACACTAAAATAATATGTCTAAATGTAAAAATAATATGTTTGAATATATTTTCGTTTTTGCGTCCCGGCCTTGGGAATCAATGGGATGAAAATAGGGTAATTTTATCTCGGAAAATGATATACTTATCGTAGGATAAGCAGGTTTGCATCACTAGGTGGCAGTACCTAGTGTCTCGCACGTTTTAATGCGACACGGAATCGATTTTTCACGAGAAATAAAATTTACATCATTAACATAGAGATTCACTTGATTGATAGAACAGGAATAATCCATTTAGGTACATATAACCAAAGTTGCGAAAAAGAATAAAATTATAAAAAATATTTCAGGTATGTACTTGTGTGTAGTATACATGATATAAAACCAAAAATGCTTCGATGCATTTTCATGCCTTGAATATAACATAGATAAATACAATTGAGGTATAATAAAACTTAGAAAAAGTTTTAAGTGTACCCGTTTCATCTAGCTATTTGACTTCACTAATTAAAAATAAGTTAAACATTAAACAGATCACGCTATGTGAATAATTATGCAAACTTTTTAATTGAACATCCTCTTCCATGAAAGCGAGAATTTAACCAAACTTCACTACGATACCTAAACTTGTTGCTTGTATAATGCTGTACAACCTGTAAGACATATTAAGTACAATATATGCATACATAGATTAGTGTCGGTAGCACGGTGAGGGGTGTATTCACCAGTTCGCAGTAGGCCTGGTTTACATTGCACTGCGCCATGCAATTGTGCTAGCTCAGTACCGGGTACTGGTGTGTTAAGGCACTTGTTCTGTATATGTTAGCGCATAACTCACTCCAGTGCCATAACTCAATACGTTATTAGTTGACATTGCACCAATGTGTGCTGTCTTTGCTTTTTCGTTTCTTTAGATTATATTGCCTGAGTTACTGCGCTAATAGCCTGCCAGCGCATAGTGTTGTTGGCGCACACTATCTGTACACTATTCTGTATGTAGAACCTGAATAAAAAGCCACTTTTTTATTACTACACCATCCTGATTTAGAGAAAATGGTCCTTGTATACCGCATGGTGTAGTTACCGCTTTACTCAGCGCCCATTATTTTCCCACCCCATAGCGTAATTCTGAGTTAACTCAATGCGTTGCACAGTGGGCTGTTCTAGAGTTATTGAGTTGAAGCATGAAATTATGCTGAGTTACCCAGGTCTAGTCCGCAACCACCCGCAGACCACCGCTTTTCCCGTAATTAATGTTTGTTTCAATTATAATGGGACGGGTACGCATAAAACAAAAAATTACACATTTTTTGTACAACTTCAGTCGTAAAACGAAAAACCGTAGGGTGTACTTAATCATGGCCAAAGATCCCTCTGGAGGCCATATTCGTGCGCTAACACGTCGGTGGAGAACTTAAGCTTCCCATCGAAAATTCTATAAAAACCTCGATGCTTTTTGCAACTTTGTATTAACAAAACGTAGTCTAGTAAAAACATCTACAAAGGAATGCTTTCGTTATTCTTGTGGGCTTTTTACTTTTAAACTCCAGAACAAATTTCCTGAGTGCTATCTTAAGTAAAAAGTTGCAGATGTTTTCTTAAACACCTTCAACATTTTCAGTCTTGTCCTGTCGAAGCAAACAATCAGTATACAGCTGACATTACCTACACGTTTCAGCCAAATTGAATCAATTTGCTTGAAAGGCGCAGAAATGTATGCACATAACATTTAATAAAATTGAATAATATCATGTCATGTTTACATGAATCACTTAGATAGTTTCATCTGAATTGAAAGACAGAAGTGAACCGTATAATATCATTTAACCGACCAGAGGCCTAATTCTACTATTTCAATATCTCCGCGTTGCGAAGATATTAAGTACGATTCTCTTGCGATAGTGTCGAAAATTCGTATTCTAGTAAATCCATAATATCTTCTTGATATTGTCGCGGCAGAATTATAGTAGAAAAAAATTGGTATACTACTAGTAGAAATGGCGCAGCCGAAATGAATATTGAAAAGCTACCAACATTTTAAAAATTTATTCCGCGAGTTTTTTTTCGTTTATTGTGCCACGGGCACACCATGGAATTGACAGACTATCGAAATTAGGCAAACTTACGATTGAGACAACAGTATCCGGATATTTTGACGACGTAGTAATAGCAGAATTGGGCCCCAGAAGCTTATTAAAATTTTAATGGATTATTTCAGATACATAATTAGTATTAAAATCTAACTTAAAAGTTTTAAATATAATTAATTCAATCCTAACCTATAATAACTAAAAATATGGATATTATTAACGTCATTTTTAAGATTTCCATATTAAATGGAATTAGTTAGTAATTATTATGGAATTAGTAGAGTTAATTATTGTGTTATTATTTCAAACATTCTGTTGAATGACCGGTTCCTATATCCTACTAATCATTCACTTACCTTACCATCGGTTGGTTGACATTACTTGCATGGAGCTTATGTCAAACTTTAACCGATAGTAAGGCAAATGAACAAGTTGGCAAGATATAGGAACCAGCCTTAAATGAGAGTTAGAAGGCATGGCAGATAGAAATTACCAAACAAGTCCAAATAAACGACTTCCATCAGCATTTCCATTCTGAGAAGCAATTAGTGGTGCTCGTATACAATACGGGAGTAGTAATTACAGTTGCGGTGGCATCGGGGGACGACCTCAGCACCAACAATTATCCACCTGTACCGCACAACTTGACATCTTGAAAACAAAATAACATTTCAGGAAATCCCTAACACCAGTGTATTTATTAAACCTTTTTACTCAATGTTACAATATTATACGAGTCGTTTAGAAGCCACGTTTAAGTGCATTTTTTACAAAGTTTTTTGCAGTTTATTTTCAAGCTCAGACTGCAGTTTTTATAGCTTCTGAATATTTTTAATGAGTCTTCGTCATAAATATATATTATATAGATACATAAATGTATTTATTAAAAGAACAACAAACCCGTAAAAATAATTAAAAACTTACGGCCTTATTCATAGAGAGTTAGAATAAGTTTGAACGCTTCTTTAAGAATTATAAAGAAGCGTTCAATCTTACTCTAACTCTCTATGAATAAGACCGTTAAACTAGAAAATATATAACTCTAAACCAAATATAGGTATAGTCCAAACTTAAACGCCGGCAACATCTTAGCAAATAAAAATATATCAAACTACGGATTCACCAAGTAATTAATGGTGGACTGGGTGAGAATGTCAGCTTTTTATGGAATAAAAAGAGTCTTATATACACCTTATATGTGTAATAAACATCCACGCCAAATTAAAAACAACTGAATTATGGTTACGTTGTACACATATCTATATTTAACATATCTCTTATTTAACATAGATAAGTCGTTCTTCTGTGGAAAAACATATTCATACACATTTTCATAAAATTCTTTAAGTTGTTTTTCGCATTGATCATTTTATTGTTATCTTGTATGTCTCTAAGACCACGGGCCATAAAAATAGCTCGGACTTTTGGAAGGCTTGGGTGGGGTCATGGAAAGGCTAACACGTAGAGGCCCCTGACAAATTTAATCTAAATGTGGCGTGACACTGACCAGCGATTATCCCTGAATCCATCATATAAAAATGCACCCATGGACAATCCCCGGCCAGTATAGTACTATTATTATTGGAAATAAGAACAAAAAGTATCGGGCTTTTGGGACTAAGAATCTCGGACTATGGAGACTATGGCTTTTACCCGGTGCCATGTTCGGGGAACATGGCTAAATCGGGCAGACGGTGTTATTATTATGCAATCCTTTGATTCTCTATACATAATAATCTAAATAAATCTTACACATTTAAAAATATAGCTGAAAACTCTGTATTTATATTATTTTATTGTGTCTGAATTATTGCGACTTTTCATCAGATAATGTTGCCAAAGTTGGTCGAGCGTGAAGAATGCACGTAGCTTTGGAAATCCGAGCACAATGCGGAGCTGCACAGCAGCGTTGTAGCGACGCAGCGAGGCAGACAGTCCTCAATAAAACGCTATTGCCAATCTGAGTACTTCGAAGCGCATTCGTTGACATTCACATGCATTCTAGCCAGGCCTAGGCTGCGTAATGCGTCTTTGGTAACTTAACATTCTGGGACCATCCACATAAGGCTCCTTGATATACAAGAATGCAGATTTTTAGGCTTTTACAAAGAAAATGGAATCATTAATGTTGTATGTTGTTGAAAACCACGGAGCACAAAAATGGCCCTGCCTTTTTTGTGCTTGCGTGGGGCCATGCGAAGGCCCACAAGTAGAGGCCCCTTCGACAGATTTGATGTAAATGAGGCGTGACACTAACCGGCGATTATCCTTGTCTACACCATATAAAAATGCACCCAAGAGTAAGTCCCGGTCAGTTTAAGACTATTGTGAGAAATGAGAACAGGTACCTCTTAGGATGAACTGCTAATGGAACTAGGGATTTGGGCTATAGACACTATGATATCTATTCGTCGCAATGTTCGGGGAACATAGATAAAATGGGCAAATGGTGACTCGTGAACGCTATCATTAACTTATGCGTATTTTAACTAGTTTTAATCCAATCCGAGACATCTTGGTAAAATAAAGTACCTATTATATAACCATAACTAGAAATGAGAATGAAACCAGACTCCCAAGTTTTTATGATAACTATTGTTGCCACTTTTGGCTAGACAGTTAGTAGTAGGTAATGGCTATCATTTATTATACCATCGAACTTAGTTACTACTTTCATATGTTGTATTAATTACTTTGAAATCTATGAATTATGTTGTTAATTATCATATTTTTAAATATTCAATTATTTATACCAATACGCAGTTAAATTCCTACATGAGTAAATAATATAATTGAAATGAATTTTATAAATATAAAAAGTATAAGTTAATAAAAATCATGCAAAATCGCTGAAATCAACCTCGAAAAAGAACAAAATTGCAATCTTAAATATTTATGTGTGTTTTATTAATAAAAAAATCATTGCATTACCATAAAATGAAATGTAATTAAGTAGTAGTTTTACATTGGTAATTTGTAAGTAAATTATTTGGTTGTACATTTTGTGAATAACATTTTTCTTAAATTTTGCATTACATTACGTACAATGAACGTTTATTTTTTATTTTAAAATACCCCATGGGCTTAAACCATGGAAGAAATTTTTTTCCATGCTTAAACAATACAATAGTTTTACAGTTTCAGTTTACAAGACCTTGAGCTCATAGGTGGCTATAAATAATTTTTCATGGGCTCTATCGTAACATGGTCTTAGGCTGGCGACACAAATGCCGAAAATACGGCTCTGAAAGTTTAGCTAAATGAATTGGCAGTGATTTTTAAGTAGCCTATGACACTTCAGCTAAAATTGCGTATATTCGTTACGCCGAACCTTTCGTCTACTGGCTGTTTCCGTGAGAATGCATCGGCGCGTTTGGTGTGCCGTGCCAACCGAATACTAAGACCAATCATTCAGTCGCCGAAGTGTCGGCACCATACCTTCGGCAGGTGTGTCGTTACACTTACAGTAAAATGCTTCATTGGGACAGAAACACTGCAACATTTTCGCCTTTGGTTTTATTTACCTGTTTTTAGTAAGCCACAAAATGTTGCAAATCGTCGCTGTGAGGCCCGATTGACGTTCTGGTGCGCACGAATGCATGCCTGCCGCGAGAGGCGAGACTCTATTTACACAAAACAAGGTTTCCGTCTATATCCCAGAGCACTGTTCGCTCTTCGTTGATTTTCTTATTTTCAGCTCAATAATTCCCTCTGTAGCTGTGTTCGGATTGCATTAGATTGTTATGTTATGTATGATACACGACTTATCTGTGTCGCCGTGGCTTAGTTCGTTCCAATATTGTTGTAACAATTTATTCTGCAGATATACATTTATTTGTGCCGCTATTACGTTTAAGTTGCGACGATAGAAATAAAATGTTTTCATCTTAAAATGGTCTTTGTAATACGCCATACGCCAAAATATAGATTTTACAAAACGATTCGATCAGTTATGAACTGAGGTTGCCTGGAGGAGATCAATCAAAAGCAATAAGGCCACCCGTTGTCCTGTCTTTGTATGAAATAACTGTAAATGATTTATTTTATGTATGTAATTATTAAACAATAAAGGGTTTTCTATATATCTGTCTATCTATACATTTATTGATCCGTGGTTTATTCGAACGATCTGAATTCGTATCTTGGAGCATTTGGTGATCTAAAATGGTAGCTTGTCTCTCTGAATTTAAAGAGCCAAAATTCAGTTCTCGATTGGACAAATTTTAGTTACCACCAGTCTCGGTGTTATTGAATCTAGCCTGGTTTTACTTATTTTATGTTCCACTGTCGTATCTTGCATATCGAGCTTTTACCGCCATTTTACTGTAAGCGTCATTTGCACCTAAATATATTTTATGTTGCAAAAGGTATTTTAAACTATTATTTTGATCTAACTATCAGTGTTTGATTCAACAGGGTCTAATCTAACTAAAACTGAAAGTCTTAAAACAAAATAATAGTTTTAAATACCTTTTACAACAAAAAATATACTTAGATCCAAATGTCGCTTACGTTAAAATGGCGGTAAAGGCTCGATATGTCCGGGGCTGTCGGTTGTTTGTAGATTTATAATTTTTAAATCTCTAAAATCTTCATGTAAACTTTGTAGAAATAAAATTTGATGTTCAGAAAGTTACATACATAAAAATTCTGATTCACTTGTCTTCTTAAAATGGAAGATGGTCGCATGTTAGATTGTCTAACATTTGTCGAACGTGATTCAACTAAGAAGGATAGATTTATGTAACTATCGTAGCTTTTGGGCTCAGGGGAACAAACTTTACTCGCAAACTATCTGTTTTAACACGAAAAAGAATTTTATGTTATTCATGAAGTTAACGTATCTGTCTGTTCCTACATTACTAAGTAAAACGTAATACATGTTATATAAAGTGAAGGTGACTATGCATAGGAGTTTGTTTTTTTATCGTCAATTCGCGGCAGTAGACATAAAATAGAAATTGATTATTTGCACGATTTTTTAATTAATTTATCATTAAACACAGATCACATAATATTATAAGATTAAATATAATATTATATAATTAATAGGAATATAAGGTATTACATATCCAGTAATTTTATCCGTGCAATAACGGAGCAGGAATACATTTTGTTTATTATTTTATATTGAACATTGATTTTTAAGTCGTGGTACCGCCATCTATTGTTCAACTTCACAACTTCTCACACACATTCTTGATGCACACATATTTCCTTCTTTTTGAAGTGAAACTTCTTTAGAATCGTTGTGATTTGAAACTCGATGAAACGAAAAAGCTACACAAAAAAGAGATAAGCACATAAATCTATAGGCCTGAGCCTGCGAGAGAATAAGATACGAATTTTACATTGTGCAGCACACATTACAGAGTCAATAACACCGATGATTAAACATAGGTCCAATTTGGACCGTAATAAAACTGATAATAATATTTTTAGACTAAAATAGTGAAAAATTGAAAGTAATACTTAAGAAGTTTATTTTGAATTATAATATGTTGACGGATGTAGGCTAACGGAATTATATTTATATTAATAAAAGTTAGAGAAGATTTATCTGTGAGTATATTCTCTGAAGTTTCGCTTCTGCTTCTACTGCGTGTGAACTGCAGACACACACATTTTATTTTGTATACTGGTATGTATATCTATCTCTGTCCCCCAATTTCTCTTTGATTCATGGAAGATATCGCCATTGTGGCGTCGGATTCGTTTTGCGGTGTTAAGACGACAGATATGCTTACATGTCTGTCGTCGTCGTGTCGTTATTTCTTAAAATAATGGATTTTTGGCAAGTGCAGTGAGATGATAACAATGAACTTATATTAAATGGCGGTCGCCCTGAAAAGTACTGAGAGTGATTGATTGAGCTGGTTTCAAGATCTGTGCAAGATATATATATATACACATCTGAAGCCAAAGACGGAATAGTGTTTGGTCATGAGTTCGGGTGAGCATATCTAATTTCTCTACTTATTTATTATTATTCAACAAACATTTACACAACAAAGCAACAAAATTATACTATTATCTTTAACAGTTTCGTGTGTACTAAATATCCGGGGTTTTTTTTTACTTCGGATCCGCCGTACACAGTTTCCTGCGGCCGGGTGGTCTATCGTAAGAGGTGACAAAACAACCCACAGGCAAGTAGGTGGTTGTTTGATCTACGAGACTTACCAAATTGTATGAATGTTCTCACCACTCGCCTAGACGGGTCAGTGAGTTTCACACGTCATTGTCGTTGTCAACGCAATTTTACTAAAGGCATTTATAACTTCAATAGTTTTACTAAAGATTTTTTCGATCAGTGAAAAATTCGCATCGGAATCAATTTTTTTCGAAATGGCAACTTTAGACCTCTTCCAAGAAAATTCCCGTTGGATTCTAGAGATATAAAGTACTGCAGATTTTAAGTCCGGGAATTTACTATCGATCAGTGAACACCATATCGAAATCAGCTCAGTAGTGTTTACGTGAATTCCGAACAAATAAAAAATATAAGAAACAAAAGACTACACTTTTACAATTTTATAATATTATAAATAGATTTTCAATATGTGACTGATTTCGTTTAAAATTGTGTTAAAATAAGTATGTAATGACAGACGAATAAAATATAGCGCAAGTTAGTTGGATTTAGAAGCGACGATTTTATACTGGGACATTATCATTCCTGGCAGTCTTAATTTTAGTAAATAATCTTTGTTGTATCACTAAAGTATTAAAGCCACGTCTAATCTATAATATAAAAATGAATCGCAAAATGTGTTGGTAAGCGCATAACTTTAGGACTTAACCGATTTTGATGAAATTTGTTTTGTGTGTTTGAATGGGTCCCAGGATGGTTTAAATTCACAATTGGAACCGGTAGGTGGCGCCGAGATCGGGTTCTAGAATCCTCCTAATCACTTGGACCGATTTTGGTGATTTTGTTTTTGTGTGCTTGAGTGGGTTCCCGGATGGTTTAAATTCACAATTGGAACCGGTAGGTGGCGCCGAGATCGAGTTCTAAAATCCTCCTAATCACGTGGACCAATTTTGGTGATTTTGTTTTTGTGTATTTGAGTGGGTTCCCGGATGGTTTAGATTCACAATTGGAACCGGTAGGTGGCGCTGAGATCGGGTTCTAGAATCCTCCTAATGACGTGGACCGATTTTGGTTATTTTGTTTTTGTGTACTTGAGTGGGTCCTCGGATGGTATAGATACACAATTGGAACCTGTAGGTGGCGCTGGGATCGGGTTCCAGGATCTTCCTAATCTCCTGGACCGAGTTTGTTGATTTTATGTGTGTGTTTCAGTGGGTCCCCGGATGGTATAGATTCACAATTGGAACCTGTAGGTGGCACCAGAATCGGGTCTTAGATTTTTATTTTCTCAGGGCAGGACAACGTCTGCCGGGACCGCTAGCTAGCTACAAGGCATTACAGTAGTATATAAGAATAATTTTAATAATAGTATTTATTTACAATAATTGGGTAAATAGGTGTGCGAAATTATTCATAAAATTCATTTAATTTATTGACAAATAAATGTATTCCAATATTTGTCAATAAACAAATTAATATGATGAATATATACAGTCGTATTATTTTATTTTAACTTTATTTCAATATATGGTCCTATTGAAAACAGGAGCTATTATATATTTTTTAATTTTGTCATAAAATAAAGTGTTTTAGGAATTCAGAAAATATGGCGGTACGAAGTTCGCCGGGTCAGCTAGTTTTCTATAGATATAATAGTCTCTTTTGTAATAATTATAATTTCAGAATAGATAAAATTTGCATAACACATTTGTTATCGGCGGTCCTATTCAAAATATCCCACAGTATCGACAGCGGCGGAATGGCCAACAAGAGAGACGCTTCTATGTGTTGAGTATGCTTAAAGGATTGTCAAGAGACACCGGTGGGCGCCTCGTCCCTTGTTAATATTCCAACTGACATCACCGGGATCTGCTGTCACGCGAATCTTGAATAGAAGGCTTCTACAACAACAAAAGGCTTCCTGAATTTTGAGTAGTTGACGTAAACACAACGAGTAAACGGAAAACAACTCCTCGTCTAATAAAAGTAACTCTATCGCCTTTGTGACTAAAACAACGGACACCATTGTTTGTAGAGAGTACGGTGGGATGTTGTATTAGAAAACTAATTATGTTGTAGTCTGTTTTTTAAGGTTCATTTTGCGGGTATCGTATTCTCGTCACATAATTAGCTTGATATTTTTTTGATATTCTGTAAACAATGGACTTAATTTATTAAGTGGTCTTCTGCTACTTTTAATATTATGTATGCCACCGGCAAAACAGCATTTATTATTTTGCCATTTATCAGTATAAATAAAAGCCATCATAATCGAAAACTATAGACATTATAGATACTATTTTTTTTAACAACTCTGCGGACTCCCGTTCCGTACCCTTTTTACAACTTAATTTCTATGAAAGTTTTTAGAGTTCATACACGCTTATTGTTTTTTTTTGTTACTGTGTATGACATTAATTTCGTGATTTTTATGTTGTAGTGTACCTTAAAAATAACTTATAATATTATTTTTTTCGAATTTTAATACTAAACTTATACTAATGTAGAGTGTATCTGTTTCATGCTGGTGTTGTGAGGAAGTGCATGTGCAGTGTGTGCCTTATGTCTATACCTATATATATCTTAACTAGTGCCATGTGTGTTGTTTTCCTTTCTGTGCTTAGGTTATTAATTTTTGGGCTGTTTGTGTGTCTTGGTTTGTTTGCGAAGTGTGCGTGTAATGCAATGCGGTGGTAGTGCGCGTTGGTGTGAGTATGTGTATGAGTTTTGTTGTTAGTTGTGTGTTTGTGACTTTGTGTGGTGTTATAATTTATTGTTTAATTGTTGTGACATGAAAACTTTTCAGTTATAGATACTATTGGAATTTGGAAAAAGTAACTTCTCTATGCCGCTATATAAGAGTGTAGATATTACGAAATTACGAAAAGCTACACATTTATGCTACTACACAATAAAGGGAAATCTGCATAAAGCCGTCATGTCCCATACAAGTCGCAGTCATTTTACTCAAAAACAATTGCACCGGGATGAAATTCAGCAGAAAGCTGTATTTTATACATCACTACACATGTAGTGTAATAGCAAAAATCTTAAAATTCAATATAACCGCCATATATGTAACTGAGGACAGAAAAAAATTCTGGCCTAGGCATTAAAAGTTTATGACAATGTTTCAAAATTACTTTATTATTTAAGTTAAGTATTAGCTTCTAAAATCGGAGAAAGTGAAGTTTGAACAAGACAAGCCGAGTGGTTTTAATATGACACGGACAGGTGATAAAACTGTCTATCGTATAAGGGTTCGTTCAAGCTAACGCACAGCTGAAGCGCACCGAAGCGTCAATCTAAAAATTGACATAGCTAATTCACCCTTATCTCCACAACGTAATGGACATATTTTTACAGAGATAAAATAAATTCGCGCACGCATTATACGCGCGGAATACATGCGTCTGCGAGCGACCACCGCTGACTGGTGCGCAACTACATACGCGTTCGGGCAAACCGAATCGCCTACTACACGAAACAAAGCGCGCGTCGGCAGTCGAAAACTGATCTGCATCGGAATGAATGACTGCCTATTTATAATACGTAATTTTAAACGGAAGCGAATATGCGCGAATTCCCGAGAATACGTGCGTATTTGTGTAACTTCCATTAATTATGAAGAATTTGACGCTTTGATGCGCTTCGACTCTGCGCTAGCTTGAACGGACCCTTAAGGTTATCGTATAAAATTATAGCTATACCTTTAAAGGTATAGCTATAATTTTGCGATGTGTGCGATAATGTGTATTAAGTATATTCTGTTTTACTCTATATGTTTTAATTGCTCTTTGAGTTTATCGCCCTTTAAACCCAACGAGTGCGGCAATAAGTCTTAGCCGCATAATTAGCTAACTTCACAAAAGATATAACTCATAAAAAGAAATATATTCGACTGGGATTACCTGCAATAAATTTTGTAGCAAAAATTCTTAATTAACAGGCACTCGGTCAAAAGAGTTTTCCAATTGAATGAATATTAAATCCCTCGCATTCATTAGTTTATTCATTGATCTGAGCGGCTAATCATACGCTTTTGTTGTCTGAGAACGATAAATGAGTTTACCTTTCCCTAATTTAGCGATACCGTTTATCGGAGTAAAGTCAAAGGCGGTGTGGCGTCGCAAGCAGCGCTCCCCGTTCATAATGACGCCAATTAGTCCATGTCACCGCATCTAATTTATGTCGAGACTAGGTAGACCACCTCAAACTTTTCTCATAAATAAACCGCTCACAAAAACTAAGAAATAGCATGTTTATTAATAAAGTCCGAAATAATTAGGTAAGCAGTTTAACGGCCGGGCTTTTGAGAACGTTACCGATGAGAGGTAATGGTTTGAGACTCATTTTTTATTTGTAATTTCTTTTCCTTATTGGATTCGGTAACCATTTTGGTAGAAACGGAACCTTTAGAAAATCGTCTTACCTGTATATCTGTTCGTCTATGTAGGTGTATCCCAGTTTTTTCTGAAAAACGCTAGCTACTAGGTCTTGGGTAAATAACGCATGTTACAAAAATTTTAAAATTCTTCCTATGCCAATCAATGTCCACTGCTGGACTTTCGTCTTGATCCGCCCAAGTTTTCACCACCTATGTCAGTCTCCCTCTTCCTCATCCACAGGTCCTGCGACAGACGTTACCGTTCCACTGCCACTTCAATTTTGCTACTTCAACTTCCACTTCAACTAATTTTGCGAGATTCTATCCATAACAGAAACACCCAATATAGCTCACTCCATAACTCGTTGAGCGACTATACATTTGTGGACTAGTCTACTGTTTCCATGTATTGGTACCATATAATTCTAAAACTACTTTTGATATAAAAAACAGCAGACGCTACAATGTCTGCAAAAACACTTGAACTACTAAATCACAAGAAAAAAAACAAACACAGCACACAACATCCAAAAATATGTGTGGGAATGATGTATCTTGAACGCATGATGTGATTAATGTAAGCCGATATTTCTGAACGAGCCCATAGTGTGAAAGAGATGACGAGTGAAAGAGAGAGAAGTCGATTCGAATTTATTTCGAATGGACGACGTACGCACGACGCAAGACGCTCTGAGTTATATTATTTAAAATATTATATGTTGATATTAAAATTACTGAAAAATAAACGTACGCGCATCGCCGATAACCGTAAATTCGCAGTGTTGTTTTACTTGCCAGCCACCATCCCACATATATTTCGATTCGTTCACTTGATCCTAGAAAATATATGAGTAGTGAAATCAACAAGTACATACAGAACGAATAGACATAGTTCTGGGATAAGAAAGCTAGATAGAAGTCTTTTGTTAGAAGCTTCTGTTTTAATTCAATTATAACTTTTTTCGGGTTAACGAAATTTTCTTAAGCTTCGGTGGGGACAGCATTTTTCGAGTTTGCCTACGGCGGCAAAAAAGCTAGGGCCGGCCCCGACTTTTGAAATATCATGATAAAAATAATTTAAACAACAATTAGTGCGCCATTTGACTCGTTTTAGTTATGACGTCATAATTGCTATTCTCGTACAAAAACTAGGAGGCTTCGATATTTTGTGAGATGATAAAAAGCGTATCAGTTGACTTGACTGTCGACTATCCTATTTAACAGGAAGGTGTATTCTATATGCCGATAAATTATAGTATAATCGCAAACAAAATAAGTTTAGAGGTAGTCACTATACATAGTCGTATATTATTTAATTCAAGATTTACTTTTAGACTTCGATGACCTAGACTCAATATTCTATAATACTTTTTTTTTACCAGACGGCCCACCTGATGGAAAGTGGTTACCGTCGCTTATGGACATTTGCAACATAAGGGGTGTCACCAACGCGTTGCCAACCTCTATTAGAAATTTTATAACGCCTTTTTTGAAAAACCCCATGTCATAGCGTTGAAGTTGAGTGTGGGAGCTCAATGAAATGGAGGTGAATATCCCGTCGCTGGCGAGCAGTGCGGTTGTAAACGTGAGGCGTTAGCACCAGATCAAACAGTTCCTCGGAACACTCCCAATTCTATAGGCGGTAAAATACCCAGAGGGACGCAAAGCCTCTTCGAAGGCTAAGCGATTCTAAGCCGCCTGTTAGTATGGGATCGTCGACGATACGAATGGCGCAACGCTGGATGGAGTCGAGAGGGTCAGTCTGGTAAGGGGGTGCTCCGGCCCATAGACGTGAGCAGCACTCCATATGCGGTCTTATTTGCGCGTTGTACAGCGCAAGATGTTGCCACGGAGTGAAGTACTGCTTGGACCGGTTTAGCACACCAAGCTTTTTGGAGGCAAGTTTAGCCTTGCCTTCCAGATGACCCCGAAACTACACGTCGTTCGTCATGTTGACGCCAAGGAACCCGATACTATTGGAGATAGTAAGATGTGTTCCTTGGAACTGTGGAGCAGGGACAAATGGGCTCTTTTTGGCAGAAAATGCGCAGGCCTGTGTCTTCGTGGGGTTAAACTGGACAACATTTTGTCGTCCCCATTCAGAAAATCGCTCCAGGGAGTTCTTTGCTTCAAATATAAATCTGACACGACTCTCTTCTACTAGACTACTAGTCTTAAGGGATTATAGGTAAAATATAATATAAGTATTCTTCATTGCCCTATTTTATAATTTAATGTATATAATTTAAGTATAAATATAACATTCTAAAATCAATAGATAATTGGATATTCAAATTCGTAAAAAGTATGTATGTGTATCTTCCTTCTAATGTTTGTAGTATAAGGTGGAAAATTTTTAAAACATTCTAGATGGTTCATATTTCGTACAGCGAATTAGCATTGCCATCAAGCGTGGAAATGCAGTCAGCCTTCTGGGCACGCTTCTCTCTGGCAGTGATTTAGTACATAATCGTAATAAAATGTTTTTTGGGAATTTCGGTTTCAACAAAATACTTTGAGTAGTTTTTGACATATGAAGTATTGTCGGTTAAATGCTTTTTTAGACGTGGTAGAGCCATGTTGGAATCATCATCTTGATTACAATTCTTAGGGCGGGCTCGAACGGCGTGATACCACGCTCTTACAAAATATCGGTGTGAAAGAGTTAGGCTTGAGCTAATTGTATTTCATACCATAAGTAAGAGTTCCTATGGACCACATACTTCTCCCCTTATTCTCTCTTCCCTTTCCTATCGCTTCTATCCCAATCCTCCAGTTTGATCCCTCTATCTCATTCCCTTTATGCCGTCCCTCCATCTGAGTTCTATCCCATCCCTTTTATCTTGCCTTAAAAGATGATAACACGATTCCTTCCCCCCTGGTAATACAAATAAATGTCTATAGGCGATTGTAAGGAAGAATAAATAAAAAACATGTTTCTTTCAGGACTAAAACTAAGTTTAAATAAATAGAAATAAAAGTCTTTCTATTGAAACCAGTCTCAGCATAATGCTAGCCAACAAGGAGTAACGCTGTTCTTCCATCTGGGACCAAAAAGTGAAGCCACGGTGGACAAAATACAACATATATAACAACAATACATACAATATAATGCAGTTTGATATACCTAACTCCCTGTGGCTGGGCCGTCTGCCTCTTTGTCTGCTTCGAAATAAAATATGGTACAGTAGCCAAATTACTTTTTATCCGTGCAGGAGCGGAGAAAGAATATAATTTCCTGCCGCCGGGCAGCCTGTCGTAAGAGGCGACAAAACAACCCACAGCCAGGTGGTGGGTATTAGTTCGATTGGATGGGTACCCCCCTGGTGTAAAGTATACCGCCATAACAACCTTGAGTTGTATTCCGGCATTAGTGGCCAGGCTCCAGACTCCCTTTAGAGAGCAGCAGCGCATTTGTAACGCCTTTGGTGTTCAAATGTCTATGGACCATGGTAATCGCTTTCCATCAGGTAGACCATCTGGCTGTCTGCTGAAATCATACGATTAAAAAAAAATACTAGAACCCTTCACCGTACGTGAAATGTCACTAATTTTTATATTTATGTAATTTACTATACATAGTTTTATTTTCTTATGACATAGTTTACATAATTTAACTTTATGAGGTTGAGTAAGGACGACACAGAGCCATTACGAAGTTGAGCTGAGAGCCGTTCTGGCAAAATTGGTCGGTATTACGTCAATAAAGTTAGGTAGACAAAGCGCAAATTAGTGTCCTAAAATAATATTGAAGTTATTAGAGCGGTTTTATCCAACTATATTATAGTACTTTTATCTGTTTTGAGACGAATAAAATACAAATTATAATCATTACATATTTTCAGCTGTTTTATATGCCTTATTTTACATTACATAAGTATGTATATGTTGTGCCGTTTCTACCAAGCGGTATGTATAGAGTAAAAAGCGATTATTAAAATCTTGTTTTTTTTGGAAAAGTTATAGACGATTTTGAATATTGATATTAGCTGGCCTCGTTTACAATATTACAAGATAAGCAACAAAGCTTTCTCAAGCTCAAAACTCAAATCAATTAGGTGATCCAAAAGCCCGAAGCCCAGATAAAAGCGACGGCATTTCCTTTATACCCGCGGTTAAAAGAATCCAATTACATAATACTAAAGAGATTAAACGGCTAACACAACTCCTTTGAGATAAGGTGGGTAGCTATTTAATTATTATTATTGGAGAGGTCTTCTAAGCCGTACCTTTATGGGCTCAATTGATATATGAAGTTTCATCGATGTAACATTACAGTTCCTCTAGACAAGTGTCATTAACGCTATACAAATAGAATGAAAATAAATAGGAATGACATAATACTCAGCGTAACGAATAAGAGAATTGCCAAAAAGAAAAATAAAATTCTATTTATGGCTGGTGAAAAAGTGTTTTATGACATTGAGGATTATATTAGGTAAATGATTATACGTGAGACACTCGAGAAAGTTACGCGAAAATTTAAAAAATGCTCTGTAAGTAAATATTTTTTTATTAAATCTTTTCAAAGTATTCTCCACCAGCCTCTATGCAAAGTTTCATGTGTCTAAACCAGTTTCCGAAACATTTTTTCCAGTCCGCCGTAGACACTTGGTTTACAACTTGCTCGAACGCTGACAGCGCATCTTCCAGCGACGAAAATTGTATCCCTCTGAGCTGATTTTTTATTTTCGGGAATAAAAAGAAGTCACACGGTGTTAGGTCAGGGCTGTAAGGAGAGTGACCCAGGAGTTTGACCGGCGTGCTGTCCAGGAAGTCCCTCGTTTTGAGCGCGGTATGCGTTTGCTCGCTTATTGCTCACAACAGAGAAAACTTCTGCCAAGCATTTGGTAGTTTACCATTCGGCTTTGATGCTTCTTTGGTTCCGTAAAGAAATTAACACCAAGTAGCTAGTCAAATAGAAAAAACTTGCCATCAAAATCTTCCCCCCGCTTCTAGATCGCTTCACTTTGGTGGGCGTTGATTCGTTTTGAAACACCCGAACCGTCGACTGGCGCTTCGTTTCTGGATCGTATTGTTAAATCCAGGACTCATCACCTGTAATGATGTCGTAAACATGCCGAGACGAGCCTGCTTCAAATTTGCTTATCATATCACGACACCATCGGTGAGGTTGTGAGGTACTCAGCGTGAAACTATCCTCCTCACGCGAAGATGCTCCTGTAGAATCTCGTGAAGGCTTCCCGATCAAATCTGCACTACGTGTTGAACCCCTTGATACGTAACTCGCCTATTGTCTTGGATTAAATTTTTCACTGCTAGCACGTTTTCTTCCGTAACAGCCGTCAAAGGGCGACCACTTCTTTCTTCATCCCCCAAAGTTAGTCGACCGCGCTTGAAATCGTTGTACCAAGGATACATGGTTGCCTTAGAAGGGCCGTCATCCATGAATGCCATTTGAAGTCTATCTTACGATTCGTCCGGTTTCAGGCAACACTTGAAATCGTAAAAAATCATAGCGCAAAAAAATGCTCCCGGCGCAGTTCAATGAGACACAATAATTTAAATTAGCTCACAAACAATGTGGAGGAAAGTTTTGAAATTGCTACGTACTTACTTTTAGTTGTAAATAATCAATTTTCAAAATAGATTATAACTGGCCGGTCTCTCATATATAAAAACTTTTTTTCGCAATACTTTCTAAATGCCCTGGTATTTATAGTTTTGCCTCTGACATCTGATTTATTTTATTTTGTTGAAATTATTTTATATCTGTATTTAATACATAATTAATTAAATAGTGTTTCTAAATTTAGAATTTTTATTATTTTTTAGATTGATGTGTACTCCAATTTTTATATGAACATGTATGTGTAGATCAAATACAGTAAGACCAATTGACTTTGTTACTATCTTTTGTTTAACTAACAACTATTATCTGTATTTCTACGAATAAAGATTCATTCATTCATTCATTTATATATAATTCCCATACATTTTCTATTCTATTTTTTTAGCGCTAATACCACTTGTTGACGGGGCAGTAACTGTTTACTTTTTACCGTTCCGTATTAATTATAGCAAAAATAGAACTAATACGCATATGTCGCTACATATACATCTGTCTAAGTATGGATATCGTCGGGGTCAGTGCAGGACCTTCTCACTACATTTTTTTATTACATAATTTTTCGTCTTAGTTGTTACATTTTATTTGATTATATTATTACATGTATGTCATGTAATATGTAACAATTACACCAAGAACCAGGGATTTTTTTCAATAGTTAACGAGTTTTGATAGATGTAATCTGATAGGAAAGTGCATTATATAACACCGCAACACAATTTTGTAGTAATATCACGAATCACGAAAAACTTAAAAATTTGCGGTGGCCGCTATGGCCGCATGTAAATTATAAAAAAACACTGCGTAAGCGTGTGGTGTATTGTTAAGACGAACTTTCTCATGAAAATAATGTTTGCCTGTAATTTTTAAGGTAGTCGGATTTAAAATACTTTCAATGAAAAATATTTTTGTGTTAGATATCCTGGTTATTAAGGGACCATATAGTCCGTCTACCATCCGAAGAAGCTGACAGAGTGAAAAAGGCTAGTAAACAAATTTTATTAAAACTATGATAGAAATTAACATTTACATCAATTAAACAAATCGATTAAGTATAAAAGTTTATTTTTATTACTGTTATTTAGATAAATTTACTGTTAATGTATACATATAATAAAACTGTAGGTCGAATTTTTA
Source organism: Dendrolimus houi (assembly GCA_039645545.1). Taxonomy (NCBI): domain Eukaryota; kingdom Metazoa; phylum Arthropoda; class Insecta; order Lepidoptera; family Lasiocampidae; genus Dendrolimus; species Dendrolimus houi. The sequence continues at coordinate 13,683,122 of CM077129.1, forward strand.
AACAATGAAAAAAAATGCTAAAAACCGAACCGGGGGATGTAAGAAGCGAAATAGAATTTAGTTTTTTTTTTAAATTTTATGTTTCTCTGTTTGTCTGTCTGTTTGTACCGGCTAATCTCCGAAGTGACTGGACCGATTTAAATGAAATTTTGTATGGTGGTAGCTTATATCCCTGGTCAACATACAGGATACTTTTGATCCCGAAAAAGTAAAGGGTTCCCATGGGATAATTAAAAAAACGCACCACGCGGACGATGTCGCGGGCATCAGCTAGTCTAGTAATATAATTTATAGGTTATCAATATCAATCTTCCCTGCTATGTTCAGTAATATATTGGATCTGTTCTTCAGTAAGGTTTTTCTTTTCAAATGGAAAATGTGGGTGTGGGTACCACTTCGCCGGCGTTCTTAGCCTGTAGTTGCTGTTGAATTTAGACAACTCCGAAATTTCCTCTGGAGTCAAAGTAAAGTCTAATATATCAATGTTCTGTTTGATTCTATCCCTGTTGGTTGATCTGGGTATCGCGACCATCTTACGATCCAACTGAAAGAAATAACATTAGAACCCGTTATATATTAAATACAGATGTTAGCATACAAAAAGATTTTTTATTTCTCATACTCGAAAATTACGCTTGAATTTGACCTGATCATAGGGATGAAAACAGTATTCTTTGCTCTAGGAAAGGACTTTCCCTTCTGTAAAAATTTTAAAAACTATGCGAGCCACGTTTTATCTTTTTATACAGCTACTGTTAATCCACGGCATAAAGTTGTAATTAAAAAATATCAACAATTTTGTAACATGATTTTATGCTTATAATTTACTTTTCAATAAATTATTATTTAATTTACATAAAATTGAGCTAAATATTTACTACCATCAATGACGAAAAAATACTGGTTGGTAGAATGCCAGAGAATTTACTTGACGTATAAAAAATAGTTGATTGTTCAACCTCTACCAACCAAACCATCTCATGCCTAAATAGGTCGCTTTCATCCCTCGTGTAACAATCTACTATACGCTTTTAGAATAGTGAAGATGAAAAGAAACAAGCATATTTTATTTACTTCATTCATCTAAGAACACAGATCAGTTTGAAATTGGCAACATATTCAATAACACCTAGATATTTACTTATAGATGCGATACTAAACTAATAAGAATGTTTAAAAATAAGAACTGGATGTCCATTTGTTTTCTCTTCGCGAACTTGGGGATGTGAGAACCTATTTTATAAAATTTGGCCTCTAAGTACTTTAATGATTGGAGATGAAAATAGAATAATTTTACTATGGATTACGGAACAGTTTACCACGAGCGCAGCCACGTGGAATTAATGAAATGTGCCCTGGTAACGTTCCCAAGGAGTGACAGTGGTTTAGGACCAACTTTTTATCTCTAGTTTTATTTTTACTGTTATTTATTTTTTAAGATGGTTTATATTAGTATTATTGTATTTAGTGGAATCTAAAGAGAGAAAGGATATTTCAAATTGATATATATACCTTGTGATATTAGTAATTTTTCCAGTTATTATGCTGTAATGCATAAAAAGTACACTTTATGAAATGATTTTGAAATTGAAGGGAATTTATAATATAGACCTCGATATATGTATTTTAAAATTACGTAACATTAAGTAAAAGCAATTTTATCCAGACAACGTATAAATTTTATTATTTGTATTACTCCAAATACTTTTCCTCTGTATTCTTGTATGCTATATTGGCCCCGCGGTATACTATTTATTACAGAAAAAGTAATACACACACCAAGTATCTAAGAAGAATTTGTGGTACAGTCTTTTTATATTTATCAGCTAATCGTAGCAATAGTGCATGATCCGATCGGGGCGGGGGCGCATCCTTCTTACGACCTAGTATGCCCCCGAATGGACTGTAAGCCATCACCACAACATTGTGTTCCTGGCACCAGTTCACCAACTCGTCCTGAGTTATGGTTGGATTCACCTGTAAATGGCAAAATACAAACGTTTAAACTTTAAAATATCGCCACCTTTTTTTAGTTTTTATAATTTATATTATAATTTAGTTTTTGTAATACTATGGTATTTTGAAAAAGAAAACCAAAAAATGGAATAATAATATTTATAATTTTGTAATGTAATTATTGTTTTTAAGAAAAAAATATGGACTTTTATGTAATCTCTTAAACGTTTAGTGAGTTGTGATTTTTTGATCCGCCTCAAGAACTCCATTGGTGTCAGGTAAATGCCTACAATTTGGCTGATGCTAGGGGTCTGGGGTTAGACGGGCCTAACTCACCTGATGCTCTTTTTTTCGAATATTATCTAAGAAACCCTGGCTAGATACTCAAGCCGTGCCAAGCTATATTTAAACAAAAGAAAATAATTAGGAAGTCTGTTGTTTGCATATTATCACGTTATCTAATATTACAAGACAAATCTTTATCGTCTTGTATCAAAATTAATTAAGACTAAATGACGAATTAAATGAATTGTTGTTTACGAACCTCGATTTGTAAGACTGCAGGTTTAATTCTAGATCCATCCCATAGACGTTGCATTTGTGATATATTAAAATTAGACACCCCTATCGACCTCGTCAGGTTTAAATCTTTAGCATCTTCCATACCCTTCCACGTTGTCAAATAATCCGTTAGGCTAACTCTGCCGTCTTTCTGAAATACGATTTGAATATAAATATGCAAATTAACGAAAAAGCTTTCAAATATTTGTAAATTTAATTTATACAGTTTACTTTGAGACGAAATTAGTTTTCCTTGGATGTAAACTTCAGACAAACTTAAATTATAGAACAGACAGGAGTCTTATAAACTTTAACAGACTCAAGCGTTGTTTATTGAATACGATACTCAAACGACAATATTTGGGGCAATTGAACAGCTTTCATTTTCATGCTAAATAATTTCACTAAGTGTATTTTATAAGTATTATTACTTATTATATATAACGTGTTAAATTGGAAATTTATTATACACTTATGAGATTGATAAACTCCAATACAGTTTGACCAATTACCATTAAAGTTGGTACATTTAAGCATTTTTTCATAACGAATATTTTTATGTTGTCTTTTTCTAGCTTGTATACATAGATACTTGGGTTGAAAATCAGCAGAATCAAAACCCAACACCTGTTTTGCGATTTCGGCGGAATCTCTAGTGCTATGCCTCTTAAACTACAATCAACTATACTACCGTGTATCCACGAAATTAGATACCTTGTTTCACTACTACAGAGTAATTGTGAAATAGAGAAAGTTGTAAGAAGAATAAACGTAGCGTGGCTTAAGTAGAGACAGGTAACTGGTGTGACATACGAAAATATATAAATCTATTATATGACCGATCATGTTATTTATATGATTCTGAATGTTGGGCCACTAAAGTGATAGACCATAAACTTCTCCACTGCAATGAGTTGAGATGAGAATATTGCGATGGTTTTGTGGTGTTACAAGAATAGATAAGATGAGAAATGACATACATACATACGTACATAAGGATAAAGTTGCACCCGTGGCTTAAAATTAAGAGAAAGATGACTAAGGTAATATGGGCATGTAATGAGGAAGCATGAGAGTCAAATGACAAAAATAATGTTAAACTGCAAAATTGATGGATAAAAATGTAAAGGTTGACCGAAAAAGAGATGGATGGATTGTGTAAAGGATGATATGTGGTGTGACAGAGAACGTATCAGAATAAAGGAGTATGGAAGGAAAAGAAATATTGTGCCGACCCTAAACAATTAGGAGAAGTTGAAAGAAAAGTAGAAGAATACAAAGATAATTGAATCTATTTGTTACTCTTTCAAGACTTATCGGCTGAACGAATCTGACGATGTCTCTGTGATATAAAACATTGCCCACCTTATGTCTCAAGAAATTCTTTTGAATGGGGCAAAAATGGCACGAAAAGTTATGTGGGCAACATAAATACATGAAAAATATATTGACAATTGTGCAGTATACTGAAGACATACGTGTTTCAGCGTTACAGTTGTGTCTTTATTTCAGTCAGTAAGTATAATCTAAACGTCCCACTGCTGGCCTCCTTAATTTAAGGGAAGGGTCACCCCTTCCCTTAAATATTACACACGATCTTTCCTTCGCCTCCAGCACGTGGTAAATGTATCAATATTAGGTCAACAAAACTACCTAAATGGTTCATGCTTTCCGGCTAAAATTCGAATCCATATCATTGGAATGAAACGTGGTTGCTTTAGCTACTAAGCAACCACGACTTCAGAGATTTAATCATGACGATTAAAATACATATAAAGATTTTAATGACTCACCGTGTACGCCATTGGATAGTGAATCAAGTACAGATCCACATAGTCTGTCAGCAGTTCTCCTAACGATTTCCTCAATGCTGGTTCAACTTCGTTTCTTTCGTGGGCATCATTCCAAAGCTTTATATTGTGAAAAGTATTACTTGATATAGATATTAAATTATATAGTGTTTTAGAATATATATGTACATGAACATGACTATACCATATCCCTTAAAGACAAAGAGCTGAACTGGCCTAGAGTTGACAATATCACTGCAATGTAGCGATGAGATTCAGGAGGGGCTTTAGGAATGTCTCTAATAATTATATCAATTCATTTATCTTTTCAGAGTATTTAGGTTTTTGTTTTGATTGGAATATTTTCGATTAAATGCTACTGTATGGATCTGTGGCGAAATCTCGGTCTTCTTGATATTTGTTCGCACGGAGTTCATATCGGCATGGTAGCAGATAGTATAACCAATAATTTATGTACAAGTTGTTCATTTTGTAAATAAAAGTTCATTAAGTATTATTTTTGTAAATAAACCTTACATTAAATTAAATGTATGAAAATTAAAAATTAAATAGAAATCTACGTTAAGTTCTGGTAATAGTAACATCAAATTGCGACAGTAGTAAACCAAAGTGGTTAACACTATACAGTAAAACACTAGTCGCTACAACATTGTATGAAAGCTTACCAAGTAACTTACTTTAGTAGTGATGTAGACGTCCCGACGAGGCACTCCGTTGTCCCGCATAAAGTCCCGGACCCCAAGCCCCACTTCGTCCTCCACTCGGTACAGTGTGGCCGTGTCTATGTGCCTGTAACCAGCCTCCAAAGCCCATTGTACGGCCCGAGCAAGGGAGTGGTTTGTAGGCAAAACCCTTGTACCCTATCGCACAAGTGTTTGTTAACATGTGACTGTTGTATTTCAAGCGACAACTTCACGTACACTCATAGTCAAAAATATATATGCAACACAGTCTTATTAAACACCAGAGTTTCCATAAGGTCAACTTTTAGTGCGTACCTCTTGTTTAAAGAGCAGGTGGTACAGGTTACATTGTTAAATTTTTATGTATTTGCCCCCGGAAGATTCACTTCATTTAAAATCGCAAACTATCCCATCTCCCGGCATGAGAAGTATTTATGTCCATTTTCGGCATTAAAACTATTTTTAAACTGATTTACAGCAAAACCGATTCAGTACTCCAGCAGTTATTTCGTGAAAGCTTAACAGATAGACAGATCGAGTTACTACAGCATTTTTTATAGAAGATGATTTTTTATATTATAGATATAAAAATTCTTGAGAAATACTGTCATAAAAACTTTCATCCTCTATTTCAACCCATTCTAGTTTTATTTATCTAAAGTCTATCTATCTGTAAACTACAAAATGACAAAAATTACCGCAATCACCGAAATGGCCGAAATCGCCGAAATGGCCAAAGTGGCCGAAATGACCGAAATGACGAAAATGAAAAATCACAAAAAACCTATCCTACCTTCTGGGATAACCTTTACATAAAACTATCCCAAAATCTACCACATTATCCCGGATGAAATATAGCCCTTGTCCACCCTCGGTATTAAAATTACCAAATTATTTTTATACATATCGAATTTCAGCCAAATCAATCCAATAGTTTTTCCGGAAAAGCATAATAAATAGAGAGACAAATATATTTTTTATCTCGGAAACTATCCCATTTTTCGGGATAAAAAGTACCCTATGTTCATCCTCGGCATCGAAAGTATAAATATATTGAGTTTCAGCCAAATCGGTTCCGTAGTTTTTCTGTGAGAACGGAACAGACAGACAGATATACAGAGTTACTTTCGCATTTATAATATTAATAGGGATTATTTATTTACAAAAACTTAATACGTCTAAAAAATTGCTTTTCACTGTACCATCGTTTTATATTCAGATTTCGAAGTTTAACATTTTAAAATTCTTTTATCTCTACTAGTTTAAAGTTAGTAAAGATTTTCAATAGCATGTATTCATAATTACCTTAATTTAGCTGATCATAATAATTATCACCACACCTGCTGATGTTAATGGTGTTGAGTTTTTGAGATTTGAATGGCGCTACACTAATCACTAACAGTTGCTGTGATTACAATCAAATTTAAACTGTAGAATTAACCGTAGAAAATATATGTAATAACTAAAATCATCTATGAAATATATAGTAGTAATTTATTACATTTGCGATTTACTATGCAATAATATTAAACCATGCCAATTAAAAAATATATATATGCTTAAGAATTTGTAAGAATATCCAATAAAATATTTTTCGTTTAATTTTAGCATCAACAAGTATAACTCATAGTTGTTACTTAAATATTTTAAGTTGTCACTTTTTGTAACACATTAATAATCTACGTGTTTCTTGAAAATATATCTATAATTTTATATATGAAAAATAGCTTTTTCAGGCTTGTGTTGACTTGTGATTCGTTTTCAATATAATTTTGATTTACTGTTGAAGATAAAAGAAAATTCCAATATTAACTTACATCAGCCAGATGTCCCAGGCTTGTTCCAAGCGCGATGGCGGGAATCTCATTCCCGTCGTTCAACTTGTATGTCAATACACCTGAGCCACGTACCTGCATTATATATATTTTGGACATTTTATCTATTTTCTATTTCGCAATTTTCCAATACGAATACTGCAACGCCAAATAAGTCTCCATATTTATGCATTTTATACAATACACATTTTTATTATACCTGTACTAATAATATTATAAAGAGGAAAGATTTATATTATTATATGTTTGTAACGAATAAACTCAAAAACTATTAGACCGATTTCAAAAATTCTTTCACCACTCGAATGGTACATTATCCTTGATTAATATAGGTTATATAAAAATAAGGGATCCCTACTAAAATTTCAATAATGTTACCCATCAATATAAATAAAATACTTGGCGCTGGAATCGGTTTCTACGATTTTGATGAAATTTTATGTGTGTTTGAGTGAGTTCCTGGGTGGTTTAGATTCACAATTAGACCCGGTAGGTGGCGATGGAATCGGGTTCTTGATTTATATTTTTTCAGACAACGTCTGCACTGAAAATATAACGTCCGAGACTGCTAGTGAAATATAATTTTGTAACTAAATCGACAATCAGTTGAGTGGCTTATTCCACTCAGTAAGAAGTGAATAGTTCCGTAGTGACAACGAACGTCTACTGTTTTTGTGATTTGGTCACGAAACTCTAACAAAGAGTTTAGTATAAAAAATCCTCGTATCTGAAAGCTACTTAGTGGATCATATTCATACTAACTTTCATTGGTAGTGCTCTTAAGTCGTAATTTTATTGAATGTTTTAAATTATTACCTTGTAAGCTCATATCTTTCTACCTGTTATCTCAAAAAAAGTAGTCAAGTAATTTTATTATGATTTTTAAAACCTGTTTAAATATGTCCCAAACCCCAACATAAACTAATTCTTTAGACCATACGGCAACTCCTAATATTTAGATTTATATTTAATTCATTACTCTATTATACCTATATAAACATCTTATAAAATACTTACAACTTTCTTCCAAATTTCATCAATATAGAATCAATAGTATAGATAAAAACTGTCGTAACATAAATAGGCAGATTAACAGACAAACAGACGGACGGACTATACAAAAAAATACAAAATAATTTATTTTTAAATATTTATATTTTTAATAATGGCAGTAATAACATTGATTTCTGCTCTGGTATTAACCTGTATCACGGAGACATATCAATATATTTAGTCAATATGGGGAAGTCCGTCAGTGGCGTATGTTCGTATACTTCTCGTTTTTTACCTTTTTTAAACAGTACAATTTGAAGATAGAATTAAAAGGTGTCTTAGCTTTAGTGGCCGATTTATTGTCGTCGTAGCTATTCAAACACGGAAATAACGAGTGGTCTACGGAGTTCCCTGCTGACGAACATCCCCTGGCGTTTAAGTTCGTATACTTCTCGATTTTTACCTTTTTTAAACAGTACAATTTGAAGATAGAATAAAAAGGTGTCTTAGCTTTAGTGACCAATTTTTTGTCGTCGTATTTATTCAAACACGGAAATAACGAGAGGTGTACGGAGTTCCCTGCTGACGAACTTCCCCACCTTGACTATAATATTATATTGCTATACTCTGATTTTTAATTACCTGAACTAAAATGACAGCTGCGATCGACTTTTTTATGTTGCAAGCTTGGAGCGTAGTACTGTAGTATGGCTCTTTTATAAAAAAAAACATAAATAAGGTCAATCGTTGCTGACATTTTAGTCCAGGTCAATAAAAATCAAAGTCTAGATGAATTACTTTGTTTCATTAAGTTTCGGAATTAAAAGCGGATTAAGCTGATGTGCACTTGTTTGAAAAAGAACAGAGAATATTAATTTGACGTTCAGATTATTTACAGTAAAAGTGAATTTGTAAGTAATCTGCGAAGGGTCTTGAAATATATGCGTAGCGAATTTACTCAACTAATAATCGGTGAAAATATAGCTTGAATTTGTGCTGATTATGCGTATTAAAGGTTACTTATATATTAATTATAGCCATCTTTACTCCCACTTTCGAAGAAATTAACAATTGCCTAACAATAGAATTTTGGCGTGGGATGTAACCTTTATAATTTTAATATTAAATGAAATATATTTTCTGATGTTCATTCTTAAGCGCATTAAATAAGTACATTCTCGTATTAATAAAATTCGTAAAAATTATATTGCTAAAGAGAATTTTTCGTAATCGATAATTGGGTTAGTTTCTAGCGGAAACTTAAAGAGCTTATTGGGAGTTTTATTTGAAAAAGTACTCATTAACATTTTTTAGTAAACAATCTTAGAACAATAGTTGTGGTATTTATTATGGGCATTACTTATATTAGTACCAATTTGCTTTAAGATTATTCTAAAATTTGAATACTCACGAATAATTAATTAATTAATACTAGCGAAATACCCAAACCGTGCATTAAATACCAAGTCAGAAAACGAGAAGAACTTATTATCCTTATCCACACAACTCAATGTCAGAAGTTATATAGAGATATAGTATATAAAACGGGTTAATAAGATGTATAACTTATAGGTACGCTATCTCAAAGCCTAAGTATCAACTCCCACAGTCATCCTACGATTATTATTTATCATATCTATGAACAAGTTATACATTTCTTAATATATCCATACCATAAAAGTTAGTAAAGTTATTTAGTGATTGTCATGAAATTGGGAAAAGAAGTACATGACAGACCGTATATTAAAATGAATGAGATAGGATATTTAGAGTTAAAACGTTTGGTAAATTAAATACGATCAGAGCGTGTGCCAGAGTAGAACTTGACTGTATATGTATATACAATAAACATCTTATACTCAGCAATGATCTCTAAGAAATGTTTATCCGATCTTTAAAAAAATCATTTGCATTCAAGGCCGAGAATAGGGAAAAATAAACAATAATACTAAGGTAAATAAAAGAAACTATTTATAAAATACAAGTTCTATAGTAATGCTTAAATTGCGCTCAGTTGAAACTAGTTTTTCATTATATGCAAAATTTATAATTCTCCGAGCACTGTGTTAGGCGAGAACATTGGAAAATGTGATTAAATTCTTACCAAAGCGTTGTTGAGTGCAACAAACAATAGAAAGTAAGCCGACCAGCCCACAACGGCGTCCATTTTGTATGATACGTGCCGACGTACTAACTACGTATCATATGTTTCAAAATACATTCATACCACATGGAACCTGCTCTGTTTGTGATAAATTCCTCTCAAGTTTCAAAGTATCGACACAGTCGATACCAAGTTTGATAGACTATTTGATTTAATAATTGAAAATTATTTTATTGTATAGCAAATTAATATGATATTAATCTATGAAATATAATTCAAATAACAATATAGACCTAATTAAAAATGATTGTATTTCTTTAAAGTTTTACAACGTAATCGGAGACCTAGTAAGATAAGATTTTAAATTATATGTCTGTTGTATTGTTACTTTTCCAGAAAAACTGTCTATTAGATCTACTAACTAACAATGGGCATATATTTAGAGGTCAGCTAAAACTAAAACTTATAAAGACAGAGAAATTCATTATAAAATAATATATAAAGCTGAAGAGTTTGTTTGTTTGCTTGAACGCGCTAATCCCAGGAACTACTAGTTTGATTTGAAAAATTCTTTCAGTGTTAGATAGCCCATTTATCGAGGAAGGCTATAGGCTATATATCATCACGCTAAAACCAATCCGAGCGGAGCACCAATGAAGAATGTTTCAAAATCGGGGTTTTTTTTTAACTATTCCACGCGGACGAAGTCGCGGGTAGAAGCTAGTTCGTTATAAAACTCTTTTTTTCTTATCAATCCCGGACGATGGAAAAAGTGAAAACAAAAAGAATTTTATAATAAATTTCTTTGTCAGGATTATAGACGAAGGCATGTGTATTGGCTTATGCCTTGTATTGATGTCTATACTGCGATATTCTGGCATATACAGAGTGAATTTTTCAAGTTGGCTTTCAGGGCCAAATCCTTAACTATACGAAATAACGAAGAATACTCAAAGGAGTGTCGAGACCGATTTTGACGAAAACTAAAGTAGTATCATTAGATTTTTGAAAAATCAATTTTCCTTGTCTGGAATCGAATCGGTTAATTTTGAAAAAATAATCAAATTCTGTATTATATCAATTACCAAATCATAATGTAGCTTGTAAGAATCAAAATCAATCAAGGTTCTATTTTCGACACATCAGTTAAATCTCACTCAGCTTATTCAGCATGGAAGTGATGAAAATTATTATATTTTTATTAGGCATAAGTTATCATTCAAAACACGTTATTTTACGCCAATCATTCAAATCAGTTAATGGGTAAACATTGGTCGCTTTCAAAATCAGGTGCGGACTGATGACCGGTGCAATTTTATTTTTAATTAATGTATGGAAAATAGAACATATTGTACAAAAACAACCCTTTCCCTTGGTTTGTAGTTTGACATTCGTTTACAGAAATTAATCCTTACAAGCTACACTATATTTTAGTATAATAATGGATAATGTATTTATTTTTTCAAAATCAGCCGATTCGATTGCTGACAAGGGTAATAGATTTTCAAAATTCTAATGATACCACGGTAGTTTTCGTGAAAATCGGCCTCGAGACTCGTTTGAGTGGTTTTCGCTATTTAGCATAGTTTAGGATTTTGCTCTGAAGCCCAACTTAAAATATCTAATCTTGACGTCATTTTTACACCACAATTTTTTTATTGCAGAAGTTCGGCCTACTTGATGGAAAGCGGTTACCATCGCCTATGGACATTTGCAACACCAAAGGTGCTACAAATGCGCTACTGATCTCTTAAGGGAGACTGGAACCTGGTCAGTAATTCCGGAATATAACTCAAGGTTGTTATGGCGACATACTTTAGACCAGAGGTGGTAGCTATCCTGTCGGGCAAATGCCCCACTACCGGCATTATGTCTTCATTAACATAATCTACCCAATTTTGCTTCGGCCTATGTTCGGCCTTCTACAACAATCTCCCAATTCACAAAGCATTCAACAAAATATTTAATTGAATTAGTTTACAGAACTTGATAAGTTTTAAATTGCAGTGATATGATCAGAACTTATGACTCTACCCTCAAAAAAAGCAATATTAATATTTGGCGTTTATGCGATCAGATAATTTATTATATCCTCAAAAACAAACAATAAAAGTTGTTGCGTCTTTTAGGACCCGTAAAATTCGGGAACCCAATAATTGGCTGATATATCCAATAAATACTGCTGCTTCAAGCTTAACGTAATACATCCATATGAAGCAAGCCAGTAATAAATTATTACGCACGGACCCTTTGCGTGGTTAAGCTCAGAGGTATTGGACGTTAATGTATCGACTGCGGAGTGGCTGTAGGTGGAACTAGAGTATTACACTGTTTCCGCAACCAAATTACTCGTACGTATGATAATCTATACACGGAGGTAGATTGTACTTGCCAACGAGGAACATAGTGCTCCCCAGAGATTACATTCTACTTAACGATCCGGAGGAGCTGGTTTTCGTATGAATACAAATATATCATGTGTTAGAATATTACAAAAAAGCGAAACAATTGCACATGAAGCAGTAGAGCTATTTATAAATTATGCATGCATACACAAATCGATGCAACTCATATACCAATCAGGAACTGAAGTCTTACTTCAAACTCCTTTTGTTGTTATAAAAGTAAGAAAGAACAAAAATTTCTTTAAGACTACAATAATATAGTCTATATAACACAAAAATAAATGGAACTTACAACGGAAAATGTACTTAAATATATAAAACCCAACTAAATAATGTTCTAAAATGAAAACAAACAAGGAAAGACGTTTGAGAATAACCCTTCAGGTCATTTTGCGGGAGATCGATTGTTAAGTTGTCTAGTCATTAGTCCGTAAATTGCATATTCTTTTACAGACTGGCAGGTAGACATGACTATTTTATAAACTGATGAAGATTTATGTCTTAGATTGCAAATTCAAATAACGTTTACGGATGAATTAAGCAGTAAAATGGAGTGGACAAAGAAAAATATTTAACCGTAGTTATTATCTGCTTTTAAGTCGCGGGCATATCCTGGTATTTGTATAAAAAATATAAGAGTTATGTGTAAATATGATAAATAAATATGAAATAGCAGCTAACTTTCCGGAATTATTTAATCTTCATCCTCATAATGAATACTAAGAATGACAATCTCTCAGTAAAGGTGTAATTTTGGAAAACTCCTACACCGTGCATGAATAGACGACGTCACACACGTCATTCTTCTCTCGATTTTTGACGTTTTGTTATTTAGTACCTTAGACACATAGTGTAGTTCTAAGTTTATAATAAGTTTTTAAAGATCAAATTAATTAAACCTGAAAAATAATTTAAATAAAACGTTAAATTTTTAACTTAAACAATTACGTAGTTTTAAGCTTATCTAACTAATATATGGACGTAAGGTATCTGAATTAAAATAATAATTGAATATTAATTAATTAAAATAATATCATGTAACGTTTGTATTATTTTCTAACATGGGATGATTATCTACCTAAATAATATTATAAAATTCAAAAAATGCCGTGTCTGTACATGGAAACTATTAAAAAAAAAACAACCGGAATACACTATATAAACGATGGACACCACAATGCATTTTTTTAGATTCTTTGTCTGTTTGCGCGGGATTCACGTAAAAAATACTAGGCCTATTTTATAATATAATAAACGAATTCCAAAGGGATTTCACTGATCAATAGCAAATTTTATGTAATCAATATGATATTTTTTTAACGCTGGAATCTCGCGGGATATTTCCCGGGAGCGGTTTGTAGTTGTTCGGGTGCATATAAATTAGTTTATTCCGAGACAGCGTTCACTAAAACGATAGCTTATATTCTTTTTTAAATGCTGCGGTACATTGTGTCCCGGGAATCCCGTGGAAATTTCAAGTTAAGCGTGGACAAAGTCGCGGGCATATCCTAATAACATTATAAAATTGTAGTCTTTTGTTTCTTACATTTTTTGTGTCTGTCTGTTTGTTCGAGATTCAAATAAAAACTACGGGGCCGATTTCGATGATGTTTTCATTAATCGTTAGCAAATTGTCAAAATTAAATTCTATGGTATCTTTTATCCTAGAAATCCCGTGGGAATTTTCTTGCGAATGATTTAAAGTGGCCATTTCGAAAAAAGATTGATTCCCATGCGGAATTTTCACTGATTAATAAAATCTTTTGTAAAACTATTGTAGTTATGTATGCCTTTAGTAACATTACTTATCCCATGTTTTTACGGGAATTTCTGGGATTCATGTATTTTCATACTAATAATTCATTATCCTGGTGAAAATGACCTTTGATTTTTTATTTAGCAAAATTACTGTAATCTTTGTTACCTATCTAATGTAGACAAAGAAAGTCGCGAGCAAATGCTAGTTTGAATACATAAAGTTACTTGAAGCTAAGATATCGTAAGACTCTCTTACATGCTTCCCTAATTAGAAAACTCATTATAAACAAGCATTGTTGTTGATACCCAACCGGGTAGAATTAAGACAGACACGTAACGAGATTGGGCGCGTGCTACATTTTTAATTTAAAGCAATGTCTAGCTTTTTTCCTCGTAGTGAATTTTCCACTGGCTCCATTCATCAGGCGACTGTCACTGTCCCCCGAACCCCGCCGAGCAATTACTGATGTCGCACTCCAGTGCACTGGCGGCAATTACCACCACCTTCCACTGTTGCCGCTTCTGTGCTGCAGCCAAACAGTAAAATGCACCGATTACTTGTCTTTAAAGCTTATTACGTTATTTTACACTAAATCTCCCCGCGATCCAATTCGCGCTGGATTAATATTTAATATCAAGACTTGGAAACGATTTAAAATTAACCGATTTTTAATTATAATTGATTTTAGTAAATTATTTCGTTCGCAGTGTAGACGTTCGTAATGTGTAATGTAAATCTGCATTAGTCGGCTTATTTCGCCAAAATTACCACCTCTATATAATTATTATTAGTATAAATAGGTGTTTCTATGCGTCTGAAAACTTAATGTTGTTACCACATGGTTGCGCTTTGAAAGTGTACGATAAAAACTGATTGAAACCGGTTTATTCGATAAAACCAGTTTAAGGATTTTTGTTGCTAAAAACCGTTTATTTGAGGTTAAAGGTAGAAAAAACCCGAAAGAAAAAATATAGGATGTACTTAGGCTTTAACGGGTTAAACTTTTTACTATATACTTTCTATATATATAATTGAAATCCACGTATATAGTGACTCATCATGATACCTCAGGAACTATAATACCTATAGACTTGACATATGGCATGGACCTTCCTTTCGCCAAGTAGAGGTCAGCTAAGAACGGATTTTACGGCACGCGAAGCGGGCTGGTATCAGCTAGTAATATAATATATATAAAATTCTTCTGTTCATATGTATGTCACTAAACTCCTCCTAAACGGTTGGACCGAGTTTCTTCTTCGTATGTGTTCAATTGGGTCTCGGTATGGTTTACATTCACAATTGGACCCGGTAGGTGGCGCTGCAAATTGGTTCTAAATTTTATTTTTTAGGGTAGGACAACGTCTGCTGGGCCGGCTAATATTCTATAAACCTTCATCAAAATCAGTTCAATAGTTTTTGTGTGAAAAAGTAACAAAAAATCATTCTCAGAGACATTCTCGTTTATAATCTAAAATAGGAATTATTTTTGATGTCCGTCGTTAATATGCCAGTCCAGGTATTTACTGCTGAAATTGTATAAAATTCGCCATTCAGCATTACCAAGGTAGCAAAAGGCCTGTGTTTATTAGAAAATGCCTTCCTTTTCATGTCTAAGGTAAGGAATTTTTTTCCTCGGAGGAAATTTACCCTTACGCACCTGCTTCTTTTATACGCGCCGACAAAGCGCGGCCCTTCATCGCTTTCACGTTGCCTAGTTCATTCCGGTCTATAAAAGCCGGCTGCCTCCGCTGATTCTGACCAAATTAGCATTCTATAAATAGTAATTAAATAGGATACGAGTATTCAAGCTAAATGCGTGGCCAGATTATATTGATGGAACGAAAGCAAAAGAACGTTAACGCATGAAAATAGACTAAGCTGTTTCAGTGCATGTACAAAGAAACATTCTGTAGAGGTATTGATATATTTTTAAGCTCTGCAGAATTTTACGCCTCGTCCTTTATAAAAGAGACTTCTTTGTCTTTTGAAACGGACATCTCAAGACCTATTGACCCAAAATAAAAATTTCCTTATGATTTTTAAAAATCTCTCCAACTACATCTTTACGTACACGGAATATTTAGTTCACTGACCTCCATCCAATATGTAGCGGATTTGTATCAAAGTTGATCTACATAGATAGAGTAATTTTTGTGAAAAATGTTGTAACACACATACACATAGATAGATGAACGGACGAATATAACATTTTCAAGGGTTTAATTTTTGCCATAATAAGTACAGAATCCTTAAAATAAGTTCATGTTGATATTATTACAAGTTTTATCTTCCCTGGTTACTGTCCACAGTAATCAAAGTCTGATAATGGGTCACTATATTTTTATTTAATGTAAATTACTTAATTACGTCAAATAATGTAATAGCAAAGCAAATATAATAATATAAATATCTAGATTTAAATTTTCTTCGAATATTGTGCAATAAAAAACCTGCCCTAATTTTTGTATCATATTTCTCCCTCCATCCCAACGTTGTCTAGAAAAGACTGCTATCAGCGATAAGACCGCCGTTTGCACCTATTTTGAAGCTGCTGTTGTATTTGTTATATTAATTTGATTGTGCATTAAAGTATATTCTATTCTATTTAAAGTTCGATTAAATTTGCCAAAATGTATAAAGAATCCAAAAAGTGACATTTCCTTATGACACTTTAAGGAAAAACGGACTTTCGTCGAGTGCTCATAACGAGTCCAGCTATAGCAAAATATTTTTACATAAAAATACACTTCGATAAACACGTCATTCAATTTTGGAGAAATAAAAATGAGTCGACGCAGAGTCAACAATGTGGAACAAGTGAAATGTTCCAATAATAAAAAAGGTAAAACGGCTCACCTCGCCCGATTTTCAATATCATTTTGCTAGCAAACGAAGGTGTTCTTCATATTATCTATGAAAATTATATTAATTTATACGTACAAACACACACGCTTCACTTCATTTTTGAATATATTACTCAAAAAGACTGAACATAAAGGTATCGTAACCATGCCATAGTACAAAACCAGAAACTATATAATACTTAAACCACAGTTGTAGCATATTCATTGTTTTTAAATAACAATTATATTGTTGTGTGGAAAACGCGAACTGTGGCTTTTTTTGCTACAAAACTCTGTTGTTTGTCAATAGTCTAAAACCATACAATATAGCTAAACTGACACTGCATAGACAATACATATTAATTGCCATTTCTGCGTTGCCTAATCTTCACGAACGAAGAACAAAAAAACTAGGAGTACTACCAAAAAAAATATCTCTCTAGCTTCAATAGAGAATGTAAACACTGTAAACAGTACTGCGATAAGTCGATATCAAATTGGCAGACGATTTATGCAGAGTGTACGGCTATTGGTTACAGGCCTTGCAATCTCCTGGAGTGGCCATTCTCTCAGTTCAGATCGATTTCAATGAATCTGACGGACTTCGATACACAAATTCCGACATTTGGAACTGTTCGAACTGGATTAGTTTCCAAGAGCCTTTGCAATGGAAACGAATATCTGAAATGCTTCACGATGTACGACGATTTCATCGGGGAGTTAGTCTGCAATTTACGTTCTGAGAAATACGATATTATTATGATAATAACATCTTAAAGCAATAAATGTTAAATTGATAACATTTTTCAAAAATACTAAGCAACAATAACAAATAATTAATTGAAATGTAATGTAACAATAATATGATAAATTATATTTATAATAATGACTTCAAAAAGTATCAATTACACTAAATTTAAAATAAGTTATAATTATTACTTTTGGTCCAATTAAGTTAATTAAAATTCTGTAAATGTCAGTTTGTGCTCTTTATTTAAAATAATTTTGAATTTGTTTATGTATGTATTGTTAGGAGTTGCAGGACTCGAATTAAAATGCCGTTGGAATTATTATAGAATTTATTACAACTATACAAATACGTATAACAGAGGTACAAATATAACTGAATACAACCAGTCCAAACGTAATGCACGATTCAATAACACGCGCAAAGTCCGTCACTAAATAGATTACCAAATGTACACAAGTCTTGCTTCGCTTGTGGTTATCGCTCGACTGTCTCATCTCTCCATTGGGACATTGCTTTATACTATACAAATACAATATGTCCTATGAATGTCTTAGAATCACACCTGACTAATGACTACCATAAAATATTAAAATACACAATGGGTTGTTTTTCTAATCACAAATTTTAAACACAAAGTAAACAAAAGAAGTCCAAATGCCGAAAAGGTAATAAAATGTCTACAGGTATGCAGGTATGAATTTGTCTTTTGTCGGCTTTCAGGTTGTAACAGTTATATTTAGATTGTTTAAAATTTGAAAATAAATGCATCTATTACGTTTGGACGAAAATAAATAAAATCTTCCACATTTATTGGTTAGATCACACATATTATCTATTATCTACTTTTTAGTATCGGACTTGAATAACTGACATTAAAAGGTATGTGTGTATGTATGTTTTTGTTAAGTAGTAATGTATGTAAACTGAGTAATTCTGACAAGTCAGTAACTAATTTGTTAGGTGTAGCTAACATTCATACGGTGGTATGATAGAGGTGGTGGCTAAGGCACTCGAATCTACTTCCAGTAACGTGGGTTCGAGTTCTGGCTGGAAAGCACCGTTTTTCTGAACTGCATAATGATACAATCACCACGAGCTGTTATAAGAAAACAGTGGAGAACCTGTAAATCGAATTTACTGATGTGAATATACCATCTATTCCCCTAAACAGCGAGGTCCAAGTTCGGCAATAAGAAAATTTACGGACTAACATTTGTAACAGATGAATATAGTAATTATTTATTGCATTTTGCGTGATTTCTTGAATAGTATTTAAAACTTTTTGAAAGTGCATATATTTTATAATAGGTAGGTACACGTGTAGATAAGAGATTGTATATAATTCAGTAAGTATATGTCCTTCGTTAACAGAGATGAATTTAGAATACGTTTTGTCCCGGAAATGGAAATAGTTTCTACGGGATAGCTGTTTGAAATATACTCGTGCGAAGCAAAAGCTATATTTCGGATATAAATTATCAAATGTATGTATATCTAATGTTTATTATATTTCTTCAATGCCAAATTTCAACAAAACCTGGAAATATGAAGCCCAACCAGGATGAAATATATTTCCGAGAACGCTCTCAATCTTATGATTGAACGGAGACTCTAATTCGCTCCCCTAGAAACATGCGATTGACAGGTAAAATGAGGATGTATTTGACAGCCCCCTCAAAATACACCGCCCCTACCTGCGACTACCGTGAGATATTGAAAACCGAGCCCGGGGCTATCCGTTTGACCTTTTTTATTGGCAACATTTCACTCGTTCCGCATTGTGGAGCGTTTGACTGAAACGGGTTGCGTTGTCAAATTGCTCTGATATTTCAGCCGGTACCTGTATTCATTTACACGACCAGCTACTTCGGAATATCATTATAAGGGTCTTATTTACAATGTACGTCTATAAAATTCCACTAGACAATACCCACTGACGACCCCAATCTTGGTTTTCCTGCTAGGGACTGTTTACTATTTGTTTTACTCCGTAACGCCTTTGGGATAGGAGCCACACTATCTAATAAAGGTACCTTTTTATTGACTTTATTTTGTGGGTAGTTTTCGCTTTTTTGGTGTAACCAAGGCCATTTAATGTGTGTTTTATTGGTTAGGTAGACGTACATTACTAGCGTAGACCGACACGGGTGCACTTGAGAACTTGTCTCGAAAGGATATTACTTTAATCGCGGAAGGCCTCCGTTATGGTCAAAGTTTCAGATATGGCACCGCATCCTCCCCCCCCGCCTAGCCCCGGCCGCTTATTGCCACAGTTGGTACATACTTGTCCTTATAAGCCTTCTGAGCATTATTTTTGGAACGAGTTATTTTTAACGGTCGAACGGAATTACGAATAGTAATACCATGGGAGAAAAACACTGGAAATGTAAACTGAAACTGCAAAAATAAACCCTATATTTTTGCTATTGGCCAGAGGTTGCCACAATTCATTCTTCTCTCGCCTTTTCATTTACAGAATATTATTAAAACTCTCAAGCCGCGTTTTATTATGTAAAACATATATTATATACCATATCGGTCAAATTTAGATAAGCTTTGTTGAGGTTGTAGGCCTTTAAAGTGAAATATACTAATATAATTTATGGATCAACTATATGCCTAGACACATCTCAGAGAGAGTTTTATAAGAAGTAAAAAAGCACTGTGACCAGACTAAAGTAGTACAATAATATCTTTTATGCATTTGAGTACCTACTGCAATATTGTATTTCTCTAACAAGTTCTTTTTTAATTTTATTTTTAAACTAGGATCAATAGATACTAGTTACATCAAGAAAACAAAATGCAATTAACTGATTGAGATATACCTAAGCCGATCAATGAGTAGAAGTAGAAATTGTTCCACGAGATATATATATATATATATATATACGTATATATCTCGTGGAATATTTTAAATCTATTTCTCAGTTTATATTTTTAATTTAGATCATTTTAAATAACAATTATTTATTATATTTGCTTTGTATCTAAGAATTAAATAAAATCTGTTTCACATGTACAAACTGACAAACTGATAGACGGACGGCCAAGATGTTGGTATAGTATTCGGTTTTTGCCGAAATGGCTACAGAATTAAAAAAATAATCTTATCATTCATAATGATAGATCAGAAATACAATAACGGACTAAAATAGAAAATTAATTATGAATATAAAGTTAACGGTCTATTAACTAAACACAGCTATAGTAAAAGAACACTAAGAATGACAAAGACCCATTATAAAAACTCTTTTAAAAAATTTCTTAAACCGTAGAGGATTCGATAGCGCTACAATAATGCTATTCTACTCTTCAAGTATTAACATAATTTTTATAATAAATCATATATTAAATTAAGTCTTATAGGATTGAGAGAGTATTATGAAATTAGAATTTATCAATTATGCAATCATACTTAAAAATGGTATTTTAAAATAAATTAAACACTAAAATAAACTATATAATATATTTTTATTAAATATTAATTAATATAGAAAATTTAGTGCCACACCGCTCTCAGTTAGGAACGGTCTCAGAAGACTGGCCCTATTTGTGGACTGACCGCATTACGCGGGTGTAATGCTCTAATTAATCTATTAGTCTTATTAATTACTGTGCTTTTTATAATTTCAAATTAAATTGTATATGGATAATGATCAATTTTCTTAAATAAATGAATTAGGTATTATTATTACCTCATTGGATGGCAACGTTATTGCGTCGCCCGAAGTGTAGACCAGCATTTTGGTCACATCTACCAGATGTTTGGTTATGACTCGATAAAACTTGTCTGACGCCGATGATAATATTAAGTCTTAAAATATTTCTTTGCAATTTGAACTGATTTATGTAAAACATGTTTTAAATAAGAAAGCGTAAAAAAGCATGTTAATAACGATATACACCGCCATCTAGTAAGATTTAAGAGTTTCGAAGTTCTGTTTTCACTGGCATTTTGGCATTCCTTGCATTATTCACCCATATTAATGCGGATTTTTTAAAAGTTGTATAATTCTTCACTTCGCTTTCACGGCTGTCTCCTTTCGTATACTGTCAAGTTGAATCGCCGACATAGCCACTTCGGCAAGCGGGACTACGCTCCTGAACAGTATGAAGTAGTTTTAAACGGCACTTGCTGTAGTTAGTCTTATTTATAGCAACGCCGAAACGAACGAACAGTTCCACTAGTTTAACTTTTTGAACTTTTTCAGGTCTATTGAAAGTTTTTGGGACTGAAATGAATCCTATGGATATAAACATATTAATGTAACAGTGAGTTCATTTGTATTTTGGATCTTCACTATATCAGAACAGACAACAAAACAGATCTCATGAAATTTAATATATAGATATTTAATTTAGAAACCAGAATTGAACAAACCAAAATTTAAGAATAAATAATAATCATAATAACCCGCAGGGGGGCTTTGTGGCGAAGCCTTAGGTGAGTAGCGACACCTCGGATCCGACTTCGGGGGCCAAAACAAGGCCTCCGTCCTTGGCTTAGGCAGCCGGCACGGAGTGGAGATCGCTAGAGCTAAGACTCAAGCTCCTGGAGTGGAAGTGACAAATGGCATCACGTTAGAAGTAGCTTCGGTGAACATGCAGCCCACCTCTCTACACCCCTTAGCCATTCACACCCATGTTGCCCCTGTCTGCTATGGCATTGTTTGGGGTCCATACAGGGAGTGGCGAGTCACCGTCTGCCCATTTTTCCATGTTCCCCGAGCATTCGACGGGCAGACGCCATAGTCCCCATATTCCCAGACCCTTACACTAGTCCTACACTGGCCGGGGCTTGTCCTTGGGTGCATTATTATATGGTGTAGACAGGGATAATCGCCGGTCATTGTCACGCCACATTTACATTAAATTTGTCAAAGGGCCTCTACGTGTTGGCCTTCCCATGGCTCCACGCAAGCCGTCCAAAGGTCCGTGCCATTTTTGTGGTGCCTGGTCTTCAAAGACATACAGTGTAATAATAATAAATTAATTAATGAAAATGTAACATTGATTACAAAACTGTGGTAATTTTTCGACTGCTTTATCATTTTAACAAACTGCAGATCTCTTTATAACACTCTGTTTGGATTGTGTTCGTTTTTGTAGTACCTACTTGGAAAAAGAATAGGTACTAAGTATTTCTTCCATGATAGTTATACATGCATAAAAAAACATTTTTTTATAGATAAGAGATGTAATATTCTGACGCCTGTTCTCTGTAGCATGAAAAAGAATAGTATTCATATTCCATGCCAGTGGTAATGTAAATGAATGGATAGTAAGATATATGGAATGGTCTTAAATGCATTAATACTAAAAGAGACGATTTTCTTTTATAATACTCGTGTAGTCCAACTAGTTCTCGTGTAGTTCTTTGTCGACAGTAGGTAATGAACCGCCAAAGGCTGGTGCTGTTTGCTGGCGGGTTGCAGCAAACAGTTGTAATTGGAAGGAAAGTTAAAGTTGAGAACTCACTACACTTTGGAATGAGGGCGTCCGCGTCGCAAGTTTAGAGCTAAAAACATGAACTCTATCTACTCTTTCATAATATAGGTTAGCACTCACAAAACATGCCACAGCCAGGTGCTAGGGCAATTGCCCGACTGGATGGCTACCACCCCTGGTCGAAGTTATGTCGCCATAACAACCTTGAGTTGTGTTCCGGCATTAGTGACCAGGTTCCAGTCTCCTCTAAGAGAGCAACAGCGCATTTGTAGCAAGCACCTTTGGTGTTGCAAATGTCCAAAGGTAATGGTAACCGCTTTCCATCAAATGGGCTGTCTGCCTGCCTGTTGAACTCCTGCAATAAAATAAAATAAAAAACTACATAACTTTATTTAAATTATTGTATTTATGTTAAAGTAACAACAATCATGAAATATCTTATATATATATATATATATATATATATATATATATATATATATATATATATATATATATATATAATCAAATCCACGTATATAGTGACTCATCACGATATCTGAGGAACTATAATACTTACCTAAAGAACGGATTTTACATTCCTTTACGGCACGTGAAGCGGGTGGGTATCAGCTAGTTATAGTATATAACGTTTCTCTTGCGCTCCGTGGGGATTTGGAACGAGCTACCAGCTGAAGTTTCCCCATTGTGCTACGATATGGTGTTTTTCAAAAAGGGTGTCTTAAAATTTCTTTAAGGCTGACATTGGTGACATCTCTTGTGTCGCAAACGTCTACAGGCGACGGTAACCGCTTTGACGGTAACGGTGGGCTGACGGCTGTCTGTTGTACTCCAGCTATATTTTTATATTTTTAGTTTTCTAAATAATTAAAGCCAGTAACCGAGTCTTAATTTCGATATTAGAAGAGTCCTTGTTTGCAAATTAATACTTCAGAAATTATTATATACATGAGATAATTCGTCTAAATTATAAAGTATACTTGATTGTACAAGGAGTAACCGGTCCACGGGATATTTAAACTTTACCAATAAAATTATCATGACTAGCATGGCATTAAATTGTTCTAGAATAGGTATCGGCCTGAGTTTTTAGCAGGAATTTGAAGGGTGAAGTTATTCTGTGGAGTTTTGTTTTCAAACTAGCAGTATCAGTGAAACTTGGTTCGTATTGCCATGAGGACTTAATTTGTTAGAGAATTGCAATGGTGCGGAAAAAACGTGAATGCAGTGTTATCTTTTCGGCTATAATCGTCCCATGGAAACATCATTTATAGAAATATAAAGTATGCTACGAGCTGACCCGTGATATAAGCTAGCTCTGTCGAGTTTCATTTAGGTGCCCTAACACATAAACATACAAAAAATGTGTGCTGGGACATATAGTAGAAGTGAAACTTCAACGGACAAGTGGAAAAACGAATGGCAACGGATAAGTGGCAAAACGAATCGCAACAAAATTTTAGCTTGAAGTTTTACGGGCAGATTGTTAATGTCCAATTTGAAAACCTGCCCGTAAAACTTTAAGTTAAAATTTTGTTGCGATTCGTTTTGTCACTTGTCCGTTGAAGTTTCACTTCTACTATGTGTCCCGGCACACATTTCTATTTTTCGCAGGTTTACTGCATTTTATGATTTGGTTAGGTTAGATACATTTTAATGAATGCATTTTTATTTAAACATATTTTATTTTATCAAGCAAAAAAACTGAATTCGATCCGGAACCAAAAAACGCATCCAAAGTCCACGCTAAAATCATGCCGCCTCTCACCACGTCTAGTATAAATTTATGCCGATCCTCCACACGGCCGTAACGCTTTTTCGTGACAGAAAAATCCTAAGAAACCCGTCTATCTATATAGACGGGTTTCTTAGGATTTTTAAGTGAAATTTCTATAAGTTTCACTTCAAAATTCTAAAAATTGTGTTTTCGGAATCTGATGGTCCGAATTGCGCCCCTTGTTTTTTTCTAATTTTTAAACTCATTGTACAAACTCGATTCCTCTACAGAATTTTATATTATACACACATACGTATTATGTCACCCGTCGGAGTAGACAGAGACGACGGATTTCCACTTGCTACGATCCTGACACGTATCTTTTGCTTCATCTACTTACACTATACTCTATATACATACATACACGTTTATTATAGGTGCTTTTTACCTGGCCACTCTTTAAGCCATCTGCGATTTGCAGGTATGTCGCGGGCTACCAGCAGCAATTCTACCACCGACCGATTTATACATAATTATGGATAGAATGTATAATGTTGATTAAATTATACGAGTGTTGCAAATCTAAACTTGTCGAGCTACGGCTAGATCTGCCCCGTTTTGCGTCAGTCAAAGACCTATAATTTTGCTATTGTTTTTGCTTAAAGATTATTATAAAATAAATTTTATGTTCATGAATATTTGACACTAATAGTTAGAAACACCAGTCGTACAGAGCCATATTTAGAAAGAAAAAGAAGTGGGGAAGTAAGTTATTTATATTTTCTTCGCGTGGTTGTTTTGATATCATACGTTAGTAATTGCCTGCGTCTATAAAGTTATTTACACTAGTATCCCCAGCCGTCGACTGAGGACGCGAAATTGCGTAAATGTTTGTTTATAATCTAAGTTGGTGAAAAATTAAACAGAGTTGGGTATGGGTCCGGTTCCTCGGAGTTAATTGGGCACATTAGTCATACGAAGGTCGGTGGCTGGTGGCCGAGGCTCTGTGCGAGCCACGGCCGCGCTGCTCCGTTATCTCGCATGATTTGTGACACCGTTGAAATATAAATTATAAACCCGTCCCTAATTTATACATTACTATCTTACATTTATGTTATTCAGCGTTAAATTACACGCTGTGAATTACGATGGTACTATCGTATTCTTAACAAGGATTATTTTTCGTTTACTCATTTAAATTAATAATCAGATTCTTTTTATAATAAAACAGTTAATATTTTCTTAAGTTTTCGCGACTAGTATACATAATAAAAACTACGTTTTAACAGTTTTAAGCGCAGTAATTTATTTGATTTTTATTATTCTTTTATAATAGATAATTAATATTATAATAATTTCTTTTTATTTTTCTTCCCACCCATTTTAATTAAATTAAAATTATTAGAGCTAAGCATCTTTGCTGAAGAGTTTCTTGCGCCGCTTCTTTTCTTCAAGTCACAACATGTTGCGATGGGGTGGTAAATTAGATTAGGCTCCCATAGAGTAAATAATAACCTTATACAAAATTAAATAATTAAAATGAACAAGTTGGCGGTAGGCTAAATAAAACTTTAACAATACTCGATGACAGTTGATATCTTTGACTCCGTAACGTCGGAATAATAAATATCAAATAAATTACCACGCTTAAAACCGTTAAAACGTAGTTTTTTATTAAATAAAATTGTTTTTTTTTTCTTTTTCAATAAGCAGGCAAACAGGTACCTAGACCATTCGTCTGATAGAAAGTGGATAACCACTTTCGATCAAACGACTGGTCTAGATCCATTGATTGACACAGTTAACTGCAATGATATTATAAGATTTTTATAATATCATTGGTTAACTGTATTAATGGATGTTAATTTAATAAAGGATTTTAAATTTAATAAAGAGTTGTCTTCTTGTCTTGAAAAGTGTACATGCACAGAGAAAAAACCTCGAAGAGACGTTCTGTTCAATGATGATGAATGAATGAATAATAACACTTTATTGTTCACCAAAAATTAAAAACTAGGTACAATAATTGTTGAACAAAGGGCGGCCTTATCCCCCCTTAAAGCAATCTCTTTCAGGCAAGCCTAAACTAAGGAAAATATTAAATATGAGATTGGCGGCGAAGACCATAAATGTACGCAGACTAGAAGTTATAGGGAACTGCTGCCTAATTAAGAATGATAGACAACTCAAAGAAGTGATTAGGTATGTGTCATTCTTCATTACTTGTCACTTTTATAGCTGAAAGAAATGAGATATTGTAATGGCGTGTTTTCCTACTTGCGTTCACCTGCCATTTTTATATTTATCCAGTGTGACAATAGTAAAATCAATGCCAAAAGCATTGGAGCAAACTTCAACAAAGATAGATAGGTAGATTACCTCGTAAACTGTCTGAACTGCAATTGGGAGTGATTTTAAGTATAGGTTTGATAAATGACACAGATGATTTAACATTCCCGATGGTCTGGTCTGCCCGTCAGTCAGTTTATTGCCAAACACTGCCCTCTGGTAAGAATAGTGTAAATCGTTGGCATGTACAATCTTCACTGTATTATGTATTGTCACTGTTAGAAACCTAAACTAATATTATACTGGTTAAGAAGATAGATGGCAGATGATTATCTATACCCCGTGCTATTACTATTATATACTATGCTATTACCATGGAAAAAATCTTAGGAATGACAATCTCCGAGTAAATTATAATATGTAATGCTAAAAAAACTTGTAATTCCTGCATTTCTAGAGCGAATTGCCAATTATTCTTCCTCAAAAATATTTAATAAGGATCTGCAACAGTTTTTTACATTTGATCAGTTAATAGGCTTATGACTAAGGTTTACAATGCGATGTAAAAACTACATAAAAGTGAACAAAACTTGCAATTTAATGTCTTCACTGTTATTTTTAAACTCTGATAATGAAGATAACAAAAAAGTGTAAGTAAGGTATTGAAATTTGTCTGCCCGTCAGTCTATTTTAAATTAATATATTTTTGGGCTAAACAAATCTTTTTATAAAATGATTTTTTGGAGTCAAAGTATTTACCGGTAATATCACTGCTGCTATTGAAAATTCTACACATTCTAGAAATAGGGGAGTTAGCACCTAGTACTGTTGTTCTTAATAGAGGAAAAAGGGGGGGTTAAAGGTTGTCGCGCTAGTTTCGACGGGACTCTTAGGCGAAATTGACGTAACAATTGAGAAGGCGTCTATTTTATTATGAAACAACTTATTAATCCCCAATATCATCCTCCTTTCATGAAATTCTATTAATATCCAAGGACTTGTATAATATAGAGTATATGAGTATACAAACAAAACATTAAGTGTTTCAAATTCATTATACAGAGGATTTCCGTTATAACAACGATTATAGGACCACTATAATTCCGTCGCTATACCCCGAAAGTCGCTATATACAATGGTAAGAAGAAAACGATATTTGTTGCTATACAAAACCTACAGCCGCATACACACAGGCATATATAAGTATATCGCCTAATGTCTACTTAATAATACTAATTCCTAGATTTAACTTTACTTAAAAGAGCATATATAAAAAAAAACAAATTATTACAACTACTAACTACCTGCGGGTGTACTAAACAAAAGATATGAAATATGAAAGCTTTACGATTCTATGAACAAACCTTTGTGTGTTTAATCGTAGACTCGACCCTTGTGTGTACACTTGTCGCAATATTTGAAAGGGCTTTCTAAGAACTTGTTACAACTGGTTCATAAAAATTAGTCTCTATACCCGAAATCGTCGTTACATCCAAAGTCGCTATAGATAAATAATTTTCCTCTAAAAGTATACTCTAAATTCAAGGGACTGTGTTACGTTGCTACACCCAAAATCGTTACAACCAATATCGTTAAAGTGACATCCACTGTACCTATTAGTATTATATAATTAAAGAAACGTGGATGAAGAGGATTCTTACAATTTAGAGAATATTTAACAATTTCAACACTAGGAGATTATTACGTGGTAGAGCCATGCTGGAATCATTGTCTTGATTACAGCCCGCTGGGCCGGCTCGATCGGTATGATACCACGCTCTGACAAGGTATCGGCGTGAAACGGTTATCTAATCGTGTTTCGTACGATGAGTGTGGGTTCCGATCGCCCACTCTCCCCTCCCATCTATCCCATCTCGTCTCAACGAGGTAAACAACGCATCGGCTCCCTTAGTAGTGCAGATGACCATGAGCGACGGTAGCCACTTGCAATCAAGTGGAGCCGTCTGCCAGTTGGCCTATAATTAAACATAAAAAAACATAGGAGAAAATTCAACCTTAGGCTATTTCTAAAACCAAGTTTAAATAAGTTTAAGCTTCAATATGGATTTTATGCATAATGCACCTTTACTCGATATAAAAAAAAATATGCAATGTTACATAGCTCCTTCATCCATTCATACCATCAATTACCAAGGATCAATAAATAAAACAAGAGCTAAATTTTAATATTCTTTTTATTTTAAAAAAGACCATTTCAACATTCGACTAACAAATCACTTTCTCCTTTGAACAAATACAATTCCTCACCTCTAAAATAGACATCACAGATAAAATATAGACACAAAATATCTTTTTTGCCGCTAAGTGTCGCCGATTGTCTATCAAACGCTGTTTAGCCGAAAAATACATTTCCGACGGCGCTAATTCCAGGACTAGGAGATTAAATAATCTAACATTACCTATCTAATACGTATGTATATGTTGTTTATACTATTTGGCTGGTAGGTTATGCCAATGAACAAATTTCTAGAAGTTTTATTTCTTATACACTTAATGAAAAAATTTGGCCACATGTGCCCATGATTAAAAGTACTTACATTCTTTGACAATTTTCCCAATTATTATGCGTCATGATAACATTTGAAACAATATATTATAATATGAGGTGAGCAATTAATAGTTTAGACTTAAATAATTATATTAACAAAAAATCTTATAATGAACGTTCAACATTACTCATGTCCCTCCTATTCAAAGATCTTACATGTCCATAAAATTAATGGGCATTTGTTTTAGTTATACTTACTAAAGTATATAATTTAGACAATAACTTGTCTCAACCAATAGAAACTTATTTATACACAAACGACAGCCAAAAAACTGCCTCAATTTGAAAGCACAATACTGTGTAGTGGTTCAAATAAAACAAGTTGAGTGACGCGATGTTTGTGTATAAAAGTTACAAACATCGCGTTTTTACGTTTAAGTGAACTAACCCCTCGTTTATATTATGCTAATTTCTAGGACAATATATAATACAACTTATTTCTACATTTGAAGCTCGTGCCATTTCCCTTGCCACTTTCTTGCATGCTGCCGTGGAAGTGATCATAATATAAATGAGGAGTGAGATTACTATTAGAAGCTTATTTGGTCTATTGTATACTTTCAATTCAGTTTAATTTTTAAATATACACAGCTAGTCTTATTATACGCAATTTTAGAAACTACATTGTACAGAATTAGCAATACAATCCAATAAGCTAGTTATAGTACCAATATTTCTGATCATGAAGTACATTAAGGGTGCGTTCACATGACAAGAATTTAATGCGAATTTTCATAACGCGTGCTCACAACTAAATACAAGAATTTTATTCAAGGCGTGTACACTGTGCATATTGCGTTATTATTAATATCGGCACACATTGAAGCCGCATTACTATACATCCTTTCAGACGAGCGCGCATTTTTAAAGGGGCAAGATGTGCTTTGGGGTTTTTATTAAACTGAACTTGATTAACTTGAACTGAATTGTGAAACAAGCGCGCATCATGTGTACATTACACAGAAAAGTAACGCACGTTAACGTGCGCTTAAGGCTTATCATCTGAACATACCCTTAAAGTAATAGAGAGACTGTGTTAAATTATCCTAAAATAGGACTAATAACTGTATTGTAATTTTTAAATTACGTATAATAACAATAACTTTATCTATAATATTATGTATTTGTAGTGTTTCGATTTTAGATTTTTTATTTTTATTGTGTGTCTGTTTGTTCGGGATTCGCGTAAAAACTACTCGACTGATTTTGATGCGGTTTTCACTGACCAATAGCAAATTTTTGATCCTAAAATCTGTGGTACTTTATATCCCGGGAATCCCGCGGGATTTTTCTCGGGAGTGATTTCAAGTTGTTATGACACGTACAAATTAGCTTAGTCTGTCAAACGTGGACAAAATCGCTGGCGTATCCTAGTGTTATTATATGAGCAATAAATATTTGTTGCTTGTGTAATATATATCGGAGTATCTGGGTTTCTAAACATCGCGACTTGATTAGATGGGTTCTTAAAAACCATTCTGACTGAATACAGCTTTGCCTAGAAAAATTATTTATGATAATTATCTTACATTATCAACTTGTTACGTATTAGCGTACTTCAGTGATATCGAAGGTTTTAAAATATCGTGATCAACTTTGGTAATATGTATTTGGATGATACAAGTACCCATTCTGGTCAATTATTTGACTAACTTTTATATTTAACGTTAATGAATAATAGCATATACAGTGATTAAGCTACAGTACTTTAAATAGGCGCAATTATTTAGGTACTAACTGTTTAAATACTCCTTCTATTACAATTATTATACTCTATTATTATGCATAAAATTATTGAATGTTTGATAATTTCTTAATTGTGTACTGATAATATAATAATATCTATATGAACATATCTAAAAAATTATATTAAATATATTGTCCAAATATAGGTAATTATACATTAATTACATATCAATTATACATAATATAGGTGTGTAGTTATTTTCTAAGGTTTCACGATTGTTACAAATGTAGTATGGACGAAGAGAACTATCAATTGCATTTTACGAAATTTGGCTAATAAAAATTCTACATTACCAGATGGCGCCACATTCTCTCGCTTTATGACCATTTTTTTTTTTTAAATTACTAAATCAGTCAAAAATAGAAGAGAAACTTATTTAGAATTCCAATTTTAAATCGATTTAGTCCAAAAAATATTTTCAAAAAAAGGAACAAAGAAGAATGACAATGGCGCCATTTAGTGATGGAAGATTTTGGTTTAACTTGGCTTTCTTTTTATTATGCTGATATTTTGTTACAGTTGTAGTAGGTTTAGTTATTTTGCGTGAATTAATCGTGTGGCGCTTCGATCAACAATAGTTACTATTGATCGAAGGTGTGGTGTAAGCATTTTCATATTATTAATTCTTGAAAATCATTTGCATAAATCTATTACGGTAATCGACAACTTATTTTACTTGTGATCTTATTTTTAAGATTTCTCCTCTTCCAGGTAGCATTTAGCGATGATGTTTTCCGTTTTGTAATAGAAAAATATAACTCCTAGTCCTAGTCCTAGTCCTAGGTCTAACTAGGTCCGGACTAAGTCCTAGTCTCCTTTTTTCTGGAAAATTGTCATTCCTCGCTTCATCCATTCTAACACACGTGTTATTGGATTCAAGCTTGTTTTACCTTATTTGCTATTGCTCCTGTCGCTCTTCAGTAGCTCTAATCGCAGGATTATTCATTGCCTGACAAATGAGTCAAAGTAGTATAAACATAAAGAAAAAAAGTTAAAATACGATTCAAATCGTTAAAACGCTGGTTTTATTTCGAAAGTGAACACAACATTGAGATCTTAAAAACAGCTAGTTTAAGTAATAAAATATTATGGAAACTGAAGAATGTTTTTTTTAACGACCGAATCGTAAAATCCATTATATCCATTTTTTTTTAGATTCATAAGTGTGTTGTAGTACGAGTTGAATCAACTACTCACCACTGAGAGTTGAATCCTACAAAATTTCTATAGAAATTCTATAGGATTTAACTCAGTGGTGAGTTGCTCCAAGCTTGCAATATGAAAAGATCGATCACAGCTGTCATTTTAGTTCAGGTAATTAAAAATCAGAGTATAGTTAAAATCTGAAATAAGCTCTATAAAAGTAATGCCAAGTTCCTACCTTTTCTACCCTTGATAAGGTAAAAGAATGGATAGTAAAAAATAGATTGGTGCGAACAACATATTATAACGTTAAATTACATTCGATGATGTCATATAAATGTATTATATAAAATACAAAGACATAATATAAAATTACATCAGTAACTCACGAATTTAAAAATACAATGCTAAAATTGATCTCTATTCATTATAATTACGACAGAATTGCACTAAAGAGTTTACAATAAAAACACATCTTATACGAAATTGTTTTGATATGTTTTTAGAATTAGGGTTTTCTATACTTTAAAAGCAAGTAAGCAGATAATTTTAAATTATCACATTTAATAGAATTTCAATTTGATAATTTAAAACCAAACGATATAGATAAATAGAAGAACTAGTTATCAATATACAATAAGTGTATTGATTGATGTAATAATCTAAAAAATGGTAGAATCTGTATTTTAATTTCTATTATTATATAGCTTGTATTTTTATGGCTATCTACTTCTTGCTCATCTATAACTGGAAGCTTAGTTACAATTCAACTTAAAAGTAAACAGGAAACAAATAGCAATATTATAAAACTAAAAATCGTTGCACAGGTTTCACATCAAATAAAATATGTATAGTATGTACTTAAGAATGTTCTATATTACATTTTTAGTTCAACTAAAAAACTATTAAGCTAGAAGGCTATTAGTTACTCAGGTATATAATACTATACTCATATAGTCTTATTCATATTGAGTTAAACTAAATTTGTAGGCTTCTTTATGGTTCTTTAAGAAGCCTTCAAACTTACGCTAACATAATATGAGTAAGACCGTTAGTGACTACGATTAATCATGAAATCGTAAAGACTATAATATAGGCTCTTGTATGGGCTGATTGTATATAAAAACTTAAACCCCTTTATACATAATAGTTATATGAGGTTTACGATTATGAATATAATATACGTGTGCTTGGTATAAATGGCGTTGTTTTGTTATTACTGGCGAACAGCAAGGCTTACGAAATTTAATTACTTTTTTACAAGGCCATATTTTCCTTGTGCGAAATCCTCAGCTTCCAAATCCCTCAGGTGCCTAAGAGACACGTTCTTGAAAACTGTTTTTATTAGTTTATAATTCGCACTTTTGTTGTGCTAGTAATCATGGAACATTTTATACTTATTTTAAGATAATTTGAAAACATTTTTGATTCATTACTAAGAAATTTGAACAATTGATTGAAAAAATTTGCTAAAGGAGACGTATACGCTTTAATACATTCTTAGGCCCATCTTGTAAAAAGACAAGAGTGGTGTCAGTTAATAAATAGCTTATATATTAAGAAATCATTTCTGAATATTCTACGGAAATTATCTATCTGAAAACAGAGTTATAAACGACGTAAGAAAAAAATATTATTCTGAGTAGACAATGACACGTGTCTACTAATTCTATAAGTTATATTTGTTGTGTGAAATATATTAAAATTAACGCAAATTATGCGCAGTCTATTTTACTCCATACAAAAATATTGTTTATGATTTTTTTGTTAGAAACGCCATCTATTTGAATCCCACAAACATTTGTCACAAAGAAACTCTATATTTGACTGTTTCAATTTACCTTAAAATTTGGTGAAATGTTACGAATACTGCGTTTTGTTAACTTAACAGAATATTGTGTAAATGCTAAACAGCATTTCACAAACAAATTAAATATCTACAGAAATACGTGTACACCTACATGTATATTTACAATATTATATACAGTGTGACACTTAATGAATGTTGCTATCATTTCATTAGTAAATTGTCAAATATTACCAATATAATAAATAATAAAACTAAAGTAATAAAAATAAAACATTCTGTAGGAGATGCTATCCGGAAATGGAATTTAAAAGTCATGGCCGGGCTGACGTGATTATACTGAATTCTGATCTATAATTATATATAGACGTGATTATGCTGAATCTATACTGATCTATTATTATATACTTATAGACATGATTATACTGAAAACTGAATTGAAATTTTATTTTGTCAACCAAAAACCCGTTTGGAAATTATTAAGATCGTTGTGCTTTTATCATTATAACGACGATAAACTTCTTTTCCCTTGGTGTGTACGATCCATTAAAA
This sequence comes from Dendrolimus houi, assembly GCA_039645545.1. NCBI lineage: Eukaryota > Metazoa > Arthropoda > Insecta > Lepidoptera > Lasiocampidae > Dendrolimus > Dendrolimus houi. The sequence goes on from CM077129.1 coordinate 13,718,101, forward strand.
CATAAAAAATAAATTATGAAATATATTTATGAATTAAAAAAAAGTTGAAACAGATACAAAAATATGAAATAAAGTTTTTTAGCTACATACGTGTGTCGCTGGAGAATTTCTTGCCGCTTCTACTCCTTAAAACAGTAATAATAACAAATTGTGAAGCGGTGTATATAAAATAGGTTAGGTAGTTAATTTATTTTTATATATATGACTTTCAACAAAATATCTTACAGTGGAACTTAGTTTGAATAAAAAGTTTTGAATTTGCATGAACAATAATAATAAAAAATACTTTTAATATGTTAAAAGCTTCTTTGTTCTGACAGCATTTCCAGCTTTTTCAATTTCCCCCATCTGCCCAATAAACCTGGATGAAAGTTTTCCAAAAAATGTTATAGATAAAAAAGCTTGTGGGGCGTACATTTAGCGTAGCTTTGAGAACTCGTTGTAAAAAAAAATTTCACATTCATCTGTATTTTAATTTATTTAATAAAATAAGATACGAGTAATCCGCAACATAATAATAAAGTCACAGACACTACTCTAGTGCCCGATAACCATGCGTGTGCGCGAGAGCCAGCAATATTTTTTTATTTGAGTCATTGTATTCATGGCAAAGTGTAAAATATGCAACTTAATAAAGTTTTCAAGAAGTCTACTCAAAACAAAGGCAATATTGTTGTTGTAATTGTTATAGATTATAATTATTAATCAATCAAGGAACGATAAAATAGCCCAAATTTATTTTTTTATAATAAAATTCTAACTTGAAAAAATTTCCACGTCAGCAGTATCTTTGAAAAAAGTAAAGTAAAAGCAAAAAATTACCTATTAAGGGTAACTTTCTTATATTATTATGAAAGCCTAAACTCTTGGGCAGGTTTTAGAAGCACTCTGAAACATAGAGTTGCCTTTTAATTTAAGATTGAAATTTGAGTCTGATTCGCTCGAAAAAAAATGTCACTTTGCAGAATATTTTTTGTTACTTGCATTGAGATTAGAGTGTTTATTATTTTACGTATAAAATTAAAATTTATAAGGACTTAGTTGCATAAAAAACTTCCAAATAAATATACCACAAAATATATTTTTTAAAGCCGATGCGGTCTAAATTTCCAAAAATCACAAAAATTTAATAACTCGAAAACTAAAAATTTTGATAAAACATAAAATCTGAATAAAAAACAATAAAAATATTTTGAACGTCACTGTTCTGTCTACCCTGTATATGTTAAAATGGACTGCATATATTATGTATACTCGTAGGCTAGTCGATTTAATTAATACTGTAACGATTTGTTCTGGTGGCACAGGACATACGAAATATCCGGATAGTTCAATCGTGCAAAAAAGACGAATTTCACCACATTGGCGGCAAATAAAACAATACGTGAGCCTTACAAACTATCCACATTAACTAAATGTGTGAGGATTCCAACAAAATAAATAAAATACACATTTATTCATTCACATTATGCGTATAAACATATCTTGATCTGATGTATAATGTCATGTAAAATCATCATGGGTTAAGATACTTATAATTTAATGAATATGTACTGTTAGTTAATAGGGTGTACTGAAAACTGACCCCGGGATGCGGAGTGTATGCTTCGAAGGCAACCGGCATTAACGCTAGTTTGATGACAAATTAAATTATTATATACTTATATTGAATTAATTTCACACAAGAAAACATAAGGTCGGTATAAAGATATAAAACTATCCAAAAACTCCACAAATTATCCAATTTCATAGGCTGCTTTCCATAAATAGTTTATATGCAAAAATTACAATACATAAGGTACATGCATATAATGTAAATACACAATGTATATAAGTCTCAGACTACATGGAATGTGTTATTTGTGAATTGTTAGTATAGTACGAGCAAAATTTTAATGCGTTTTGGATGTTCGTACACATTAATGCGCAGAACACAGTTACAAAATTCACAGACAGAACGGAGAGCTATGTTGTGCTCTCGCTCGACCGCTATCCGGAATTGCATGCCATGTCTTTCGCACAATACACTGTGAGATTTAATATACGTTAATATTTCACTAGAATTGCGCAAACTCACCAGACTAACTTCACTCAAAACGCATTTATGTTTTGCGGGTACTGTAAACGTATGGAAGAAAAATAGAGAAATGACAATCACCCAATAAAAAATGAAACTCTGAAGACGCTTGTTAATTCTACTTTTCTAGAAAGTGCCATTCTTTCGCATTTTGATATAGAAAGACATCGATAGACTCTCAACCGACATTTTATAATTAAATAATAAAAATCAGTTAGTAAAATAATAACAGTCAAAACATTAAATTGTTAATTAATTAAAACCTTTAAATTTATTTACTGGATTAATCTGAAAATATGCTACAAATTACAAAATGATACTTGAAAATCTCAGTATTTTGGTATATCAAAACGAACAAGAGAAGAAAGACTAGTGGCGCGCTTTGGAATTTTATGTATGTATGAATTGTGTGTATGCAATTTAGTTTTGTTTCAGGGATCTACATTTTATATTTGGCGATTGCTATTCTTGGTGTTCTTCCTCTACGATATTTTTAAGTGTTAATTTTTTCTATAGATTAGGCTGAAAATAGTACTCACTCGCATATCGAACCCTTATTTCGGCTGTTAGAAGTGTTATATCAATCAGTGTTATTTAATTGAAATTAAATTCACATGGTACATTTTGACGAAAAACTCATCAAAAAATTGGACTTAAACTAGAAATTTCATGTGTAGGTTGGTTTACGTATAATTTTTATATCAGATTTTTATAAATCAGACTGTTTTTGCTGAAAATGTATCACATGTGATAAGTTTGGTGTTAATAAGTAAATTTTTTACTCTTTATGGGTGTTGGTTAATTTTGGCATAGATGGTAATTTTTATTTTTCAGGCTACCGGCCTATCTGACGGGCCATTTGATTTGGATATTAAGTCTTCCAACGACAGCCCAAACGTGCCTTTGCCGATCGACGCAAGCACGCCGCGCCGCCTTGGTGGTTTAAACCCGTGTCGTAAGATCAATTCGAAAATATAGAGAGATCAACTAATCTTCAATCAATCAGTACGTTTTATATGGTAAGATTAACAGTCTAATTCATAGACATTTCATTCGTTCTTTCGAAGCATTTTTAGTATTATAGCAAATATCATATTGTTAGTGACACTGAAAAAAAAGGTCGGCCGTATGGGTAGGTACAAACTTTTTGTCCCGCGCTCCTGTTATACTTTGTTTGGCTATTTGAAGGAATGAGACAAAAACGTTTAGACCCTCTGGGCTAGTTTAAACTATTGCATGGTTTAAATTGTTGTCAATCGCTAAACTGCCATTGATATGACAAAACAATTGGAGACCAAGGATTAAACTCGGTTGCATAGTTTAAACTACTATTGATCTTACGGACCTTACTTGATTACGTGATCCGTAATAAGGAATATACGTGTGTGCGGAGCGAAAGATGCCAGGCGACACACCGCACCGATATGCTAATTATTTCTTTCAAATCCGGTTATCTGTTATGTTGTATTTCACGCTGTAATTGTTCTCCGATACGCTATAATATTATTTAATTAGATTATTCCAAAAGAACACAAGAGTGAAGAATTGTATCCTGGCGAAATTATAGAAAATATATTTTTGCTAACTTGCCAAAGTACTTATTTTCAGCCATAATAAACTTAACTATCAGAATATTTGATTTAATACTGATCCAATCATTGAGCAAACACATTCATGGCAAATGTAATTCATCATGAAAAGGTACAAAGTACTAGATTACAGATGCGTAGGTTTCATTGTATAACTAACTAAATAAAAGCATAGTTTATTGTATAAAATAAGAAATTTTCATTAGGTGCGTAAATAATGTCGTGTAGTCAGGCTCTCATTCTAGAACGATACTCAATTAAACGTGTTGACGAATTTTAATGTAAGTTTTAGAAATTAAAGCAGAAATATTAATTTAAATTTTCGTGTACGTTCCATTTCGATATCTTACATGGTTCAGAAGATATTAATATAAATACTTGTAATCCTACGCGAACGAAATCGAACCCAGCATTGTACATAAATAGTTTTATCAAAATAAAACTCTTAACCATACAATAAATAGTACAGTACTAACTTGAAGAACCGTACACCACCTAGGGACGAGCTGACAGCTAGTATTTAAATAAAGTATCAGCACAAAACTATATAATAAAAAGGTAGAATTAAGCATTAATGCAACACATTAAAGTATTGGAATTATCGTTTGACTATACTTCTTCCACAACTATGACGACGGCATTGTGGTCTAGTCTTCTAAGCATTAGCCTCTCTAGTTCACTAGAACGCAGAGGGGTCCAGGTTTAATTCGAGTTAGTTCAAACACGGTCCTTATAGATTTGTAATAATAATAATCGGCAGACAAATACACGCATTGTATATCTCCAAGCTAAGCAAGTTACGCTTGTGAAATGGGTAATATACAACGGACCACTCTGGGGCCGATCCCAGACACCCAGTGAATAAAAGAAAGATCGTTTCCGAAATTTACCATAACAGGAATCGAACCCGGAGCCTCTGCGTTCCAGCGAGTTCGGCCGGCTAATACTTAGCCCGCTCAACCACAGAGGCCGTCAAAATTGTGAATAAAAAAATTGCCCCATTAAATTTTTTTATTAATTAAAGTACGCCTGAGATAATATTACCTCCAAATAAAAAGTCATTTTAATTCACGAAGCGTCATACATTTTTACCAAAGTGCAAATTCACACTTTGGTAAAATGTGATTTTGTAATTTTTTTAAAGTAAGCACCTCAAATTTTAAGGCCCCTGAAATACACGACAGTCATTTAAATTGAAAAATCACACCTACATCTACTCAGGAATGAATTTCATTCTAGAATTAGAGCCTTGATAATTTATTCGAAAGATATATGGAGAATTACTATTTTGTTCATAATTAATTAATGACTTATTGATAAACACTATCATCCGCACTCAGAGCCCCAAATAGCCGTTTAATTAAAAGATAAATTAAAATTAATTACATAATACCTACAGAAAGAATGGCTGTCGTATTTGTATCTATATTTGGCCAACACTTTTTAATACTAATTTTTATAATAACATATTCACATATTGTACATACATAGTAACCTATGAATGGGAATGTCGGTCATAGAATATTTCTATAGTTGAATATTAATTTTAGATTTAATACAAATACGAACAAAATTCAGCGTTGTAAGAAATGTTCACAACATAGATATGTCTACAACTGACATTAACTAGTTTTAGATGGAAATTTGAAGTGTTTGTTTGTTTAAAAAGTATAAGTTTACTTTGAAATTGACAATAATTAGTTGATCGTTTTTAAGCAAACTGTATGTGTATTCTCAGTTGCTATTATATATGGGTCTCGTCCACGCCTGGTCCCTATTTCATGAAGACTATTCTAAAACTTGAATATTGATTAATATTTGACCCCAAATTACATCCATATATCATGCAAAACCACGTTAAAAAAAGGACTGATGCCACAAAATCAACAAAAATAAAGCTAATCATTAAGTCGCTACTATTTCACGTTAATGTACCATTATAAGACTTTGAGCGCGGTAGTGTGTCATAAATAGCCTTTTTTATTATTCTAGTGACATAACAATATAACACAGGAAAGAGCAAAACCAATTCACTTAAGAACTAAATAGTGATTGCAACAAGCAGTTGCCTAACAATTTTAAACATTTTAGATTTCAATTCGTCTTGGTCTCTGAGATGATTTTGTTTCATATCTACAATGTGTAATAAATTAATATTTTATCACTTTTAAACTAAATATTTTAGGTTCACTGTCCACAAAACATAACAAGATACAATATTCATAAAATCACACACGTTTTTGTTGACCATACAAAAAAAATTACGACTCCAGAGCATAGACTTGTCTAGATGGAGTAATACAAAGAAAACGATACGCAAAAAACGAAGATAGTACAAGTTATTTGAGAGGCCGAAAGGCTTTAATAACATGCTTTGAAGTACGGGTTATAGACCAAGTGTCGGTAAAGAGTCTATGATTTGAAGAGTGTAAGCATTTTCTTTTCACGACAGGTTTTTTAAGTTGTCACATCTGTATTGTTTCTAAAACTATATTGCTAACCTCATCTATACATGCATATCTATACATATAATAAAACTGTAGAGGTCGAATTTCTGTACAATGAAAAAAAATGCTAAAAACCCAGTCAGGGGGATGTAAGAAGTGAAACAGAACTGATTTAGATTTTTTTTTATTTTATGTTTCTCTGTTTGTTAGTCTGTTTGTACCGGCTAATCTCCGAAACGATTGGACCGATTTAAATTAATTTTTGTATGGTGGTAGCTTATATCCCTGGCCAACATATAGGATATTTTTGATCCCGAAATTTAAAGAGTTCCCATGGGATAGTTAAAAAACCGCACCACGCGGACGAAGTCGCGGGCATCAGCAAGTTTATATATAAATTTATAAACTAAAATTTTTGGTTGTTTTTTGTCATTAGACTAAACATTCTTTTTAATTCGAGAGACTTCAACTTGTTGAATAGGACTGCATTTTTTGTAAGCTTTATACTTTGCTAGCTTTAGTTGCATTTTTAGACGATACTCTGTTGACTAAAACTCCCTTCTTGTATCCCAAGAAAGAAATTTTAGTCGACTTTTATTTGATCATTTATGTACAATTAATGTGAAATCTTAGTTCGGGATGCTTTGTGAACATTGAACCTTGTTATCATCCCTTGTGAGTTAATTTATACACTGTTACAATTCAACTATGGATATAACTGCATTTGTGTTTTAATTAAATGACACTTTTCAACTATTTATTATAAATGTTACCTCAAATGTAGTATATTACATCCAAAAAAGTTTAAATCCGACATTCACTGGCAATTTTCTTCGATTCCGTATTAACCCTTTCATTCAATTCGTCTGTCCATCTATGAGCCGTTCGGTCTACTGTTGACGGTACTGTTAAACAGTTCGTGCCTCCGTACTCGCATGCAATCTGAAAGTATAAGACAGTTGATTTTTTATATACGACTAGGATATCCCGCGACTTCGTCCACGCTTGACTTGAAATTTCCACGGGATTCTCGGGGACACAAAGTACCACAATATTTTAAAAAAGAATGTAAGCTATCGTTTTAGTGAAAACTGTGCCGGGATAAGCTATTTTTTATGTACCTGTACAACTACAAACCGCTCCCAGAAAAATTCCCGTGGGTTTCCCAAGATAAATAGTAGTGCAGACTTTAAGTCTAAGAATTTGCTGTCGATCAGCGAAAATCGCATCAAACTCGGCCTCGTAGTTTTTACGTGAATCTCGAACAAACAGACAAGAAATCTAAAAAAAATGCATCGTGTTCTCCATCGTTTATATAGTCTATTAAAGTTGATTTATTTAAATAGCTTTAATTGCAAAAACAGAATTCATACAATAAAATTGTCATAAAAACAAACATCAAATAAAAATGGCGATTCAAAAACGCCAGAATTAATTACGTTATTGTTTCAAAAATGTATATCAAAGTTTTGCAATAAGTACATCTACACTAAGGTCCTAGGTACACGATGCGTTGTGGTACCGCACCGCAACGATTTCATCGCATTGGCGATCACACGAGCATTCCGGCGCCGTTACGTTTAGGCGCGACCGGCCGGCTAATTGCTGAAATACCCACTAAAACACATCGGGTGTTCTCCTTCTCACCAAAAGTGAGGATCACGGGACCAAAGCAAAGCCAACGTCGCGACCCTGGTTGGCGTGGGCCCACCGTTTTGTGGGCGCTCAGTGACCTGAATGCCTATGCCTGATTCGGACGGTTACGCACCCTGTAATGATGCAGCAGCGCCCTGTCCGGCGCGACGCCGTGCGCGCTGGCCCCCGGCGCCAGCTCCCACACGAAGTGGTTGCCGAGCTCGACGGCGTCGCGCGGCCGCACCGCGTACTTGCTGCGGTTCTTGAGCGCGTGCGGCGTCGCCCAGCGGCGCGTTTTGCGCGCGGTCACCAACGACGGCGCCATCGAACTGTCATCATCCTAAAACACACAATATTTTACACATTTAGCTCTCTAAAAAATTTACGTATTAATTTATAAAGAAATATCTAAATTTACACAGGGAAGTAAATCAAAGGGGCTCATTTTTGAGCACTAGATTCCAGAAATAAAACTTTTAAATTTTTTGATTGTCTGTCTGTAACTATAAAATACATCTCATTGTCACGACAACACGAACAAAGTTTCGCTCGCATGCTAGTATAGAATAAAAAATATACATCTCACATATAGACAACATATTAGAATCTAAGGTATAAGATATATAGACAAAGTAGTTACCACAGAACATACTTTATTATTATACTAGCATCTTCCCCGCGACTACGCCGCGTGTAAAACCCTAGGCGGTATATATGTTACGTACATGCAAATTTAATTAGGTTTTATACATATAAATCGTTTAAAAATCATATCATTTATTATTATACATAAAATTGCATACACATACGTTATCTGTCAGTATTTAACGTCGTTAACTAACAATTAGTAATAATATCCACATCACATATAACGTATTAAGCTGATCGCTACATATGTGTGAAACGGTCAATAAGTATAACATTATCGCAGATGAAAAAGCGGCATAAACTAAAAGCCCAAGAACTAAACTGACATTTTTATGTCTTAAACAATGTATAATAATAACAGGCAAAGGAACTACATATACCTAATGGTAAACTAAAAAAAACATGAAACTTTAATAATGATTTATTTGATACAATGATAATGAGGTTTTATTAATATAAATAACATACATATTCGGTTAAAGGAGGTTATATTCTGTAATGTTTTAGACCGTAAACTTTACTGTTTCTTGTTAAATTCACTACAATAACAAAGTAATCAAATCCATATAGACTACCCAACAGCCCAGCAAAGCATGGCGAGTCGAAGCCAATACAATATAATAAATGACAATGACATGTCGTTTATACAACGTAGGTATTTGATAGTGAAATGAAAAATAAAATGCGATTGCAGCGCCATCTATTTTGCTTATCCGTCTATTCTAAGGAAACTATGTCATTCATGGGAATAAAATGTATTCTAAGTGTTAATTCGGTATATAAGCCAGCTGTGTGTAGAGTTTCATTTATATACGTTCAGTACCCTCCAAAAAAAAGCGATAACAGCGACGTCTTTTTCCTATTTTCGTCTATCTATTCGAAAAGGTCATTTATCGGGGCAAAAAGTATCAAAGTTACAACCCGGGATATAAGCTAGTTCCATTTCGAGTTTCATTTAAATCCGTTCAGTAGTTTTCACGTGATGCTCTATCAGACAGACAGACAAACAAAAATTCTAAAAATTATATTTTCTGAAGCTGCTGGTCCGGATTAGCCGGATAATTATTTTACATTTTTAAACGCATTGTACCAACTCGAACCTTTTACAGATTTATTGTTGTATAGATAGATATAGGTTTAACGCTCGGACAATGATGAGATAGATAGATAGAAAAACCCAGCTTACATGTGAAAGTTGCGTTAGCTTTTAAGGATAAGCGTACTACGATTGTCAATAGCGGATCGAACTGTGAACGGATAATTCTGGTATTGATGATTTATGGCCGGTTCCTATATCTTACAAATACCAATTGTAATGGCCATACATTAAGGAATTGGATCTCGTAATACTATTAGTGCCTTCTATGTGCCTTTCCTTCACACCTTTACAGTTCCTAACAGCCCTCTCCTTATCCCATAATTCGCCAATTAAAAATTCCGCGCTACCTAGCGGACGTCGCAGTCGTCGATCTATCACGGCGGAACGATTACGTGCGCATGCGCCACCATTTTGCTAACCTTATAAAAGTGCTGTGCAAATTATTGGTAATTTAAAACAAAACCTCGTCATTGACATCAAAAGAACAATTCGGTGAGTCCTCATTATATCCTATCCTCTGTCAATAGAGGGTTACTTGTATTTATTGCGTGACCCATTTTGCCATTTTGCCAACGCGACGAAACATCTCTAAAACCAGCGCGTACGTACCAACCGTTCATTTGCCATAATATCAGTTAAAATTAGACATAAGCTCCATATAAGTAATGCCAGACTTCAGCCGACGGTAAGGCAAGTGAATGAATAATAAGATATAGGAACCGGCTATGACAGTATCTCAGGTGTCTCGACTATCAACTTACCCAATTCAAAAATTTATAAAAAATCTTACCTCCCACTGTAAATAAAAGAATGTATTTCTAAATAGAAAGGCTGAGGGTGCCTTAGACGGTGGGACGTATGATGTTCGCAGAGAGGTCAACAAAGCCGGCAGAGTGCGCTCCCGACGCGGTAACACCACCTCGTCCACATCGATGACTAGTAACCAACCCGCGCCGGACATAGACCTGTATAGGCAGTCGTTGAACGCCGCGAACTGACCCTCCGTCCTGAAAATCACAAATAATATAATATAATAATAGCAGCCCGTAAATGTCCCACTGCTGGGCTCGGGCCTCCCACTATAGGGGAACGGACAGTATACCCGCCACGCTTGTCCAAGGCGGCTTGGCAGGCACAAATAATATGTTCCAAAAATACTCATAAAATATAACTATAATCTAGTATAGCCAAGCTCTAGTGGACTGTACCAGAGCCCAGAGCCCAAGATTTTGGTACAATTCTGTCAGAATAAGAAAGTGACTTGATAATTGTTGATTATGCCATTTGTGTTATCTATTAACTATCAACATTGGAAAAATAAATAAAGTAAATAATCAATCATTACGATACAATTTTGCTTAGCATTGCCCAAGACTGCGTGACGTAGAGAAAATGTAGGAAAAAAGACCCCAGGCTACGAAGAGAACGCTCCATATGCAACCGGCATTTAGTATTTGTGGTTTCACGCGCGACCAATACGTATCTCATCCCTCAAAAGGTCAAGCTAAATTTCTTGGGCCTACCTCTGCTACCAGGGCGTAATTCTGCTATTTCTACATCTTGGCGTTGCAAAAATATCTATTCAAAGTACGATTCCATTGCGATAGTGCCAAAAATTTGTATTCTATTAAATCCACAATATTTTCTCGATATTGTCGCGTCGGAATAATAGTAGAAAAAAATGGTATTACCATTGGCAGAAATGGCGTTAGCCGAAATGAATATTAAAAACCTACCATGAATTTTAAGCATTTATTTTGCGAGTTTTCGCATTTAAATATTTATAAATACAGAGTGGCGTGCCAAGGGCACACCATTGGAATTAACAGAATACCGAAATCAGGCAAACCTACGATTGAAATTATACTGTCCAGCGATTTTGTCAAGATAGTTATAGTAGAATCGGGCCCGGACTACTAAGTCTATACTAATAGACATAAGACATTTTTTCACACAAAACTAGGCGGCATCCGTAAAACGTGGCCCTGTCAATGTAGGAAGCACTTCTGCAGTTTGTCTGCTATGTTCACATGCCATATCAGAAGAGGACATTAAAGTTACTTAATAACACAAACGTGTTTGTAAATCGCGAATATGCCTGGATGGGGTCAACCAGTATCCATTCAAAACATTGTCATCTTATTCTTTCAAAAACTTATATATACGTCAAATTAAATCGTAGTTTATTTCTTAGCAATTGGATAAGACGCTGAATCGATGTGGGTGTAATAAATTTCAATTGGTTTACCAGACTTGATTTGATGCATCCTGTGCTTCTGAGTAATCAGTTGGTCATTTTTAGTACAACATTTCTGACTATAGTTACAGCTATATTAAATCATCGAACTGATCGACACTATTCTAATCCATAATACATAAGTACAAATGGAAGTTAACTAGTTTGTTTCTTTATCCACAATCATAGCTACAGAATTAAGCCGAGTATTATGAAGTGTTATTCATATACAATATGAATTTTTCGTGGGCTTAGATGTTTAAATTCGAAATATATATAATGAAGTTGATGACTTGAAACCGTCTTTGGAGAAAAATTTATAAGAAATCAGTAATATCGTGATTCTGAACGCAATATAATCATTGAGTGAAGACGAATAGAAATCCTCAATGTATCTATCATTTTTAGTGATTACCTATGATACATAATAGGTTGGGGAAAAAGTCTTTTAGCATTATAGTATGTATGAACTTATAATAAAATCTCTTTAGCTATACCATTTGTATCTGGCTGGTTTTGGTATCGTTAAAAAGTTTTAATTTTAAAGAAGACAATTCCAAATTCAACTTAGGAAAATGTGTGATTTTCATTTGTTTTTCTTATTGTTAAAATGAGTGAATCTAATGAAGAAATTCGATACATTTTAAAAATTTACTACAAAAAAGGTAAAAATGCAACACAAGCCGCGAAAAAAAATTGTGATGTTTATGGACCTAATGCAGTATCTGTGAGAGTAGTGTCAATTTGGTTTAAGCGTTTTCAATCCGGAAATTTTGATATCAAAGATGCACGTCGCTCTAGTCGCCCTGTTACGGACAAAATTGATGCCATTTTTGAAAAAGTGGAGCAAGATCGGCATATTAGTAGTTACGATGTAGCTGGAGAACTGGGAATTGACCACAAAACGGTTTTGGGGCATTTGGAAAAAGCTGGGTACACAAAAAAGCTCGATATTTGGGTGCCTCATGAGCTCACTGAAAGAAACCTAATGAACCGTGTACTCATCTGTGATTCTTTATTATGACGTAATGAAACCGAACCATTTTTGAAGAAGCTGATAACTGTTGATGAAAAGTGGATCACGTACGACAAGAACGTGCGAAAAAGAACGTGGTCAAAGGCCGGTCAGGCTTTACAGACTGTGGCGAAACCCGGGTTAACTCGCAACAAGGTAATGCTGTGTGTATGGTGGGATTGGAAGGGCATTATTCATTATGAGCTGTTGCCGCCAGGCAGGACCATCGATTCTGAACTGTACTGTGAACAACTGATGAGATAAAAGCAAAAAGTTGAGAGAAAGCGGCCGGAATTAATCAACAGAAGGGGTGTGGTTTTTCACCATGATAACGTTAGACCTCACACATCTTTAGCCACTCAGCAAAAATTACGTGAATTTGACTGGGAAGTGTTAATGCATCCGCCGTATAGTCCTGCCCTTGCACCTTCAGATTTTCACCTGTTTCGGTCTCTGCAGAATTCTTTAGGCAGTGTCAGGTTAACATCACGAGAGGACTGCCAAAACCAGTTGTCGCAGTTTTATGATCAGAAGCCCCAAAATTTCTATAGCAGTGGGATCACGTCCCTACCTACAAGATGGCAAAAAGTTATCCAACAAAATGGCACCTACATACTTTAGTCAATTGTAAATAAACTTTATAAAAAAAACTTTTTGAATTTTTGTATAAAATGCGAAGAAACTTTTTCCCCGACCTAATATATCCCTGACAAATAACACCAATTCGCACAATTTTAAGCTGATATTAAACTATTCATTTCTGTCTTTCTATTGGGAGAATCAAACAAAGCGGTCCATACAAAACTAAGGTTAAATCATTATTCTGTCATTGAACCATCCTGTCCTTTTGATTCTGTGCCTTTCAATCAAATTGAGTCTTGCTTTAATCTGCCTAATATCAACATTAGTATTAAGCGATTACAATGACATTACGCTTACACTTTAACAGGGATAACAGGATACTTTTGACGCGGAAATAATGATAGTTTCTGCAGTATACAGAAACGAAACAGCGAGAGAAGTAAAGTTAAAAAATAAAACGTGTGTGCTGCGGCGTACAACTGGAGTTTACTCCTTACTCCTATATTAAAAGACATGTGCACGTGCGCGGCAACATCGGCCGAATGCGGCTGAATAAGGGCGGCTATAAGAAAAGAAAAACGTACAGACAAAAAGATAACTATTTATCCAGTAGAAAATATACATATAAACGCAAAACACACTCACAAACATACTAATTAAAGATTAAAGTCACATAAGTAATATCAGAGCGCCTCACAGAAATATAATGGTAGTTTTGGTAAACCTCATCGTGGAAAGCAAGCTCAATGTAGGAGAGGTGAACATTAACATGACATACAGATTAACACTTAAATTACTTTAATGAACAATAACGGCTTGACCGATTTGTTTTTTGTTTTGTTTTCTTCGCTCTAATACAGGAGTGGTTTAAAATAAAGAAAAAGAAACCATAAGTTTTTAGTTACAATTGTATAATACTACTTCACTCCTCATAAAATTTCCATAGTGGGGCCTTATATGAAAATCGATTTTTAAGAAGTATACTACATACAATAATGACATTTACTCACCTAATTTCAATTTTTGACACGATAGGGAGTTTCCAAGGCAACAGCGTGACTAGCCCCTGCTTGCGGTAATGATCCAGGAGGCACCCCACTGGCGCGCTCAGCGACTCGTTGTACATGTAGAAGTGGCTCGCGCCCAGCAACCGGTTCAGTTCAAACCATTCCAGCAACCACCTGTCCCGGGCGTACGAGAAGTGGAACGGCTTCACGCACACGTGGAGCGTTTCCTGGAACACGTTATTCGTAATGGGCCTCTTTTCTGACCTAAATTCAAAGTGTAATGAAAACTTTCTAACAAAAAATAAACCGACTTCAAGAGTAACTAAAAAGCAAATAATAAATATTCTCTGCAACTTCTTGAAGTCGGTGCGAAGTAAAAAATAAAAATTACTATATTTTGCATTTTTGAAGTTGTTGTTTAGTTTACTATTTTTATAGTATTTACTCTAATTCCCTGGCAACGTGGCAAGCCTTTGGTGTGGGATGCGACTTGCGTAGACACGTTGGCCGCATCCCATTTACCAAACACGTCTAGATCAGCCAGTACAGCGGCGGAAACAGCCGAATCACTCAAGCGGCGCAAGTATGCAACCCTCAGTGAGAGTTATATATTTGTGCTGTTTGCTGTTGAGACGCTTGGACCGTGGGGTCCTGAGGCCATGAGCCTCTACCAAAATATATCGAAACGACTCATTGACTCTTCAGGTGATCAGAGGGCTGGTGCTTACCTCGGCCAACGGATCAGTATGGCGATCCAGCGAGGAAACGTAGCCAGCCTTCTGGGCACCTTACCCATAGAAGACGGTGATCTGGGCTCAGTATTCTACTTATAGTATTGAGGGACTATGAGTAGAATATAATACGAATAAGTTAAGTTTTCTTGCATTGTATTGTCCATTGATATGTGTACTAAATTAAAACTAATTCAATCATTTTTGTTTTACTTAGCAACGACTTCAAAATGTTTTGCTTTTCAGTTACTCTTGAAGTCAGTTTTCTGACACAACATTTTTATTTTCACTTTTGAAGTTACGTATATATATTGTACCCAATAACAATAAAATTTATATGAAACTATTCTGAAGCTGTACTGAATCTAACGTAAAAAGTTTTATCAAAATTGGTTCAGAACCAAAAAAATATTGCTCGCTAGTTAGAATATATATGAATAAATAATTTACACGACGAATTATAATATTGGAAATTTAATAACAGAACATAATATATGAGATTTCTGATTTATACCAATATATAAAACCTATTCCATACCTATCTGATTTGGACAATTGTAGAGGCTTTACCGCGCGTTCCCCAAAAATAGGGAGGCCTGACCCCAACACTCGAGTGTATCTCATTGGTATTATTATACTGGTCTATCCATATTATGGGACGTCGTCATAGTTGTGTGTTGTATGCACAGAGCACAAAACATCGCTGCGGCCCTATATGGCGGACTTCCGTCCTCTATAGTTGTGTGTAACTAGTTATACATAGTAGTTACAACAGAAGCCTAAATTATTTATAGCTTATAATAATGTTGTGTGTCAAATTAATTTCTAATTGTATTTAAATTAACATTGTGATTTATTCATTCTTTGCTACTATGAAACGTATATTAATTAGCATATGATTTCTATGCAACCAAAGTCCACGTACAATACGCATTGCTAATTTGTATGCATCGCTCACATACAACCAACCAAAAAGTGGACACATAATATAAAAAACCTAATAAAATAAATTTAAAAAACAACAGTTTCCACGTGCTCTCTTAGCAGTAAAATACCAGTCTCCCGAGGAAACTTGCATTTTTCTGCAAGTATCCTGTGTTCATCTCGTCTAGTAGTCGTGTAAAATCGACTGTTTAGTGAAATACTTGTAGAACTTCAAGTTACCCCCAATCGTTGTTTGATGTTTATCAGACTCCCTATTGGCCGAGATTAAGTTTAATAAGTAGAGTGATGTAGTTTAAATAAGTCTTGACCTAAGTTCTTTGTTACTAGGCCACACGATATATAAAAAATATGTTACTAAGTATTGATAATTCTTGATTTTTTAAGTCAATGTTAAAATAAAGTTATATAAAACATTTATATTTAGAAGACGATAAATTTAGAGGATTTCCATTAAAAGAAACACAAGAATTCTAGCGTAGAGAGATAACCCTGTCTATTTAAAAAAGGGAGTCATCAGACTATACTTTGAGTATATTGACAAACCGGTACCCTGACTGAGCTCATCGGCTAATTTCAAGACCAACTTGTTTGTGACGGAGTCGAACAACTACCAATCATAAATAATGTAGGACAGAGTAGACAAACAGCAATTTATTTTTAACACCTCCCACGTACAAAACTCGTCTCTTGTTGTAAAATGAATTAAAATCCGTGTATATTCTCATATGAGTGTATTTCCGTATTTTAAGTGACTAAATACATCTTATACAGGTGAATTTTTCAAATACTAAACGGGACGATTTTGACGCGTACTAAAGTGATACCATTAGATTTTTGAAAAATAAATTACTCTTGTCAGGAAATCGACTGATTTTGAAAAAATACATAACTCTATTATTACACTAAATCATAGTGTAGCTTGTAAGGATCAATTTCTGAGAAGGAATGTCAAAAAAATCATCTGAGAGAGTTAGCTGGATTTTTGTTTATTTACTTAGTTTTCACCCCCTTAGGAACGAACTGATTAGGACAAATTTAGTATTTATCTACTTTACAAAACGAGGTACAAATAAGATGTACTTTCTATTGAATAAATATAATCATAGATTATCTGTGTGTAGGGCCCTATTACTAAAATTTGTGTAATAATGTGTCTCTGTGCACACCGTTAAGTCTACATAGTATGCTTTTGTGACCTATTTTCGACTGATATAAATAAATATAAACTTAAAAGTGAGACTCTCTGGATATTTGTTTGTACCTTCTTAATGGCCGAAGGAATGAACCGACTGTTATGATATTTTAATATTAGCTACGAAGCTATTGTATACATACATAAATACATACATACATTACATACACACCTTACATAAATACATACACTTACATACATACATATATATACATTTATAAATTAGCCAAGTCTAAACAAAATAGTGTAACCCAACTATACATTTGTCGAGAAGGAACATTTCAAGGTAACCATACAATCTTAGTTACTAAGGGGTTACGATGAGGAATAATTATATTTATTGTATCAGAAGTATTTTTTTTATTTCATTTTTTTGAGCATTTTTCCACAGATGTTTATCGTTTTATCCTTTTTTTAGAAATAGCAACATGATCAAATCTTAACCTACAAAATGGAGCTTCCCCTCTAATAGAACAAATTATCTTTTTCCATGATCATACATTAATTATTCTTATTATAATTACTATTCTATACTTAGGCTAGACAATAAAGGGTTAACCATGTATCTATGTATTTACCTCTATACCGCTTCTAGGTTCTGTGTCAAGTACAATTAATAGGTTCGTGTGTGGACGCGATGGGGAGCTGCTAGCAACCACAGACACCGTGGCGCCGACAGTCTCTTGCGGCTTCACTCCTGAATCACGCAGCAGACAGAGAACGTACGTGGCGCTGTATTTAAAGTTCCAATTCTCCCGAATAGCCTGAAAATATTACAAAGATACTCTTTTACATTCTTATAATAGGCAAATCGGTTTCATTCAATCAATAACTTTTTACTGATATCTATAATATTATAAAATTCTAAACATGCCTTGTCTGTACCTTGAAGCTATAAAAAAAATCAACTGGAATAGAGTATACAAACGATGGAGAGCATGGTGAATTTTATTTTTGATTTCTTGTCTGTTTTTCGGTTTGTTTCTTTATTCGGGATTCACGTAAAAACTACTGGGCCGATTTCTATACGATTTTCACTGCTCGACAGCAAATTCCAAGACTTACATCTGCGCTACTTTTTATCCTGGCAATCTAATCTAATCAGAAGTTATCTGGGGATGATTTAAAATGGCTCAATTAAAAAAAATTGAATTCAAATGCGAGTTTTTCATTGATTGATATCAAATTTAATGTAATAAGATGTGTGATATTCTTCACTCCGGGAATCCCGCGGGAATTTTCCCGGGGGTGGTTTGTAGTTGTTCGGGTGCATAAAAATTACATACACATAATAGCTTACATTATTTTTTAATTGCTGCGATATTTCATGTAACGGGTATTCTACGGGAATTTCAAGTCAAGCGCAGACGAAGTCGTGGGCATATCCTAGTCAGTAATACAATTTAATGGCCGATTGTCCCACAGTATGCATTGTTTACATAATTCTGCAGTCTTTTCACCATTTTTCGGAACAAAGTTCCTTATCGCACGTTACTCACCGGCGGACGGGGTCTAGACGGAAGTGATAATAAAATGAAAAATGCTGACCACTGTATTTTATTGTACAATTTCGAATATTCCTTCACGGATAAAACGGCTTGTATTAATTTAAATGTGAATAATGTCATTTAAGTCGAAAAACAATCAAACATCATTCCAAAGTCTACTTACTATACGTTTTTTTATTGAAACTAATATAGGCTTAGTGAAAAGCGATTCAATTGTTTATGTAAACCTACATTTCTTTAAATCATTATACTATCCATACATCATAGTTACGTATATATATATATATATATATAAATCAATTGCTGTTCGTTAGTCTCGCTAGAACTCGAGAACGACTGGACTGATTTGGCTAATTTTGGTTTTGAATTATTTGTGGAAGTCCAGGGAAGGTTTAAAAGGTGAGTAAATATGAAAAAAAATGCTTGGAATATAGCCAAAACAACAATTTCGCTTTCCCTTAGAAAATGCGTATAGGCGGTACGAAGCTTGCCGGGTCAGCTAGTTGGTTAAATAAATCTGACTATTATGACGTCTGCAAGTCATTCATTCTATTTGAATATCGAATGATAGAAAGCGCGACAGGCGTACTTGACCATTTAAATTTCAATACCACAGAGAGTAGTAGTAGCAGTAGTAACATAATTCCTTACAATGACAGGCAAAGGATCTCAGCAAAGAGTACATTGAAGATCTCAGTATCGAAATTTTTTAAGAGCTTTATATTATAAAATTCTTTTCTTCGTGTTGTCACTGAACTCCTCCTAAGCCCCTGGACCGATTTTGAAGATTTTTTTGTGTGTGTTTGAGTGGGTGTTAAAATGGTTTCGATTCACAGTTGGAATCAGTAGGTGGCGCTGGAATCGGGTCCTAAATTTTTATTTTTTCAGGGCAGGACAATGCCTGCCGGGACCGCTAGTTTTTATATAATTTACTATTTTTAACCGACTTCCAAAAGGAGAAGGTTCTCAATTTGACTGTATATCAAACTTCGAGACAATTTAATTTCGAGTTTTTACAATATTTACTACAATTTGTTTGATTGTGTATTTCTATATTACATATAGTGTTTTGATAAAATTTGTTTGTTTTGTTCGATGATTTTCGATACTTATTTACAATATTTGAGACGTTTTGAGAGTTTTAAGAAATTTTGAGACTCTTTAGGAGAATTTCGTTCCAACCAGGTGCCCTGAAGACACCTCACTAGATTTTTTTGTAACGGCATATTTGTAAAAAATACTCATTAAACATTAAACGCTAAGTTGGTGAAACGTCTTGCAAACATCTATCGGCTACGATAATCACTTTCCATCAGGTGGGCAGTCCATATATTCGCCTGCTTCAGGCAATAATAAAGCATACAAATCTTTATGACCTATTTTACTTATTTTAAAGTAAATGAATTTAAAAAATCTATTAACTGTTTTGTTTTGTACATCACATAAAACCGTTAATTGGAGAAGGTTACAGACCACAACCAGCCAAAGGCAGAGCTTTAATTGTGATTGAACGCGCAGTCTTTAGCTATTATGCATTCTGATTTGAAAACATAGATATAATATGTGATAGAGGTCGGGATGGAGAGTCAATTTGGCCGGGCCGGGAGTCCCGGTGCCTGGTACATGGGGGCTTAGAGTTTGAATAATTAAATGTAACGCAGGTAATACTTGAGCAATAGAGCTAACAAACAACAGGTCAACTAACGTTTACTTATATCTTGTACAATGTAAGGAGTTTTTGGCGGGAACTGAAAGGAGAGGTTGTGCTGTGCAGTTTTATTGTCTACAAATGTGTAATATTACTCTAAAATGATCAATAGTTGTAGGATATTGATAGTTTTGGAGTAGTAACTATGTGTTTTGTGAGAAATGTGAACTGTATAGTCAAATGTGGCCTTTTCAGTTGTCACAAGAACTCCGTTGAATGGCACCAGCTGATAACCTACAGTTCAGCTGTGCTACTCATAGGCTTAAGAAAATGAAGAAACTACATTATAATCTAAGATCTGGCTTAAAGGCCTAGCTGCCAAGCCATAAACCTAAATAAAATATAAAAATGTACAATGTAATAACATAATTATTTATGCATATCTTAGCAAAGATGGCCGAAGTTATATTATCATTATAAGTAATATATATGCCATACTAGCTGACCCGGCAAACTTCGTACCGCCTTAGAATATTTTTTTTTCATATTTAATCACCTTTTAAACCTTCCCTGGACTTCCACAAATAATTCAAAACTAAAATTAGCCAAATCAGTCCAGCCGTTCTTAAGTTTTAGCGAGACTAACGAACAGCAAATGATTTTTATATATAAGATGACGACTGAGGCCGAACCTAGTAACACCCAGAGTAAATATCGAGACGATCTTTTTTCATTTTTTAAATTAGGCTTCAGTAGGAAGACCATCAAATTAGCTAAAATAAGAAGACTAAGTCAAGTTAATTAAAACTGCAATATATATTTCTAAATAGCAATACGAGAAGTATTTTAACCTACTAAGTTAATACAAAGTCCATTTTCCAATTCGCCGATTGTATCTATAACAAAATGTTTGCACACCTTAACCTTAGCCTTGAGCGTGAACGTCCGATTGTCCGGCAGCCACAGCCGACAGATGACCGGGTCCGCGCCGCGCGTCTTTGTAGCGGCTATTACGCGCACCGCTGCTACCGTGCGACGCTCCACATATGCAGAATACACGAAGAATTTAAATCTGAAAAATAAAAGAAAATACCGTGTATTATATATACTTTCTTTAGCCCGCCAATCTGTCTTGGAGAAACGTAACGGATAAACCATCTGTTCCATTATAAATGGAGACTTTCAAGCCTGCCAGTGGAACATTTATGAGCTGCTCATGTGATGTCACACTGTGACAAGGACGGGGAGGGGTAAATAAATCATGAAGTTCGTGTCGACGAAAACTGAACGGTTACGTAGAGGTGACGAATGTCCACTGTTTTTGTTATATGGTTACAGAAATCAGAGCAAAAAATTAAATAACGGATCTTATTCATGTTTAATTTCAACGTGTCTCATGGTGACATGAGACACGGTGTGAACCCGTTTTAAAAATACCAAATTCTATATACCTAACAGATTAGCAATTATAACACAAGAGTAATATTGATTTTGATGATAAATACAACATCGTTATAATTATTCAAACTACACAATCCTGTGTGTATAAATGATAAAGTGATGATAAAGGTTGTTTGGATGTATGGATGTTTGAGAAATATGTTCTAGCAAGCCTCTTTGATATCCATAGGAAAACTATTCCACTAATAATAGTATAGTTCCCATAATTCGAAATTTACACGAACGAAGCTAAATGAAGTTTATAACAAGATTGAATGTGTACGATCGAACTAATTGAATCATGATCCACCAAAAGGTCATTTTCCTACAGTTGTGAAATATAATTAGATTGTAATTCGCCTGAACATACATTTCCTCGCTAACGAACTTGATATCATTTTATTAGACAGTGACAGTTACTGACTACGTTGTATTAAACAGATCGGAGAGACTCGACTATACTCGTGTGTAACATCTGACAAATGCTATTACGTGCTATTACTATCTCTGTCTCTGTTAAGTATGTTGGATTAAGGGCCGGTTCCTATATCTTACCGACAATTTATTTGCCTTACTAACGGTTAAAATTTGACGTAATCTCTATACAAGTAAAGTCAAAATTCAACCTACGGTAAGGCAGGGGAGTGAATAGTAAGATATCGGAACCGGCCATGAATCGAGAAGCCAAAGGTGACACAGTTCAAAACCTTTGTATAAGCAACCTTTGATATTAGGGTTATCATTATATGTTAGGTATCAGAAATACACAAGAAAATAAAACATTAATGTGGAAGAATTTAAAAATAATAATTCTTTTTGTTAATTTTATTAATTGGTTTTATTTTAGAGTTAAAAATGGCACTCACTTTACCCTACTTAAACCTAAAACCGGGTATAAGCACCATTGTTTTCAATGACGTTTAATAGTCGATTACGCATCGACCCGATTAGACGATTGCAGATGTCAGTTCATGTAATTCCAAATTTCATTACAGTGCTGCTCAATTGCTTCCTTTGTCCTCTCGTTTCTGTTATCCCACATTTGAACCATCAAACCCCATAAATTTTCTATTGGGTGGAGGTCTGGTGACCTAGACGGCCATGGAATGAGAGTAATTTTATCTCCATGCTGGGTAAACCAATTCGAGACGATTCGGGCGGTATATACTTGACATTTGTCGTAAACGTAGGAGAATACAGGGACTTCTTCAAGTGGGTACACTATTCGCACTGTCGGTAACATTGATTCTTCCAACAAATCGACATAGTTTAATGCGTTTTGACGAGGAGAAATTTGGACAAGTTCACCTATACCTCCGGTACCCATCCAGGCCCACATGTTAGCTGAAATTTGACCAGATAATTGATTAGGCACTACGTGATCCTCTGTGTATCGCGTATTGTTATAACGACACAAAGTTAAGCGACCATGTTGAGAAGATCTAAATAATTTTTCATCTGAAAATACGGTATTAGTCTAGTCAAAGTCTAAATAATTACGTGCAAAATTTAATCTTATATTTTTGTGTGCATTCGTTAAGTGTACTTTCTTAGCGTAATGTCGGTAATGCAGTCCAATACGGTGTAAATGATTTTTTATGGTTTGTAAACAAATGTCGTAACGTGCCGCGAAATATTGGCTACAAGAAAAAGGATGTTCTTCATAATGATGTTGCATATCTGTGCTTTGTCGGTTTGTTATTCAACGAACGCCATGATTATGTTTTCGTCTATCTTCAAAAATGCCCTCTTCAGCGTGCCGTCTGATCCATGTTCTCACTGTGTTCAGACTTATATTTAACACTCGTGATATTTCTCGAATGCCATAGCCTTCCTCATTGAGCACTACAATCTGAGCTCTTTGTTCTGCGAGACTAGCCATTATACATATAATTTAAATAAGTGTTGAATTCTTAGATATTGAGTTCTAATTTTTTTTCTCATTGATTTTACTTGACTTCTGATACACTTTCAGGATGACATTTTATTTTTTAAATTATAATACTTTTTCTATAATGAAAAGAGTTAGAATTATAAGACAGATTTCAGTTCGAGATTAAAATTATTTCAAATCATTACTGTTTTATCTAAAACATATATCTAGTATAATGATAACAAAGTTTAAAATTGCGTAGTTCTCTGAGCCTAATGACGCATTTTTGTTAATGTTTAAAACGTCCTAGTTGCAACACACTCGATAAACCTTACTATTTTGACGGTTTTAAAGAAATTATTAGCAAAGTGGTTCATAATTCAGTTGGTTCGATAGTACTATCGACAAATGGGAGATGAACTACGACTCGGAAAATAGGACAGTTTTCGTAGGAAATATACAAATCAAAAAAACTCTTCAACAAACTGTACGTGAAATACTCCAGTGGAAAAATAAAAGGCAATTTTTAATCGACTTTACGTAAAACTCAATGTTGCACTTAAACGAGTACATCTGAGATACAGATAATGTTATCTATGATCTAAAAAATGTGCAACTCTCACATGAATTGGTACTGTATGTTTCATATCATTCACATGTAGAGTAATAATAAGCACATGCTATAACGGAAAGAAGGCGAATACGCTGTCATACATTCTCGGGCCCAGATTGTAAAAAGATGACAGTGATTAGATATCTTTTTGTTATGTTGACATTTCTTATAATTGTGGTGTGTTTAGTTATTTTGAATGAATTATTCAAGTGGTGTGTTTTAATAGTAATTGTCAAAATTCATTCACTTAAGTCGATTATAGTAATCGATGAATTATTATATTTCTGTCCTTATTTTTAAGATTTTTCGTCTTCCGTATAGGATTTAGGGCTGAGGCTTTTCTTGTTTTAATAGTAAAAATCACGCTTTTTTTAAACCATATCACTACTCATTACATTTCTTTGGCCCAAAAGCTCCGTCTCCTTTGACAAATGAAGTGTGTGTGACTTCGTTGCGGTGTGTATGCATACGAGAACATCCGGCCGGAAGGGATTGTCGTCGGTAGTTTTGTTTGTAATTAACAATGGATGAGGGATGCCACGACATGTCATCTACATCGCTATTTATTTAATAGCTACTAAACTCGACGGCAAATTGCATTATTAAATGCATATGACGGAGCCCTGTTATATAATGATAAAGTTGTACACATTGGACAGATTCCTTTGTACTACAAATAACCACGAAACACGAGAAGACAATGACATGTAATAACAAGCGATATTATTGCATAAGACTGTTCTATTCTCAGAACTATAACCTATATTCCAGGCATTCTAATGTCGCTTAAATATTCATTTTCTACGTAAGCTATTTAAGATGTTTTAAATAATATATATTAAAAATAAGATATTATAATTAAAAATAGCTTTATAAATAAGTTATTTTATACTTTTAGTTTTTGAAGTCAGTTTTGTTAAAACTATTGATATATTTATAAAGATACATGACGCAAACAGGTATTGTTATAATCTCATTTCTAGTAAAAAAATACATTTAAAATGGAACAAAAATGTTTCTCACAAACGAGTAGAGGTCAGGCCGCGGCAATTTAACGCAATTACACAACGATGCAATATTATTATCATTTCATGGATTGTTATAGCAATTTTACTATCAAGCAAATGCGTTACGGTGTTTAAGCGCCGTCAGACAGCTGTAAAATTTAAAAAACCAAGTTCATTTAAAAAACTTATACACCTATCACAAAAAAATTACATTAACTTCAACGATATGCCATATCTAACCAAATTACGCTGCTTATTGGGAGTGATATCATATTTTGATAAAGCCTTTACATGTTTTGGCAAACATAATACATCAGCAAATGCCTAGTAAGACAATAAATGTACAAACATTCATTAAAAATCAATGTCAGTTGCTGGGTTTTGAAATAGCACAGCTAATTTCGAATTAAATCAAAACAAACGTAGAGGGATTGTAATTAATTTTAAACTAAACTAACTTTTAAATGAACTTATCATTAATTCGTTGTACAGTCCGTAAGCTCTGGTTTATGGACTACAATGAAGTTTCGCTTCGTTAAATAGTAGGCAATTTAAAGTTTTGATATGTGAGCCATTAAGACCAATCGGTGCTTCATTCTAATCTTCACAGTAGACCTGCATAAGGAAACGAGCATGTATTTGGCACTTCAAAAGGGCGTAGTTAACAGCGTGACAACAGACAAAAAGCGTTTTTTGATCGATTTCTCAGCCCTTGTTACAGTAATTATACATACTTTATTGTGGTGAAAAAAATATATGTCAATCTTGATCATATTTCTGAGGTGAACTATGTACTCAAAACGCATTTTCGATAAATTTTCTCGATAGAAAATAATTGCAAAGTAACCTCTAAACGTGTTCTTCAATCTTGTGTCATGTTATTACTGTTAATCGTACATCGCTAAAATGAATAACAGTAACATATCATATTATACGAAATATACTAATTATAGTTTTTTTATTCGGTTACTTAGAGAATTTGCAAGTAATTAATTATTTTATTATAAATGACTTCAAAAATCACGCTTGCCGGTCCCAATGTATGGAATTTATCAATACGCCGGACGGCTCGGTGCTGTGTACACGCGTCGCTCTGCTCGAGCGTGCTATTCGAAATTAAATTTTAAATAAATGAAGGAGCAATAATAACCACAATTTCGAGCCGATTGAGCTATACTTATTTGGCGTATACGGTAGAGGACTGGTCTAAATCACAGACACAGAAATGTGTAGGTTCGAATCCTACTAGCTTTACTTGATCTAGTAGATTTTTTTATTTTTATATCAAAGTTGATAAAATGGTCTTTTTCTCTTCTTAAATAATATTATAAAATGCAATAAAAATACTTTTCTATTAGGTTGGGGAAAAAGTTTGTTCGCATTTTATATAAAAATTCAAAGAGTTTTTTTATATAGTTTATTTATATTTGACTAAAGTATGTAGGTGCCATTTTGTTGGATAACTTTTTGCCATCTTGTAGACAGAGACGTGATCCCATTGCAATAAAAAATTTTGGGCTTCTGATCAAAAAACTGCGACAAGTGGTTTTGGCAGTCCTCTCGTGATGTTAACCTGTCACTGCCTAAGGAATTCTGAAGAGACCGAAAGAGGTGAAAAACTGAAGGTACAAGGTCAGGACTATACGGCGGATGCATTAACACCTCCCAGCCAAACTTTCGTAATTTTTGGTGAGTGGCTAAAAATGTGAGGTCTAACGTTATCATGGTGAAAAACCACACCCCTTCTGTTGATTAATTCCGGCCGCTTTCTCTCAACTTTTTGCTTTAATCTCATCAGTTGTTCGCAGTACAGTTCAGAATCAATGGTCCTGCCTGGCGGTAACAGGTCATAATGAATAATGCCCTTCCAATCCCACCATACACACAGCATCATCTTGTTGCGAGTTAACCCGGGTTTCGCCACAGTCTGTGAAGCCTGACCGGCCTTTGATCACGATCTTTTTCGCACGTTCTTGTCGTACGTGATCCACTTTTCATCACCAGTGATCAGCTTCTTCAAAAATAGTTCGGTTTCATTACGTCGTAGTAAAGAATCACAAATGAGTACACGGTTCATTAGGTTTCTTTCAGTGAGCTCATGAGGCACCCAAATATCGAGCTTTTTTGTACACCCGGCTTTTTTCAAATGCGCCAAAACCGTTTTGTGGTCAATTCCCAGTTCTCCAGCTACATCGTAACTACTAATATGCCGATCTTGCTCCACTATTTTTTATCCTTTTATGGAAAGACTATTGAACCGATTTGGATGAAACTGGGTACATATATAACTTTAATACCGAGAGTGGCCAAGAGATACTTTTCATCCCGAAAAATGAGATAGTTTCCGGGATGAAAATATATGTGGCCGAACGGGCCTAAATGATAAAATGAAATGACCGAAATGACTGAAAAAAATCCTGTTCTACTTTCTGAGATAATCTTTACATACATCTATCCTATTATCCGGGATGAAAAGTGTCCCTTGTTCATCGTCATTATTAAATTACATATATACCGAATTTCAGCCAAATCGTAATATTTTTTCCGTAAAAGCAGAACAAACAGAAGGACAAATATATTTTTATCCCGGAAACTATCACTTTTCCGGGATAATATGCATCCTATGTTCATTCTCGGCATCGAACATATATATATGTATATATATATATATATATATATATATATATATATATATATATATATATATATATATATATATATATATATATATGAGTTTACTGAGTTTCAGCCAAATTGGTTCAGTAATTTTTCCGTGAAAAGGGAACAGACAGACAGACAGTTACTTTCGCATTTATATTAATATATACCTATATATGGATTCATTGTTGTTCCATAATACAATTACATCATTTTAATAAAGTTTACTCGTCTAAAAAATTATTAAAATAAAAAGAAA
Source organism: Dendrolimus houi (assembly GCA_039645545.1). Classification (NCBI taxonomy): domain Eukaryota; kingdom Metazoa; phylum Arthropoda; class Insecta; order Lepidoptera; family Lasiocampidae; genus Dendrolimus; species Dendrolimus houi. Next base: position 13,746,310 of record CM077129.1, read on the forward strand.
CATATAGTCTGAGGAAGATTTGAACCCTGTACCTCCTAGTTATTATTGCGCTCGGTGAACCGTTGAGCTAAAGACGCTTAGGAAATTGGGTCAAAATTTCAATACCTATTAAGCTTATAAACGATCTGTCTCACTTTAGGATATTTTGTCTCGCTCTCGTGCTCGACAGCCTTAGAATGAAATAAATTGAATCAAGTTGGTATGCACACGGTGCGCGTGGGTATGTTCAGTTGCAATATTTCGCCACGCTCGAACTTTTATTACGCGCTGTTTCATCGAAGTAAATATCGGGCGTGCGGGGTAGATTTTCTGAAACACCGATTTGAATCAGGTCTACATAGCCTCTTAAGTTAAAACAACAGACATGTTTTATCGTTTTTAACAGACTTAAACAAAGGAGGTTCTCAATCCGTCGTGTAAATATTTTTTATGTATGTTTAATCATAACTTTTCTGAACCGATTTTGGAAATTCTTTTAGCCTTAGATTCAGCTTCAAAATAGTTACCTAGAAATTGCAATGTTATTGGATACCATATGTATTAACTTAGAATTGAAAATCAAAAGTTTTCTGGCAGAAAAGAAACCGTCTTCAAGAGTAACAACTAACATGCATAAACTGGATATTTTCTACACCATCTTGAATTCGGTGCCAAGTAAAACATAAAAAACTACAACAATTTTGCAAAACACGCTGGCTTTAAGATGTGAAAAATATTTATTTTATGCCTTTTACTTAGTTACTCTTGACGTCGGTTTCTTTTTTGAAAGAAATTTTTATACAAAACAGTTTCAGTAAAATGTGATTCTGTATTTCTCCCATAATAGCGTTTTCTTTTTTCTGATCATTATATTATTATTAAAATTCACTGTAAATATTTTATTAAACTCAAAATTAAAATCTGTAAACTAATACTATTTACAATGTTGTGTTATTTATAAAACTTTTAATACCTAACCAACGTACAAAATAAATTAAGATACCATTAGCAAGTATTGTCATTGAAGCTCTAATTATATACCAATTTATCACTGACTAGAAACTGCTACTAATAAGCAAAAGGACACAAAACAGTAAAATAAATTATTATCTCGTCGGTGTTTAGGTTACGCGGTCGAAATAACAAGTACTAGGAATATGAAATACCTAAATATTAGGGAGAGATACAGACCGAAATAACCATGCCTAGTCATTTTATTTGTCATGAACAAACATACAAAATATAATATTAAAAATAAATAATTATTTTATACAATATGAACCCTTAAAAGTTTCACTATTGGGCTCTATTGACCCAATATTGAGGAACGGACGACATACCGCCATGGTTTTCAAAAGAAGATTGGCAGATTTCACATGGGACATCTCATTGTCCAGGTTTTCTCACGTTCCTTGTCTTCGCGACCACATGTGACAATATCAATAATATGCTTCATTAGGCCAGAAAATACTGCATAAGCGATGCATACTTTCTACCCGAGAATATTCTATGCCCTTGGGATGAGGAACTAGTTATCGTCTTAAGAATTAAGTTTCCACGACATTTATTTTATAAACATAAACAGTATATTAATTATAAAAACCATAGGAGAGTCGTAGTAAATGTCCAAACATTCTTCCTGTTTGGACATTTACTACGGACATGACGCCCTTCTGTGTGAGCTAATAGAAGGCAAAGTGGAAGGTAGAAGAGGAAAGGGAAAACCTAGGAGGGCGTTTATCGGACAAACAAAGCAAAGCATAGGTGCCGTGTCGTATAAAGAAATGAAACAGCTGGCCGAGAATAGAGAGGATCGGAGGAGGTTCCACCGACAAGATTTAATCTCTTAAATGTTACGATTATGATGGCAGCGTATTAAATAAAAATGATCTTTAAATCCTATCAAGTGAACAACCAACACTTGTAGGATTTTATTCCATAACACTTTGGTTATATAGAGGTTATATAATCAAAGCTATAACATCCTGTAAAAACTAAATCGTGGACACACGCCACTACCTATTTTTACGCTCCTCATACGGTCGAGAATTATGTGGATTTTTATTGGGGTTTTTTATACTAAGACTAATTATTGACTAATAATGATGTACGCATACGTTTTCATATAAGCTCTAGTTAAGTCATGTCGCATATAAGCTACCTCTTACATCTGGGGGCTACCGTTTATCAGACTGACCAATTTGCCGTTTTCCAACCTCGGGCCGTTCGTATCACTTACTGATACGACATCAACAGACAGTTAAGAATCATTTGTCTACTTACCAGAGATTCTGCGTCTCTATGCGTATTCTACTATCCGTACAACGGAGTGTTTTGAACTTTACAATCTTGCGAACGTTAGTCTCACATTCACAATCGCTCTTTTGACCATTGGTGGAATGTTGATCGTCATTTTATGGATCTACCACGCAAAACTACGCATCGGTCCTTTAGAATGTTTATTCCATGTACAACATCTGCGCTACGATATTTATTCTACGATACCAGCCTCGCATTAGCGACGCTCCTGGTGTTGTGTGTAAGTAAACTAGTAGAGACTGGCAGTGAACACTATCCATCAGGTGCGCTGGATACCCGCTTCAGGCAATAGAAACCTTTACCTATATTATACTATGCAATTTTATGTGTATTATTTTCCTCTTGGGATATTATACATTGCATAAAAACTGATTTTCTCATGTCTATATAAAAGTGGATGTGAACAAATTAGAATTTTTTATGCCTGGAAATAATTTCCATAGTATACGAATTTAAAGTTTCTGGGAGCAAAGCCACGTGGAAAACACTATACTTATATAAATCTAGAAAAACAAAGTTTTTGCCTTAGTGGTTCGAAGGTCTTGCTGCTTATCTATGAGCTTAAGGACGCGACATTTTTATAGCTTTACTAATTTACTGTAGGGTTATAATTTACATAAGCATGTGTAACGTAGACGTAATAGTAGTATATTATTAACAGTAGTCATTAAATGAGTCTTTAGCATTTATAAGCTCGTTACACGGCTGACGGGTATTGGGGACGGGATGAATGGGTGAAACGTTGTACGCAAACTTCACGCTACGCTGCAGGGAAAACGGGAAATGGCAAACCTCTCCATTTACAACGGGAAAAGGGTAAAAGGAAATTGTTCGTTCGACAACCGGCACCATATACTGGCAGGTACGTAACCTAGCACATTTAGGCCTGGAAGTAGATTGGATCGTATTACGTATACGTGACCATTAAGATTGGGTGTGAAGCGAATCTTAAAGAGACCTTTGACATAATAAGTTAATTATGTGTATAAAATCGAAGTATTAAAAATCGGCTAAGTGTTTTATAGACGCACAAAAAAGCGTTTCGACAAAAACGAATCGATAGATGTCATTTAAACCATTTTTGTTGCCTTATTTTAAGCTTTAACATCATAATTTTCATCAGTTCTAAAGATAAAATAGGAGTAATCGAATAAACTTTATACGACTTTGGAAGTAAATGTTTCACCTTCCACTTTATTTAATGAAAAAAAAATCGTTAAGGATCTTGATCTTTCAATATCCCAACACCTTTGTCAACCTATCTACTGAAAATAAGTCATTCTTGCCACCCTCAGTTAAATGTATGACGGCCACCCATAATTTTTGTAACGGTATATAGAATAAACCTTCCTACTAAATTTTATACATATAATAGGTTTTGGGTTTTGGGAAAATTAGCTGTGACATAAAAGACAGACGGAGATCACGATGTTATAAAGTACTGTTATTAACCTAAAAACTAATGAATATGTGAACACATTTATTCCAAAAAATTATTAATTTACAGAGCCCATGTCAGTCGATTGTGTGTAAAGCGTTCAATTTGGTCATCATCCAGTTCCACTAGCGATAGATTAGTTAACATGAACTACTTCCGCTGATAAAAATATTATTTTATAAATTGATAAATTATATATTCATAAGTTTACTAAATACTTTTCAAACGTCATTATTAAAACTGTCTGTGTCTAGTAATAAAAGTTTTATGACAAACTGTTCAATTTTAAGGCCGCGCAGAAGTGTCAAAGAAACATTCAAATATAGTAACTTTCACATTATTATATCTATAAATATATGGACTTTTTATTTAAAATATTTTTTATAGATATGAATAAACAATACAATGCAAGAAAACTTAACTTATTCGTATTATATTCTACTCATAGTCCCTCAATACTATAAGTAGAATACTGAGCCCAGATCACCGTCTTCTATGGGTAAGGTGCCCAGAAGGCTGGCTACGTTTCCTATGTATATGGATAGAAAGAAACTTAGCAAACTTAATGGCAGACTATTCCAAGAAACACAGCGTTAACTATTATATATACTATATGTAAATTGATAATATTAATGAAAATATTGTAAGATTCTGTGTCGGAGCAAATGAATACGTAATGCTTGTAACCTCCGGATAAGATTATTCAAGTATACAGTGTATATAGTACTACTGTACATTCTATGCATACTGAACATAAACCTGATTCTACATTCATGCAACTTCGAGAATTTATAGGTATTCCTAGAGTTTCTAAAGCGCATAGTCATGCATATCAAGTCAATTGGAAGGGATTCCAACAATTTATTCGCAAGTAGTAACTTTGAGAAATACTGTGACAATTTATGCCGAAAATATAGAGAATACAAAATAAACAATTGAAAAATCAGTTAAAAATTCAACATCTTAATAATTTTGTTTTCATCTCACACATGTTACGTCCATTACGATGAGTCGACATTACTGACATCTGGCTAACACAGTAGAATTAACATTTCAGGCAACATTGACGTGAATATTGGGATTGTCACTTCTTGTAATATTCTTCCATACCTTTATATAATTAGAAATGATAAAGACTACCTTTAGTATTGACCTTTTAATTAAGTTCATATAACTAGGGAATAATTATTTACAAGTTTTTCCTTTTAATAAATTAGTATGACTAATTGACTACTACATATAAATAAACTGTGCGATATTATAAGCGCTTATTATAGTTTTTTATTAAATGAGAACCATACACAGATTGCCCATCTGATAGTAAGTGGTTACCGTCACCTGTGGACATTTGCAACAGCAAAGGTCATTGGTCAACCTCGAAGGGGGGACTGGAACCTAGCCACCGGTGCCGGAACACAACTCAAGGTTGTTATGGCGGCATACTCTAGACCAGGGGTGGTGATCATCCAGACGGGCAAACGCCCTACCATCTGGCTACGGATTGATTTGTCCCTTCTTACGACAGAACGCCCGGCAGCAGGAATTAGTAAAAGTAGAATTAGATAAAAAGTCAGACTATAATCTATCCCTGTGCCAAATTTCGTCCAAATCCATTCAACCGTTCTAGCATGATTAAGCAAGAAACATCTATCCAAATTTTTACATCTATAATATCTAAATATATATAATTGCAATCCACGAATATAGTGACTCATCACGATATCTCAGGAACTATAATCTATAGACTTGAAATTTGGTAGGGACCTTCCTTTCAGCAAGTAGAGGTCAGCTAAGAACGGATTTTACGGCACGCGAAGCGGGCGGGTATCAGCTAGTTAATAATATTATAGTACATAATGTATATAATATTATGGTACAGATATATAATTTTGGAACCGGTAAATAAGGTTGACTGACGTAGCCGAGGTAAACATTTCAACTCACTTTTTGTATACCACCCTGATTTAGGGGGGAAAGGGTCCCAAAATTAGCGTCATGTCACAGGTTAAAGCACGTGACAAACAAATGATTGTTGCATTAATTATTCAACAAGCCGTAAATTAGCCGTGTTGCAGGAAGCAGCTCCAAATGACTTTGCAAGCAAACGTGCCAGGGACGTGTTCGGCACGCGTAATCATGCACCCGCGTCATTAAAACCCTCACAAATTATATACTGAAGCAACCCTCATTTGTAAAAGAAAGTACAACACGTACATCAATTATATGCCACGCAGCCTTCTGAATAGTTTTTACTTCGCGAAACATACAGCAATTATTTGTATAATGACAGTATCTTTATATTATATTTCAAAATATAATGACAGTATATTTCATCCGAGCAGGAACGGAGAAAGAATACAATTTTCTGCAGCTGGGCGGCTAGTCGTAAGAGGCGAAAAAACAATCCACAATCAGGTGGTAGATTAATTGCCTGTCTGGATGGTTACCACCCCTGGTCTAGAGTGTGACATAACAACCTTGAGTTGTATTCCGGCATTAATAGCCAAGTTCCAGTCTCCTTTTAGAGAGTGGCAGCACATTGCTAGCACCTTTATTGTTACTAATGTCCATAGGCGATGGTAACCGCTTTCTATCCGTTGGGCTGTCTGCCTGTCTGCTGAACACATGCAATAAAAAATACATATTATTAGAAAATAGAAATTAAATGGGATTGTATTTCAAAGCTTAATTACCGAAGATGAAATGCTGAATTATTATAGATTTCAAAGAACGCTTATCAAACAATGTTTTCCATATGAGAATAGCATATACCTATTGTTACGAGCTACAGGACTCGAATTAAAAATCCCGTTGGAACTACTATAGAATTTATTAGAACTGTACAAACACGTATAAAACAAATACAAATAAAACTGGATGCAATCAGTTCACACTGCACTATTCAATACAATTCGAACGCGCAAAGTCCGTCGTTTATATCGCTAGTTGAGAGTACTATAAAACGTCTTACTTGCTTCGTAGTCGTCGCTTGACTGCCCCTCGCCCCTCCATTCGGGCATCGTCTTATAATAACTACACAGTACAAAGGAATTGGAGGCGCACACTGAGTTTCTAAGAAATATTAATTTGCACACCTGCGAACGTCCACAAAGTCATAACAATGGGGATTAGTTCGACGCTAATGATAGTTATAAAACAAGTAAAAAGACAATAGCATGTTTTTCTTAACTACAAATTAGACATAGACATAGACATAGACAACACTTTATTGTTCACCAAATCAAAAATTACAAAAAAAGTACAAGACAATAGTTACTTGTCAAATTGTAAAATTGTTGTAAAATTCAAAAGACAAAAGAGTTCCTTAATCCGGGAGGACAATAAGCTGCGCTTACAATAGTCTGTGCGGCTTATCTTTGACGGCATGTAACACTGTGTAAGTAAACGAAGTGAATAATTTACTTGCAAGCACATAAGTATATTAATATTATATGTAATCAGATAATGTTACACAAAATTGAATAAAGCTGTAGTGTAATTGGTTTGAAAAAAAATACTGTCCTATAAAGAAGATTGTATTATTCAACACCGGAGGTTATGTTCATTTAATAGTGAATGCCGAATATTACAAGCTACCAACGTTAATACAAAAAAATGCACTTCCAGCGGAACGAAGCGGATTCTGTTTATTAGGTTGAAGAAGCTTGCAGGCTACATAAAATATTACACTAGGGCCTATAGATGCGAAGCAGTGATTTGATTCAGGTAATAAACACTCTGAGGTAAAGTTAATATATTTAGTTTGAAAATTGTAATCTTTACTTATTGCGAAGTTGGCAAACAGACAGACGACTAATCTAATGGAAAGTTATTACTGTCACCTATAGACATATGTAACAACAGAGGTGAAGCCACCGTGTTGCCAGCCTTTAGAATGGGGTAATGGGGATGGATGGGGATAGGAGGGATGGAATAAAGGGAATAGGATAGAACGTAGGTTCTCAAAGTAGGCGGTACTGCCTCCCAATGGATGCTGAAGCTATCTGAGGGGCGATTGAGAGTTCATGTAATACTGGTGCGCGCTAAATAAAAATCAGTGGGCAGTGGAAAGTGTAACATAAGATAAATGTAAAACAATTTTCATATACAATATAATGTCTCTTTAGCATGTGTAGTTTCTGCTCTAAACGTCGAGATATTTGAATGACCCGCAATTCAGTAAATTTTTTACAGATTCAGTACATTTTCAGCTCTGAATTCGGTACGCGTTGAAAATCAATCGCAGCAACACTATCCAGACGTTTCATTCATTTGAAAATTATTGTGTTATTTGGTGGAAGGAGGGTTTAGTGCAATAACAACTCTATCGACAAAAAAAGGATATTAGTTGCAGATAACTAAACGTGGAGATTTGAGAATGTTGTTGACAAAAACAAAATCAAACGTTAATAAATTGGAACAAGCACATAAGACTCATCCTTCAGATAAATTTGTTGTCAAAAGTCTAATTTTTAATAAATAAATAATTATGTTATGTTAAATGTAGATATTTACTATTAATTTTTGAATACACAAAATAACTGAACATAAGCCGTTATTGTTTATTTCTCTGCATATTTCTGTAAAAAATTTAAATGAAAAATTTTTGGGGGCCGTTAGGTATACAATTTTTCCTAAAGAGCGGTATACCAAGAAAGTTTGAGAAGCACTGCGATGTATAGATCAAACAGGTGGAACGGGATTGAGGGGATGGGATAGGGGAAGGAGAATTGGGCCATTGGAACTCTCACTCATCATACCAAACAGGATTAGCTCCAACTCAAAGCTAGCATTTCACGCCAATGCTCCGGGAAAGCGTGGTATCGCACCGTTGAGCCGGCCCGCGAGCTGTAAACATGATATTGATATCATGATATTGATAACATATCTTGTCAAAGAAGTTAATAGTATTAAAACCTATTCAAAACGTTGGACTAAGTGCACTTTAAAGGTCATATTTATGTATAACCCGACAAAATACAGTAACCCAATTTCACCCCAATCGGGCACTTGTCATGTGAGCGATGGGTACGACGGACTGATGACAGATTTAGTCGTCTAAAGCTTTCACGTTCAAATCAGGAAACTCTTACAAATGTTATAGACTAGCTGCGCCCCGCGGTTTTACCCGCGTGGTGATAGAAAATCGTTATATTTTGGATAATTCTCACTCACTATATCTTTATAAATTATAGCCTGTGTTATTCTGATGTGTAAGCTATATTATTGTAAAGTTTCATCAAAATTCATTCAGTAGTTTTTGCGTGAAAGAGTAACAAATATACATCCATACATACATTCTTACAAAATTTCGCGTTTATAATATTAGTAGGATGTAATGCGATCACGAATTTTACCGAAGTATTTTAAAATAGATTTTATTATTTATTTTATTTTTTCTGGCCAGCGATTACTGCAGATTTAAACAACCTGTTAAAGTTTGCAATTGTATGCATTAAAACCGGTGAAGTGTGCGTCGTACAAGATACCGTTCGTGATTTTACTATATTTATGTAATTATATAGCAACATATTGTTACGAATTTGTAGAGGATTTGTAGGATGTAAATTCGAAAATGCCGTAGGAATTATCACAAAGTTTATTAGAAGTACACATACGTAATTCACAGTTCTTACAAGTATAGCCCAATACAACAAAACCAAACCATAGGGCAGAAAATCGTTATCACATATATCGCGCCAAGTTCGTCGTTACAAGATACTCGCTCCGAAAGTGCACTAGGTAACGCTTCATTCGCAGTCAGAACACGACTGTCGTATTTCCCGACTGGCCGACCCTCATCCAATTATAAATTAGACATGGCTTCCTAGCATCATGCCACCCATTGGTTCTTGAAATCGTTTAATGGTCAGCTTAATGGCTTCCAAGAATTTGCATGAAATACCAACAGAGGAAAGAAGGTTTTATGATGTCTTACGGCGACGTGAACAAAGTGATTATCGCAAACAATAGATCACTCAAATTCAAAGGGGTAATAAGACACCTGCAAAGGATTAGTATTGGCTTGCAGCAATATAGATTACACCTTTCTCTCAAATTTCATCTAGTTTTTGAAAACAAATATCTGTGACATGCATAAACGGACATGGTGATTGTATTAGGTTTCCGTTTTTGTCCAATTGTCTACGGAGCCCTTAAAACCGGAGACCAACATAGGATACTAAACTGAAAAATAGCGTTTGAGAGCCGACGTCTACACGAGAAAGGCCGCGTGGAAGGCACTAGACAAATGTATCTTTATCTTTTACTAGCGGTCTCGACAGTCGTTGTCCTGCCTTGACAAAATAAAAATCTAGAACCCGATTCCAGCCCTAGCTACCGGGTCTAATGTGAATCTAAACCCCCCCAGGACCCACTCAAAGACACATAAAATTTCACCAAAATTGTAGAACCCGATTCCAGAGCGCCCAGTATTTTGTTTAGATTGATGGGTTACATTATCGAAATTTTAGTAGGGATCCCTAATTTTTATATAGCCTATATATTAATCAGGGATAATGTAGCATTCGAATGGTGGAAGATTTTTTTAATTGGTCCAGTAGTTTTTGAGTTTATTCATTACAAACATACAAAACTAAAAACCTTTGATCTTTATAATATTATCATCTTCGACTGGCAACCGGCTCGGTTTTTATCGAACATGGTCAAACGTGTAAAATATGTATAAGAAGTATTTCAAGGTGACAACTTACGAAAATAGATATGATCACAGGGCGAAAACTACCGATTCGATTTTGATAATATGTGATAGATTTGGCAAAGATAACGTTAAAGAATTTATGACTGAGGAAACAATATTGTAAAGGAAATTTTCTAAGCAAATTTATTTACATCATATCTATGTAAACTTATTTACAGGCTTTTCACTTATTTTACAGTAACATATTTTATAACTATACCGTTAAAACTAAGCCTGTGAATATTTAGAGGCGCGGCGATTATTACGCTAGACCATCGCGGCAGTCAACATTCATTAATTATTTTTAAACAAATAAAAACAGTGCACAGCGTGTAGAATGTCCTTAGATAAGAACTGCAAAAAAGATGATTCATTTAAAAAAAATTCACTAAGTCAACTGTAAGGTAGAAAATACGGAATAAAAAATTGAGGATGTAGATAGAACTCAAAAAACAATGAAGTTTACTAGTTATGCCAAATAACTAGAGACATAGGACTTTTTGGTTTGACGTTATTTTTAGGAATTCGCAGTAAAATGAACTAGAAACTAGTAGAAACGGTAGCCGTTTTCATAGTGTGTCGTCCTAAACACTTGGTCGGTTTCCATAGTGTTTTTTTACTAGCGCATATAGGCGGTTTACATTCACGCTTGACTTGAAATTCCCGCGGGATTCCCGGGACACAAAGTACCACAGCATTTAAAAAATAATGTTGGGTATCGTTTTAGTGAAACCTGTGCCGGAATAAACTAATTATTATTAGTTAGTTAGTAGTTATTAAAATTTATTATAAAATTCCCGGGATAAATAATAACACACTTTTTATTATATAAAATTTGCTATCGAACAGTGACAAAATCACATTGGAATCCGATTTTTTTAATCTGGCCATATTAAATAATTCCCAGAAAAATTCCCTCGGGAATACCAGGATTGAAAATAGCGCAGATTTTAAGTCTAAGAATTTGCTGTCGATCATCGAAAACCGCATCAAAATCGGCCAATTAGTTTTTACGTGAATCCCGAACAAGAAATCTAAACAAAATTGCATCGTATTCTCCGTCGTTTGTATAGTCTATTCCAGTTGTTTTTTTTTTTATATTTTCAATGTACAGACATAGCATGTTAAGAATTTTATAATATTATAGATTATTATTACCAGGGCCGCCTTGACCCGGGGTGGAAGGGATGCGTGTGGCATCCGGCCGCGGGGACCTAGGGGGCGCAAGCTGTTCGCCATATACATACCACGCGACGATCAGACGGATGGACACGAGGATTTCTTAAAGTCTCTGCTTTTGCTAAACTGCCTGCGGAACCCTAAAAATGGAGCATAGTAAATAAATGTTATTTTTATAGATGGCAAGGGGACTCAAGCTGATTTTCGCATCCCGGCGTCCAATACAGTTAAGACGGCCCTGGTTGTTATTTATGAAAGAATTCACCAAAAAGATTTTTAAAAGGCACATAGTAACTGTATCAGTAATACGTATAAAACTTGAGAAATGACCTTCTTATATATTTAGATCAAATACACGGCAGTTCACCTTATTAGGTTAGTTAGCACTTGGAAATCGTTTAGATGCAGGGAGGCGAGAGCGCGCGCAGTTCACAGTACATTGGAGTTCTTTATGCCGAAAATAGACCGCCCTTAGTGTTTTCCCAGTACTTGGATATATGGAATCTACTTTGGAAAGGTTGTGCGTTCCTTACATGTTTGCGTTTCAAAGGCCTTTGATTTTCCTATTACTATCACTTTGATCTGGCCTATTGCAATAACGGACCAATGGATTTTACGTAAGTATTTATTTTGTATTAAACGTGTAATTTCGTAAACAGAACTAAGCTTTAACAGGCGATGGCTATCAATTATCAAATAAGAGCTAAAAGGTATTTGTTACCAGTCCATAAAATTAAAATAAAGAGGTAAGTGTCTATTTAATTTGCATTATGCTCATATTTCTCATGCTGCGGCTTAAACTGCGTTAGCGTTAAAGATTTAAGCTGCAGCCGAATGCGTCTTACTTAAAGCGTTAAAACATAACGTCGTTAACGCAAAGCCACATTAGTGTATATGCATACATTATCTGTCAATATTAAACGTCATTAACAATGTCGCATCTCAAATTACTCATTACAACCACATCTGCGTGAGCCGCCTTTATGCCAGACTCATTAATGTTATCCCATTAACTTTATCCCAGACGAAGCGCACCATCAGTAAAATAACGAATTAGATAAAAATTAAAATAAATTATTCTTTGTTACTTTACCAACAAAGGAGTTAGATTATAATTTTCATGTAAACAGTTTAGATATTCGAAATTTATGATCAAAGATGTTCTTCACCATCATGTCTCTAACAATCGCTTTTGTCCTCCACTATGATTACTGATAAGAGTGTTTCCATTATTTATAATACCGGAACTACTTATGTTGTATTTTTTTTTATTAGCCATTGGTAAAAGGCTGACAGCTTGCAGTTTATTACATAAAAACAAAGCTGTTAAATTGTGTACATATTTCTTTAATGTATTGTCACTAGTAGTATACAGCTGGACGTTTAATAAATGATTCTCCATATTCTACACAAGTCCCTAAAATGCATAAAATGATCCATTATCAGCGTTATTTTTTAGAACACGTCACCCGGCCGGCATCTGTCTTGTAAACTGCGGATCCGTTTGCGGTAGAATATATCACACATTTTCTAAAGCAAACAGTACTGTACTCTATTTTCATCCCCATTATTGAATATATCAATAATGATAATCATGTCATTTTTAAGACCGTGCAGAAGAAACAAATAATCATGTAAAGTTACTTTCACTTCAAATATTAAGTAAAAAGATTTAATTTTAAACTTAGAATTAATACATATTTACTGACCTGTGCAATATGCGCTAAAATTCAGGACAGCAAGTGTGCTATAGATACGTCTTCATAGAAAATCGTGTATGCGGACTTTTGTAAAGCTAATCTGAATCCGTCTTAAACATCGACGCGGCCTATATACTAACAAAATTTAATAGAGATATACAAGTACTACAACAACCTGTGGCTTTGGTTGTTTCTAAAATTTACAATATCTTGCACAAAAAATATTATTATTCATTATATTTTCTAAACTACCAATCTCTTTGCGGTTAACGTGAGTCTTTCATTCCATAAAATCTCATTTCATAACAACATAATATTAAATCACGCACATCGTTGGTGTCATTCATACGTATAGTGGCGGAATGAAAGTTCGCCAGTTTTCAAATTGATTCATTCTACGTTCCGCGAGTACATGTCACCTTTTCAAACTAAGTCTCAAAACAGACTGTTCTACAGAAAATTATGTTTGACTGTTTGACAATAAAGTTTAAAATTACTTAGATGAAAGTTGTTTGATTTTATATCTTGTCTAAGAAGATTGGTTAGAGATGTAAAACCTTTTTATTGGTTTTAATATTTATGATAAACGTTGTGATTATATCCTCTTTGTTTCTTATTTTTAATCTCAGCATCTGTCATTGCCAATATTGCAATTTTCTTTTTTCAAGATTCTATCTATACATACAAATAAATAAAAGTAAATATCTGTTTGTAACGTCAGAATAACAGCTTCTTACAAAATGCATATGAAAATATATACGGTACCTATAAAAAACAATTTTAAACATTTTTGTCTGTCTGGATGTTCCGGCTAATCTCTAAATCAGCTGAACCGATTTTGACGTGACTTTCACTGGCAGATAGCTGATATTATAAGTAGTAACTTAGGGTACCCTATTTTTACAACGACGTCGCGGGCATAACTATTATTTTATAAACGTAACATTCATTAAAATGTTGACAGTACTGTTTCTTGTACTCGTGCAAGCAATAATCGACTTTAAAGTGACGAACATTTTAATTCCGTGAGTGTACGTTTACATTAAAATCTTTATACTATAATATCTTTATAAAATTAAAAATATATGAAAAGCCTGTGAATACACGAAATATATAAATAGAAACCGAAATCAACTTTTATAAAATATAATACCAAATCACTAGCTTTATTAATTTTGTAAGAAAAATCAAATTCATTTTATCGAAGGTCGTGTATGTGTGTGTGTGTGTGTACAACACACACAAACATTGAACGAACTTTTATTCATATTAAACATTGTTATTATTACTTAGTAGGTACAAACTTCCCAGTGCCGTTGCCCATACAAAACGGGAAACCTAAAGCGTAACTAGAGCGCTATTCACTTTTCAACCTTTATGAGAAGCGGAAAAACTTTCTTAATGGACGCCGCTCTAATGAAAGAAGTTATCCTCCTACGTTCGTAGATATGGTGTCAAAGCGTCTTAGTAGGTCAGTCAGTTCTAATAGAGATGTGATATTTTAGATTTAGTTTATTTATCTATATATTAATACGTGAAGCAAAAACTTTGTACTCCTTTTTATGAAGATTGCGCGGACAGAGGAGTATGAAATTTCGCACACTTATAGTTTATATAGAGAAGAAGCGAATGCTAAAATATTTTTAAATTATGCATAAAAAATACATTAAATCAATAAAAAAACATTACACACACTACCATGTGTTTGACACACACACGCATATATACTCTTTTGTTTATTGTTCAAGTCAATTGACAGTGTAGCCTTGGCGAAGTCTGTGATTATAGAAGTATATAGTCTTTGACGTTAATTATTATGGTCGAATTTCGAGCACAGGCAACCACTAGTAAAGATAAATGTATCAGTTACATACCGTATAACTTTCAAGAAATACAGCAGTATGTGCCTTATTCAGTATTCTAGGTACTCGTGGATTTATTTTATCTTTTTAAATCTATATTAATATTATATGTGCGAAAGTTTTAATGGATGTTTATCAAGCCAGAACGGCTGAACGGAACTGGATAAAATCTGCACAGTTAGGTTATAGTTTGGAATAGCACATGGATACTTTTTATCTGGAAAAATATACGGTTCCAGTGGGAACATTACCGGGACCGAAGCCGTGGGGAAAAGTTAGTAATCTAAATGTTATTGAAGAATAATATAAAAACATAGGAGTTAAAAAATTAGTGAGCGTGTACGAATACAACTTGCGCATTTTAAGGTTCACCTACAGATACAGTGCGAATAAAATCTTATTCACTCAACTTTAATAACGAATAGTTTTTTTTTATAGTAATACACTTCAATAATAATACATTATTTTTATGGCCAGTGGTCTGCAGAAACATAAATTATTTATTTTCCCGCCTGAGAAAGGTTTTAATAAATCTTCTCTCAAGTGTAAATAAGGTTCGAGCCTTCAACGCTTGGGTCATGCCAGCATTAGCATACTCCTAAGATGGACTCAAACTGAATTATGACGTTCTATGCAGACGGCTACGTTGTTTAATGACAACGCATTGGATGCACCACCCACGCTCGTCTGTGACGAGACTATACATCCCACGGAAATGTGGTGGTGGCGGGTTTTTAAATACCGAAGACTACCACAGCCGTGAGGTGTAATCTCTGAGAATATTTTCTTAAAGCCGGCGCACCGTGTGTATGCCTTACGGTATAGTGTCAGTTGATAAAGGGTTCAACCCCGCTGTCCTTAGCGAAACAGAACTGGCAGAGGCCGTTAGTAATAAGTGCGTCTGATCGTATGGACGTATGGAAGAGCAAGGAGCTGCATAGAAGGTTCTATCAGGTTTTAACAGAGCCTGATGTGGACCCACTAGCGTCGGTGAACTGGCTACGTTTTAGTGACCTATTTGGGGAAACCGAAGGGTTTGTCTGTGCAATTATGGACGAAGTTACCAAGACGACAAACTACCGGAAGTACATTCTACAGGACGGCACGCTTGACATATGTCGGGCGTGTCACCGCCCTGCTGAGTCTCTCAGACATGTTACTTCCGGGTGTTCTCGTCTTGCTAACTACAAGTACTTGCACAGGTGCAACCTAGTAGTTGATAATGGTCAATATCTGCTCTACTGGGACCGATCAATTATCACAGACAGGACTATTGTTGCTAATAAAGCCTGATATTGTGGTAGTTGTTCGGTCTGCGAGACGTGCTATAATTGTAGATGTCGCGATTACCAATGATGGTAACCTCGTGAAAGCCAAGAAAGAAAAACCAATAAAGTATATTGCTCACGAGGTTACTGCCATGTGGAACTTGGACTCTATAATCATAGTACCGATAGTGGTGTCAGTGAATGGACTAATAGCGAAAAGCCTTGACTATCATATTGAAAGGCTCTCAATTGGTATCTGGGTGAAGGGTATAATGCAGAAGGCAGCCCTGCTGGACACCGCCCGTATTGTGAGGGGTTCCTGTCTCTGGAGCCTTAACTACTGGTAGCCTAGACCATAAGCCCCACTGCAGGCGGAGAGCAGATTTTTAAATATTTTTTAAAATAAATAAATGTATATATTTATAAAACATTTATAAGAAAAGTGTAAATAATATGAAAATATGTGAATAATAATACAATTTTAAATTATGATAATTATTCATAACTTGTTTACAATTTTCGGTTAACGTTTTCAGAACGAAGTACTTAGCCCGTAAACCGCTACCGCCACGCTAGCGCTGCTGGGACTAAAATATAACCGCTACTTCGTCTACCTTGGACGCACAGTAAAGATTGAAATCATAATGACAATATTATTAATGATGAATGATGATAATATTCAAAATTAATGGACCTTCTCCAAATGGTAATGGACTTTCTAACATGATAAAATATAACTCCTGTACATTCCGTAAAAGCCAAGAAAAGCTTATGTTGAAATAATATTCAACGATTCGATATAAAAGTGGTGCAAATAGCTTTCATATTGTTACGAGTTGCAGGACTCGAATTAAAATGCCGTTGGAATTATTATAGAGTTTATTAGAACTATACAAACACGTATAACACAGGTACAAATATAACTGAATACAACCAGTCCAAACGTAATGCACGATTCAATAACACGCGCAAAGTCCGTCACTAAATAGATTACCGAATGTACACAAGTCTTGCTTCGCTTATGGTTATCGCTCGACTGACTCATCTCTCCATTGGGACATTGCTTTATACGGCACAGATGCAATATATCTGCCTGACCGCGTGGACCGAATTTCTTAGAATCACATCTGCCTAATGACTACCATAAAAGATTACAATACACAATGGGCTGTTTTTCCTAATCACAAATTTTAAACACAAAGTAAACAAAAGAAGCCCAAATTCCGAAAGGTAATAAAATGTGCAAAACAGGTATGCCGGTGTGAATTTGTCTTTGTCGGTCGTAACAATATTATATTTATTTTCTTAATATTCTCGAGCATACATACAGATAACGATTTGAGAAGACCGCAACAAAATCATCTTCGTGGTTTCAGAGCAAGGAAATCCCTGAAAGGCTTGTAATATCCTAGTATGGAAAATGCCATATTGTTATCATACGAAGGCGATCCATAATTGAGTAAACATGACAATTTTCATATTATATTTGACTCTATGATCAATTACTGGGAAATATTCTGAAGTTGTCTCACAATAAAGTACTAAAATTAGATAACACGTTATCGATCGGTGGAGACTGTACTGACAACGGTCCAACATTTTGCACATAATATTAACACTGCTCCTTTCATCATAATATCATGTACCTACCTCATTAATCATCTATATTAATATTATAAAGAGGAAAGATTTGATTGTTTGTATGTTTGTTTGTTTGCATTGAATAGGCTCCGAAACTACGGAACCGATTTGAAAAATTCTTTCACTGTTGGCAAGCTTTTTTTTTTTTTTTTTCAGGCGGTGGAAATGCATTTCGCACATACCGGGTTGTAGGAAACCTACATAGACACTGGCTGTATGGAAGCCTAAATATTTTATAATATAAATCATATGTCTAATAATTTTGGTCAGTTGCTATTGAACTGTTGATGTGAAATATTGTTATTTGCTATTCAATTAATACAAACTATAGTCCAAGTGAAGTGCAATTTTATTTCTATATATGTACGCGCATACACCAGCTAACTACAGTCTGCTGAAATATAAGTTTTTAACATGGTCCATTCGTTCGGTGTTTTTGGTATTGCGTTTTAGAAATGTAGATTATGCAGTCACGAAGAGAGGAGGGCATTGTGTCTTTCCACATATAAAGGCATCCACATATATTGTGCCATATCAATAATCTATGCATGGTATTGGTGAGATAAAAAATTTAAATCCCTTCAAGACGACAACCGTACCAAGCAAATTTCAAATACGTCAGTTGTCAATTTAAACATGCATGAGTAGGAGGGAAGAACTTCATCATTGTATCGACGGTCAACTCGTAACGTGTTAGAAGAAGACACATTACATTACCCAATATCTATGACAAAACTTCAAGATTTTATCTGTCACGTAATTCAATATTCAAAATTTTTAAGAACGCAAGTTTGTTTTGTTTTTTTGTTACTATGTTGTTTTGTTTTCATGAAAATTATTATTGTGCAATGCTTATATTGCTATAATATTAAAATATTTAGTTTGTGTTGTAATAAAAGGTGAAAATAATACAAAATGGATAGTGATGAAGAAGTGAAAGTTAAAAAGCTTCGTTTGAAGCGCGGTTATTTAAAAGGTAATATTACAAAAATGATTAATTGTTTAAAGGATGTAAATGCTATCAGCGAGGACGTGCTTTGTGTCAAAGAAAGCCGTCTAAAAGCATTATTTCATGAATACGAGGACATATGTATGGAAATCCTTGCTTATGACGATTCAGACGCGGAATCAATCGGCGACACAGAGGAACGTTACTTGCAAGCACTCACGTCGATTCGGGAATCTTTAAATCGACGACAAATGTCTGTAAATAATGCTCATTCTAGATGCTCAAACAGTATTAATGAGAATCACAGCTGTGTTAGAGCTAATTTACCTGCTATAACAATACCTTTGTTCAGTGGTAGATTAAGTGAATATAAAACCTTTATTGGCTTATTTAATTCGTTGATCGATAGCGATATTAGGTTAGATAATATACAAAAACTGTATTACCTTAGGAATTTTTTGCAAGATGAGCCATTGTGTCTTATAAAAAATTTACCTTTGATTGGAGAAAGCTACTCAGAATCATTAATTATTTTGAAAGATAGGTATGACAATAAATATAAAATTGTAAATGATCATATCTGTACTTTAATTGATCTTCCACCCATAACTAATTCAACTGCTGAGAATATAAGAGGCTTTGTTTGTGAAATCAAACAACAATTAGCTGCTTTACGAAATCTAAGTCAGCCTGTTGAAAAGTGGGATCAAATATTGCTCTGTATTCTGAGTAGGAAGCTGGATTTGTTTTACAACAGGGAATATCAGTTACAGCTTAATTTGAACGAGGAACCCACTATTATTAATCTACTTGCCTTTCTAGAAAAAAGAGCCTTGGCAATGGAGGCCTCTATGACACGGCCCATTTCTGCTCCGGAAGGAAATTTTGTAGGAATCGCACCGGTAGGAATGTCTATGGCAACAAACGCAACTGCACGAGAGGGCCAGATGGATACAGCAACATGTTTGTATTGTAAGTGTCAGCATAAGCTGTTTAAGTGTCCAGAATTTAAACTTTTAAGTCCAGCAAATCGTTTAGATTTTGCAGTGAGCAACAAAGTGTGTCAGGTATGTCTTAATATACACAAGAAAAAATGTTATTTTCATTTCAAGTGTATCCAATGCAAAGGGAAACACAACACTCTGCTTCATATGGACTCTTTGCGTCCTACTGCTGCCATGGTGGTGGGGCCTTCTCAAAATGAAGTACTTTTGCCTACAATAAGAGTGAAGCTTTTCACTGAGAGCGGGATAGAAATTTTCGCTAAAGCTCTTTTAGACAGTGGATCTCAGTCATCTTTCATCACATCGGAACTGGTGCATATGCTTGGTTTAAAGCCTAAAGATATAAAAAGGGGCATAATTGGCATTGGCAATGCTCGCAGTCAAATATGTCAGAGTATAGACTTAACATTGCATTCTTGCAATTCATCTTTTAGTATGCCGATCAATTGCTATGTCATCGAACAAATAACCACAAAGTTGCCTCAGAGTCATGTTAACATTAAATTACCACCCAATCTGACATTAGCAGATGCAACCTTTGATATTCCTAGTAACATACAAATTCTAATGGCTGCTGATGTGTTTTTTCAGATAATACTACCAGGTAAACAGCATGAGTCATCAGTCAAGCACTTAGCCAACTCATCAAGTAACCAGCATTCACCTTCCTCACACTTATTAAACACTAAATTTGGATATGTAGTAGCGGGTACTTTTTCTAATATATCACAAAATCAATATATACAAAAAAATGTTGTTAACCTAATGTGTAAATCTTGCGATTACGAAATTAATAAAAGTCTAGAAAACTTTTGGAAAATCGAAGCAGTTCCTGAGGTTTTTCAAGAAGGTAATGTAGAGTCTGAGCAATGTGAAGATTTTTTTCGTGAAACAGTAGAACTTTTCAATAACAAGTTTCAAGTAAGTCTGCCATTAAAGGTTTCTTTAAAATATATGAATAAAATGTTAGGTGATTCTTTTCATTTAGCATTAAAAGATTTTACAACACTGAGAGGAAGCTACAAAGAGAGCCATTTTTATACAATCAATACAAGGCTTTTATCGATGAATATGTAGCATTAGGGCATGGCTCTTATATTAATATCGATAAATATGACCTCACTTGTGATCCAGTGTATTTTTACCTCATCATGCTGTTTTGAGACCAGATAAAAGACCACCAAGTGTCGAGTAGTATTTGATGCATCTATGCTAACTAGTAAGTCTCGATGTCTCAATGATCTGTTGCTAAATGGTCCCACAGTACAAAGAGATTTAATTGATATTTTATTATTGTTTCGATTAGGCTCATATGTTTTCAGTACAGATTTGAAGAGCATGTTTAGATGTATCAGGTTAAAACCTGATTATCGCTCCCTTCAGCTTATTCTGTGGAGAGAGGCTCCATCTGAAAATACAAAATGCATAGAGCTAAACACAGTTACTTATGGTTTTAAGTGTTCAACGTTTTTAGCAACAAGATGTCTTGTAGAGTTAGCTTCAAGATATGAGAAAGAATATCCTATTGCATCTTTTATTTTGCGAAATCAAACATATGTTGATGATATTTTAGTATCCAGCATGTCGATAGACTTATTACAAGAAATGAGAGATCAGTTAATTAATCTTTTAAGTCTTGGCGGTTTCCAAGCACACAAGTGGTCTTCCAATTGTCCTAATATATTGAGAGATATACCTAAGGAAAAACAGCATTTTGATGACGTGGACATACAAAAGGAAAATTATTTTTTTAAAACTTTAGGTGTAACTTATAACACTAAGACTGATTCATTCAAAATTTCTGGCCCAGAACCTCATGATACTGAGCCAAGTACTAAGAGGGATATACTTAGTTATCTATCTAGATTTTATGACCCCTTGGGTCTCGCAGGCCCCATTACTGTTTTAGCTAAAGTAATTATACAAAAGTTGTGGTTGGTAAAGTTAGATTGGGACTCTGCATTACCTAAGGATTTACATAGCATTTGGATGAAGTTTTATAGTAACTTAATTAATATGACACCAATACATGTAAACAGAAATGTCACACCACACGGCACACATTCTATTCAATTAATAGGATTTGCAGATGCTGCCAGTTCAACTGCATATGGATGTTGTTTATATCTTCGTGTAAGTGATGAAAAAGGTAACATAAACACTTCCTTACTTTGTTCAAAATCGAGGGTAATACCGTTGAGTCAGAAGCTTACTGTACCAAGACTAGAGCTCAATGCAGCGCTATTGTTAGCCAAGCTCTGTCATAGAGTGTATGCAATATTAAGTCTGCAGTTAAAAATTACAGACGTTTTTCTATATTCCGACTCAGAAGTAGTGTTAGCCTGGCTTAAAACTGAAATAACTAGATTAAATCTTTATGTAGCAAACAGAGTAAAGATGATTACAAGTTGCACTAAGGGATTTTCATGGTATTATATATGCACTGAAGAAAATCCAGCTGATTGTTTAAGTCGGGGTGTTTTACCACAAGAGCTTGCCTCACACTCACTCTGGTCGCACGGACCCTTCGTAATGTCCAACCATATGTATACTCCTCAATTTTACCAGCATCCTAATAAATTACGAGATCTACCTGAGGTTAAAGCTAGAGTCTTGACTGATGAAACTTGTGTCATGTTTTGCAAAAGTCAGAATAGTACTTTATGTTTAGATTTTATTTATAAGTATGCAAGCATAGGTAAAATGCAGAGAATTTTGTCATATGTGCGTCGTTTTTGTTATAATTTAAGATATTCGACTGTGATTAAGTTGAATTACATAACTAGTGAAGAGTTAAACGAAGCTTTGTTATTGATTATTAAATATGAGCAACAAAGGTATTTTTCTGTTGAGAAACAATTTCTCATCCAAAATAAAACTTTAAATGGTAGTTTTAAGGCATTAAATCCATTTATTGATGCTAATGGCATTATAAGAGTAGGAGGTCGTTTAGATTGTGCAACAATTCCTCACTCTCAAAAGCACCCTATCGTTTTACCTGCTAAGTCAAAGATTACAGAACTAATTATTGTAACTGAACACATAAAGAATTTGCACGCTGGTCCAAAAATTGTATTGTCATCATTAAACCAGAAATTTTGGCTCATTAATGGAATTAAATTAATAAAGAAAGTAATTTATTCTTGTGTCATATGCTTTAGGTTAAAGGCGCAGGCAGCTAAAGCTCTAATGGGTTCCTCCCTACGAACAGATTTAATTTCTTATTTCTTCCTGGGGTCCTTTGCTATGGGATTAGACCGTTGTCGATCATGGAGGCTTTCCACTGAGGCAATCCAAACAATAATCAACCGGCTTGTGTGGAGACTCGACTAATCAATACCCCACTAAAACCACCCTCCTCCCATGTGCCCCGCGCTTATGGAAGGAAAGGCGTGAGATACAGAACGTAGTTACGCCCACACCGGTGTTGGCAAGCTACTCTATCCCCGGATGACATAGGCTATATTACATTTTCAAAAAAAAAATTAGGGATCCGTACTAAAACTCCAATAATGTAACTCAAGGTGTAAAAAAAATACCTAAAATCGCGTGCGCTGCGAAAACTATTGATGATAGAATAAAATAATGTACTACGACTTTACAGAACACACCATTATTTACAAAAAGTGTCGCGACAGCATATGTCTCAATATTATAGTTATGCCACAATAAGTTTCTTTTATTTTAAAAATTTAATTGAAATGCCGCTACTAGAAAAGGCTCTTTATTTGTATCTTGGTATTCATCCTTATCAAAATAAATTACCTCATATTCAAGACTGCTTCAATACCTTTATATTACTTTTAGAATTATTCAATTCGAACTCCCATTCGAAAGATATCACGAGTTTAAAAATGTAAGTATTAGAAAAAAAGTTGCGTGGTCGCCGCGCACCCTGCTCGGCTAGCTAGACTTATGTGATGTAGGCATCACTGGGGTACTGGGGTAATTTGAATTCGCTTAGTAGGTAATTAAACTCAACAAAAAAGCTAGTAATATTATAAAATTCTAAAAATGCCGTGTACGTACATTGAAGCTATTTAAAAAAATATACTGAGATACATTATATAAACGATGGAGAATACGATGCATTTTTTTTTTATTTCGTGTCAGTTTATTCGGGATTAACGTAAAACTACTGGGCCGATTTCGATGAGATTTTCGGTGATCGACAGCAAATTTCTTATACTTAAAATTTGCGCTAATTTTTATCCTGGGGATGCCACGGGAATTTTTCTGGGAAAGATTTAAAATGGCCAAATAAAAAAATTCCTATGTGATTTCTTCACTGATCGATAGGAAATTTTATGCAATAAAATGAGTGATATTTTTTATTACGGAAATCCCGCGGGAATTTTCCCGAGAGCGGTTTGTAATTGTTCGAGTGCATAAAAATTAGCTTATTCCGACACAAGTTTTTACTAAAACGGTAGGTACGGTACTTTGTGTATCGGGAATCCCGCAGGAATTTCAAGTCAAGCGTGGACGAAGTCCCGGGCATATCCTAGTTTATTTATATTATTGAAACTTTTTGATATTGTAGTGATAATAATTCAGTGATTTATCTATTATAATAAATATAATAATAGCAGCCCATAAATGTCCCACTGCTGGGCTCGGGACTCCCACTATTTATCTATTACTAACCAGGATATGTCCGCGACTTGAAATTCCCGCGGGATTCCCGGGATAAAAAGTAGCGCAGATGTTAAGTTGCTGTCGATCAGCAATAACCGCATTGAAATCGGCCTAGTAGTTTTTACGTGAATCGCGTATAAACAGACAACAGACAAGAAATCTAAAAAAGAACCATCGTGTTTTCGATTGTTTATATAGATTATTCCAGTTTTCATGTCCTATGTACAGACATGGCATTTTAGAATTTTATAATATGATAGATAACTGAATGCTATTGTAATTTTATATATTGATAAGAAAAATAAATGAGCTATTAGAATTAATTATATTTAAATAAATTCTCTTGAGAACGGCTGTCTAAAACTAAATGTGGCTAAGACGGAGTACCTCCTTGGCTTGCGACACTCCAGATCCCACGCCCGGCTGTCCGCGCCCATAAGCGCAGATTCGGTCGAGCGCACATCGCACGACCAGTATAAGTACCTGGATCTGTACTTAGAGCGTCCAAGGACATCGACCATGACGTCAATGCCCGTGTCTTAGGTAGCTGGGGCCAAGTGGGGTGAGGTGACAGGTGTCTTTTGCGACCCCAAAATGCCAGTTAATTTAAAAGGACAGGTCTACAAATCCATCATTAGACCTGTCCTTTTGTATGACAGTGAAGCGTGACCTGTACTTGAGTGACACAAGTAAGCGCTGCGTCTCACGGAAATGGACATGCTGCGGTGGATGTGTGGAGTCACGCGCAAGAATCGCGTCACGAACTACCACATCAACGGCAGTTTTCATGTCTGTGACATAACAGACAAACTGCAAGAGAGTAGCTTACATTGGTACGTCCACGTTTTACGGAAACCGGTTAGTTATGTGGGGAACGAATGTCTAGTCATGCCGCCCCCACCAGGTCCCGGTCGAAGGGGTAGACCCAAGAAATGCAACACAAGGGATGCCGAAGACGAAGACCACGCGAAGGGGAGAAGAAAAAGTAAGAAAGCGGACCCTGGGCGTCGATGCAAACGCCCCGAAGGTAGCCGGGATTTAACACTCAAATGATGATGATGTTATAATTATTATTTAAAATGTTTCTTAATTAGAATGGCCATATGAGAGAAAGTTTCTGTGTAACATTAATTCGCAAGACAGGAGAGGAGCTCGTGAGCAAAGTAATTTCTTGTCATAGCCCAACATAAACGGGTCACCTTCATCAAAGAGTTTTAATTTACATTCCGTTACATTCCGCACTAATTAAATTCCGTCCAACTGTGTGTAAATCTTTCCCTTTCATCTGTACGATTAGTTCAACTTTATGGTGCGAAAAAGGGACATGTCATGCAGTGTTAAATAAATATTTTAAAAGTTTGTTTTCTTCACTATATACATACATATTCCCATAAACGTTCTAATGCTGGGCCTTGTTTGCCCAAGGCGAAATGGAGGATTTGACAGATCGGTTATTTTAATGCGCGGGTTTCATAGTGATGTTTTCCTTCAGTGTCAGCACTTGGTAATTGTAACAATATACATATTAGATCACAAAACTGTCTAAATAATGCTTGATTCCTGCGGGATTCCCGTAAAAAAAATCGCACATTTTATTATATAAAATTTGCTATCAATTAGTGAAAAAGTCACATTGGAATTCGTTTTTCTTTAATCTGGTCATTTTGAATCATTCCCAGAAAAATTCCCAGGATAAAAAGTAGAGTAGATTTTAAATCTAAGAATTTGCTGTCGTACATTGAAAACCGCATCGAAGTCGGCCCAATAGTTTGTACGTGAATCCCGAACAAACAGACACCGACTAACAGACAAGAAATCTAAAAAATTACATCGTGTTCTTCGTCGTTTCTATAGTGTATTCCATTTGTTTTTTTTTAAGCTTCAAGGTACAGACGTGGCATGTTTAGAATTTTGTAATATTATAGATATCAAAGTTTATTAATTTCGGGTATCAATATCTCTCTATAGACACATTATTTAACTTTACCAATGGTTGAAAATTGTTACCTTTATGGAATTCATTAAAAAATATAATCAGTAGACTGGCAAATAAATAAACAATACCTGCCATAAACAGACGACTCAACATACGTCTGGAAACGATCATAAGATGCTTTTTTATGTTTCTCTAATCAAATAAATAGCAAAGGCGGCTCTCTTATAATTTTGTCATGTATGTCTGTAGGTATACTTATGCTTTCTGGAAGATTGTTGTATGCTGTTACGCCCCTGTCTTTTGTATTACGGAGTGGGAAACTAAGATATAGGATGTTTCCTATTACTTACACTTTTTTAATGTTCCATACCTAAAGGGCAAAAAGAGACGACCATTGCCACGATACAATTCATTATGCTTAAACCGATACGCATTCATGCAACTTTGATTTAAAACATGGCCAAAGTCACGGGATACAGACTACAGTTTTAGTTGCTTTCTAAGATTAGACAAAGTTGTATAATTTTAGAAAGCTAGAATAATTGTATTTTAATCATTAGGAGTAAAACACAGAATATAATTAGTCTGCAATGTTACTCGACTAACTATCTACTGAATTTTAACTAATTGCGATAAAAGCGTTTATAATAGAAGCGTATAAAAATAGTTTGGTATGGCAGCCATTTCGGTTTATAGAGTAATTTAAAAAAACTACTTATTTCTATACAAAAGAAATAGTTTTAATCGGTCATACAAGTTCATTATAAATACATGATCTCACGCATAAGCGTCGTCGTAGGTCGTAATCAGCAAAAAAGTCAACCAAAGGCGGTTTGAAGTCATCGTTTAAATAATTTGAAGTTATCGTTCAATTATTTCAAAGTCTTATCCTGTGTCATACATAAATTAAGCACTAAATTACATTAAAATATGAACAGTTGTATTATTAGTTATTAATAGACATGTCTGGGTTATGAGTTGTTTTTCCATAAGCGGTAGTCTATGAATATTTGCATCCTCCCCTTAAATAATAACTATAATAACTAATCTTACATATAAAAATCAATTACTGTTTGTTAGTCTCGCTAAAACTCGAGAACGGCTGGACTGATTTGGCTAATTTTGGTTTTGAATTATTTGTGGAAATCCAGGGAAGGTTTAAAAGATGAGTAAATATGAAAAAATTGATTCTGATGCGGTACGAAGTTTGCCGGGTCAGCTAGTTAAGAATATTATTCACATAAAACTATCTGAAAAAATGGTAGGTCTATCAGACGGTTCCTACATCTTTGTACCGATTTATTTAACTTACTCAATACAAGTAATTTCAATTATCTACCAATGATAAATGGTAAAGCTGAAAAAAACATAGATACAGAAACCCGGCTTATAACAAATTCAGTATTTACAAAAACAAATTCAATCATTCGTAATTATGTGACCCGTCAAGGTTAAATTGTAATGTACACAGTTTGTACACTTTCATCAGTAGTTGGTGTTAGTGGTGGATGCTGGCTCTAGTTGTTGGAATGCTAGTGCTTTCTTGTAGCAATGCGAAGAAATACACCTAAACATCTTGTAGTTTCAAGTATCAGAGCGTGAATGCGGATCCCTGGAGTTAGCGGTTCAACTTAGTAGAAGTTGAAGTCGTATGTTACGACTGTTAGCAACTCGATAGCAACGCATAGCTATACGTAGCAAATGTTGGCAACCTAAATTTATGACAGCTAATATATATTTGTAGAAGATGTTATGAAGCTACAGTTGTAGTAATTACTCGTATAATAATGTCATGATTTAATCAATTTTGTGAGAAATCACAAAACTATAGCATATATTTTAAGGAAGATGTTTATTGATCTGTTGCATTTGATAACAATTAACCAGGTTAGTTAATGAATACGATACTTATATTTCCTAAACGTTTTGGTGGCATCTGTAACAAATATTAACAAGTTGCTGGACATTTTAGATTGCGAATATTTCATTGATGATACTTTCAAGAAATATATAGTATTGTTACGAGCTACAGGACTCGAATTAAAAATCACGTTGGAACTACTATAGAATTTATTAGAACTGTACAAACACGTATAAAACAAATACAAATAAAACTGGATGCAACCAGTTCACACTGCACTATTCAATACAATTCGAACGCGCAAAGTCCGTCGTCTATATCGCTAATCGAGAGTACTAGAGAACGTCTTACTCATTTCGTAGTCGTCGCTTGACTGCCCGCCCCTCCATTCGGACATCATCTTATACTAACTACACAGTACAAAGAAATTGGAGGCGCACACTGAGTTTCTAAGAAATATTAATTTGCACACCTGCGAACGTTCACAAAGTCGAAAACAATAACAATAGGGATTAGTTCGACGCTAATGATGGTTATAAAACAAGTAGAAAAACAATAGCATGTTACAAATTCAAAACACAAAGGATTCCCTAATCCGGGAGAACAATAAGCTGCGCTTACAATAGGCTGTGCGGCTTATCTTTGACGGCATGTAACAGTATTTAAGCGGTGCATGAAGCCAGGCAGACAGAGTTGTTCTAGCATTTGCCAGGCGCTACGATCTTCAGAAAATTGAGTAAGTTTTATTTTTATTACATTTGTTTTTTATTTAAATGTTTATGAAATTGTCTGTGTGTTTAAATGTCTATGATGTTGAGGTGATATAAAGACTTTCATCTAGTGAGTTGTTGAAGCTGTGAGGAACGGGGTGACTGTAAAGGGAGGTTGGAGGTCACCGGGCCAGGTTGGGCCCATATGAATGAATGAATGAATGAATGAATGAATGAATGAATATGCTTTATTGTACTTTAAAAGATACAGTTAACAGAAATAGAAGTTTACAATACAATAGGCGGTCTTATCGCTATTAGCGATTTCTTCCAGACAACCTTTGGATGGAGAAAAAATTTGATAAGAACAGAGGTATGTTGCAATATTCTCACCTTCGAATCAATATCTTATAAATATATACATAATGATATAATATACATACATTGATAAAAATTATACTAATACGATATATGTAAATAAAATATTATAAAATACACTTACATAAATAAATATAAAACTAGAAAAAGATGACAATAACTGCTGCTGCATCCTTAAATAGAGCTGTAATAATCCTTCACAAGTCTATTGAAAATAGGCAGTGATTTGGCTAGCCTGATATTAACAGGCAGTGCGTTCCAAAGACGAACTGCTTGGACTGTGAAGGATTTGCCATAAAAGCTAGTTGTATGCAGAGGAGTTTTAAGTTATTATTTACTATTTTTATTATTTTATTTATTATATTTATTCATTATTTATGTTATCTTGTAATATATCTAAATGTGTTGCTATCAAACATTGAATAGAGGTATTCTTTCTATTGTTTCTGTGATTACGATAGGTGTTTATTGATTTATTGTGCCAAGTTTCGATGTCTCTTCCACGAGTCACCTACAAAATAATTGTGTGCGTTATTTATATTAAAATAGCCCAAGAACGCCGCAGCGTCAGCAAAACGCTTTACGTTGAACTGCACATGTAATTTATATAGCATTAAAATGGCCATATAAATAATTTAAACTTACACGGTTACAGTGTACATAAGCTTTTATTATTTAAAGTATGCTCGTCTGACTACTTCATAATTCATAATTCGTTTAAGTTACCGAAATATTTCGTTTTTCAGTAGGTAGTTTGATTATTCGGTTGGACCTATATCACCCTTATAGGCATTTGTTTGATTACTCAAGCGGGCCGGCAAACGTCAACATATCTCTGTATCAAACTTTATACGAGTGCACATACTTCGCTACGTCTTTATATAAACAACATAATTCAATCTAACACATAGAGGTAAAATGAATTTCATGGATTAAAATGGATTAAAAAATAGAGTTCGGTAAAAGTCAGTTTATTTGAATTTTCTAATACTAATTAAATGTTTATTAAGAAGAAGACTACTCCTAAACTAGGAAAGATGATACTAAAAATATACAAACAGATTAAGCATATGAATGTCCTTGAAATGATAAGCATAACAATTTATTAGTCTGCAAAAATTAACTTAGATTAAATCATACTGTTGTTTATTGCAACTTATATTATAATATAATAGGTTGGGGAAAAAGTCTTTTCGCATACAGTATGTATGAACTTGTAATAAGATCTCTTTGGCTATACCATTTGTATCTGGCTGGTTTTGGTGTCATTAAAAAGCTTTACTTTTAAAGAAGATAATTCCAAATTCTTATTAGGAAAATGTGTGATTTTCATTTGGTTTTCTTATTGTTAAAATGAGTGAATCTAATGAAGAAATTTGATACATTTTAAAATTTTACTACAAAAAAGGTAAAAATGCAACAAAAGCCGCGAAAAAAATTTGTAATGTTTCCATAAACATTACAAATTTTTTTCGCGGCTTTTTACAGATACTGCATTAGGTCCATACCTAATGTAGTATCTGTGAGAGTAGCGCAAATTTGGTTTAAGCGTTTTCAATCCGGAAATTTTGATATCAAAGATGTACGTCGCTCTGGTCGCCCTGTTACGGACAAAATTGATGCCATTTTTGAAAAAGTGGAGCATGATCGGCATATCAGTAGTTACGATGTAGCTGGAGAACTGGGAATTGACCACAAAACGGTTTTGGCGCATTTGAAAAAAGCTGGGTACACAAAAAAGCTCGATATTTGGGTGCCTCATGAGCTCACTGAAAGAAACCTAATGAACCGTGTACTCATTTGTGATTCTTTATTACGACGTAATGAAACCGAACCATTTTTGAAGAAGCTGATAACTGGTGATAAAAAGTGGATCACGTACGACAAGAACGTGCGAAAAAGATCGTGGTCAAAGGCCGGTCACGCTTCACAGACTGTGGCGAAACCCGGGTTAACTCGCAACAAGGTGATGCTGTGTGTATGGTGGGATTGGAAGGGCATTATTCATTACGAGCTGTTACCGCCAGGCAGGACAACCGATTCTGAACTGTACTACGAACAACTGATGAGATTAAAGCAAAAAGTTGAGAGAAAGCGGCCGGAATTATTCAACAGAAGGGGTGTGGTGTTTCACCATGATAACACTAGACCTCACACATCTTTAGCCACTCAGCAAAAATTACGAGAGTTTGGCTGGGAGGTGTTAATGCATCCGCCGTATAGTCCTGACCTTGCACCTTCAGATTTTCACCTGTTTCGGTCTCTGCAGAATTCCTTAGGCAGGGTCAGGTTAACATCACGAGAGGACTGCCAAAACCACTTGTCGCAGTTTTTTGATCAGAAACCCCAAAAATTTTATAGCAATGGGATCACGTCCCTACCTACAAGATGGCAAAAAGTTATCCAACAAAATGGCACCTACATACTTTAGTTAAATGTAAATAAACTATAAAAAAACCTTTTGAATTTTTACATAAAATGCGAAGAAACTTTTTCCCCAACCTAATATTTGTATTTAGAAGACTACTAAAAAGACTTAAATGAAATTAGATAAAAATAGGTGCAACATTGATGGCGGATAGGAGAGTAGAGGTAGGCCAAAAGAAATTGGATATATTGTGTGAGGGATGAAATGATCATTATGGAATGACAAAGGATATAAATATCAAAATACAGGAGTATGGAAAGAAAAGACATACCTATTGTTCCAATCTTAAATGAGTGGGAGAAGGGATATGAAACGAATTATACTAAAATCCGAACATAATAAATAACAATTAACGAACTATTTAAAAAAAACACGATGTACTTTGAAGTAACAGAATACAAGCTGATATTCAAAAGAAGTGCTTTGTAACTCAATGGAGAGTTATTGAAGTGGTTAGATGACGCTCATCGAACGCTCTTTACTAGACTTGTCAGTGCAATAGCTTCCGTCGGTCTTTAAAAACACTCAAGTTTTCACTTTACAAGTAGTTTAAATATTATGTTATTAACCCACTCACTTTACAAACACTAACTTTACAGGTTACTGAATAGATTCATTGATCTTGGTTGACGTTATTTGCTAGACTCAAAATAACTGCTGGACAGCAATGCCCGCAAATAACAAGAAAGAATAAGTGTGTTTCACAAACACATTCAGAATGCGGCTTTGAAAACACTTTTAACAAGCTTATAAACGTCATGTAACTATTATGAATAAGGAGGTTTGTTTATAAAAATATGTTTATGATCCAAATTAAGACGTTACTTTTGCCGTAGTCGGGTTACACTTGTTTAAACTTTTTATTAGCACCTAAATTGGAACCGTTTTATGTACTTAAATCGATTTTGCTAAAATTGTGGACTGGTTCCAGTTTGTATAACTACATCCAATTAGGAGAATCACGAACTGAACTAGTTGACAAGGATGTGAAACAGCTGATAAAAGAACGATTCTTTAGCCGCCTGAGGAAGGTACTAAATTTCCTTCTCTCAGGTTGTAACAAGATTCGTGCTTTTAACAGCTGGGTAATGCCCTCGTTAACTTACTCCTTTGGTATACTAAGGTGGACTCAAACAGAGCTAGACGCACTGGACCGGAGGGTCCGTTGTATGCTGACAACATATCGGATGCACCATCCACGATCATCGGTAATGCGATTGTACATCTCACGGAAGTGTGGTGGCCGGGGATTATTAAATGCTAAAGACTTACACAACCGTGAGCTGTACAATCTCCGAGAATATTTTCTAAAAACCAACCAAAGTATAGATCGATATATGTTGTCGGTAGATAAAAGATTCACCCCGCTCTCTCTTGCAAAACAGAACTGGCTCAGGCCTCCGGTATTCAGTACCTCTGAGCGAATGGACGTATGGAAGAGCAAAGAGCTGCACGGTAGGTTTCATCGAGCACTATACGGGCCCGATATAGACCTTCCGGCGTCGGTGAACTGGCTACGTTTCGGTGACCTCTTTGGGGAAACCGAAGGATTTGTTTGTGCAATTATGGACGAGCTTATCAAGACGAACAACTACAGGAAGTACATCCTGAAGGACGGTACGCTCGACGTATGCCGGGCGTGCCACCGCCCGGGCGAATCCATCCGGCATATTATTTTCTGTTGTTCTTGTCTTACTAACTCCGAGTACTTGCACAGGCACAACCTAGTAGCCAGGATCATCCACCAGCAACTTGCTCTTCGATACGGTCTGACAGCGACTGAGGTACCTTATTATAAATATAACCCTGAGCCAGTTCTCGAAAATGGTCATATCACGCTCTACTGGGATCGATCTATTATTACAGATAAGACTATTGTTGCCAATAAGCCTGACATTGTGATAATAGATCGATCTGCGAGACGTACGTTGCTCGTTGATATAAGTATACCACATGACTGTAATCTCGTAAATGCTGAAACTGATAAATTAACGAAATACCTACCTCGCGCACGAGATTACTGACATGTGGCATATGGAGTCAACGATCATCGTACCGATAGTGGTGTCCGTTAACGGTTTAGTAGCGAAGAGCCTCGACCGACAACTAGAGAGGCTCTCGCTCGGTAAATGGATAAAGGGCCAGATACAGAAGGCGGTTCTCCTGAGCACGGCACGCATTGTGAGGAAGTTCCTCTCTCTGGAGCCTTAACCACCGGTAGCTTGGACCCTAGGCCCCGCTGCCGACGGACGTCATCTTTTTATATTTTTTTAATATGTGTTTATATATATATATATATATATATATATATATATATATATATATATATATATATATATATATATATATATATATATATATATAAAAAAAAATATATGTGAAATAATAATAATAATAATAATCGGTAGATAAACACACATTGTACATCCCCAAATAAAGCAAGTTACGCTTGTGTTATGGGTAATATACAATGTACCACTCTGGGGCCGATCCCAGACATCCAGACCACATAGTAAATAACGGATAAAATACGTTTCCGAAATTTACTTTACCAGGAATCGAACCCGGAGCCTCTGCGTTGCAGTGAGGTAGGCCGACAACGACTTAGCCCGCTCAACCACAGAGGCCGTAATCTAAATGTATCACTCGTATCAGCTTAAATTCTTCGAAAATTTATTCTGAATTTATCGCGTAACCATAAATAATTGTGGTTTCACGGCAACAACAAGTTTTGTTTGTCAAGTCTATGCTTATTACGTCGATACATTTTACAAAGTATTTCATAGGAATTACCGATAAAGGAACAGTCATTTTATTTAGTTCTGCTTCTTGAAGCCTTAAAACGTTATTGTTCGTGTAAGCAACTGGCACGTGTAAATGAATATGTAATAAACACTAGCCCGTATTGTGTGATCACGACCGTCTCGACAATAGAATATTTAGAGCAAAGGATATTTTCTAGAGTAACTAAAATATACGAAATAAAGCAACTATAGTCGTTTTGAGATATAGGATATTTTCGGATTAATTCTTTTAAAGTTTCCATAGCCAAATTATAAAATCTATATACAGCTGGCGTTCATCATCTCTACTAGTTATTCATTGTGCTACATACATATATACATATATTTGGCCGATGTTTTATCTTTACAATATCAAAACCGTATAAACATGCATATTACGTATACAATAATCGACAGACATACACACATATTGTATATCCGCAAGCTAAGTAGTAGTAAGTGGGCCACTCCCAGACACGTTAGTATTCTTTTTCCATGACCACAGTAAATTATGAAAAGTATGTTTATGAAATTTACCATGTTAGGAATCGAATCCGAAAGCTCTGCATACCAGTGCGGATAAAGGTAAAGGCCCACTCAACCATAGAGATCATCAAACTGATGATTTTATCTACAAAGCTACCATATCCTCGCTGTAGTAGCTTATCGCATATGACAACAGTCGCGTGTTATTGATTCGGTCCACAGCCTATATTTATACAAACATCGAATGATTATATCTGAATAAACCGACGGGCGGTCGACTGAGTACACTAATACAGTAAAAATGACTGTATTGATATAATCAGTAGATAAGCTTCGTATATTAGGTGTTATTATTGTTACGAGCTACAGGACTCGAATTAAAAATGCCGTTGGAACTACTATAGAATTTATTAGAACTGTACAAACACGTATAAAACAAATACAAATAAAACTGGATGCAACCAGTTCACACTGCACTATTCAATACAATTCGAACGCGCAAAGTCCGTCGTTTATATCGCTAATCGAGAGTACTAGAGAACGTCTTACTCGCTTCGTAGTCGTCGCTTAACTGCCCTCGCCTCCATTCGGGCCTCGTCTTATACTAACTACACAGTACAAAGAAATTGGAGGCGCACACAAGGTTTCTAAGAAATTTAATTTGTACACCTGCGAACGTCCACAAAGTCGAATACAATAACAATAAGGATTATAGTTCGACGCTAATGATGGTTATAAAACAGGTAGAAAAACAATAGCATGTTACAAATTTAAAACATAAAGATTCCCTAATCCGGCTGAAGGACAATAAGCTGCGCTCACAATAGGCTGTGCGGCTTATCTTTGACGGCAGTAACATTATTATTGAAGCAAAATAAACAACAAAACAATCAAAACAATCTCAATAACAATAAATACTGTGTTTTCCTATTTACTTATAAAATCATAAAGGATTAACGAATAGAGATGCATAAAAAGGAATAAAAACATATGAGTGAAAAATAACTCTGCCCGACCCTTGAGGATGTTTGACACTTAACTAGCATATAAATTTGTAGTGTTGTAGAATGTGACATATACAAATAAATAAATTAGTAATGCAATAAAAATAATTGTAATAATATATAACGAAGGAATATGAATATTTAATTTGCTATTTAACAATTGTAAAGTTAGTAAACATTGTAAGATTTATAATAAATCTATAGGGGAGCCTGCGTGGAGGAGATCGCCTGTAGCGAAATGACTGCCCATTGTTCATTAAGGTCCGATTTTTCAATCACCCGATAAAAGTTACTCTAAAGAATAAAACAACATGGGAGGGAACATTAATAGTGACAGTAGTATGAATAAAACAGTTGAATTGTTATGCTTTTGAATTTAGTCAGGTTATAATTTATTCGACCGATAACTTTTTTTTATTGCAGAAGTTCAGCAGACAGTCAGACGGCCCACTTGATGGAAAGTGGTTACAGTCGCCTATGGACATTTGCAACACCGAAGGTGCTACAAATGCGTTGCTGCTCTCTTAAAGGAGACTGGAACTTGGCCACTGATGCCGGAACACAACTGATCAGCTTCCTTGCGTAGCGGTCACGAATGCGCTCCTCACATCTATCTAATACAATTTTTCGCGCTTTTCTACCTGGAAAAGCGATAAATTGTTAGTTCTGTGTACAGGTGATAGTGTACTAGTGTTTGTTCGTTTGGATTGCGGTGCGGAAAGAAGTTTTGGCCGGTGAGTCCCATTTCTCTTTCCGCTTGCTAGTGTCGTGCGCAAAATCGGTTGCGCGCGCTTTTGTAACGGTTTTTTGTGTGTGTAGTGTTTTCGCGCGCCTTTCTGGTCTCCTCGTGGGTCAGGGCCTCCAGCAATGGACGGCCCAGGCACCCCGAAGGCCCCCAGGGAGCCGAGTGTACCGCGTAAGCGGGATCACATCGGCTCCAATGATGGGCATGATCGGATGGGCCATGAAGGAGATAGGGGAGACGCGGGAAAAGAAGTCTTCCCTGGTTCGTCGCAGCCGCAGCGCCGCGGAAATCGTCTCGGGCGCCCGGGTCCAGCCGTTGTCACGGCTACCGGGCTGCCCGCCTCGATAGGGGGTGCATCGGCGGTGGTCGACCTCACCGCCGCCGGGCCCCGCGAAAAGGAGAGCGCGACGATGGGGCCGCCTTCGGCTCCCGTCGCGCCTAGGGCTCCCGCCGTGCGTGCCGCGCGCAAGAGCGCGGCACACACGGCCGTAGGTAGGGAGGTGGTACTCGCCGCGAACTCTGCCGTTCTCATGGCAGTGAGCGCGGCGAGCGACATCGTAGAAAATGTCTACAGGGCGCAAACACCACCTGCGCGGACTTCACCTGCGAGGGGGCCAAGCGCCTTCATAGACCACGTCGACATCGCGCCATCGGGCAGCGTTCCAGACTCGCTGGAGTACGCGCTCGACGACGCGATTCGCGTCTTCTGCGGCCCGCATGCCGAGGCGGCTGCATGCGCACCGACACCGGTTAGGTCGGTGTACACAGCGGCCGGCTCGACGACAGCGGGGGGCGATGGCCCCACGACGGTGTCGGTTAGCGCACGGGCTTCACCGGTGCCCTCGGCATCGGCTTGCGCGCCGGCTTCACCGGCGCGCAGCGTGGGGGACGACCGCCCCGCGACACCGGTTGCCGCGCGGGCTTCACCCGCGCCAACGACCGGGGTCGTTGCTAGGGACGATGTTTTAGGTGCGGTAGCGGCGACCATTTCGTCTTCTTTCCCTACTGGGACCGTCGCCGCCACCGCTTCGTCTAGCCCTATTCCCGAGCCGAGGCTGCGGTCCTGGGACCGCAGCGCCGACTCGGAGAGCACATCGGGTGCTTCCACGCCGGCGCGGGCGCGATCGCCGTTGCGTCGCACGGGCGACGCGACGGCGAGCGTGCTTGCGGGTGCGGAGGCCTACCTCCGCACCGAAGGGGGGGAAAAGGGCCGCAGGGCCAGGAAGGCCACTGCTGCCAAACTGGCCGCGGCTAGCCAGTGCGCCGCGCTTATAGGGGACGTACGTGTGCTCGGCCCTGGGGAGCTCCGCCTAGCGGCGAGCGCCCAGGTCGCCGACATCCTCCAGGTTGCCCAGACGTCGGGCAACCTGAAGGGCGCATACGTGCGCCGACTAAAGGAGGCTGCGTCCCGACTGTCCGACATAGTCGACACATTGGTGACGCGGAATCCGGAGTCGGAGGCCTGGAGACTCGGCAACGAGAACTCCAGGCTGCGCGCCGAGCTCAACTCTCTGCGGGAGGAGAACCTCTCCTACCGCAAGGAGTTTGAGGAAATGCGGAAGGCCATGAAGGCTTCCGCTGCGGATGCGGCCTCGGCTCCCGCTGTGACGGCGGAGCCGGGTCCCGTGCCCGCTAAGCGGAAGGCCAAGGCCGCCGCGGCGGAAAAAGTCCCGGCCCCTGAGCCGGTTCATATATCTGCCGCGGTCCCCAGAACGGTTCCGGCTACCGCCGTCGTGGCGGAGCCGGTTCCTACACCAACCGCTGCGCACACCGGTGTGGACTATGATATGCTCACGCATATCATCGCCCGCACCGTGGGCGCTATGTTGGACGCCCGGCTTGCCGGGATTGAGGAGCGGCTGCCGCCCGCGCCAATTCTTCGTCCGCCGCTCGCGGCGGACAGGAAAAAGGCTGCGGAGTCACAACCGCTGCCTAAAACGGCGGGAGCTGCCGCCGCCGCCCACCGGGCCCCGAGGGAATTAATTCCCCCGGTACCGATGGAGGTGGTGGTGGCCCCCGTCGTCGGGGTGGCGGACTCTCCACCGCAACCCCTTCCCCCAAGAAGAAGGTGAAGAGGGGGGGTGAAGCAGAGGGCGAAGAAGCTGCGCCGAGCCGCCGCCTCTGCTCCGGCGCCTAAGCCTGGGCCACCGGCCCCCAAGCCGGCCCCCAGGCTCATGGCTAAGCCCGCGGCCGCGACACCAGCCGTCGCGGTACTCGCCGTCGCGGCACCTGCCATCGCGGCACCTGCCGTCGCGCCACCATCGGCTGCGGTGGCCCCTGCCCCCGCCCCCGTTCCGGAGGGCGGGCCGTGGTCCACGGTCGCCCGAAGGAAAAAGGGTAGGGGAGCGGGAGCGGAAACGCCCCCCCTCGGCGCAAGCACCGGCTCCGCCACCGGGGCGGAAACCGGCGCGCAAGCCACGGGCTACGAAGCCCGTGGTATTCCAGGAGCCAAGATCGACAGCAATTATCATCAAGTTGCTGCCGGAATCGGCCAAAAACGGTATTGGCTACCGGGAGGTCTTTGCGAAGGCCGCCTCGGTGGTCAATATCACCGAATTAGGCCTCAGAAAGGGGCTGAAAGTGACGCGGACCGCCCGGGACGCTCGACTCCTGGACTTCCCCCCAGGACCCGAGAGCGCGACTAGGGCGAACCGCGTCGCCGAGCCCTTCGAGGGGCGCTCCAAGGGATGGCCTAAGTCATCCGCCCCGTAAAGCGTGGGGAGCTTTACGTCTCAGGGCTGGATGAGTCGGCCACAGTAGATGGGCTTCGCAGTGCCATCGCCAGCGTGGGCAACTGCCTGCGCGACGATGTCAAGGCGAGGCACATTGGCATAGGACCTGGGGGGATGGGCGCATCATACGCGATGTGTCCCGTCTCTGCAGCCAAAGCCATCGCCGAGCGGGGCCACCTTCTGGTGGGCTTCACCTCGGCGAAGGTGGAGGCTCTGGAAGCCCGGCCCATACATTGTTACCGTTGTTTCAACGTCGGCCACGGCACCCAGACTTGCCCGGACTCGTGCCCGGACCGGACCGGCTTGTGTCTCCGCTGCTGTAAGAGCGGACACAAGCAGCCGGACTGCACAGCCCGCGACCCCCACTGCGCCGTCTGCGCGGCGGGAGGCAAACGCGCTACCCACCCGACGTTGGCGAGGCACTGCCAGCCCCCATACGTCAAGGGTAAATTCGTCCACCCGAGGGCGAATAAACGACCGGCGAGTGGAAGGGGGGTACCTATGGACACCTAAATGCCCAGTACACCCCTAACACTCTTCCAAGCCAACGTTAACCACTCCCCCGACGCCCAGGACTTGTGCCTGCAGGCAATGGCGGAGTGGCAAGCAAACTTGGCCGTAATAAGCGAACCTTATTACGTACCCCCACCCCAGCCAGGAACTGGGTGGGGGATCTCGACGTAGCCGTGATCGCCAGAGCCGGATCTGGCACACTGCTCACCAGTCTCGAAAGAGGAAAGGGCTACGCGGTGGCGGAAAGCGGATGTTACGTCATCATAGGCGTGTACCTCTCGCGGAGCCGCCCCCTGGCGGAGTACGAGCTCGCCTTGGACTCCATTAGGGCAGCCGTCGGCAGACTAGCGTCAAAGACGATATTCGTCCTAGGCGACTTCAATGCCAAGCACCAATCCTGGGGGAACGCGATTACCGATGTTAGGGGGACGGGCGGTTGAAGACTGGGCGCTTCAATCCAACCTGTCCATCCTGAACCAGGGGTCGGTCCAGACCTGCGTACGTGCGCGGGGTGGATCAATCATCGACCTGTCATTCGCCACACATGCGGCCGCCCGCAGAGTGGTAGGATGGAGAGTGCTGGAGGAGGTGGAGACTCTGTCTGATCACTTGTACATCAGATTCGAGCTCTCCCCCTCGCCTAGCGCTAACCCTGTTCAGGGCCCCTCCCGGCTCCCGCGCTGGGCTCTTACCAAGCTCGACGCGGAGCAGGCCGAGGAGAGGGCTATCATCGAATGCTGGACCTATCCAGCCGACCTGGGGAATCTGGAGGCGCAGGCTGAGCACATGCGCAAATCCCTCAAAGGATTTGCGACGCTGCTATGCCTCGAGCCAAACGACCGCCGCCGCGTACATCGGTCCACTGGTGGACTGAGGAGCTGGCTGAACTGCGGAGGGCAGTCCGCAGAATCAGCCACAGGCTCAAAAGCAGCAGAGCGCGTCGTCCTCCAGACTATGAATGGACTCGTGGGGGAGTTCAGAATGGACTCGTGCGGGAGTTCAGAGAGGCCAGACAAGGCCCTTTCGATCGCAATTCTGCGAGCGAAAGAACCCGAGGTCCTCCAGTCGGCTCGACACCTCGGACGGAGCTCCTCTTCCTGGACCGGCCGCCAAACATCTACGCGGCTCCTCTTCCTGGCCGCCAAACATCTACGCGGCCAGCTGCGGGAACTGTTCGATGCCTGTATTCGCGCAGGTCAGTTCCCGTCGCAATGGAAGGAGGGCCGATTATGCCTGATTCCCAAGGGAGGCCGTCCTCCCAACGATCCGTCCGCCTACAGGCCCATAGTGTTGCTTAACGAGGTCGCCAAGGTCTTCGAGAAGATCTTAGCGGAACGCCTCGTTAAGCATCTCGATACTGTGGAGCCGGGGCTAGCACAGACGCAGTTCGGGTATCGGCGGAGGCGCTCCACATTGGACGCCTTCGAGACACTGCGATCTGTAACGGACGTAGCAGTCCAAGCAAAGGATACTGTCCTGGCGGTTTCGCTAGACATAGCGAACGCCTTTAACAGCCTCCCTCACGAGACGATCAGGGAGGGGCTTCGTGCACACGGAGTTCCCCCGTACCTCACGAGGCTGTTGGGCGCGTACCTCCAGGACAGGTGCATCCTTAGGGAGGGCGGCGAGTCCGAGAATCGCGCGATAGGTCGGCGACGCGTCGCGTGCGGCGTCCCACAGGGATCGGTCCTCGGGCCGGTTCTTTGGAACGTCGGTTATGACTGGATCCTTCGGGTTCCGGTCCTGCCCGGAATAGGGCTAATCTGCTTTGCGGATGACACCCTACTCACGGCACGCGCTACGTCATTCGCGGAATCCGTGGACCTCGCCAACGCCGGGTTGGCGATCGTGGTCCGAACAATAGGTAGGCTGGGCTTGAAGGTCTCCTCCGCGAAAACGGAGGCCATCATGTTCCATAGGCAGTTTCGTAACCCCCCGCGGACTTGTCCGTTACAGTCCAAGGGGTGGACATTCGTGTAGGCCCCCAGATGAAATATCTGGGGCTAATTCTCGATGGGAAATGGCTGTTTAAAGCGCACTTTGAGCAGCTAGTTCCCAAGCTCGTGAGGTCCGCAGGCGCCCTCTCTCGGCTTCTTCCCAACGTTGGGGGACCGGGGAGGACGACTAGGAAACTCTACATGGGCATCCTTAGGAGTATGGCCCTGTACGGTGCACCCGTATGGTCCACTGCACTTCACCGCCACAATAGGACTTTGTTGTGCCACGCACAACGGGTTCTGGCGGTGAGGACCATCCGAGGATACCGTACAGTGTCGTGGACGGCGTCGACACTCTTGGCAGGCGATCCGCCCTGGCCACTCCAGGCGGATGTGATAGCCAAAGTTCGGCGCTCCCGACAGGATGCCCTCGCCCGTGGCCTGGTCTATGGCCAGGCCGAACTCCAGGTGATCAGGACGCGGGAAACCGCGGCCATGATCCAATCTTGGTCAGTAGAGTTGGAAAACCCTGTTGCTGGCATTGACACGGTGGAAGCGGTTCGACCGCAGCTGTTGCGATGGCTCTCGCGGAAACGCGGGACCCTGACCTTCAGAATGACACAGATACTTACCGGGCACGGTTGCTTCGATAAGTATCTGTGTCAGATTGCGGGCTGCTTGCCTTCACCCCAATGCCGCCAGTGTGGCGCGCTAGACACGGCGTTACACACGCTAATCGAGTGCGCAGCATGGGCACCTCAGAGGTTTGAACTCGAGACACTTGTAGGACCGATCGAATCGCTGGGCGATCTGGTGCAAGCCATGCTGAACAGCGACGATTGGTGGGTGGGTGCGGCCAATTTCTGCGAGACGGTAGTGTGTCATAAGGAGGCCGCGGAACGAGATAGGGAGAGAGATGGTAGTGCGCATGCGTCTCGCGGGCGCCGACGTCAGTCGGGAGCCCGGAGGCGCAGGTATACGCATTCCCTCCCTGAAATACCGCTGCAGGGGCCCTCTAGCATCTAGGGAGCAGAGGAGTCTTCACCCCTGTTGACGAAGTGAGTTTGCCTCTCCCGGGGCATTCTCAAGCACTTGTGCGCTAGGATCGGTGTGGGCGTAACTACGTTCTGTATCTCACGCCTTTCCTACCATAAGCGCGGGGCACATGGAAGGAGGGTGGTTTTAGTGGGGTATTGATTAGTCGAGTCTCCACACAAGCCGGTTGATTATTGTTTGGATTGCCTCAGTGGAAAGCCTCCATGATCAACAACGGTCTAATCCCTAGCAAAGGACCCGGTATGTGCGAAATGCATTTCCCCCGCCTTAAAAAAATAAAACTTTTATCTGATGATTGAAAAATCGGCCCTAAATAAAATAAATAATTATATTCTATTCTTCAATATTATTATTTTTAATAGCATTCAATCTGTATATTGAATGCTATTAAAAAAAAACAACTGGAATACACTATATAAACGATGGAGAACACTATACAATTTTTTTAGATTTCTTTTCTGTTTGTCGGTTTGTCTGTTTGTTAGGGATTCACGTAAAAACTACTGAGCCGATTTCGATGCAATTTTCGCTGATCGACATCAAATTCTTAGACTTAAAATCTGCGCTACTTTTTATTCTAAGAATCCCGCTGGAAATTTTCTAGCAATGAACAAAACAAATGAATTTACAAAGGCTAGATTGAAAAAAAAATCGAATTCCAATACGGTCTTTTCACTGGTCGATAGCAAATTTTATGTAATAAAATGTGTGATATTTTTATGGAATTTTTCCGGGGTCGGTTTTAAATTGTTCGGGTGCATAAATATTAGCTTATTAAGACATAGTTTTCACTAAAACGATATCATACGTTCTTTTTTAAATGCTGCAATAATTTGTGTCCCGGGAATCCCACGGGAATTTGAAGTCAAGCGTGGACGCAGCCGCGGTAATATGCTAGTGAGAAAATACAATAATATATTATAGACTATAATCTACTATGATTTAAAATT
This sequence comes from Dendrolimus houi, assembly GCA_039645545.1. NCBI lineage: Eukaryota > Metazoa > Arthropoda > Insecta > Lepidoptera > Lasiocampidae > Dendrolimus > Dendrolimus houi. The sequence goes on from CM077129.1 coordinate 13,790,506, forward strand.
AGAACAGCACTTTGCTTTGCTTTAAAAGTTTGCGATAATTATTATGAAAGCGTCTTCTTACAAATCTATTGTTTGTCTCCGTAGTTTAGAGGGTTTGAAGGAATGACCAAGAACGAGTGTTCAAAGATCAAAAGAAGAAATATTAATTTTATTTTCTTTTTGCTCTACTTCTTCCAACGCTATCTGCGTTGGAAGAAATAGAGTGCGTTACTTTCACATCACCCAATGCGAAACCATAAATTGCATGCATGTGTCCATTCTTCATGACGTTATGCGCAGTATTTATTGTTCTATTCCTGTACCCAGAGGCTTTTTATTTTCAGGTGACTTTGGTGATTCACAGTCCCTATAGGACACTGATAGTTCAGGTATAACTTACTTTGTACCTGCCACCGGTTGCCATACAGCGTCGAGTGGCGCGTGAGCAGGCGGCGCTGGTTCGCCATTTTCGCCGGCACCTGATTCTGCTCTGCTCTCCCAGCTCTGTTAAAGAATGAACATTGCTTCTTTAAAAAAAAATGTATAATTAAGTGCTTAGTTAGTTAGTGCGATATTGTCAATAGTACACGCACTTAGCCTTAGTAGCTTATACGAGCAAAATTGACTGGTGTAAAGTATGCCCAAGGTATAGAAGCTTTTAGAAGTTGCATTTTTTATTAGGCGACTGTCATTCTTCTTTCTTTTGACTCAAAAAATAGCACCATTTCCGTGCAATTTGGACCCGGGTTAAACGCGACCGAAGCTGCTAGAAAGCACTAGTACATCGATCAATAAAGCAACGTACATGTAAGTAATAAAAATCTTTTAGTGAACACAGTAGATTACTATCACTACAGACAGGTTAACAAGAGAAAACAGTAAAAAGTGAGTAATTACCATCATTACATAACACGACCACTATGTAACGTTGACTTTTCCATTAATTTGATTACCAATATCTATGAATATAATAATGTGTCACTAGTAATAATACAAAATTATTATGTTCGACCTCTATGTATCTTGTTTATGTTCCTACTTTGTAGAGTTCCGTAGTCAACAATAAGATAAAATAAATAAGATAAATAAAAAATCCTGACCGCGACAATAGGGATGCGGACACAAGTTACAATAAATTCTAACACATATATGTACCTACCTAAAAGAACAGGCGTTAAAATAACTGAGTTTCCGAGAAATAGTAATTTGCACAACTGCGAACGGCTAACAAAGTCGAAAACAATAACAATAGGATTAGTTCGACGCTAATGATGGTTATAAAACAAGTAGAAAAACAATAGCATGTTTTTCTTAATTACAAATTCAAAACACAAAAGAATTCCTAAATGCGGTAAGACAATAAACTGCGCTTACAACAGGCAGCTGTGCGCTTATCTTTGACGGCATGTAACAATATCATAATAGAAATAGATTTAGTTACTTTTCAAACAATAAATAATTATTAATGCGCTGTTTGACTCCTTTTAATTGTACCTATTTACGACGTTCTATAAAGTTAAAAAGTATCTGAGATGATTTCACTGTCCGCTCCCCTATTGATCGATTCTATATTACACTGTTATAATATGGTTTTAACACAATCCACGTGCGAAGGATAAATCATTCTATTGGAAAACTTCACGTGGCTTGGATTTATAGAAATACTATGTATAACTAGTTTCTATAGACAACTAAATAGACAAGTTCATAAAAGTTGATAAAAATGTTCAACGCGAGAACGTTTTGTGCGTTAATAGGTCTTATTGGTTGGCATGATCATGTCGCATCGCTGTATTCTCGCTATAAACACATTTTTCCAAAATTTATCAAAAAAATGTTTTATCACATTTACAGTGTCTAAGTTTTTTAAAAGTATTATGTGGGTTTTCAGGTTACCGTAGCTGAAAAATAATACACATGTTTGCTTCAATAAATTGTTATCTTTAAAATTGAAATTTAAGTTTTTTTTTATTAAAAAAAATATTTTATCGAAACAAATAATATATATCTTTTAAAATACATTGTAAATTGGAGAAGAAAAAGAGTTATTCGTTTGGTTACAATTATTTTTTGAACTTAACAACTTTTCTAAAATTTCTATTTTCAGAATAACACTCTATTGAAGCCAAGAGGCGAATAGAGGTGGATCACCGGAACGACACTTAGCCAGTTTTTTATTTAGCTTTATCTTCATTATGAATCTCACAACGCTTCATCCATCTGCGACCATGAGTGCCGAAGTTTTTATCTTATGATCATTAGTGTTTGAAAAAAACTTAATCCCATTGTATACATCTGCTCCCAAACCCTCTATAAAGCCTTATGTTATGTAACATTTTATGTAAACACATTTTATATCACTTGTTTAGTAACATTAAATTGATAGAATCGATAACAAATATCATCTACCCTTCATCTACCCTTCCCGTTTAAAACACCTGTGCCAATTATTACAATTACATACTTAGTTGTAAGGTGGAATAAGATGATGAAAATGAGAGTTATGAAAAACATTGTGAGCGCATTGATATAATTGATAGATTATCTACCTAAGTGTAAAACACGACAATCCGTCTTTGAGTATACAGCCCATCCCTCTAAAATAGGGAATAATTTGATATTACGAGTATATCTCAATACAAATCACAAAAATTTAATGCAATGTAACCCATAGAACATCATACTACTCCTTTACTAGTAATGAATCACGGACCCCAACAAATAAATTCCAACGACCCTTCACCATACACAATAGTTGGGGTAACATTTTATGCCAAACATAAGTATCAACAACAATGCTGTTGCGCGCCTGTACTATCATTTTTTATACGGAAGAATTTCATTAGCGTCCTTGCAAGATGTTGCCGGCCGGCGCTCGCTAACTGCTAGCTCAACTTTTATTTATTCCGTAATTTAGTATTGCTAAAGGAGCGATTTCATCTGCGTGAGTGTTACAGGTATAGGCCATTTCACGCTAATATGGCGATAGGTTTAATGCGTTATTTGAGATGAGACATTGTTAATGACGTTAAATATTGAGAGATAACGTATGTATACATATAAGTACATAATGCAGCTATGCGTTAACGGCGTTATTTTTAACGCTTTAAATAAGACGCATTCGACCACAGTTTAACGGTCTTATTCATATTGAGTTAGAGTAAGTTTGTACCTCCTCAGGGAGTATCGCCTGTTGGATATCTCTCCGTCGAGCAGGAGGTGCACGGGTATGCGCGCCTGGGGCACCGAGTGACCACTGTCAAACTCCGTGGCAGTGGTGTCTCATCTCTCCTTTTCCCAATATCCTGTCTTTTTGTTCCCTGTCAAACATTCAATTTGTTCTAGGTCTTCGCGTTGTGGACTGGAATGTCCAGTCAGAGTTCGGCTGGGGTTGGGAGGTTATTCCTAATTGGTGCCATTCTTAGAATGTCCCAGGAATCTCTCTCCCGACTATGGTAGGCCTTTTCCGGAGTTTCCCCCCACAGCGCGATCTTGGTCTAGGATTCCCTTGTTTCAGCAGGTAGCCGCTGCACACCCTGTTCACCAGAGAGGTTCTCAGCGAAGCGATGGCAGCGGGGTTTCCTTTCCGGCGGACAGCGGCATTCGTGGTTCGTCGGACGAGCGACGTTGAACGGACCGACGTTCGGCACCCTCCGTCGACCCCGCTATAAAGAACCTTTACTGGTGAGGTTTCCTCACCCACCTAGGACGATTTCTTACACAACACATAGATATCGGCACCCACTCCCGGCCGTGGTTCACCCATGGCTGGGAGTGTTGAAGAACGAGGCCAATGGCGGCAAGGGGGTCGGTGCCAGCTCCCCTTGAGTAGCGTCCGTTCAACCGCCGCCAAGCCATGGATATGACAATCCCGGCTGCGTTAATCGCAACCCGAAGGCACCCCCCATGACAATGATATACCTATAGTTGATCGAGACGAGACATCCCCGTTTTGCTACGCCACTGTCGAGCTCCGAGACGACGATCCCGTCTCTGCGGTACAGATCCTTCGCCGCATACTATTGAAATGACAACTCAGATGACAGCGGGGACGTCGAGCCGAAGCTCTGCCCCCGCGCAAACAAAGGCTCTGGCACTGGGTTAGACTGGATAATATCCAGAGCAAACGGTCGCGGGCGAAAGCCAGAGGAGGATTCTCCTGCACTTAAAGCCGCTAGATGAGGGAGCGGAATTGTTCTGCACTCCCCATTTTATCGCCGCGGGGAGCTTTGCGCCCTGCGGTAACAATGGACGAGGCCGTCCCCACTGGCGTCTGCCAGGGCTTATGCGGTCAAGCGATAGCCACTTCCCGCGGCCCTGGCTATAGTCGACTGGAAGGAACACGGCAAGATTTAGTGGTATTCAGGTAACAGTCTGGCGAGTCTCCACACGCCCTCACCGTCATCCCCACATAGTGAGTTGTTCGTAAGTGGATTCCTCAACAACCTTAAAGAAGCCTACAAACTTATTTTAACTCAGTATGAATAAGGCCGAGAATCTTTAACATTAACGCAGGTGCGGGCGCAGCATTACAGGCGTAAATATGAAAGTATTATGTAAACCGTGACTAACCCACACAATAACAGTTTTAAGATAATTAAAATATTCGAAATGTCTGTAGAATGAAGGAAGTGTATTTTCAAAAAATATATTGAATAATACTTAAAGATTTAAAGATAAATGGCTTGAATATTTTTAACATATATAAAACAACTAATGGGTTACAGTTGTGCTTGCCAAAGTTGTGGGTTAGTTCCGGTTTGAATAAAGACACTATAAACATTAATTTCTTTGAGAAAGCTAGTTTGTAGCAGCACCTAAATATAAGGGAACATAACAAATTAAGATTTGATTTGTACAACAATGTTCAATTATTTAAGATCGGAGGGCCAAGGGCCTAAAGCTGTCGCTTCCACAGATTCATAATATTATGAATAACATGACAAGTATAAATAAAATACGGTGGAAAATAATGCTGTCTTGCAACTACCAGTATATCTAGACATGTGTCAATTTTACGGAGCGAATCTCCAAAGGCACTTTAAACCCTCAGATCTTGCAACCATGCTCCAAGAATAAAATATCATATGTTATTTCTGTTATAGAAAGGTCATACTTATACACTAAACTTCATGTTAGTAGCTTTATCCAAAATTGCTCGAGTGAACTTGGTTTCTGTACATATACTCAGTATATTTTGGTATATTAGTTGTAGTTCACTACAAAAACTAAAGCTAGTACCATCTTGATCTGGTATATTTCAATTTATTTCAATACTTAGAGGTTTTCATTAGCTAAGGGAAAAATGAAAAACAAATGCTTCTTCACCTTAACTCGCTTATTTAGATATTAGCGGAGGCCTTTTAAAATCGTCATTCCGTCTGTCTTTGTATATCACGATCGTTTTCTTGGGAAGTACTGGGTATATGTAGGAATTAAGTAATAATATGTAATCTATACGTAGCGGCAACACAGACAAGTAAATATTTGTTATCTCCGAAGAACCATTCATTGTGCGTGGACGAACTTTTCAATTTTATAAAATTAATAATAACAATTACAAAAATCTCGGCTAACCGACGTTGACTAATTCTTAATAAAATTTAATCACTTAATTTACCTTCAAAAGCAGCATTATGAATAAATTTGATATTCAATATAATTTTTTACAGCCTTAACCCGTGTATCTAAGTCATAGAAACGGATTTTAACAAATTCAATAGTTGTTATTCAAACCAAGTTCCACTAGTAGAGGACATTTCTTGAGAGTCAATACATATGTGATACTAGCTGATGCCCGCGACTACGTCCGCGTGGTGCGGTTTTTTAACTGCCCCACGAGAACTCTTTAATTTTTCGTGATCAAAAGTCCTATATGTCGACCAAGGATATAAGCTACCACCATACAAAATTTCATTTAAATCAGCCCAGTCGTTTCGGAGATTAGCCTGTACAAACAGACAGATAAACAAACAAACAGAGAAACAAAAAAATGAAAAACTCTAAATTAGTTCTATTTCACTTCTTACATTCCCCTGACTCGGTTTTTAGCAATTTTTTTCATTGCACATAAATTTGACCTCTACAATTTTATTATATGATGTATAGATTATAAAATTCTAAACATGCCGTGTCTGTACTTTGAAGATATTTAAAAGAAACAACTGGAATACACTATATAAACGATGCAGAACACGATAGAACACGATACAGATTTTTTTTATTTTTTGTCTACTTGTTCTGGATTCACGTAAAAACTACTAGGCCGATTTCGATGTGGTTTTCGCTGATCGACGGCAAATTCTTAAACTTAAAATCCGCCCTACTTTTTATTCCAGAAATCTCGTGGGAATGTTTCTGGGTATAATTAAATGTATTAGAAAAAATCTAATTCCAAAGTGATTTTTTCATTGATCGTTAGCAAATTTGATGTAATAAAAGGTATGATATTTTTCTATGAATGAAATGTTATGAAATTTCTTGGGAGCGGCTTGAAGTTGTCCGAGTGCATACAAATTAGCTTATTCCAACACAGTTTTTACTAAAACGTTGGCTTATATTCTTTTCCAAATTCTGCAGTAGGTATTTTGTGTCCCGGGAATCCCACACGGCAATTTCAAGTCAAGCGTGGACGAAGTCGGGGGCATATCCTAGTATTATATAATAATAACGGCCCATAAACGTCCCACTTCTGGGTTTGGGACAGTTCGATTCTCCCATTTGTAGGAACGGACAGTATACTCGCCACACTTGCCCACGGCGGATTGGCAGGTATAACACATCCGTTTTCTCGATCGGTTTCATCACGACATTTTCCTTCACCGTTATCATCTGGTATTTATAACAATTGCACATTCGGTCATAAATCCGCCTAAGTGGTCATACTTGCCGGCCAGGATTCTAAACAGTGCGCTTCGAGTTTTTGAGAGCTAATATAAGTCCTACTCTATGTACACTGCTTCGCAGTTATAACGTGGTAGTCTTGTTTTAAGAAGAAGCTGCTGGAACTCCATCTACCAATTTTCACGTAACCCACATCCTTCACGTAGTATTTGTCATTGGGGTATTTTTTATTGTTCCGTAACTACTTGGCAAAAAACTTGATAACTAAGTTCAGTTATCAATCATTTAACCAGCAATCGTCTTCATTGATTGATAGCAAAAGTATAGATGTTTTACTAATGCGTAAATTGTAATAGCTTAAAATGATAGACGATAACTTGCATAACAATAATCTTTGATTTTTAACCGACTTCCAAAAGGAGGAGGTTCTCAGTTCGTCTGTATGTCTTTGTTTTGTATCTGTGTCACGCGATTACTCCGTCAATTGTGTACCGATTTTCATATGTTTTTCTTTATTCGCAAGTGTATACTCCCGAGGTGGTCCCATGATCACCAAGTCGTGCCAAGTAAAACATAAAAAAACAACAACAAATGTGCAAAATATAGATTTTTAATTTTTTATAAATCGTACAACGCTTACTCTGTATTCCATATTTGATACTAACACAAACACATAAAAGATGTTAGTCACTATTTCGGATATTTGTTTATTATTGAAATGTTAATATATCTATATAACATTTAATTATTAGATATAAAATGTAATTAACATAAAGTTGTTTTGCATTTGTTACATTAAACTTAATACGTAGCTCTGAAGTAGCAAGCAGCTACGTCTTATCTAGGTCAATGCTTATATCGTCATTTATTAAATTTCTACTAAAATAGTTTGCTCAAATAACATCAATTACCTCCAGGTGGATAAAGTTAATGCTCCATTATATTCTGTAAACTTTGGCATTATCAAATTCACTACAAAGTGAATCGATCCTAAATTCAAGTTTAATGGAGTAGCCTATGTTGACTTTCGTATTATATTATATTATCGATTTAGGTCATGGACGGAGATTTGATGTTTACTTTGATGTGCATGTATATTATTTTAATAATTCCGATTAAGATTAATAAAAGTTGTAAATATATTTCTGCTATATTCACGCAGCTTAGTACGCGTTTAATTGGATTCGCTGTCTCAAGGTAACTATCATACTTTCCGGGATAAAAAGTATATTTTATTCATCCCTTGTATATTAAACGCATACACAAAAACACTCCAATAAATTCACTTTCACACAACGTATTAATAACTATCAGTTTTTTAGAGAAAGTGACACAGAGACCATCTCATTTCTCGAGATAAAAAGTATAATGATTACCATTATAGAAAATATATATGGACATATATACCAAATTTCATAACAATCGATTCATTTCCGAGACTGCGAAGAAGGAAAATAGTTTTCAAGTACTATAACTATGATATATACTGTCTGACGGACCGACCACGGCTATGATGAAAATTGAAGAGTTTTATGACTGAGCTATTTAATCCTAAACATAATTATGCGATAGCAAACAAGAACAGAGGATATTTTAAAAGCAATAAATAAACAAAATTTATGACAAAAACATAAACTGAAGTAACATTTGTTTTATGGTCGAATAGAAGCTATAAATAATACATATGTATGTCGTCTATTACTAACCACGGTTATTGTGAGCCCCTGTAAAATACAATGTTCATAAGTAAGTACAACATACTTCGAAAATGATTAAGAAAATGTTGTTTAAAATGTTCCATAACAGGTAAGTCAACTGGCGTAAATATCTTTAACGAAGATCATCATTCGAATTAGAATTACCAAAATGTTGTATCACTGATAAGTATACTATACTATAGTATAGCTATATAAGTTTCTATAAAATGTCGATCGACGCAATAAGGTTCAGTTCTATGTACGATCAAACCAACTGAATTATGACCCACTTTGCTAATAATTCCTTTAAAACCGTAAAAATAGTAAGGTTATCGTGTGTGTTGCACTTAGGACGTTTTAAACATTAATAAAAATGCGACAATAGGCTCAGAGAACTACGCAATTTTAAACTTTGTTATCATTGTACTAGATAAAACAGTCATGATTTGAAATAATTTGAATCTCGAACTGAAATTTGTCTTATAATTCTAACTCTTTTCATTATAGAAAAAGTATTATAATTTTAAAAATAAAATGTCATTCTGAAAGTATATCAGAAGTCAAGTAAAGGTCAATGAGAAAAAAAATTAGAACTCAATATCTTAGAATTAAATACTTATTTAAAATTGTATAATGGCTAGTCTCGCAGAACAAAGAGCTCAGATTGTAGTTCTCGGTGAGGAAGGCTATGGCATTCGAGAAATATCACGAGTGTTAAATATAAGTCGGAACACAGTGAGAACATGGATCAGACGGCACACTGAAGAGGGCATTCTTGAAGGTAGACGAAAAGATAATCATGGCGTTCGTCGAATAACAAACCAACAAAGCACAGATATGCAACACCATTATGAAGAACATCCTTTTTCTCGTACCCAATATTTCGCGGCACGTTACGACGTTTGTTTACAAACCACAAGAAATCATTTACACCGTATTGGACTGCATTACCGACATTATATTAAGAAAGAACACTTAACGAATTCACACAAAACTGCAAGATTAAATTCTGCTCGTAATTATTTAGACTGACTGGACTAACACCATATTTGAGATGAAAAATCATTTAGATCTTCTCAACATGGTCGCTAACTTTGTGGCGTTATAACAATACGCGATACACAGAGGACCACGTAGTGCCTAATCAATTATCTGTTCGAATTTCAACTAACATGTGGGCCTGGATGGGTACCGGAGGTATAGGTGAACTTGTCCAAATTTCTCTTCATCAAAACGCATTAAACCATGTTGATTTGTTGGAAGAATCAATTCAAATTCAAAGTTTTTTATTCAAAATAAATTCCACTGGAGAACACCTTTTGAAGGTCATATATATAAGTTAAAATTTAATTTTTCTTCCTATTCTATGTACACCGCTTCGCAACGTGTTATTGCTGTTAAGGAAAAGAAGCGGCAAGAAACTCCCCAGCAACACGTCTAGCTAAATATTGTTTTTCTTTAAGTTTCTTATTCTATTTATATCTCAAGTTGTCTTTTTTTAATAAGTTTTATACAGAAGTATGTTACAGAATTACTTTTTGAAGAATTAATGGAGTTGTAGCAAACAGTGCATACTCAATAAGACCAAGACACAATAAAAAGAAAGAAAAATATTATTAAAGTTATAATAATGACATGACGTACTAAAATGTTATGCTGCAATATATCTCCATAAATCCCTTACAAGCTTGGCAAGATAACGTTATACAAAATATAGTATAAGATGTTAGAGCGAGCTGCTATGTAAATGAACTTTTGTCATTTAAGTATTCTTCAATAGTGTAGTATCCCTTTTTTAGCAAGATACTTTTTAATTTGGTTTTGAATTTAGTGAAAGGCAGATCTAACATTTCACTCGGAATCTTATTGAAGAAGCGTATACCAACCCCCAAGAAAGAGGACAGTACTTTTTGTAATCTAAAAGATGGCAATATCAGTCTATTACAATGCCTGGTGTTGAAATTGTGAACATCCTTATACTGCTTGTAGGTACTCAAATTATTACGAATACAAATTATATTATTAAAGATATATTGGCAGGCGACTGTCATAATATCGATTTCCTTAAAGCATTCTCTAAGAGACTCCCGATGGCCGAGGTTGTAAATTGATCTTACGGCTCTTTTTTGTAAAACAAATATGGTCTCTAAGTCAACAGCGTTGCCCCAAAGTAAAATACCATAGGACATATTACCAACGACAGTGCGACTAGAGTACCCACTTGAAGAAGTCCCTGTATTCTCCTACGTTCACGACAATTGTCGAGTACACATACCGCCAGAATCACCTCTAATTGGTTTACCCAGCATGAAGATGAAATTACTCTCATTCCATGGCCGTCTAGGTCACCAGACCTCAACCCAATAGAAAATTTATGGAGTTTGATGGTTCAAATGTGGGATAACAGAAACGAGAGGACTAAAGGAAGCAATTGAGCAGCACTGTAATGAAATTTGGAATTACATGAACTGACATCTGCAATCGTCTAATCGGGTCGATGCGTAATCTCGACATTAACAACAATTTTGAATCGACATTAACAATTTTGAATCTGTTTTTTGTATTGCCCGAGTTGTTGAAAGTGGCGCTGTCTTCCTAGCTAGGTTATAAAATAACCTGTGTTAAGGAGAAACAGCATACTAGACTCCGATAGGATGAAACTATATGGGGGGACGGCTAGTCAAAATGTTAAAGTCCATGTTTTATGTTATATATGTAAGTGATGTGGTAGTAGGTTATGTGTTTATTATATGCATGTATTGATTTGTGTATATTCTATAGTATGTTGGTTTGAGTATATTCTGTGGTATGTTGTGTGTGTGATACATTATTTTATATTATTTTTGCTAGTATTATTCTAATAATTTTTCTGTGTTGTCATAACTACTGTTTTGGAGAAATGTTCGTAGTGATTTTTTGCATTTTGCATAAATTAGGTGATAGATTGGACATTTAGCATTAATTCGATTATAAAGTGTAGGACCAAGATAAAAATAGAACTTTTTAAGGAATGAGAAGTTTATATTGGGTAATACACAATTTATGTCTTTGCGACGCTTGTAAATAATTTTAAAAGGTGTTTGTTGATGTTGCAATAGGACTGTATGAAGAATAAATAACTGGCGTACGTTCAAAACATTACAAACTTCATATAGTTCGGTAGTTGGAAACAAAATTGGACGAAAAGTAGCCACTTTTAGAATAGCTCTGTGAGCTATTTGCAGGGGTTTCATATACGTTTTGGAAGCTCCACCCCAACAGGATATACAGTAAATTATGATCGATTGACATAAAGCACAATAAACATTGCGAATTATATGAGGATTAGCAACATGTCTAAGAGTTTTAAAAATATATATAAGTTTGCGAACTCTACTAGTAAGGGACTCAATATGAAGTTTAAAATTTAAATTTTTATCCAAACGAATGCCTAAGTAGTTAATGTGGTCTACAGAGGTTAAATTAGGGCAATTGCAGGCAGAAGATAAGGAAGAGGAACAGTTGTGCGCTTTCAAGATAATTGGTATTAATGGTTGTGAAACAGAGCTTATTGCAAAAGTAATAAATTTTGTTTTAGACGTATTAAGGGTCAAAAAATTTGAAGATAACCAATTCTGTGTTATATTAAAACCATATTGTGCAACATTTTCAAGATCGCTCCATGAATCAGCAATAAATGTTAACGCAGTATCGTCAGCGTATGATACTATAGTAGCGTTGGGGATGGAATGGTCACATAATTCATTGATAAAGACAAGAAACAGGGTAGGACCTAAAATACTACCTTGTGGGACGCCATATTCTACAGGGAGCTCATGGCTAGTGAATTCGTCAATCTTAACGATTTGGGTGCAGTTTGTAAGATAGACTCGGAAAAGATTCAGTTGATCACCTCTGACACCAACTTTTTCAAGTTTGAGTAGAAGAGTAGAGATAGGTATAGTATCAAAAGCTTTAGCTAAATCAAGAAATATAGTTAGAACCTTTTTCTTCTGGTGTAAATTTTGAACTATGTGATTAGTCAGTTCTAATACTGCATCATTTGTTGATTTATTTCTACGAAATCCAAATTGGCGTGTAGATAATAAGTTAAAATGTTCAAGATAGTATGTAATCTTCTTGTTTAGCTGTCGCTCAAATACTGTGGACAGAGCTGTGAGTACAGCTATTGGTCGGTAATTATTAGGAGAATTCCTGTCTCTACCCTTGAAAATAGGATGTATAATAGCCTTTTTAAAAGGAGAGGGAAATATCGAAGCCTGAATACAGAGATTGAAGATATGGCTTAAAGAAAGTGCCAAAGAAACGCGATTATTAATAGCGTTATTAAGTGTCTCAGTATCATGCTGCCGTTTAGCTTTTTTCAAGATACTAGTGCAATAATTTCATTCATTTTATAGTTAAAATCTAATTATCAGCTGATTGTTTTGCTTTTTTGTGTAATTGATCTCTATGTCGCATGCATCTTAATAACCCAGTTGTGATCCATGGCTTAATGGTTTTATTTTGTGAAGATATTTTAACATATTTTGTGTGTTTCGTTATAGCTGATTTTATTAATTCAATAAAAGTATCTACTGCTAAATTAACATCTAATATAGGAGCAATTTGCTCAAAATTAATACTATTAATAGAGCTATCAAGCATATCATAGTCTATTTTAGTGATATAGTGTTCAGCGGGTGGTTTATTGTACTTGCGTTGAAGACAAAATAAAGTTGAATTGTGGTCGGTTATAGTAGTATCATATAATAGTGTAATAGTTGGTAATTTTGTTTTTAAAATAATGTGGTCTAGACAATTATTTCTTCTGGTTGGTAATGTATGTGCAGGAATAAGGCCATAAAAAGCTAAAGAATTTAAGTATTCAGGTGAACGTGAGTCACTGTTGTACGTTTTGATGTCTATATTTATATCACCCGCTACTATGACTGATTTAAAAGTATACAAGGATGCAAGAGTTGTGTCAAGAGCAGTAAGAAATTGTTCTATGTTCTCATTACTTGGAGAGCGGTAGATACAGACTAGGGCAATATCAGTAGACAGTTTAATAACAAGACACGAAGCTGACATGTCAAAGTTTGGTTCATCACATACAGACAAGAGACTAGATTTTACGCAAACCACCACTCCATCACTTTGGTTGATATGTTTGGTAGTACTGTAGGTTGTGTAATTTTTTAAAATTGGAATGTTAGTATTATTATTACACGTCAACCAGCATTCTGTTAAAACCAATATGTCACAGTCAAAGGGAATACGGGCTAGGAGTGTTTCAAAATTTGAGAAATTGCAACATATTGATCTTATGTTTTGACAATGAGTTAATTTAAAAAAAAATAATTACTAGAAGTTTTTATTATTGAAAGGGAGGATTCAGGAGTACAATTATAAGTCTCAGATAAAGAAAGTTGATCAATCCTTTCATTTAGAAATATTGTTGAATTGGCCATTTGGATATCAATTGTTTAATATGCATATGAGATTAAATACATTCATAAGTCGACGGTAAAATTCATATCTAAATGACAATAGTGTTTCATATTACAACTCCTAGAAGTAAGCCGAATAAATAGACGGTATGCGTTAGTACACAACACGATGAATTTTTTTATTCTTTTTCAAAAGCAGCGTAAAATTTTATGATATACGACGAGAAAATAATTATTGCAAATGTATTGTATAAATAGTAATAAGTGAAGTATTGAATATAAACTATGTCTATAAAATAGTAGTTATGTAAATTGTATATGAGTGAAAACAAAATATAAGTAGTTACAAGTTCAAAGTTTACTACACGAAGTTTTTTAGTTTGTTTACAACAATTTTCATAGGTAATAATCCTTAATTTAAGTATCTTAAAACTAGAATATATTATAGTAAGTTCTCTGGTGTTATCAGTGCTAGACAAGTTTAAGATGGAAAATAATTGTCATTTATTATTTGTGAATGAATTTAGTTGGTGCAGTTGCCCTTCATTTTTAATAACTGTGTATTGTTCACCAGGTTCCTTCTTTAGCAAAACTCTACAATTTGAGGTCCAGCAGAATTTGTAGTTATTTACTTTAGCGAAATTTCTTGCAAGATAGAATAATCTTTCCGTATGGGATGTTAATTGTTCTGCAATATATATAGGAACTTTCGGAATGGTTTCAAGTCCTAGCAAGGTAGAGTTTAATTTTTGCTTCAGGGTGAAGTTGATTATATTGCTTGACAGCAACTAAAAAGTTGCTTTTTATTAAAGTATTTGTGAATTCTACAGTAATATTCGATGTTTGTTTTTCCTTTCTAGATGGGTGTCTAACAACTTCACGTATATTAAATTCAGAGATATTCACAGCGAGTTGTTTAGATAAATTTAAAATCATGTCGTATAGCATGTTCTTTGATTCGTTTGTTCTTTTTGGCACATTTCTTATTTCAATAGAGGTTTTAATTAGATTGTGATCAAACGTGTCGACTCGTTCTTGTATCGTAGCAACATTCCTTACCAAGCTCTCTCTATCTTTTTCCAGACCAGATATCTTCGTTTCGAGAGAAGTTAGTTGTTCTGAGACAAATGTCATGGATTTTTCTATTTCATGGTTAGTGTTCTCAATTTTTACATTTTGATTCTTTATTCTAACTTATCCATACGAGAATTTTGAGCACAAATAAGTTCTTCAATCATATCTTTAATGTCATTTTTGAAGGTGTCCATTTCATTAGCTGCAGCTCCTTTAATAGGTACCACGCGCCGGGTCTTTGGTTTACTATTTACCTGTTTGTTTACTCTGCGAGTAAAATTTGAATATCCGTATCAGAGCACGATATCTTATTTGGTTGTGTTTCAAGCATAGTTACAGGCTGGCAAGTGTCGTAGCTGGATTTACTTTTGACTAAGATTTGACTTGAGATTTGACTACTAGTGCTCTCTATTATCGAAACGAGTTCACCAATATAAATATTATAAATCTAAGCGATGTGAGATTTTCAAATGAGTCTTTATAAAGTAATGTAGTAAACAGCACTTTTAAAAGCGAGTCAAATTGGGACTCGAATCTGCGCCCTTGACTGGACGGGTTTGAAAGTTAAGTTCTCACCGTATGTGCTACCGAGACACTCATAAAATTATAATATAGACTCGTGCCAGTATTGCTGTGTATATAATTATATCTGTATAAATTGACACAAGCGGGTATTGCGATGTTACTCACTGCATTTAAAAAAAATATTGCTGAATAAGAAAGTTATTTGCCTGATATTACCTTATATTTAACACTTATAAGTTGATTAATATAAACAAAAACAACTATTATCGTTTAAGTAACTATTGATCACGTTTTAAGGCATCGAAAAAAACTATTTAACACCTACCTTTTCGTAATTAAATATCACGCAACTATTAACACGTTCACTTTTAACGACTACCGTCCGATCGATTAATTAATCAACTATTAGACTTCATTGAAAACAATGGTGCTTATACCCGGTTTTAGGTTTAAGTAGGGTAAAGTGGGTGCCATTTCTAACTTTGAAATAAAACCTATTAATAAAATTAACAACAAAGGTTATTATTTTTAAATTCTTCCACATTAATGTTGTTAATGTTTTATTTTCTTATGTATTTCTGCTACCTAACATATAACGATAACCCTAATATCAAAGGTTGCTTATACAAAGGTTTGGCCTGTGTCACCTTTGGCTTCTCGATTTATGGCCGGTTCTGATATCTTACTATTCACTCCCTTGCCTTACCGTAGGTTGAATTTTGACATTACTTGTATAAAAATTACGTCAAATTTTAACCGTTAGTAAGGCAAATAAACGGTCGGTAAGATATAGGAATAGATAGTAATAGCACGTAATAGCATTTGTCAGATGTTACACACGAGTATAGTCGAGTCTCTCCGATCTGTTTAATACAACGTAGTCAGTAACTGTCAATGTCTAAAATGATAACAAGTTCGTTACCAAGGAAATATGTGTTCCGGCGAATTTCAACCTAATTGTATTTCACAACTGTAGGAAAATGACCTTATGATGGGTCATGATTCAATTGGTCCCATTGTACAACCCGTATAACCCACCCATAATTTTAAGTTGTAGCGTATAATCATTTATCTATAATATAATAAAATTCTAAACATGCCGTGTCTGTACATTGTAGCTATTTAAAAAAAAACAATTTTGCTGATCGACAAAATATTCTTAGATTTAAAAATACGTGCTACTTTTTATCCCAGGAATCCCGCGGAAATTTTCCCGGGAGTGGTTTGTAGTTTTTCGGGTGCATAAAAATTTGCTTATTCCCAGGCAATTTTTACTAAAACGATACCTTACATTCTTTTTTTAATGCTGTGGTACTTTATGTCCCGGTAATCCCGTGGCGATATCAAATCAAGAATGGACGAAATCGCGGGCATAGCCTAGTCCTTCATAAAGTTGTAGTAGATGCTGTATTTAAAAGTCTGTAACTGACCAAGGACAATGCTGGAGAAAAAGAATTAGAAGATTCTTATTTCAGTCTCATTGACTCGGTAATTATTTAAGTCATTTTCATTAGGTCAGGTTGTGCATATAGGTAATGTCTAGTATTCATAATTTTTTATTAAATACTATGATATGTCCGCGACTTCGTCTACGCTTGACTTGAAATTCCCGCGGGATTCCCGGGACAGAAAATACCGAAACATTTGACAAAGAGTGTAAGCTATCGTTTTAGTGAAAACGGTATCAGAATAAGCTAATTTTTACGCACCTGAACTACTACAAACCGCTCCTGGGAAAATTCCCGCGGGATTCCCGGGATGAAAAATATCACACATTTTATTACATGAAATTTGCTATCGATCAGTGCAAAAATCAAATTGGAATTCGTTTTTTTAAATCTGGTAATTTTAAATAACTCCCAGAAAACTTCCCGCAGGATTCCTAGAATAAAAATAGTGCAGAGCTTAAGTCTAAGTCAGTCAGTCAGTCTATCTGTCGATCAGTGAAAACCGCATCGAAATCGGCCCGGTAGTTTTTACGTGAATCTTGAACAAACAGACAAGAAATTAAATTGCATCTTGTTCTCCATCGTTTATATAGTCTATTCCGGTTGTTTTTTTAAATAGCTTCAAAGTTCTGTACATTACACGGCATGTTTAGAATTTTATATTATTATAGATTTACCTCCCACCATTCAACCTCAACCAAATTGAGGCGTCAACAACGCATTGCCAGAACCACGCGGAAATGTTATGATCACCGTTTTAAATGACTCACAGATCCTTATACTAAACGGGACAAAATTTCTCGAGAACCGAATATAGGCAAAATATAACTAATAATCTTTGTATAAAAATTACATCAGTGGTAATTGTATCTGCCACACCAAATTGCAATTGGATTCTAATTTATCGGAAGAAAAACCATTATTAATCACATTTTTGTTCACATTGTCTAACTTTTATAGCTCAGGTAGCAATCTTATATTTGTCTGACTTTTAAACCTTTAAACGTAATCAAATTACAAATCACAGAACAGTCTTCTGAATGAATGAACAGAATCTTGCAATTCTTTTAAGTATTTATTATGCATTCATTGCCTTGCGGAACATTATTTCTGCGTGTTTTAATTGTTTTGGCGCTTGCTGCAATTACATTGTTGATTGTTATTCTAATAGCATAGCAATACTAACAACGACACAACGGGAATCCACAAACAATGGTCCGCTCTAAGTGGAGCTGACTTCATAATAATCCCTACCGTACTAAACCGTTAGCAACGTCTCAACCGGCTGGTTCGTCGCCTTCTTGTTGTCGAACACTTAAAATTCCCAGTTCTGCGTAATCTTTCATACAG
Organism: Dendrolimus houi; assembly: GCA_039645545.1. Lineage (NCBI taxonomy): Eukaryota > Metazoa > Arthropoda > Insecta > Lepidoptera > Lasiocampidae > Dendrolimus > Dendrolimus houi. The sequence continues at coordinate 13,808,854 of CM077129.1, forward strand.
ACCCCCGAAAATAGATAAAAAAATTAATTTAAGCACTACTTAAACAGAATTTGCGAAATGAACTGCATTTTGAGTGCTTCCAAAAGAGGAATCTTCTACAATATTAGTCAGTTGAGATACAGGGGAATGTTGTCTTAATAGAAAATTAATGATGAACCTTTTATTTTATTTTTATTTCACCCAACACGTTCACTGCGGCGTGCTGTTTTAATGCTCTTTCAATTGGTAACAGCCAAAGCTCTTTTAGTGTACGCTAGAGGCCTTATCTGTCTCAAGTTTCAATAGCTAGCTTCATGATTCATAATTTAATAATACCCGTACTGTATCAAATAAGTCATGTAATTATTAAGCGACGAACTTATTGCTTTAAGCCGATATCACAGAGTTCATTTCAGTCTTTCAATTTAGATAAATTCAAGTATTGTTGAATAATGCCGTTCTTTTCCATTCTGTGCCTTTCAACCAAATCGATTCAATTTAGTTGGTCTCTCTAATATCAGCATCAGTCACTACTTTAACGGAATGTAATTGTTTCCGATGTTTCTGTCATCAACAACATAATGAAACAAGGACCCACCCTCAAAGCAGCTGACGGTGCACGCACTGTGTGGCACTGATGTGTTCAAAATGTGGTGCATGCTGGATACTTTTGGAGTTCTCAAAACCAACACGTCACCTCTTTAGAGACTCTAAGGTGCAGTATGACTTTACACCGTCGGTGTTGTGGCAGACACAAGAAAATACTATCTTTATTCTCATAAAAGAGGCAATTGGTAAGATTAAGGGTAAGACTTCGAAGTTACAATGTTTAACGTTCTTTTGACTATTACGCATAGCTTTTAAAACTAGTTTTCACAATGTCATATTCTTATATGCAGAAGATAAGAAAGACTGAAAAAATTCTATACAAGATAAGACCGCACGTAATCACGAGCCTAAGCATTGAGGAATAGATTGGAGGTTATATATATGGATAGATTAAAGAATAGGGACCAGAATACAATAACAATATTAGACCAAAAAACAACCCATTTTTGGACGAACCTTGAGCCTCCCCGTTTCAAGAGACACGAACGTTATTACGGACAGTATATCAGCACGCTGGTAAGGCAGATTGGTAGAATTCACAATTCGATAATCCGGTGTGTAAGTTTTACATAATCTGCGTTACTTACCACCATTTTACTTATCATGGAAGAAGATAATACATGAACTGATATTTATAGTATGTATGTATTTATTACGTTATTGTTATTATTGTTCATAAACTGCACATTACACCACCGTCCATTTTAGAAATCTAACAGTGCTAGTCTGAGTTCTTGGAAGAGATAGATTTTATATTTTTTAGGAATAAGGGCGCCCGTTTTACCATCAATGTTGCTTTTTTTCTTTATCTATAATGTACATACAATAACGAGTTGCCTATCAATCTAAGCGGTACATATACACCAGCCAGAATTCGAATCCATGTCACTTAACGGGGATCCACGTGATGACAATTTAATATTGAAAATAAGTTTTGAAAGATAATATGTTATAAGTAGACAGGGTGCAAACTTTCAGCGGAGCAATATGGGAAATACATTAACCATTGCAGCTACACAAAAATGGTCTTAGAGACTATCAGATTTCCAAAAAATATACAGTAAGCAAGAAAATGACCATTTAAGACCAAAACTTTTTTGGCGCCAATCGACCCCACTTCTGAGACTGATCAAAAACTTCTATGGGGTCCAACCAAGGCCGGAGTAATGAAATAGTCAGAAATTGCAAAAAAAACGTCCTGTACATTTTGTATGAAAATTTTGCACAATCTTGTTTTTATGTCAAACGACCTTTTTTCTAATATTAATCAATAATTCTATCGGACCAATCAAAAGAGTCGGAAATCACAAAAATATTTTCCCATACATCTTTTAAGAAGTCCTACTTACCTTTTTTTATTTATCAAATCTTTTTCTTTACTGAATCAGTGGCACGTTGTGGAAATTCGGCTAGTTTAAGAAGCCGGTTGAAAAAACATACCGTATGTATATATATATATATATAAATTAATGGCGCTTTCGACCTATTGGTCGCTATGGGGAATCGAGTTGGATGAAGTCCACGCTACTGGACTGAATAAAAAATAAGATTGAAAAAACCAAACAGAGCTTTTCTAAAGTAATAATAATCTGTGAATAAGGATCAAAATTTCACGAAAAATTATGGATGATCTCCTAAGACCATTTTCAAGTAGCTGCAACTAAACTACTTCCTCTTACTGCCCCGCTGAAAGTTTTCACCTGTATACCTTTTTATTTTTTGACGAGGGAAACCCGATTAAGGGCCATCAGGCAGGCAGTGAACTGAACGGTGTATGGGATTTGCCAGGTGGGGGTGGCACTAGCATGTCTAGACAAAATTAAAGATGCTATTGCCACACCACAGTTAGAGATATCCACTAAAACCCCTCGGTATTCCATCCTTCGTCCTTAATGCCAGCAGGGCTAAAGCTATATAGCCTACCCTTTCCGCTAGCTCTGGTAGGCGTTTGCCCATCGGCCTCATCCACTGCCGGGGAACTACTTTTGTCCCCCGGCGATATCATGCTCTCTTATGGGTAATGTGGTCTGTAACGCGCCCCACGTGAAGATAGGTGAGCGTGCACGGAATACGTCGCCCCCATCTCAACGGCATACTATGGGTGGGGAGCCGTTTCCCCAGGGGCTGCCCGCTCACGGTGGCTAAAGGTCTAAACTGAACCTCCGGCGCCGACGCGTCCGCCTTTGACGGGAGCGGAGTAAGGATGTGGACTCCCGTTCCGCCTCCTCCTTCGTAAGCATGACACGCTCGCAAAAGGAGGAGACGGCGTCCCATCCGAGGGGACTCCCGAGCATGGTGCGAACCCCGGCCGGGAGCGTGAGGTCTAGTCCAGTAAAGGCGACGAGGTCTCGGCGCTGCTCCATCTAGGTAGAACACTCTTGTAGAGTGTGCAGCGTCGTAAACTCGTCGCCTATGTCACAATTATGGCACCTTGACGTTGGCTCGTAGCCTGGGCAACACAGGTACCTCCTGAAATAACCACGCCCCGAGAGGACCTGTGTCAGCCGGAACGTCAGGGTGCCATAACTTCTTTTAAGCCAATCTTGTAGGACAAGCTTCAGCGCTTTAATAGTAGCGAGTTCCGCGCTGAGGTGTTAAGACACCGCTCATCCTAGACCACCATGGCGATGTCACGGAGCTCCGACCGGCAAGCCTCAGTTTCCTGAGGTGCCGGTCTCGCGCCCTTCGCCAGAACCTCCTTGCACCACTGGTTTAGTGACGCGAGGACCCTGGCATTGAGGTCCCATGGTGGAGATCCGGCGAGTAGCGAGGCCGCTCCGAAGGACACAGTACAGTATCCCCTTATCGCCCTGACGGCCAGCACTCGCTGCGCCTGACGCAGCAATGCTACATTTCTGACCGTCAGGCGGTCTGCCCAGACGGGGCATAGGGCCATAGATCGCACGATGCTTTCTAAGAGTTTTCGCCACATGACCTTGGGCCTCCCAAATTTGGGCAGCAAACGCGATAACGCTCCCGCCGCCCTTTTGAATTCGGTGGCCAATAGCCGAAAATGTGCGCAAAAGTTCCATCGGCTATCGAGGACCAATCCATAGTCTCCCCGAAGCCGATGCGGACATCTCCTACAACAATGTTAGTGTCCAGAGGTGGTCGATTGTGAAGGTCGTGAAAGATCACGGCCTCAGTCTTCTACAGAGCCACCTCCGGACCAAGTCGCCGGATCCTGGCTACTATTTGTGACACCCCAGCCGTGCCCAGGATGCACGTCAGCCTATGGGTCCACCCACAAGCGGCGATCAGCGTGCCGTCTGCATAGCAGATGACACTGACGCCCGCGAGGACCCTCCACCCTGTATATCCAACCCAACCTAATATAATAAGTAAATTACCAACTTTAATAAAATCCATTGCCTTTTTAATTATTTTACGTTTAAATAACTAATCATGGTAATCGGATGCCTCGCACTGAAACCAAGTTAATTTCGCCTAATATAGTGATTAATCATTCAAAACTAAAACACACAAGCTTGTAGTTGTGTATTTATTGTATTATTTTGTATAAATATTATTAATAATGTAAAAATGCAAAAAAAATATTGTAATACAAATTTCACGGTCAAGTTTGTATACATACAAATATTGCAAGAAATACCTAACATCCGTTTTTTTCCCTTCTGGTGAATGCATGATATATTTTACAATAATATTATTATTCCAATCTGGTAGCGTCTCATATATACCTACACGCCTTAAATTCTATATATATACGATACTTAATTCAAAATGTATTTCATTTATTATAGATACATACCTACTACATCCGATATAGTGCTAAGTAATACTTTAGTATAGATCGTACCTTTTACTAATGAAGAAGGAATAGATAGGTTGCATCAACTGTTAGGGTTATTTATAAACCATTGGGTATATTCTTAAATAATCAATAACAAGTAATTAATAGTGGATCGACTCGACTGTCTGTCTACTTTGCAGCATCACTTCTCATAAAACTATACACCACTCGTCAAAACATACTCGGATAATTAAAATGATTATTTATCATCAATTTCAACATATGAAACAGACATCTATCCATAACACTCCCGACACAGGGATGGGAACTTATCACGAACACTATCATTATTTGTAGTTAAAATAATAATTTCTTACTAGTGATGGGTTGACAATTATGTTATTGACAATCTACAAGGTACAGTATTTCAATACTGTTGAGCTTGTTCTCAAAATATTTCTGACCTGTAAATCTTCGCTGTAGCGTGATCTCGCGGAACCGGCTATGCTGGGTCGTTCTAGTAGTAGCAATTCAGTGAGAACTATTACACCAAACACAGCAAAGAACATAATAAAGATGAAGAAACTGATATTGGCGCGTTCTTTCGAGCGAGAAGTAGCAGCGCGCGCGCGCCACTTCATCGTGCCGGCCGAGCACTCAAACTCGCATGGACGCAACGAGCACGGCAGCCGCTGGCATGCGCGTCACTGAGTCACCAGGGGCAAAGGCCGGCACGCCATGCCCTGCCGCCGCTCTCCCCAACCGCGAACTACGCACAGCGGGCTGACGGGCAACGTCACAACAAAAACTCAACGAGACGCCTGCCCAAAATAACTGAGCACGCAATCTCGCTAGAGTAACTGTGTAGATTTCCCTTGTATCTACATAATTTCTGTATAACCAGTATTCTGTATACACGCAATGTAAGTTTGACACATAGAGTACATTAATATAATAGACGAGTTTGACAGTATTCGGGTTGCAAGGTCAATAGGCCATTTCCACAACCCTACTCTACTATGTATTAATGTTTTAAATGTAATATGAGATTCATTATGTATATCTGATGATATTATACTTAAATGTTAAACTGGAATGATAATGTCAATAATAATGATCTCATAATTATTATTTCAGTTTAAATTTCATGAACAATCTGCTGCAATTTCGGAAACTAAACTAATGCTAAAATTATTTAGCTTACATAATGATTGCTGCGTAAAATCTTACGTGACAAACTATAATGAGCCTTAGTCGGAGAAATTTTCCATTAAGTGATATAAGAAACTGTATGTAGCAACACAAATTAGTAGGTATTCAAGACGCATGCGTGCTCCACCCTCCGTTCAATGGTTTCACGCTCAATGTAAAAAACTCCTTGCTTACATTTCTACAATATTGTACCAAAAGTTAAGGCATTGGCGGTGAGCATTATTTGCATAGTCAGCAATTTTTAAACTTAGACTGCAATAGTCGAAATAGATGCACATTACTGGCATCCATGATAGAACAGCCTCTTTTTAAGGAAAATTCTGTGTTCATAATATATTAATCAAGATTATTATGAAATTAGGTCAGCTCGTACGATTTGTACTTCACCAGCGAAGGTAACTTGAAAGTTGCTATTTGGTGATTTGCTGATTTGCTTTATGAGCTGATCAGTTTCTTTTACAGTGATTTATATCAGAAATTTAAATGAATGAATGAATAACAGCCCCAAATGTCCCACTGCTGGGCTCGGACCTCCCACTATAAGGGAGCTGACCATATACGCGCCACGCTTGTCCAAGGCAGCTTGGCAGGTTTGACACATCCGTTATCTCGATGTCCAGGTTTCATCAAGACATTTTCCTTTACCGTTGTTAGCACTTAGTAATTGTAACAATATGCACATTCGGTCAGAAAAGTGCCTAAGTGGTGCATACTTTCAGTCCAGGATTCGAACCCGTGCTCTTTGAGTTTGAGATGCGTGCTCTAGCCATTGCGCTACCGCGGCTTGATAGATATCAAAATTTTATTAACGAATAATAATCATGTTAAACAGAAAATTTAATAATATTAAAACTGTGACAACTACCCCGTTACAATAGACTCGCTGACAGACATCGCTTACCTACGATTTCTAGTAAAATAAAATATAATTTCTAGGAAATGATCACTATAGGTAACGGTCGACGCTTTTCGCTGTGACTGCTTACGGTGACAACTTTCGACAGTCGGCACAATGATCGGTGACTCCAGACGCCACATGGCAAGAACCTCAGAAGCAAAATCTAGTGCTTTTTCTTTCTTCACAAGGCTATCATCATGAGGGGTACGAATGTCAACGAGCATTGCTCATCGCGCAGATCGATCTATCATCACGGCATCAGACTTATTGGCTATAATAGTCCTCCCCCGAGTTAATTGATCGATCTCAGTAGAACATATCCATCAGCAAATTAATAGAGTATTATAATTAATAGTGAGTAATTATAATACTCTATGAATTTCTCAATCTATGTACGGAACTCGCAACACAGAAATTTCCAGTTTCACCAAAAAAAATTATATCCTTTTTTTCCTGAAGCAGGTAAACAGACAGGGGGCCCACTCGATGGAAGGTGGTTACCGTCGCCTATGGAAGTTTGCAATACCGAGAGCATTACCAACGCGTTGCCTGTCTCTAAGAAATTTTATAACACAATTCTTAAACAACCCCATGTCATAGACCAGAGGGAAACCCTCGGAAAGAAGTTCGCTCCAAATCATTGTCGTCCGTTGAATAAACGGTCTAGTGAACTGTTGCGTAGTTAAACGTGGAAGCTCCAGAAAATGGGTGAATGTACCGTCGATGGCGAGAGGTGCAGTTGTAATATGAGCCGTTAGCACCACATTAAACGATTCCTCGGAACACCGCGTTGTACAGCGGTAGAACACACAGAGAGAGGCAAAGTCTCTTCAATGGCTAAGCGATTCTAAACTGCCCATTAATATGGGGTCGTCGACTATATGAACGGTGCGACGTTGGATGTTTTTATTTTGTGACATGTGTATTTAAATGATGTAGAAATTGACGTGTAACTTTGCTATGAATAAATGATTTCTGATTTCTGATGCCAGGATGAAGTCGAGGGGTTCGATCTGGTAAACGGGTGCCCCGACCCATACATAATAATTAAGCAGAACAAAGTTATAGTTAAATATTGTAAGGTACTTAGTTTGTAAACTATTATAATTGTGTCGACCCCAAATAATTGGGAGAAGGTGAAAGATAAGAGATAGTTGTAGACTGTAATATGTATCCAATGAACTAGTTAAAAGAGAAGGCGGTGATTATCAGACTTGTTTTTATCTAATATTGACCACTGAATGTAGCCAAAATTCTTCTCATAATTTTTAATTGAAAAAGCTGTATAGACATTTACCTTTGGCCTACATATGAAAAAAAATCTGGCAGTAGTGATGCCAAATTTCACTGATCACCAGTTAAATAACATGTTATAAAATAAACAACTTTCCACGCCAGTTACAAAAATAGAAAATGATTGTTAAATTAAACAGGTGGGTTATTTCACGTGAAAAAAACTGTTGAAGCACCATCTGGTACAAAATATCTAAAGTAAATAGCCAAACCGATAAACTAGCAAACTTGCTGAAATAAAAATAAAAATATTATTTAACTTGTTACTTGTTAAATGAATACTTACTTGAAGTTATTTATAAGGCTAAGAAAAGTGACGTTCGGAGTGCGACAAATTAGTTGTCACCGTGATACATCAAGGTGCTGTTATTTATAAGTGACTGCTATTCTTCGCTCCTTATTACTAGCTACCGTGAATAAAGTAATAGTGTAGAGAGATAAAGTTACATTATATGACTATGTTTTTAATACGAAATTATTAAAAATAACCTGAATATTGCTATATATTATATTATGTAAAAAATCAGCACTTCTGAAATAGATATATGTAAATATATATAACGGTTGTGATTTATCACCTGTGAAATAACAGTGACAAAACGAAATAACTTCGGGCAGCATGAATGTCATTAAAGTGTCACTTTAGAAATAGTAATAGTTAACCAACCGAATTTTCAAAAACCATTTCATCCGGCTAATGGGATCAACCCATTAGCCGGATGAAATGGTTTTTGGTTGGAATCGGCAACAGACAGCCAACGGGTGAAGGCTAAGCCATAAACTTGGCAATTGTCGGTTTTATTTATCAATTAATGACTAGCTGGTAACGCCGTCCTCTAAGCGTTAAGCTTGTCCTTTGTTAGTTTTATTTATGACACCTATTAGCTAGCTATCGAATTGATGGCAACAGCTAACCGCTAAACAGTACATTTAGCAGTTCTCGGTTTTATAGAAATGTTATTAACCAATTGGCGTATTGATGGACAACTTAGTCGTGGATTTTTTATAAACAACACACTTTAGCTGGCAGCATGTCTATTGAGAAATGTCAGTGTCAACTAAGGTTTTTTTAATTGTACCTTTAAAAAAATTATCAGTCGATCACCAGCATATTTGGTTGGATTTATTTATTAGTGGAATTAAAAATGGTTAAAGATGATAATAGTCCACCCGATGATAATTTATTTCGAGGATTTATGAATGCTTTGTATAATACAGTTGATGGACCGGTAACGTGGTTCAGAGGTGAGGCGAGTTAGCAAAATGTATTGTTATGTAAGCAAAGGTTCTCATATATTTTACTTTTTGTACAGAAAAGTTAGTGGAACCAAATCAAAAGAAGTATCCATGGTACCATATGAAATACCGTCGCGTGCCAACCATCGACCAGTGCTACACTGATGATGTTGTCTGCGACTTCGAGGCCAACGCGCAGTTCAAACGTGACCGGTTAGTTTATATATTTGTTTAAATAATCGCTAGCCATAAATACAAGTAATATACCCAAGAAAAGAAAACTTATCTTTGTTTTATGGGTAGTACAAAACACACCTCTGGTGCCAATCCCAGCCCTAGATGCTCGACTAGAATGTAACCAAAAGTTTGTTTACTTAATTTACCCTGTCACGAATCAATTGTGGGGATCTCTGTGTGCCAGTCAACTATGATGGCCAGCACTTGAACAGCTAAACTAACACTACAGATGCTATGTAAAGTATTTTTTAGTATTCTATTTAATTGAATACCATCTTTTAGCAATAAAATGGCGTGGCGTAGATATAGGGCACCTTTATTTTAAGTAATGGCAGGGGTGGAGGGGGAGAGGGTAGGGAGGAATACTTAACCCTTCTGCAACCACAATGTCAAGAAAATGTATAGTTCTTAAGATATTAATGGTTTTTTAAATGTAACCTCAGGTCAGCGAGTGTCACAAGCAATTAGTAACCATTGTTTAAATAGTTATTAATGATTATATAGTGACCAGTCTGTTCCGGCACTAGTCACAACAAGTAACTATAACAGTAAGTTTGAGGTTAGGTTAGTGTTTAGACCAATGCGCACAAGTCTAGGGAGCTTGCTGTGGCAGTGCCCGGCGAGTGCCAGAACAGACTGGTCACCATTAATTCATTAATAACTATTTAAAAGATGGTTACAAATTGGTTATGACACTGGCTGACTGCTGTGCAAAAACATTAATATCTTAAGAACATTTTCTTGACATAAGGGTTGCAGAAGAGGTAAGTATGCCTCTCTACCCTCGACCTCCACACCTCCTATTACTTAAAATAAAGGTGCCCTATATCTATACCACATCCATAAAGAGTTTAGAATCCACACTGACATCTACTTTCTTTTCACAACTAAACTGCTAAACTTTATTGTGACAAATTTTTTTAGAGACAGAACTATTACCACAGTTCTTTTATCATATGAGTAGACAGCTTACTCCTGGCATAGTTAAAGAGAATTTAGGTTATATGCATATAAGATTAATTCAAGTATGACTTTGTTTCAGATTGGTTGAGTCTGAAATACTAGGTATTTTGCGTAGCCGCTATGAAGACTGCATGATGTATGAGAGACCTGACCATCTAACTATATGTAAACCCCTTTGGCTAAAGTATAAGGATGCTGAGGAAGCATGGTTTATTAAATGTATGTCTAATTCAATACACACTGCTAAACATAAACATCTGCTAAATACCTTTTATGTAGGTTTTTTCCATCTTAGTTTTAGGTAAAGTGCATAGTTTTATGGTATTCAAGACTGCATATTTTTGGCCAAGAATACTAAATGTAGAAAGAAGCGGCGGAGGCCTTTGCCAAGAAATATTAGATAATATGGATAGGGTTTTCCAAAGAATAGATAATTATATATAACACTCTATTGCACATGAAAATAAACTATACAAAAATCTATATTTACAATACTCACTTAATGACCTTCTTGCTTAAAACAATTTATTTCAGGTAATCTAAATTCAAGCATAGTCTGTGAGTTTTAAAGAATCTGTATCTTAATAAAGTCTGAATTTTTCTGTTTATAGAATCTCCAATAGTATTACTACTTACAACTTTACCTACAGTTCCCCTATTTTCAATTATTCAACTCTTTTTTGAACTTTATTCTTGTGATTAAAAAGGTTTTTCAATTCAGATTGTTAGATTATTAAGATAGTATGCGAAAAATAGAAATTTATTAGCTAATTGTTATTTTTTCTGATTTAGTAAAAATTATCCATACAATTATTACCATTTGCCTTATTTAATTTGATTTTTAGGATTGTATAGCTATGTTAGCCAAAACAGATTCCTTATTTAATTTCCATATATCTATATATGTCAGTCTCTTTTATCAGAAACCATATTAGGTTTATTATACCAGATTTGACAGACAACAATGTAATGTATTCTATTGAGGATACTACACAATGGTTTAATGAATTAAATTTTTACATTATCCGTGCAGGAATGGAGAAGGAATACATTTTCCTGAGGCCGGGCGGCCTGTCGTAAGAGGCGACAAAACAACCCACAGCCAGGTGGTGGTAGGACATTTGCCTGACTGAATGGCTACCACCCCTAGTATAAAGTATGTCACCATAACAACCCTGAGTTGTGTTCCGGCATTAGTGACCAGGTTCCAGTCTCCCTTAAGAGAGCAGCAGCGCTTTTGTAGCACCTTTGGTGTTGCAAATGACCATAGGCGATGGTAACCTCTATCCATCAAGTGGGCCATCTGCCTGTCCGCTGAACACCTGCAATAAAATAAAAAAACATATATGAGTATTACGGATGGGCACCATACATATAATCAGTGTTGTTGCTTATTGATTTAATATGGATATAATATTTGTTTTTCAATGCAATGACATAGTTGTTTGATATATATAATAAGGCAGTTTTTAAAAATATCTTGAGAATATTTCTGTTTAACTTATATTTGACGGCCTCTGTGGTTGAGCGGGCTAAGCCTTTGCCGGCCTACCTCACTGCAATGCAGAGGCTCCGGGTTCGATTCCTGGTATGGTAAATTTCGGAAACATATTTTCTCCGTTATTTACTATGGTCTGGGTGTCTGGGATCGGCCCCAGAGTAGTCCGTTGTATATTACCCATAACACAAGCGTTAGTTGCTTAATTTGGGGATATACAATATATGTGTTTGTCTGCCGATTATTATTATTATTATTATATTCATAATATTATTGTTGAGATTCATAGAATCTATATTTGTTTTAAGTAAATTCTATTCTATTCATATCTTCAAAAATGCGGTAATGCATTAGTAGATAGCGAACTCCCGAATATTGTGTCTAGAATAGGATCCGAAAAGGTCCAAAGGATTTTTTTATCTTGAATCAACCAACAAAATCACACATTGTTTATTCCCAAGCTAAGCATGTGTTACGATTGTGTTATGGGTAATAACTCCATTTAGATAAGGGAAAAATTTAAGATTTTTGAGAGTTGGTGTAATTTTTTGAGGTTGTGGCTTTTTTCCAGATGGTGATCTGGGCGCTTATGCTGATGCCAGAAAAGCATACATGAAACAGAAACATCGTATGATTTGGGAGAGACGCCATGGTCCATTGTCTGATCTGACCAAGTAAACGCCTTAGGTCACTTGTATCTATATTGTCATGGAAATGTAAAAATAAATTATAGTTATAATGGTTTTTTATTTTTTTTTGTCAAATAATCCTTTTTACTTACATCTTCCGCACCAAACCTGAAAATGATTTCGTTATTTGTAAACGGTATTACGGTTTCAAAACTTTGCTTGTTCAGGGAAATACTTTTTGATTTTCTTCTTACTGCACAATCTTTACCACCATTATAGAAACTATTCACATGAGTGCCATAGTTTTAAACAATTGGTGAGACTATTGTTACTGAAGAATTAAAAAATAAAAACCATATTTTGCACCAGTTTCGAAGATACACACCAATATATGTCTGAATATGTATATTATAATTCTGTGGTTTTTTTTTGAAATACGTTAAACAAAACTTAGTGTAAAAAACAGTGCTCTTTGTTTTTAACCTTTTACAGGATTGCTGGAAGAATGTTATTTTAGATTCAATTAAACTCGCCTCTGCACTTCATCATTTTTGTAGTTTTATTTGTATTTATTATATCTAAAGATGGCTAACACTACGGCAGTGGTTTTCCATGTTATATCACACTTGCAGCATATATTTACTTGGCTCTAGTGGTATTTTATTAATTACATACTCCATCCATATCTTAATTAAACTTTAAGGCCCGATTTTTCATTCATCAGCTAAACATATCTACCAAGTAAATTATAACTGAATACAAAACTTAATTGAACTACGAACTGAATTATTATTCATACAAATATTTTCTTTTTGCTGTATTTTAATCCTTCCAATTAACTTTTATTTCTGCAGTAATTGAGAAATCAGGTATTTAAAAATTATAGGCGTGAAATAAAATACAAGAACCGAATTTATAAAAATAACATTTATTGCCAACTTGACATTCATTTTTCATGCAACACATACATTTACTCTAGTTGGAACTACAACAAGAAATAAAATCATCACAGAATTACGAAGATGTAGAAAAATAATACTAAAATACACCTTCACTTGTACGAAGAATAAGTACTTATACTATATCTTATTGTTAAGTAATCAAAACATTGTTATTGGTCACATTAATGTAAAACAACAGCTTAAATGTACGTACACATATTCGCTACAGTCTTAGAGAGTGAATGTTTAAAACTTATGAATCATTATGAGTTGCATCACAATTCTTTTATTACAACTACACAAATATCATTCGTTGGTCACAAAATAAAATAATAGTTAAAAACAATGTAAAATTATTCATTGGTATCCTCTATTTATTTCTAAAGTAAACCATTAAAATGCTGACTGGCAGTATTACATACTTAAATAATTCCATCAAAAGATATACAACACTTCTTACAGATTTTTGAAATAACAATAACATGACAACTGGAATAGCGTTTCACTTAGAACTAAGTGTAGATCTCAAATATTTATATTAATCAAGTTTTGTTAAAGTTTATGGTTTATGACTTTAATCTACTAGAAATGGGTAACGTTGCGCTAATTCATTTCATTGCGCCGCAGCACCGGTGTACTGACTCATTTATTCCATATTATTGGCGCATAATTCACTAACACAGTTTAATTGAAAACGTTTTATGTTAATGGTGAAAATCAACCGGCGCTCATATCGACTCAACGCATACCATTTGGTCACGGCATGGCGCTATTGTTAAGTTAGGTACCCCAAAGCGCTAACGCAATAAGTTGCCCTCATTTTAGTGGGTTGACGCAAGAAATTTTGCAGAGTTAACCATGTCTACAACTACAATTAAATCCGCATCAAATTTATAATTGCTCGTATTTAACACATTCAGTGTGTTGCCACTTTTAAAGAATTTTCAGCCATTCGTAATTGGCCTTAAGTACAGTGCGTATGAGCCCTAATGAGCGCCATAAAAACGATTTAAAAATTCGCAATCAAATGTAAGCGGGGAGCAAGTGTGTATCTTGTATTTGTCATGCACACCGAAATATAGACTTCATGACCTTCTTCACGAAAGTGAAACACGACTTCGTGATCCACAGTGAATGGAAAAATTGTTAGAGCTTTTTAAGTTCATCTAACGCACTGAATGTATTAAAAAAAGCTTGTTACGTAATGGACAATTTTTCATATAAAATACGTTACTGCAACTAATTAGAGAGGCCAAAAGTTTGACGCGGACATGGGTTTTAATTGTCCCACATTAACAAATACGCAGGATCAGACTTCTAATAATATTCAATGAAATATAATATGCTTAAATAAATTACCTCTTAAGTGGGTAATAGATGTACACGTATTTATGGCTCAATGATCTTAGCTTCTAAAATTTCGTGTAATTGAATTGATACACGACTGAAAGTGGTCGTCGAAGCACATGTACCTATTATTTATATTATTGGTATGTTGTTTACTCGTACATCTATCACCCGCTTGACATTATTCCACATTGATAGTGCCTCTTAATCGTATACAGATATACCTACATAAATATACTAAAAAATTGCACCATTCCTTTCATAATATTAAACTTTCCAAGTATAATATTATTTGGACTTCGAAATATTTATTCAAACTTATCAAGCTAAGAGTAATTTTTGCATTGAATATACTGAACATAGTAATTACCCATTTGGAATGGAAAAAATCGGACCATAATTTTCGCAAATTCAATAGGCAGTCGCGATTATCTGTAGTGAGCTGCGCAGTAACTAATTGTGTATATATAAGAAACCGTATATTACGCAACTAATTAATACTAACTAAAAGTGGCCATGTTTTGTAAATCTTAAACACACAGATAGCTAAAAGGCGAAATCTATAGATATAAAACACAAGTTAGCCGCCTTTTGAAACATATTAGAGACGAGCGAACTTAAATTGCAGTTAGAACCAAATAGAAAAATATTGATTATTTTTATCAATGTGGAGCAATAAATGATATATTGAATTTAAACAAAACCTTAAGAAATAAAGAACGTCGTTGCACATTAGGCATAATATTACTCTAACAAAATAATATTCTAATTTACATGTAATTTACAATCATTCAATATGAATACAACAATTTTTGAACTTTATAATTGACTCAACAAAATTCGTCTAGCGATCTGCATTAAGGTAAACACCATTATTGCCGAGGGATAACCAATGTTGGATCTATTTCAGATGTATCAAATTTTATTTCGAAATTAATTATTTATATGTTTTATTTTGATTAACAAATGCATAATTTGAATGACTTATTTAATTCATCAAACTAAAATTAATTTAAACAAAGGCAATTTTTAAATGCATCGGAAATATATTCAACTTTTGTAATACCTCGGTAAGTAAGACTTGTTCGCCGATACAGACGACCAAAATCACCTCAACATGGACTCGAGACATGAAGATTGTAAATTTTATCTAAAATTACATATAAATTCGAAAATAACATTAATACGATAATTCTGTACAATAATAATCATTTCCAATAATAATTATTATTAAACTCGATCGCATGCTTTTAATAATCGAGATCATAAATTTATGATTAAATTTTTTTCACACAAAAATTAATTTACGTGTTTTATTTTGATTATTGTACTTTATAGTTGCATTCGAAAAATGTTATAAATACGCAATTAGCATCCATATTAGTTAACGTAAATTAATCGTAATGTATGTATCTTTGAGCCTTAAATCGTAAGTAATATGATATGTGCGTTTTTTGTGTCCTAAGAACGATTACCCCTATAAAAACGCTTAAACCAACAGGTTACTTCTGTCTTTCAAATAAAATATTACAAACCTAATAATAATAACATACATAAAATGTCAAAAGATAAAACAAAAAATATCAAAAAAATCTTATGCGTGTCATAAAATTTATTCAATATTTATTATGACACATCAAAGTAACAAGAAAGACAAAAGGACAAATAAACTATGACTAAAATCCACCACAAACTATGCCTTCTCCAGATTAGCTATAGAAGAGTTCTCTCTTCTCTGATATTATATGATATCGATATTTTTTTTTTAATAACCGACATTGCTCCTGATGTCAGGTGGGAAAACAGTCTAATAATAAGAATAGAATAATACTAATTCCTAAGTTTTTTTGTAACGGTGGACAATAAAGTGTTATCTATCTAACATAACATCTATCTAAGATGGAGCACGCTTACCTACACGATACCTAGTCTTTTGTAATTTATATACCATATCGATATTTGTATTATATATACCACGTGTTTCAGACCTTATGATAAAAATCAGATCACGTTTTCTTCATGACGTACTCTGCCCATATACAAAAAACTAATCAAACATATTCATTGGTTTAGCCACACGGCCTCATTTTTCATTTCAGAATTTTACAACAAGATGTATCAGTTATTGTGACTAAATCGGTAGGGTAATGACCAAATGCAGTAGGTAATCATATTATCATGTTGCCAGCTCTAATTCCTTAAACGCGGAAGTTGTTCATTCTTATGCTCTCGCTCGTTACAATAAAAAATAATAGGTGCGAAAGGGACAATAATAATTTGTGAGTAGATATTATTAGTGATTGTTTATATTAGCCCGACACATGATCCGTGTTGACATGTTGCCGTTCTTACCAAGGTCATTGAACCAATATTTACAAAATGTTGTTTTTATTCTCTTTTTATCGTAATTAATTTGTTCGGAAATTTCTTCTTTTTAATTTTGATATTAGGGTTGATTTAATAGTACCAAAAAATTTGTCTGCTAAAATTATGATTTATTGTCATTTGAAAAGAAAACGTGGTATGATATGAATGTTGCAATATCGCAATTAGGTTTTGCGCGTTCTGTACCAAGAGCGATCATAGTTTGTCGCGAACTGAACTAAAAAACATAAGTAAACAGGAGTACTTGATAGAGTCAAATAATAAAATAGATTATACATAATAGCATTTACATATCGAATTATTCTAGTCACGTCAATTGGATGCTTTCTCATTTTTAATATAGATTTTATAGCCGGTAACGTTATCAACATTTTCCGAATGCTTTAAAAGATATCTTAACCTAAAAAAGATACACAAAAATATACGTAATCTAAAACATTATTGTTACAGACAATCACATTTTATAGGACACTTGTATTATTTTACTTTTTAAAATTCGTTGCGACCCTGGGTTCTTCGTATGATAGCTTCGGTCGGCCCTTGAACACGTAAGATATTACCTCCTAATATAAATGTAAGGGAATGCGTTTAAGTTTAATGCGTCGTTTAAGATGCGTCGAACTGCGCCGCCAGACGAACACGACCTAACGGTTACAACCACATATTACTTTCATATAAATGGTAGCTTGCATTTTTTTTATGTACCCCATCTTATCTGTTTTAGGCATGGTTGGATATAATCATTTGGCATTCAGACGAAAGTTTGCATTGGTCTCCTACTTATTTAAATTGTTAAGACGTAAATTGTTTAACCCAGGTGTATTAGCTGAAATCAAATTGAACATTCCAGCGAAAATTGTGATGAGACGTAGGTAGCCACCAATGTTCGTAGTACCATTTTTTTATTTTTTTTATTGCAGGAGTTCAGCAGACAGGCAGACGGCCCATTTCATAGAAAGCGGTTACCATCGCCTATGGACATTGCAACACCAAAAGTGCTACAAATGCGCTGCTGCTCTCTTAAGAGATACTGGAACCTGGTCACTAATGCCGGAACACAACTCAAGGCTGTTATGGCGGCATACTCTAGACCAGGGGTGGTAGCTAACCATACGGCAGGACCAACTTACTTAATAAGGCGCCGATGACACGAGCCTTGCGATTGAACAAGATATGTCAACAAATTGGCATTTTTATCTGTACTGTGACTGAATTCACAAGATCTGTGCGTATTATATTATATGTTATGACGACTGAAGTGTATATATGTATCTATAATGTATTATTTGTACCAAGCTATCGTATTGGTGACAACTGTAATGATAGCCATGTTTGTAACTGTAATGATAGCCATGTTTGTAAGTTAATAAATAAATAAATGATTGCATGAGTTCAGAAGACACGCAGACGGCCCATCTGATGGGAAGCGGTTACCATCGCATATGGACATTTGTAACACTAAAAGTGCTACCAATGTGCTGCCGCTCTCTAAAAGGAGACTGGAACCTGACCACTAATGCTAATGCCGGAACACAACTCACGGTTGTTATGGCCGCATACTCTGGACCAGTGGTGGTGGCCATCCAGACGGGCAAATACCTTATCATCAGGCTAAAAAATTATCCGGATCAAATAAGAATAGGACTGTTGCGACGCCATTTTGTTTCACACTACTCATCAACTCCAGGATGGATATGTAAGGTGTGCAAAAACGTAATCCAATTTGATTATTAGCTAGAACCTTTATACACTAATACTGACGATGCTATGCATGTGAAATTAATAAATAGCAAAATCGGCTAAATATTTACCGAAAGGTATTCACGCTAAGATAGTGTCCATTAGCACTTATTGCCTCTACTAAGGCAGACAGTTTATGTGTTCTTTATAAATAGCTAGCCCGTTAGACATTACATTACACGTTTTTACATAAAAAATACATAAAAATAACAAAATACGAATTTTTACTCTGCATAACATAAAGGTATCCTATTTTTGCTAGTAAGTCCCATAGTGCCCCAATGTTATATCCACGAGCAGTGGGTCCAAAAAAAAGGGTCCAAATTCAAAATGCATGAGGTGAAGGTACAATCCAAAGTGTGTGCCTCCAAAACGAGAACTCGTCAATTTATCTTATTGTATTATAAAGAATTATAACCTAAATGACAAATTATTATGGACTAGTCAAGTTTGTTGAAGAACTTGCATAAGTCTTTAAAAAACCTAAGTATAAAGTATAAAATGGAAATAGTAAATTATACAGGTATACTTACGTTTGCCATCCTTGTTCAGCAACTCGGTCGGTGCGGGCACGGCACTGGCCGGCGGAGAGCACCAAATTGCTTTGGAGTTTGCAAAAGTCTTTGGAGACTCGAAGACTCTTGATCCCTACAATTATTAATCGTAATTTAAGTCGCTAATCGCTAATTAATAGAGATAGGATTAATGTTATAAATGCGAAAGTAACTCTGTTTGTCTGTTACGCTTTCACAGAAACACTACTGGACCGATTTGACTGAAACTGTGTATATGTGTATATATATATATATATACTAGGATATGCGCGCGACTTCTTCCACGTTTGACTCTTGAAATTCCCGCAGTATCCCCGATAATATCACACATTTTATTACGTAAAATTTGCTATCGATCAGTGATAAAATCGTACAGGAATTCGAATTTTTTTCAACCTAACCATTTTAAATAATTCCCAGAAAAATTCCCGCTGGATTCCCAGGATAAAAAGTAGTTATTTCCTGTCGATCAGTCAAAACCGCATCAAAATCAGCCAAGTAATTTTTAGAAATCTAAAATAAATTACATCGTTTTCCCCATCGTTTGTATAGGTATATACTATACTATACTCTACTCCATTTGTTTTTTTTAATAGCTTCACAATATACAGACACGACATTTTTAGAATTTTATAATATTATAGACATATATACATAGAAAAATGTAGAGGCCGAGGAGAAACATAGGATAGTTTTTATCCCGAAAATGGGATAGTTTCCTGGACTAAAATATAATTGTCTCTCTGTTATGGTTTTACGGAAAAACTATTGGATCAACTTGGTCGAAATTCAGATAATGGGATAGATTTATGTAAAGGTTATTTTTATCCCTTTATAGGATAGGTTCTTTTTGTGACTTGCCATTTTCGTAATTTTGGTTATTTTGGTCATTTAGGTCATTTAGTCAATTTTTTCATTTATGTAATTTACAGATATATAGACGGGAGATAGATAAATAAAACTAACAGGAACGGGTTGAAATAAAGGATAAAAGTTTGTAAGTGAGACCAATCATTTCTCAAGTTTATAGATATAAAAATTATCATCTATAAAAAAATGAGATAGTAACTCGATCTGCTGTTTGTTAAGCTTTCACGGAAAAACTACTAGGAGTACTGGATTGGTTTTGCTGTAACTTTTTTAAATGTGGTTTCCTACCGAAAATGGACAAATACTTTTCACGCCGGGAGATGGGATAGCTTGCGATATATAATGAAGTGAATCTTTCGGGGGAAAATAGCACTAAAATAAACATTTAATACAATGTAACCTGTATTAATGCCTGCTCTAAAAACAAGAGGTTAGCACTAAATTCTAGTTGTGTAATATGTATAATTTGCCATTTCAATAGACAATTTATTTGGTTTATTTTCAATTATTTTTAAGAGTTACATTCACTTGTGAAAACATGGATCACACCAATCAAGTTCCCGCCAAAAACCCCCATTAAAGAACTCAACATTTAGGTGTTATAAATTACAGATTGTACAATAAATTCTAAAACAATATTCATTTAAATGAACGATCCTTAAAGTAGCTAGTTATCATTATACTTTTAAAATGTCCTAACAGAAATAAATATTGTTAAGCAATAAGTAGTATGCTATTTAACTCATTAAGGAGACCACTACACAACTTGCTAGACTCTTACAAAATCTGTATTGTTTCTGCGCCTTGTAAGATGGTACAAAAAAAAATCTGTGGTTTTGAATGTGAAACCCTGTACCTTTTGTCCGGGAGGTGTATCGTACACGGAGTAGTCCTCCTGCGGTGAATCGGAGTCCTGGCAGTTGTGCACCACCACGCCCGGGTTCAACGCCCAACGTCCGTCGGTCTCTTGGAACACCTCGCAGTACTGAGTCAGGTAATCGATCATGCCATTTATACCTGACAAATGGAGATAACTCATTAATATTTGGCACTAAAACAATACCAGCTCATAGACGTCCCAGTACTGGGCTCGGGACTCCCATTTCATAGCAGGACAGTATAACCCGCCACACTTGTCCAAGGCGGATTGGCGGGCTTGACATCGGATATCTCAACGTGTCAAGTTAGGTCAGAAAACTGTCTAACTGGTGCACACTTTCTGGCCAGGATTCGAACCTGCGCTCTTTGAGTTGGGAACGCGTGCGCTCACCACTAAGCTACCGCGGCTATTTACAACATATATTTGGTAATGTCAAACATTTAATTTAGTACAATGTGGGGCACCGGTTCCTAATAGTAGACCTTTCGTAAATTACACAAGACTATCAACTACTCTATTTGTAGGAAACCTAGACTGGCTGTTTGGAAGTCATTATTATATATTATTTTATAATTAAGACTTGGTATCTATAAAGATTGTAAGTAGCTATTGAACTGTTATTTATAACATTATATTAATATATAAAATATACTGCAAAGTCTACTGAGATATAAGCTTTGAAGACATAAGGAAAACACACCAGCTTCGGCAACCGGCTGTTCGGCCCCATATTGTCGCGAATACTCCCAATAGAGGTCGGCGACGTCGACGGCCTGGCCGCGCTCGGCCAAGATCCGCGCGAGGCGCCAGACCGCCCGCCACTCGGGCTTGAGCAGCACCCAGCGGTCGACCAGCCAGACGACGCCAGCGGCCAGCAACGCTCCGACGGCGGGCTCCTCGCCACACATGCGGATCGTCGCCGCGCGGAGGTACTCCATCGTGGAGCCGCGCGCGACGCTGCGGTCGCTGCACAGTGCCGCGCACGCGGCCAGCAGCGTGCTCGTCCACTTGGGCGCGCCGCCTGCCCCGTACACTATCCCGTCCTCGATGCAACCCCCGGCCGCGTATATCAACTCCTCCAACGACGACACCTCCAGCATTTCGGGCTGAAAGTAAAGTCGATTAAATATTATGTAGAGTAGGAAGCAAAATTATTTTTAACAGACTTCAAAAAAAGGAAGAAGTTCTCAATTTGTCATGTAAATATTTTTTTAATTGATGATCAACCATAACTTTTTGGTTCAGAGGACTTACTCTCAAAGACCTTTCGTCGTTCATTTTAGAACATTTTTTTTTATATTTAAGTACATTTACCATTTTATATTCCATTATTTTTAGAACCGACTCCAAAAAGAAGTAGGTTCGCAGTTTGTCGTATAAATATTTTTTTATCTATATTCAGCCATAACTTTTTGTTTCTCAACCGATTTTAATCATTTTATTATGTTGGTTTCAGTACAACTCCAGGATAGTTTCATATAAATTTAGTGGTTATTGAACACCATTAGGCACACGTAACTTAAAAGTGAAAGATAAAATAAATTGTAGCAAAAAAGAAATGGACTTCAAGAGTAACTAAAAAGCAGAAACTAAATATTTTTACAACACCTTGAAGTTGATGTCAAGTAAAACATTAAAACAATAACAAACATAGTAATTTTTTATGATTTAATTATCACCAACTTCAGGATGTATTAGGGGGAATATTTAATCTTTGGTTTTTAGTTACTATTGAAGTCGGTTTCTTTTTGCTAGATATTTTCTGTTAACTTATATGACCTTCAAAAAAAAGCTTTGCCAATGAACCTTAGTTTGAATAAAAACTTGATTGAATGATTGATTTGACTGTCGTCTACCCTATAGTAAGAGTGACGTCGGTACGCACCATTGGCGGTGCGCCGTATTGCTTCGCGTAGTGCGCGGCCAAGAGCGTTGCTGGCACCGGCGTGATCGCCCGGAGGCGGCGCGCGAGCACCGGCCGCGTGACGCGCCTAGCGAGCCGCACGACGCGCTCGCTGCCGGCACCCGCGCACACCGCCACCGTTTCCGGGATCAGCTCGAGCACCTCCACCAGCTTCACGCACCCGTAGTTCGCGACGCGCAGCTGACGGCGGAAGTGCGCGTGGAAAGCCGGCACAAACTGCGAGAACTCCATTCGCAAGTTCGGCGTGTGGCAGAGCAGTTCCACCGTCTAAATATTGCATCAATTGTGTTATATGTACTGTCTATTTCAAACAAGTTCCCGGCACGAATCTTGAGCGGTCGACGGAACAGTAGGGATCGCTTTGCGCATTGATCCCAGTGAATGTAATAAAATTCATCGACGACAATATTGTTTTTGTCTCTTTACTCCAAAGAGAAAAAACCTCATATCGCTATTTCTTCAAATAAGTACAGTCTTTTCTTTCTTCTTACTTATTTCAAAAAAAAGATCGAAACTTCACTGTTTGTAGGACAAAGAATCGTGCTATACGACTATACGACGGATTGGCTAAAACATTCCATAGAACGTAACTTGTAGCAATACCTTATACTTGAGCTATGCATTAAGATTTATTATTGTCGATTACGACACGATTCTTTGTCCTACAAACAGTGAAATTTCGATCCTTTTTTGAAGTAAGATAGAAAGTAGTTCTATGTATATGTATATGTACATGTATATGACAAACCTTGACAGTGACAGTGAGCCTTTTGGTGTGAAAAATCTTTCAATGTTGAAAACTGTGAATGCTGTGGCTCAGTTTAAAATTAATTATTAGGGAAGTCGAATACTTACAACATTTGGAAAATAAACAAACACTAGCTGAATTATCACAATTTTTCAAATAGGCCGAATAATACGAAATAGCGAAATACATTAAAAGGAGTCTCTGGGCTAATTTTGATGAAAACTAAAGTGGTATCATTAAGTAAAGATCAATGTCTGAGGAATAGCAAATGGCAAACTAAACAGTTGATTTTTTAATAAAATGATTCATATTCAAGTAAGTTTTTATTACCTTATGAAAAAATTCCTATAATAGTTTTTTTTATATCTTTTAAATCTGTCTTGTCACAAATTTCATCAGAAAAAAGTTATATGAATGTTTATTAATTTTTTTTTTTAGTTCATTATGTTAAGCATAAATTCTATACAACTGACGCATCTCACCTCTCTAGCAAACTGCATAGTCCTGGTGCGTTCCTCTTGTGTAAAGGCACGCCTCGGCAGCGATAACATGCCGTCGCTCGCGACGATCACAGTATTAGGGGTTATGCGTTGCATCAGCTCGGCGAACGTGCACACGCCGTAGTTGACTGGCGTGAACGTGCGCCCGAATATGTCCTGGTTCATTTTACAATACATTTTCATTATTTTATATGCATAAGTTTACATTAAATAATGATGATTCACGGTCGGTTCCTATATCTTCCCAACCGTTCACTTGCCTTACTATCAATTAAAATTTGACATAAGCCCCATATTGTCAAAATTCAACTGATGGTAGGACAAGTGAATGAATAAGTAAAATATAGGAACCGGCCATAAATGATGTCGCACAAAGAAGAACTTCAATAAAATAGATTATGGTAGTAAATGTAAAAGTTTAATCATCATCCTAGCGTTACACGAGGTTGCTTTTAGAGGGTCAGCTTGCTTCTATGAAGACTTATAGTAATCAGATTGAGGTTGAGGGAACTCCCTCGTAAGCCACATTTGAAGTGGGGTGTCCGGGGACATCCCAGATATTACTGATAGCGTCGAGGCTTTGTGGGTAAATTGCTTATGGTATATCCCATGGCGCATCACAAAGACTCGAAAACAGTGCAAGATTTAATAGGTAATCCAGGGGCTCCTACAGTGAAAAAGTGTTGCAGCGCTGGTTCCCGAGAGCCCCACATACCCTACAGTGTAAAGCCTCCCCTAAAGCCCGAGGGTATGTGCAAATAAAGATTCATTCATTCAAAAACATCCCCTGTTAACAAAAAAAAAATGGAGTGTCAGCTTTGAAGTGTAGGATCCACATTCCTAAATTTACTTTTTCACTTCACATGGTCTTGGGCATTACTTATAGTGAGACCATTAGTGCCCTATGTCATTGTTCAGGATGTCAAACAAGAAGTTCTTAGGCCTACCCCTTTTAACGGGACCCAGTGGAGACTGCATGAAAACAGATTCATTCCTCATATTCCTTGCTGATTTCCATGCATCAGTGTAGACAACTTTTTGCAATGTATCTGTTGGTCACGGCTATCAATAAATCAATAATAATGTGGAATCAATCCACATATTTAAAGTGGCATATTGATTTATGTGATATGCAGCTCTTGCCTGTATCACTCAAATCTAGCCCATATAAAAGGGCATGTTTAATGATGGGCTTTATAGACCGATCTTTTTAGCTTAACGACCAGGGGCACAATTCTGCTATTACTATCCAGTCTAAATCGCCAAACACTATCCTCTCAATTGGAGATTGGTCTGATTACGGTATTCTGTTAATTCCAATAGCGTGTTCGTGCCACGCCACTATTTCTTTATAAATATTTATAAGCGAAAGATGCGAAATAAATGTTTAAAATTTTGGTAGCTTTTGAATATCCATTTCGGCTAACGCCATTTCTGTTTTTTTTCTACTTTATTTTGCTGCGACGATATCAAGAAGATATTGTGAATTTAGTAGAATACGGATTTCTGACACTATCGCAACGGAATCATACTTTGAATCTTTTCGCATCGCCAAGATATTGAAATAACAGAATTGGTCACAAATGACATTTGTTACCTCACCCCACTTGGGCCAATCTGTTGAGATACTGGTCTTTATGTCATAATCAACATATCTATGATAATGTATTACCTCGTTTCAATCAGGAAAGTGGCTTTGAAAGTGTGCAGCTTTAAACCCAACATTCTCGCCACTTTCTTGTTTATTGTCGTGGATGTGGTCAAAATGTAAACAATGGGTAAGAATCAATATTCTCTTTTCGCACAATAATTAGCCACCACATATACATCGGACCAAAGCCAGAGCGAGACTCTGCACCCGATCAAAGTCGGAGTTGGAGTTTTGTCTTATTGTTCTGTCTGTACGCTTTTATTATCGCGCGATGATGGAACGAGTAGCGGAGTAATAGATACAAACTACCCTCAGTCAGTTAATAAACTTGTTATAATAGTTCAATAATCTAACAAATATAAATTTATAGAGACCTGGTATGCCTGTGGGAGGTCTGGTGGCAAGAGAGAGCGCCCCGGATGCGCTTTCAGCACCTTCACCAGGTCGCAGGTCCAGCGGCGGGCCTGCGCCGCACACGATATTGTGATCACGCGATTTGAACCCGAACCGAGTACCTGTAGAATCGAAAACAGAACTCCATCATCATTTTGAACATTTTATATACGTACTTAACTCGTTTACAACATGCCCAGTTTCGTGATTTTGGCATGTAGAGAGAATGGATGAAAGCAGAATCATAAAATAAGTGTATGTCAACTTTGTGAATAGAGTTAATGCTACTAGACCATGACGTTACATACACACCATGATCAGAAGTGTCAAAGAGAGGAATAAATGTATGAAGATGTTAATGAAAGTAGACGAAGCTAAACTTGTTTGTCAATCGTCGCAAGTGGAGATCTATAGTCTCTGCCTACCCCATTGGAAATAGGTGTAGTAATATGTGTGCACTTATAGTGATTTTAATCCGGTGATATGAGAGGGATAATTATTTGCATATTTTTGATTAGTACTCAAATTGCTTACTGGCACGACAAGTACTAGTAAGCAATTTACTAAATATTGGAAATGAACTGTGCATTATTTACTCTAGATGTTTGGGATCAATCCCGGGATTGTCAATTATATTTTATCCATAACACAAGCAAAACTTTGTTAGCTTGGATATATATATATACATACTGTTAAGACCTAGGTGCCGACAAAGACAAATTCATATCTGCAGCACTGTGGAAACACATTTTATTACCTTTTCGGCATTTGGACTTCTTTTGTTTACTTTGTGTTTAAAATTTGTGATTAAAAAAACAGCCCATTGTGTATTGTAATCTTTTACGGCCTATTGTTGTATTGTGATCACTGCCACGTGTGTCGGATTTAAAAGTACAAACTGATTCTAAGAAATTCGGTCCACGCGGTCGGGCAGACATATTGCATCTGTGCAGTATAAAGCAATGCTCCAATGGAGAGATCAGGCAGTCGAACGATAACCACGAGCGAAGCAAGACTTGTGTACATTCGGTAATCTATTTAGTGATGGACTTTGCGCGTGTCATTACGTTTGGACTTATTACGTTCGGTTATATTTGTACCTGTGTTATACGTGTTTGTATAGTTCTAATAAACTCTATAATAATTCCAACGGCAGTTTGTATACCAAATTATTGGTTTCAATAAAATTTCCAAAATAAATTAAACATGTACTAATCCTTTTTATCACGTATTTAATTTGATACCTAACGAGATGATATTGCCTAACTGTTAAATTACAATTCTTTTCTAAGGCATATTTTCAGTATTCCATAAACGAAATGCATAATTAGACCATGTACTGACATACACACATAAAACTTGCAGATTAATTTAATGTTAATTAAGGCTGTAAATAGATCAACTTACCACGATAGTATCGCTCAAAGCAGCAAGTAAATCAGGCAGCTTGGTGAAGCCGTAGTCGGCGACGCGGCACTGGCGGCCGAAGTGATGGTGGAACTTCGGTATAAGCCTAACAAAAATTAACACATGTTTCTAGAAAAAGTAACTATGAATTCAGCTTTGAAAATCGTATCATGGAAGAAGAACACTACCAACATAAACGCCCAGTGGAAAACGTAACTCTAATTACCCGTAACTTGCTTAACTTAGGGATATACAATATGTGAGTTTGCCGATTATTATAATTAATTATTCAAAACATATTATTGTTTAGATACATTTTTTATGATAAATATCTGCCAATGAAAGTCCCGTGAAAATCGGTTCAGCCGTTTCAGAGATTAGCCGAAATATTCGGACAGACGAAAATGCA
Source organism: Dendrolimus houi (assembly GCA_039645545.1). Lineage (NCBI taxonomy): Eukaryota > Metazoa > Arthropoda > Insecta > Lepidoptera > Lasiocampidae > Dendrolimus > Dendrolimus houi. Next base: position 13,836,911 of record CM077129.1, read on the forward strand.
AAAAATTGCATTTTCGGAATCTCTTAATGCGAATTATCCCTCTGATTTTTTTTACATTTCTTTTCAGTCATCGTTCATTCTTCACTTATTTTGACATTACAAACAGACACTTCAATTTTATTTATCTGTATAGATAAGTTCGTGTTTGACCATGATCACGCCTAATATTAGACGATGATGCGGTCGAAGATGGAGCACGCTTACCTAGAAAATACCTACTCATACACAAAAACAAAACAGAACATTTTGTTAAAAATCAATCCTTTCCCTTAGTTTTACAATTAGACTATCCTTTAAGAAATTAATCCTCACAAGCTACACTATGGATTGGTGTATTAATAAAGCACGTGTTTATTTCAAATTCAAGTGATTCGATAACTGACTAGAATAATTTTGTTTTTATAAATCTAAAATTCAATTAGTATAATTGAGTTTTCATTAAAATCAGCCCCGAGACTCCTTCTAAGTCCACTTAAAGATTCATCTGTATAATTTTTCGGTATGTGTGTATATTACTGAATTACTCCTAAACTGCCGTACTGATTTTGATAAAAAAAATTGTGAGTGTTTGACTGGGCCGTGGGATGGTGTAGATTCAAAATTAGATCCGGTAGGTGGCCCTGAAATCGGGTTCTAAATTTTAATTTTTTCAAGGCAGGACAAAGTCTGCCGGATCCGCTAGTATTTTATAGATTCAGATATAGCCTTAGAGGCCCACTTGAAAAATTCACCTGTGTGTATATAAAGTACATCCCTATTAAAATTATGAATGCAGAAGTAACTCTATCTGTTGCTATTTCACAGAAAAACTACTGGATCGATTTGGCTGGAACTCAGTATATATATATTCATCCTGGACAATGAGATAGATTTATGTATAGGTTATCCTAGAAACTAGGATAGGTTTTTTTTTGAGATTAGCCATTTTGGTTATTTTGGTAGGTTTTTGGTAGATAGGATAGTTTGCGATATAAAATGAAGTAAATCTTCCGAGGGCAAATAGCACCAACATAAAATTTAATACTGTGTAATCTGTATAACGCCTGCTAATTCAACAAGAGGCACGCACTATAGTTTGAAACTCTAGTTCTTTATTAAAGGGGAACATATTATGCTGCACTCACTTGCTGAACGGTATCGAGCATCGCGGCGTAGTTCGCAGCAGGTCGGTGAGCTCGCGCTCGAACAGCGCCAGCATCGGCTCGAGCGTGGGCGCCGTACGGGGGCGCTCGCGCTCGTTGCTCGACCGGGAGCTCTCGCCTGAAACTACACCTGCGAAAGAAAAAATACTACTTTAAAAACAGCGACGTTCTGTTTTTTATTGCGAATCTGGCAAACAGGCAAACGGCCCAGTTCACGGAAAGAAGTTGCCGTCGCCTATAGGCGTTTGCAACACCAATGGCGGAGCCAACGCATTGCCCATCTTTAGGATCCGTGCAGGAATGGAGAAAGAATACAAGTTCCTGCGGCCAGGCGGCCTGTCATAAAAGACGACAAAATAACCCACAGCCAGGTGGTAGAAGGTATTTGCCCGCCTGGATGGCTACCACCCCTGGTCTAGAGTATATCGCCATAACAACCGTGAGTTGTGTTCTGGCATTAGCGGTCAGGTTTCAGTCTCTCTTAAAAGAGCAGCAGCGCATTTGTAGCACCTTTGGTGTTGCTGCAAAAGTTTGAGGACTATTGTCCTAGAGTGTCTTAGACAGTATCCTAGCAAAAGGAGTAAGCAGGGGAGGAGCCTATTACAAATAATAAAAATCTTACTTTGGTTGGACGTGGGTGACGAGTCCAGGTCGTTAACCCGCCAAGCGAGGTGGCGTGACGGAGTCTCCTTCACCTCCACCCCGGGAATGCTCCTCAGCAGCAGTTCCAAGACCACGCCGTGCTCAGCGTCCACTATTAATGGGCGAAACGTCGCCTCATAGCAATCTACGAAGCTGAAACAACAACACAGACATGTTAACACGGGTACACGAATTTTATGGGAAAACTAGCAGACCGGACAGATATTGTCCTGCCCTAAAAAAATTTAGAACCCTATTGCAGCGCCACCCACCGGGTTTAATTGTTAATCTAAATCATCCTGGGTTGTTAATCTAAACCACCCACTTAGTACACAAAAATTTCATCTATATCACTCCACACCCATTTAGGAGAAGTTCAGTGACATATTTTATACCAAGATATACTCGCGACCTCGTCCATGCTTGATAGGTAATGTAGATTAAAGTTATTTTGCCAATACTTAAATTCCAAGGGTATTGTCAGCAAGTCAACAGATTTTTTAAAGAACATTAATTAAGTTACTAAAGGTGTACATAATTACATCTGTTCTACTAAAGATGTCTAATAAACATAGAAATTCTCATATTAAGCAAGTCCTAATATCACGATCAGGAAGATCAATGGTTTCGAATTTAGGAAATCCCGAGAAATATAAAAGTCCCGGATTATATTGTCTTCGTATTAATCACATGCGAATTGGTAAATTTTTATGTATACTACTACTACCCACTTTAATGTAGTCCCGGGAAAATTCCCGCAGGGTTCCCGGAATATAAAGTATCCGATAAGTTGAAAAAGGACTTAGCTAGTTCTAGTGAAATCGTATCGTAATCAGTTAATGTTTATGGAATCTAACTAATTTATATCATTCCCGGGAAAACTCCCGCGGGATTCCCCGAACACAAAGTACCGCAGCATAAAAAAACAAGTTATCATTTTAGTGGAAACTGTCAGAATAATTTTTATGAACCTGAACAAACTTCAAACCGCTCCCGGGATAAAAAGGAGGGCGGATTTAAAGTCTAAGAATTCGCTGTCGATCAGCGAAAACCGTATCGAAATCGGCCCCGTAGTTTTTACGTGAATCGCGAAGAAACAGAAATCTAAAAAAAATATGCATCATTTATATAGTGTGTTCTAGTTGTTTTTTTAAATAGTAGATGTACAGGCAGAGCATTTTTAGAATTTTAACATATTATAGATTTTATTTATTGCACGAGTACAGCAGACATCAGACGGCCCACCTGGTGGAAAGTGATTACCGTCGTCTATGGACATTTGAAACACCGAAGGTGCTACTAGCCTTCTAACCGACATTTAAAAAGTTAGAATCTGTTCATAATAAATAAAAGGCGTCCCATTTAATTAAAAACCTTATTTCTACACTCAAACAGTTTTAGGTTTTATAAATAAGTCGTAAATATATTCCTAAATACATATCATTCAATTCATAATAACAAAATGGGCAGAGGTATTTTTCGCTATACCTTAGTTTCGCATTTAGCCACCGACTTGAAAATTTATCTTCATATGTATGAAAGACTACAGAGATAAAATTAAATAAAAAAAATATTACACTCTTATACAATAGTCATAAAGTACAACTTACCTAAGCAATGGCAAGACTCCGTTATGGCTCTCGAGCAATAATTGGACATTAGCCGCAAGCACTGATAACTCAATGAACACTGGTTGCAAGATGCGTGTGCCATCCTCTTGGTGCCCACTCATAGACATGTGGACATGACATTTCCAAGGAGCCTCTTCCACCTCGGTATTAGACACTGGCGTTGTATCAATCAGTTGGATGATTCTTCCGAAGCTTTCATGCATTATCACTGTATCCTTCACCTTGGCTATATCAGAGGTAGTTAATGCACAGCAGTGTCGACTGGCGTATGCATCTCTCAGCCGGAGCAACGGTAAGCTATGGTTGGGTTGATCCAGGAGTATGGCCCTGAGCCTTGCACGGAGTACGTCCACATTGGGTGCCGGAGAAGGCCTCCCCAAGGACAGTTCGAGCCTGCGACCTGTCCATTGGAGGTCGAGGCGTTTCTTGTGGAGGCGGGATATGACTAATCTAGCGTCCCATTCCGAACCGAGCACAACCGTTGCTAGAGGCCCATCGCCAGCGTTCCACACCGACACACGTACTACGGACGCGTAAGCACTGACCAGCTTCGTTAGCATTTCCTGAAAATTACCAAAATTTTATGTGTCTGGCGATAATACGTAAATATATATAAATGCTTTTAAGGTCTCATAGTCATTTTTGAAGAAAACTTTATGAAATCTTCATATCCGTTCCCTAATATGGATGTGGATCCGTATTAGTTAGACTAGACATGTCTGAGTAATTTTTGTCAGTAAAGTATTTTTTAATCTGTACCACTATTATTTTTTCTTTATTTCCCACTTCATAAGCAGGCGATAGATGTATGAGTAAGTAGTCGTACTTACGGCTTGATAACCATTTTTGTCTGTACCCAAGGATAAGGCTGTCGAGCCATAAGTCCGTATACTGTAAATTAAGAGGGGGATGACACACTTTTAGGTCTTTGTAAGCGAATCGAAGCGAAATCTCCTCTAGGAGATATTCTGTTCTATTCGCGATTTTACTCTAGCTAAAAAAAATGTATGAACCACTAATTTTTACATTTTACGCGATTTAAACAGTGGTGTAGCAGAATTAGAATATACCCACCCTAAAATTTCATATTAAAATTTCAATAGTTTCTTATAATAACACCTGCAACATACATAAACAGAGAGATATAACGATTTTATATGCAAGTGTAAAATTGCATGCTATTTTTGACCAAAATGACTATGGGACTATGGGATTCTTATAACAACATAGCGATTTTATTAGGCAAAAGTAGTGCTAGTAAGACTAGCTGAGTGCGCGTGTACGTGTGTCGTTCTGAGTATGTGTGTGTGTAAATGTGGAGTCAAGTGTATACCTGCAATACAGTAGGCTCAAAAAAGGGTAGATTGGAAACTGTTAACTCGACGGTGGATTCGGGCTCGCCCTCGCTCTGCTCGCTGACGCTGGACGAGTTCCAAGGGGAGGTGGCCCGGCTGTGGCCTGCGCCACGGGGGCCCCTCTCCTCACCGCTGTTGCTTGACGAGCAACCCGATCGATCTAAGTTCACAGAGCCTAAAACCACACGGTACAGAATTAATTATAAGACCTAACATATCTGTAGAGAGGTTTTGTGGCGAAGTCAAGGATTGTAAATTTTTCTTTTAAAAGTTCCTTCGACACCGCGTTGCCTGGAAGAGATCCTATGAGCGATAAGGCCGATCATTGTTCTAAAGCAAATGTATCTATATTAATTGTCTGGGTTTAAGTTTATGGTGAACAATAAGGACTCTTTATTCATACAAAGACACTGCAGTAGACGATAGTAGAGCGTCCGAAGGAAGACCACTGCTCTCGTGTCAGTCCTGACCAACCAGCACGGAATGGAAATCACATCACGGAATGGAAGAAGTCCATATGAAACGGCAGAATACCCCTCGGCCACTTATATCCAGTTTTTTCATTGCTGCTCTTTTACGGCATTACTGAGTGGCTAGTAGCCGACTGCCGGTTTGATCCATGTGTTCGTATTTTTGACGGATAGGCGCCATAGTCCCAGAATCCGAACACCATTAGTAGTTTAATTGTCCTATACTGACTGGAACTTGTTCTTAGGCGCATTTGTACATGGTATATATGATATATGACGATAATATAGTCATAAATCAGCATCACGTGCTGTTTAAATTAAATTGTCGAAATGGCCTGTGTGTTGACCTTGCCATGATCTTAGGCAAGACTTTAAAAGCCCGGCCCATTATTTTGGTTCTTGTTCTTCAATGAAGTACAAACACTTATACTAATCGGTTAAATTTTAAATTAATCGGCAGACCAACGACGCGTTACAATCTAAGTTACGCTTATTTTATGGGTAATATAAATGGACAATTCTGGGCCCGCCGACAGTTCGTTTACGAAATTTCTCGTGGCAGATTCCAGAGTCTCAGCATTCCAATGAGCTTTGTTTTGCGCCGCCGTTACATGGTGGAAACACCATCAGTCTGGACCAAGCGCTTCGCTTCATCTTTTCTGGTGCGCACTGCCGAAGACTGGAATAATTTGCCGAAGTCTATTTTCCTGACAAATACAATCTTGAAGTCTTCAAGTCACGAGTGAATAGGTATCTTCTAGGTAAGCGTGCTCCATCCCAAACGGCATCATCACTCAACATCAGGTGAACAGTAGTAAAAACGCAAACCTATACATCCATAAAAATTTAAAAAAAAAAAGGTAGACCGAGAAATGCTTAGGCAATTCAACCAGAGAGGTCGTTAAAAATTAAAATTACATAAAATAAATATCTCACGAAACAATGGTCAATTAATTGTATATGTAAGTAGTGTTTAACGTGTATAAAATGTTACCATGGGTGCCCCTAATCTTCCTGAGCTTGGGCGCGGGCGGGGGGCAGTGTCCGAGGGGCGGAGGGGTGGGCGCCGGCAGCTGGCTCAGCGCCAGGGCCCACTGGGACGGACCAGGCGAGGATGACACACCCAGCGCCACGCCGACTTCTTGCGACGGATTCGCTATCTAACGTACCGACACATAGCTCATTATAGTCCGGCCGCTCTAAGAATGCGTTGGCGTTTTGTGCTAAACTAATTTAGTTTACTGTAAATTGTCGTCGTGATATCAATTTAACTAAATCTCGAATCAGTAATAAATACAGGCACTAAAAAAATATTTTAATCGTAAATAGTTCGTTATTACAGTTTTACACAACTAACGATTCCTCTCGATGTACCTGCGCAGTAGATCACTTTTTGTACACGCGAGTGTACGAATCGTATAAGTGGGACTAAAAACTAAGAATGCATAGCAAACAACACTGCTATTTTCGGTAGGGAATAAAGTTCAACATAAATTATTAATATATTCGAAACTGTTCAGCACTTTTCTGCGTAAACAAAAACTGTCGAGAGCATTTATAATTTGCGCAAAGCTGTACAATATTATCTGCCCGCATGTATATTCACGAAATCATTAGCGCATTCTAAAAGCGGCCGAACTATACGTTTATAAGATCTATGTATTGATAGAAGGGAAACCTTAGTACCTTTTATAAGCGTATTAAGCAGACAGAGGAGTGTGAGATTTGGCAGAGTTAAAAGTATACATGATAAAGAAGTGCAGAAAACTAAAATGTACATGAAATACTATCGGATCCGGCACACGTTGTCCTGTCCTGAAAAAAATATAAATCTAAAACCCGATTGCAACGCAACCTACTGGATCGAATTGTGAATCTAAACTATCTAAAGAACCACTCATACATACACAAAACATTTCATTAAAATCTTGCAACCTGATTCCAACCCCACTTACCACATCCAATTGTTAATCTAAACTAGCCCAAGACCCACTCAGACACACAAAAATTCACTAAAATCAGTCCAGCGTGGTAGGAGTTCAGTGACGTATACAAGAATTGTATATATAATAAACATGAGTTGCATTAACGCTATATAGAAAAAAACTGGCAAATGTGTGATGTCCACCCACACACCATGAAGCGTTCCGCAAAAGCAATTAACTTCTACTGTATTCTTTATTTGGCTACGGCACCTTAAGGAAAGAGTTAATCGAAAATATCCCATATTTCAAAAACTAACGAAAAAAATACATTTTTATTGAAATTATTTCTGAAGCTCTAACAGCTCAAAGTTTCTCAGAATTTCGAAGAGGAAGGAGACCCAATTTTTATGACTTGGATACAAACCCAGTAGTTTGTGAGAAAAATAGCTTTGACATTCAACACCAGCTGAATGAAAATAATGACAATATAATGGTTCCAATTTTGCCATAATGACTATAGAAGCCTAACAACATACCTGATGAAGGGGTAGCACTAGAGGTCCTCTATTTGGCGAGTGATTCGTAGGCGCAGTGCTGTAACCCTCGTCACTGGAGTAGGTCGGCTGCATGAAACCACGAGCGTACCGAGTACTAATCTTCCGGCCGAATACATCTTCGCCGTCCATACGTTTCAATGCCCTTGATTAAAAATGTTATCATATATAGAACGATAGAAAGAGAAAACATTCATTTGGTAACAGCTTATTGAGAGACACATTACATATTGGAAAAAATGTATCACACTAAATACGTAGCAAACAATATGTCTCGCGACGGTACCAAGTGGATGCAGTTCATCAGATGCCAGATCCAGACAGTCCAGTTCTGGCTGGATTTCAACTGCAGTCTAGGAGGGACAGATGTCGCACTGTTATTTATTTAACACACACAATAAATACAGCTTTGTTTAAATGAAATATCAGGCATGTCAGTCTGATGCACAGTCAATGGAAAAGGCGACGATCGTCTAACGGTTTTGTCTAAATACTTGAAGAATATTGTTCTAACCATTTTTCGTTAAAAGTAAAAGTCAATAAGAAACATACATAGTTATGACTTTTAAGGATGCTGTACAATTTTGCTAAGGTGTATATTAAACGCTGATAAGCTTAAATGTCATTTGTTCCTACAAGGGTGATTGAGGTACTGACCACACCCAAATAGAGACAAAAAACTACACCACGCGACATTAAAAAAATTTATCACTCAGTTACCTGTTGGCAGTCACACTTCGAACACTAAACACCCCTTTCTGCCAATATTTATGCATAAAATACGTACTTAGTAAAAAAATCTATCATTACGACATGATGAATTTAAAAATTTCGTTTTTTTGTCAAAATCTCAACGGAAATCTAAAGTAAATTCAGTAAAGTTGAAATGAAGCTTTAAAGTATCTACAACTAGTAAAATAATACCGCAATTGCCCCAAACGGGTTCAATCAAGAATACGCGTGAGAGATGTTCTTCGGTATTATAACATTGCACACCTATAACAAATTACCTATAGTATTAGATAATATGCATATTCAGGATAGGTATTTATAGTACATAAGTAATATCTAAGCAAAGGTCAGAATTTTTTTATACCTAAATAGATTAAATCCCAAGATCTTAAAGAAAGAACAAAGCAAACACATACATTTATTTTATCTCAATATGGATACAACGCTTCATTGCTTATGCAAGATAATTTTGCAATATCTTACTGTTAAATAATCAAAAGCTACAAATAGATTGTAATGTGAAATTCATACCGACATTACAACTGTGATAAATTTAATCTGTAACTGTTTCATGGCTCAATGTCTGACTGGATATAATGAAAGGCAAGGGGATAGTATCCTTCGAAAGGGCATAAGCTATCCTTTGTCTAAAACGAAACCTTAAAGGAAGTAACAAAGTGCATGACAACTGGTATTTCCATGCTTTCGGTAAGAAATAAAAAAATGCGTTTTACAGCATTTTGAAACAATCGTCTTAAAGTAGGTTATAAATTTCGGGATTAAAATTATGAGTGTTCTTTACATGTACTCATTTTGAAGTGCAAAACATAAACGCGGACAAGTCGCACATAACAATTAGTTAGATAAGTATTCTAAAATTCATAATAGTTGTCAGTTACTTAATGGAAAATAGAAAATGTTCAACGTTCCACGACATGATCATGACGTGGCGTGACGAATTCGTTGTAAGCAAAGTAATTACAAGGTGAAGCTATAAACTATTATAGTTTTAAATGTTATGTATGACGAAACAATACGAAAACATCAAGACAACGGCTTTTTCGAATTCATTGCACAAATACGTAATCAATCAGTATTTCAAAATTTTTACTCTTTACAATTAATTTTATAACCAAATCATGCTTTGTGAAGAGTCTTGCTAAGAATAATAAGCGTCTTAATAAGGATTTCATATATATAATAAGGGATATAAATTAAAAAGATGGCGAACACAAATATTATGTGCGTTATAATTACAAATAAGATAAGGTTCTTTCGAACAACAGTAATTGCAAATTATTTAAATGAAACAGAAAAGTAAAGGAATTCTAATTAATTAATTATATGAAAGACATTAAAACAGATGAAAAAGTAAATGGAGGCCATTCCGTATTCAAACCAATTACGTTTATTCACAAAATTTGTACAGTTAGAAAAAGATATGAAATAACACTTAAATTCTTACCCTGAAAGCAACATATCACTAATAAATTACGTTATCTATTTATAATAGAATATTGTGTAATAAGGACACCATAGATTTTGAAAACCGTTACACTTAAAAATCTGAAATATGCACAATATTTTATCCTTGTACGTGTCTACATGTGCAATGACCTATTCAAAACTAAGCCAGTAACCGAATAATTCCTGACAAAATAAGAAAATGTAAGGTAGGTGGTGAGAATTTTTTGACCAATGGAATACGTTTTTAAATCTAAATGTTGCTACATTTTTTGTTTAACATGGATGCGTTCAATTTTTAATATAATTATACTTTTAATAGGTTTTGTTTGTTCTAAAATCCATAAAAACAAAGATTATAATTTATATACATTTTCAATCCCACACTACTGTAAGTTTATTTTCTCAGGTATTTGAGAAAATAATATGTAGTAACTTAGTCGACAGATTTATTTATGCAAGTGCTGTGTATGCATATAAATGCGCTGTTAATTTTAATTTTTCACTTTTTAATATGGAAAGGAGAGGTCCGGTCTTAACAGTTGAAATTGAAGCATTATAATCGAGTAATAAAAAAATTAAAATGTTTAATTTTCCACGTATTTAAAAATGTGCAAAAATGATATTCTATTCGAGAGTATGCTGATATTTACATGACCAATACATTCATGTATACTGCGGTATACGCAACAAAGAGGTGTCATATGATTTTATGTTTATTAAACTTAGTTGATTGTTTTTTAATTTATTGATAGGTTTATGGTTGACTGTCGTCGCACCTGAACTTAGCTGAAAACGTGGTATAGGATACAGCACGCTTCCTAGAACATACCGCGTGATTTGAAGTCACCTGAATGATTAAACAATAAAACGACCATAAAAAGGTCTTTTCATCAGAAATGTGTATCAATATAGATGTAAAACGTGTAAAAGCTTCGTCTGCTTGATTAGTATATCAATCATAGAACGGTGGCGTGAGTTTAGCACACCTAATTGTACTGTGGTAGAATTCCAAAGCAGCGCAGTCTTCTAAACATATCAGAGAAAACAGAGCAACTTGCAACCGGACTTTTTATATAGTTATTCAAGGCTCAAGGGTAACTTTTGTATTGAAAATAAACGTTTATATACGACTAGGATATGCCCTCAACTTCGTTCACTCTTAACTTGAAATTCCCGCGGGATTTCCGAGACACAAAGTACGGCAGCATTTAAAAAGAATATAAGCTACCGTTTTAGTGAAAACTGCATCGGAATTAGCTAATTTTTATGCACCACTACAAACCGCTCCCGGAAATAATCCCGCGGGATTCCCAGGACAAAAATTACACATTTTATTAAATAAAATTTGCTATCAGTGAAAAAATCACATCGGAATTCGATTATTTTCTTAAACTGGCCATTTTAACACATTCCCAGAATAGAAAGTGCAGATTTTTAATTTAAGAATTCGCTGTCGATCAGAGAAAACCGCATCGAAATAGGCCCAGTAGTTTTACGTGAATCTCAAACAAAAAGACAAGAAATCTAAAAAAATTGCATTGTGTTCTCCATTGTTTATATAGTGTATTCCAGTTGTTTTTTTTATTATAGACTAGCTTCTGCCCGCGATTTCGTCCGCGTGGAATAGTTAAAAAAAAGGAAGTAAAAAAACCTCCCGATTTTGAATCATTCATAATTGGTGCTCCGCTCCTATTGGTCTTAGCGTGATGTTATAGCCTATAATAGCCTTCCTCGATAAATAGGCTATCTATCACTGAAATAATTTTTCAAATCAGACCAGTAGTTCCTGAGATAAGCGCGTTCAATCAAACAAACTCTTCAGCTTTATATATTAGTATAAGATTCTTCGTGCAAAACTACAAATAAATACTAAGAGAGGTTCATACATACCATAAGCCAGAAGGTGACTGTTTAGATATAAAAGACAACACACTGACATGCATAGGCCGCGTAAAGCGGCCGTTTTCGCCGATTCGTATTACAAATACGACAAGTAGCAAAATAAAGTGGAATTTGATGCTAAGTCTACAACTAACGGTACATTTAGACATGTGTAAATTTCACAAAGTGATTCTCCAAAAATCGATTCAAGCCTCCTTCTTGACCAATGTTAGCAGTATCTTAGGCATCTTATTCGTAGGCATGGTAGCGCCATGTTGGAATTTTGATTAAACCTCTCAGGGCTGGGTCGATTAGTGTGATAGCACACTCTCAAAGAATATTGGGCTTGAAGCGCTTAACCTTGAGCTAATCGCGTTTCGTGCAATGAGTGATTTCCAATGGCTATCTTCCCTTTCTCCATCCTCTCTATCTCATTCGTCCTGTCTGATCCCTCTATCCTAGTCTAAAGGTGTTGCCAATGCATTTGTTTCGCTATCAGTGTTGCAAATGTCTATAGGCGACGATAACCACTTTCCATCGAACGAGCCGTCTCCTTGTTTGCCATTGTCGCAATAAATTAATCTTAGGCAGTTTAATTCTTACCTAGTCGCGTGATCGATAGAGGGAAATCGCAGATGGGCAGTAGTTGCCGTCACACGTAGAACTTTGCCACCGCAATTGTCTGCTAGCCTTCGAAGCCTACGCGACACCCGTTCCGGGGGTTGGTCCATTGGTAGATTAACCACCATTATTTCATTTGTGGGTTCTCCATCATCACACGACAGACTGAGCCACTAAAAAAGAACAGTTATTTTTACAAATTTGATAATATGAGAGATTCCAATATATTTTGTTGATACAAAGTTAATCTTTAGACTTACCATACAGTTACAGCTTGTATCAATACTTTTATCTATGCCAATAAATAAAATTGAAGTGCTCATGTGTGATTTTCAAATAAATAATGCATAAATTTTGATATATTGCAGGTTTCAAAAATATGATAGTATGAAGTCACAGTCATAGCTAATAATCAAAATATTGTTCTTTATTTACCATACCTTAGGATTCCTAGGCAATGAGGCAGTTAATTTGCTATAACAATAATGTGACGAGGCACATTTTATTAAGGCGGATGACGTATTCTGTTGGTGCACCAATATTACTTCCATATTTTTCCTGTTATTAATAAAACATAAAGTACATCATATTAAAAATAGAACTGAAAGCAACTGGTTTGAATATTATATCAAGTTATAAGCAACCCACTGTTTGACACAAACTTCCTTATTTTAAGGATGGGGCAATATGCTCACCATACTTGTCTAAAGCACATAATGGATTTAAGAGCATTTCCCAGTTGAATTTTTCCCTGAGCACTAACACTCAGATATGTGCGTGTTTTTTGTATACTTTAAAACCAGCAGCACATTAAAAACAACTCTGCTGTTGCAAATGTCCATAAGTGACGGTAACCACTTTCCATGGTTAGGCTGTTAGCCTATCTGTATGCCAGCAATAAATTTACATGGAAGTTAGATTAGAAAAAAATCTATCTAAGCAGTAGAGTATTTAAGTCTATTTTATTAGAAGTACAGTCCTAACAAATGAGTCACCAAAACTGTAATAATTTTGTATAAGACGTACCTATGGCGAAAATCCGATAAGTCTGCTGCGAAATTGATATCTCCTGATATCAATAGGAGTGCAGCAGGTGAAGAATGAAGCTCACCGAACCTCCTCATACATTGTCTCAATTTTTCGTCAGCTGCATTCTTTTGAGTCCCACATACGTGTATCAAATTAACCTATCAAAGTTAATTAACTTATACAAAGTTTGTTTATTATTTAATCAGATTGTTTTTGTTATTATAAACTTTTTAATTCAATAAAATAATACATGTTATTTGCGACAGTGTCACATAAAATTGACCGTAATATTTATTTGGCCAAAATCGAATATAAATAATAGTAATAATAATAGTGTTAAATACATTCATCATTTTCATGGTGTACAAAAAAAAGAATAATTAATTTAAGATCCAGATTTAGCATAGTTTAAGTTTTGGGTTACTTATAATAAATAAATAATTTTATATGATTCTCTATAAGTATTTATAATTTCAAGATTTTTAAAGTATCTTTATCAATAAAGTGAAATTGAGGCTGTCATGACATGACTGTGTTAGATATCTTTGGTCAACTTATTTCCAGTTGAAATAATTATATGATTCATATTACCTATAATATTTAAAAAAATGCCGTGTCTGTACATTGAAGCTATTTAAAAAAACTGGCATAGATTATACATAAACGATGGAGAACACATTGCAATTTTTCTAGATTACTTTGTTTGTTGGGGATTCATGTAAAAATTACTGGACTGATTTCGATGTGTTTTTTGTGCAATATCAAATTCTTAGATTTAAAATCTGCGCTCCATTTTTGTACTGGGAATTCTGTGGGATTTTTCTGGGAATGATTTAAAATGGCCAGATTGAAAGTTAGTGCAGTTATATACCCAGTCATAAAGTGGGTATTATACATAAAAGTTAGCAGATTCAGATCCGATTGATACTAGAACAATATAATCCAGAACTTTTCTATTCCCCAAGATTTCCTATCTTTGAAACCACATTATATTAGGAATTGCTTGATATGACAGATTTAGTTATGTATGCATTCAGTATATTTATTCTGGGTTTTTATGGGAATCTTCAGAATTCATGTATTTTTATACTAAAAAATATATTGCCCTTCTGAAAATACCCTTTGAATTTAAATACTGGCAAAGTAACTGTAATCTATGTTACTTGTCAAACGTGAACAAAGTCGCGGGCAAACTCTAGTTCCTATTAATAATATTATAAATGCGAAAGTAACTCTTCGTGTCTGTCTGTCCATTCCATTTTCACGGAAAAACTACTGGACCGATTTGGATGAAAGTCAGTATATATACATCTTTGATGCCGAGAATCAACATAGGATACGTTTTATCCCGAAAAATGGGATAGTTTCCGAGATAAAAATATATTTGTCTTTCTGTTTGTTATGCTTTTACGGAAAACTATTGGACCAATTTGGCTGAAATTCCGTATATATCTAAGTTTAATAATGACGGTGGACAAGGGATACTTTTCAGCCCGTATAATGGGATAAATTTATGTAAAGGTTATTATCACAGAAAGTATAGGTATTTTTTAGTGATTTGCCATTTTCCTCATTTTAGTCAGTTTAACAATTTTGGTAATTTTTATTATTTTTGTCAATTGATAATTTTGGTTGTTTTAGTCAATTTGGTCATTGTGGTCAATTTGGTCATTTTAGTCAATTTGATCATTGTGGTCAATTTGGTAATTATGATCAATTTGGTCATTTTGACCATTTTGATCATTGTGGTCAATTAGGACAATTTGGTCAATTTGGTAATTTTAGTAATTTTGGTCAATTTGGTAATTTTGATCAATTTGGTCACTGTGGTCCATTTGGTCATTTTGGGCAGTTTGGTTTTTGGCAATTTGGTCATTTTCATTATTTTCGTCATTTTGTAGTTTTAATACTGAAAACGGACATAGATGCTTTTCATACCGGGAAATGAGATAATATGTGATATAAAATGAAGTGAATCTTCTGGGGTAAAAAGCACTAACATAAACATTTAATATAAGGTAACCTGTATTAATGCTTGCGATTTGAACTAGAGGCACGAATTAGGGTCTGAGCCATGGGGCAGCTGCGGGGAAAACTCTAGTTGTATATAATAATACATTATGTGCCTAAGTTCTGAACATATGTTAGCAGGGAAGCCATAACTATAGTATGGAATAAAAGTAAAAGTTACACATAATACTTACTTGAGCATCATTTAATTCTTGAAGCCTATATGCAGATTCCTTACGTACATCACATACAACAACAAAGTCAGCCTCTCTCCTACCGGCGAGAAATTTGGCACGGATTGCGGCTACTACATCTATGGCTGAGCATCCACGAGGGATCTGTGAAACAATATTTAAACAAATCATATACCCACTGTGTTCTTTGGAATAAGACCATCAACAAGGAGTTTTTGGCGGTAACTGAAAGGAGATGTTGTGCTGTGCAGTTTTATTTTCTAGAAATGTATAAAATTACTCTAAAATGAACAATAGTTGTAGGATATCAATAGTTTTTGAGTAGTAATTGTGTTTTGTGAGAAATGTGAACTGTATAGTTGAATGTGGCCTTTTGAGTTGTCACAAGAACTCCGTTGAATGGCACTAGCTGATAACCTACAGTTCAGCAGTGCTACACATAGGCTTAAGAAAATGAAAAAACTACATTATAATCTAAGATCTGGCTTAAAAGCCTAGCTGCTAAGCCATAAATCTAAATAATAAAAAAAGACCATCAACAACTTAGTAATATCTATTAATATTTATTACTTATGAAGCATTTTACTGTAACTCCACAATGTAAGTACATTTTACAAGAAAGAAATTATGTAATCAAATCAAAAAGTTTTTTACCAGACTAAGTTCTATCGGAAAATATGCTTACATATAAATTAAATGTCCCTAAGGCTACTTCTGACTCTATGTACACTACTTTGCAACATAACTATTATCACTGTTTTAAGGCAATTAAACTCCCTAGCAATATCTAGCTGCTTTTCATTTCGTTTATTACATTTTTTTATCTATTTTACAGTAACCTATGAGTTTAAATAATTGTGAAGCATAAAACAGTTTTATTGCATCTTATCTTATATGTAACAGTAATTGAAAGTATTGTAATCATGATATTTTAAAAGCATGGTAAATGGTAATACCACTTTATTTTGATGCCCACTTTTTATATTTTTTTTATATGATCATTGTTTTAGAATTTATTATGAAATGTGTCACCTACCTAGTTATAGTTATATTGCCATATGTAGGCCTCATCAAATATTATGATCACTACATTATCAATATCTTTCAGATTATACATGGAAGCCCAGTATTGCTTTTGTGCTAAGCTTATTGCCTGTTTGAAAAGTTGTTTGTTACATAATTATTTGGAGCACTTATAAAGTCTGATGGGATCTATTAAAAATAGAATAACCTAATTTATGGAATAGCTTTTGCCCATGCCTTAGCTCACACTAATATTGACCCATGGGAACCATATCATTTTCCAGGATAAAAAGTAGCCTATATGCTATTCCAGACTATTATCTATGTCTGCACCACATTTAATCCAGATCCATTCTGCTGTTCTAGTGTGATTTAGCTACAAACATTTATTGACATTTTCACATTTATAATATTAGTATAGAGTATAAATATACCTGACAATTTTCAATATCCCAAAATATGCCAATGGGTATATTAACAGATTTTTGTTTGTGATGCCTGTAGCGAGACCTCACTCTTGGACGTTCAACATGCATTGCTCCATCTTCCCTTAGACTATCTATTTCATCTGATGATTCATCCTCTATATCTAGTTGTATAAAAAAAAGAGCAATTAATGAATATAATAATAATAGATCTAACCTTAGGGACAGCACTCAGTGAGCACTGTCACCATAATAATTCAGGGTCACTGCTGTATAACTATAATTAACCCTCTAAGATGGAACCACCACAAATTTGTTGCTGAACTGTCACACACGGTTAATTGGGAAGCAACACAAATTTGTGGTCAAATACAGATAATTGAAATGAACATTGAACTGATGCTCTCTCCCTCTAAGTACATAGAATTTTTATTAGAACAAAAGAGACGGTATTATTCTCTTGGTTTTGGTGTGGCAATTTTGATGATAGCTGGCAACTTATGGACAAAAATAATATTAAATTTGGCCTCTCAAAGGGGTTAAGACTTATTTTAGTTGCCATCATAACCTTGGACAAGTGATAATGATCCAAACTCTAAAAGTGCTTATGAAATTGTGAAGTATTGACATCAAGTAACACAGAATTTTCTTATGTCCTCTATCTAAGATGTTTTCCAATAAAATAACCAATATTAAAATCTTAAAATATATATAAAATCATAGATCAGTATCTGTAGTAGATTATTATATTTAAACTATTATACATAGAAATTGTATATATATATATATATATATATATTTTTATTTATGGCAGAAAAGACTTGACTTGACAAATCCATCATTAGAAAACAATATAATCATATAATAACAGTTTTTCTGACTTAATATGGATTTCCTTACAACTACTATATAATTGTATTAGAAAAAACAAAACACTAAAAAATGTTGCATTTAAAAATGACCAATGTTTCAAATTCACCATTGGTTTGGACAAGAGCAGTATATATCACTCATTCCCCTAAAATGAGGTTCGGCTTAGCAGTGATCAGTGATATGATTTACTGTTATTTTTATTTTAAACTAGCTGATGCCCACGACCTCGGCTGCATGGTGTGGTTTTTTAACTATCCCATGGGAACTCTTTAATTTTTCAGGATCAAAAGTATCCTATATGTTAACCAGCAATATATGTTACCACCCCACAAAATTTCTTTTAAATCAGTCCAGTCGTTTCAGAGATTAGCTGATACAAACAGACAGAGAAACAAAAATTTAAAAATATATATATATTCTATTTCACTTCTTACATCCCCCTGGCACAGTTTTTAGCATTTCTTCTTCATTGTACAGAAATTTGATCTCTACAATTTTATTATATGTATAGATATTATTATATTGTTTTACAGATACTTGAATCAAACTATATGAAATGGGTGGAAAAATACACATTTGTAAATAAAGATATTGAATAGTTTTTTTTAAGAAGTTGTAACTTGAATAAAATAAAAAAGTACACCAAACGACACCATTTTTACTCTATGTCAAATAAGAAAGTTGTATTATATAAAATAATCTTGAATATTACTCTGCTTAGAAATAAATATTCCCTGGTCCCTGACAATGATCAATGGCTTGTTATTTTAAAATAATATCCTCAAAACTGATCCCAAGTTTTATTTACTCGGCAAACAAATGTGTAGAAATGTGATAAAAGATCATCTAGGTTAAATAATTTTTTTGTCACAGAGGTTGTGGAATTTAGCTACCTGGTAAATTTTTACCAGTTTTAAAGTGATTAATACGATGAGTATATTAAATTATTCAATATTGCAACGTGGTGTAAATATTGTAACTTACCTGTAATCCATAGACGTGGTGGTAAAGGAATTTTGATGGCTGGACTAGATACTGTATTGGAAAGACCTTGAGCAGAATGACTTCTTGCTCCCCTGATAGTACTGGAGTCTAAACCATCAACGGACTTCCTGGGTGTCATTCCGCAAAACATTTGTGAAGACTATGATGAATACAAAAGTAAACCAACATATGTTGGAACACAACAAAGGAAAATGATAGCAACGGATTAAATATCACAACACTTAAAACATTCTAATTCATAAGCAGATTCGTCGGAAAAGCTTGTTATATAATACTGAAACCCGAATAGGCTTGAGTCAAACAAAATAATGCCATACAAAATGTAAAATTAAATCAGCTTTGCTACTACGCCATATTTTGTCAATTATTTAAAATTGATTACTTGATTTTCAGGGTCTCCAGATTGAAGTCACTAAAATCCCAATATCCGCCTAAGAATGTCCCCAAAATTATATTATTCAGAAACTTCCCATAGTATCATTGGATAAATAAATAAATTAGACAAGTGCGTATCAGACATTGAAGATTTTTGTAGAAGTAACAAATTTTAATTATTTTTAACCAATTTTTAAAAAATCGAAAGTTCTCAATTCGTCGTGTAAATTAAAATTAATTCGAAACCAAAAGTGACATATAATCAATACCATTACTACTATTGTATAGACACATGTTTGTATTTAAGTTTTATTAGCAATATGTAATTGCTAGGTCAAATATTTTATGACATTTTGAAAAAGGCTAGGGGGATAAAATGCCGCCCCAATTCCCTATAATTAATATAATACCCCTTATAGCGGGGTACTTTTCAACCCCAAAAAACCCAAGAAATTCTTAGCCCCACCCCCAAATGTTGCAAAATATCACTCAAAATGGGCACTAAAATCACAGCCCTGTTGTTATTTAAGGTGTATTATCTATCCTGTTGATTTTATACTTGAGAAGTGCTGGCTCAACTCCAGTTTTGATCAAGTGCCAATGATACTCAAGTGATTTAATACTGATTTGAGTTCAATTTGATTCGTGTTACAAGTCTCACCGAACACGAATCGGCCAGTGACCATGCCAAATGTAAGGAATCTCTCTCGCTTACAACGGTTTTATTGTGTGATTGCTGATTTATCGTCGTTTAAAATTTTAAATAATTTGTTAAGTGGCTATAAACTTATTTAAATCAAAATCAATTAATAATACACCGTGTATAAAAAATATAACAATTAATTTAATTACGCTCATGAAGTTACATAAAAACAAAGGAATATTGAAATTAGAAAAAATAGCATAACTTAAGTAGGTCCTTTTAGCGTTCTGTAGTTATTTTAGCAAAACGGTTACCTTGTGAAATCATGATCTGTTTTTGAATAATATGTCACCGTCATTTAATTCGGAATTTGTGGGTTTTGTAATCAAATTATAAAAAAATACATGATTAGATGAGAATCTCCTCCATTTTTTGAAGTCTCTAAAACTCTAAAACATTCGGCAAATCTATAGACGTTTGATACATGAATTTTAAGTAGTGGGATGATGGAGTGGGGAGGGGGCGAGAGGCATACTCACACCTACTACAACCCTTATGGTCCGGAAATCTTGAAATATATTTTTTTAAATAAACAACATAATAGGTCCAAACTTGAATAATCCTTTCAATGTTTTAAAGAAAGCCAGTAATCAAGAAAGGAGAAGCAAAAAACAGCGTAAGTCACCAAAAAATTAAGAAAAAATACAACAGAGCACATTTAAATACACTACAAGAGTAACCATGAAAATATTCAAAATGGCGGACAATAAAGACGAAATTATAGATCGTGTTTATAAAATAAATAAAAAATGGTTACAAGCGGTTAAGGCTCTCGCTGGCTGCTACCACGGCAGGCTCGCTTCGCTCACTCGGCTCGTTCACTTTGGTCTGAAGCTAACCTAATCTATATCACTGTTCTTGTCACTGGTCACAACCTTTCACCACCCATCACAATAACATTAATAAAAAATAGGTGAGGTTATCTTTATCAAATATTAAAATTTCGAGAACTCCGGACCATAGGAGTTGCAGAAATGGTAAATATACCTTCCCCCCTACCCACTCTGTCCACCCACTACTAAAAATTTATGTACCAGATGTCTCAGTTACAGCCAGAAGTTCCTACAACATGCGTGGTTACACAAATTTTATATGTATGGGCAAAGTTTCTGAAATAGTACCAATTTGGGCAATTTTTTTGGTATATATGGGGTTTTGCGTAAATTCAATCTGGAGACCCTGATCAGTTCATTTAATTTGTCATTTGTCATTTCGTGAGTGAGTTTGCATTATAGGTGGATTCAATACCTATTGTTGTTATTCTAAATTATAACTTGATCTAAAAGTAAGTTGTCGTCTTATTGTATAATTCCATAATATAACTATTTTATTAATAATACAATATGTTTTCAGTTCACTAAAATGTCGACTAATGGAGATATCGGCGGTCTCGACGCCAGTGGCAAAATTATTAAAATGGAAGTACGTGCATGTTGAGTTTCATTTTTTAATGACTAAATCAGTAATATTGAATGTAATTTATATATATATCGCCTGTTTCTGGGTTCAGAAAATTTGGACAAAGGACACGAGTCACCAGATTGCATTACTGGGTTTCAGGTCGACTACAGCACAACCTGTGATGAAAAAATACCTATATGGAAATCATGGGCTACTAAAGGAAAAGTGCAAGAAGCTATTGACCAACTGCTGGCATTTGAAAAACAGACAAGAACTGTGAGTATTATTACTCTCTCAAAATATTGTTAGTAACATGTTTTCCCATATAAATAGAGATGCTTCTACATTCTTCTGTTGTTTTTCTTTCTAGGGGGCTGACATGGCTTCAACAGCAAGGATCCTTGTAACAATAGTGCAGATATGTTTTGAAGCTAAAAACTGGTCAGCATTAAATGACCACATTGTACTACTTTCTAAGAGGAGGTATATACATTTGAATCATATTTATACATCACAATAGTTATCTGTATGACATTATTTATATCAACATTAGTCCCATATTCTGTAGAAACTGTCTTAGTTTGCAGGTTAAAAAAGTAGTGTATGTTATCTTTGGTCACTTTGCAGCTGTAAACCAAATTTCACAAAAAAATTAAAAATATAATAATATTGCTCATAAAACTGTGGACTCTGGAAATATAATTTTAATTTCATTGTCTGATTTAATTATACATTTATATCTTTAGATCTCAGCTAAAGCAAGCAGTTGTAAAAATGGTGCAAGAATGTTACACTTATGTAGATAAAACACCAGACAAGGAAACTAAGGTTAAATTAATTGAAACACTGAGGACCATAACTGAAGGTAAAATATATGTAGAAGTGGAGCGAGCCAGACTCACTCACATCTTAGCTAAAATAAGAGAAGAGGAAGGCAATGTATCTGAAGCAGCAAAAATAATACAAGAACTACAGGTTGAGACATATGGTTCAATGGACAAAAGGGAGAAGGTTGAGCTAATTTTAGAGCAAATGAGGTTGTGTTTGGCTATCAAGGATTATATTCGCACACAAATAATATCTAAGAAGATTAATACTAAATTCTTTGAAGAGGACAATACTCAGGTTTGTTTGTTTCATAAATTTGTGCAACTGCTCTGCTGGTATATAATACATTACTTTTTATTGTATACCAATATTAAGTACTTTTATTAATTAAAGTCCATTTTCACTTGCATAACATTTATTCAGCGGTTTACCTTGTTATAGAAGTGACATCATATTTTGACATTGATACCCTACATTAATTCACATAATTTTTAACCAAAAAAAAAATTGAGGTAGTCTAAAATACAACCCCAATTAATATATGAATATGAAAACCAACATAAAAAGAAGTGTAATCTAATATTTGACACACACAGGTCTAATACAAGTGTGGCTTTATTACTTCCACTTCTATGCATCCACTTTTAATATATGCAGCACAGAGGAATGGAACTTTTATATACATATAATTTAGATGTCTAAGTCTTGCATGAACAATATCTTCTAGGTAAGCGTGATCCATCTTAGACTGCATTTCCACCTGACATCAGGTGCAATGTCATTCATACTCAAACCTATACAGTATACAACATAAAAAGTATTGGAATGAACAATTTCCAATTGAAGAGAATTTTTCATTTCTAAAATTAGTATAGTTCTCAGGGGATGTGGAACCCAAATTTTTAAGTAAAGTGTTTGTTAATACATATATAGCTCATATCAGCATTATTTAACATTTTAGGAACTAAAAGAAAAGTTTTATCGCCTTATGATAGCTGTGGACCAACACAACGGGCAGTACTTGTCGGTGTGCCGTCATTTTCGTGCTCTGGGGCAGGCCGCTGGTGCCGATGCACTCATTGGCAGTGTGGTGTTCTTAATACTGGCACCTTACGACAATGAGCAGGCTGATCTCACTCATAGGCTTAACGAAGATAAAGACTTGGATAAACTGCCTGATTACAAGTGAGTTGCTAATTATTTTTGTTTAGATAGCGTAACTAAACATTTTTTGAGTAACAATAGAAGATAAAAATAAGTTGTTTGTAGTGCTAAAGTCAGGTCCAGTTTAAAGGACCAAAAATGAATTTGATTATTTATTTGTTTCCTCTTCAGAACTTTGAATGTGAATTAAAATTTATGAAGATTTAAAATTAAATGAAAATACTTACTATATTTTTAAGAACACTTCCTGGCCAAAAACATAATTTTAAATATGTTTAGTGTTGAACTTAAAATATAAAGTTTTAAACTAGATTTTATACCTTAGCTTAATAAGTTTTTCTGTCTCTGTCAGGGATGATTTTACAAAACACGTTAAAGTATATGTTTCTTTTTAAAAGCCTGGATATGAATTTTCATGAAGATTTAGGAATTATGGGTTGCAAATACATATTTTTTCATTCTCATGAAGTTTGTTTTTAGAGTTACCTTTTCCAGGATACAATCTATGTGTTTGCTAAATTTCATTAAAATCCAATAACCATTTAGTCCACATTGTATTTTTAATCAGTAATTATAAGGAATGAAGTTTATCTACAAATTTAAAATATTTTCAGACAACTGTTGGGACTGTTTATCAATCCAGAAATCATCAGATGGAATACTTTATGTTCAACTTACGAAAAGATGCTGAGGGGGACCCCTTACTTCGATTCATCGGATGAAAAGGGCCAGGAGCGCTGGAATGACCTAAAGAACAGAGTTGTTGAACATGTAAGTTAAGATTAAGAGTCTTAATTATAATTTAGAAATGTTTAAGTTTATGTTTGAAAATATTATAATTATATAGTCTTGTACTTTAGTTGGCAGTTTTTTGTACAACTGCACATTTTTAAATATAATATTATCACATGTAATACATGGGATAATACAAACATCAGCACAATTAGTGGAACAGATAAACTTTTGATTTACTCCATATAATTGTTTTGGTGGAAACAAACAAATTAAGGAAAAAAATGCTCATCAAGTTTTTTCTATTTTCAAATGAGAGTTAAATAAGTGAATATATAACCAGCCACTATATTGAAAAACAATTGAATTATTTTTTAATTTTTGGAGTGTTCCTCTAATTTAGCCAGTGTGTATGTATATTAGTGTGGTTCTAGCGTTATAAAAGTTTTTTTAAAATTAAATTATATTTATATCCTATATATATATAGTTGTTTTAATTCCCAGAACATCCGCATAATGTCAATGTACTACACTCGAATCACGATGAAGCGCATGAGCGAGCTGCTGGGCCTGAGCGAGACGGAGACTGAGGAGGCGCTCAACCAGCTGGTCGTCGGCAGCGTTGTCCGCGCCAAGATCGACCGCCCTGCCGGCGTCGTCCACTTTAGGTAATTTACATACACGTTTATGCTAAGAAGCAAGTACCCTAAGTGAAACCAGCTGGTGGCCCACTTGTCCCCAAGGGTTGACAAACGGAGTAGGGCAAGGCAGAACAAGCGCTGGGAGGAAGAGCTTAAGTTTATTGCTGGACCCAACTGGAGATGTGCTGCCCTTGATAGGCAGAACTGGCATGAGCTAGAGGAGGCCTTTGCCAGGAGACATGCTGAGAGGAGAGACCTGATTTAGAGGGAAACATTTTAAAAAATACCTCGTCTTAGATTCAAGGCTATATACACATACACATTTAGCTCGTGCTAGGTTCCTATATCTCATTATTCATTCTCTTACCTTACCCCAGGCATAATTTAACATGACATGTTTGAAATTTATGACAAATTTTAACTAGTCTGGTGCAGTCATCCAAATGTGTGTTTGTGTCTAGCACATTTCGGTCATTGAACTAGTTCACTTTCACAGTACTATTTGTTTCTTAGAATATTTCTATGTTCTTTATTAGCAATCAAATGACAGACCTTAATAGTTCATTGTTTATGTTTACACAAGACTATTTGATCACTGACTCGCTAAACACTGACCAAGTGAAGTAATAGATCTATTAACATTTGGTAATATGAAAGACTCCTTTTAGTACAGTGTAGAGACCCGGTACTTAAAAAAAAAAATTGTGCTGGAGTTCAGCAGGCAGGCAGACGGCCCACTTGATGGAAAGTGGTTACCGTCGCCTATGGACATTTGCAACACCAAAGGTACTACAGATGCGTTGCTGCTCTCTTAAAGGCTTGTGGCGTGTGTAGATATTGAATGTTGATAGAAGAATGAGGGATGTTGACTAGGGTGGCGTGCCCACGCCGTCTTGGGATGGCGGCCTATACCTCCCGCTCTTCTATTGTTCTAAAAGGAGATTAAGTACATAGTTCTGTAATATCATCACAAATCTATAAAACAACTATCATTTAAGCACTGGCAACTCCTACGGGTGACAAAAAAAACTAAATAAACTTTAAAATAAAATCTTTTTGCATGATTTTATTTTAAAGTTTATTTAGTTTGTCAACAGTCTTGTATGAAACTCGTATTTCAAAATATCGCGGGTTAAAATCACGGCCGGTAAGCGTGGCAGTTTTCTGACCTTAATGTACATATTGCCACAATTATCAAGTACTAACATTGAAAAAAATATCGTGATGAAACCTGCATACAAGATTACCGTTGTGTCAAATCCGCCAAACCGCCTTTTACAAGCATGATGGATTTACTTTTTGTTCACTAAAAATGGGTAAGTCTGGGCTCAACAGTGGAAGGTTTACGGGTTGATATTATTATAATAGTCCAAGAACCCAGTCACAACAAACTTGGTGATTTTAGGAAAGATGAAATTTTTAGGATCTGTAGTTTAACCTAAACTTAGAAAGAAATGGATACTTGCTAAACTGAAAGCGGGGCTGTTTTACAGGTAGCAGGTATCCAAAGGTGGAAAAAAACCATGCTAAGTTATGTCAAATTAGCAAGGCTAGTTTTTACATATGTCATATATGATATTATTATAAATAAAGATATAAATTTGCCAGACACTTCCTGTGGGCCATAACTTTTGACAGACACTTCAAAATAAATGTGGGAACTTATGTCATTTTATGAAGGCTGAATTTTATGTATATTATCAAGTATAATATTTTAAAATATTTTTCAATGAGCCAGACAAATCTAACGGGCCAAACATCCTTCCAGACTTGTTAAGAGTTCCACTGTAGGAGGAAGCGCGAGAGCATCTGTTACCTGTAAAACGGCCCCGCTTTGAGCTTCTAAAAAAAAATTTATTGCTGAAGCACAGCAAACAATCTTACGGCCCAACTGTGATGGAAAGTGGTTGCCGTCGCCTATGGACATTAGCAATACCAGAGGTGCTGCCAATATGCTGCCGGCCTTGAAGGAGAAACTGGAACCTGGCCATTGATGCCGGAACACAACTCAAAGTAGTTATGGTGGCATACTCTATACCAGGGGTGGTAGCCATCCAGTCGGGCAAATGCCCTACCACCTGGCAAAGCTTAGCGAGTATCCATTCCTTTCTCAGTTTATGTTAAACTACCGATCCTAAAAATATCATCTTTCCTAAAATCACGTATGTCTGGGGTGACTGGGATCTCACTCTATAAGAAGAATACTGGATGTGACACTCGCCAAATAAATAACTCTGACAAGATTTGTAACATGGCGCAAAATAGTTTTTATGCTTCATGACATCCAAATAAAGTAGCCGTAACATTTGTGTACAAAGTACCTATGAATAAAACACTATTGCACAAAGAAAAATAGAATTTGTACCAATTAAAGCAATGTAAAAAAGGCTTTTGTCTTTTTCAGTCTCAATATGGATTCTTCGGATCGTCTCAACGAATGGTCAAATAACTTAAACAAGTTAATGCAACTGGTGAACAAAACAACGCATCTCATTAACAAGGAAGAATGTGTTCATAAACACCTTCTGGCAACAACTGAAGCATAACATAGTTTATAGATTAATATTATTGTCACATTAAAATTTGATATCACTTAACATATTAAAAAGTTGTTTTAAATATGTGTTTACCATTTTTAAGAGGATCCGATGAATATTTACTTCTAAATAGTGTCATTAAAAAAAAAGGAACCTATGAAATAATTTACCTCAAAAACTACTGAGTCTACATGGATGTTTGAGAGGGAAGCGTAGTTACAGCACTACGATGTTAATTATGAATTACAGTGAAATGCAGAAACAAAATAATATTAAAAATCCATTTTTTTGAGTTGTATCGTTACTGATATCTAGAGAAATATAAATACCAGGCCACTCGGAAAGTATTGCGAAAAAAGTTTTTATCTATGAGAGACTGGCCAGTTATAATCTATTTTGAACATGATTATTTATAACTAAAACTAGGTACCTACGTTGAAATTTCAAAATTTCCTTCCACGTTGTTTGCAAGCTAATTTAAATTATATATAGTGCATCATCTATGATTTAAATTATCGTGTCTCATTGAAAAATGGATCTGGGCCGGGAATATTTTCGCACTATGATTTTTACGATTTTAAGTGTCGCCTGAAACCGGACGAATCGTACGATAGACCTCAAATGGCATTCATGGTGAAGTGCCTTCTAAGGCAACTGTATGTCGTTAGTATAAGGAATTCAAGTGCGGTCGACTAATTTTGGGGGGTGAAGAAAGAAGTGGTCGCCCTTTGACGGCTGTTACGCAAGAAAATGTGCTAGCAGTGAAAAATTTAATCCACGACAATAAGGCAAGTTATATATGAAAAGTTTTAGCACGTACTGTAGATTGGATCGAGAAGCCTTCACGAGATTCTACATGTGCATCTTCGCGCGAGGGAGTTTCACGCGGGGTGCCGCACAACCTCACCGATGCTCAGAAGCAGGCCCCGGTGGAATGGTACCGTGATATGGTAAACAAATTTGAAGCAGGCTCGTCTCTACGTGTTTACGACATCATTACAGATTCTGAGTCCTGGATTTAACAGTATGATCCAGAAACGAAGCGCCAGTCGACGGATTGGGTGTTTCAAAACGAATCAAGGTAAATGTATATATAGTACAGAAATTTTAAGTAGTTGCGTGTTGGGGGGTTGAGTAAGTAAGTGAGGTTATGTTTATTATATATTTTTTAATAAACATAACCTCACTTATTTTCACTGATTTTTTCGCTAATATTCACATTAATATTTGTTTGTTTAAAATAAATAGTAAGTCGTAACCATTCGGTTCTGGCACTCGCCGGCCGCTGCCGCGGTACGCTCGCTTCGCTCGTTCGGCTCTGTTATCAGGTAAGGGATCTCTTTAAATAAAATATAGTGCCTATATAATTTAATTAACTTTAAAATCACATTCACTTAATTGAAAAGGAATAAAATGGCGGCAATAAGAATTGCAAAATATTTGTCAATATTTTCTTTTTATAGAAATATGTCGATTTCCGAAAATTATATGAAACAATATATTAATTAAAACTCAAGATTTCGAATTTCTTAATTAAAGATCGATAATTAAAATTATTATTGACAAATCGATTAATTTATTTATATCGTCACACCTTGTTAGCTTAAGCCATTAAAAACAAAAGTGACAGTAAAAACTCACTTTTTTAATCAATCGATTATATGTCTAGCATGAATTTTGTAGTTATGCCTCAATTAAATTTAAAACTTTATTTCTACATTAAAAACAGTTTTAGTGTTACAAAAAGTTCTGGCGGTTATATGTAATTCGTGAGTACATTTTTATAATCTCAAATCACGGTTTGTTATTATCAAAAGTGACACAATTTTACAACAAAAATAAGTGAGGTTGTGTTTATAAAAAAATATATATATAAAGACCTCCGGACCTTAGGGGTTGTAGTAGGGGTAAGTGTACCCCCTACCCACTACGCCCACTCAGTACTTAAAATTTGTGTATCAGATTGATAAGTCACAGCCCGAATCAACGCCTACCAAATTGAAGCGATCTGGAAGCGGGGGAAAGATTTTGATCGCGAGTTGTTTTCATTTTGACTGGCTACTTGGGTGTCAATTCCTTTACGGAACAAAAGAAGCATCAACGCCGAATCGTATACTACCAAATGCTTGGCAGAAGTTTTCTCTGTTGTGAGCAACAAGCGACCAAACACAGGGCTCCGCGGGCTACTGCTCCACCACGACAACGGGTCCGCCTATACTGCGCTCAAAACGAGGGACTTCCTGGACAGCATGCCGGTCAAACTCCTGGGTCACCCTCTTTACAGCCCTGCATAGCACCGTGTGACTTTTTTTCCCGAAAATAAAAAATAAGCTCAAAGGGATACAATTTTCGTCGCCGGAAGATGCGCTGTCAGCGTTCAAGCAAGCTGTAAACAAGGTTTCTGCGGTGGACTGGAAAGTGTTTCGAAAACTGGTTCAGACGCATGACACTTTGTATAGAGGCTGGTACTTTGAAAAGATTTAATAAAAAAATATTTACCTATAGAATATTTTTTTTATTTTCGCCAAACTTTCTGAGTGTCCACGTAATAATATATAAATCAATACTTATAAAATCATGCATTTTTTACTTTTTTCCCTGAGTCATCAAATAATGAGTAAACAAGGTCTCTTTTCGGTAGGCGAGCTCCATCTATCTCATGTTAGACCGCGTCATCCTTTAACATCGAGTGAAACTGGTCAGTAGGTTCCACTGTAAAACGATGGCGTAGACCAGTGTCTCAATTCTGCTATTTCAATACCTTGGCGTTGAGAGCTATTCAAAGTACAATTCCATTGCGATAGTGGCGAAAATTCGTATTCTACAAAATCCAAAATATCTCAACATCGTCGCGGCGAAATAGAAAAAATTGGTAATACCATTAGCAGAAATGGCGTTAGTCGAAATGAATATTGAAATGCTACCAACATTTTAAACATTTATTTCGCGAGTTTTTGCTTATAAATATTTGTAAAGATAGAGTGGCGTGCCACGGGTACGCAATTGGAATTGACAGAATACCGAAATCAGGCAAACCTACGATTGAGACGATAGTGTCCAGCAATTTTGGCGACATAATAATAGCAGAATTGGGGCCCCGGGGTGTCGGTGTTTATCAGCAGAGAAATAAGTAATACTACGGTTTCAAGTTTGTTTCTATGTATATATTGAAATTGAACCAGGTAACTTTTTTATTTATACTGTGACTAACCCACGTTTTGGGTTTGAATTATTTGTGGAAGTCCAGGGAAGGTTTAAAAGGTGAGTAAATATGAAAAAAATGATTCTGAGGCGGTACGAAGTTTCAGAAGGTCAGCTAGTTGTATATAATTATCTTAGGATTTTACTGCCCGATGGTCTAAGATTTGGCGTGTTTAGTCCACTTGGACTCAGAGGTATTGTGATCGATTCCCAATAGACACTCAGAAGTGACCTTTCTTTGCTTCAAGGTTAAAGTTATCAGTTGTAAATTAACCTAGCAAATCGTACCTAAATTGCTTGTCTTGGAAATACTAACGTCTGTTAGTCTGCAGATAATAAAAATAAAATATATTAATAAATGCATGACATACCTATAATAAATAATTTATTTGAATAAACGTTAACGTTGATAACGTGACTTATTAACACAATAAACAAATCTATGGTGTAATCAATATATCGAAAACAACAAATGTGGAAAAAACGGTTATGTCTACAGGCCATGAACAATCAAGAGTTCCGTAGAAATAACAAAAGTCCACTGTTTTTGTCTCTTGGGCTACAGAATCAAAGTATATATTCAAAACTTCTCAACTTAATTATCTTCTTATTAATAATATTTACCTAAACAATTTTCTTAATAAGAACTCTTGTTTTAATTGGTAAAAAATTATCATATGGTTACGTGTAGGTACTATTTTTTCTCATCCCTCAAATTAAATAATAGGTTGGGGAAAAAGTCTTTTCACATATAGTATGTATGAACTTGTAATAAGATCTCTTTGGCTATACCATTTGTATCTGGCTGGTTTTGGTATCATTAAAAAGTTTTAATTTTAAGGAAGACAATTCCAAATTCAAATTAGGAAAATGTGTGATTTTCATTTGTTTTTCTTATTGTTAAAATGAGTGAATCTAATGAAGAAATTCGATACATTTTAAAATTTTACTACAAAAAAGGTAAAAATACAACACAAGCCGCGAAAAATTTTTGTGATGTTTATGAACCTAATGCAGTATTTGTGAGAGTAGCGCAAATTTGGTTTAAGCGTTTTCAATCCGGAAATTTTGATATCAAAGATGCACGTCGCTCTGGTCGCCCTGTTACGGACAAAATTGATGCCATTTTTGAAAAAGTGGAGCAAGATTGGCATATTAGTAGTTACGATGTAGCTGGAGAACTGGGAATTGACCACAAAACGGTTTTGGCGCATTTGAAGAAAGCTGGATACACAAAAAAGCTGTTTGGGTGGGTCATGAGCTCACTGAAAGAAACCTAATGAACCGTGTACTCATTTGTGATTCTTTATTACGACGTAATGAAACCGAACCATTTTTGAAGAAGCTGATAACTGGTGATGAATAGTGGACCACGTACGACAAGAATGTGCGAAAAAGATCGTGGTCAAAGGCCGGTCAGGCTTCAGAGACTGTGGCGAAACCTGGGTTAACTCGCGACAAGGTGATGCTGTGTGTGTGGTGGGATTGGAAGGGCATTATTCATTATGAGCTGTTACCGCCAGGCAGGACCATCAATTTTGAACTGTACTGCGAACAACTGATGAGATTAAAGCAAAAAGTTGACAGAAAGCTGCCGGAATTAATCAACAGAAGGGTGTGGTTTTTTACCATGATAACGCTAGACCTCACACATATTTAGCCACTCAGCAAAAATTACGAGAGTTTGGCTGGGAGGTTTTAATGCATCCGCCGTATAATCCTGACCTTGCCCTTCAGATTCTCACCTGTTTCGGTCTCTGCAGAACTCCTTAGGCAGTGTCAGGTTAACATCACGAGAGGACTGCCAAAACCACTTGTCGCAGTTTTTTGATCAGAAGCCCCAAAATTTTTATAGCAATGGGATCACGTCCCTACCTACAAGATGGCAAAAAGTTATCCAACAAAATACCTACCTACATACTTTAGTCAAATGTAAATAAACTTTATAAAAAAACCTTTTGAATTTTTATATAAAATGCGAAGAAACTTTTTCCCCAACCTAATATAATGATGACCACCCCTGATACTTCACTTGTTTATGTTGTCATTATGTATACCGTTGTGCAGCGGTAGATAGAATACGCCTTCGGACTAAAATACATCAATACCTACCTATAGGTATTGATGAATGAAAAGCTTATAAGCTAGATTCAGTAGGTGTCCTACATACGCAAACGGACGGGAAAACATGACAGTTGATATGTACAATGAGTTTCGGTAGGCGCTATGCCTTCCTCTATCTTATTTCTCCTGTCTGATCCTGTAGCCCGTCCTTCCTATCCTATCAAAAACGCTGGCATCGCGTTGACTTCGCCCATGCTGTTGTAAGCGTCTTATAGGCTATGTATAGTAATCACTTTATTAGGTGGGCCATCTGTCCGTTTGCCAGCTTGACAATACTTTTTTTAACAATAACAAAACCGACTTCGAACATATTTGCAAAATATAGTATTTTTTATGTTTTACTTCGCACCAACTTCTAGATGTTGTAGAAAAAATATATTAAGCGCCTGTAGAAATTGTTCTATTGGTACGGGTATTCAAGTTTGTCTTTTGAAGAGTGTAGGTGCTCGGCACTCTTTAACAAAGGTTGCTCACCATTTCCCTGGGACCACTCTCAGATCCTGACTTAGTGACTACGGGACTACCTCAAGAGTATACAGTTTCGATTTTTAAAAAATCGTTTCACAAATGACGGAAAAAACGCGTAATAAAAACATAGGTACAGTCGAATTGAAAAGCTCTTCCTTTTTAAAGTCGTTTAAAATAGCCTGATCAACCCTAAATGATTTAATTAACAATGGGACATAGAACACCTTTTTAGGTGTTCGAAATTATTCATTACTAGCTTCTGCCGGCGACTTCGTCCGCGTGGAAAGTTTTTTAACTATCCCACGGGAACTCTTTAATTTTTCGGGATTAAAAGTATCCTATATGTTGACCAGGGATATAAGCTTTCACCATACAAAATTTCATTTAAATCGGTCCAGTCGTTTCGGAGATTAGCCGGTACAAACAGACAGAGAAATGAAAATTAAAAAAAAATCTAAATTAGTTCTATTTCACTTCTTACATCCCCCTGACTCGGTTTTTAGCTTTTTTTTTCATTGTACAGAAATTCGACCTCTACAGTTTTATTATACGTATAGATAACAAGCTGTATTATCTATACCAGCAACTGGCCTGTATTTAATAAATGGGAACAAATAAATTTTTAATCTATAACAAAGATTATAAATTGTCTCCGTAACCCTAAAATTGTATCTACAGTATCACTATAATCATTCATTAATAACACGTCATTTAACACCTGTGAGTTGCTCATTCCTAAACTGATATCTCCAATACGACAGTTTGCGTATCGCAAGTCTTTAAATCATGATTATTGTATTAACCTCAATGTTAATAAGTACTTCTTTAGTGCTTATTTTTAGGCTACTAAATGCAAAATGGAAGCCACCTATTTTCGGTATTTATCAACAGAGAAATAAGTTATATTATTTCAAATTTATTTTTATGTATATAATACTGGAATTAAGACAGGTAAATAACTACATTTTTTTTTTAATAACCGTAATAAATTTAATTTTAAAAATATTTTTTCATGTTTCTGAACAATATAAAATTAATTTACAGTTTTAGGGCCAAATAATTTTTGGGGACATAGTGTAATTATTATTAGACCTGTTTTATTTTTTATCACTGAAGCACAGCAGACAACCTGACGGCCCAACTGTGATGGAAAGTGGTTACCGTCGCCTATGGACATTAGCAATACCAGAGGTGCTGACACTGTGCTGCCGGCCTCGAAGGAGAACTTGGAACCTTGCCACTGATGCCGGAACACAACTCAAAGTTTTTATGGCGTCATATTCTAAACCAGGGGTGGTAGCCATCCAGACGGGCAAATGCCCTACCACCTGGCTGTGGGTTGTTTTGTCGCCTCTTACGATAGGCCGCCCGGCCGCAGGAATTACTCATCTTTTTTCCGTTCTTGCACGGAGAGCAGCACTTTAATTAAATGAAATTATTCTAAAACGTAAGTAATAAGCACATTCATTTGTTTTTCAATATTAAAGACAAAATATGAATTTTATTTAGCGTGTAAGTATTTTAAGTGAAATCTAAAAAACAGTTCGATTTTATTTTTTTAAACAAAATATTTTTTTTACTGTAATAAAATAATAGGTATTTTATTATAGTAAGATTATTTACGTAAAAGGCAAATTCTATTAAATTATAGTAGGTACCAATTACAATCACATTACTTTGTATATCCCTCCAATTATACGTCAAGGTAAATGACAGTATTGACAGTTCTGTTGAGTTCATTCATGAATAGATTTTATTTTGCAGTTAAAAACATGGCTGAAAAGGACATATCCCGTCTTAATTGGTAAAAGTGACGACGGTACAATTCACGTCCACAAAGATGACGACGTTTATGAACAAAAATTTTATCTTGGGGACCACCTCATGGTAAGACACGGTGGATTACTACGTCAAAGTTATTCTTCCACGATTTCTATTACTCTATTAGCTTGTACTTGTATAGAAAATCGATGTAATGCTTATAGTAGACGGAACAACCAAACTGAACCAATTTGGTTGAAAGGCTCGAAACTCAGAACACAGACACAACCAAAGTAATCCATATAAAGATTTCAGTTTATATGATTTGGTTGCATTGATTGATACATACATACAAATTGAAACACAAAAATGTTAACGAAATCTTTCAATCTTATTTTCACCGAAATCCTGCTTAATATCAAATCCCTATTAATATTGTAAATGCGAAAGTAACTCTGTCTGTCTGTCCGTCTGTCTGTTCCGTTTGCATGGCTAAACTACTGGATCGATTTGGTTGAAACTCAGTAAATATATATATTTTCGATGCCGAGGATGAACATAGGATACTTTTTATCCCGAAAAATGGGATAGATTCCGGGATAATAATATATTTGTCTTTCTGTTTGTTATACTTTCACGGAAAAACTACTCGACCGATTTGGTGAAAAATCGGTATATATGTGATTTTAATACCGAGGGTGGACAAGGGATACTTTTTATCCCGGATAATGGGATAGATTTATGTAAAGGTTATCCCAAAAAGTACGATAGGTTTTTTGTGAATTGACATTTTGGTAATTTTGGTCATTTTTATACTTATTGTTGTACTTTTGGTACTTTTAGTACTTTTTCCTATTTGTACTTTTTGTCCTATTTGTACTTTTTGTCATTTTTGTTATTATTGTCATTTTTGTTATTTATGTACTTTTCATAGACGGCGGATAGATAAATAAAACTAGGACGGTTTGAAATAGAGGATTTAAGTTTGGCTGAGACCAATCATTTCTCAAGTTTATAGATATAAAAATTTATCGTCTATAAAAAATGCGATAGTAACTCGATATGGCTTTCTGTTAAGCTTTCATGGAAGAACTGCTAGGAGTACTGGGTCGGGTTTGCTGTAATTTTGTTTAAATGTAGTTTTAAGACCGAAAAAGGACATAGATATTTTTCATGCCGGGAGATGGGATAGTTTGCGATGTAAAATGAAATTAATTTTCCGGGTGCAAATAGCACTAACATAAAAATTTAGTACAATGTAACCTGTATTAACGCCTGCTTTTTAAACAATAAACACGCATTAAAGGTTGCGCGACCGTGGCCGCGGGTTAAATTATAGTTATTTATAAATATAATAATTTTAAATATTTAAGTTACTTTAACTTTGTTTGCGTATTATTGGCTTACATCCTAGCTTTTTTAGTATCAAAGCAAAAATCTTTATCCGTAACTATATCGATCGTGTTTTATGATAATATATAGTTATAATAATATTATGGGGATAAAAAGTAAAATTACTTTAATAAAACTACGTTTTAACGGTTTTAAGCGCGGTAATTTATTTCATTTTTGTTATTCCATAGTAGTTTTATTATGTATACAAGTCGCGAAAACTTAAGAAAATATTAAAATTACTTTTTTAGATGTTAATTGAAATATTAATCGGACTTTATTTTATTATAAATTTTACAATAAATATTTAAAATAAATGTTACAATAGTATTTGTGTTAATTTTGGTTTGAACTTAAAATGTTTTTTCAATGTGCAGTCAGTGGATGCTGTTTATTTCAATGGAATGTCTCAGAATGGTGATGCTGTTATTTGTGGTTTAGCAAGGAGGCCTAAAAAGACTTGCGACACGTTTGTTTATCTTAAGGTAAGTTAAAGTTACACTTACATACTGCTGAACTCAGAGTCGGATAATGACTCATTAAACTAAATATTCTTTATTCACGTCAGTAAACAGCAAAGGACAACCCTACGTTGTGAATGTTACTTACAACTATACAAGGTGATTTTTCAAATGGGCCTCCAGGGCAAATACTAAACTATACGAAATAGCGAAAATTACTCAAAGGAGTCTCAAGGCCGATTTTTCCAAAAACTAAAGTTTACACCGTGCTATGAACGTATCAGGCACGGTAAAAAATACGATACGATCCCCGTGCATAACAGATTTAGTGTCCTTAAAATACAGGCAGCATCCGCGTGTCATATCCGTGCGCTTCCCGTTCTCTTATTTCTCATATTTGAACCGTCATCATACGCGGTTAAAACCCGTATACTCCCTTCCCTGTTTAGCCGCCTGCGCGCACCGATTTTTTTTTTTTTTTTTTTTTTTTTTTTAAACCGGAGGAAATGCATTTCGCACATACCGGGTCCTTTGCTAGGGATTAGACCGTTGTTGATCATGGAGGCTTTCCACTGAGGCAATCCAAACAATAATCAACCGGCTTGTGTGGAGACTCGACTAATCAATACCCCACTAAAACCACCCTCCTCCCATGTGCCCCGCGCTTATGGCAGGAAAGGCGTGAGATACAGAACGTAGTTACGCCCACACCGATCCTAGCGCACAAGTGCTTGAGAATGCCCCGGGAGAGGCAAACTCACTTCGTCAACAGGGGTGAAGACTCCTCTGCTCCCTAGATGCTAGAGGGCCCCTGCAGCGGTATTTCAGGGAGGGAGGTCATGCGCATACCTGCGCCTCCGGGCTCCCAACTGACGTCGGCGCCCGCGAGACGCATGCGCACTACCATCTCTCTCCCTATCTCGTTCCGCGGCCTCCTTATGAGACACTACCGCCTCGCAGAAATTGGCCGCACCCACCCACCAATCGTCGCTGTGCAGCATGGCTTGCACCAGATCGCCCAGCGATTCGATCGGTCCTACAAGTGTCTCGAGTTCAAACCTCTGGGGTGCCCATGCTGCGCACTCGACTAGCGTGTGTAACGCCGTGTCTAGCGCGCCACATTGGCGGCATTGGGGTGAAGGCAAGCAGCCCGCAATCTGACACAGATACTTATCGAAGCAGCCGTGCCCGGTAAGTATCTGTGTCATTCTGAAGGTCAGGGTCCCGCGTTTCCGCGAGAGCCATCGCAACAGCTGCGGTCGAACCGCCTCCACCGTGTCAATGCCAGCAACAGGGTTTTCCAACTCTACTGACCAAGCTTGGATCATGGCCGCGGTTTCCCGCGTCCTGATCACCTGGAGTTCGGCCTGGCCATAGACCAGGCCACGGGCGAGGGCATCCTGTCGGGAGCGCCGAACTTTGGCTATCACGTCCGCCTGGAGAGGCCAGGGCGGATCGCCTGCCAAAAGTGTCGACGCCGTCCACGACACTGTACGGTATCCTCGGATGGTCCTCACCGCCAGGACCCGTTGTGCGCGGCACAACAAAGTCCTATTATGGCGGTGAAGTGCAGTGGACCATACGGGTGCACCGTACAGGGCCATACTCCTAAGGATGCCCATGTAGAGTTTCCTAGTCGTCCCCCCGGTCCCCCCACGTTGGGAAGAAGCCGAGAGAGGGCGCCTGCGGACTCACGAGCTTGGGAACTAGCTGCTCAAAGTGCGCTTTGAACAGCCATTTCCCATCAAGAATTAGCCCCAGATATTTCATCTGGGGCCTACACGAATGTCCACCCTTGGACTGTAACGGACAAGTCCGCGGGGGTTACGAAACCGCCTATGGAACATGATGGCCTCCGTTTTCGCGGGGAGACCTTCAAGCCCAGCCTACCTATTCTTCGGACCACGATCGCCAGCCCGGCGTTGGCGAGGTCCACGGATTCCGCGAATGACGCAGCGCGTGCCGTGAGTAGGGTGTCATCCGCAAAGCAGATTAGCCCTATTCCGGGCAGGACCGGAACCCGAAGGATCCAGTCATAACCGACGTTCCAAAGAACCGGCCCGAGGACCGATCCCTGTGGGACGCCGCACGCGACGCGTCGCCGACCTATCGCGCGATTCTCGGACTCGCCGCCCTCCCAAAGGATGTATCTGTCCTGGAGGTACGCGCCCAACAGCCTCGTGAGGTACGGGGGGACTCCGTGTGCACGAAGCCCCTCCCTGATCGTCTCGTGAGGGAGGCTGTTAAAGGCGTTGCCTGCGCGCACCGATTTGTCAACGTTGCGTGACATGTACGGAGGAATAGGGGCACCAGCAAAGTATTTTCGCCGACAATTGTTGACGGTCTGTGTCTGGCACGGGACTGTGTTGGTCGGCAACGGAACGGTCTAGTGGGCATAGTCTAATACTTTCAATACAAAGAATATTATTTGCCGGATAGTGGGCAGCGACTTTTAGGAAGCGAATATCTATGGACGTTATGTCTACGTGTATTACAAGAGCTCAGGTAAGCCTAAAATTTCTAGGGAAAAATTGTTTTAATAAAATAATTCTAGATGATGTATTTCCAAAAATCTGTTCACTTCCTTCTCATCACTGTTTCGCTTGCGAATGTTTTGATTCTACTACGTAATTATGTAATTTTATTTAGGACTTTCTCTTATCTCTAATATAGGTAGCTGGGCACGACCTTTTATTAAGTCCTATGTTACCTGATACGTACATTCAGCAGACAATGCTGGAAGAAGGAGAGTACAAAGTGCAAGGATTGGAAATTGTCAAATTTATACCGATGAGAACTTGGAAAGTAATGTACAAAGGAGATATGAAGTAAGGATAGATTATATCTAATGTTTTTTTATTCAATAGATGTATGATTGAAAAAAAATTGGATTTGGTCTTTTAAAGGTTTACACTCGGTAAAAAAATAATGGTGGCTAAGGTACTCGCAACTTAGGCAAATGCAGAAAGTTTGTAAATCTTAGGCAGTTTTCCGGATCGAATGATAGAAAATTCTTTAATGTACACCGCTACAGAATACGCCTTATAGCCTAAAAATATTCTAAATGTGCACAATGGGGGGTCTTATCGCTAAAAAGCGATCTCTTCCCGACAGCCCGTGGTAGGAATAAAACAGATTAAAATGTGTCGATACCATGTGTTGACGGAGACGAAAAACATCGTTATAACCCTATCCAGATTAGCCACCTGTGAATCCAGCTAAGCCACCTTGGACAAGTGTGGCTGTACATCGTCAGTTGTCCTAATCAGGAAAGCTCTTGCTCAGCAATAAGACGTTTATCGACTGATATTATTGTAATGTCTTATCGATTATTAATTTCAGCGGTTATTAGACAACGATGATTTTCGGACCCTTTTTATAAATCAAGATGGTGTAATAAGAACAAGAAAGTTTGAATCTTAAGCTAGGGCACGTCTACCTTATGTACGGTACGGTTCTGTAGTGCGGTAAGGGTTTCACTACCCTTTTTATAACGAGGGGAAATCCGATTGATGACTATCAGCCGCCCGAGGGGGAAAATCGCGGCTGGTGTTTGGGATTCCATTCTTCGCCCTTATGGCCATGTACCCAAGGGCATGGGTACATGGCCTAGCCCCTATGTGGGCTCTGGCAGGCAGTGGCCCAACGGCCTCATCCACTGCTGGAGAACTTCTTTTTTTCCCCGACGTCTTTAAACTCTGATATATGTGCGGCGGTCTGTAGCGCGCCCCACGGGAGGAAGAAGTGAGCGCAAGTGAAACACGGCGCGCCCCATATCGACGGCATAAAGGCGGGTGCGAACCCACCCGCGCCGCCACTTCCTGCTACCCTAAGCCATCTCAAGCTTTTATAGGCAATCATATCAAGGTACTGTCTACAGCAGCAATATTAAATCTTTACAGACCTAAGAGTAATTCGGACAAGAAAGTCACAGTGGAAATGGACTTGACTTGGAGCGCCCACTGGTCTCCTTTTAACTTCGACTGGCAAATTTCTCCAAGTTGTATGGCAGCAGATCTAGCCAGGGAACAGTGGTCACGTGATTATTTCAAATTGCTTACAAAGTAAGACCGAAATTCTATGATCTACATTAAACACCACGAACATCTCTTATTATTTTTTCCTCAATTATAATACCTATCTATAACTGTTATGTTTTGTACATTTATTTTGACATGAAACAGTCATAAATATTATTTATACAGATTTAAATTATTATTATAGTAACATTATTTATCTCTTATAATCTAATAATCACTAAAACATTTTTTTAATTAAATGATAGAAGTGCTCGGAACAAAGCGCATACACAACTTAAAACATAAAATAGTAAGTATAAGGAGATTTTGCTATCTACATCAGAGTAATAGTTAATTAAATTTAATTCTGAGCCGCTACAAAGTAGGTAATGTTATGTAAATAAGTTATTTGTGTTGTTTGTTATAACGCTATTTGTATAAATAACAATGAGATTGTAATTATGTATACAATAAATTTCCTATCATTATCGTCCTCATACCGTCTATATTTTACATAGCCTACATTCCTACAAGCTGTAGGAATATAATAAACTCCTCGAAAACTTAAAATATAGAAAACTACTTTATCGAGAACATTTAAATGTTGATTTTAGTTAATTAAATTATATCATAATATTAATGCTTATATTATTGAAAATATTTTATTAATGATCAATAGATTATTGATTGTACACGTATATTCAAGATGTATTTATTTACTTATATCTATAAGTCATCTTAGAAAAATAGTAACTTGGTTATAAGGCATGAAGCATGCTGAAGTACCTTACATGCCCATTTGTAAAAACTCTATCACAACTTTGCCGAAAACATTTTGAATTTGACTCAAATATTTTGAGCTGATGCAAAATCTTCAAGTTCGTATTTTGTATTTCAGATACCATCAATCTCACTATGAGCAAATGGGCTATCTTAAAGGCACGGTTTTGATCGATGGAAAAGAACACACATTGAACATGCCTTGCATAAGAGATCACAGCTTCGGTAACAACATCTATGAACCTAATATAATTAATTACTTATTCCTTATTGAGTATTTGGCGGGAACTGAAAGGAGATGTTGTGCTGTGCAGTTTTATTTTCTAAAAATGTGTAAAATTACTCTAAAATGAACAATAGTTGTAGGACATTGATAGTTTTTGAGTAGTAATTATGTGTTTTGTGAGAAATGTGAACTGTATAGTCAAATGTGGCCTTTTGAGTTGTCACAAGAACTCCGTTGAATGGCACCAGCTGATAACCTACAGTTCAGCCGTGCTACTCATAGGCTTCATAAAATGAAGAAACTACATTATAATCTAAGATCTGGCTTAAAGGCCTAGCTGCCAAGCCATACACCTAAATAAATAAATAATTACTTATTAATCTCAATGAAAGTGATTTTCTTAGAAGAACAGTGAAAGTTTAATTGCTAATAAGATTAATAAAGAAATATTAACAATTAGCTGAACTGTGATTATTTTACTCATAGTGACTGGTAATTCGCATTCTTACCCTATACGTTGAATGTTTTTTGTATCCCTTTCTGGAGATAGACGCACATGATCTGTAAATGTTCCGTAAAAAATAGCTATGGACCCTAAATTTTTTGGCAATATTCTTACTGTCCTATACATATTAAGTTAGAGTAAGTTTGCAGGCTCTTTAAAAACATTATAGAAGCCTACAAACTTACACTAA
Source organism: Dendrolimus houi (assembly GCA_039645545.1). Taxonomy (NCBI): domain Eukaryota; kingdom Metazoa; phylum Arthropoda; class Insecta; order Lepidoptera; family Lasiocampidae; genus Dendrolimus; species Dendrolimus houi. Next base: position 13,879,398 of record CM077129.1, read on the forward strand.
CTAAACATTAGAGAATTTTTAAAAGCTTTTATAGTTAACGCAGTTTGTCTCTACAGGTCACGTACGTGATTGGAAAACTTTTCATCGTTACGTGTTACACTTTATGTTTCTCGAAAATGGCGATTGCTTGGCTGTTGGAAGTGTATCGCAGCCTGTAATACTGTCCCAGTAAGTTCTTCCTCAAATGACAATAGCTATGGCTAATCTTCCCTAATATCTACTGAATGCAAATCTTCCCAAATACGTTTATGGGTGATACATTTCTATTTGGCCTTCTTTTAGTTGGGAGTTACGAATCAGTTCGCTGACAGAAAAATTTTAGACTCACAGAAATAGGGTCGTGCCTACCTACCTACGCGTGACTTCTCAAGAAGATTGCAAGTTTTTAGGATACTATAAATTAAATTTCTTTTTAAAAAACATATAAGCGAATTGACAACCTCCTCCTTTTTGAAGTCGGTTAAATATAATGCTCATGAAACAAAAAGATCTTTCAAAAGAACAAATTATAATTTGCATACTGATTTAAAAAAAAACATGGCTCTTATTAACCTAGCTTTGTGTACAAATATTTTCGAGTCGATGACTTTTTCTCTGTTATTAACTTTTTCAGCCTCACCATTGGTTATGTATGTCGTGCGTCCGATCAAAAGGTAGTACCAATAACTTACAGTGACTTCAAATTGTATCACCATGGCGAGAATCAAATACTTCCCAGAGATTATGGATTTGTATTTGTAGCAGGTACGTCTTTTAACTATTCGAGTTATGGTAGGAGTTTTTGATATTCGAGTGTGTCATACTCGGCTATGATGAGGCGGGACGAGGTGAAGAGGTTGACCTTCGGCCGCTGTGAGCGGGCGGAGCGGGTGTGTCCCGTCTATATATAGTATTATCTATGGTCTGTGGAGATGGGGGCGCTTCGCTGTTCCGCGCGCGCTCATCTCTCTCAAGCCTCGGTTACACACAGCGAATAGTCGCTGCGATTAGGCACTCGCAGCAAATATTCGGTGTGTGAACGAGGCTTTACTGTAGGGTGTGTTACAAACCGCTACACGCAAGAATGAGAGAAGGAAGACGCTAGGGGGCCTGGTTTCCCCTGGCAGTGGAAAAGGCCGATGGGCCATCACCAGGCCGTGTACCGCTATCCCCGACTTGGGTGGACATAACATTTAACTCCAATGTAGCGAATCCCACACGCCCCGACCGCGCTTCCCTGTAATTATAAGTCCTTAATCTGACTTCCTTGATTTTTGTTCCGAGAAAACTGAGGTTTTGGTAGGAACATAAAGAGTGTTTAATTGAAGGTTACCAAAAACACACACAGGGTTTTTTATATACGATAATACAACATATAACCTGCGCCTCGGTGCTCATATATACTCAATAATAATGCTTAAATTAATAATATTTGATTGTAGATGGAATTACCTACTGCGTAAAAGTGCAAGTGAACGATGAAGATGCGTTTTTCATGGGTAAAGAGAAGGAAGTAAAATTGTACGAGCGTTGGTCAACTGTAGAAGTGAACGGGATTAAAGGGTGGGGTTGTCTTGAATGGCAATACAATAATGTTACTAATACTAAATAATAGGAAAATCTTAAACGTTGTTATAGCTTCGTTTAACTATTTTAATCTAAAACATTTTGTGACATTTCGAAGTGATGATATCTTTAGGTCTTTTCATCGTGGTATTTATGGTTATAATATACAATCCTTGATTGTCCTTACAATCGTCCGCTTAGAACATAACACCACACAATTTTTTCTTGCTTTTTGACGTTTTGAATGAATGAAAACTCTTTTTTTATTGTTCATTATAAGTTTAGTAGTTTAATATGAATACATTTCCATTAGAACAATGGGCGGCCTTATCGCTTACAGCGCTCTCTTCCAGGCAACCCGGTATCCAAGAAGACATTAAAAGAAAAATTAAATAACACGTTTTATTATTAATGACCCATGATCAATTAAATTAAATGATCGACAACTATTAATTACTTATCAGAGCAAAATGAGCTTGCACAGATGACACGTATTTATCACGATTACTAGATCCTAGTGACATATTATTTTAGCAATTAAACACTAAGGCAACATATTAATCAACTGGCATTTTGTTTTCTATTACCCTTCTTCCACGATATCACTATAAAAGGTTTTCATGAACTTGCGTTATTATAAAGACTATAATCTGACTGAACATTTTTAAGTCCACACCTTCGTTTTAAAGTATAATTTCCCTCGTTAATGAATAGTAATAAAAAATAAATATTAGGTACTTTTTAGTAAAAAAAAAAACAAAGAAATGAGAGAAAAATTAATTATATTTCGCAATAAACATTATATTACATTATTTTAGTATTGATACTCCAGTCTAGTTTCATAGTTTGTAAAGGTTAAATAAAAAATGTAAAATTAAATTGCAGTTTCATTGTTTTATCAACCATTTTACATTAAAAAAACCTCCAGGAATAGTCATATCTACAAATAAATGAACATTTTAATAGTCCTCAGAATGTTTTTAGTAGCATTTTGATTTTCTTTGCAATTGGTATTATTAATCAATAATGTTATAATTTATTTAATCCGTAACTAAATGTGACTAATACTGATTTCAATTTACATATACAACGAAGAAATTAAAAAAAAACTAAATATTCCAAAAAAATGTTGTAGTTCACAAACTAGTAGAACAGAAGCTATCCCAACACTAGTCCAAACCCATAACAAAAACAGAACAACGTATGCGTCGTAGAAAGTTTGTCTAGAAATTATACTGCGCATTCCTCTGCATTACTGATGATTTGGAACCGTGTTGGCACAGATATATTCAGAATTGGCGGCATTAATTAAGGCTGCCGTGAAATACGCCATTTCGTCCTGGCACGCTTATTGTCGACACTGCTAAAGAATAAAGATATATATATATATATATATATGGTCATTCGCAAACCGATACAAGATGATAATCTGCTCAAATTAATATTTTTAGGATGGACAGGGCTCCTTAGGGTTGAAACATAACATTCACGTTTTTAAATAAGTTATTAGTATTATAATTAAATTCTAAACTTGCCGTGTCTGTATATTAAAGCTATTTAAAAAAATCAACTGGAATAGGCTATATAAACGACGGAGAACACTTTATTTTTTTTTAATTTCTTGTATGTTGTTGGTTTGTTTTAATGTTTGTTCGGGACTCACGTATAAACTACTGGGCCGATTTCGATGCGATTTCCTCTAGTCGACAGCAAATTCGTAGACTTAAAATCTGCGTTACTTTTTATCCTGGGAATCCTGCGGTTATTTTTCTGGGAATGATTTAAAATGATCAGATGAAAAATATTTTCGAATTCCAATGTGACTTTTTCACTGATCGATAGCAATTTTATATAATAAAATGTGTGATATATTTTATCCCGGAAATCCCGCGGGAATATTCCTGGGAGCGGTTTGTAGTTGTTCAGGTGCATAAAAATTAGCTTATTGCGACACAGTTTTCACTAAAACGATAGCTTACATTATTTTTTAAATGCTGTATGTCCCGGGAATTTCAAGTTAACCATGGGCGAAGTCACGGGCATATTCTAGTTATTCATTCAAATTAATGGGAAACGTTCGTTTTGCCAAATAATTGCAATATAATATTAATAGTATCGAGCAGAATACTTGTAGTTGTAGATATTCTAGAATAATGTTAAAGGAATAAAACTGCAAATAAAGAATGGGTACATGAAGTGTTGTAAGATTTTGTGATGCTAATTACATTTTAATTTGGAAAGATTATCATGCTAAACATTGGTTTGAACATGAGTATCGTTACAAAATAGCCTTTTAGATGAGTAGTCTTAGAATTGATTTCTTTGTAAGTTTTAACTTTCAACTTGCATTACTTTTAGTTTTAAAATAGAATACTGACCTTAGTGTGGAAATATGCCATGAAGGAGATCTACTTATGATTAGTCGTTACTAGCATTCCTAGAACAATCTTAAACAATTGAAGAGTCCAGAAGCAAAACCACTTAAGTGTTTATGAAAAATGAATAATTATATAAAAGTCGGCAAACAAACGCACTATACAAATGTATATACAATACCCAAGCTAACGAAAGTTATGCTTTTGTTACGGGTAATATATAACGAATAACCCTGGGCCAAATTGTAGATCAAGTTAAATAACGGAAAATGACTTTACAAATTAATTCCAGTAAGTTCAGACCTCTAGACCAAGGTTTAGTTAAGGTTTTAGAGCCCTAGACCAAAAAGGTCGCCGATTGATTCATTTAACGTTCCGCGAGCACATGTTATCTTGTCAAAATAAGTCACAAAACAGACTGTTCCACAGAAAAGTATGTTTAACTATTTGACAATTACGTTTAAAATTATTTAGAACAAAGTTGTTTGATTTTCTATCTTGTTTAAGGAAATTGTTAAGTTTGACTTTGGGAGGATTCGAAGCCGCCTTCATGGATGGGTGCGCGAACCATTACGCTACCAGGATTTCTTTCTCTCATTCATTCTCCAGTATACTGAGGGGCTATCATTAACCATTCTCTTCCTAATTAACTTTAATTGAATGAAAATTGTGAATATGTAATTAATGTGGTACTTACTACCCAGGACTCTTTAAATCTGATAATAGTATTTTTTTATAATACAGTGAAATACCCTTCACAGAAGGTAAGATTTGTGCAAAGACATTACAAATTTTTGATTCAGCGCTGAATTATATGGTACATACATTATATGGAAGACAAATACAGTAGTTTTATTCAATTCGTGAATATATGAGATTCTAGCATAATACCTACTTAATATATGAAAAATAAGATCGTTTAATAAAATTCAATACAGAGATTAAGTTAATACTGCAAAATATACAATATATTTGCAAGACGCTTATAACCTTTACTCGCTTAATAAATTTTTTTAACACACAGTTGATATAAAATTCACTAAGAGCCTATTTTTCAATAGTCAGACAAAAGCTATTCATCGAATAAAATACAACACGAATAAATTAAAAATTACAATTGCCTGAACAAAACAGTTGAACTGTTTCACTTTTACATTCAGTCAGGTTATAATTTATGCGATGGATAACTTTTAACTAATGATTGAAAAATCGGCCGTAAAGACCTTAACTAATCGACGGATGGAATGGCAGAGGATTTGAAATTCATCAATTCATATTTATACTTAGCCCATCGAAATAAGGTACATATTTCAATGCTCGGAGTATTGTAGCGGATCCACCGCCCCGTCCGCCGATTTGCGCATATCCTAACTAATAATTTGCATTTGTTTTCACTGACATATTTCAGTGTTGTGGTCAAATTTAGATTCTATTTTAAGCATAAATTGAAGAATTGACTTTCAGGTTTTGTGTCTTACATAGAATGTTAATACTAGATTATACCTATTTGTTGGTGAAACAAAAATCTATCGAAATTCGTTTGCATAATCTAATACCTATTAAATGAACGCTTAAAATTAAAGTAGGTATTATCTTATAGACTGTATTAAAGAAAAATAGCAAGTTACAATGAAAATTATTTCAATTACTGCTCATTTTAAATTTATGCTGAAGAAATATCTATTCAACATTCCAAGAATTGACTTCCATGATCAATAAAAAATGTACATCACAGCAATTCCGACTAAGATTTTAAAAATTTGGAAAAATAGATTCTGACATCTAATATTTTACGTCTCAACAACATCGATACCACTCATAATTAACTAATCTCTAAAATAAACTAACTAACATCAATTGTTTTTGTCTTTTTTAATACACGTCTAATGAAATCTATACGTCATACGATTCTATTAAGTATATCATTGGTCGAATGTTCGAATGAAATGTTGGTAATTTGTACAAAATTAGTGCTCACAAGAAATATTTCTAACCATTAATTAAAGAAAGTCATATAAACTTATTAGTAATGTGTAAGTTCTTTAGAACTGATCACTTAATGCAACGAACTCTATTGTATAAAGATATCTTCATTACTTAAAATATCGTTTGTGTATTAATAAGTAACCCATGTTTCTGAGCCCACGTTCCACTATTTTATAGAGTAGACAATTTACATAAAGGAGTTCGTTTTCATAACAGGAGTGTACTATTCCTGCAAGGCAAATATGCACCTAAGACTGTTGACGTCACAGCTGTGATCTCTTTCGCACATTATATAGAACAGAGCGTGCAAAAAGTTATGAGCGACGAATCACATTCCATTTGGGTGCACAGTTGCCTTGGTGATGTATTTTTTTATTGTCCAATATGCTTACATTCATATACACTAAAACATATTCGACTGACACAGAAACCTCATGGGTTTATTCATGCCGTAGAGAGTCGTGTAGAATACGTTAGGTTAAGGAACATAGTGCCATTAAAAAAAATGAATTTTCACAATATTAATGTTATATCAAAAATAGGGGCAAAGGCGAGGAATTGTTATCATCATTCAAGTGTTTAGTTCTGATTTGATAATAAAAGTGGAGTTATCATCATTCTAGCATATGGTTCTGTTTTAGTCCTAGGTCTGCACGTGTGAGCCTGATAGTCCGCGTTGGGAATCAATATAAAATCTTTTCAGATTATGTTTGATCGATTTACGATTTTGGAAGATCATTTACAATGTTTGGAGTCATATATTCCTCGAGCCTTGTCCCATATACGTTATTATATTTAGGAATAATATATTTACATGCGCCAGATCTGGGTCTCGTGTTGTTAGGTCTAGTCTTCTTAACGAATACTTCAGGTTTATTACATTCGGTTAGTATTAAAAATTTAACCTTGTCTAATATATTCATAACATTACAATTTTTAATATTGATAAAGCAATATTCTCTCAGATCTCTAATTAGTTCCACAAATCTATAAGTTTACACAACATATCCTAAACTAAATAGCTATGATATTTTAATATTGTTGCACTTTTTTGGACCGGCTGTTATTTTTTTATCTCAACATAAATTTAATGAACGCTATCAATGAATTATATATTATTTACGTCTTACACAATAAACTTTAAGTTAGTAACATTCCCTGTTTTAGGATTTCTTTAAGTGAGTTTTGTATGTGATAGTCGTCGTCAGCCATTCGATGACTATAGATAGGTGCTGGTGCATTTAGGTCTCCATAAGTTTGAGCCATATATTCGGTACTTCTCTTAGGTTGTTGCTTCATCGGCTTGGGAGACTTCTTACACTGAGCAAGCGGAGACGCAATTTGTTCTATCGACTTTCAGCGTTCTGGCAGATGTAGCCGGCATATTGTCAATTCCACTTGCTAGTTTTGTTTGCTAAATTAAATATTAAGAATATGACTACGATGTGCATTTAATAATGCACATGAAAAAAGAAATCGTATGACCAATGGACGTGGTATTAAAGACAGACAGACAGTTTTTGACATGGTAGTTATACTGTAATAAGGGGCCATTCACAAATTACGTCACGCGTATTTCATGATTTTCGACCCCTCCCCCGTCCTTGTCACAGCTGGTCACATTTGTGAGACCCCTGCCTCCCTAGTGTTTCATCACATATTTTGCAATTTTACATGAAGAAATTATGAAATTAAATCAGCAGTTCCGTAATTACGGAGTTTTATTTCCAGTCAAATTATTTTTTAATAATGTAGACACTATCCTCATACAGTAAATATTTGAAAGTTTTTCGTTAATAGTTCAAATTTCGTGTTTTAAAGCTTAAGTGTGTAACATTTCAGGAAATTTAGGAACCCGTCCCATCTGTTACACTTATAGCCTACTTCCCCAATCACATCCTAAGGCTTTCAAAGCGTTAGCTTCGCCCCTGATGTTGCAAACGTCTATAAGGAATGGTAATCACCGTCTATTGGATGTGTCGTAGCTATTTACCAGCTTCGCAATAAAAAAAACCGGACTCCAGTTACGAGATTAGCTCAGATACCAAATTAGGTGGGGTTAAGTTCAATTTGTTTGACCACTATTGTACCTTGACATGAGATTACGGCAATTTAAAATTAAGTACCTACTCCCTTTGAAATAGTCTCTCACTTACTGTTTATTTGTAAGAGGTAAATAAATTTCATTACACTCTTTTACGACAACAATGGAATGGACATCAGACTAGAAACACTATAAATCACAGCACCTAATTAACATATATAGTTCATATTCACATCTGAAATGTTCATAACATTCCATAAGACGGTTGTGTTAACACAGAGTTAAGGCAAAAATATTTTCAACTAAGTACTGTTTCAGAAACTTCATAAATACAATATTATTATAGAAATGTACACACAACATTAAAAAAAAACGAGCTTAGCGTAATTCTTTTTATTTTTCTTGTTATTCGTGCCACATTCAATTCGTAACCGCTCGAGTTTTTTTGCTAGTTAGTGTATATATTTTCATAATTATACATAAAGCTCATATTACATCGGTTTTAATATCCATCTGTTACTTAAGATATATAATTATATATTTATTTGATTCAAATCTCCTTTAACAAACGCAATGGTCTTAGTGACCATAGCTGTCAGATATTGGCTGTTTTAATACTGGTTGTATAGCAAATAAACTTATTCATTGAATGACATAAACAAAAACCGATTCGGTTATCTATAATACTGTATGATTAGTTCGCACCAAACTAAGTCCGATCTTACCAGTGATCGCACATTTAAAGAAATTTATCTGGGCAAAAAAAGTGCTTTTTAATCTTATGTTTTTTATCATATTAAAAATTTCATATAAAAAAATCACTATTGTTTTAAACTTTCATCTCTTCAATTAAATCAAATCTTTTTCCTTCATATAGGTGTAATATCGTCGGCGTCAGTGCCGGACCTTGTGGTGCCATTTTTTGGCGATATTATTTTTAAAATTGTTACATGTGTACCTATATATCACAATTTTGACGAAAAAATAATATCATCACGTCGGGGTCACCACTGTTATGTATATTACCGCTGTTATGTATTATATCACTGTGAGTTATTACTGAGAAGGAATGTGTGATTCTCTTCTGACTCCAATGAGTCGTGTCGGAGATAAAATGAAATAAAAGGTTAAATTATATACTGACTGTCTTTAATTTACTACGTACGACTCAACGCGAGAATTGATGTCGGGCGACTAACGACAGCGCCACGAATATCCACACATTACAATTTTTGCTGAATTGCAACTGTCGCTAGCCGTCACAAGGCCTTGCACAGACGCCGGTGATGTTGAAAATCTAGCAATTTAATGCAATTTTGTTTGGTAAGGGAAAAATTTAATGCCACCTTGCTTTTATGTAATTTTTTGGCTTACGATTTTAAAATAGATGGCATTAATAACGCAAATCTTTAAAAATTACGTTGAAGGTTTATTTTTAAAAGTGCGAAATGTCTGCGCAACAGAGACTCTGGCATCTAAAAACACGTATTGCGCAGCATTTTATACCTTATCTGCAACTTTATATTTTGGAGCATACTAGCATACATTGTTTATGAAATCAGGCATTAAAATTTTTGAGACGTTACACAAAAATAAGCCCATTTCTAAATCAAGGCTTAAATATATTGATATTAAAATTAATATAAATAACTCTTTGCTAAGCTAACATACTTGTGATCATATCATGCAAGAAGAATACTAGGAATCATGATCGCTCAGAAAAATAAAAAAGTCTTCTAAATCCGACATGCCACATATCATGCTACTTATGCTTTTTGGCAACTTATTATTAAAAATACATTTTTTGTACCACATCAGTCAAAAATTGTCTTTAGTACACTTTATTTCAATTTATATTTCAACACAGTATCAGAACTCTACCAGTTTCTTGAGACGTTACATTATCAATATTAAGATGAATCGGTACTGGTAACATCTAGCGAATATAGTGGAACTAAATATCAAGGCAACACTTTTAAAGTACTGGCAATCTTATTTCTAGTACTTTTCTTCGATAATAACATATATTTAACTATGATACAGCTGAGCAACGAAAGTACATTGTTATGTATATAGAGCAGGATTTTTTAGGAAATATGGATAACGGGTCTCATATCTTGCCAGTTTTGGGGGCGATCAATGCTTACTTAGTTAAAACAACAGCAGTGATACGTATAGTGAGAATATTTAGCGTCGCTCAATTGTACACTACTGAAACTGTGGTAAACTAACCGATAAACACAATTAGTTCGATGAGTGAAATATGGCGAATTCAGATTACACTATACATGTATGGACTATAAAACCGAATTGGGGGTCTCAAAATTTTGTGGGTGTATGGACCAAACTGACTGACTCCAGATTCGGATTCAGCACATCAAAATACATAAGATTATAATATTTTCTTGAGGTTTCGCGACTTGTATATATAATAAAACTACGTTTTAACGTCACGAAACACGAAACGTCGGAATAACAAAAATCAAATAAATTACCGCGCGCTTAAAACCTAGTTTTATTATACATAAGAATAGTTTTTCTGTTCAAATGTACAGACCACTTTTCTTTTTTTGTGGGCCAGTCTTATTATATAAAAAAAATCATATTCGTTTGACCTAATTGTGTTGTTAAGTTATTTATTAACGACAACAAATATGCGACTAACCATACTAACAATAAATGAGTAACTTTAAACAATTAATATAATAAATAAGTATTTTATACCCTACATAAGCTTAAAATTATAACTGGAATACTGACGGTTGATACTTTTGGTTACTGACTAGATTTGTCTTTTCGTTATGTGTGTAAAACTAATTTAACACAATAAATAATACATGGACATACATACTCATTAGTATGTTTTATAAATAACTAATATATATCTAAGTAATAATATGTTGTGATATTTATAAATTCTACCCAGGAACTTTTTACTTCTGGGTTTAATCCTTTTATCACTAAATAACCTTTTGTTACGATATTACAAAAACAATAGATATAAAATAAATTAACAGAACATTGTTCTTTTCGGCGATATATAAAAAATAAACAAATAAATAAATTAACGGACACTCATCATCATGTAAAAATAAGTAAAATATTTGGATATACATAATAAATTAAGTTTCTCTTTATACAACAGAGCAAAAAAGAACATTATTAATTTTTATCTCACATGTACCGACACAGCACCAATAAAAAAATATAACGAATAGAATATCAAAAAATTAAGATAAAATTATTGTAGATTGCATACAGCCGACGTACCTGGCGCGTGATCGAGCAAAGCGCGTCTTCGCTTGATACCTTCTAGGTATACATCCCTATTGAACAAACCCGCTGCAAGTGGCACTCTGAAAATAAAATTATATATCCAAATTCAAAAGGTTTTATTCAAACTAGGTTCTAATGGCGAATTTTTAAAAAGGTCATATATGTAAATTAAAAATTAGATATACGTCCGACTCTATGTACCCTGCTTCACCGTGTATTGCTTTATTAAGAAAAAGAAGAGGTTATACAGCAGCAATATATTTGGCTAAAATTCTTATAGTACTCGTGGCAGTCTGTTGAACAAGATGGAGGCTGATGCCGTTACAGCGCCATCTACTAGCGAGTTAGGTGGATAGCTTAAAAACTCTTACATGAAAAATTGTCGACAAAGGTTGTCGTTAAAGGGTGATATATTTTTATACATACACGTCAGTTCCGGGCCGTAATGCAGCGGAGAACAGCCCCCAGACAGGTTTATGATCACTGGTGCACACAGACTGGACAGAGTTGTAAGCGAGGCACTTCAGCCCAGACGACACTGGCACTGTGCTTATACGGCGAATGCCTATAACAATATTAACATTACAATCAGATAGAACATACGAATTTATGTTATTGTAGTTTATTCTCTGTTAACGACTTAGGGTATGAACTGATTTTCATGATATTTTTATAGCATTAAAGACAAACTATTATTAAACAAAAAATTCAATAAGTGCGTCATTAGCACCATCTATCTTAAAATTGCTTCAAATCGCTAGATGCGTTTCCGTTCAACAAAATTTCAATGACTTGCTATATATTCAATATTGAGTCTATACCAGTTGAAACAGTAATAAACACTGCTGCACAGCAAGAGAAGTATTGAAAACATAAACAACATAATTTTTTTCCATTTACTCTCCTGTAAAAACTGTTTTTTGTTTAATAAATTATCTTTAAAAGTGAGAGATATGATACAGAAACTATAGATCAACATAACTGTAACCGATTTTATTCCAGAAAACATGAGAGAAGATCGCGAAGGAACATGGCACCGAAAATTAAATAGTTAAGAAAAGATATGTAATTAATTTAAATAAACCTTTTTTTTATAACAAATACAAATACAAAAATTTCATACATTTATTACGACTGACGATGACATCTATTATTAATATTGACTTGACAAAATTGTTAGAGCTGAGAACTATGCCAAAATTACATAGGTTCTATTCATGCCGTTTGCTTAGGTAACCCTAAAAACATTTTTTACATACCAGAAAAGGCAGATGACGAATTAGATGTCATCGATTTAGCCTTAAACAGAATTCGGTCAGTATACGCTGGCGCCCTCTGTTTGCTTGACGTGTCGAACTGCTGGCTGCCCGGATCATACTGTAATATCAAATAACAACTCTTATGGCCGATTCCTATATCTTAGGGCTCTTGTACAAGCTAATTTTCACCGTGTCCGCGACAGATAGGACCAATTCATCATGTACACGACTAGAATTCAGCCTGAACTAGCTAAATTTGTCGTGTCTGCTTCAGACAAGATAAATAGGAACGTGTAAACGATGAGATTGTTTTCGGGCGGCAGTCGTGCGTAGGGTATGGCAGAGCGCACTAGTCAAGTTTGTTTGTAAAAAAAAGAATCCTGTGTTAACTACGAAGCATACAAACATACTCAAATAACCTAAACCATTTCTTCTACTCCGCCCCTCCCTTCACCGCAACAACAGACAAGATTTTTCTTGGTCAGCACCAGAGCAATGTACACACCTCGTGTGTAGAAACAACACTAATTCTCGCATAGATCCAGCGACTTCTTAGCGTTTACAAAAGCCATTCATGGACTTGCCGTACCATCAGTTGAAATTTGACATTACTTGTATGAACCTTATGTCAAATTATAACCAACAGTAAAACAAATGACCATTTGGTAAAATATAAGAACGGGCCATTAGAGAGTGTACATATATGATAGTTATTATGTTGTTATATATTCATCTTACAAACAAATAAAATTATTATAAACTGGCAAATTCAGAGTAAATGACCTTTGACAGTACAGATTCGGTTGAACACACTATTATGGATATTCTATGCACCCTATTCGACCGATCTCACACCTATTCCATTTAGTCATCACAATAAAGGATAACTTTCCATTTGCCCATCCATTTCACTTCAGCCTTCATCCAGCTCCCAATCTAGACGATGATCTCTCTTAAAAATAATTACTTTGTTTCAATTATCAATTTTTTATCAGTGCTTAACCCGGTTCCCCATAATAGCACCTAATAGTATAAGTACAGTGGGATCTATACATCACAGACAGGAAAGAATGCAATTGTATAAAGACACTGACCTCTATCATTATCACTGGACTAGCAACTGTCCCTTTATTATTATAATTATCTAATTAATTGGCGCCAATATTATAAGCCGTGGCATGAAAGTAAGACGCACGACATACCTTATATGTAGGTGGAAATGTAATGGGCGCTTCCCGAAAATCCCTGAATGCAGCTCCATCTTCTAATACGGCAGTTAATTGGTCAGCGTGCAGAAGGCCATGTGGCAAGTGAGGAGGCAAAGGAAACTATGAAGATATATAAAAATATATACATAATATATTAAAAAGTACAGTGCTGTATGTTTTAAATTTTAATTTTATATAGGTATAATAAGTAATCATTATTTCAATATGTAGTACATTTTAATGCTATAAGTTATCAAGGGCATTGCTATACCCATTTCACAGAACAAATAGAATCCTTTGATCAGTAGTAGTATAATGTTAGCAATATAAGAAAACAATTTCAATAAAAGAGAAGCATTTCACATTTTACGAAGTTACCACTTGATTATAATTTCATTCCCGATGCTTTTAAAATTTCTCACTCAATATTGAAATAAATTATTTCTATGACTACAGACAGCTTTTCAGTAAAAATTTGTAGGAAGTTAAATAAGATTACTTACCTGAGTCTGTTCGATCCATCGCAATACCGCCGCTCTTGGTTCTCCAAGTCTAAAGTTTAAGTCACCACACCAAAATACATAGTCAAAGTTATTTGTCACATCTGAAATACAATATTAATAAAAAAAATTGGCCAAGTGCATATCAGTCCTCGCAATTTGACTATAGAATCATAAATAAAAAAAACAATTGATCGAAAAACTTCATATTTCAAAAACTACTTAATGGATCTTGTTACAATGTATGTTCATTAAAAGTGTTTTTGAATTTCTACCATCTCCATAGTTCTAAAATCAGAGGAGGGTGCAAATTTTTACGAGTTTAAAAGCGAATATTTCACTTCACTTGTAAAAAATTCATCAGAATGTTGTAAAATTGATATCAGTCTAGGCCTGTTATCTAGACGACAACCATAAAAGCCATATTTTTGATACAGCTTAATATAGATGTTCTGAAGAAAAGACTTCACTCCCTGCAATAGGGTAGTGACATTGTGAAATGTACTTAAACTATGTATTTGCAGTTCAAACAAATATTTGACTCCGAGTAGTATTCAAACTTATGCTTACCAGTGCATCAAAATTATTATTAACTAGGATATGCCCGCGACTTCTGCCACGCTTGACTTGAAATTCCCGCGGGATTGCCGAGACACAAGGTACCAGGGTATTTAAAAAGAAAGTAAGCTATTGTTTTAGTGAAAATTGTGTCAGATTAAGCTAATTTTTATGAACGCGAACAAGTACAAACCGCTCCTGGAAATTTTTTCGCGAGATTTCCGTGATAAAAAATATCAGACATTTTATTACATAAAATTTGCTATCGATCAGTGAAAAATCACATTGGAATTCGTTTTTTTAATCTGGCCATGTAAATCATTTCCAGAAAATGATTCCGCGTGATTCCCAGGATAAAAATTAGTGCGGATTTTAAGTCTAAGAATTTGCTGTCAATGAGCGGAAACTGCATCAAAATCTGCCCAGTAGTTTTTACGTGAATGCCGAACAATTCGACAAACCGACAAGAAATCTAAAAAAAATTGCATCTTGTTCTCCATTGTGTATATAGTGTATTACAGTTGATTTTTTTAAATAGCTTCAATGTACAGATACGGCATGTTTAGAA
Source organism: Dendrolimus houi (assembly GCA_039645545.1). Lineage (NCBI taxonomy): Eukaryota > Metazoa > Arthropoda > Insecta > Lepidoptera > Lasiocampidae > Dendrolimus > Dendrolimus houi. The sequence continues at coordinate 13,894,717 of CM077129.1, forward strand.
TTTTTAATATTATCTATAGACAGATTTTCTTAAATTAAAAATAATTAGGAAAAACTGTGTAGTAATTTCTTTCTTACCTTTACTTTTATGCTTGCAAGGTAAATTCTTTGGTAAATCAATTGATCTAGTAATCCTTTTGATATCTGATACTCTTTCCTTTACTTTCTCTTGATGAGCAGTCAAGTGTGCAGTGACAAAGAGAAATGTTGAACCAAACAATGCAAACGATATCGCCACAGCACCCTTAGTACGGAATGCAGTCCCAGGCCGGACGGAGAGACTTGCATCTTCTGGCAGTGAGCAGAACCATATCAGATCTCTTCTTATGAATATAGTAAGATGTATAGTGCCTGGAAAATCATTCAAGTAATTATATAATCAGCAAATGGACACATTTGGTTTCTAAGGAATGTTAAATAAGCATGTTATCCAGAATTAGGAACACTTGTCAGCCGTACCAAATTAAGAATAGTTACAGTTTTACACACCTAATAATTCCTCCTGGTGTACATACTTGTGCAGTAGACCAATTCTAGTAGCGCCAACAGTGTACGAATTGTGTAAGCGTAACAGGGCTAACAATGTGTTATGTACTGAAATGAATGTAGTCTGGGAGAAGTCAGTCTGTAATAATAAACCTTCGCGTGTCAGTCATTTCTGTCCGGTAAATTCGTGAGTGTTTAACAGTGGTGAAGAAAAATCATTAAAATTAAAAAAGTAAAAAAAAGGTATATAAACGGTGATTAAACACATATCAAATAAAATGGGTATAAAGTTTAATGAATTTGAGGTGTTGGAGAAATTACATGGAAAGATTTATTTTTATTTGCAAGCAAGTGAAATCAAGGTGGATTCGATGAAGAAAGCTAATTTATTAGCAGTTTGTGGCCCTGAGTTATATGGTTTAATAATATCATAAAATGCACCACATATACTGGATACTGGATATGGTCGACCTATTGCCATTAGCTTGCCAATACTAGATGTCAGTAACTTTAGTACTAAAATAAAGTACTTCATTATGAATGTAGTCCCTCAAAAAAACTCTGAGCACGGCTCATTTATGTCGAGTGATTAAACTGATATAACAGTAGCCAGTATGATGCACTTAAAGATTCATGTTCAGGAATTTTACAGTGTATGTAATGATTAAACTTGTTATTAACTATTAGTATACAAACTATGACATTTACATTTTATGTGAAAGTTATAAAATTGTTAAGTTTGAAAACTATACATATAATATGTTCTTCACATTATAATAGAAATCACTATAGTTTACCTAAGTAATAAGAATGTAACAATAAATGTGATGGTCCCAACACCTCTTGTATTGTGATCTCCCACTCAGACCTCTCTGAGTAAGACTCCTGAGTTCCTATTGCAAATATATCTGGCACATGTTTCACTTGATTCGGGAATATAAAGTCAGCTAGTTCCCTAAAAAATAAATGAATAACCCTTTAATTTTAATTAAACCAAAATTTTAATACACAATTGTAATGGGTTTTCTTAAATAGAAGTTTTACATATAAAGTTAAACTATGTATTATTTTTACACATAAACCTTTTGTAAAAATAAAGATATTATTATATATATATTTTGTACTGTCTATAATTAGTGTGCATTAAAATCAAATTCAAGTTTTATTCAAAATAAGTTCCACTGGAGAACACTTTTTGAAGGTCATACATATAAGTTAAAATTTAATTTTACTTCCTATTCTATGTACACCACTTCATGACGTATTCCCCAGTTCCCGTGCTCCCAACTCCCCAGCAACACTTCTAGCTAAAGATTGCTTTTCTTTATATTTCTTATTCTATTTAAATCTCAAGTTCTTTTTTTTATAAGTTTTATACAGAAGTATGTTACAGAATTACTTTTCGAAGAATTAATGGAGTTGTAGTTAACAGTGCATGCTCAGTAAGACACAGTAAAGGGAAAGATGAATATTATTATTGTTATAATAATGACGAGACATACCAAAAGTTTATACTGCATCATAATTTTAATTTGAACACATATATTGTTTTAATAATAGAAACTTTTTTACATATTTTATTGCTTGACTCAAAATTTTGTCACATTTCTAATTAATTTGATGAAATATTACTATTTAAGGAATAGTACACAAATATTTTCATTCAAATATTTTATTAATAGAAACAAAGGTGTGGCCCACCTTATGAAATGTCTTCATAACTTATGAAGACAAAAACTTCATACCTTATGAAGGCTAAACAAAAAAAAAATATCCATACAAAGCCAAGTCAGAAAATCACTAAAGTAAACATCAATATTGCTGCCAAAGTATGCAATCAACCACCACCAAAAGACACAATGACATTAGTAATCTAATCTACCTGTCAATTAGTACTAGCACTGTGAGTTTTGCACATTGTCCCTGCTACACCTGGATTAATGTCATGTTAATCACTGTGACACAAATGAGACTTACTTATAACATTAAAAAAGAATAATGATAATGGTTAAGATATATTAGTGTACTTACATATATTATCTGTGAATGATTAATGTCATTAACAATGTTGCATTTCAAGTAACACACTAAGCCCTTGGCTACATCACTTGGCCAGTCACTAACATTAACATTATGCCAGGTGTTGCAAGGACATTATATTTATAATTGTGTTTTCACTGCATGCCAATATAAATCATAAAATTAATTATTTCTTTCTTTTACCTTGGTGGTGCTTGTCCATTCATATTCCATGTACCCACAAACACTTTGACTTCTCTATCAGGAAAGACATGTTCAAGCTCCGCTGCCCCAAGTAGAGAATGAGATGCTAGTCTTCCATACAAATAATTCCTAAAAACCATAACACAAAACTAAAGTTAATTTATTAAATAACTTGCTTTAATGCTTCTAACATTAAAATGAACATCAACATTGAAATGAATTATTAAAACATAATAAGAGAATCAAAAAGAAACTGATTTAAAAGAACCTTTGTCTAGCTTCTTGGGTAGGTATGAGACGCAGGACTTGAGCAGCAAGCAGCGTATTGCGAGCCAAGCTATCAGTACTGCCAGCACGCGAAGCCGACCGTGTAATGGTTGACTTGGTCCTATATAAACCAAAATTATGAAAAAATTAAAGATATAGAATATATTTATAAATTACAATACATATTATCATGCATCATCATAAAACAACTTACCTTCTTTTACGATCTAAGGAACTACTTCGATCACTTTCTGGTGAAGAAGATCTATACAAAGGCTTACTATCATTTGAAATCAAATGATCAGCTGATAATCTCTTAACAAATAATTTACTCTTTGGTTTAATACCTTCAAATGATCCAGAATGTTCAAAAGACTTCCTGGAGACTTCAGTTTTAGGAAACTTTATAGTAGCCTTTTGTATTTCATCCGATTTAGAATGTAAATTTGACACTGTTTGGTCACTTAAACTATTACTTGAATTGTTAACTGGACTACTTGGTCGTGATATCTCTTCTTTAGATTGAGGTCCATCGATTAAGCTTTTTGGACGAGACCTCCTAAAGAAGGTACGACAGCACTTCGGATTAATATCATCGTCGTTATGAGTGTGGTCATTGTATGGGTTCGAGTTATTGCAAAAGGGTTCTGCACTGCTATTGCGGTGGTTATCAGCTGTCTCTGTATTCGTATCAGTAAAGTGAGTGCTGTGCGCTAGAAACGGGTCCGCTGGTGATATTGGGCGAGACGTAGATTGGGAAAATTCATCGGTGGAATCTGTATCGACATAGCAGCCAACCTTCGGCGATTTCTTGACAAACAAACGCTTCCTGAGCGATAACTTTTGTTTTGTTTTTGTGGGTGAAGTGGTCATCTTTGGTTTTAAACCAATTTAAGAAATAATTTAAGTTACTAATAACATTTTAACTAATTATAGACAACTAACCTACTACGTCGCTAGGCTGACATTTTTCCTGTTAAGTGTTAATATTGTTTTTTTTTGAGAGTGACTTAAGCAGTGACTCACTGAGGCGACGTTCCACATGAGGCTCACAGCGACCATGTTCACGACAGCGATTTTTCCCATTCTACTTGCTTGCGGACGTTACAATCATAAACATTCGTGGAACGGATTATGGAACGTTGATGTCATTAATGACGAAATACACAAATGTCATTGGTTGATTTGAAAATAGCGCCTTTTTCAATGTCAATCGATAGACAGAACAACGAATGATCAACACCGACAACGCCCACCTCGTGACATGGGTCGTTGTAAGCGCTATGTGATCGAAAATAATGACGTCATTAGTGACGTTTTTGCCACGACCATAGATAATAATATTACACTATCTTGATAACAACCGTGGTCGCCATGCGGAATAGTTGATGGAGCATTTTGAGTGTTGTGAGCTACAGGAGGAACGCGCCCTTAGTGACAGCTGACGGCTGACGGCTGGCAGTATTTGACGTCCAAAATGTCATGAGCAAAATATAAAAATGCATTCTTTTAATTTAAGATATATTAAGTATTTAATTAATTTAGGAAGGTTCATTTTAAATTTATTACAATTAATTTAAAAACTCTAAAATAGCAATACAGCGTATAACTTTACTATTATTGTTATTATTATAATGTACTAACTAGTTATTTACTAATAATAGACTATTAGTAGTAAATAAAGTAACTGCAAGTACCTATAGTATACTACTAGTAATAGTATACTATATGTACTTGCAGTTTGATTGCTACATAAAAAACTTCCATGATTGCTAAATACCTATAACCACTGATTTTTGTTTATTTAAATCAATGCCTAAAACAATTAATATAATGCCTAAAACAATAATACTTTACATCAACAATAATTAATGCATATTATATTACGTTTTTCAAATTATTATATTTGAAACAAGATAGCTAAGACTGTCTTTAGTATGTGTTGTGCTGGGTCTAGGATTAAATATTACGTTGGGTTTGACGGATCGCCCTATATCTACCTATTTCATGATCCAACCACTAATGAATGCATTATGCAAGACAATATATATTATAATTTGCTGCCAATTACATTAAGTTATACGTACATTATGCCTCAACGGCCAATTATTAGCTTTAACATTTCATGTCATTTTCTAAGAAAATTCCTGCCTATTTAAAATATTATACAAAAATAAAAACGGCATCTTCAAACAATACTCTTATCTTTTAATTCTATATAATTATGAGAATTATGTTCAAAAGTAATATAAAGAAACATATTTCATTAGCTGCTGCATTACTTCCCGTCCCTGGCACAAGTAGGTTAAGTCCGTTATATTCCGCCGTTGGTGAGAGACTGCCACCGACGATGGATTGGATTCCATTTCCTTAAAAATTATAAGATTTAAATGAAATAAAATGGTGACTATGGATCACAATCGAAACACAATTAATTTTTCAAAAACACTATGATTACTTAGAATTAGATCCTCTATTTTTAGTATATGCACTAATATTCACAAACCCCTTACTGCGCAGTAATTTTATTAATATTTATGAGTACTTATATCAATGTATAAAAAGATATGATTGCAGGAACATAGCACTTGTTGCAAAATGATGCCCAAACATAATAAGTATGCTATTGGGAATTTGAAACATCAGAGATGTTAGAATGTGCTGACGGTACAGCTGTCGGGCTCAGCAGAGTCACAGAGTACATTGATATAATAGGAGAACGAGAGTTTATAGATTCTAGTTTGATTGTTCCCTTTTGAAGGTTTTACTCATGTTTATGAAGGCCGTATTCTTGAAAAATACTCCTGCAAAACTATTGATTTTGATGATAGTACTCAGTAAAATTTACAATAGCTCTTGAAAAACAACTCTCTCGCTCTCTTTTCTTTTAACTTGTACCAATTATTTGGGGTCGGCACAATGTGTATTTTTCTTCTACACTCTTCTATTTTTACATACATCCTCTGTCACACCACAAATTATCATATCATCCTTCACACAATCCATTCATCTCTTTTTTGATCTACCTTTACCTTTGTATCCATCAATGTTACAGTTTAACATTCTTTTTGTCACGTGACTTTCATTCCTCTTTACTACATGCCCATACCACCTTAATCTTCTTCCTCTCAATTGAAAAACATAACTCTGTGATGAAAATCTATTTTTCTGACGCTTTTTGATATTTTATTACAAACTAAAACAGTAAAAACATTGAAAAGATACTTGTTAAAACATCACAAAGTGAGTGAAGAGTTACTAGTGACATAGGAGCTTTTAGAGTTGTGTTTTTATTGAGTCATTGCCTTTCTACTCTGGTAAGCACAAAGTAATCTTACCTATGTTACAAAGGTCCGACGTGCAAGCCCTATAATAAGTTCTGAAAGTGGGATCCGTTATTTCATGATTCAGGTAATCAGGATGTGATTCACAGCCTCGAGTGAAACTTGCAACCACACCGGTTGGATCCTAGAGAAAATAGAGCGGTTTTATTATTAAAAGAGAAAATGCACAGAAAACAGCTGTTCGCGTATAAACCGTTCACTGAAACCACAATCAACAGGGAAAGTTTATTGCAGGTGTCATTGCTCTTCGCAGGTAACAGTAAGCACGAAAACTCTTTATTTTAAAACGATACCTAAATATCGAATGCCTTTGTTAGGAAGTAAGGAAAGTCTTTTTTTCGTATTTATAAAGATAATTATCACATTCCAGAGATTTTACTCAAAGGACGGTTGTATAGGTCATTGCAAACGTTTTTTAGATTTTCCAAAAGACAACTGATACTTTTATAATTAGTCTACTTACAACGCAGGGATGCTACAGGCAATTACCGACATTTTGTGTGTAGTTGGGTACTGACCTGTTTGACAATATATTCTAAAACTATATTCCTATAAAAGAGCAGGCATTAAAATTCCCTATTAACGTCATAGTTTTAAAATATCATGATTGGCGTTATAAAATATCAGTCGATTAATTAAGGTTATTTATCTGGATCTCTTTATACGATCCTTAGGGTTTTTAGCGTCTGGTCTTTTGGGGCCTATTCAAAGTATAAAAACCACTTACAATTTTGTAAAAAAGTTAAAATGTGTTAGCTTTTGCATTAATGACATTTCTCCTATCCAAAATGTGTTAACCATATATTTTAATGTTGTGTACTTTATCTAAGAAGCTAGGTTTTAGTTTGTAAGAAATTTCTCTAAGGTGTTAGTATGTGTAGAGAAATTGCATAGTCATGTAAAGTATATGTAAGTAGCTTTTGCTTGCGGATTTACACCCGTGAAAGTTAAACATGCATTTCGTGAATATTTAACCTAAGCAATTGGTGTGTATCAATAGTACTAGCGTGGTCGTGGGAAGTCTTAATGGCTCACACGTTAAAACTTCACTTTCATTGATCAGGAGTGCCGATGTCACTCAGGTGATGTGAGTTACACTGCTTTCTTATACTTCCCCTAGCAAGCGGCGTAATTTCCACATCATCGGTTATCTCGCTTGCGGAGAGTAATCGCATGCTGTATATGGACAAAGTTATCAACTAATGATAATTAACTCTAAGGTGTTTCATGCCAATGACGTGGGTTCAATTTCTGCCAAATATACATACAATTTATTGAGGCACATTTTCTGGATTAATTTGCATATTGTTACAATTCCCACATACCCAATAACGGTAGAAAAAAATCGATTGCGAGGAAGTTCCGTGGTAGGTCTACTGTACCTTTCCATCTGTGTACATTTTATTTCAAACCCTTACCAGATATTCTTGTCTAAAAATTGTGCAGTATTGGTGTGGGCAGTTAACTGTGTTAGTGCTATCAGTTATGGTAAGACAAGACTGGTCACTGTCAACTGACGAGAAACTGCACGCGTAGCATCTCAGTTGACCTGGAATTCAATTGATTCGCTTATTAGATGTAGAAAAGATCTTAGAGGATGTATTGACACCCTCTGAACTCCTCAATATGAAGGACCTCCATAGTCTGCACTTCTCTCGTGTTCGTAGATGTTCTCGTAAATGTTCGTAGATTTTGTTGTTAAAGCCGCTAATATTATTAGTCCAAATATTAGTATTGTTTAAGTAGAATCTATTTTATGCTTACGTCTATATATTGTATATATGTTTTAAAGATAACTTCTAGCACTAAATAATGACCATCTAACACTGGACAGTTTTACAAGTAGGTATACAAATGATAATTACTTATGTATAGTAAAAACGAGTAGGTAAGCGATAAACTTATTAAAACTCATTTTTAAATGATTTCTTAAAAAAATACCAATAATCGCAAGAATAATGATCTCACGGCACTACGGTACGGTATAGTCATGTTGAAAGGATGTTAGAGCATATCCGGTTTAAATTTTTAGACAAGCTATTGTAATAACAAAGAAGAAGAGGACCTATTGATAGATCTTTTTGATATTGTTACTCTAGTGAACTCTAGTCTATCCACTCGTTTACGCCTACTTCCACGGGAGCAAGCAGGAAAGTGAGGCGGGAAGTGGACAACACAATAATATTTATTTTTGAGGTTTATGTACATAATCGTCTTGTATTATTTTTATGATAATTATTTTTGTGCAACAATCCAATGAAACAAAAACTTCTAACATTATACAATAAAAGTTTTAAAATTAAATTTTATACTCACCAACAGCTTTGCCTAATAAAGCAAAAAACACAATGAATAAAACGTTCAAATTCATGTTGCTTTACAAATAAATATTCTTTTGTTACTGTATTGATCATGGAAAGGTGAATTCCTTGTTTCGTTATCTTAAACGATGCATATCGCTGCTGTTATCTTTTTTTCGTTAGTAATAATAACAATTAAATCACAGATATTAAAACCTTATCTATCTGTAGATTATTAGGAAATATAATGTCAAGTGCCTGTCTGTCTACGCATGTTGAATAGTTCCTTAAAAGTGACGAACGTTCACTCTTAATGTCATTGAACTACAGATCCCTAAAAATTAATTGAAACTATCAATATCCCTTAAACTAGGTACTCAATTGATCTTTTTCGGTGAAAGTATTGATATCACCTTGAACTTTCAGAATTTACACCGCGGTCATTATTTAAAAAGTTGAAGGACTAAAGTACTTTTACAGTGTCGGTAGCGAATATGTCAACTACCTATTGACGTAAACAAAAAAAAAACTAAAATTGTGCGGTCGGGTGAACCACGTCAGGAACGAAGAGAGAGCATAACGCTTTTTCCTTTCGTGACGACTTCTGCCAGTTTAGTATAAGCTGCGTAAAAGAATTTCGTTCCAAAAATAATAAGTACATACAATCGTTGAAAAGTCTTCAAGAAATATCTATTGATAAGTACCTACTCCTCTCCAAAAATAAATCCAATTATGATTTCAATTTTATTTCTGCTTCTGATTAGTCTTTTAAATAAATATGTTGTTCAAGAAAGGTACAATTACAAGAATTCATGGAGTAGCAGCTTGCAGAACACTAAAGAAAAATTCAAATGTGATGTGGAATGTACCGATTATCATGAAATGAATAGGTAGTCCTTCGATAGCGAGGATCGATGTACGATATTATGTATCTTGAATCGTGAAACAGTTTCTATAGGATACAGCCCCAAGTCTATGCGAGTGAAGCCACGTATTTGAAGAAGGTTGTAATTTATAAAAAGTTATTACACACTAGTAAACTACTGTGACACTGATTTATATAGTTCCTGGCCTTTTTAGATCACGATGGAGAAAGTTCTTACAAAGTTGTGTGTTAATTCTTCATATATTATTGGTCCCAGTGGTCACTGTCGGAACAGGAATGGCTTGTGCGGTGTCCGGTGTTTATCTTAATAACTATTTCTCTGGCTATAAATCATTATCGATCCAACAGGTTGACTGTAATCGATTCTCACGTAATTACTGGTTTCTTGAGATAACCAACTACGGGCTTGTTGTGAGCGATAGACTGCCTGGCTACAAGTGCAAAAAGGTAACAGACGTTTCCCTCAGTACAAAATCGTGAAGAAATAGATGCATTTGCTGGACTGGCTTTCGACCAACTTAAACCTACATCGCTTTAGAGTGGAGGCTGTACTTGCAGTTATGTCATAAAGTAAATCCTGCTGTATTTTTTTATTTTTAATATTTTATTCTAGCGTTTGGTTTGTAATCAAATTATTTAAGGATAAAAAAAACTGTCACGAACGACAAACTGAAAACTGTTTGCAAAATTTTCTCTCAATATTTATTCAATTTTAATTATATTTTACTCAATAATATTTTGCTGTAACCAGTGAACAATGTAAAAAAATACCATACATGCCTAGTGCCTACAAAAATCCAATTGTGTTATATTCTCATTTCTGTTCACGTTACTACCAATACCAAGCATTTCCAGCTGAATAAAGCTTAGATAATTTACATCTGGATATTAATTTGTCTAAAGCACATTAACAAACTAGTCTTCTAACTCTTTGCTGTAACCAGTGAACAATAAAAAAATACCATACATGCCTAGTGCCTACAAAAATCCAATAGTGATATACCCTTATTTTGGTTCACGCTACTACCAATACCAAGCATTTCCAGCTGAATAAACCTTAGAAAATTTACATTTGGGTATAATTTGGCTAAAGCACATTAACGAACTAATCTTCTAACTCTGCCAATGCTGGCAACTTATCGGTCGCTGTAGATTCACCTGGTTGAAGGATCCGCCACGCTTCAAGCCGTTTTGAAGCTGAAAAAAGAAACTTATGAAACCTTGGAGTGTTTCGTTGCACGGGCCAATTCTTTTTCCATTTTTCACCACTTTTATTTAATAATTTATTTTCTTTCTTTTTATTAACACAAATGCAAATTACTATTTAGTTTTTATATAGGACAGTTTTTAGGTTAGGCTAGGTAATTTAAGAATTAGTTTACACGTTTTCTTTATAAATTTAGCAATATGTTTTATAGTTTATTTATAAGTTCTTTTTATCTGTGATTTAATTTTAGGTCCATTTATGATACAGCCTTAACCTGATGTGGCGTCAGTGAAGAACCTAGTTCAGTGTACTGAATGCTCCCAGGCACGGTTTTTTAAGGAGCAAAGAGGCTTAAAAATTCATCTCGGTAAAGCCCACAAGGAACGAGATGCATTTTCAACCTCAACTACGCCTCAACAACCTCTCGATAATAATCTAAATATTACTCTTTCGGAAAAACTAAGTAAACTAAAACATTCGGTCATAATTGTTAAAAGAATTCCACGAGATGCGAGAATTTCGGTAAGTCAAATCTTTTCTAAATTTATCCGGAATACTGTTACTTTAAACTCTCTAGGAGCATGGGAGGATTTGTTGCAGCTCCCTTTTAAAATTTTAAACAAAACACAATGAGTCTGGAAATCTTACAGCCAAAATCAAAAAACGTTGCCGAAATCCCTCAGAACTAAATGACATTTGTACAAATAAAAATATTAGAAAAATTGATAAGGACTCCACACACCGACTCAATAGATTTGTGGAATCAAAACTTTCTGATGGAGACATTAAGGGAGCCGCTAGAATTCTGATCTCCAACGACACCATTGCTCCCAATAACGAAACCACTCTGCGGGCTTTGGAACATAAGCATCCACATTCAGACACAGCTCTCGATTCTAGCTTACTATGTACACAAGAAAACCTAATCGCAACCCCAAAATCAATTTCCACATCTGTTATGTCTTTCAGAAGTGGTTCAGCCGGCGGGCTGGATGGCTTAACCCTACAACATTTGAAGGATTTGCTGGGGCCGGCACGGCTGGTGAGGCTCTTCTGAAGGACATAACAGATTTTATTAATCTAATGCTTTCAGGTGCAGTAAGTAATGACGTTATTCAAACACTGTATGGTGCAAATCTATGTGCGCTAAATAAAAAAGATGGTGGCATACGCCCCATAGCAGTCGGTACTACATACCGCCGCCTTGCCGCCAAGTTATGCTGTCGGGAAATGACCGGTTTGAGTTCATCTTATTTTGCACCACGCCAATTAGGTTTCGGCATGAAGGGTGGCTGCGAGGCGGCGGTACATTCTCTTCGAACTTTTTTATCCAGTGACTGTTGCGAAGCTGTTCTGAAGGTGGACGTTAAAAACGCTTTTAATTAAATCAACAGGGCCACCCTGCTGTTCGAAGTACAAGAAAATTCGCCAAAAGCTTTTATTTTATCAATCAGTGCTACAGTCAAAAATCAATTTTAATGTACCAGAATTACCAACTTTTTTCAGAAACCGGTTTTCAGCAGGGTGACCCCCTTGGGCCGGCCATATTTTCACTCGCCATTCATCCCGTTTTAGAAAAATTAAATTCTAAATTCAACGTGTGGTACCTCGACGATGGCACCTTTGGAGGAGACATTAATACCATTAAAAAAGATATACAATTTTTAATACACGAATTCGATAAAATCGATTTGGAGTAAAATTTTTCAAAATGCGAGATTAAATTTAATAATGTTATTCGATACTCACTCTCATCCATTTTCAACATTACTTTTGATGACCGTACATGGACCCAAGCCTCCTTATCAATGAGGTTTGGAGGTTTGGGTATACGTAAAATTTCAGCAGTTTCTTTACCCGCCTTTCTGTCATCAGTGTACAGTACAAGGGATCTCATTGGTGAAATATTAAAACCGTCACTTGGTGACTTTGAGGTCCTTTACTTGACTGATGCCAGAAATGCGTGGTCTATGGCCTGCCCACACCAAAATTTTTCTCTAAACTCAAAGTCACAGAAGCTGTGGGACGCCCCGCTTTGCTCATTGGTACATCGAAATCTACTGGATACGTATTGCCAATGAGACTGAGCGTGCCCGTATCCTAGCTGTTTCGCGTTGGGAGTCTGGCTTGTGGCTACAGGCACTCCCCTCGGCGAATTTGGGCAATTTTCTAGACGATAACACGTTTAGAATAAGTCCCTACATTCGCCTAGGGGCGGCCTGTGTTGTCCCACACCACTGTCAGTGTGGAGATAAGGTGGAGCGCCTCGGTCACCATGGTTTATCTTGTACCAGAAGTGCCGGCAGAATTCCGCGCCATGCAGCACTTAATGACATAATCCGTCGGGCTCTTGTCACCGCCGGGGTACCTGCCGTTTTAGAACCGAACGGCTTGTGCCGCGACGATGGCAAGAGACCCGATGGTATGTCATTGGTGCCCTGGAGGATGGGTCGCCCTTTAGTATGGGACGCGTCTTTTTAATATTGTATTGCACAGCAGGAGGCCCTAAAACATAGTTGAGGCTTTGAGGCGCACAAACTTATCGAGATATAGCGAAACGTCTGGTAGAGTAGAACGTGGTTTTTAGGATAAGAGTCAGGCAACTGATAGCGGTCTGGCACTAGATTTTATAATTTAATTTTAATTTGTATATATAATTATTATAAGATAGATTATATATTTATTAGGCATATTAATGTTGAAAGGGGATTAAAAATTAAAGTTGAGGGCGTAGTAGGTTTTCATAGAAAATTATATAGTTATATTATCTCTATTAGGGTTATTAAAAAGCGTTTAAACTTAAAACGGGCTCTCTTAAAACTCTATAAATAAGACCGTAAATCTTTATTTTATAATCATAATATAATAATTTACTGAGGTGAGATGAGCCGGGTGAGCGTCATAAAAAAATTCAATAGAAATAGAAAAAATATTTTACGAAGTGTTGCGTCTTCAGTTTTAATTTCTTGATAATATCATTTAAGTACCTATGATTATAAACAAGCAATGTACTGTGAATTATATGCGATATAGGTCATGGGAGAATAATTTATAATTATTAATACCTTTTAATAACTAGTTTTAATTCGTAGTACTTTTGGTTTTTAATTTTGTGAAATTAAAGTGATTATCTACTAGGTACTTTTTGTTATTTAATAAAAATAAAGATTATATTGATTAATCATTAATACTTTTAATATATAAAGTATCTGTCAGCGTTTCCACGAACGTTAAAAGCAAGATACTAATACTAGGTACAATTTAAAAATTAAAACTACACTGACATATCGCCAGAAAAGTCTTGAAATTAGACATAGGTAAGTAGTAAGCTTGCTAAGCGAGTAAATGACAGTTTGAGCTCTCATCTGCTCGTCTCGTGCGATTGTATATTTGTTTGGTCAATATTATTGACCATTGTATTGTGTGTGATGTAAGTGTATGCATTTTGGATTTTCGATAAATCAAGAATCAAGTTCAGCAACGGCGTCAGGATTGGTTGTCACAACCACGTCAGCATTGGTTGTCACACCCAATCCTCTTCTATAACACGTCATCTTTTCCAATGCCAATATGGAAATTGATATAAGCATTCCATAGAGTAACATTAGCAGGATAGGATAGCAATCAATCATATTAACAGATCTGAAACTGCCACCACGGGCAGTGCATATGGGTTTCTTGGAAATCAGCAGACTTTCGTCCCGTCTTCCGATGCCATGCTCTCTTATCCTGAACAGGCTGAAACAAAATTATGTCAAAAAAATAAAACTAATTCACATCTTTCGTTATAAAGAGAATATAACATATTTATTTTTTTCAATTATTGTTCTTATTAAAATTATGTAATAAATTACATAATTTTAATAAGAACAGGATTACCTAAAGGCAGCAAAGACAATATTGTCATCAACAAATTCTGAAGACAATGTATAGATAGTATTTATAATTTCAACTACTAAGGCTAATACGTTTAAAAAGTAAAGACATTATTTTTGTTGCCTGAATTCCTCTCGAGACTCAAGACTTTGTAAATAAACATTCTATCGTTAAAATTAATATTACTATGTAATATAATTATTAATATGTACTATAAACGAGAATTTAAAGTTATTTACCCAACTTTGTAGATCTCCATAAAAGGAGTATTTTTACGACAAGCAATATACGGATTACTTTCTTGTATGTAGGCGATTTCCTGAAGTCCACATTTCTCGTGCTCGTAAAAATGTTTATCAACCATCCTATAGCCGATACCTAAATACATGTTAAAAGCAAACGGTTCCTGAAATTAATTAAAATTAACGCATTTATAGTAGATTATTGCTACTTGATATAGATGTATACATAAGCTCAAATTATGATTAAAACAGCAAGAACACATTGCGACCCAGTGTACCTATACTTTCGAGAAATATTCTTTAGCAGAAGTCATTGTAAACTCTTGAATTTGATCAATTTCTGTTATTAGATACTTTAGAACTTTGATAATTTTTGCAAACAACGAAACCAAATGTTTGTAGATGATATTTTGAGCTTTTCATCTTTCTAGCTCCCTTACATAAATTTCAAATTCATGTCCCACGGAAACTAAGTAAATTTATTGATACAAGAGTTATGCCTTTCATCAATACTTAAATATTTAAACAGATTCATTGCCAAGGCCTTGAAGAAGGACAAATTAACATACAAACATCCAGTCTTCCGTTAGAAAGCAGCAGCATATTGGTAGCACCTTTTGTGTTCCAAATGTCCAAAGGAAAGGCGATGGTAACCACTTTTCATCAGGTGGGCCGTCTGTATGTGTGCTGAACTCATGCAATAAAATTAACATCCAAAAAAGATACTTTAAAATTGTAATAAAATATTAGTATCTTCATTTTCTTAAGCTACCACGCTTAACTACGCTTTAGCTAACCTAGAACATTATTTTGCATAGAAAAACGGTTGAAGGGAACTTCCCGCCGAGGTCTTTCCTCTACGACATGACATGACATTTAAAATTTCTTTGCAGCGGCAACGTGTTGCAAATGTTTATGAGCGGTGATGAATGCTTTCCATCTGCTTAATTGCCTGTTTTTGGGTAATAAAAAAGCGAATCAGGTACTAAAATTATTGTTAATAATTCGCGGTATGATAGTGACTAATGCGTTTGAATTCTGGCTAGAGATCATATACCGCTTAGGCAGTTTTTCTGATCTAATGTCCATATTCTTTATTACAATAACTAAATGCTAGGCTAACCCTAGCAACACACCTGCCAAACATACCACGCAGAAAGTTCGGCGTCGTACACTTAAGGGAAAAAAGCAACGTGGAGAAAAAGAGATTCACGAGATTCTTCTTGTCGACATAATTGGTATGTGAAACCTATCAATCCATCGGACAAGCATGACGAATGTAGGTACTGTTTATTTAAAGCGGGGAGGCCCGAATCGAGCAGTGAGACGTTTATGAAGTTAGTTTACTTTACTGAAGTTGTCGAGGAAATATTATATTTAACGAACATTTTGCATTTTTTTAACACCATCTTCAACAGACATGAAAGCTTTTTGTCCCTTTGGTGCTATTTTAGTATCATAAATGGCTTTTCTTACTGGCTCAGTCGCTGTCTGTAAGAAATAATTAAAATTTATCAATCAAGATTTGTGTACTTTTAAAGTTATCTCATATTTTAAGGCTTTCACTTACCCTAAAATAATATTCGTTGTATACCGTATTTTCTAATCCAAGTTCCAGCCTCGAATGTAATAAATCAGATAACGTTCTTATCTGATTTGAACTAGACTGAAGTAAGGCGACAATGCTTGCAGAATATGCGGTATATAGAAATAAGGATGTTAAAAACAGTATAAACAGAACAAGACGTCCAAGAGTACCTGTTGGAAAAGTTACATTATTTCATGTTCTTCTTAGACAAAATTATATGGTCATGGTAAGTACTTTAATTTGCAAACAGGCTGACCTTTCAATTCGAAGGAGCTTCCTTGTTGAGACATGGCACTGACGATCAAAACTGTAATGTCACTTACATTAGGTCTTAATGTAGTTGAGTCTAATGCTTTCTGAAAGTATATTATAATTATTGTGTGTTACTTATTGTTAAATGGAACTAGATTACGGAGCAAAAATGATGTAGTTTTCTATAGCTCAGTCTAGTTTCTTTGTTTTATTAAAAATATCTGTCTTGTTTTTTTTAATTTTCTTTAATATTTAATGATTACTATATATTTTTTTATCTTGTTATATCATGCTATCGTAATAATTATTGAATTCTGAGTTAGACAATTTTGACTAAATTGTCTAAGTTTGAATTGTGATCATTGTAAGTTGTGGGTGATTTCGGTAGTGACACTGACACAACCCAAGTATGCTCAAAGCAAGTGTACTCAGATCATACTCAAATAGATATTCGGACGCTTCTAGTATCTTGGCAACTTTTCCAGTCTCTCTTAAGAGAGCAGCAGCGCATTTTTAGCACCTTTGATGTTGGTAATGTCAATAGGCGATGTGATATGTGATATATAGGCGAATGATAGTGGGCCGTCTGCCTGTCTGCTGAACTCATGCACTAAAAAAAAAAAAACTGGAATACCAAATACTGCTTGCCATTGGCATCTGATCCCAGTACACTCAAATTATTATTAACTTTCACGAGTACTTTGATGAGTTTATTTAAACGAAATGACCACAACAAATCTGAAATTTTTAACCGTAAAGACCTATTTGAAATTGATCAGATAGAAGATACAATTAACCTGAGATGTGTGTTTACCGCTATCCCTGTAGACACGTATGAAATTGTTCCGTACGAGCACACTCGGTCCGAACATACTCTGGTCCGTGTCAATTCGGCTTAACTTACCCCATCATATTTGGTTGTCTTATTGATTTCCCAACGGGCGTTGATATAAAGGATGAAAATTAACAAAACGACGAATGCAAACATGCAGTACCATACCATTGGGTTGAAAGGCAAAAGAAATAAGTTATTTTGGTATGATAAAGATGGCTCTCGAAATACAAACTTTACCGTAGATGTTGATGGACAAGTTATGTATTCTATGACACCTATTCTTTGTTGTGTTACAAAGGTTACAGTTCCTATAATAAAATTAAAGTTAATTACAAGTAGGCCAAGTGGAAGGAAGGAGAGGATATGATAATAAATAAATAAAGGTAATAGAAGATTAAAGAACGCTTTACCGATAAGAGCACAGCATTTAAATGATAGATAGAGAAGTAACTTTACTAACGGTCTTATTCATATTGAGTTAGAGTAAGTTTAAGGCTCTTAAAGAAGTCTACACATTTATTCTAACTCAATATAAATAAGACCGCACAGATAAATTAGCTGCGAGACGTTTTTGAGTTTGTAGTACTGTACGGTCACACATAATTAAATTAAGACTTTATATATTTTTATTATTTATATGTAACTAATAACATTAAAAGTTATTAAAATAATAAATATTAATATTAAACACAATTTCTTCTTAATAATACTAAATTTCTTCAACTCCAGACATTTTGTACTCACCCTCATCCTCACTTTCATTCAATGAATCATTTGTGTTAATTCTAATTCGTTCACATATTATATCTAAAGCCTCATCCCTGCCCTGAAATTTCTTTTCCTCTTCAATAGCATGTAGACTAACGTTTTTCCGTTCCTCTACTGTTATGCTATTAAATTTTTCCTCAGCTAATGTCATTATAGCATTCATGTTCACTGTGACATTTTTTTGCAACGTAAGTTTTCCCTAACCCCCATATATTTTCAATTGGATTAAACTGAGGGTGATATGGCAGTAAACGGAGCTCAGTAAGACCGTGCTGTCTTAATATTTCGTCTATGTTGTAATTTACAATTCTCGTATTATTTTTCAAAATCCGTTCATATAATTGAGGCTTAAGCATCGTCGATGAATGTCAATAATTCAAAACGTCAGCCAGTCAATCATTTGCTATTTTTTACAATTAGAGTTTGGTGCAGGATTTTGAATTGAATTATGGTAAGGTGCATTATCAATAATAATATCGCTATTAGGTTTAAGGTTGGGTATTAATTGCGTTTGGATCCACTTTGAATAATTATCATAATGCATATTATCATGGTAATCACCAATTTTTGGTTGGCTCTAAATATGAGCAAGGCATTCGGTACAAAACCATTCACACCGCCGGCAAGGACAATAATCAAACGGTTGCCCTTTGATACATGTTGCTGGAAACCGGAAGTGCTTCTATCTGACCAAGACTTTAATGTGACATATATATACACACATATATATATATATATATATATATATATATATATATATATATATATATATATATATATTAGGTTGGGGAAAAAGTTTCTTCGCATTTTATATAAAAATTCAAAAGGTTTTTTTATAAAGTTTATTTACATTTGACTAAAGTGTGTAGGTGCCATTTTGTTGGATAACTTTTTACCATCTTGTAGGTAGGGACGTGATCCCATTGCTATAAAAATTTTGGGGCTTCTGATCAAAAAACTGCGACAAGTGGTTTTGGCAGTCCTCTCGTGATGTTAACCTGACACTGCCTAAGGAATTCTGCAGAGACCGAAACAGGTGAAAATCTGAAGGTGCAAGGTCAGGACTATACGGCGGATGCATTAACACCTCCCAGCCAAACTTTCGTAATTTTTGCTGAGTGGCTAAAGATGTGTGAGGTCTAGTGTTATCATGGTGAAAAACCACACCCCTTCAGTTGATTAATTCCGGCCGCTTTCTCTCAACTCTTTGCTTTAATCTGATCAGTTGTTCGCAGTACAGTTCAGAATCGATGGTCCTGCCTGGCGGTAACAGCTCATAATGAATAATGCCCTTCCAATCCCATCATACACACAGCATCACCCTGTTGCGAGTTAACACGGGTTTCGCCACAGTCTGTGAAGCCTGACCGGCTTTTGACCACGATCTTTTCCGCACGTTCTTGTCGTACGTGATCCACTATTCATCACCAGTTATCAGCTTCTTCAAAAATGGTTCGGTTTCATTACGTCGTAATAAAGAATTACAAATGAGTACACGGTTCATTGTGTTACTTTCAGTGAGCTCACGAGGCACCCAAATATCGAGCTTTTTTGTGTACCCAGCTTTTTTCAAATGCGACAAAACCATTTTGTGGTCAATTCTCAGTTCTCCAGCTACATTGTAACTACTAATATGCCGCTCTTGCTCCACTTTTTCAAAAGTGGCATCAATTTTGTCCATAACAGGGCGACCAGAGCGACGTGCATCTTTGATATCAAAATTTCCGGATTGAAAACGCTTAAGCCAAATTTGCGCTACTCTCACAGATACTGCATTAGGTTCCATAAACATCACAAAGTTTTTTTTTTCGAGGCTTGTGTTGTATTTTACCTTTTTTGTAGTAAAATTTTAAAATGTATCGAATTTCTTCATTACATTCACTCATTTTAACAATAAGAAAAACAAATGAAAATCACACATTTTCCTAATTTGAATTTGGAATTATCTTCTTTAAAATTAAAACTTTTTAATGATACCAAAACCAGCCACATACAAATGGTATAGCCAAAGAGATCTTATTACAAGTTCATACATACTATATGCGAAAACACTTTGTCCCCAACCTATTATATATATAAGTTTCGTCGGTAAACACAATCGGTCGGTTTTGTGTACGATATTCGGTGATTTTTGAGATACTTAATTCGCAAGCGTCGAATTTCGTGCTTTTCCATTAGAAGTTTGCGATTATCTTCTCTTAGTTTTTTATAACCTAATGACATTACGTGTTTTCAGAACGTGCTGACAAAACCTTTATAAGCGATTTCTTCTTTAAATTTTGCATTTTGCTATTTCATCGTGGGAATTTCTTTATTTGTAATGTGAAAGTTATGAATCGTCTATTATAATTGTAGGCTTCCGATTTGATTTCTTTTTAGGTGATTTAAAGATTGGTCCCTGTTCTGAAGAATGACATTTGCTTTCTGATAGCACCTTTCTGATGGAAGTCAATGAAATTCCGGTTGATTTAGCAACTAATTGAGCAGGAGTCATAATACTGCTCGGATTGCTATTGCAATCATTTTCGAAATATTTTTACAATTTATACAATACTTCTTTAGTTTGGGTAGTCAAAGGCTTACCTCGACCAAGTTTTAATATCGAAACCATTTTAATTAACAACTTTATTATCAAGTAACAACAATTAGCAACAAATAATAATACTGAACGACAAATAACAAGAATTAACCACAAATAAAATCAATTAAATAATTAATTATCAAACTAAAACCAAAAGCAATGTAAATAATAATTATTTATTTGACTTTCACCGTTAACTTTTGGTAGTAAATATATTTCTTCTTCAAAATGTAACGAACTTCTTTTTGCTGACTGTACAAGGTATTTTAAATTTCAAGTTTAGAATTTCTGGAAATATATAAATACTACTACAAACGCAAAAACTTCTCGAAGTTAATTTACGTATATGTGCTTAATGATCATGGTTTGCGCAGGGCTTAATGAAAGGAACATTTTAATGCATTTATTTTTTTACATTGTTCATCGAATAGGCAATTACAACTATAGTAATTAGTATTAGATACATATGTTATACAATAAATTATTGTAGCCAATCAATGAAATTAACAAAAACTTCACACAAAGAACTATTTAATTCCTACGTTGTTAACAGAAGGATAAAAAAGGCAATAGATATTTTGCAAAAAAATTGTAACGTCAATAATTCTAAAACAACGAAATTTTTGTCAGTAAATATTGGGTTTCAAGCATGGGGCACTTCAACTGGTTTTTGAATAAAGTTTATCTCTATAATATATGCTTAAATAGTATATTTACTGATTAGTGTAGAAATATTTGATTACTTTCTACTATTTATTTTCTGCGTTATTACGTTTATTAGGCTTTGTTATTAATCAATTAGTCATAAATTAGAACGTACATACAGTTATTTCTTAACTATTTCAGTTTCAACGTTATCTGCTATATAAGTTATTGAAATATATTATTATTACTATTACCCCCGATATCAGCTTCTCCTCGCACTATTTGCCCAATCATACCAGTCCAAGAATTATTTTTAAAAACACCCCATTCGTTATTATAGATTAGATCTTTAGACGCATTCATAAAGTCGTACAAAGGGAGAATATGGCGATACGTGCTTTTGGATGCCGAATCTGTCGTCATGTCTCTGAAATGTTTAGTTTTCTAAAATTAACATTACTGATATTAAAACACAAAAATGGATGATTCATTTAGTTTATATGTAGGTATATCTCTTTGTGACGTTACTTATTAAAATGTCACAATCTTACAGGACTTTTCTCCTGTTTTATTATCTTTACGTGATTTAGACAATTTATTAGGTGTAAATGAATCCGATAATACTAGTAGTTATGATACACTCAAGAATATTATTTTCTTAATTCTTACGTTAAATCAAGCAATTTTGTTTTTGTTCTATTGTCAGCAACAACAACCGATATAACGATAGGTTCCTGTTGGATATTTTTTCGTCGCATAGTGATTGAATTATATGAAATGTTCCATGATTTTACTAGTTTATTATCCTCGGTCCAGCTACCAAAATATTCTTCGATCCATTCACTATTTCTTTTAATCTTGTAAACTGTAAGAAATTGAAATATTTGCTTTATAGCATCGCATTCGTTAGTTATTATTATAGATTATGGATAATTGTACTTACTTAACTTTAGCATATATTTATTAGTGTCAGTATTTTCGGATACTATTACTTCAGAATCAATAAAAATATTTAAATCCTCTAGCGTTGTTAGTACATTCTCTCTATTAATACTTGTGATTCCAAACAAAAACCATCTGTATGGCTTGAAAAATTTGTCTGCAGCAGAAGCCTTAAAAACAATACAACAACACATATAGTTTTAGGATGTGTTCTTTCTTGTTACCAAACTAAATAAGACATGAAATCAACCTGTTTTAACATCCCTCCACTGTTATTGCAATTTAAATCCATTATGAATAAACGATGTTGAGCTGGAGTTGTATCCTTCATATCAAAATTATCCTCAACAAATCTTATGGTTGTAGGAAAGTCCGCATACATGACATATGACAACAATTTTATTTTATTGGCTGTAAAAAGTATTTAAATTTCAAGCGTGATAAATCTATTATACATAAAAAGTGCGCATTGTAGGATCTATAAGAGTTGATTTTTACTTACCATTGAATAAGAATACTAGGAATGATGATCACTTAGCAAAAAAAAATGTAACTCAAAAAGCTGCTTTAAATCCTATATTATCTCTTCTTGACCCTCTGGTCAAAAACTTCTATCGATTTTTGATATACAAAAAGACCACCAAAACTATCGATTTAAAACATGTATTAGTTATTATTAAAAAAATTAAGGCAACAAGTTTATTTTCAATTTTATAATCAAACGAAATATTAATACTAACCTACTATGAAAAATTACGATAAATTGGCCATTATTAAAAATATCTAGAAAACAATGTAGTACTAACCATCAAGTTAACGCAGCATATACAAGGATTGTCGTTTCTAGTATTCATAATTATTTATTCTTTTTCCATGATACTTACACAACGTCCAACAAACTTTAGCTGTAACTACTGTCGGTCTAATAAAAGATTTTATTAGATCAGAAATCATTGTTAACTCATTATTAGCTGCATTACTAAATATTAGATTTAAAATAAAAATAAAAACACTGATATTCATTTTGTGACATTTTTATGTTACCAAACACAAATTACAAATAACCAGGTAAATGGGGCATACATTTGCCTACGTTTAGTGCAATTAGCTTTCTAGTTTGCCTTAAATACTATGTTGGATAAACACAGGTTGTATTGTAGTTTACTGTAATTACAAGTGCTTATAACAATAAGAATGTGAGAGTCAAAGTTGTCTTTATGGCTAATTGTCATTACGGACTTTATTTGAACAATAGATAGTAAATTAAGTATTTTAAGGTGACATGTAATAAATTATAAGTTACATTTAGCTATGGGAAGAATTAAAATAACTCAAAATATCTATTTATGGTTGAAATTTGAAAGGAAGTTTTTTTGGATGATATTTTTTTTGATCTGCCAGTGCATCATTTCTCATTTATTTTAAGCACAGAAGCTGTAATAAATGGACTCATTGTAGAAAATACCCCCATACCTCCAAAATTACTCAATGAATTTTGTGCAAACTTATTTATTACGTTAAAGGTAATTTATAAGCTCTAACAATTAGAGTTGACTCAGAATTTTTTGATTATATTTCACTTGCTTTGCTTTTGCTTGTGTTTCACTGTCATGATATACAGTTATCTAGGTAAATGTGTGGCTGAACTGTAGCGGTATGTAGACTGCTGCTTCTTACCTTTACCACAGTTGAACAACGTGCCAGACATTTGAACATAAGAAATTTACAAGAGCTCCGCTTTTCTTTTTTAATAATAATAATGATTACATTATAACCTCTACTACTTTATGCCACTATTATACAAATATTTCAATGATATCTGTCTTTATATTCGTGTAAGAAGCAACGTATTTTATTTCGTATATTGTGTCGATGAAACCATAGGCTCTCAAAAGCTAATATAAGTAATGCGAAAATAGTTCCGTAGGATAGTACTAGTAATGCAGGGTAGCAATCCACCATGCTAACTGATACGAAATTGGATTCGCTTCCAGAACACTTAGGCCGCTTTTCGTAGAGAAATCGATTCTCCCTGTTTTGTAGTCCGTGTTCTTGTATACGTTTCAATCTAAAATAAAGTTATATAGACTTTGAATTACATTTATTTCTATGTATATAAATTAACTAATACAAGGATAAAAATTAAATCGAACTAAACCTCAATATTATTTACATACATATATTGTATTCTATCCATAATCCCTTATTACGGAGCCTAAACACAGTGCACAAAAGACTGGCTGCGTCACCTCATTGAATCGTCATACTGATCTGTCCTCCTAGGTAAAGACATCACTCCTCTGAACATGTAGAGTGTCGATTAGACGTTTTTAAAGCTGTTTATATCTAAAGGTAATAATAGACCTAATATTATAATTATATCTATATTTTGAAAAATCCCACCTAGTCCTGCATAAAAGATTTTTACATTTATGACATCGTTAAGTCTAAGTAGTAGTAGTAGAATTGGCTATAAAGGCAAGCAAGGGAATCTTAGTCCATGCAGCCAATTCTGATGTATACTTAAGTCTTCGTATAGGTAGCGCAGCAGTTAAATTGTAGGCTACAACTGACGTTATTCAACAGCGTTCTTGTGAAAACTCGAAAGGCCAAATTTGACTATACAGTTCACATTTCTACAAAAACACATAATTACTACTCAAACCTATCAATGTCCTACACTTATTGTTCATAATAGAGTAATTTTACACATTTCAATAAAATAAAACTGTACAGCACAACATCCCCTTTCAGTTCCCGCCAAAAACTCCGTCAAGTAAGTCTAAATTGTATTATTCTAATTTCGAACAAGATATCTGGTTTTTTATTTATCTCTTTTGTAACTTTATCACAATACATGTTTGTATTAAATGTGCCGTCGTCAGGTTTCCGCAGTCCCACCCAATATCAAAATACCAAAAATCTTTTTCTATACAAGGATATTTATGAATATGAAACTACATTACATTTACATATTAATATGGTTAAGATGTGATAGCTTAATGGATAAATATATCACTTTTAATTGTAATGACGTGACTTCGAATCCTGGCTGCAGAAGATATATGCGGAAGATCAACTTAGGCAGATTTTCTGATCTAACGATATGTCAATTGCTCCAACTATTCATTGCTAACAGTAAAGGAAAATGTGAGAAAACCTACACGACAATATGGATTTGGGAAATCCCCACTTTGGCTATACGTGGCGGATATATTGCACGTTTAAAAAAATGGTAAGGCCCAAGTTACTGAACTTGTATTCTTTTTCCATGCCCATAAACGTCTTAGTACTGACTAAGACGCTTATGGGCATGGAAAAAGAATACTTATGGGCTGGTTAAATAATGAGCAAAAATTTTGTACAGATTTTTACAAATTCGTATATCTTTTAACAGGCTTATTCATATCGAGTTAGAGTATATTTGTATAGGTTTCTTAAAGGTTCTTAAAGAAGCCTACAAACTTACTCTAACTCAATATGAATAAGATCGTTACAATTTAGTGCAATTGATTTGGTATCTTTTATATACTGTTGTTCTTTGTGTTTTGCTAAAATAAAACAAATGTGAATTGCTTACCCGATTTTGAACATTTCCTTGTATGGTGTATCCTTCTGAACTGCCAAATAAGGGTCCATTACTTGTAGGTATTGAATTTCTCGCAAACCACATTTTTCACCTTCTTTAAAATATTTCCCAACAAACTTATACCCTACTCCAATTTCCATATGAAACGCAAACAAACCCTGTAGGAATAGTAAATTAATTTAAAAAAAAAAACTGTCAGTCCTGGGGACGTTCGTTAGGAGTGAAAATTTTGTATCTGAGCATTCAGTGCTTTTTCCCCATACCAAAAGAGCTATATACAAAGTTAATTTTTCAAGTGGGGGGCGTTCAGGGCCGAATCCTAAACTATACGAACAAGCGAAAAACACCCAAAGGAGTCCCGAGGCAGATTTTGACGAAAACTAAAGTGGTATTATTCGATTTTTGAATAATCAAATACCCTTGTTGTCAGGAATCGAATCGGCGGATTTAAAAAGAAACACATCCGTATTATCTATTTATGTCAAATCATAGTGTAGCCAGTAAATATCAATTTCTGTAAAGGAATGTCAAACGGCAAAACGAGGGAAAGGCTTCTTTTTAAACAAATTATTCTATTTTCCATACATTAATTAAATATAGGTTAGGTGGTTAAACGTAGGCAAGGTTAGGATCTTAAATGATACTCAAAAGCTTGCAAATAATTTAATCTCCTTAGATAAAGATATTTGGTAGATATTAACCTTTTCCATTTTCTTAATTCCTTCTTCCATAGACATGAACCGTGGTACGGCACCAGGCGGTGCTATCTTCTTCTCATATATCGCTTTCCTAGTTGGTTCAGTTGCCGTCTAGAATAAAATGTATTATTATAAACCTACAAAAAGGACAGTAATTCGTATAGGAAACCTAAACCATTATAAATTTAGCAGTAAGCCCTAAACGAGATATTGCTAGGCCCGTGTTTCCTTATTTTTGGCGAACGGATGATACCTGCCATCGCCGTATTCACGCACAAGTAATCTTGTTAGTTTTTCTTTAGATGTTATCTCTTATCGTCAGCACGTAGTATATATGTACTTATAACAAAATGCACATTGAATCCGAAAATTGTTTAACGAATGCATACGTCTCGGTTATCGTTTGAATGCACGGCATCGGGATATGACGCGGGTTTCGCTTTTAACAAAACAGTATGGAATTTTAAAAATAGACTTATACTATAATATATATATATATATATATACAAACACATACGAGAATGTTGCAGTTACATTACAAATATATGTTGACGTATATGCATGGGTTGAAATTGTGTAATAAGTTTGAAAAAGTAAGTCAACGATTTAAGGTACTTTTAACTCTTGACCGTATCTCTTTTTTCATTTAATTCATGTAAAAAATTATTTAAAATTTATGAAATCATAAAGATATTGGCTTATTAGATCATATAACTTTGAGGCACAAGTATCCTGGGCTGCAAGTAAATTTCTTTATTGCAAGTTTTATTTACAATAAAACTTTACACTATCGTAAAACAGAAGTACTATCTATTAAAACAATATACATTCTATGATATCATAAAACAGTGTACAATATAAAGTACCGTAAAATAGTATTTGTTGAAAACAGTATCATGAACTCCTAGTTTTATCCTCGAATTAAGTAAATCTTCCAGAGTCTTTATTTGCGTTGAACTGGACTGTAGAAGGGCGACTATATTTGCTGAGTATGACGTATACAGGAACATTAACGTAAGAAACAAAATCAACATTACGACTCGACCTAAAACACCTGTGAAAATAAAATAACAAAAGCTGTCAAGAATTGTTTAAAAATAAAAACGTTATGAAACTCTTTATAGCACTATGCATCTAGCTCAGACTTTTTAATTGAAAAATCTGCGGTGAAATGATCTCTTGATGATGATGATGATGATGATGCATCACCATCAAGAGTTCATTGTGACGATAGTTGTCGCCGTAAACGGTCTAATAGCAAAGAGCCTCGCCCGATTTCTTGAAAGGCTCCGCTAGGACGCTAGGTGAAGGGTCAGATACAGAAGGCAAGAGTACAGGAAACATTGGGTTCTTAGATCTACATTTGCTTATCATTTGGTCTTTTTATTTCTTTAAAAACACAACAGTCATTACATCAAATGTAAATTGGTGACAAAATTATACACCGGAGACATAAATGTTTTCGCAAATACATTATTGCAAATATGTTTCTGTATCTTTACAGATTGTGACTTTAAGTGGATGCTCTAAAGAAAGAAGATGGCGGCATTCGACCTATTGCAGTTGGCACGACGTACCGACGCCTCGCAGCCAAAGTATGCTGTCGAGCTGTAAGAAACCGTTGCTCCAGCTACATATTTTGCGCCAATTCAATTAGGTTTTGGCACTGAAGGTGGCTGCGAAACAGCGGTACATTCTCTGAGATCTTTGCCACGACCGATCCCTGTGAGGCAATCTTGAAGGTGGATGTCAAAAATGTATTCAATTCGGTCAATAGATGTACTCTGCTGTCCGAGGTTAAAAACATTTTCACATAATCTACAAGAATGTTTATCAGTGCTACAACAAAAATTCCTATTTGGTATATCAAAATAACCAAATACATTCGGCAAAAAGATGTTTAATGAATGAAAAAAATACTTGATAATGAGATACAATTTTAATATTAATTGAAATAAGTAAATAATAGTTAATAATAATAAACCTTTAAGTTCCACTGGACTTCCTTGCTGGCAAGCAGCTCCAAACATAAGGATGACAACATCAGCTATGTTTGCCCTTAGAACCCCAATAGAACAGTCATTCTGTAATTTTTCATAGTAGATAAAGTATAGTTTTATTCTTTCCTCACGATAATAACATGTGATTTTTTTTGCCGGACTCTTTTCTTTTACACTTTTGTAAAGATAGAGTGTGCTAGTTTAAATTGCTGTCTTAAAAATACATTTAAAGTATTTAGCTCTCTTATTGCAGTGTTAGGATATTTAAGATTGTAAAATAGATAGAACGAACATGATATGAACAAAGTAATTTAGGTACCTCAGTTTTGTTATATTCCATACATTTCCATTCCCATATCGTGACTACTAGCAGTACCAAAAATACAAAAAAAATCAGCGCTATAATACTGTACCACACTGAAGATCGAAATGAAAGCAAAAACAAATTATTCTCATATGAGAGCTTAGGCTGTTGAAATACAAATTTAGACAGAGTCGGCGTAGGACTAGCTATATAATCAACGAACGTTATGCGTTCTGACGTAAAGAACATAGGGGATCCTGTAAACAAAATAATCAAATATTGTTATCTATTAAGTACAAAATCCAATTACGGTTGAGTTCACTATGTATTTGTTTTTATGATAACTAATTATGTAAGAAACTTAAAGGAATTATTTAAAGAAATTTTTCACCAATACTCAAGATTTTCTTATGCTAAGCTTTGTTCCTTTTTCAGTCTTGGAAAAGAAACGATTTACCTATACATGAAATTTAGTACAAATGTAATTTTTCGACAACGAAGATAATGGGATATCTACATATTTCTTATTTCACAAAATATGACCGTATTCTCTGAATATGAAATATACGCATCATATAAATAGCAGTTTTTACAAAAAATTGTTATTTGTTTTAAAAATACAGACTTAAATTTTATTTATTCTTGTATGTAGATCAGTCAGTAAGTAAGGAATACTTTTACAGTTTAGTAAAACACTCCAATTTTACCTCCTATATCGACTTCCCTTCTCACTAAGTAACCCGTCATACCATTCCATGTCCCATTAACTCTATAACCCCATGTGTTTGCGAAATAATACTTCCTTTGTGCGTTAAGGAAATCGAGCAAATGATTCGTCGTTGGAAAATTCACCTTTGTTATGGTATCTACGTAGTCTTTTCTGGAATCACATAAGTTTAAATAATCGTTCAACAAATACATAATTTACAATTGACGTAATAGGTAAAGCACCTTACACTTTGTCTGTTAAGTGATTGATACTGTCATCATCTATAAGAACGTAACAGATCTTTATTTCATTTCCTTTTAAATTTATCCTCCTCAAAGCTACTGAATCAACAAATTGATTAGACATTTGTAAATTATTTTTCTTATCCCTAATATTAAATGGCTCTATTGTCCAATTACTGATGAGGTTGATCTTGTAAACTGTAATAGAAAATCATAGTTATTTGTTTACCATGGGTGTAAAAGTTATTATTATTTATGTATGTTTCCTTAAGAGGCTTTAGTAATAAAGTTATTATTGCAATAACTAATTAATTTTTATTTTGAGAAATCGATAGTTTGTATCAAACTATGTACTTATATGATAGAATCCGCAAGAAAATTTTAGTCTTTTATAAAAGGTGTCTTATACAAATTAATGGTGTATAATCTCAAATATTATCATTATGTGGCTACTATAACTCATCGTCTATTCGTTTCTGGTTAGCGAGTGTGATGCAATTCTTTCAGACTCTACAAGTTCAATCCTGCGCAACATCTACTGCAATTATTGCGCTAGAAGGGAAGAGTACTTAGATTGTTTTATATTCTTGTGTAATCGGTTCTCTGAAATTGTTATCCTGCAACATCCCCTGCGCTACGCCATGAGATTATTTAAAAAGTGCGTCATAAAATTCCTTCGTAGCCGAAAGAGTGTTGCTAATGCCCCTTGTGTTACATATGTTTATAGACGACAATCAATGTTTATCAACTATGTCATCAGTCTGTTTCCTGTTTTAGTAGTAAAACAAGTCTTTTTGACTAAGTCAAAACCGGGACCTTATTTTTGACTTGCTAGATAAAATTCTGTAGTTGACGGAGTCTATTACAACGCGTAAAACTTACCTAAATACAGTTGATGGGTATTCCGAACAAGCAATGCTTCACCATCAATTAAGATATTTACATTTGTTAGAGCTTGAGGTATGATGTCACTTGTTGAATTATTTTTATCTATGATAATCCAGCGATATGGTGATCGAAAATAGTTCTGTACATTACCCTATTCGCAAAAAAAGCATTACTTGGAGTTCGTGACTTTGAATCGATTGTGAAATGCTGATAGGTAAAATATAAAACAAAATTAATGTATTATGGAGATTTTCACGCAAATATATTAATTTGTAGTAACTTCGCTGCTGTTTGGGATAGACTTTGTGGTATATATGGGAATATCCGGGATAAAAGTATTCTAATCTCATCCCCGTAATCGGAAGTACATACAAAGGCTGGAGCTTACCGCGCTCAAAGGATTAGTGTATGTATGTATTCAGCAAGTAATGCTACCAGCCTTCTAAGCACACTGCCCAGCGACAGCGGCAGCGGGCTGGACTGATTGTACGAGTAGTTTATAGTGTTTTCTTAACTTTTTAGCACATGTTTGTTTTATTTTAATTTTAAAATGATTATTAAATAGAAATAGGATCACGATGTATCTCCGGGATACTACTAAACCTTAATCGTAATGAAATTTTGTAACTATGTGTAATTTGGTCCAATTAAAAAGATAGGATAGTTTTATATCTCCATTATTGACCTCAATTATAAAATTCTAATGCTAGTGTATATGTCACTGAGCTCTTTCCAAAGTACATATAAAATAAGATTCATATTTATGAATATAATTTTCTAAGTTGTATAAACTTTATATACAAAAATGCCAAAATAAGTAATTCAAAGAATATATGGTAAAAAATACATACCATGTTAATAAACTCAATACTATTTACACATGTCAAATCGACTAAAAAAACTGTATAATGTTCTTGAGTGTTGGTTCTTGGAATTTCATTTACCTCATCAATATGAACCATGCTAGTTTGAATAACATTCTCTTCAGATAAGTAATTGAACAGCTCGACTATTCTACCTAAAGAAAAATAATTAAATAATGTTTTAATTTATTAATCCCATATAAAAATGAAAATAGGAAAGTACGTGCAGGAATATGCACAATTAATCGTTTTAGTGGGATTACTGGGCATTTAATTACAGAACCCAAAAAGGCGCATAACCGAAAATATCTAATTTTCAACGAGAGAGGTTATTAATTTCAATTTCCGTGCATTTTTCAGTTTTTCCCGAATTTATAGTTCAAAGTTAGAAAACACGAATTTAGAAGCACCTAGCGAACCCTATATCCTTATGAACACTGATTTTATTTCATCCCTAAATTATATAGCATACATATAATCTAATAGAGTTTGCCCCGTGTGAAATATTGCTCTATGTTACTCAGATAAAAAAAATAATAAGATGTTGTACCAAAAACTTTACTGTACTTACTAAGTTCACTACAATAACAAAACGAAACTAACTCCATATAGTCTACACAACTGTGCAGCGCGCGAGTTGCGGCCAACCTGGGGCCCAATTCCGCTATTACTATCTCGTCAAAACCGCCAGACACTATCGTCTCAGTCGTAGGTTTGCCTGATTTCGGTATTCTATTAGTGCCAATGGCAAGCCCGTAGCGCACCACTCTTAGCTTTATAAATATTTATAAGCAAAAATTCGCGAAATAAATATTTTAAAATTTTGGTAGCTTTTCAATATTCATTTCGGCAAACGCTATTTCTGCTAATGGTAGTGCATTTTTTTTCTACTATATTCCGCCGCAACGATATTGAGAATATATTGTGGATTTAGTAGAATACGAATTTTTGATACTATCGCAATGGAATCGTACTTTGAACATCTTGGCGACGCCAATATATTGAAATAGCAGAATTGGGCTCCTGATTTGAAGTAATACAATGAATGACATGTTGTTTATTTTAGACAACGTAGGTATTTGTTAGTGAATTGAAAAAACGCGGTCGCATCTATTTTGTTAATCCATTTATTCCATGAAAACGAAATTATTTATCGGAATAAAAAGCTTCTATCCTAAGTGTTAACTCGTTTTATAAGCTAGTACTAGGCGAGTTTTATTCATATACGTTCAGTAGTTTCCAAAAAAGATGCGATCGCAACGCCATCTTTTTCATTATTTTCGTCTATACCACGGAAACGATGTCATTTATAGGGACAAAAATTATTCTAAGTTACGACCCAGGATATAAGCCAGCTCTGTATCGAGTTTCATTTAAATCCATTCAGTTGTTTTCACCTGATGCTCTAATAGACAGACAGACAAAAATTCTAAAAATTGCATGTTTGGAATCTCCTCGAATTATCCCCCCCTTATCTTTTTCACATTTTTAAACTTAATGTACAAACGCGACCCAATTTATTATAGATTAACCTTAATTTGCGAACTAAGTGTTATATAGGGCTTACTCAATATAATTGAGAATAGCACTTATTACTTAGTAGGCCTTTGACAGCATCGCAATGCTAATGTAGTATGTAATCTATTTCTATAAAACATCCAATATTTATTTGAATTCCTTGTACGTAATTTATTTAAAACGTCACAAAATCTTCTTGTTATTACCTCTCACTTAAGATATTCTTGGACGCTATAAAAAGACTTTTTTTGGACCAACCATTTGAATATTTTTTGTTTAAATTAAAGTTAAAATTATTTTCTTGCATTATATTAAACGGTAACTTATTATATATTCATGGTGTCGTCATTTATATATATATATATATATATATATATATATATATATATAATCAAGTTTCCATGTAAAATTATTATAACATAGGCTATGTTGCAGAAGGGACTCACAACGACCACGTTCACGACCGCAATTTTTCCCGTTCCACTTGCTTGCGGACGTTACAATCATAACGGATTATGGGGTGTTGATGTCATAAGCGCCGAAATGCACAAATGTTTTTTTATTTATTTTTAATGCAGGTATTCAGCAGACAGGCAGACGGCCCACTTGATGGAAAGCGGTTACCATCGCCTATGAACATTTGCAACATCAAAAGTGCTACAAATGCGCTGCTGCTCTCTTAAGGGAGACTGGAACCTGGCACTAATGCCGGAACACAATCCAAGGTTGTTATGACGGCATACTCTAGACCAGGGGTGGTAGCCATCCAGTCGGGCAAATGCCCTAACACCTGGCTGTGGGTTGTTTTGTCGCCTCTTACGACAGGCCGCCCGGCTGCAGGAAATTGTATTCTTTCTCCGTTCCTGCGCGCGTATTGGTTGATTTGTAAATCGCGCCTTTTTCAATGTCAAGAGATAGAGAGAATTAATGCTCTGTGGTCAACGCTCACTTCGACACACCACTTGACATGGGTTGTTGCGAGCGCTGTATGACCGAAAATGATGACGTCATTAATGTCGTTTTCGTTACGATCATAACGACTGCGGTTGCCTTGTGGAACGGCAGAGGGAGCATTTTGGGCCTTGTGAGATACTAAAGGATGTCTGTGTCCATAGCACACAGACAGATGAACATGTCAAAACTCTAAGGGTCTCATTTACGCTATTCTGTATCGAAACCGTAAAATGACAACAGGACATAGAGGGATAATTGGTCGCCGCGATGCGAAAATCAGGTTGCCCCTTTATCAACAACAAAAAACAGTATTTAATTTTTATGGTTCTCTAACCATTTTAGCAAAAACGAAACCCTTATGCATTCGTTACGTTCGTCCGTTTATCTTTGTGTCTTTGTATGTTACACTAATTTTTCTCAGAAAATACTCGATTTATATGGAAGAATTTTGCAAATGTAGTTTATATATCGCTACACATTAGTGTAGTATATTAAGTGTCATTAATCAGATCTAAAATCCTATCATTTTTTAACGTCATTCGCTTTGGGTCCATTAAGTCCTTTTGTGGCCTGGGTGCCATGCAACATTTGCACCGCCGGGTAAAGACGGCCCTAGCACAATGTTATAAAATAACGAAATTAAAGTATATATGAAAATCTTACGCGTAGGCCAGCAAACCGTTGAAATAACTGACGCTGGTCTTCCAAATGTTCTTATTACACTGGCTATAAGTCTAGGTTGTTGATCTATATTTGTATTACACACAGTACAACGAAAATATAGTAGCATAAAGAGTAAGCAGGTTAAATTCATATTTGAGTTTCAAGTTTACTTTACGGGCGACGAGGTTGTAATGGAAAATTTCAAGCTCCGTATTGGCAGTAACTGTTATTTGCAAATGTGTTTACTTTGGAAATCGTTGACTGGTCAATTTTTGCAATAGGATTATAATGTCGCTTTAAAAAGAACACTAGAATTGAAGTATATATTTTTAAAACAAAGTACAAAAGACAAATGTTGTTTATATTTGTTATTTGTAGTAAATGTTTGAATTTATTTATTGTTTTATCATAGGCAAGTGTATCCAATACAATTGTTTTTGTTTGTTTACAAGTAAAGATATCAGATTAGTACTTTTCCATTCTAAACGTGGAGAATGTAAATAAATAAATCGGATAACACTCTATGGTTACTAGCGTCAGGTGTATATTTTTGAACCACATTATTATTATACTAGGATATGTCGGCGACTTCGTGCACGCTTGACTTGAATTTCCTGCGTGATTCCCGGGGCACTAATACCGCAGCTATTGGTTTAGTGAAAACTGTATCGAAATAAGAAAATTTTTATGCAGCCTAATTACTACAAACCGCTCCCGGGGAAATTCCCGATGGTTTCCCGGTATAAAAAATATCACATATTTTATTACATAAAATTTGCTATCGATTACTGAAAAATCACATTGGAATTCGGAATTTTCTTTTATTCTGACCATTTTAAATCATTCCCAGAAAATTTCTCGAGGGATTTTCAGGATGAAAAGTAGCGCAGATTAGACTTAAGTCGAAGAATTTGTTGTCGATCAGCGAATACCGTATCGAAATCGGCTCAGTAGTTCTTACGTGAATCCCGAACAAACAAAAAACCTAAAAACAAAAGACTACACTTTTAAAATTTTGTAATATTATAGATTAAAAAGCTGACCAACATTATTGAATTGTGTATCAAACGAAAAACTCACTTTGTTTAGTATATTTATATGCAACCCTAAAAATCGAGTCTACAGGTTGCCAGGAAACACAAATATGCAACTTTATCTAGCTGAGAGGATAACTAGATATGAGTTTATTAATTTTGTTGTTTCAAAGGTCGCAGGAGAGACTGACTATAGGATTGCTTGTCTAATTATAGTTGCAATTAAGAACTTGTTGTTGCGGGAACAGCCCGTGGCCCATATCTATCACTGAGTGCTAACAAAATTATCAGTTGTTTTAATTACTTTTAATAATTTAATGCACTCAGTGTGCTATGAAACACCGTAAATTGTGAACGATTTCTTTCTGTATACTCCTATTATTTGGTGTATGTGATTATTGTTTTTGTTTAATCGTATGTTTTTGTTCTATGATCAAATAGATCACGACCTCTTGGTTGGTGAAATATTAAGAACAACATTCAATAATAAATTAAATATGAATGTGATAGCAAGACTCCTGTTAGCAAGCAACACTTTAGCTTCAATCTCACTGAGTTCAAGAAACATAAAACCAACAGAATGGACACCTCTGCTGAGAAAGACTTCAGACTCTACAGGTCTGCAAAAAGGTCTGTAAATAAATACTTATTTATTCTTTGACTTCAATTATTATAGGAAAATTTTATAAAGGACGTTGATACATTTGCGTCAAATTGTACCATACCTTTACTGTAAGTACTGGTAAGTAGTTAATTTGACACTCGTAAATTTGAATCCCTCAATAATTTGATTTGTTTCCGGTCCCTTGAAAAATACTCGATAAACTGAATAAAATCAATATTAAATGGCCCCTTAGTAATTTTAAGTTGAAGGAATAGTATCTTGCCCACAAGAAATAATTTTAAGTCTGGGCTTCCCTACTCTATAATTTGAAGCGCTACCGTACGCTTCTACGCCCTCAGAGTCGACACATTCTCAGCTCTCACCACTATCGAAATTTCATTAGACAATGATAGACTGAAGTCGCTCATTCAACAGAAAATTACGGACTTCCTTTGAAAATGAACATTTTTGAATAATTGTACAAATATTTAAAATAATAAATCACGCATTTTGATCAAACTCTTGTTTACTTGACTTTTTCCTCCCTCCTCTTGGTTATAAACTCCTGTTATTTTGAAAGCTTGGTAACTTGAAATTTTTCTCTGGTCCCTTGAGGGTATTTATTTAATACTTTACAAATTATAGACTATGTATAATATCGTAATAAAAAAATAAAAAATTGCAAATAATATATAAGTCCCAAATCGCTGTCGGTTGGGAACGTGCCCAAAACGCTGGCCGCATTTCCGCGCTGGATGGCAACGTTGATGCGTTGCCCCAAGTATAGACCAGCTTTGAGGGTTGATTACGTATTGAGAATCGACTTTATTTTCGTTTGGTACTAATCACCATTTAGGTGAGTTTGTTTTTTTATGAATTGAATAGTGTTATATAGATTTTCTACAACGTATCTTTTAATGAAAATAAGGATAATAAACGTAATAATAATAGCGTCCAAACGGATTTTGGTTATAGCGATCTCTTGTGTTGTCAGCATTGAAGAGCCTATCATGTGCTCGCATGTGATTTATTTAAGTATATACCTTATTCGTCTCAGATATATGCGATCACATTTTGTTAATTTATAAAATCACACTACAATAATGGTAGGTTGTGATATTAGTAGGGCGAGCCTTTTTGCCATGTCGTTACATGTATTAAATTTGTAGCATTCGAATACATAACGATCTCAATAAATAAATATGCAAATAAATTCATAGAATATCATCTCATCATAATAAATACGCACAAAGTAAACTACGGTAGCTTATACCCTTAGGCATACCTACCATTAACGTATAATTTATAATACTGTAACCAAGTAGTCATCAAAGTTGAACACCTAGATAACCGCGTTTAACTGTGCCATACAAGGAGATAAAACGTCCAGTCGGTGGAAGTGGGCCACGCGAAATCTTCCATTCCGTTAAGGAAAAGGACATTAGTATATACCTACTAATAGCTAAATAGTATTAGTTTACCTTTTTATAGTTTCAATATGGAAATTATTTATTCATACTACACCGTTCAGGGGCAGGATTTTCGCGAAATCTGCCGGATAACCATTAAAATCATTTCAGTATTCCTTTTATTACCAAGCCATAGTCGTAGGCCAACAGCTAAGCCATCGCGGCAAAGCTCAGAGGAGCAGCGGCCCCATTTCCATATTGCTGAAGAAGAGAAGCTTTTTTCAATAAATTTCCGAAAAATAATAGAATGCGGATGAGCTGGGGGGGTGGGTCTAAAACGGCCAATAAATGTGTCAAGTATCAAAATAAAGTGGAACTTTATCTTATGCCTTACACCTATTAGTATATCCTAGTAATAATCCTAGATACATGTCAATTTGTCTTGTACTTTTTTTTGTAATTTTTGATTTGGTGAACAATAAAGTGTTGTCTATGTCTAATTTCATTATGCCAAAAGCCGGCGCTCTAGGCCCCCTGGGCTGCATTTAAACTATCAGGGGACTAAGAAGTCATAGAACGTAATTAAATGTATTAGTGATGAAGATAACTGATGATACATAAAATACGTCTTACTTTATATATTACTTTATTTATATAATAATTTCATTCAATTTATATAAAAAAACCATTTTTTTATTAATAAGTACTCCGAAATGATATCAACTTTACATGTGGTTCCTAACTTGCGTGGTAGATCTGAATGAACATTTTATTATCATAAAATAGAAAGAGTGAGAGAATTATGATTCTCCGATAATGCCTTCTCACTCTTACTCGGACATCGTAGTCTTTTTTTTTTTGGACCTGGACCCAGCTGAATAGCCGCAGATGGCTGTTTCAGCGATACCGGACTTTGGGAGTTTCCCGACTCCGTGGGAGCGGAGGCGTTCAGTCCGGAAGTAGTACGCTCGAGGAGGCACCTCCTGTGAGGTTCGACCTCGGCTCGACCGCTGCGTAAGAGAATGCGCAACTCTCATAATCGAGCATCCATATGAGTAAGCAAGTAAGCAATAGTCCTCTCTTTTTAACTCGGGACGTAGGATTTGAATTTTTTTATATCTGTATAAATTCACACCTGCCGAAATATACCAGGTAAACATTTTTTTCAATGGTAATATTTAGTAAATTTTACGAGGAATCTAAATATGGCAAAAAAATAATTCATTACATTTAAGCATTCAAATTTCAAATTGTTATATTTTTTTAACAATAACAAAAAAATCTGTGTCTCTAGAATTTAAGACTAGATATTTTTAAGCAATTTACAAATAAAGAAATTAAAATACGTTTATTTTTCTACTACCTACGATTTTTAAAAATTTACGTTCATGCCTTAAATTTAAAACCTTCCCTAACTCTGTTAATTTTGACCGGAGGAAAAAAGTCATAGAACCTTTTTTAAGTTAAATTTTAAGTTCTACAAATTTTGTAGAACTTTTTGTCTAACTGTTACCGTTTTCGAGTAATTGCAAAAGCACACTTTAAACAAAAAATCAACCCTTGCCGTGAGTTGCGGACACGGAAACCTTTACACATTGTTATTGTATCATTAAAACTACCTTATATCAAAAATGCAAAGTTGAGTGCCAATATTTTTATTTCAGACCTTATTGGACGGGAGTAAAAATTTGCTTTAAACATAACACATGGAGTTCGCCAAGCCGACCTCTAATGCGATAGACGCATTGCGATTTTCTGACCTCTCTGGGTTCAAAAATTCTGTTACATTAATAAATAATAGACTTATGCAAAACGGCTTACTAATGAGATAAGAGGAATATAGCTCTTTCGCATTAATGAACTGTATCATTTCTTTAGCTCTTTGGCTCAATTAATTCAATAGAGATACAGAATAGAAAACGGAACAATACCTCTCGATCTAGCTCTTTCAAGAGTTGAAAGAGCTAGAGCAAGCCATATTGTGAGACGTACCATGAAAGTTTAGTTCATATTGCCACTTGTATAAACAAAATATTTTTGATTTTACTTCAAAAGAAATAAAGAAAATATAATATTTTTATTACTTTTTTAACTATTCTCAACTTTATTTTTATAGGTACAAAGATCTCTATATACGCTGTACGTACTTATTTACGACATATTGGCACATAAGCCGAAAGTGCCGGTGAGGCGATTGAGTCGGTTTATTTATTAACTGAGCGAATGAGAGATAAGTTTAATAATGAGAGCTAGCTTATTTTTATCTTTCATTAGCGAGCTACTCAAGTCTAATAATAAAAATACAGTTCAAGTTAATAAAAGCGTGTTAAAAAGAGTTAACGGACTCTGAGTAGCATCCTGTTTTTATACCTATCGCAGCGTGGCGAGGGACGATCGATCTCGATTTAAATTTAGAATGAGGAAATAAAAGCCTTTTTATACTGATACTGCTAGTCACTATTTTTTTTTATTGGACTTGACTTTATGTTGTTGGTCCGAAGACTTCACAACTTTGCCAGGGTTTCCGGGGCGAGTGCCTTCGCGAAGCGAAGGCGCTCGAGCCCGGGGGGGCAACTTGCTCGAGGGAGCTCCCTAGGGAGTTTACCGATCTCGGTCCGCCGGGATCCTTCCCCTCGGGCTTTATATTACCCGTCGCCCGTTCTCAATTAGTGCATTATGTCGCCCTATGGTGGGCATCATTAGATTCATCCCTCTCTCATGGCAACAGTCCAGCCAAGGCTAGTCCCTATTTTCGTAGACAACATTTTTTAAATAGCTGTTTTAATATTGCCATACTCCGCGAGTCATATGACCCAGCTCAGCACATGTGACTAGTTTAAAAAAACTTAGTTTGATTCATTTATTTTTGAAATTAGTTCCTCATTCGGTAATATCAATATGTCTATAACAACTTAATAAATTCGATCATACTATCCTGAAAGTACTATCCTACAAACTACTGTCCTTAAACATGAAAGTAATTTTATTTGGACGTAATGAAATTGAAAATACACATAAAGATGTTTTATATGATTTTTTAATGTAGTCAATAGGTGGAAATATATTATTAGCCTCCAAAATCATAAAAATTGTGCCTATCTTTTAACTTATAAACTGTCAAGCGAAAAATTCTGAACAAAACAAGGTGGAACAAGGAAAAATGTTCGTTTTGCGCCGACTGCCAAAGAACTATTATCGAATTAGATAAAGTTTATAGAACGGCCTAAACTCAAAGCAACCTCTTCCAGGACACCTCCCATACCTGAGAAATACTAGACAATATAGTGGTGGTGTGGAAAATAACTAAGGGTAAAACATTACAATCATAAAATCCCTCTTTAATCAGAGTGGTGCAACAACAAAAAAGAAAGTCAGAAACTTTAGCTAGGCCACGTCGTCCACCTGTCCCGAGCCCCTAAGTCAGTATAATATATAAGAGTTTTAAAACAAAAACTTTAAATTTGATAAATACAGAGCTTAAGATATATATACATAAATATGAAGGAAAAGATTTTTAGTTAAACGCGATGCTGGGATTTTCTTTTTACTTTTTAAACAGCGAGAACATGTTGCGAAACGGTATATACAGAATAGGAAGTTAATTTTAATCTTTCACGCCTTCAAAAAACATTATCCAATGGAACTTAGTTTTTAGTAAAATAATTTGAATTTGATAAAAGATCGTATTCAGATAAAATGAAGTGAAGCTTCTGTTTCTCGGAATGTATTTATAATCTGTGAACGTAGTTAGAGGACATACATAAATGATCAGAGCCAGACTGTCTGCCGCGCCTTCGTCATTACTGATACCGGTATTCGCAGGCAAACCCTTCAATTACCACAGAATCAATTATGTTAGATACCTGTTAACTTAGTCGCTGTCACTGGCCACTTGGAAATTGCGTTTTTGTACGTCGTTCACAACACTTTCCTTCAATGTTCAGCTATAATGAATGGGAAATAAACTTTGAAGACTTGTTCCACTTTTATGTTTCACGAAATTGGATTTTAATTTCATTTTCTTCTTTATGTACCTATTGTTTATATTTCGCGGGAGTTAACTGTTAAGAGATGGCAAAAATCTTAGAGGTACACGATATTTCGTAAAATGCAGGGGTTTCCTGATGTATATGGGAAGTTTATGTAAGCAAGGTCGAAAAGTCGAAGGTGGAAAGCTGTACTAAATATAATATTTGTATATTCTAAAAGTTTTAGTGTCTTTTATTTTGATTGTTTTGTTACTTTGCTCAATGTCGCCTTTACGTAAATATAATATTTATTACCTATATTATCATTATCTACTTATATATTTATAGTTTTTACAACCAATTAGTTGATATTTTTATTATTTATTGTATTAGGTAAGTACATACTACATTTCGTAATGCTGATAATAGACGGATCAACCAAATATAATTAATTTAGTTGATACACAGAACTGACAGGATACAACAGTGTTCTATGAGTTGGAATGATTCAAGTTTGTTTATATGGATCACATTGGGTGACTCATCCAAATTGAAAGACATAAGTGAAAAGTCTAATATCGGTTTAGCTACTACAAGAAAAAAATTCTGACGCCCAATCAATATTTTATTGAATTATATATTTTTTATTACAATTAATTACCGAATTCGCAATATAACTATTTTTTCGAGACAGTTTAATTTGGGTTTCCTTCGGTTCCAACCTTCCTAAAGCCCAAGATGAACTAAATGAAAACTAACTAGTAAAAACTAAACTAACTAAATTTCACATGACGTAAATTCTAAATATTGTTTATTGAAACAGATGTAAAAATATGCTCATAAAATACCTTTTATGAATATGAATGAATGTGTTCGGTGAATGAAATTTTACCACTTACCAAATAGAGAAACTAGTTATGTTTGCCTTAACAATAAGAGACACTTGTTTTGTTGTTATTCCTGCCTTATAGAAAAACCAAGACCTGTCATAGAATTGAATTAATAGATATGAAAATTCAAAACGTCAGGTAAATCTTAATAAATAATTAAGATTTACCCGACGTAATAATTACAGCACACTGAGTGATGGAAAACTGTTATTTCCGGTTTCAATATATGACTCATCGTAAATATATCTATGTTGAATTATTGTGGATGAAATTGATGAATGGCTGTTTTCACCCAAATACGACTAAGCTAAAAGGAAGATTTAGGTAGTTTTAGCAGCATATAGATAATTATATTTGTATCTTATGTAAATATGTACGCATGTTCTATCGTAGCACCTAAGATGCTCGCTATATATGGGGATCAACTATTTATTTAACCAGAATTCCGGCTATAAAATATTTTTTTATTGTTATTCTTTTATATAGTGAATGGCCTACCTGATGGAAAGCGGTTACCACCGCCATCGCCGCTCTCTAAAGAGAGACTGGAGCCTGGCCACTAATGCTGGAACACAACTCAAGGTTGTTATGGCGGCATGCTCTAGGCCAGCGGTGGCAGCCATCCAGACAGGCTAATTCTCTACCACCAGGCTGTCTGTTGTTTTGTCACCTCTTACGATTTCCTGCCTGGCGGCAGGAAATTATGTTCTTTTTGCGTTCCTACAGTGATAGATGCGACGGATGTCAACGTCCTTTCATATTAAAAATTGTACTTTTCTTCCCAGTTTCTCCTGAGATCATTCTCGCATAGTTATAGATGCAATATGGGATAGAAATCGGAGATTTCCTCTCTATATTGAACTACAAGACCACTAAATTGGTATTTAAAATTAGTAAATGCTCCATTAACTGACTCTGATTTAATATTATCTAGGGTTGATAATATTATGTCGAGTGGGGCTTTGTCGTTGAATACCTCGTGGTATACCACTCTATAGTCGACAGCCTACAGTAGCTAAATCACAATGAGAGCTATTCTCGACCACTAAAGAGGGAAGTATAAAATATTACCACTATGAATGGTATGTACCTTGATGTTTTTATTAAAAAAATTTTTATTGCTTAATTATTGGGTACTTAACTTAATTATTATCTGTAAGAAACTCTTTGACATTACCTGTGGTCAGAAGGCTCATGTTTCGCCCAGCGAATCAGCATTGCCATACAGCATGCTAACGCACCCAGGTTTCTGGACACGCTTCCCGCTGGCAGTGATCTGCTATATAAACTTTAGATTTAATTTATGCCGCATTTCGGGGAAGCAGTTTGAGATCGCTTTCCACCGAAAGCGTAATACATTAGCTACATTACATTATATAACATTTTTAATCTATAGTAGTTTCTTCATTTTTAGGTATTTACTTGGATATGCCCGGACTTCGTCCACACTTGACTTGAAATTCCCGCCGGATCCCTGGGATAAAAAAATCACAAATTTTATTACATTAAATTTGCTCACAAAAATAACCTAAACATTGATTGTAATTCGATTTTTTTTTAATCTGGCCATTTAAATCATTCCCAGAAAATTTCCGGGGGATTCCCAGGATGAAAAGTGGCGCAGAGTTTAAGTCTGAGAATTAGCTGTCTAGGACCGAAAACCGTATCGAAATCAGCCCAATAGTTTTTACGTGAGTGCTGAACAAATCGACAAACAGAAAAATCTAAAAAAATGCATCGTGTTCTCATCGTTTAGGTATATAATGTATTCCAGTTGTTTTTTTCAATAGCTTCAATGTACAGACACCACATTTTTAGAATTTTATAATATTATAGATATATTGCAACTTGTATAAATTTGTTGTTAATTAACTAACTATTATTCCGTAAAATACGAATGATAATACCAGTTATTCCTATAATGTTGTTGTTTGTGGTGGTAACTTTTCTTTGTTTGCTCGCTAATT
The DNA here is from genome assembly GCA_039645545.1 of Dendrolimus houi. NCBI lineage: Eukaryota > Metazoa > Arthropoda > Insecta > Lepidoptera > Lasiocampidae > Dendrolimus > Dendrolimus houi. Next base: position 13,939,458 of record CM077129.1, read on the forward strand.
GTATATTTCACGCGATTATCTTGTGGATTTGTTTAACAAGGTCAAGTTCTACGCATAGCTGTTTATAAAAATATTTATTTATTAGTTAGAAGTTGATAAGTAGAATTATAACTATTAAGTATACTGACCGAGTTGGAAACGGACGTCCTAGTAATATACAGTTTTCTTCGTTTTAAATTTGCCTTTGCACAATTAGCGTGTCTAGTCAGTATGAAGTATACACGAATTTACAACTTAGAAAAATCTTCAAGCGAACATGGACCTATATCATATATAATAAAAAAAACTAAATATATCGAAAATATCTAATCCTCCAGTCCAGCCTCTGCCAATTTATAGGCCTATGACTGCCGAAAACATTGGATTTGTTTAACTACACGACAGGCACGTTGGCTAAATCATTGAATAAATTTAAAGCTAAATTGAAAAGCACCTTGCTTAAAAAGGAATACTACACTATTGAAGAATATTTAAATGAGAAAACTACATTTACATGGTTGCTCGCTCCAGCCTTTTATACTATCTTCTATATGACGTTTATATTTTGCAAAACATGTAAGGAATCTATGGAGATTTGTCGCAATATACTTAGTATCTCATTATTGCTACTTTAACAATATTTTTTGTTTGTTAAAACTCCATTCATTCTTTGAAAAGTGATTGTAATACAACTTCTATATGTGTTAAAAAAAAGAGCACGAGACAATATATAAATAATTATGATGAAAAATTATTTTTTAGCTAGACGTGTTGCTGGGGAGTTTCTTGCCGCTTCTTCTCCTTTGAACAGCGATAACACATTGCGAAGCGGTGTACATAGAATAGGAAGTAGATTTAAATTTTGACTTACATAAGTAAGTCTACACTTAAGTCTACACTTCTACTTACATGACCTTCAAAAACTGTTCTCCAGTGGAACTTATTTTGAATAAAAACTTTTGAATTTGAATTTGTAATTATTATATCCTACACCTGTTGTTCATTATGAGCAAATATATAACTACTTTTTGGAAATAAAAGTACACAACATTTATATCATCACCCGTTAAGTTCCCGCCAAAAACTTTCAATGTACGACTGCAAAAATATATATCAAAGTTCAAAAATATTTTATTTCTCTTTTTCATGGAAGTGTAAAATAATACTGGCAATATAACTTGAGCTTGCGGTTTTGTTTTTAGCATTATAAAACTCAAATGCTAATTTATAATTTACGTCCATGGAACCACTAGAAAGTAGGCCTGCCTAATAATAGAGGCAAAAAATTCAAGATCAGTGGTTTTTCATAGATAATCAAATTATAATAATATATTTTTTTATTGTAGATACACTAATATAAAATAAATCAGACTAAAGCTATGTTTAATTGTACATAAAAGGCGGTCTTATCGCAATAATTAAAATAAGAAGAAAGCCCGATTTCCACCAAAACAGAAGGGAACAGAGAGGGGACGAGATGCTTTGAATGATCAATAACATGTTAATTCCGCAGCTGCTCTCCAAGTAGGTTTAATAGATACTATTCCATGAGAGAGGAGAGAGGTTATATTTGTCTAAACTCATTGGTGGTGCGGCGAGCGGCTATGACTGTGTGTACAAAAGATGTATGTTGAGGTTTTAAAACGGCCAAAGGCAATAGACCGATTAACATCATAATCAATAATATAATCACAATCACAAAAATGTATATGTAATCATAATGACTACAAATGACTTGTAACCAAGACAACAAAAATTTTTGCATGCCTGTCAAGGGCGCTACATGTAACTTGTAACACTAGTATAAACATTTGCAAAAATGTCCATGTTTCAAACAAATAAATTGCCTTGACTTTGACGAATTGTAGATTTGACATGTATATATAGATATATTAGTATGTGTAGGACATAAAATAAGGTGCCACCGTGCCACCTTACCATTAAGGCAATTTAAGTGATATCAACTGTACTCGTCAGATATTGACTAGTTAATTTTCGCATCTTAATTTGCATAGATAAATAAAACGCACATTTAAAGTTCTTAGAAATAGCTAACCACTTAATTCGACTCTATGTTTTTTTAGATGATTGTTATGCGATTTCTTCGTCAATTGTGGACCGATTTTATTTGTATTTTTTATTCGAAAGAATATACTCCTAAGGTCGTGCTACTGTCAGCAAGTCTGATGAGTGGATCCTAGGGAAATCGAGAGCAACCCTCGAATATTATAGACACCTACAACGCATTTCCTATATTTATTTATTTTATTTTCAAAAACTATTCAAGTATTTGCGTAACTAAAAACTAGGAAATAAAAATTTCAAAAATCAAAACTGACTTCAAAAGAATATACTATAAAAAATTCTAATAAAAGAAACCGATTTCAAGTGTAACTAAAAATCAAATAATAAATATTTTTGAAGTGAAACTTCACTAGAATCGTTGTGATTTGAAACTCGATGTAACGAAAAAGCGACACTAAAAAGAGATAAATACATAAATCTATAGGACTAAGCTTGCGAGAGAATGAGATAGAATACATTATACTTAATAATTTAAACACATTGCCCATACAGATAGAGTTGGAAATGTTTTGAAATTTGTCGCTAATACTTCAAATTTCGTGTTTTAATGCTTAAATATATTATGACGATATAATATATGAAATGTGACGTCACGAAATTTAGAATCCCTCCCACCCCGTTTAACACCTTGTTTTACTTCTACTGCGTGTGAACTGCCCATATATACACAATTTTTTTACATCTTCAAGTTGGTGCCAAGTATATATAACATAAAATAAACAATAAATTTGCAAAATATATCTTTTTTTAATTTAATTTTTATTACACGAGTTCAGCAGACAGCAGATGCCCCACCTGCCAGAAAGCGGTTACAATCGCCTATGGACATTTATAAATAACATCAAAGGTGCTACCAATATGCTGTCGCTCTCTAAAGAGAGCTGTTCACACACACACACACACACACACACACGCACTCAGTATTCTTTTGAATTCTTTTGAAATCCGGTTCTTCTATGAGAATAACAACTTGTGAGTAAATCGAAAAATTTTCATAGTCACCTATTTCGCACAAATTCCGACGGCTAAAAGTTAAAATGATACCGATTATACAAATTTTGCAACTCGACGAATGTCACAACGATTTAGTGAAGTAACCAATTGTCTATCGATTTCCTTTCGGTAACGCCTCAAGGTTCAGGTGACCCTGGATTCCGACTTCTGTATTCGATATTTTACTGTAATATTGTTGTAAAAAATTATGATGAATACAATATTTTTGTTGATCTATTTCGGGAACACGATTTGTTTACTATAGCAGCACTTTAATACAATGTCGCCACTCAATTTCACATTTTAAACCTCTAAATTATACTTCAAATAAAACACGATTTACTTTACAAATAAAGTATTTTATATTTACCTATCTACAAAAATAGGGTTGTATACAAGTAAGGGCCCACCCCTTGCACGTAATTTTGTGATGTTTATTTTGGACTGTAATTGAGGTGAACCTGTTCCATCTTTGGGGAATTATCCTATTTTTACATCTGGTCATCACATTCAAATTTTCTTATGAATCGATTCAAAAAGTTAGTCCTCAATAGGTAAAAAACAGACAGGATTACAATAGCATTTATAATATTGAAATATCTTAAATAAATTAGCTTCAACAACTTGTCACGAGAAAAAATATTATTGTACAAAATTAACTTCTTAACCAAATACCTAAACCCGTTAAATGTCGATGTTCTGTATAGTAATAAATTAAGCTTGTACACACGGATCTTAATATTTGTGTAAATTTATGAGTGTGATTTATAGAAAAAAATAAGTGGCACCACAGAATAATATTTGTTGGCTATTATGTACGCTGCCAGTGAACAAATATCAATCATTTGGCGATTGGCTTTCTTAGAATAATTATGACAAGCGGAATGTGTAATATGCACAACATATAATAAAACTACGTTTTAATATATTTTAATAGAGCTAAGCATGTTTGCTGAAGAGTTTCTTGCGCCGCTTCTTCTCTTATCTCTTCAAGCCATAACATGTTGCGAAGCGGTGGTAAATTAGACTAGGCTCCCATAAGGTAAATAATAACTATAAACAAAATTAAAACTAAATAATTAAAATGCGCAAGTTGGCGGTAGGCTAAATAAAACTTTAACAATACTCGTTGACACTTGAGATCTTTGTCTTCCGTGATCACGGCCACTGAAAAGTGGCCGAAACGTCGGAATAACAAAAATAAAATAAATTACGGCGCTTAAAACCGTTAAAACGTAGTTTTATTATGTATACAAGTCGCGAAAACTTAAGAAAATATTATGTACAACATATTTATCTTAGACTATGAAATTCGTTGTCAGCCAATCTTGACCATTGCTTGGCATTCTTTCCCAATTTTAAGCCACCCGATCTTGTGTTTCTCATGCAGCCCTTATTGGTAACCAAGCGTAGGTCATCGGTCCACCAAAACGCAGTCTGCACTCCAGGACTCGTTTGCTCCATCTTTCCAGCGATAAGTATCATTGGACCATTACCAGTTCAGCTTACTGATTTTGGAAACTTAATCGGTTACCTGCGTTTTAGTACGGATTGTTAGTTTTCTATTTCGTTCATAAAAGACACACCCAACACAGTGCGCACCACAGCCCACTAGGTAATTTTAATTTAAGTGCAGACCAGCCTAAATGAATTCTTCTATTGACTTGCCTCGCGAAGTTGTGCCCGTTTGATGTTGTGCGGGTGACTATCCTCTAGTGACTACTAGTCAGTCCAAAAAATGTATTCTTGCATAAACTTTAAGAGAAATGAATGTCATTGAGGATTGCCAGACTCTCATGATTGGTTTTGTTAAAATATTTTGTTCTATTAGCAGTTATTTAATATAATATCTAGAAAACCTTTATGAATCTCTGACAAATTTAACTAAAAGTATTTAAAAAATATTTTTAAGTTAATATCGAATAAAAACCTTACTATCTACATTTTTAAGAAATATAAATTAATTAGCAATTAAAATTAAACCCGTCTTGGCTGGCAACATTTCTGGTATTAATTGACTAATCGAGCTATATTCAATATGTAAAATACATTGTGAAATTAATTTTATAATTCACCTATTGAAATGTGCTCAAGAATGATTTAATTCATCTGGAATTTAAAAAAAATATAATTATGTCAGCGAAATATTTTAAGAACCGCTATTTTGTAATATAAATAGTCAGATTATAAACCGCGTCAATACATTGTAAACGGATCATAATGTTCACAATATAGGTATACATTTATATATGGTTTGCGATGTCATTAATTTATAAGTTATAGCTGGCAAAATTGTGACCTTTCCCTTTGATTTAGTTTAAAAGAAACCACAGGAGCCGTGCAGGGGCAGCAGCCGGCGAGTGCCAGAACTATTAATTAACAGATTATAAGTCTTTTTTATACCATTAAAAATTATTGACAGTATAATTGGTTTTTACAATAATACGGTGATACATACACAAAACCACACCAATATTGCCTCATTCCATAAATCACCACAACGTATTTTAATAATTACGTAAAATAAATCTATATGCACACCTATTTTTTTCCGTTTCAAAAACATTACTAAGGCTGCGTAGATATGTATAATTACTGTTTGATGACAGTTTCAAATAGTGATGAAACAGATCTCTTATAAATAAATGCCTTCAACAGCTCTATGTTTTAAATTATAATAAATGTGAAAACTAATTTATTGATTCCCTCTTTGCAACCTTGGGAATGAACTGAATTGTTATGAAATTCGATAGACATGTAAACGTAACGTACATGCGATAAAGGGGGAAAACATAAAAAAATATACAGGGAAATATCAAAGTTTCCGAGGGCTATTTACCCAAACTAAACGAGGAAAGTTATATTAACCTACAATCATGAAATTTTGTATACATACTGTTACGAGTTGCAGGACTCGAATTAAAATGCCGTTGGAATTACTATAGAATTTATTCGAACTATACAAACACGTATAACACAGGTACAAATATAACTGAACACAATCAGTCCAAACGTAATGCGCAATTAAATAACACGCGCAAAGTCCGTCACTATAAAGATTATCGAAGGTACCGTCTTGTCCCGCTAGTAGTTATCGCTGGAATGCCGATCTCTCCATTGGGGCATTGCTTTATAATGCACGATGCAATATGTCTACCTGGCAAGCGGCGACGCAATCTCCCAGAAATCGTAGTCCGCACACCTGCCCAATTGCGTCTGCGAACAGCCATAAACGAGTACAATAGGCTGCCTCCACAACAACCAATAAATAAGTAAACAAAAGAAGTCCAAATGCGAAAAGGTAATAAAGTGTGCGTTTTATGGTAGGCAGGTCTGCATCCACTTTTGTCGGCGTTTAACAATACATATAAGGCCATGTATTTTTTTTGGGTAAAGTTGATTAATATAGTAGATGTGTTTTTTTATTTCGAAAACTAAGATAATTTGTTTAGATAGCTGAAGTTTACGGCAGGTTTACTCCAAGCCACATGAAAAGTAACATTATAACGTTTTTAATAGATAAAAAAACAAAAAGCCATTAAATTATTTAAAAATAAAGCACGCGATAAGGCACGATGAAAACAAAAAAGTTTGTTCAAACAACGTTTTTCCTTTATTTGCTTGTTTTTAAAGCTTTGATTTATAGTTGACAAAAAGGCCTCCACTCCTATCATTGGAAGCAACTGATATCCAATGTTACGGATCTATATCATAATATTTCATATGTTTTTAGAAGTTGTTCTGCATCTATAGATATAGTCAGCTCTAGATATAGTCTTATGGTCAAAAAATTCACATTCAATTATTTTTATAGCAGGATTTGTAATAAAATAAACATTTAACATTTAGCGAGAATAATTAGCACGTCATTGCATCCGGTTTCTTATAAAGTTTTATAAAGCTATGAGTGATTATTGCAGTGTGCTTGAACGAGAGTTCACTTTTAAACACCTTAATCTGCCAATAAATAAATACTTATTGCATCGATTTAAAAGTGGTACTTCTAAACCTGAAACGATCGAAGTTTTCGAAATTGTTATCTTTGTCAAGAATCAATCTAATCGGCATCTATTATGTCAATTATAAGTTGTTGTAATTTCTACTGACACAAACATACTTATAGTCAGTTACTCAACTCTTTACGTAATTTGCATCTAGAGTTCTATTAATCTCTCTTATGTGTGCCTGCACTTCCTATATAATTTAATGCTCTTAATAAAGACAAGGACATAATTATGTGACTTAATAATTCTTAATGTTTAGATTAACAAATTATTGTGAAAGTATTTATTTCATATCGTGTGTCAACTAACAAACTAATTTCCAAAAACTAAAGTCTGATATCCTGTTGGTTATAAAAAGACCAGGCAATGCAACTAAAGATTTTATTGGTGGAGAGTTTGGTCCGCTTTCTTCTACGTCTTCTACTCGAATAACAACTAAAATCACTTTAATAGCGGTGGTAAAATCATGACCTACAATAAGTATTTAACCCAAAAGAATTTATCTTGGAATTAAATTGACTTTTACTACGTAGTTTAATAACTCAGTTACATTTAAGTAAAACGGTTAGAAGAATTCCTAAATCTACAACATATTCGAAATAAAGTCTCTAGTCGGTAAAACCTCTTTTATTTTCGTCATCTAACAGTAAAAATTGTTACGTAATACGATTTAGCCTAAAAGTGGGCACCTCAAAGTCAATCAGTAACAGTACATACGATGAGGAAGTCTATGAAAGAAATGTGATCGTATAAAAATGGGCCGTGTTCCCGACTAACCAAGAGTATTCGGATTTAACGAAAACATATTTTGCGTTACCATTGATCTATAAAACTTGCACTCTACGCATATCTATATATTAATATGTAAAGCAAAAATGAAGCACAAACTTTGTACCCCTTTTTACGAAAATTGCGCGAACGGAGGAGTATGAAATTTTGCACACTTATAGTTTATACAGAGGAGTGCAGAATGCTAATATTTAAAAAATATTATGTACATAAATACATTGAATCAATATAAAAAATATTACACACACTAACATGTATTTGACACACACACGCATATATAATTTCTTGTTTCTTGTTAAAGTCAAATTAACTGTGTAGCCGTGGCGAAATCTGTGATTATAGAAGTATAGTCTTTGACAATAGAACCTTAATAGTGTTCATACTAATAATTTAAATTAATTATGGTCGAATTTCGACCACTGGGCGAGCATTAGTTTACATAACAATACGATCCGTGCATAGGTTTGACAGACACTATAATTCAGCTCACGTACGATATGAACTTGACCGATTACATAAATCCGGACGGATTTTTTAATTTCGGAAAGCGGCGCCATATATTGCAGTCAAAACCGGAAGTATTTATCATAAATCATTTGTCTACTTGATATATAGACGTTTTTTGAAATCATTACTGCAGTTATGTAGTTCATTCCGAGTCTCCAAATATAATACAAACCGTAGAGATCAAGCTCATTCGGTCTTTCGCAATTAATCAATAGCATCTTCATTGATGTCCTCTTAAGTACAAATGGTTAAGTATATATATTGATAATATATCTAATATATACCTCCATTTTACTTATTATAATTTTTCTTTTAAAATTCTATGAAATTCACAAACTACGCAGTATAAATAAATCAATGATAATATGTTACGCAAAGAGAGAGTTAAACTCATATTAGAAAATAAAATTTATTAGAGTAGTATCAGTAATTACAAACGCTAATCTGGATGCATTAAATGAATTGCAATTGATTGTAAACGACAATGCTTTAGCAAAAATACCAAAACATACTTATAGGCTACAGTTGTATATTTTTCAGACTGTGTTATGTAGAGTCCTAACTTTAATTAAAGTTACAAATAATTATTGTAAAATAACTATATCACGCGACTGAAATGATTTAAGATTGATAACGCTGAAGAGTTTGTACTTCCAATGAAACAGTTGTAGATGTTGATATAGGTTTTGCGGATGGTGAATGGTATAAAGAGGCGAAGCAAGTGCGCGGGCGCCTAATTGTAGGCTGTGCTGGTCGGGCGCATGACGAGTACGTGCAGCGACGCGCGGCGCAAGCGGATATTTCGTGCTTTTTACAATAAATTCTCGCGTTTGTGATAAATGGTTCCTATGGATAGTTTCGCAAATAAAAAGATCCAGTGAAAACAAACATTAAAACAAAGTGATTTTAAATTGATGCTGTATTTAAGAAAACAACAAAAATGTTAACGGGCTGGCAGTTACTTTTGTCTAAACGTAAGTCTACTTTAGCTTTGTTGTGACCTGCCAATACTTTCTTAGTTTCTGACATAAACAAAACGGCTGAAATGTCCAGCACTTATGTATTTGACCGATTAGGCTTTACTACTTTTTATTATAATCAGTTGAATTGATTAAACTTTCAACTTTTATTCCAAACCTTTATTAATTATATAATATTTTTTAAATATTTAAAAAAACCGTTGGTCTGTTTTAATATTAAACCGCGACTAATTAATTATTAAAAATAATTATGTAACATTTCTAAACTTAAAACAAGTTTATTCAATTTAAAACTAATAGTAATACTGTATTTCTTTAACGAGGAGTAATCTGTCATGGACACCCGTTCGCTCAGGAATAGCAGTAACGTAGTGTTGGACTACCAAAAGCATGCTCGGACCTACCAACTAAACTACCTCGGTGTTTGATCGCAACGCCATAATGTCAGAGTCTCGGGAACCAAAAATACTTACGATAGATAATAATACTGTCTAAGCCAAATTTGGTTGCGGTAACGTTATGTATAGATAAAGTTAGCTTTACTAGAGCCATGTTAGAAGTTTATACTATGAACGATTGACAACACGATATAATTTTTTTTAGAATTCCTGTCTGTTTGTCTGTTCGTTCGGGACTAACGTAAAAAGTACTGGGCCGATTTCGATGCGGTTTTCTCTGATCGACAGCAAATTATCTTATTTATTTATATATCTAAATAATATGTATATCTATTATATTCGTTTATATCATAATTGGACATAATATAAAAAAAATATATTTACTAAAAATAATGACTTGCTTTAATAACTAAGTTAGCTTAGAAACTTATTGAGACTTTCAGTTTTTAACTTATCTGATATAACAAAAAAAAAACAATAATTACATGGTAAAAAATTTAGACTAGAATATATTGCCATTTGGTAATCTAGAATTAAGAGTATGTTTAAAGTTAAGTATACATTTTTATCAGGTAATTATCTTTCTTATGCTGACACCACACCTGCGATAATGTTAGAGTTATTGACTGTGGCCAAATTAACGCCATCAACGAATAGCCACATTACTGTTTATACATACCTTATCTGTAAATATGTAACGTCGTTAACAATTAAAAACAATATCGCATCATACCCATCGCCACATCTGCGTGAAATAACCTATAACTGTAACATTATCCCAGATGAGGCCCCACCTTTAACATCCTCGACTGTTTCCATGCCAAGTCGGAATCAATAATTTTCAGATTGATCTTTGAGTTACCGATTTACTTCTTATTATTATTATATATCACTTAACTAAATACATCTTGCATGTATATATATATACGGAAATAAAATACAACAGGTTTGACTTTCATGTTTTTTTATTTTGTAAACAATAAGATATTGCTCTATAATTCTATATACACAAATGAATTTAACAATGATAAAAACTCTGTATAATTTAATACCATAATCAAAAAAGGTGCCTATTGTATTGTAAAGATGGCAACTAACTCAGTGGCGGAGATAAATAAGAGGATCCCCCCCCCACTGATTTCTGAAAGCGCCCTGCCATTTCGTATCAATCAGTAAATATTATTAATTAAAGCTAAGTTGTGGTAGTTCCGTGGTTTGAAAGCCGTATTACATTCCAATGAAGTAGGTTCTAATCCTGGCAAGAAGTATACAGCTTTTTTTGGCAGTTCTGGTCTAATGTGTATATTTTTTAAATTATGACGCCCAACTCTGACAAAATGTAAAAAAACCTATATATACATCAAGTGTATCGATCTATGAAATTTGCTAATCCAGTTTGGACATGCATGGCAGACATTATATATTTACTTATATAATGTCGTACGTGTGTAATATACGTGTGATTTAAATTATATTTCGTATAATTTAAATCACTACAATACAGCCGTATACCTATACATAGTGGTTGCCAATTCGATTTCGCCGGAATATTCACATAATTTCTTTTCTCTATAGTATTTTATTTGTCCCAAGTACTCCTAATTACCTTAAACAACGTTTTGAATTTCTTTCATGCTCTCATAATTTACGCCCTTCTACTAAACTTAAATTGAACACTCCTGCGCATAACTCAAGTTTTTACAACAATTCTTTTACTGTTAAGTCTATACAGCTTTGGAATAAGCTTCCTGTTACTATCAGACATACAAAATCGCTAGCGATATTTAAAACCATGATCAAAAAATACTACCTGTTGTTGGAATATGATACTTAAATTCATTTCTAAATATTTATATATTCTGTAGATAAGTATTTCTATGGTATGTATATTAAGTATATATCTATGTAATATATAAAATATCTACATATATATATATATATATATATATATATATATATATATATTATTTATGTAATTATTATTAAAATGTAAGTAGTTCGTACTATATGTTACGTATACCACCATCGTCATTATCATCTCAATTCATTCCTGGGGTTGTCTGGAAGAGATCGCTTTTTAGCGATAAGACCGCCCTTTGTACACAACTAGATATAATTTTAGTCTTTAAGTTCATTTTTGTATTGGTTTATAATAAAGTGTTATCTATCTATCTATACATATGTATAATAAATATTTTGTACTTTGACAAAATAACGATGAATTGATACCCGTAATGCCACGTAGATGGTGGAACTAACCATGAAGGCAATATATTAAAAAACTAGCATTGTAATTACTTCTGTTTTACATAATATGTTCTTAAGTTTTCGCGAATTGTATCCCTATCCCTATTAATATTATAAATGCGAAAGTAACTCTGTCTGTTCCGTTTTCACAGACAAACTACTGGACCGATTTGGCTGAAACTCAGTATCTATATATATATATATATATATATATATATATATATATTCGATGCCGAGAATGAACATAGGATACTTTTTATCCTGAAAAATGGGACAGTTTCCGGGATAAAAATATATTTGTCTTTCGGTTTGTTATACTTTTACGGAAAAACTATTGGACCGATTTGGCTGAAATTCGGTATAAATGTAATTTTAATACAGTGGGTGGACAAGGGATACTTTTCATCCCGGATAATGGGATAGATTTATGTAAAGGTTATCCCAGAAAATGTGATAGGTTATTTATTTGTGGTTTGCCATTTTCGTCTTTTTGTTTATTTTTTTTTTGTCGTTTTTTGGTTGGTAGTTTTAGTAGTTGTGGTAGTTTTGGTAACTTTGGTAGTTTTGGTAGTTTACAGAGAGATAGATGGCGATAAATAAAAAAAACTAAAAGGGGTTTAAAGTTTATATGGGAGACCAATCATTTCTCAAGTTTATAGATATAAAAATGCATAATCTATAAAAAAAAATGCGATAGTAACTCGATCTGTCTGTCTAAATACCGAAAATGGACATAGATACTTTTCATCCCGGGAAAAGAGATAGTTTGCGATGTAAAATGAAGTAAATCTTCCGAGGGCAAATAGCACCGACACAAAAATATAATACAATGTAACCTGTATTAACGCCTGCTCTTAAAACAAGAGGCAGGCATAGAGATAAAACTATGACGTTTCGGTCGTTTCCGACGTTTCGGTCATTTTTCACTTAAAAGTGGACCGAAACGTCGGAATAACAAAAATCAAATAAATTACCGCGCTTAAAACCGTTAAAACGTAGTTTTATTATACTTCTGTTTTTCTTCCATGCTTGAAACGAATCTCTATCTTCATACGATTTTCTACAACAAACTGTGTCTCGTTTTAGTGTACTCATAGCTTGCGAGATTGCCGTAGTATGAAGTATATACACACCTCGGGACTGAGGAACAAACAACCATACAAATATGAAAAAAAACTCATCCCAGAATTATATATTAGTGTGGATTTTTTACCACAATTAAAATAATTTTCATTACTCAAGCTTTACTTGCAATGAATGGAATGAAACAAGGTATTAATTCCACACCAATTAAGGTTAATTAATCATTATTAGATTACGAGTAACATGTAAGATCAATTCACTTTGAATATTTGTTGTAATTATCGCCTGTAACTTTCAGCAGAACCGTTCAACGTTGGATTATAATAACCACTGGTTACATGAATGTTAGTTTTCCGTAAGATTGTTTTGGTCATTTGTAAAGATGTAGATACGCCCCATTTAGGTTAGGCGACCCAATATAATAATAATAATTCTAATTTACTTTCTTTTTTAAATCAAATAATTTATTTGAATAATTTATATTATTTATTTAATAAAAATTTTTTAGTGTTTTTTAAACAAATGTAAAAATATTGTGTATGAATAAATACTTTTAGTATAATTGTTATATTTTTTTTATAAATTAATATACATATTGTATATACGATTTATAAGAAGAATGTAAAAAATTTGGAAACGAATAAACATATGATAATAACCCGAGTTATGATAATAACCCTGGGTAGTGGTAGCCCTATGTTACGTAAAAAATAAAATTAATTAGGTGTTTTATATATATAAACCAATATTTAAGTTTCTTGTTGAATTCGCTACAATTACAAAGAAACTAAGTCAATATAGCGCAGACAACTGCACAGCAAAACATAAAGGTGAGTCGCAGCCAACCTGATTTGATGAAGTACCTAATACGTAATGAATGACATGTGGGCAACATGATAACGTCACCCTATAAAGTACACGAATAATCACATGCATAAGTTAATAATATACATAGTTAATAGTGTAAATAAATAAATATTTTGGGTATAAAGATACGGTCTTTTCGTCCTTAGTTTAAGTTACGCGATTATTATGGCAAGAATAATTAGATCGACTGAGATGTTATATGTATGAATGAAGGATAGGAATGTTTCCACATTATGTATCATTGAACAGATCATTTATTATTAAACTGAGTGTATTTATGTCGTTGTAATTAAGTCATAAGATGAATTTTGCGACCAAATTAGCAATAGTATAACGTGTGGATGCAACGCAACGTTGAGCGGAACTACCAAATGATACGGCATGATCGCCGGCTTATATACAATAATTAAATAAATTTATTGTGTACGGGAAGATAATTTGTTTATGCGGTACAAAAGTAAGGTCGATTTACGAAAGTCGCTCGCTTTATGATGAACTGAATTGAAAAAATAATAAGTTTTTAACTACTTATTTCCTTCTCCCACGACTTTGTAATGCCGATGAACCGATAAGAAATATTTATAAATAAAGTGTAAGTGTATATTTTATTTATTATATGAAACAACGATGAATTTTCTTACTATTCGTTTGTTTTCCAAGTAATTAGATTTTATTAATATATAAAATCTAGTTTTCCTAGGTTCCCTAGGAAGAAGCTTTATTTTATTTACACAAAAACTTAATAAGGTTTTTTATATATGTACTAGCTTCTGCCCGCGACTTCTTTTGCGTGGAAAAGTTTAAAAAAAGTAAGTTAAAAAAACCCCCGATTTTGAAACATTCTTCATTGGTGCTCCGCTCCTATTGGTCTTAGCGTGATGATATATAGACTATAGCCTTCCTCGATAAATGGGATATCTAACATTGAAATAATTTTTCAAATCAGACCAGTATTTCCTGAGATTAGCGCGTTCAAGCAAAAAACAAACAAACTCTTCAGCTTTATATATTAGAGTAGGCAAGATTTAAACCTTCAGTAATAAATTATCTAGCTGATGGCGAAAACCGCGTAAAAAATATGGGAGTTAACGGATATGTAGACAGACAGACGCGGAAAGCGACTTTGTTTTATACTATGTAAAGAAAAGATTTTGGCAGTTCTTTTAGCGTAACTTAATGGCTATAGTGCCCGTGTCTTGGTCCAATAACGTTGGTTTGAATACTATGTATGCATAAGGTGTACATTGTTAAAACTACGACGTACTAGTGTTGAATAAAATTATCTACAGAAAACTTATACTTACATCAAGATTATCGATGGGTAAAACCGGCCTATGCCAATATGATTTGAAAAAGTGTGACGGTTGTACGGTCCATTCACCTAAACAGGAAAGTAGGCTGAATTTAATGAAAATCATCCTATGCCCGCCGCCGTTAATAAACACAAACGTAAACATTACATCTAACACTGTACTTGACAGTACATACATAGAAACGAAATTTCCAAGGCTACGATGACAACACAATATCGAATCAAAATAATTTTAATATTTGTAGGATAATCAAAAAATACTATTATAACATGAACACGGTGTTTTAAGGACACTGAGAGACCAAGAATTTTTCTCATAACACTTAAGACTAATGAACTATAGGTAATCAGGTCATTTAGTGTTTAAAGGTTAAATTATTCAATAAAAAATATGCATTCACAGTAATGCTTTTGACATTTTACTTCTTCCGGTCTGCTTTTTACTACTAGACTACAGCCAACACAAATTTCAAGATATACTCTAGTAATCTATATACACTATGATTCAGCTTCCATTCTCTGACAGCCTTCAGTCTTAGCACACACCAACCTAATGTATCAATTTATAAACTTGTAATAAGTTGCTATTTCCTCGTTCAGTGTCCTACAATTCACTGGTCTCCAATCCTGCTTTAATAAATGAATGATATATTGATCCATGACTTCCTATTCAGTTGCAAATGTTGCAATAAACTTGCATTTAATCTGTTCATAATCAATACTTAATGTTGGAACTAAATTTTTTATTTAATAACCCTGTTAGATTACATAGTACATTGATTTAGAGACCCAGTACAGAGAGTGGGCGTAGCTTAGCTAAAGATTCGCACTTTTTTATCATTACACGACCGTGATTTAAAAAAAGGATCTATAAAGCAGCGTAGTGTAATTGTTAAAATGAAGTTGTATCTTAGTACCTCCTCTCACATGAAGATATTTTGGATTATTTTAATGACCCACATTTTTCTCTTCTTCTTTTGTTCTTTTATTCTCTCCCCTCAGTCTTGTATTCGTGTAATATTAAGTTTATTTAATGTTTTATATTCTTAATAAGCCTTTTTGAATAACTACAAATAGTACTCAGAGATCACTGCCAATCCTCAATATTGAATGAATGAATGAATGAATGAATGAATGAATATGCTTTATTGTACTTTAAAAGATACAGTTAACAGAAATAGAAGTTTACAATACAATAGGCGGTCTTATCGCTATTAGCGATTTCTTCCAGACAACCTATGGATGGAGAAAAAATTTGATAAGAACAGAGGTATGTTGCAATATTCTCACCTTCGAATCAATATCTTATAAATATATACATAATGATATAATATACATACATTGATAAAAATTATACTAATACTATATATGTAAATAAAATATTATAAAATACACTTACATAAATAAATATAAAACTAGAAAAAGACAATAACTGCTGCTGCATCCTTAAATAGAGCTGTAATAATCCTTCACAAGTCTATTGAAAATAGGCTTAAATTAAAAATATTATTATACAGTAATAAACGCTTTAACTAAAGACCTTTATAATTGATGCAACGATCCCAAACGATATTAATATTTCGAAATGTCCAAAAAAAAGTTACATAAATAACTAAATAAAATAGATTACGTCCACTTTACCTAAAAAAAATATAATAATTGTTTCCGGTTAACAATATCCACTCTGCTAACAAATTTAAAAAAGTTGTCTAAGTGCGTATCGTTTCACGCATAAAAAAGGATTCCGTGAAAGTTATGTACATGGAAGTTTGTAATTTGGCAATAGAAAAAGTATTTCGTCCAAAAATACTCTAATCTTAAAACTCAACTGAAGATAATCGCTTATTTTGAACAAGACCCGTTCAGTAATTTTTAAAATATAAATATAATTGTATCATCATTTTCACGTACTTTTCCAATTTTATTAAAGTAAGAATTTTCTCTTTTATTTTCCATTATTTAAAATTTGCGGTCTCGGCAGATGTTGCCTTGCTCTGAAAAAATAAAAATGAAGGACCACACAAAAAAATCATAAGAATCGGTATAATCGCTCTCAAGTTATGCGCATACATACATTCCTACGATTCATTTTTATTTCTATAGATATTCTTTTAAAGTAAACTGATTTACACATGTGATGTTGTCGTTATAAAGTTACTTTGCAATAATTGTACTTGTAACGGTAGTCATAGTCATAGTATAAGAATTTCAAATATGAATGTGGCCATTGTTACTAATGTACATAGAACGCATGCGCAAAAAATTCACATTATTATCAAATATGATTCAACATTTAGACCGTTTGGTAACTGTCTGCCTACGTTGTAAATAACTGTACATATCATTTTTGCTAATGCTTTAAGGGACTATCAGAAAGAAAGCTTTCGTTCGTCGTCGACATCAGCCAATCGCAGCCTACTGTTGAACGCCTTCCCTTGGCTCCATAGATAGGTCCTACGCTTTCCTCGCCCAGTGCCAACGGTGACTTTATGGAAGTCGTCGGTTCACCAGACGTCCTACATACGTCTCAGTAAACGGAATGTTAAAAGCTTTCGTTCAGTTCTTAAAATTATAAAGGAATCATTGACCACATATACAATTTAATGCGTTGTTTAAATTGTTATTTTTTGAAAAATATGTCCGATACAGAAGTTAGAATTTAAATGCAGCGAGTGAGGTATTAAATGATAGGGGGTTTTTTTATAGATTTCAAATATGTTCTTAATTTTTTTATTTTTTTTATTTTCATATCGACATTTCTATTGAGAAAGTAGAAACTTACACATTTTGTTATATAAGGTAAACTCTACCATTGTTGGCGATATATCTAGTTTTAAATTTGATTTAAAAAAATGGGCTTGCAAGAAATGGTATATATATATATATATATATACACGTATAACGTCTTTAAACACTTGATAAATGTATTTTGTTTGGTCATTTATTTCGTAATGTATATTTATAACTGTGATCCGCAAGTCGGACTCACACGCGGCCCCTTTCGTCTTGACATCGTGGCACAAATGTTTTTTTTAATTAGTGTAAGTAGCTCAAGGAGTTTTTATTTCTGCGAATTTTCTTTAGGCTGATATCTACATCTATACATACAAATTAATTACACCTTGAAATAAATCGTTATATTTTTATCATAACACGTAGTAGGTAGGTATTGTATTTTAAATGTACATTACTAAGCGTCCAAAGCGATGGGGTACTTGATCGTCAAATCAACTGGAGCCCTTTTTGTCATCAAACAAAATGCCAACTTTCTTCTTGTTGTCCGGGTCTACTACGTTATGACGTCATAATGCTAATGTGTCAAATATCTTATATCTTATTATCGTTTAAATAGTAATTTAAATTAAGATAGATAGATAGATAACACTTTATTATAATACACCAATACAAAAATGAACTTAAAGACTAAAATTATATCTAGTTGTGTACAAAGGGCGGTCTTATCGCTAAAAAGCGATCTCTTCCAGACAACCCCAATTAATTTTATGATTACATTTTTAAATTAATATAATAGCAATATATTTAGGACAAATCACACTATTTTTATGTGCATTGTTTTAGATTTGTAATATATGTCAAACATCCAATTTCACATATTAATTCATACCTATTAATATTATAAATGCGAAAGTAACTAAAACTACTGGACCGATTTGGCTGAAACTCAGTATATATATATATATATATATTCGATGCCGAGTTTGAATATAGGCTACTTTTCAGGATAAAAAGTAAATTTTTATTATATATTTTTCTGTTTGGCTGTTATGCCTTCACGGAAAAGCTATTGGTTTTATTGTGGCTGATATTCTATATAATATATGTAAGTTCACTAGCTAGGATTAATATAACTTTTCGTCCCGAAAAAAGGGGTAAATGTAGGTTTTGTTATTTTTGTCATTTGCCATTTATGTAGTTTACAGATAGATAAACGGGGGATAGACAAATAAAACTAGAACGGGTTGAAATACTGGATGAAAGTTTGTATGGATGACCAATCATTTCTCAAGTTTATAGATATAAACATTCATCATCTATAAAAAAACGCCATAGTAACTTGGTCTGTCTATCTGTTGAGCTTTCACCGAAAAACTACTAGGAGTACTGGATCGGTTTTGCTGTAATTTTGTGTAAATGTAGTTTTAATACCAAAAATAGACATAAATGATTTTCATGCCGGGAGATAAGATAGTTTGCGATATAAAGTAAATCTTCCGGGGGCAAATAGCACTAACATAAAAATTTAATACAAAGTAACCTGTATTAACTACGCTCCAGAGATTGACACGTGGCGCATCCGCGGGGTATACTCTAGTATAATAATAAACTAAAAATGAACTAAATTTTATACGTAATAGCGACTAAAGTGAAGTGATTCTAATTTAAATAAATACCACTTTAATATGCAACTGCTCTAAAAAACAAATTTAGCAATTAAACAAACATTCATACAAATTTACTTTTACATCTAAATAGTAATAACTGTTACAGTTGTTGCCAGCGGCTTCGGTCGCGTAGATTAAAAATAGTCATAGGTTGAGTAGTTAAAATATTTTTCTAACAAAATCATAACCGTCTTCACACTAAAAAACAAAAAATAAATATTTAACCGACTTCTTTCTACAACATCTAGAAGTCGCTGCCAAGTAAAACATAAAAGAACAACAACAACTTTACAAAATATTGTAATTTTTATGTTTTACTTGACATTTGACTTTTAAGTGCTAAGTCAGATTTGTCTTTAAAAAAAATGTATTTTTTACTTTTTAGTTGCGCAAATACTTCATTAGCTTTAGAATTAATATATTAAGCATCTGTAGAAATTGTACGACTCATACGACTGGCACGTGCATACGAATTTGCCACCTCTCTCTTCGGTGTATATGCTCTTCAACAAGGGTTGCTCTCGATTTCCTTGCGATACACAAATCAGATCCTGACTTGGTGACTATGGGACCATCCCGGCACAATTTGAAAATCGTTATGTTACGCGATTTCTTCGTCAATTGCACAATTGACGGAGAAATCCCGTAACATTCCTACAAAAATATTAGGCGCCTGTAGAATGTGTTATACTGGCACGCGTATACAAGCTTTTTTGGAAAAAATGTAGGCTCTCGGCGTTTGTTAAAAAGGGTAACTCTCGATTTTTCTAGGATCCACTCGTCAGATCCTGACTTGGTGACCACGGAACCGTCTCAGAAGTATACACTTACGAGTAAAGAAAACAATTTGAAAATTTGGTTTACAATTGATGGAAATATCGTGCTACGAAGAAGTTGGCTAACAATTGATTGTGATTTTTTTCTAATTCCTTGGACTCATCAGATCCTGTCATAGTGACAATGGGACTAATTCGGGAGTATAACCTTGCGATTAAAGGAAAATTTTGAAAATCGGTCCACAATTGACGATGAAATTGAGTAAACGTACTGATCAATTGAGAACCTCCTCCTTTTTTGAAGTAGGTTAAAAAACATATTAAGCCATTTCGGAGACTATTTGAAACAGACTTTCAGAACGACAGCAGTGATAAAAATTCTAAAAAATGGCAATTTATTTAGTTTATTTGACTGACACCGGTTTTATTTATAACTCTATGGACACAGAACGACTTACCATAAGACCGACCAATCAGCGCGTGAGATACGTTCCATCCCATGCCATTTTACAATTTGATGTGTTCACGGCGGTAAATTATAATCTACCGAAAAAGAATACGTTAAATTGTAAGCAGTATGTTACCGTTCACAATATTTCGACAGTTTACAATCTCGCGAAATAGATTATAATCTAACGGTATTTACAAATTGACGATGACTTATACATAGTATTAATGTTATATATTAATAATAGTATAACAGATGATACAATCATGACAATACAACAATTTCTTTTAATGAAAAAGAAATATTACACATTTCGAAGATTGCAAGAGCTTGTTATTTTTTACACTCGGTATTTGAACTAACTAGGACAATGTAAGAATAAATTACGCAAAACAATGCGGATAATAGGTGTTACTATGGTGCTCTACAACATGGCATGTTACGTATACACATAAGTGTAGCCTTTGAATATTCAGTGCATGTTTTGCACCACATGAATGTGATATTAATACTTATAAATTGCAAATAGGTGCTTTATATATTGCCATCTTATAAACTAATTGCTCTCACGTTCTTTTGACATGTGGGTTTCTACACGTGATTGTTCTACTTCTATTTTTAATAATAAGTAATAAGAATTCACATGATAGACTGCAAAGGTTAAGTAGCGAAGCCTTAAGGCAGTCATACACGCTATAGTCCTCTGGACAGGTCTACCTGTACAGGTATGACTGTGCAGGTCCATAAGACTCGTTAGGGTGTAATATAAAACTGAACAGGTCTATTCGCATGACTGTTCCCATGTAGGTATCTGTGCAGTTCCATCTGTACAAGTAGACCTCTCCGGTGGACCGTAGCTTATACGGAAAAGGATAGAACAATACCGGAATCCGCAGGATCAAAGGAAGGCCCCTGTTGTTATATGCTTTCAATGGGTGGAAGTGCTAAATTCATAAAGCCGATAGTTGCCTTGCCCAAACTGTAGTAAGTACACTGTTCCACACCCCTCAAACACATTACACCATTGGCGTTTTTTATGGCATTCTAGGGGCCTATGCAGCAAGTGGTAAGATATGGGTCCATTTATAAGTTTCATGCCGTAAATAGCAATCAAAACAAAAAAAAGTTAATCAAAATAATGAGCTTGTTCTTGTTAAAAATATAGCCTTGCATCCAATTAATTATAGTGTGAAATGAAAAGCAATTAGAAGCAATTTCAAGTCAGAGCTCACTTCGTATAACGAGTTAACATTATAAATTAAGATTTACTAATAGCTTAATTAAGTATGCTAATATTGTTCTTAACCATGAAATTAGTTTACATCAAATTTAACTCTTTTAACCAAGTAGTCAGTGCAGGTTAAGCTGTAGATACGTAATTTATTGTTTTGTAACGTTAACTTGTTTAAAGGAATTCTGAACAATAAATAGATTTATGGAAATTTATGAAAACAATATTTTAGATATAAGTTAGTGCTCTCTCCGTCCCTTTAGAATTTTTAACCATTGAATAAATCAAGGTGATAGAGTATAGGTAAAAAAGACAAGGGAATCCTTCACTGTGGCTCAACTGACAAGTTCATTGGCCATTTTTGTATTTACGTTTATATAATTTCTCTTTCCTTTATCTTTTTTCTCTGTGCCCACAAGACAATTAATAACTCAGATCCACAAAAGAAGTGTGTGCTGGGTGTCAGACTATGATTTTCTGACGTATTTTTTCCCCCTGAGTTAGAATTGGGGGTCAATGAGCAATTAATCGAGAAAAACTTAAACTCGATCGACAAACCGAAAAAATATCGTGATTTTTTTGATTTTTTTTGGCTTTTTCTCGATCGCGTCAATGAGTAAATATCATTGACGCGGAATTCTCCATTCATGTTCAGCGGGAAAAAATGCGCTAAAAATCATAGTCTGACAATACTATACTGACCAATACACATCCTTTTTTTTGTGGATCTGTGTAATTGACCATTATTTACATCAATAACATTTAAATATAGAATGCGTACTGTTTGCTCAAGTCGTTTCCAATGTCAACTTTAACTCTAATTACAAGTACGAGTAGTATACAACGTCATAATTAATTAAATAATTTCAAAAAATATATACAGGAACTGTAATAAATTAACACTAAACATTTAAATGGAAAGTAAATCTAGAACTGCAAGCTAAGAAATAGCTTCCGTAATATTTATGTTCCGACCAAATTAATTCATTGCACAGAGCCGTTTACGTGAAATGATGTATGTAAGCGGCATGTTGCTCAATCGAACAAAAGTCATTTATTGCACATAGCCTGCTATAAGGGCTTCAAAGTACTTAAGCAGTTAAAAAGCCTTGCGTAGTTTCTTAGAAAATCTCGAGTTTATTACACCTGCTAATAAGTATACAATTTATTTTATATCGTTGCGAAGTTAAAGCCAGCCTGTCTGTAGAGAAGAACTGGTTTCCAATCATTACGCGGATCGTACGATATCAGAATGTAAGACCGCTCGTCCAGTTCAATAGAAATCATCCGCCGACCGCGGTAAAAAGTACCACTTCTAACAAGTTTCTCAATTCCATTGCCAAATTTGGCAACGGCGAGGCGGCAGCGTGGAGGACTGGCCTGTCTGTCTGTTTATGTCGGTATAGTTTAAATGGTCGTAAAGTCCATTGTCTTCTTTATTTTTTTGCCTGCCACATATAAAAGATGCAATGAATAAGTATAGGTACGACGATTATGATTCGAATATACCGAGCCTTCACCTCCATTTTATCGTAAGTGACATTTGGACCTAATCATATTTTTAGTTGTAAAAGGTATTTTAAACTATAGTTTTGTTTTAAGGTTTTCAGTTTTAGTTAGATTAGACCCTACTGAATCAAAAACTGTCAGATTTAGAACAAAATAATATTATGAAATACCTTTTGCAACAAAAAATGTATTTAGGCGCAAATGTGGCTTGCAATAAAATGGAAGTATAGGCTCGATACGGTGCTGGATTACAGTTCACCAAAAAACGTTAAAGGTTTTTGTCACCAGCAAAATTAATCCTTGGCATTTTTTTTACATTTTACATACATTTAATTGGATGTTATATAACGATGATTCGCCTTACTTTTGCACACTAATCTTAGGACCGACGACATCAATTCTGTATGAAATATTATTTTTGCATTAGAAGTCCCGAATTAGCTTTATAAGACTACGCTTCAACCTACAAAATGGGGGCAATAATTTAATTTAAACGTCTGTAATATTATTACAAAAAAGTCTTTAAGTAAGTAAAAGGTCTTTGTAGCATATAAGCATGATTTCACAAGTACTGTCTGACGAAACCCCTATCTATGTACTTTGATTTCTTTATTCATTTCTCAGTTACTAATTTTTATTTGGGTTGTGGTAAGTTACGTATTAGTGGCTATAGCGCGAAAACGGCTGTTACCTATATAGACAGACGTACTGAAATGTCATTCAGCCCCGGATGTGTATAAAGCTAAGGCTATTTAAGGCTTACCTGTCCAATTCATGCATCTTTGTTATCGAAAGTTTATACATACTTAACCAAAGGTCCCGGCAGACGTTATCCTGCCCTGAAAAAATAAAAATCTAGGACCCGATCCCAGCGCCACCCACCGGTTCCAATTGTAAATCTAAACCACCCGAGGACTCACTCAAACACACAAAAGTCATCAAAATCGGTTCAGGAGATTAGGATCCTAGAACCCGATCCAAGCGCCACCTACCAGTTTCAACTCAAATACACAAAAAAATCATCACAAAATCGTTAAAATCGTTCTCAAAGTATGCATGCGCGTACATACGTTTTTACGATTCATTTTTATCTATATAGATTTCATGACAATTGGTTCTTCTTTAAGTCGGTGAAAAAGGAACATACGTAAGCATCCTAAAAAAATTATATTCACATATATGAGAAGGATTTCATATATATTTTTGGACAATTCAACGGGATATTTAACGGCAATACAATCAGTAGTTTTGATCAGTATTCTTGAAGGTAGGGCGAACGGAAATAATAAAGCCATATTTGATTACTTCCATACCGAAGTGATTCATTTAAGGAACAAAGAACGGTTTGTTTATATTATCACGAAAACATTACATTACCAAGAAAACCTTGCTACTGAAAAAATTACTGCTTGTGCAATTTGCATTCTCTTGGAAAGTGCAAGTCAGTTAACCGGCACTTTATTCTGTAGAAGTGTAACCCATGATTAAGCCACCTGCAACTAGTATGTAAATATAAAAATACTGGGTACGATAAGCGTTTTGAATATGCATGAAATTGAAAATAAAAACAGTTTTTTTTAATAATGGCTGCAATGCCATTTATGCATTGATTTTGCCAATGACGTGTATGAAAAGCCAGGTGATATACATAGGTAAAAGAAGGTAAACTGGCAATTTAACCGGTATTTTCGAAAAAATCTGCCAATCAACACTATACACTGTCAATATAACAAGTAGAGAAACTAATAGTAGGTGAGCTCAAGAGGCTAAATGTGGAGTTACTCGAGCGTTAAACATATTTACAACAAACATATTTTGACACAAAACGTAATAACAATGGGCACAAAAAACAGTTTATATATATTTAGATATTGACATATTCCAACTCAACAAAAAACAATTGAAAAGAGCTGTCAGTCCTAGGACTCCACGTTAATAGTGGAAGCTTAGTATTTATTCTGAGCGTGGCACGGTCATGCGAGTTCCCAACGTGCCTAAAAAGTTTTCACTTCAAAAAATCTTTACAATTTAACTAAGTAACAGTCGGTTTTATGGCTTAAAGTATCTAATCTATTCAATGATGCACGGAGTACATTAATTTAATAGAAATGACCGTTTAGCTATTCTGGTAACATATACGATGGTATATAAAAAAATATAACTTACAATTTTGTAATACACAGTTAAATTTGTGCTTAAAATTGCTTATTAGAAATTTAATTATCTCTGAAAGAAACTTATCTGTCTCTGCTTTCTCTGTGATAAAATCAGTATGTTATAATTAATTTTATTAGTAACTTTTATTCCATATTTTGGCATATTAACTTGCAATCTTGCATTTTCTAGAACAGAAGGTAAGTAATATGTCTATCTCCAGGTTCTAGTCATGAAAATTATTGGTTTATACCCAAGTCTGTGAAGTAGGGCTTAAAAAACTATAAAAGAAATAAACTCACTTTCACATTTACATATTAGCATGTATTTCATAACTGTATAACAAGGACGTTTACTCACTTACCAATTTATGGATAAAATACATGAGTAAAATAAGCCGAATTCAATTTAAGTTTAGCAATCAACGTTTTGCGCGGAATCAGGGTCCAGTTACGGGCTACCGAACAGCAATAGGCATTGTATAAAAAGATTGATTACATTACAGATATTATCTACGCAAACACTCGATTTCATATCCCGTCTCCACCTATTTTGTCTTTGATTACCTTGTAAATTTATCTTACAATTTTTTTGTGACTAAAATTGAATCATGCAAATATTTCAAAATGATTAAATTCAGATGTACCTTTCTACACAGATAGGATTTCTTCATCGATTTGAGAGATACCTACCTGCACATACCTCTCGGTTTAAATCTATGCATCTATACAAATAAATAAAATTGAAGTATCTGTTTGTAATGTCAAAATGACAGCTTCTTACTGAACGCATGTGAAAGTATTTATATAAAAAACTTATACGGTACTTATATAAAAAAAACATATTTTTTTGTCTGTCTGCCTGTTTGTTTAGGCTAATCTCTGAAACGGCTGGGCCGATTTAGACGGGAATTTCACTGGCAGATAGGTGACGTTATAAGGAGTAACTTAGGCCACTTTTATTTTAGAACAAAAATTTAAGGGCCCATTCGCACGCCGCCGCCATCGCGGCAACGGAAGGTAAATTAAATTAAATTCCATGCAGACGAAGGCGCGGGTAACAACCAGTATTGTAAATATAAGGCGATAAGATGTCGAGTTGTTTTTGTTTGTCGGTCCGAGCATAGTATCAAGTTTTATATATACTGTATTATCTATGGTATCAAGACTCCAACACTAATTAGTAACAGCTTATCCCAGTTTCTATTTTATACAGCATGGTTAAACACAAAATCAATCATTGTAGTGATTTTTAACCGGCTTTTAAAAGGAGGCAATTGAGAATTCGACTGTATATTTTGTCTTTTTTTGTATGTTTGTTACACGATTTCTCCGTCAATTATACTCCTGAGTTTGTTTACTCCTGAAATGCTCCCATTATCACCAAGTCAGGATCTGATGAGTGGATCTCAAGGAAATCGAGAGCAACCCTTGATGAAGAACGCCGTGTGTCCACACTTTTCGAAAGGCAAAACTTGTATAGGACGCGTACCTATACGCCAGTAGTATAAGTTCCACAGGCGTTTGAAATATTATTTCTAAAGCTATACTAGCAACTAAAAAGTAGAAAATTATAGTTAGAATTTTTAGTACTTGTTTGGACTATATGTCTTATGCGAGCTTGAATACGTTGTTCTACAGAGGGCGGATTGCAACTGAACTTTTAATAACGAAAACGAGACACGTCATTACAGATAGTGTTCATATAGGTTTCCTGCATGTTTCCGAACTGAAAGAGAATCAACACAATACAAGCAGCAAGTATTTTAAACTTTATCCCTGGTTTATTGTATACGAATGAAAATGCTCTACATTGTCTTGTTTGTAAAGTGCACTAACATACAAAAATAGCCTTTACGGTTAGTAAACCCGAGGTCCAGTGACGGGTGCGGCGTTACAGTAACTAACTGAAACCGAGATGAACTAGCTATAAAAGTCACTGTGATGATCACTTGCACAAATACCGGGTTATCGACATGAAGCAGTTCAGTGGCGGACATTGGTTTTGGTACAAACATTCTGACAGTGGTTGAAGCCATGAAGCCGTCGCAAAATAATTACTTTATGCAATGTTTACTATACACTATAATTAAATTTGAAGATATTCAAGAACTGATGCATCCTGTGCTTTAGCCGTTAACAAAATTGGCATATCGTTGTCTATGCCCATGCATAATTATATAATATATAATAACAGCCTATAACTGTCCCACTGCTGGGATAGGGCCTCCCACTATAGGGGGAACGGACAGTATACCCGCCACGCTTGTCCAAGGCGGCTTGGCGGGTTTGACATATCAGTTATCTCGATGTGCAGGTTGCATCACGATGTTTTCCTTCACCGTTGTTAGCACGTGGCAATTGTAACAATATGCAAATAAGGTCAGAAAACTGCCCAAGTGGTGCATGCGTTCCGGCCAGGATCGAACCCGCGCCCTTTGAGTTTGGGACTCGTGTGTTAGCCATTACGCTACCACGACTTATATATATACTTATATTTATGAGACAATATATTTATTGGATATAGATAAACACAGATTTTATAAATATGTAGGTATATAATATGAGTGTCTTAACTACTTCATTTTAATAAAAGTATATTTATTTAATCTTGTTGGTATAGGTATTTCCTAATTATAACCCACTATATTGCTAGATAAGTTACGTGAATAGGATCGCTCGTGATAAGGCCGTCTAATATTTTGCTAAAAAGTTAATAATTGCCTATTTATTGTTTAATTTGAAAAGCAATAATGTGTTTGCCTATCTATATTTAGCCATATTTCGAGCTTTACCTAATTAACAACCATATATATATATATATGGTTGTTGGTAATATGATTCTAGTGCAAGTGTAGTCACATTTATTAATAAACGCGTCTTTAAACTAAATAGAAACAATATATCAGTAACAAGATGGTATGATAATGGAGTAGAGTGTTTACATACTTCACGGTACGTTATTGAATGTATAAGAATATTGTCATCCATTGACAGAATAATTAAATTGATCACATATTTTGTTTTGTATGAACACTATATCGTTTGTGTGATGATTAATGATATTTTAAGTATATGCACTTCCATTTCTTTGCGTAGATATTAAGTTCCGTGCAAATGGTAATGAATAAAAAGTTCAATAAGCTTTCAGATTAAGGAAGTTAGCCATATACTCTCAAAATTTTGAGGTGAATGACCCATCTTACCCCAGATTCGGATTCAAAGCATCAAAATACATAAGAATAGATGAATCTGGTCAAAAGTACAGTACTGCTTTTCTTTTTTTGTGGGCCGGTGTTATTAATAAGCTATTTACTCGTTGAAACGATGACGCTAAATTCATAAAAACGATAAAAACTGACTCAATAGCTTTAATTGTTATAATAATAATAATAAGCCCATGCAGGGAGTGGCCAGTCACCGTCTGCCCATTTTTCCATGTTCCCTGAACATTGCGACGGGCAGACGCCATAGTCCCCATATTCCCAGAACCCTAGTACCACTAGCAGTTCACCCCAATAGCCCGGTACTTTTTGTTCCTCATTTCCCACAATAGTCCTACACTGGCCGGGGCTTGTCCTTGGGTGCATTATTATATAGTGTAGACAGGGATAACCACCGGTCAGTGCCACGCCACATTTGAATTAAATTTGTCAAGGGGCCTCACGTGAACGCCTTCCTATGGCCCCATGCTGCGAGCCCTCGAAAAGTCCGGGCCATTTTTATGGCCCGTGGTCTTCAAAGACATACATTTATAATAATAACAGCCCATAAACGTCCCACTGCTGGGCTCGGGCCTCCTATTTATAAGGGGAACGGACAGTATACCCGCCACGCTTGTGTAAGGTGTTTCCCTTCACCGTTAGAACGTGGTAATTGTAACAATATGCATATTAGGTCAGAAAACTGCCTAAGTGGTGCATGCTTTTCGGACAAGATTCGAATTCGCGCCACTTGAGTTTTGGACGCGTACAGTAGCCACTAAGCTCACGGATTTATAATTTAACTGTTAATACAATTTATTATAAATATTTAAAAAATGAAGATAAGCATAAGTAGAGTACTTTTTATCACGGAAATTGGGATAGTTTCCAAGGGATAAAAAATAGTCGGGTGGATAAATAAAACTGTATAGCTCCTATGAAAATAAATTGTTTCTATGCAAAACAATAAATCGTATCGCTTAAAGCGATCTCTCCAAAACATAACTTTAAGGATATTCTTATCTACTCTGTCGATGTAAGTGGTGCAAGAACTTCAAGATGTAAGATACTGATTTTAAAATATAAGTAGACGTATTTACATAAATAAGTGTAGTAACTATTTCTTATCGAGATGTTATTGAATTATTACGCGTAATTACATCGTTTCCTTTTAAAAATCGATAAGTTTTATTAAAGCCGTAGGATATAGTCGGATAGGCCTTGCTAGATTTGTATAGTAACAGCCAATAAACGTTCCACTGCTGGGCTCGGGCCTCGTGCTATTAGGGAACGGACAGTATGCCCGCTACGCTTGTCCAAGGCGGCTTGGCAGGTTTGACACATCGGTTATCTCGATGTGCAGGTTTCATCACGACGTTTTTCTTCACCGTTGTTAGTACGTGGTAATTGTAACAATATGCATATTAAATCGGAAAACTGCCTAAGTGGTGCAAGCGTTCCGATCAGGATTCGAAGCTGCGCTCTTTGATTCCGGGACGCGTGCGCTAGCCATTACACTACCACGACTTATAGTTAAATTTATTTGTTGGTAATTACTTAATTATTCTATTTTTTTTAGTGATCGCATGGTCACCCCCGATACTTTTCGGGCATCTGAAATACATATATATAAAATAAGGCTTATACTACTTAAAATTACTTAGATTGTAGTTTAAAATTAAAATTGTATAAGTTGTATATAAAATAAATAAATGTTATATCTATAATATGTGCATATAAATACGTAAAATTTATCACCACATCTACGAGTCTGTATTCCACCACATTAATATCGTTCTTGATGACGCAACATGGCGACTGAGAGATAAATCGACATAATGATAAACATTACGTAGATCTATTTCTCATCACGGCGTCCTCCACCACCCTAATACAAAAAGCTTCTAGCCAAGACCTGGACTCTTTACCGGCCAACATCTTACATAATGTTGACTCTGTCATTCAATTTTTATTTATAACCTATTTGACACAAATATGATGTGTCATTGATCGGCGAGTATCCCTGAACACGCTACGTAGAAATGCACCTAAGGACAAGTCTAGGTCCTTGTAGGATTATTGTAGGAAATAAAGAGCAAAACACGGAGCTATTGAGATGAACTGCTCCTAGAACAGGGGACTGTGGAAGTGACCATGATGCCGTGGCGTCGCAATGTATATTTAATTTAGAATAGAAGTATCCTTATGTATGAGCTGTGTTCCTTATTCGCTATTTTGGCCAATTTAAACAACACCGTTATAAACTGTAGCTATGTAT
Organism: Dendrolimus houi; assembly: GCA_039645545.1. Taxonomy (NCBI): domain Eukaryota; kingdom Metazoa; phylum Arthropoda; class Insecta; order Lepidoptera; family Lasiocampidae; genus Dendrolimus; species Dendrolimus houi. Next base: position 13,970,703 of record CM077129.1, read on the forward strand.
GTTATTCTGATGTATAAGCTATATTACTGTAGAGTTTAATCAAAATTCATTCAGTAGATTTTTGCCTTAAAGAGTAACAACCTATCTATCGTAAACTTTCTTGTTTATGATATTATAACAGAAGAGGAATAGAATAATATTTGTCTTGATTCCATATGTAGGTTGTAAGCGGAAGAACTAGTGTATGGCGAGGCACGAATGTTTAAGTCAGTAGGTAAGCAACGACGAGTTTGAAAGTTTAAACTAAATAATAATTGAAATAACACGTTTATATCGTATAAATTGTTGTAACAAGAGCAATTCCGATACGGAACTGCTATTATGATAATTTTAACGGATGTAGGTAATAATAAAATGCACACAGTTAATTGCGAAAAGAAATAACAGCAAAATAATTCTGCTCTATTATTGCAGATAAAATTTCTTGAGAAGAAATTATATTTCTCTCTTTATTCTAGTTTTATCACTTTAAACAAGTTAATGATGAGTTCGAATTATTAAATTTAAGCAAAAATTGTATTATAAAGAAATTATTCCTAGTAGCTAGGAAAAAACACAAAGATTCCCAGGTAAGAAGTGTGTACCTTTATGAAAAAAAAAATAATCATAGTCGACTATTAGAAAAAGTAATTTTAGAAAAATTCTAAATTTTACACGACTAGACCGGCACCACAAATCATTCTTCTGATGCTTTTTGACTTGTTATTATTGAAACATAGTTTTAAGAGCAATTCAGTCTTAATACTCGTACGTTTCTTTTAATTATATACTGATTTAGCGAATTTGAACATTTTTAATCATGCACGTATGGTAGAGTCTATTAATTACAGCACGCTTGGACGGCTTGATCGATATTATTCTACACTCTCATAGAATTTCGGCGTAAAAATATTACCCTTGAATTATCATATTTCGTACTGTTATACCGGATAAAAAATATACTCTTTTTAATAAAGAATCATTTATGTGGACGGAATACAACTTATTAAAAATGTAGGATATTAAAATATGTCTATCTCTGGAGATGGTGCGATCCGAACTACCTTGAGCTGTCGGGTGGAGTCGGATGAGATGTAACTGTAACTAAAATCGTGACGGGATGCTTCATCAGCATCCCGTCACGATTTTAGCTTGCGGTTTAGGATGTAACAGTACGATGAGTGAGTGTTCTGATGGTTTGTGTCTCTTCTTCGCTCGCTTATTCTCTTCTCATCTCCTCTATCCCATTCCACCTGCCTGAGATCTCTATCCCGTCCCTTCTATCCATCCCTACTGTCCCATCCTAAAAGCTGACTGGCTTCCTCCCTGGTGTTGCAAACACGTATAGGCGACGGTAACTTCTTTTCATTATATGGGCCCTTTATGTGTTTGTCAGCTTTGCAATAAAAAAAATCAACTATTTTTTTACAGTGTTCGTGATACCACAACGATGGGTGATGGCAATCATGGGATTTCTCGCTGTTGCCAATGCTTACACGATGCGTGTGTGCCTGAACATCGCAATAACACAGATGGTTCATAGGCGGACCACAGCAGCGGCCCTTGACGATGGCACATGCCCAGGCGATGTAGAAGAAGTTATTGCCGATTCAAAAGTAAGATTTATTATATTTAATTATACTGCTCTTTATTTACGAATTATAATTAACATTTACTCAGTATAGAGATCTAACAAGGCGACGGACCGAGCCGTCTCGGCACTTTGACGGTGGTCTAGATTCAGTATTCTGCGTCTAGTCTTAAGGGATAAATTAGGTAGAATACAATAAAACTTTTAAATTAGTGGATGAGATGAAAAGTAAGATGAAAGAGCGAGTTAAAAAATTAGTAATAACAATGAGTTATATTTGATTGAGGATGATACATATATACATTTATCGCAATGTGTGTGTTTGTTTACCAAATTATAAAAATAATATTTTTGCATTCTCGACTAACAATTTTTTTAACTCACTCTTCTAATTTGTATCTCTTTTTTGTTGCTAAAGTCGATGGAAAGTGGTTACCGTCGCATATAGACATTCGCAATATGAAAGGTGCTATCTATGTGCTGCAGGTCTCGAAGGGGATTTAAAACCTGGTCATTGAATTCGGAATAGAACTCAAGGTTATAACGGCGGCATGCTAGGCCGGGGTTGGTAGCCCGTCCGAACTATATTCGGTCAAATGCCCTACCACTTGGCTGTAGGTTATTTATCATCATCACCTCTTATGACAAGTCGCTCAGCCGTAGAAATTAGTATCTAATATTTTTCTGTATCTGCAAGGACACAAATTTCACTGATTGCTGCAATCAAGTAAGTTTTTAAACAAATTACAATCTTACGGCGGAAAAAGCATGTAGGCACATTAAATGGATTTGCAGAATATATTACACCATCGCTAGTAATCTGCTAAGACCTCATTTCGACCACCAAACATATACATACATAAAATATGATTGGCCTGATTTTATTCTTTTAGTTTTAGAATCGATACGTGATTTCAATAAAAATTAAAGACTTTAGCAATGCATCCTTGATAATATCTAGTTTTATGTGTATTCGTGCAACTGGTTTTATTTGATACAATTCATTACACTTCTTCACATGTATGATTGTGTTAGCTACTTTATGTTTAGGATATTAATTCAGTTTGTTTTTTTATATATATATATTTTATTTTCATTTATTTATTCAAACAAAAACATACATTTTTACATATCTACATCTTAAAACCCAAAAGGGTTTGACGAAGATGCTTAAAGTTTGCGCTTTATGTATTAACAAATATGAGGTAGTTTGAATTTTTACATCTACCCTTTCTCCAATTCTAGTACCAAGCGAGCAAGCATTAACACGTGACCTTGTACTCTATTTTTGTTATATATATATATATATATATATATATATATATATATATATATATATATATATATATATATATATATATATATATATATATCACGATGAGTATGTAGTGTGTTATTATTATTTTTTAGTGAATTAATTAATTTAGAGTAAATAATAGAAATAAACCTATACGCACATCCACATATATATACTTAGATGTGTATTATAATTTTATATGTATACTGTAATTAACATTGCTAAAAATAAATATTTGACTACGTTTATCTTAAGTAATATTTTCTCCTATGGATTTATTTATAGTTTTCATATTATTGAAGTTTATTTTATTTCTTGTTTCAACCGGTATCTGATTTTTTAGTCTTGGCACTAGATAATCTGTTGTTCTTGTTCCATAAAAAATTGTGGCGGTATTAGTTATTAATTTTTTATGTTTGACATGTCGCGTAAATTTACCGTGAGCTATTTCATTTTCGTAGGAAAAATAGTTTTCAATTAGAACCTGTATATTAACTTTACTATGGATAGGGGTCACATTACAGAATTTAAATAGGCCAACTAGGTTTGTTTTTATTTCGCTGGTATATTTTTTGGTACTATAGTTTATAGTATTCTTATTTGTAGGTTCAATATTCGATCAAGATAAGTATTGAAGGTTCGACCGTAGCTGCTAAGTCCGTATAATATAATGCTTTCTGCTAGAGATTTATATATATGTATCATTACAGTATAAGGAATTTTAAATTTAATTATATATAATTTTGCTAGGATGGCTCTTAGTTTATAACAGACACTATCAATATGTTTCTCCCAATCAAAGCGATGATCTATTATTAGTCCGAGATATGTCACTTGGTTAACCTGCTCAATAAATTTACAAATCACTGAACCGGTTTCTGATGCAGGCATTTGTGACCATGAGCTATTAATTTTATGTCAGTGTTATATTTTAGTTTTGTTTGAGAAGAACACACATGTAGTAACTTCGTCTTTTGTTGATTTAGAACTAGACCTTAATCGTGTGACCATTTAGCAACTCGTGTGAAATGTTCTTGAAGTTTGCTGTGGGCAATTAAAATGTCTCGATCTGACACTACTAGACATGTGTCATCTGCGTATTGATATATCTTACAGTGTTGTATTATGTTTACCGCATCGTTAACATAAGCTAAATAATGTAAGGGACCGATGACTGATCCTCTCCGTTCCTTCAGTAATAGTCACACTGTCACTAAGTTCTGAGTCGACTTTTACATGAAATGATCGAATTTTAAGTAGTCGGTGCACCACTTCAGTAAAGGCCCTCTAATACCATTTTGTTCAAGCTTTTTCAAAAGTATATCATGTTTTAATATATCAAACGCTTTACTGTAGTCTATAAATACCATTAATACATGTTTCCGATCATTTAAGCATTCTCATTTACATAATTTGTAAAGTGAGAAAGGAGTTGGGTTTTGCTTTTTTGTGGCTGAAAACCATATTGTTTATCAGATAATATGTTGTTTCTTGTAAAGAATTCATGAAGTTGGTTGCATATATGCTTTTCAAAAATTTCGTTTATTTATTGTTTATTATTGATAATATTGTAATAGGGCGATAATTACTACAAATATCTTTAGGTCCTTTTTTATATATGGGTCTCACCACTCCTGTCTTCAGTTCGTTTGGATAGATACCTTTTTTAAGACTATTAGTTTCGTTATTGCCAGAGCTTTGTTTGCTGCGAGTAGTTTTTATATGCAATTTTAGATGTGATTTATGATTCTAAACTGCATATTATAAAATGTTATAAGCACAGTACAATATAAACATAATAACTAAATTTAATTTTGTCAATTGTAGTTGTTAGATAAATATTCCTAATATTATTAAGTGAGGTGAAGGTTTTATTTATATGATTATATCTGTCAAGCCTTGTGCCCTTTTTGTATAAATGTTAAGTAATAGAAATTACAGTACTAATAAGTGTAAACTAGTTACTCCAACATGAAGCAGTCAATTCATACAGTATTTAAAATAGTGCAAACTAATCTTACGAAATTGTATGTACGATAATCATTTTATGAAGGACATTATTGTTACACCTGAACTACACTTACATTATGCGCAATTATAAACAACAAAGGCGTTTAAATTTATTACCTAGAATTCTGATTATATTAGGAACATAATTACAATAATTTTCAATCATTTCAAAGCGAATTTCGTTTAAAAGTTATATTTACCAAAGCACATATTACTTGTAAGACGGGGTTATAGTATTATGATCAATCGCCAAGCTGTTAGATTTAGAGAAAATGTGTCTACGAGTTCAGGTGTAACCCCCTAATAGTTACCAGGATTACATTACACAATGTGTTGTTGGTTCTGTTTGTGTATAATTAGACTGTGTTTAATTTTTCAATTTACTTATGGAAATTGACAAATATGTTAGTTGCCATGAAGAAGTAGCAATAAAGCCGCACTTTTAACCACATTATATCAATAAATAGTATTGTATGCCAAATACCATCTTCAGTGGAGTAGCTATGTAGTACGCCAACCCTTAAAAATTCATTGCACATAGAGATCTTCTGATAGTTTAATGGTTTCTTGATTCAGGTATACATACACTACAGCATCTACAAAGCAGGGCTTTGGTTTTAAAATTAATGTTAAGCGAAATCATGATGTGACCTAACTCTGAACTCCGATGGCTCAGCGATCCAAATTGAATTTTGGCCTCCCAAACGAGAGCAGCCACTTTCCTCTGTCCTACAGAGTATCTTGCCAGTTGTGGGGCATGTAATTCGATTAGGTCAGCTTCCACTCTATCTTTCTAGCGATACATAGGACGGCTAAGCGGTCGCCGACCGACTGGTAGCCCGAAGTATGCTTTCTTCACACCCCGATCCTCCTCCATCCTTTCTACTTGACCGAACCAGCGGAGCTGTGTGCCGTTGTGAACGTTTCAATCAAAACGTGAAACGCTTACAATTTGAATCTCAGCACAGGATAAACAGAACATCTGCATATCTGCATAGACCACTTGTAAACCGGAGACTGGTTACACCGAAATTGGGTGCGATTGAAACAGTCAAACATCGTATATTTTACTAATGGGGGTATTACTAGTAGAATATGCAAGAATTCAAGAATATATCTAGTACTCCTGCTATGCTAGTATTTCCGATGTACCTAATAGGAATTGGGATATCTTATAAACTTTAAACAATAAAATGCAGTTTCTTATTCTTATTTACTCCAATCTATTGTACTTTAATCATCCTTTCGTCAATAATGACCTGACATAAATATTTTTTTGTCCATAAGTACCGATTTTTGCTACGTTGAGTAATTTAAATAATTACTCTACAGAATAAGTTTCTTTATTTAACTTACATTGTTACATTAAGAAACTAATTTTCGAATAATGTGTGTCGATAATAATGTCGATCTTTGTAAAACGATTATCAATAAGTAATACGGTTATTGACATTCCCTGCAGGAAGTACAGGGCTTCGACTGGGATGAAGAAACGCAAGGCATAATCCTAAGCGCATTCTATTATGGTTACATAGTCACACACCTTCCTGGAGGCATGCTCGCTGAAAGATTCGGCGGGAAATATTCTCTAGGATTCGGAGTTTTAAGTACAGCTATCTTTACTTTATTTACGCCGTGGACGGTTAATATGGGTGGAGCCACTGGACTTATCGTTCTTAGGGTTTTGGAAGGACTTGGCGAGGTGAGTGTAAACGTAATGTAATGTTTTAATTCGTCGTTAAACTGATATCTAATGTTAAAACTGAAGGTTTCCTTTATCCTATTAGAGAAAAAACAAGTGGCCCAATTCGAGTCGGATTCGTGCGTGAAGGGTACTTCCATATAATAGATAACACTGTGGATACAGAAGTCTTATTCATTCCAATTTTGAAAATAATAAAGTTTTTTAGCCAATTGCCAGTTACAATACTTGCTGACTTTTGTTATATGACCGAACAGATTGTACCTACCGCGCTGGTACATATTTAATATATTTTTTTCTAAATTTGCATATACTCAATCAAAACCGAAATTGTAGAAAATGAATATACCTTCATATATATAAATATATATTTATATATAATAATATTGATCTACTTATAACGATGTGAATGTTAATCATATTTATATCTCGTAATTTAATTTTGATAACGGTCGTACAATTTGACCACTATTACATATCAATATTTTTGAGTTAAAACTATATAACAAATATAAATTAAAGCAGGTAAAATTATAGCATGTTAATATAATAATTCGTATTACAAAGCGTTTAAAGCTGCCTGTCCAATGAAGCAGACCGAGGCTGTGGAGCGGAGAAACGGAGAAAAATTAACCAATACAGACAGACAGCCAATCCTATTGTTAATATTTCTCCGTTTCTCCGGTTCGAAGCCTCGCTCCGCTTCAATAGACAGGCAGCCTAAATATTTTTCTTTTATTACAGGGAACGACTTTTCCAGCGTTGAATGCAATGTTAGCACGTTGGGCGCCAATATCAGAGAGAGGCCGAATGGGCTCACTAGTATTCGGAGGTGCGCAAATTGGCAATATCGCTGGCACATACCTCTCAGGACTAGTCATGAAGGAAACAGGAGATTGGCAATCAGTCTTCTACCTGTTTGGTGCTGTAGGGATACTGTGGTTTATTTTGTGGGTAAGTTCTTAACCTTTAATAACAACAATTTTTTATCTATCTTCTATACGTATACATATAATGAAACTGTACAGGTCGAATTTCTGTACAATGAAAAAAAATGCTAAAAACCGAGTCAGGGAGATATAAGAAGTGAAATAGAACAAATAGTTTGTCTGTCTGTTTGTATCGGCTAATCTCCAAAACGACTAGACCGATTTAAATGAAATTTTGTATGGTGGTAGCTTATATTCCTGGTCAACATATAGGATACTTTTGATCCTGAAAAATTAAAGAGTTCCCGTGGGATAGTTAAAAACCGCACCACGCGGACGAAGTCGCGGGCATCAGCTAGTATACAATATATGTTTCTTCCACTTTACTTATCATACTTACAAATAAATCTTATATTGTGCTTTATATAACTTATATATCAGGTTAGGGAAAAAGTTTCTTCGCATTTTATATAAAAATTCAAAAGGTTTTTTTATAAAGTTTATTTACATTTGACTAAAGTATGTAGGTGCCATTTTGTTGGATAACTTTTTGCCATCTTGTAGATAGGGACGTGATCCCATTGCTATAAAAATTTTGGGGCTTCTGATCAAAAAACTGCGACAAGTGGTTTTGGAAGTCCTCTCGTTATGTTAACTTGACACTGCCTAAGGAATTCTGCAGAGACCGAAACAGGTGAAAATCTGAAGGTGCAAGGTCAGGACTATACGGCGGATGCATTAACACCTCCCAGCCAAACTCTCGTAATTTTTGCTGAGTGGCTAAAGATGTGTGAAGTCTGGCGTTATCATGATGAAAAACCACAACCCTTCTGTTGATTAATTCCGGCTGCTTTCTCTCAACTTTTTGATTTAATCTCATCAGTTGTTCGCAGTACAGTTCAGAATCGATGGTCCTGCCTGGCGGTAACAGCTCATAATAAATAATGCCCTTCCAATCTCAACATACATACAGCATCACTTTGTTGCGAGTTAACTCGGGTTTCGCCACAGTCTGTGAAGCCCGACCGGCCTGTGACCACGATCTTTTTCGCACGTTCTTGTCGTACGTGATCCACTTTTCATCACCAGTTATCAGCTTCTTCAAAAATGGTTCGGTTTCATTACGTCGTAATAAAGAATCACAAATGAGTACACGGTTCATTAGGTTTCTTTCAGTGAGCTCATGAGGCACCCAAATATCGAGCTTTTTTGTGTACTCTTTTCAAATGCGCCAAAACCGTTTTGTAGTCAATTCCCAGTTCTCCAGCTACATCGTAACTACTAATATGCCGATATTGCTCCACTTTTTCAAAAATCGCATCAAATTTGTCCGTTTCAGGGCGACCAGAGCGACGTGCATCTTTGATATTAAAATTTCCGGATTGAAAACGCTTAAACCAAATTTGCGCTAGTCTCACAGATACTGCATTAGGTCCATAAACATCACAAATTTTTTCGCGGCTTGGCATTTTTACCTTTTTTGTAGTAAAATTTTAAAATGTATCGAATTTCTTCATTAGATTCACTCATTTTAACAATAAGAAAAACAAATGAAAATCACACATTTTCCTAATTTGAATTTGGAATTGTCTTCTTTAAAATTAAAACTTTTTAATGACACCAAAACCAGCCAGATACAAATGGAGATCTTATTACAAGTTCATACATACTATATGCCAAAAGACTTTTTCACCAACCTATTATATAATATTATAAAATCCTAAACATGCTGTGTCTGTACATTGAAGCTATTAAAAAAACAACTCGAATACACTATACAAACGATGCTGCAATTTTTTTAGATTTCTTATCTGTTTGTCGGTTTGTCTGTTTGTTTAGGATTCACGTAAAAACTACTGGGTCGATTTTGATGCGGTTTTCGCTACTCAACAGCAAATTCTTACACTTAAAATCTACTCTACTTTTTATCCCGGGAATCCTGTTGGAACTTTTCTGGAAATAATTTAAAATGGACAACTTAAAAAAATAAAATTCCAAGATGTTTTTTACTGATCTATAGCAAATTTTATGTAATTAAAAGGGTTTTTTTTATACCAGCAACCTCGCGGAAATTTTCCCGGGGGCGGGAGTAGTTCGGATGCATAAAAATTTGCTTATTCCGACACAGTTTACACAAAAACTTTGGCTTTAACAATCTTTTTTAAATGCCGTGATACTTTGTGCCCCGGAAATCCCGCGGGAATTTCAAGACAAGCGTGGACGAAGTCGCGGGCATATCTTAGTATAATATATATATAAATATAAATCAATGAATTTATAAAATGAAATATAATAAGATTTCTTTTTCATAATAAACTTTTGACTATCCGTCTCCCATAGGTATTAAGTTGTATTTACCTATTTTTATTTTAAGTGTTAGTTTATGTGTACGCGATAATGTTTTGTTAAAGCTATATTAAGTTTTAATTATCATTGTAATATTTTTCAGTTCAATAAATCTATTGATTTATAAAAGTATAAATAATTATATATGTTAAAATGATTTTGTGATGACTTCATAAAAAATTCTGTGAATACATAACAACATATTGTTTATATTTTTCTTATGTTACGTAATTTAAATAATATTATGTAAGAATATCACGTAATATTTTTCATAGGCACTACTATGTTACAACGATCCAGAATCACATCCATTCATATCAGATAAAGAGAAGAAATATCTTGAGGAGGCGTTGGGCAGACACCAAACTAGCCAGCCGTCGGCCATACCTTGGAAAGCAATATTCATGTCAGTTCCGCTATGGGCTCTTGTATGCGCACAGGTATGTAAAGCTCATGGGTATATTTTTTAATCAGTTAACCAGTGTAATAAATACAACGAGTTTATGTTACTCTATGCGCGCTACTCAACAAGATACGTTTAGATATATATATATATATATATAAGATCTGGAGTCTATTTTTTACTTAAAGTTCATTATTTTATATATATAGTTATATTTATAGAATAGTTTAATTTTAGTTTTTTAATTATGTTCTATGTATTTAAGCTTCAAACGTATTACTGATATAATTATATATATATATATATATATATATATAAATTTAAACCAACTTTTGAAAGTTGAAAGTTTCTATCAAGCTCTACCTAGCTCGAACTTTTTTTTATTTCACCCCATATAGATATAATTAAAAAATTAAAAGAGAAGACTCTTCTGCAGACTTATTAGACTAAATCAGCAAAACTTTTTACTGATTTGGTCTAAATAAATGACTATGAATTAAATAATAGAACTTCAAAAAGCAGGAAATGAAGGACCTGTGCTGCTATCTACTCGTATAAGGTTTTTAGTGAGCTTTTTAAAGTTGAGTTTTTCACTGAGTAATTGCGGTTTCTATTAAGCACTTTGCTAGAGCGATAATATAATTTGAGTGAGTAACCTTGTAAAATCAATGATGACTAATTTTTTAACTCAAGCATATCTATTACAAGGGCTACCTATAATTTGATAGCTTTATGAGAAATTAAAGCACAAAGTTGAATGTATCTTTAAATCTCATAATAGTTTCTTTACTTCTTCTCCAGTCATTTTCCCAATAATATTGTCGTAAGTACTCATATCAGAATTACTTCAACTATCTTTATTAAACCCACAATGTGGCCAATTTCCACAGTGAGTATAGAGTAGATATTTGCTTCATACTAATTTATAGTGTATTTTCAACAGATTGGGCACGACTACGGTTACTTCACAATGGTGACAGATCTCCCAAAATACATGACCGGTGTTCTAAAGTTCGACATCCACCGAACTGGGACATTGGCTGCCTTACCGTATGCTGTCATGTGGATAAGCTCGATGACTTTCGGCTGGTTATGCGACAAGATCGTCAAGAGAAACTGGCTAACCGTCACTAATGCTAGGAAAACTTTCACTACTATTGGTGAGTGACATGTAGATTGCTGTTTGAATATTCAGTATTGAGCTATATGGGTCGACACGGCTCTTCGTCAGTGACAACTAGTACATATGCTAAACGTGAGCTTAAGTCATACTACTCGGAATTCTAGTATTCCTTGCACATATAGGTTATGGTGTCGTTGTACATGCGAAGATATACATACGTATGTACGTGTGCAGCCTATATGCAAGTGGAAGAAGCAGCATCCTCAAAGCGTATTGTGTCGCTTAGACCCGGCTGTTCAGTTAAGATACTCTCTATCTCTCTTTCTCTTACACACATATTCCATAGTTTTAAAGAAATAAAAGCACTTGTAGATTGACACATCCTCCTACGCGTTGTTTTCATAAAATTCCATAAGTCTATATGAAAACGTACATAACTCATTTGCACGTACCGTATTTTCCAAAAAAATCTGTAGATATAGTCCATGCCACCATGCTTTATGATCGCTCTTAGTAACAAATGAATGTGCAATAAATGTTTTTTCGTAGAAAATTAAGTATTTGTCGCGGATTATAAGTACAATGAATGATGTTTTTAGGGCGAGTTCGCTGTGTTTAAATACGGGATAAATATATAAGTTTGTTTTCTATCTCGCTATCCGCTCTCACCTGAACCTTAAGCCGACCTCATTCTTTCATTTTTGTTATCTTTTGGTGTAGTCACTTCAAATTTTTTAGATTAAGAGTAAAGAATGGGAACATAAATAATTATGGCTCATAACTTTCTTAAGAAAAGAGATAACCTAACTGTTAGACCAATATATTTATTCAAGTAGTTATGAAATGACTAAAAGCAACTAAATCACTACAGAGATAATAAAATTAGCAAAATAATTTATTATTAGGTATTATTATTGTTATTATTTAAGTACCCACTACTTATTTATTTATTTATGTATTTAGCCATAATTATAAATATACTTAATAAATCTTCTTTACAGCTTCCGTTGGACCTGGCATATGCATGATCCTCGCCTCATATTCAGGCTGCGACACCAACACCGTGGTGATCCTATTCACCGCGTCCATGGGCTTGATGGGAGCATTTTACCCAGGGATGAAAGTGAATGCTCTAGACTTAAGTAGTAACTACGCAGGCACAATAATGGCGATCGTAAATGGATTAGGAGCAATAACAGGCATCATCGCGCCATTTTTAGTCGGCCTATTAACACCTGATGTGAGTAACCTATTATATCATTAGTAGGTACATATATATTTTACTATCAGTAATTTGAACTAATGCACGCCAACTGGTAAGCTGCATGTTCTATGTTTCACTATCAAAATAGGGCTTTCACATACTTAACTGCTGAATTGGAGCACCGTGAATTGGAAATTAATATTTAGATCAGGGCCATCTTTACCCAAGAGGGCAAGGGGTGCGGGGCATCCTGGTACAGAAACTAGGGGGAGCAAGCCGATGACTTTATACCTACTTATATACATACTTACGTTGTATATTCTGCTATTTTTGAAAATTACTTAACATCATAAATCGCAAACATATTGAGATTTATTATCATATTGTTAAATTGAATTATTTTTTTGTTAGTGGAAAATGGCCCCCCATTTTCCACTAACAAGGAAGGAAAATGGGGGTAGGAGGAGGAGGTAGGCGCCGGCGCAGACCCCGGAATCTAATATGATTAAGACGGCCTGTCATAAATCCTTATAAAAGTAAAACGTCAGTTCTAACATCCAATTTATCATAATAATAAGTTGTTACTACTACCTGTAACAAATCCAACAATAGGATTGTTTGCACAGACGGATTCTCATTCGACAAAATATTGTACTAGTTTTGTGACGTACAGTCTGTTGACATTTAGTAAGCGTGCGTGGTCGTGCTTTATATTATACAGGTTACCCAGTCATGTCATGAGGCTAACAAATGTTGTCTACAAACTGCTTACCGTTGAATGTATATTATTAGAATGGACCTAAAGCATATCAGTGCACACACAATGACAAATTCCGTAGAGGTGACGTCTTTTCTTGTCATTTCAATACGGAACTCTAGAAAATCAGTTGAACAAAAATACGCTATATCTCAAAAGCTAATCAACAGATCTTGTTGAAATTAATTTTTCTTTGAAAGTGTTTTTAAAGCTCTAAATAATAATAGTTTGAGAAACACTGTTTTCTTTGTTTAAACTTTGTCTCATGCTAAATTGATTATTATTGCAAAATACAGACTATTCTTTAAATTAATTACTGTTTAAGGCTCGGTTACTTTATCTTACTGACCGTTCATTTGCCTATTATCGGTTAAAATTTGACATAAACTCCATCCATTCAAATGTCAAAATTCAACCGATGGTAGGGCAAATTAATGAATAGTAAAATAAAAGAACTGGCCATAAGTAATTCATAAATCAAAGTTGTAGTATCGCACCCGCCGTTTGTTCGTATAAACTGTACAACATGACTTCGACGGCTGGCTGAAAAGCATGCACCTCTTAGACATGTTTTGTGAACTAATGTGCATATTGTTTCCACACTTTCAACTGCTACTTACTAACAGCGTAGGAAAACATCACATAAAACCAATGTATGTACGAAATCCGGCAACTTGTCTTAGACAAGCGCGGCGGATAATATCACCCGTGAGTGACCTGTGCCCCTAAAACTAGGGAGGCTCGAGCTCAAGAATGGGATATTTATGGGTTGATATTATTAATCTACAAATAATATTAATTGACGTGTTTTAAATTTTACAGAGCACCCTAGTACAATGGCGACTAGTCTTCTGGATAACCTTAGCAGTCTTTATCGTCACCAACTTAGTCTTCGTCGCGTGGGCATCGGGTGACGAGCAATGGTGGAACAACATACCCCAAGACTCAAGGAAGCAACAAGAAACTGAACCTACACGTTCAGTCAATGCCGAGAATAAAGTTTGAAAAGGAAATTATACTTTTGGAAAATATTTATACAGGGAAATTACGTAAGTTTAGACTCAACGAATTTTCCCGATGTCCCGATTAAAGGATGAGGCTTATTGAGGCGTGTAAGAAACAACTTTTAAATTAGATATGTTTACTTGATAATGATATGATAACACTGCCCAAACATGTAGGTACGCAGTTTGTAGTCACTACAATGAGGTAAACTGTAACGGATAAATTGTACTGATGAATTTGTTCGAAAAGATAAATCTATTAATAATGATCTAATGACAAGAAACATCTTAAGTATAGTTTCTTAGTTACTGATATGAAATAAATTTTCCAATTACCAGATATTTTATCAATTTAATGAAAGGTGAATATTTTCAAAAGGGTTTTTTCGATTATTTGTTTATTGTTATGTTTTTATACAATATATCTTCAATAGATCATCAGTATCATATAATGATATAACAATATGGGAGCAACATTAATTACTTGAGATGTTGAATTTGTTCCTCGTGCTCCTAGATAACGTTCGGTCAGACATGTTGGGAGTCTGTTCTTTATCACATGATATTAAACCTTATGTTATATTTGTCCAGACTATAATTTAAGAAAAATCTGTGCGGTGTATAAATTACCATATATTGTCAGATTAATTTCACGTGAGATTTGGTAATATTTTCTTGGATTCGTGCCCCTTCGTTTTGATCGAAGCCGGTGACAATCAACTTTTATAGTATCAAATTTATTCTACAGCTTTAAGTTATTTGTATTCATCGGTTCAATATACGTCGTAAATAAATAACATTATTTTTATTCCGTTTACTACAAACAAAGGCTTGTTTCACAAGAACGCTAGATAAATAGTTATCGAGTATTTATTCGTTTGTAAATATAGTTAAATGTTTATATTGAATATAGTTTTACAAAAATTTGTTATGAGAGTACAAATATATTCTCAGTTATTTATTTAAGATATTGCTTGTATGACATAATGGAGATTGTTTGAATTCACAGCCAATGTTATGTGATAGTAATAATATTACCTAAGTTTATAATAGTTCTCTGTAACTACTTTCCTTAAAATTAGTAATGCCAACATTGAAAGATATACAAAAATAAAGTTCGAGTAATCTCAAAATTAAAACAATCTTCAAAGTTACATGAAAGAAGGAAAACGTAACTCAGAAATGCTCCTAATAAATCCTCTACCAAGTTATGAACTAGACAACGCCATCGGTCATTCGTCTCTCGCTTATGAAGTATTATTATTTAAAACACATTTTTTTCAGGTCAAATAAAACAATTTCAAGTCTTGATAAGTTTCATTTACACTTTTACTGAGTTCGATTTAAAAAAATATGTAAACATAAAAACAATTAAAAAACGAGAGATGAGGTGTTTTGTGACTATCTAGTTGATCGAATACGATTGATGATTGACATCACAGTTAATTAATATAATAGTAGAATGAAATTTTAACGTAGCATTTTATTTATTTAGCATGATCTGTTTTAGCAACTTGTATTAGCCTGTAATAAGTATTATTAAAATTTAAAAAGCCTAAGCTTTATATTTAATATGTAAATATTGTCGGATCGTAATACAAATACACTTTCCAAACGTTTTGTTCACATGTTTTTTAGTAATGAAAAATTAAACACAAAAAGGCTGTGAACAATTTATTATATAATTTATAATTGATTACATCGTGTAAAGGTACACTTGTGCCATTTAAAAGATCTACATATAATTTAATTTATATTATACTCATAATACACAAGATGTATTAATAATAGACATTAACGGACTTATATACAAATAAATTAGCAGCCTATTAGTTAGTAACCTTTGGGTCTTTTCTGTGATAGGTTAGTTGATTTAAAAAGACAAAACCGTTTATTAAATAGGGAACTGCTGGTGGTAAGTTTAACACCGGGATTTTTGTTGCTGACTGTTGTTTTAAGAATAAGTTCAATATTATTAATTCGAAAATCAAAAACACAGATTTTCAAGTTTTACCAGATACAGACAGAATAAAAGACTTGAATTTATATAGTAAAAATTAGTTTTTAAAATCTAGCACCATCAATTAAACGACTTTGAATGATGACATATCTAACTGTCAATGTTTGACATTTTGTAATATTAGTGTTTTATTTTGCCTATATCTGAAGAAACATTGTTGTCTTTACTAGTACTAGACTAGTCAGAGTTAATTTAGTAGTACTTATTGGTAATGAGAAAATCAAATGTATTTTTAACAACAAAGTTTTCCTTGCACTGCAATGGACTGTAATTGTCTGCTAAGATTATCAATAAAAGTACAGCCATACAACTACATTAAATAACACCAACTTAATAGTGATTAATTAAGAAATTATTTAAGAGGCAGTAAAATACATTTTCTTATGATGCGTAGTGTCCGAAAATTGATACTTTATTACACTGAATGTTATTTATAATATAATTATCTGAGATAATAGTATAAAATGTTTGTACAATATTGCTACTATTGAGTTTTGTTAAAATAAAGTCAATTTACTTAACCATGATTTTTATTTCTTTAACAGAGATTTAGGACAATGACATAATTTAACAGATATTTAACATTTACATATGTCAAGAATTTATGGAGAGTAGAGGTGAGCAGGACTGTTTTATATGGGGTTTAAAATACCGCCAATTTGACTCAAATGCTTTGGTCAAAGACATCACCTGTCGTGATTAATGATTTAAACTACACATAGTTCAAAGCTCATTGATGTCAAGCCATAAACTGTTTAAAATTTACACATAGGATAATGACAAATATAATATTCCATAAGGACATGCCTATTCGTAGTTACATATTATAATAATAATGACATACAAACTCGTTTGTTAATACAACTTTTATTATGTTTATTTTCTACTATAATTCTAGACTATAGGGAACGAGTACGACGAAGGCTCTGCCACTTGGTTGCGCAAATCCGAATCTTACATAAACAATACATGACATTGACACTTCACGTTATAAAAAAATCACATTAGACTTGAAAAACAACATTTAACTAAGTGAATATGTATTTTCAGCATCAAATTGAAGATATTTTGAAGAAAGGTCACGTGAAAAGCATTTTAAATAAGCGTCTGAAGAGATTAATGAAAGTTCTTGAAGCAAAAAATGTTTGTCCGGATCGCAGCAGGTGGAGATTCGTCGTCTCTGCCTGCCGCAATGGGAAGAGATGTGACAATATGTATGAATATGTATTTGTTGCATTTCTGGATGCTCGAACACTTCAAACAAAAATAAAAATAAGTCAAATGGTGTAAAACTATTACTTTTCCACGAATAGTACTCACTTTCCATGGTTATGTAATAAACGACAATTGTGGATAAATGCAGTAAGAAAACAATGTAAGTATGAGTTTTAAAAATATATAGAAATTACTAATGATATTTGTAAAAATAGTTAAGTTTTATATGTAGTAGTATTATTCGATACAAACAAATCTGTAAGTAAACATAACCTCAAATAATTTTGTGTCAGTAATATAGACAAAATATTTACGTGAAAAACGAGTTTAGAAAATACTTTAGTTATTTTGTCAACATGAACGTTAGAAATATTCGTTTGAGCTACAATTTTGGTAGTTATTACTGCATTTTCATTTCTGTTTCTTCTACTTTTAAGAAATGCCCGGAAACAGAATTTTTTTAGCTTTCTGACATATTCTGGCCACGCTGACGATCATTATTAATCGGCCGGAACCTGTTTTATCATTTGAAGCATAATAAAAACGATTTAAATATAATATAAACATTGATGGCACCACGATGACAGGTTTGAAAGTATATTTTTCTCGCGTTGATATGTGCTGCCACCTTTTCCTACACGTTCCCTATAAGCTATTGTCAGAAATATATATGTAATTGAAAATTATAATACACAACAAACACCAATGTACATATTATTTATGATATTATAACATTTAAAATATTTACAATAATAAATAGCCACTGAGTATATACAAATTTATAATTTTCCAAGGAGGAGGAGGCCTTTCCGTAAATCATCTTTGCCGACTATGCTTACCTACTTTCAATGTTATACTAAAAATATAGGTAATCAAAGGATAAAATAAATTGTTTATACGAAAATCTTTCGAATTACGAAAGTCTTTAGTTCAAAATGATTTCTGTTGTAATTTCTTACTGATTAATTATTGAAAGTCACGAGTCTACCAGCGCTTCCAAAGCAATTTTAGTTACTGTTAAAGAAGAAGAAGTGGCGCAACAAACCAAAATAAAATAAAATTCAACATAAAATAATTATAAATGAGCATAAATTTCTTAATAATGTTGGAATGCACATTTTCAAAAGCTACTACTATAGTCTCATAAAATGGGTGAAAATAAGTACAGTAAGCTCAAAACTTAAATGCGCCTCGAGAGCAGTTTGCTCCGAAAGTTTCGCAGGTCCATCAAGTTTTAACGTTTATTATAAGCACCTGACACTATGTAGTGCGAAAGAGATGTTATATGAGCCAGGAGAGCGAGGAAGCGAGAACTTTGCCCTTTCAGGTCTGTATGTGAACCTTATAATTATGTTTTGCGCAATGGCTTGTGCGAATTTCCAGGACGCATTTATGGTTTGTTCGTACTATAGTATTAAGATTTACTTCTATACTAGTAAAACTATTTAAAGACGAGTCACCTCAATGTAGTCAATGCAAAATAACATTTTTAAGACATATCACTCTCGTGATTTAAAGATAAACGCACCCGTGTCTTATTCCAATGATACTTACACAATTTTTATGATCTAATGTGTAATCCCTTAAAATAAGGAGACCTGAGCCTAATAGTGGAACGGTAAGCATAGATATTATAGTCGATTCTCGACGTATAGCTCCCGAAAAAAAAACATTTTGATGAGCAATAAATTGTTATCTATCTGTAAATCAGATAGATAACTAAATTAAAAGTTCATAGAACGATGTTTTGTACATTGCTCGATAAAAAGAAGTCCGAAAAATAGTCAATTTCAAAACTATTTTCAGTTATGTCTTTTAAGTATAGATCATAATTATATTAAAATTGTGTCTCTTAAAGGTACTGTGAAGTGATTTTAATTGATGATTTCTTGATAATTAATAATTTTGTAATTAACTTTAATAACTAAAGGTCTGGGATAACCTTACCTCAAATGAGTTGCGAAATAAATGATGATAAAACATAATTACGCCAGATCTAATATATCCAATCGTTGAAATGAGTTTCTTGAATAGCCATTTTTTAAATGTTAAAATGCATAATCAAAATAACCAAGATATAATTAAATAAAATCAAATTAATTAATTATATTATCTGGTAATAAACCAATTTTACAATATGAAATTTTAATTAATTGCATTTACTGTTTCAAAGTGTTATATAATGGTTTGTTTTTAATTCAAAGATATGATAATAACATATTAACTGAAAATAATTATCGTAATTTAGTTTAGAATTACTAAAAATAATGCTTAAATAATTCGCTTTAACAAAATAATATAAAAATCGGATAATAATAACAATACATAAAAATTCTATTGATTTATAACGTTTTATATGCATGAATGTTATTTAACCTATTAAAACAGCAATTTTTATTTTCTTTATTGCTTTTGGATGTATATAATTAACTAATTTTCAACCAACGTATTATTCAGGATAATTTATTAATGAAATTAGTTATAAATTAAATATAAGTTTCTTTTCAATTTCATAATTAAATAGAGATTTAAAGAAAAAATCAATAAGTTGCCACAGATGTTACGAACTTATTATACATTCTTTTAATCTTACTATTGGTAGAAAATTGACTTTACTTGTATGGTTTATATAAAATTTTAATTCGTACTAAGGCAAATGAATGAATTGACTAAGACATAGAAATCCAGAATAAATAGTACTAACCGCCAAGGCAACACTTTAAACAATTAGAACTGATGTGTTTATTCAATGATAACACGTAATTAAATCTAAGAATATTTAATGAAACAGAAAAAACTGTAGATGGCGCTTTTTACGACAAAAATTAAAAAACACAAAATATTAATTAAATTAATTAAAAATATAACAAAATCCTTTCAAACAGTTCGCATTACCAGCAATAGTCTATGAACGTCCCCAATGGCCATTTAAATACCTCCTCCTTCGAAACTTCAGAATAACTCCATCACAGACGTCGGACTGGTCGCGTCACTGAGGTCCGTACGTTGATTTAGTATTTGCAACGCCTCGTTGGGAAGCACGTGTACGATGCCTTGGCTTTTTAGGCTTTCGGCCCCGGACGCGGGCTGTTTGGATATGAGGGCTCGTAGACGACGCGCGTCATCGTAGTCCATGTTGAGCAATTTGCAAGATTCAAGTAGTCTGGTGGAAAAAATTGATTTATATCTCACAAGGCTTAGAAACTGGTAAAAAATCGATCCAGATACAGCCTAAATAGAGTGGAACATTTTTTTTTGTTTTTTTCTAACTTTCGTAACAACCAAACGGTTGTTAATGACTTTTAAACGAATTTTTGGCACACTCTTTCAGAGCGCAGCCGTGTGATACAGCCATTTTTCATTTGCACACATGTTTATATTAGAACAGTTGTCACACAGAGAAAGTCTTTCTCGCTGAATAAACCGGTTAATGCCGATTTATAAGGTTTTTGAAGGCTTACACTTCGAACGAAAAAGTACGACTAAAGCCGGTTAGAATAGATTAAAAGCAGGTAATTTTAAACTGATTCGAAGACTTGATTTCATTAGCTCAAAGTTGGTTTTGATAATAATAACAGCCCATAAACGTCCCACTATTGGGGAACGGACCATATACTGGCCACATTTGTCCAAGGCTGCTTGGCAGGTTTGGCACATGGGTTATCTCTTATGTGCAGGTTTAATATTATTAATTTCATATTTAGTACCTGCCTATAAAAAAATATTACTTTATTTATTTATGTTCTGACCGTACACTACTACCAACGCAAAAACGTCTCGAAGCTAATTTACCTGTACAGTGATCATGTTCAATATCAAAACATAAAAGAAAGACTCATAGCACTCTATAGAAAAGGCGCTTTCTCAGTAAACATATTTATTCGTTATTCTTTGATGGTAATATTTAGCAATAACTTACTTCGGCACTTGGTTGATCTGCGAGGCCAGTTTCTTGGGCGGCGCGAACGCGGGCACCAAGTTCCTCTTCACGTCGTGCGTGAACTGAATAGTGCCGCCAGTGTTGAACCAGTTTGCCAACACCACTTCCTATGATTTTGTTATTTACAATGTTTATCAATAGGAGATAAAAATGGAGTTTATTTAGAAATTAGTTTTGGTCAATTTAAAAGTACTAATTATTTTTGTTAACAATTCTGTATTGATTAATAATTGTACCCGTGTCAGATATGGGCGCCGCGTTAAAGAATTGCGACGGCGACACGCTGGAGGTATTCAGTCGGCGGCAGCGCGTTTTAAATAACTTTATTTCAATATACTCCATCTATGATTGCTTCAAAAAATAGTTACACGAGTTGGGCACCTAAAAGTGTGAGTTACAAACCGGGAACAATAACCAGAATTAAAAGATGCGAATCCTACCTCTGTTCTTTTTGACTATCATACATCTGTTCTATATCATGCTAACAATGTAACTAACGGTTCAATCATTTTCAAATTGTCTACAAATATAAAAATAGTATGGAAATTGTTTACAACTTAACCAATGTCTTACTACCATAAGCGCCGCGGGGATGAACAAAGCAGCGAAGGCGCGGCGACCATTTCTAACCCACATATCATTTTAATTAATATATTTTCTACCTCAAATGAGCAATTTTGTGTAATATTCGAACAGCAAAATACGTTATTTTATCTTTTAAAAAAACATTAAATATTCTGTATTTTAGAAAGCGAATAATTCCAATTTCTTTTATTTTCAAAGTTTATAGTCTGTGTCTTTTACCTCGCACCCAATAATAAAGTATGACAATGATGACATTTGTTTCACGTGGAATTTACGGGGGGGAGTTGGTTCCGACATAGTGTGACAAGGGGTGGAAGGGACTTTTTTCGTGACGTAATAAGAACGGATCTGATGTTTTAATTTAATAATTTCTTAATGTAAAATTGCAACACATGTGATGTCACAGTAGTGAGAGAGTAGTCTCACGAATGTGACCAGCTCTGACGAGGATGGGGGAGGGGCAAAATTATGAAATTCTTGTGACGTAATTTGTGCATTGCCCCAAAGTGAATTAAACGTTTGAACGAGGATATAGCGATATTAATAGCGCACCTCAAAAATGTGTTTATCGACGATGTCGGCGAGATATGCCCGCAGTTTGGCGGTGAGCGAGGGCGCCAGGAACGCCGACGCGGCGGACAACCGCGCGCAGAGGCCCGACAGCGGCCCGCAGAGCGACGCCGATATACTCAGCGCCATGGTCTCAACTATCAGTAGAGCGTGCCACCTGGACAATATTTTTAAAGCACAAATAAAAATTGTGTGTCAGCTCCGATGCACGACCGGAGTTTACTTCTTAAGTACGTATATTTCACTTATTACGTTTATTTTCATATTATTTATACAGTTGCTCTTAATTATAATTTTTAATTAAATCTTGGTTCAGCAATGGTTATGTGTCTCCGTGTTCGGTTCGTAGAAGGGGGCGAGGAGCTCGGTGATAAGTCACCTGTCATTATTGTCAAACAATACTGACAGTGACGTTTTATTGTACAGATTAAATACTGTTAGTACACGATTCGTCTATTTGCTTCAAGAACTTGATAAGTCCGACAAATCATTCTTTTACTTGATAATTAAAATCGCCGTTTCCGATACTAATATTCTAAAAAACATGGTATCTTTTGAAAATATATTGTAGATTGTATTATTTACAAATTGTTGTTTATGTGAGGATATAGATAAAGTTTCTTTCTTTTCTCTTTTAAAACTGTATAGAATTATGTAAATATGAGAGATGATAATTGACTTTAGAGTCCGAAGTAATAATTCTTCACGAGTCTGTTGAAAATCTGAAGAGATTGTGTTTCGTTGTGAAAGTAAATAAATAAATATTATTATTACACACTTTTGAGTTTTATAATTCCGCAATCCTGCTTTGAATTCGAACAGGATGTGTTCAGCCAGCGCAGTCAGGCCCGCGTCCCGCAGCCTGGCGAGCAGCGCGGGCGCCTCGGCGAACACTCCCGCTTCCTCCTCAAACTCTTCGCCTGGCAGGGGCTCAGTTACTGCCAAATTCGCTATTGGCGACGTCTGCAAATATCATCACCCTCATTCTGATAGCTTCTATCTATTAATCTATCTATACGAATAGATAAAATTGAAGTGTCTGTTTGTAATATCAGATGTAAAAAAACAGGAGAGAGATAGAAAATAATTCGGACCAGGAAATTCCGAAAATGGAATTTTTAGTTTTTTTTCTGTCTGGATGTTCCGGCTAATATCTAAAATAGCTGGACCGATTTTCACGAGACTTTCACTGGCAGATAACTGATGTTACAAGGAGTAACTTAGGCTACTTCTAAAATTAGGTTTCCGCGAATAAAAATAAAATTGAAGTGTCTATTTGTAATATCAGGTGAAAAAAATTAGGGGAGATAGATAAAACGGACCAGGAAATTCCGCAAATGGAATATTTAGAATTTTTATCTGTTTGTCTGGGTGTTCCGCTTAATATCTGAAATAGCTGGACCGATTTTGACGGGACTTTCACTGGCAGATAGCTGATGTTATAAGGAGTAACTTAGGCTACTTCTTAAATTAGGTTTCCGCGAAAAAGAAATCACGCGGACGAAGTCGCGGGCACAGCTATTATATACTAATAATATAAAAAATTAATTAAAACTACGTTTTAACAGTTTTAAACGTGGTATATTATTCGATTATTATTTTAGACGTTTCGGCCAATAATCAGTAGTAGTGATCACAGTGATAGGGTATTTGCCCGTCTGGATAGCTACCACTCCTGTCTAAAGTATGCTGTCATAACAACCTTGAGTTGTGTTCCGGTATTAATGGCCAGGTTCCAGTCCCTCTTAAAAGAGCAGCAGCGCATTTGTTGCACCTTTGGTGTTTCAAATGTTCATAGGCGATGGAGAACCGCTTTCCACCATGTAGAGTCTGCCTGTCTGCTGAACTCATGCTATTAAAAAAGGACACTTCAATTCTTTTAGCATAGATTATATCAATAATGATAGAAATAAACCCTGTTTACATTTAGGTGTTGGAACAGTAAAATAATTAAGAAGAACACTTACGATATCAAATTGTGTTATTTCATTAATCATTGAATTCCTTCGAGACACCTCATTCAAAGCCATTTTCTTAGCTTGAACTGCTACTTCCTTCAACGAGATCACGTCATCTGTTTCACCTGCAAATAACCGTGATACAATATATTTTTGTATAAAACAAACAATTCTATGATGAATAATATAATACATATAATATAATAACAGCCCATAAACGTCCCACTGCTGGGCTCGGGCCTCCCACTATAGGGGAACGGACAGTACATCCGCCACGTTTGTCCAAGGCGGCTTGGCAGGTTTGACACATGGGTTATCTCGATGTGCAGGTTTCATCACGATGTTTTCCTGAACCGCTGTTAGCACATGATAATTGTAGCAACATGCACATTAGGTCAGAAAACTGGCTAAGTGGTGCATGCGTTCCGGCCAGGATCGAACCCGCGCACTTTGAGTTTGGGACGCCTTCGCTAGCCATTACGCTACCACGACTTCACAATTGTATGATTATCAAAGGCGAAACATGTACTGCAGTCTGTATCACTTAGCATAACATATTGTAAACATTTCTGTTTAAAAAACAAATTACTTTCTTCAAAGGATGATTGCCCATTTTGCTAGCAGACTTGGGCCCAATATAAAATTTCACCACAGGTTATGATATTTGCACTATTTTATAGGAAATTGAACTAATTATCATATTCTGCAAAATACTTAAACACTATAACTAGGTTTAAGGTAAATATTTTTTCGCAAATACAAATTCAAAGTTACACACATACACACTATGGTTTTGCTGCACCGAGCCTTCGTAGATTTAATCTGTTTTGTATGTAAAAAGTTTGCTTTTTGTGGCCACGGCGGTGGCATTATACTCATTAGCAAAATATGACGTAATTTCTATAACGAGTCAAATGGCGTATTATTTATTATTCAAAATTTATTTAAACTATTTCTATTTATGACATTTCAAAAATACGATCTTAACACGTTATTTTAACGCCCGCTATGTTATATGAACTTTGTTTTAGAATATATATTGTGAAACGTGCCAATTACCCAATTGTGAGAAAATGGAAAAAATGGGTAAGTCGGGTTGCAAAAAACGCTATATTTTATTTATTTATTTTAGTCAAATAACGATATGAACTTATATATCTTATATAATATATATTACTAACTTATATATATAACTTATTATAACGTTTTACTATGATAAACTAAAAAATAATATAAGATTTTAGAAAGATATTTGGTTAAGGTTCATCCTTTGTCAGAGTGGACCCGTAATGGGCAAAGTTCTTTATCAATACCTGCCCTCGACGATTTTCTAGACTTATCATCGTCAGTGTACTCGTCATCGTCGTCAGAACTCGATGAAGATGAGGAGTTCTCATCGTGGTGTTGTTGCTGGGTGAAATGTTGAAACTGCCGCCTGTAGTAGTGTAGTTGCAGGTAATGCTGCCAAATTATAACAATTATTTTAAGTATCTAACGGCGATTAACTTTGCGTCGATGTTGTGCCAAGAATGGAAAATGCGAACGGTTTAAGTTTTATTATTAGTGATTTATAATATAATAAAATTCTAAACAAGCCGTGTCTGTACACTGAAGCTATTTAAAAACAAACAACTGGAATAGACTATTATAAACGCTGGAGAACACGATGCAATTTTTTTTATATTTCTTGTCTGTTTGTTCGGGATTTACGTAAAAACTACTAGACAGACTTCGATGTGTTTATTGCTGATCGACAGTACACTTAAAATCTGCGCTTCTTTTTATCCCGGGAATCCTGCGGGAATTTTAAGTCAAGCGTGGACGAAGTCGCAGGCATATTCTAGTCTATAATATAGTCTTAATAGAAATAAATCATGTGTGAAATACTTAGACGAATAAAGGTATAGACGGAGTCAACGTGAACAAAATTGGCAAATTAAGTGAAGCGTTTCTTTAAAACTTGTGTGCACAAAGTATGTAGTTTAGTTTAGTATACACAAGGTTTGCGTTTGTGTGGTCAACAGTAATGTATCCACTAGAAACTAATTCATCTTTATCTGTACTAATTCCATTATTTGTTACTGAGATCTCGTAACGCACTGCAGCGCGATCAGTTTCCTATTCCACAATCAGCATCCTTTAGCCAACTTCACGTTGATGGTCCAACTAAATCTATATAACATGGTTATTATGGAAATAAATGATAAGTTAAATAACAATAATATGTATTTAGAGTTCGCGTACGTGTCCTAATACAATTTAAAATAACATTATATTATCTATGGGCTTCTCCTTATTTACTTTGCCTGACGGATAAATAAACATGACGTTTTTGATAAAATGGCTACAAACGAACACAAAAAGAAATACAACTCACAAGACAATGTGCCCACTGTAGCAACACAGTGCGGGTGTGATGTGCTGCGTTGATGATAGCTGTCAGGGGATGGCACTTGGGCCCGGGGAAAAGGAACGACTCCACTGTCAACGACTCTAAAGCGGCACTCAATAGCTGAGTCAAACGAACACGCCACTCCTCCACCAGCTCTAGTTGGAGTTCCAGGAACTGTAAACTGAAATCGACCACATTGTCCGTTAAAATATTCTTCAAATTATCACAATTATTATTAAAAAATATTGTATGTTAGAATAGTAAATAATTATAATAATCTCAGTACCTTAAGTGTTGTCTTGATGGTTAGTTCCACTTTGTTTCGTTAGATATCAGTAGTATCGATTCAAAGTAATTTTAGGTGCATAATATTGTTACGTGCGAGCGGGGGTACGCACTCAAGATTGGAAGGAAACGCCAGTTTTTAACTAAACGCTTTTATTAACTTACACAGCCGTACGTGATTCCTCTCCGCAGGGTTGCCCCTACATGCACAACTAACGACGCACTGTCCCGACGATAAGAAGACTCACAATACCGTCGCCGATATTGCGTAGACCACCTCCTGCTACTGCAGTGCTCATCTCCGAATTTACCGCGTGTAGCTCGCTTCTGGATCTTCTCTTAAACGACGCTACACTCCTCCTTCACTGAACTGTCCACTAAATTCACCACTAATCTCGTCACTGTCTTCTATAACACTTCTCTTCCAACTCTTTCGTATCACACTTGTCGCTTCGCTGTCTTGAACTGAGCTCCACGTAGCCTTACGCTGCTTATATACCCGGAAGAATCTTCTGGAACCCATAATTTCGATCTTCTTTTATCTACTATCTATCCCTTTCTAAACATCTATCTATTTCTGTCTTTTCCTTCCCGAAACTTCTATTCTAGAACTTTCGCTCATCATCTATCCCTTTCTAAAATGTATCTGTCCTTGTTTTTTTCTTCCAGAATCCTCTACCTTTTTCTAATACTTCTTAAACCAACTAGATTGTTCCACCATCACTCGCCACAATATGTATAGGAATTTATTGATTTTATTGTAGGATAAGTACAGGATGGCAAAATAAAGTAGAAAATAATAGGGCCGACACTTTCGCAAAATTGTCCAAACTCTGGCAACTTGATATTAAGTCAAGAGTAATTTCGATACTTACTAGTGATTTTTGTACGACATCAACAATCGTTCAAGTATCAAGTAGCTTTAGTTTAGTATGATGTTTACTTTAATAATAATGACTATAATTTTGTAAGCAGCTTTACCTTGTGGTAGGAAACAATTATTTGATTAAAAGAAGGTTAACTAACCATTACAAACCTAAAATGTCGGCTGTTGTTTGGTAATATCGTCGAATTATAACGAAAATTTTGCTTCCATTTCTACTAGACATCCTTGATAAATTTTAAAAATTATTGCTCACATGAACGTTACATTATTTATGTAATTATACTAAAACAATACTACATAATTTTACATATATCTATTGAAAACAAAAACATTGAATGAATATTATATAGGTGAAAAAAATAAAATTCAATACATTAATTGTGATGCCTAATAAACGCATGCGGTACACAAAAGGCGATGTGAAACAAAACTTTGCGCTCCAACTCGATTTTGTGAGGTATCTGTATGACACAAAAGTAATTAATTTAAAATAAATCAAACGATTGTATAATTTTAAACCAATTTCTCGTTATAATCGGTTAACTTTGTTAACGATTTAGAGGTTTCAATCCCAAAATATGTTTTGTTATGAGAACTGTCAAATCAGGCCTATTATGTTATTATTAAATAGAATAAGTGTTAGAATTACATTTTTATTACGTATTTGTCATTAGATTAGACAAGTCCTGTAGTGGAGACCTCGTCTCAGGAAACAGTGCAACCTTCAGCCCTACGACTTGGTGTATAGGATAAGGTCGCCAATAGGGGCTCGCTGGATAAAGAAAGCAGAGCGCCGTTGTTATATGGCGTACTATATCTAGCATTGAACTATAAATGTTTGACGAATAAATGAAACATACCGGTGTCCAGGTTGTGGTAACACTGCGTATCTGTCTTCTATAGTCTTGAGTAAGGCGATGAACCAATCAGCACCCCTCGGCACCCACAACACGGAGCCCACGGCGGCGCCCACACCGGAAGCCACCGCCTCACTCCACTGCTCGCTGCCCAACGTCTCATCCATCTTCGACAGCGCATCTAAGATACGCATAATCCCTATCCTTATTAATATTATAAATGCGAAAGTAACTCTGTCTGTCTGTTCCGTTTTCACGGAAAAACTACTGGATCGAATTGGCTGAAACTGAAACTCAGTATATATACTTAGTTTGGTCATAAATACTGTTACAATTAAAAAGAAACAAAATATTACATTTGAATTTGGAATCTGTCATTTTTATATGATTGTTCATTGTGTTTTCTCATTTTGGCGCCAATACATTGTACAACATTTTGCGATATTAAAACGGAGTGGGGCAATAAAGAGAACCGAATCGCTGTGATTGCATTACACAAAGTAGGTGTGGAGCCAAATGCAATTTTTAAAACTCTCCATACGCTTGGTATTAGTCAAATGTTTGTGTACCGGGCTATTAATAGGTACAATGAGACCTCCTCTGTTTGTAACAGAAAAAGATCTGGCCGTCCACGTAGTGTTCGTACGAAAAAGGTGGTCAAAGCAGTAAGGGAAAGAATTCGAAGAAATCCTGTCCGAAAGCAAAAGATTTTATCTCGGGAGATGAAGATATCACCTAGAACCATGTCGCGTATTTTAAAAGATGACTTAGGACTTGCAGCCTATAAGAGACGCACTGGTCATTTCTTAACTCATAATTTAAAAAAGAATAGGGTGGTAAAATCGAAACAACTATTGAAGCGGTACGCAAAGGGAGGTCAGAGAAAAATTTTGTTTACAGATGAGAATATTTTTACAATTGAGCAACATTTTAACAAACAAAATGACCGTATTTATGCTCAAAGCTCTAAGGAAGCTTCTCAAGTAGTCGACAGAGTGCAACATGGGCATTATCCGTCTTCAGTGATGGTTTGGTGGGGTGTTAGCTATGAAGAAGTGACTGAGCCATATTTTTGTGAAAAAGGTATCAAAACATCGGCACAAGTGTATCAAGATACCATTCTTGAGAAGGTAGTTAAGCCTCTTAACAACACCATGTTCAATAACCAAGAATGGTCCTTCCAGCAAGACTCGGCGCCGGGTCATAAAGCTCGGTCCACACAGTCTTGGTTGGAAACGAACGTTTCGGACTTCATCAGAGCTGAAGACTGGCCCTCGTCTGGTCCCGATCTTAATCCGCTGGATTATGATTTATGGTCAGTTTTAGAGAAAACAGCTTGCTCTAAACGCCATGATAATTTGGAGTCCCTAAAACAATCCATACGATTGGCAGTGAAGTATTTTTTCCCATGGAAAGAGTGCGTGCTTCTATTGATAACAGGCCTCAACGTTTAAAGGACTGTATTGCAGCCAATGGAAGACAACTTCGAATAAGCTTTTTATATTTTAAATTGTTTTATATTTATGTATTAAACTAACACACTGTAAAACTTATAAATTTTATTAGCAATACAAAAAAAAATTTTCTTTGTTACAATATTTATGGCAAGACTAGGTATATACATATACATACATACACACACACACACATATATATATATATATATATATGTATGTGTGTGTGTGTGTGTGTGTGTGTGTGTGTGTGTGTGTGTGTGTGTGTGTGTGTGTGTGTGTGTGTGTGTGTGTGTGTGTGTGTGTGTGTGTGTGTGTGTGTGTGTGTGTGTGTGTGTGTGTGTGTGTGTGTGTGTGTGTGTGTGTGTGTGTGTGTGTGTGTGTGTGTGTGTGTGTGTGTGTGTGTGTGTATACTTTCGATACCGAGAATGTACATTGGATGCTTTTTATCTCGAAAAATGGGATAGTTTCTGGGATAAAAATATATTTGTCTCTCTGTTTGTTATGCTTTTACGGAAACACTACTGGACCGATTTGGCTAAAAATCGGTATATATGTAATTTTAATACCGAGGGTGGATAAGGGATACTTTTTATCCCCGACAATAGGATAGATTTATGTAAAGGTTATCCCAAAAAGTAGGATAGGTATTTTTGTGATTTGCCATTTTCGTCATTTTGGTTAATTTGGGCGATTTGGTCGATGTGGTCGGTGTGTTCGATTTGGTCATTTAGGTGTACATATGTAGTTTTAATACCGAAATATGGCATAGATACTTTTCATCCGGGAGATGGGATAGTTTGCGATATAAAACGAAATGAATCTTCCGGGGCAAATAGCAGTAACATATAAAAATTTAATACAATGTAACCACTCTAAACGGCACGCCCACAGGTTGACCCGCGGCGTAGCCGCGTGGTAAACTCTGGTTTCATTATAAAATTACTTAAGACTTTGAGAATAATGGGTTCTTTAAAAGTTTTTGATCAGTGTCAGAAACACGGTTGATTGGCATCAATTTTTTACTAACTGTAGATTATTTTAAAATCTGTGAATGGGGGATCGAAATTTCACGACAAATTATGGATAGTCTAAGACCATTTTCGTGTAGCCGTAATGGTTAAGGTATATAATAGTAAGGTATATAAGTAGGGATGGGCCGAACGTGGTTTGAACCGAATACGAACTTCGGCCGAACATTCGGTTAAAACAAAAGATTCGGCCGAACTTCGGTTTGATTTCGCCACGCTTTCTCAAGAGCAACACGTTGTGACTTGTTGACGTCGAGACTTGATAACGCCGTAAATTTTATATATGAGTAGGTGGATAAAAGAATACACTTTTAGACCTTTGATTGAAACAAAATCACCATTTCATAATTCTAAATTCATAATTTTTAATTCGTAAAAAGTGATTTCAATCAAAATTAAAGTTGTAATTGCTGATGTCCCTTAGACTTGTTTTTTTAAATTTTATTCAAGCTACGCATTATAATTAAGCAGTTGCACTATTTACTGATGTTTCTTAAGGATGAGGAATAATAAGTTTATTTTATTTTCGTTTTAATTTGATGTCTATTTCTTAATCAAGAACTAATTTTATTTGTTTTTTATCACATTGCACGTTAAAGTTTACATGTTCCTAACTAAAATAAATGATCATGTGTACATAGATGCCAATTTTTATATTACGGTTATGATATATATGATTTCTATTAACTTCAGACAAAATAGTGCAAGTAGGTATTTTACTTTTTTCTTGCACCGAATTTCGGCCGAATGCCGAAGTTCGGATCAAGCTTCCGAAATTCGGTTAAACCGAATGTAAAACGAATTTCGGCCCATCCCTATATATAAGGTATATTTCTAAGTGAGACTCCGGCCATAATTATATCCGGAACATTCCCTAGTTGTAGAATTCTTAAAATAATTAGTGGACTATTGTAATTATGATTAGCTTTATTTCGATCACACTACACGTATTATACGCGGCAAAGGTAGGCGATATATTGTTTTATGCATGGGTAAACGTTGCCAGACTGATGTGTGATCACGGCGTTGGCGGCTCCTCTCCTAGCATAGCAGAATTGATTAGGCTCAAACAATAATCCCTATTAATATTATAAATGCGACAGTAACTCTGTCCGCTTTCACGGAAAACTACTGAACCGATTTGGCTGAAACTCAATATATATATTTTCGATGCCGAGGATGAACATAGGATACTTTGTATCCCGAAAAATGGAATAGTTTCCTTGATAAAAAAATGTTTTTATTTCTGTTTCTTATGCTCTTAAGGAAAAAATATTGGACCGATTTAGCTGTCAGGGATACTTTTCATCCCGAATAATAGTATAGATTTATGTAAAGGTTATCCCAGAAAGTGGGATAGGTTTTTTTGTGATCTGCCATTTTGGACATTTTGGTTATTTCGGTCATTTTTGTCACTTATATAGTTTACAGATAGATAGACAGGGGATTCTATTTAGTACAATGTAACCTGTATTAACGCCTGCTCTTTAAACAAGAGGCACGCACTAGAGGTCGATCCGCGGCCCAGCCACGGGTTCGGCTCATTGTGTTATTTTAAATGTTTTCTAAATCCTGAAATCGCGGTCAGATCTAGAATACCAGTATTTCGCCGGCCAAATCGATGTCATTTAGTATGCGACACCAAACACATACACATGCTGATTGATGCTGCTAATGTCACATGTTTGAAAGATTTATTCGTTTTGCAGTGAAATGGCGCACGTCACCAGCCAACACTGTAATCTATCAAACTGAACGTACTTTTATGTAAGCATAATATTTTTTGGATAAGGGTTTAAATTTTAATTTAAAATTAAATCTACATACAAAAACACATTGTATCGTAATCGAGTTAAGAAGGTTATCGTAATTTCCTGATTAATATCCGTACTTACATGGGAAAAGAATATTATGAATGAGAATCGCTTTTCCATGTTGTAAGAAAAAAGACGGATGTAGACCTAGTCTTACACACTGCAATTTTTGATAAAGTAAGCTTTTATAAACCTCTGCTACCCCTGCATTGTCTTTAACTAACCTAATAATAAAGAAATTATGCAGATTTAGCCAAGATATTCGAGATGCGACATTGTTAGTGACATTAAACATCAACCGATAACTCATATACCACCTCAAGTGTCGATAACATAACTGCCATGCACCCAAAATATTTGGATATATAAATTCCTACTTCAAAAAAACAAAAATTAAATAAAAACTGTTTTTAGGGTTTATTTTCTTCATTATATTTAATTTTTTTTATAAAAAATGATAAATTTTAAATATAAGTGAAGTTAGAATGTTAAGTGTTTAAATATATTTATAATATTTGTACCATATAAATATCATTAGAAACATATCTAAATTTAAATTGTGTGTGATTTAGTATTTGTTAAATTTAAGGATATACATAATTTATAAGATTAAAATATTAGTGAAAATATTTAAACCAAATAAGTATGCACCTTTATGATATAAATAAAAAAAAAATTGTACGCCCAACCGGCAAAAAACATGTGCTGTGTATAAAATAACAAGACCTATTGTATAACCATGTTTTTATGCAATAAATTATTTGATTTGATTATAAATCTGCAGACAAACACACAACGGACCACTCTGGGGCCGATCCCAGACACCCAGACCATAGTAAATAACGAAGAAAATACGTTTCCGAAATTTACTATACCAGGAATCGAACCCGGAGCCTTTGCATTGCAGTGAGGTAAGCCGGCAAAGGCTTAGCCCGCTCAATCACAGAGGCCGTCTATGTATGTAATGTCGATAGAATATACATAACCGATAGAAAAACTCGGAGTTTACTATGGGTACGACAGTTAAGACCTAAACATTTACCAAATTAGGCGACGGAACCACAGTGTCGAAACGTCGATGTACCAGTAGGTATATCAGTATACCTCTCACACTAATGTAACTTATCATTAAAGCGTTATTTTTAACGTCATAAATAAGGCGCATTTGGACACAGTAACTAACACTAGCATTATACCCTTTCCAAGTATTTATTTTACTTTTGACAGCTCGATGACGGATCAATTAGTAATGCCCTAATGCATTACCGACTCAATTTGTTATAAAAAAACGACTTCATTTATAAATAAGTTTTAATCAATTTAACTTATGTATATTTTTGCTAAAAAATACTATATCTATATATATAAAAATCAATTGCTGTTCGTTAGTCTCGCTAAAACTCGAGAACGGCTGGATGATTTGGAGAATTTTGGTTTTGAATTATTTCTGGAAGTCCAGGGAAGGTTTAAAAGGTGAGTAAATACGAAAAATGATTCTGAGGCGGTACGAAGTTTGCCAGGTCAGCTAGTTGTGTAATAAATATATCCACATTTCTATTAATATATTTTACATATATTTAATAAGCCCTTTTTGTAATAAAGTAAAAAAAATTAATAAAGTAGAACATCTTCAAATTAATTACTTTCGATTTATTTACATAGTGTCGATGGTTTAATATTCTGTGTGTTACATGACTCACAGAACATCACTATTACGTCACCCACAACAATAAAGTACGACAATTATGTCCTTTGTTTCATGTGGGCTTTGCTGTCAAGAAATGTGCAACTTGATAGACGCGTAAACGTCGAAAGTAAATTAAATGCTTGGCAACAGTATAACGCAGGTAAAACAGGAGCATAACACTAAACACAGCGATTGTCAATAGCGGATCCCTCGTTTCACAACAAGGATACACGAGTAAAACTTACAGTTCAAAGTGGGCCTATTTCTTCAGATGATCAATAGATGTCGCTGTATTGTTTTGTAGCACGGTAGAAGTTGAAAATAAAGTTTTATACTAATAATGTTGAACATACCGATGTAATAACGAAATCGGTTCAGTAGTTTAAAATATTTTTAAGTGGTGACTATAGAGCTCGCTTGCGTGCACTATATGGAGCCTGTGTTTGATAAGTTATACCCTCTCCGTTTCCAAATTCCAAACATTTATTTTAGTTTTGACAGCTCGATGACGGGTCAATTAGTAATGTCCTAATTCGTTACGGACTCGGTTTGTAATGAAAATCGATTTCATTTATAAATAAATTTGACCTATCTATATATTTTTGCTAAAAATACTATATCGTGTATTAAATAAATCCACATTTCAATTAACAAATTTTACATATATTACGTTATTTTTGTAATAAAGTAAAATGTGTTTTATTTTCAAATCAATTACTTTCGATCTGTTTACGTACAGTGTCGATGGTTTAATATTCTGTGTGTTACATGACTCATAGAACATCACTATTACGTCACCCACAACAATAAAGCACGACAATCATGTCATTTGTTTCATGTGGGCTTTACTGTCAAGAAATGTGTACGTCGATAGACGTGCAAACGTCAAAAGTAAAATAAACTCTTGGCAACAGTATAATGCAGGTAAAGCAGGAGCATAAGACTAAACATAGCGAGTGTCAATAGCGAATCACTCGTTTTACAGCTAGGATACACGAGTAAAACTTAGTTAAAAGTAGCCATATTTCTTCAGATAATCAATAGATGCCGCTGTATTGTTTTATAGCACGGTAGAAGTTGAAAATAAAGTTTTATACTAATAATGTTGAACATACCGATGTAATAACGAAATCGGTTCAGTAGTTTAAAATATTTTTAAGTGGTGACTATAGAGCTCGCTTGCGTGCACTATATGGAGCCTGTGTTTGATAAGTTATACCCTTTCCGTTTCCAAATTCCAAACATTTATTTTAGTTTTGACAGCTCGATGACGGGTCAATTAGTAATGTCCTAATTCGTTACTGACTCGGTTTGTAATGAAAATCGATTTCATTTATAAATAAGTTTTTGAATTATCTAATCTATATATTTTTGCTAAAAATACTATATCGTGTATTAAATAAATCCACATTTCAATTAACAAATTTTACATATATTACGCTATTTTTGTAATAAAGTAGAATGTGTTTTATTTTCAAATCAATTACTTTCGATTTGTTTACGTACAGTGTCGATGGTTTAATATTCTGTGTTACATGACTCATAGAACATCACTATTACGTCACCCACAACAATAAAGCACGACAATCATGTCATTTGTTTCATGTGGGCTTTACTGTCAAGAAATGTGTACGTCGATAGACGTGCAAACGTCAAAAGTAAAATAAACTCTTGGCAACAGTATAATGCAGGTAAAGCAGGAGCATAAGACTAAACATAGCGAGTGTCAATAGCGAATCACTCGTTTTACAGCTAGGATACACGAGTAAAACTTAGTTAAAAGTAGCCATATTTCTTCAGATAATCAATAGATGCCGCTGTATTGTTTTATAGCACGGTAGAAGTTGAAAATAAAGTTTTATACTAATAATGTTGAACATACCGATGTAATAACGAAATCGGTTCAGTAGTTTAAAATATTTTTAAGTGGTGACTATAGAGCTCGCTTGCTTGCACTATATGGAGCCTGTGTTTGATAAGTTATACCCTTTCCGTTTCCAAATTCCAAACATTTATTTCAGTTTTGACAGCTCAATGACGGGTCAATTAGTAATGTCCTAATTCGTTACTGACTCGGTTTGTAATGAAAATCAATTTCATTTATAAATAAGTTTTAATAAATTTGACTAATCTATATATTTTTGCTAAAAATACTATATCGTGTATTAAATAAATCCACATTTCAATTAACAAATTTTACATATATTACGTTATTTTTGTAATAAAGTAGAATGTGTTTTATTTTCAAATCAATTACTTTCGATTTGTTTACGTACAGTGTCGATGGTTTAATATTCTGTGTTACATGACTCATAGAACATCACTATTACGTCACCCACAACAATAAAGTACGACAATCATGTCATTTGTTTCATGTGGGCTTTACTGTCAAGAAATGTGTACGTCGATAGCCATGCAAACGTCAAAAGTAAAATAAACTCTTGGCAACAGTATAATGCAGGTAAAGCAGGAGCATAAGACTAAACATAGCGAGTGTCAATAGCGAATCACTCGTTTTACAGCTGGGATACACGAGTAAAACTTACAGCAGTTATAAGGCCGGGCTAACAGTGGCTCTAATTCTTCAGATGACCAACAGATGTCGCTGTACTATTTTATAGCACAGTAAAATTTGAAAATAAAGTTTTATACTAATAATATTGAACAAACCAACATATCGTGAAATCCGTTCAGTAGTTTAAAATATTTTTGTATGGTGACTATAGAGCTCGCTTGCGCGCACTATATGTAGCCTGTGTTTGAAAAGTTATACCATTTCTGACAGAAAGGAGAAAATAAATACTCGGAAACTGAAAGTTTCCGTTTCCAAGCATTTATTTTAGTTAGAAATCGGCCCACTAGTTTTTACGCGAATACCGAACAAAGAGGCAAACAGACAAAAAATCTAAAAAAATGCATCGTGTACTCCGTCATTTATATAGTGTATTCCAGTTGTTGTTTTTAATATCTTCAAAGTACACACATGGCATGTTTAGAATTTTATAATATTATAGATAGAAGTATCCACCCTCTCCATTTCTATACCTAATTAAAATGTATTACTTTTTATACTAAGACCTGCCCTGTATTTCATTGCATCACAATATTTGCAATAATTAATTAAGTATTGAGTAATGAGCACTTACATTTCTTTTCAACGGCCAACCATCGCACAAAAGTCTCAGCTTTGGTCAATACTGCAAGTACACTGTTCACATCTTTGCCAGTGATGGTAATTAATTCCCGATTGAAGCCCAAAGTTTCATCCACAGCGTGGGCAAAGGCCGCGTCGACGTCCACTATTTCACCCTTGGTGCCTTGTGTGTGGTATATTGCTAGAACATTGTGCAGTCTCTCTGCTGCTAAAGCCACCAGACCAGCATTGAATTCATCCTAAAATGTATTTTTTTTTAATTATACTATCAGTTATATAATTATGTAGATGGTTAATATTTTTTGGCTAACCGCTTTTTTACTGATTCTCCATATTTATAAAATTAAATTCTTTACCTCAAAAGAAGATTGCTATATAGATTTATCATATTAATATTTCAAACTAAACATAACTACATTTCTGTTTTGCCCATATTTATATTTACTTATAACATGCCTATATCAAAGATATATACATCTACATATACACTAGTTATGAAGATAAATGTTGCTGAGGAGATGGTTGCGCAAATTCTTCTCGTTTAACAGTAACTAAAATTGCTTTGGAAGCAGCGATAAAACCATGACTTTCAATAAGTAATATGTAAGATTCCATTTTGAAATAAATACATTCATTTTTAAAGAAAAAGGTTTCATTTGTGACAACTGTTTCACAGTTGTCACAAAAGAAACCTTTGATATATCGAGTTAGGTCTGAGTAGTTAACCGTTTATATATTATAATCAATAAATTAAATCAAAAAATCTGCCTAAGCAGTTAATGCTCTCCAGTGAGGATTCAAACCTAAGTCATTGAAATAAGAAGCGAAATGAGGCATTAAACTCCTGCAAGTTTTTAAAACTGAAGAGAAGAGATCACTTACAACAGCCCTGACATTTTTCAACTCAAGTTTCTCGGCCACTGGTTGGACATGGTTGTTCACAAAAGCCTGGTTATCTCTAATCCACGTCAATGTTTGTGTGAGGAACCACTCAGGGCGATCTATGCGCGCCGTTTGCCTTGAACCCGTGAAGTGGAATGTAAAACGTTTTTTTAATGGACGAAGTAATATACGTACTGGTAGACAGGGGTTTTGTTCTGCAAAAAAATAATCTATATCATAAAATTTAAATGTCTGTCGGTATTACCAAAAATTTAAATGAAAACTATTTTTTTTTGCAATGCCTAATCATAAAGAACCTATTTTAGAATGTTTGTCTGTATGAACGTTTTCTGGAATAAGCTCCAAAATGGAGCAATTTCAACAGATTGAAAACAATAAAAATTTTAGTTATTATTTTTATTGACATTGTAACTCCAGCAAATAAAACAAGGAGATTTTTTTACAATGAAAAGAAACGGCACCCGGACAAACATAGGCACAAAGAAACACATATATCGCGGTGCGACGCGGACCGAAGACTACTTTTGCGTGCGCGGACGACAGCCGACGTCACCCACCC
Source organism: Dendrolimus houi (assembly GCA_039645545.1). Lineage (NCBI taxonomy): Eukaryota > Metazoa > Arthropoda > Insecta > Lepidoptera > Lasiocampidae > Dendrolimus > Dendrolimus houi. The sequence continues at coordinate 14,010,358 of CM077129.1, forward strand.
CCGCATCCTGCTCAACACCCTCTGTTGCCTTACGCGCGCCCTCCGCCGCCCCTCTTCGCCATTTATTTACAATATAAATCAAATATTAAATAAATATTATAACGCGTCGCTAACAGACATTAAAAACATGTTCTCTAATGGAACTTAGTTTGAAAAAAGACTTGAATTTTAAGTGGAGAGGGTGCTCCTTGGCAAGCAAACCTTCTATGAAAGCTAATTAATACACGTGTAACAACTCTGAAAAAAATATTCATTTATTTTTAATACTACATTTAAATGTAAATTTAAAAAAACCTTATATCGTTATACATACAGAAAAACATGTTTTAAATAATAAAAACCATTTTCCAGACACAACCGTGACAGCCGGGGCTACTGTCGCACATCAGGAGGCTCTGGAACGCCGCAAAAATGTGTCCATTGGTAATGGGTACATATTTGTAGCTTTCGGGGTTGGGACCCTGGGGCCGTGGGAGATTGGAGCTCATCACCTCTATCGAGACCTCTCAACGCGTCTAATTTAGGTCTCAGTAACCAAAAGGCTGGCTTGCACCTAGGACAACGCATCAGCGTTGCCATCCAACGTAGAAATGCGGCCAGCATTTTGGGCACGCTCCCCGCCGACAGCGCTCTGTAGTCTAGTTTTTACCTGTAGATTATGTTATTTTGTAAGTATAGCTATAGTATAGTATAATTTGAGTTTATATTAATTTATTTAGAGCTTAGTTTATTTTTAGTAGTTAATTGTATTTGTTTTAAGTTAGGTTAGCTAATAGTATTACTATGTTTATTCCGGAAAATCGCTAATGAAATAAAGTATTGTATGTTATGTATCTATTTGTATTCAGACACAAAATCAGGTATAAAAAGTATCGTGGTACTTCCTTATATCAAATCAAATCAAATAATTTATGTGCATAAAACCATGTTAAAGAAATACATTAGATGACAATATGTTATTTTATGTTTTTGCGATTTCAGGCATGCAATTGATGCAAATAGTATTTAAAAGTTGAAAATGTTTAAATGTATGTAAATATATCAATTACAGACTTATTCCATATAAAATACGATGTCAAAAATGTAAAAATGAATAATAAAAATTTGTCAAACATAAAAACATCTTATTTTTGCTTTTTGACTTATATACTTTTACTACTAAAGCAAAAATAAGAATTTTTTATTTTTATAAATTAAGTATTTAAGAAGAAATACCTCATTAATATTACCATCTAATCTAAAATGACTAATAAGTAATTTAAATTTTACCTAAATTAACTAAGACTATTCATACTAAGAAAGTGTCCATTGACACTTTTCTTATTGTCTCTATTAAGGTGAAGACACTTTGTCCATGTATTCTTTATTAACAGCTAGCACATTACACTACACTTTTGTTTTGTTTATAGCACTAGTTCAAATGGTATTGTCCTTTTGAGCCTTCTCGTTATGTCCGTGTTGTCGAGGAGCTGGATCGCCTCGACATTCACATGATTATGAAGCAGATGCTCGTGGGCTTTCGCGTACTTCCTAATAATGCTGGTGACAAACTCCACTTTCAGGATCCGATGGAGGTCGCCCGATCTAACGTACCATGGCGCGTTTACAATGCCTTTCAGTACTTTATTTCGGAAGCGTTGTATGATTTCTATAATACTTGGTTTGATACAGCCCCACAACTGTACGCCAACAGGTCCAGACTGGCATCAGGACTTGTTTATAAAAAAGCAGTTTGTTAGGCACGGACAACTTTGAATGTTTTTCAAGTAGCCTGTACATATTTCTGTAGCGAGCCTCTAGTTCCTAGCGTTTCTTTCTGACGTGAGCCTTCCAGCGCAGTTTAGCGTCAAGTATCATACCTAAGTACTTTGCGGTATTTTCATACGGTACTATAATGTTATTTATGTATATCAGTTGATAATTTGCCATTTTATTAGTGAAGTCAATGTGGGTCGACTCGGCTTCGTTGAGCTTAATACACCATTTTTTTGTCCAGTTGTAGATGGTATTAACTGCTTTTTGGATATTTTCCACAGCTTTTTCGTAGGTGACTCCTGTAACCATGATAGCTGTGTCATCCGCGAAAGTAGCTATGGTATTATTTTCAAGTTCTGGATATCACTATATATATATATATATATATATATATATATATATAACAGGTACAGGACCGGGCCTAAACACACTACCACAAGGTAGTGTGTACTCCAGCTTTAATTTCTTTAAGATCCGAAAATCAGTCTTCTTGTCGAACCGTGAACATTCTGATTGAGATATATGAGGCTAACAAATCTGAACATTGTTTAGGTAGCATTTTTCTTAACTTGAAATTAAGTCCTTCATGCCAGACCTTGTCGAACGCTTGTGCCACATCTAAAAACACCGTAGAAAAAAACTTTCTTGTCTTCTAATGTTCTCTCAATGATGTTTGTGATTCTATGCACTTGGTCTGTGGTTGAATGTTTCTCTCTAAATCCAAATTGATAATCGGGGATTAGTTTTCTATCTTCTATTATTGGTTTCAGGCGGCGGTAAAAATAAGAATGACTTTAAATTCATAATTATTTTTACTGGACAATTATCATATCTTCCATTCCTATTCTTTCCTTTAATAAGATTATAACTTTATTAAAGTCCCATGTATCATTTTAGGTATTCCTTTATGCATATAATTTCAACTCAATTATTATTATAAAAACGTGCTAAGGTTAAATATAAACACACAACTGTATACTTACCTTGAACAAAATCATCTGAGATGGTAGCACTTGTCAAGTCTTCAGGTTCTTGTATTAAGAAAAGATATCGTGTAAGATTATTGAATTTAACCAAAACCTCTTTTGGGGGAGGAGAGTGTTCAACTCCACTTGAAAATGGCCATTTTAATAACTTCAAAACATCTTCATAGTGCCTGGAATATATTCACACAGTAATATAATAGGTTCTTATAGTGAGCACCTATAGCTGCCTTTTAACAATATACAATACTAGAGTATGCATATATTTTGTATAAGTACAGTAACTCATATATATCAGGATAAAAAGAGAGAACTACATGCCTTGTAGACAAGTGGCCGTAGTGCTAAAATACAATAGAAAATGTATGAGAATGACATATTATTATGTTAAGTATTATATGAATCCTATACATTTTATATTATATTAATTTAGTGCTACTGCCACTTATCTAGAGGACCTGAGAAAATTGGCTATCTTGAGTTTTGTAAATTATTCTTTCTCTTACATAATAACAACTTTTATGTTTACTTGCTAGCAAACAGATCAAGCATCTAGGCAGATGCTCCACCTGAAGGTAAATGGTCACCATTGACCATAGACATCTTCAAGACAATGGTAGCTGATGGATGGATGAATGGCTAAATGGATCTAACTCACTGAAACTCGTATCTGTTTATGGCCTTTTTGGAATACATTTTGGCTGTGTTCCACAAGAGGCTCACAACGACCACGTTCACAACCGCGAATTTTCCTGTTCCACTTGTTTGCGGGTATTATAATCATAAACTCAAGTGCAGTGGATTATGGAGCATTGATGTCATTAATGACGAAATACACAAATGTTATTGGTTGCTGTATGGTTAATTTAAAATCATGCCTTTTTCAACATATTGGTAGAGAGAATTAATGCTCTGTGGTCAACGCTCACTTTGACCCATCTCTTGAAATGGGTCGAAGTGAGTGTTGCATAATTGAATATCATGAAGTCAGTGCCGTTTTTCGGCTACCGTGGAACGGCTAAAGGAGTATTTTAGGCATTGTATGCTATAAGACAAACGCGCCATTTATAGTTTTCACAGATGTGGCAAATATCACACTGCCAGTGCATTGTACGACATAGAAAGCTCTACCAAAGCAGAGACCACCAATCTGAATTTAAGTGACAACTATGATTTTAGTCCAGGACAGAAATCTCTAGCTTCTATTATTAAATTGCATTACTTACTTAGCCAATTTATCCTGAAGCACATTATGCCAGTAATGTGTGTACTCCTTCACATAGGCATCTCTATGTCCCTTTTGGTACAAACCGCACATTTCCTTTAGTTCCCCATATAGTAACACCAGCTGTTCATCATCATTGCTTTGTTTCATTTGACGACTGAAAAGGAAATATTCTTATTTACATATAGTATGGAAAAATATTAGAATGTGATGTGAGCATAAACACAACTAAAACTACAGAGAAGAGTGTATTATTTCTGTATCATTTGGAATATCAATTTAAACTGCAATCATCATCATCAGATACTTAATGTTTTCTGTTCATACAGTCAAACTATAGAACAGCTCATGTGATCTGAGATAGTCCATTGGAAAACATATTTAAAAGAAGAGTTAAAGAACACTATTTGTCCTAATTAACTGATATATGTGTATGTATTTATTATGTATGTATAGATGTATGTGTATGTATGTATATCTGTATTATGTATGTATGTATAGCTGTAGTATTTTATTATGCAAATCTTTATTTTAAGATATACTTAGTCTGGCCATAAATACTGTAACAATTAAAAAGAAACAAAATATTACATTCGAATTTGGAATCTGTCATTTTTATATGATTATTCATTGTGTTTTTTCTCATTTTGGCGCCAATACATTGTACAACATTTTGCGATATTAAAATGGAGTGGGGCGATAAAGAGAACCGAATCGCTGTGATTGTATTACACAAAGTAGGTATGGAGCCAAATGCAATTTTTAAAACTCTCCATACGCTTGGTATTAGTCAAATGTATGTGTACCGGGCTATTAATAGGTACAATGAAACCTCCTCTGTGACAGAAAAAGATCTGGCCGTCCACGTAGTGTTCGTACGAAAAAGGTGGTCAAAGCAGTAAGGGAAAGAATTCGAAGAAATCTTGTCCGAAAGCAATTTTATCTCGGGAGATGAAGATATCACCTAGAATCATGTCGCGTATTTTAAAAGATGACTTAGGACGTGCAGCCTATAAGAGACGCACTGGTCATTTCTTAACTCATAATTTAAAAAAGAATAGGGTGGTAAAATGGAAACAACTACTGAAGCGGTACGCAAAGGGAGGTCACAGAAAAATTTTGTTTACGGATGAGAACATTTTTACAATTGAGCAACATTTTAACAAACAAAATGACCGTATTTATGCTCAAAGCTCTAAGGAAGCTTCTCAATTAGTCGACAGAGTGCTACGTGGGCATTATCCGTCTTCAGTGGTTTGGTGGGGTGTCAGCTATGAAGGAGTAACTGAGCCATATTTTTGTGAAAAAGGTATTAAAACATTGGCACAAGTGTATCAAGATACCATTCTTGAGATGGTAGTTAAGCCCCTTAACAACACCATGTTCAATAACCAAGAATGGTCCTTCCATCAAGACTCGGCGCCGGGTCATAAAGCTCGGTCCACGCAGTCTTGGTTGGAAACGAACGTTTCGGACTTCATCACAGCTGAAGACTGGCCCTCGTCTAGTCGCGATCTTAATCCGCTGGATTATGATTTATGGTCAGTTTTAGAGAAAACAGCTTGCTCTAAACGCCATGATAACTTGGAGTCCCTAAAACAATCCATACGATTGGCAGTGAAGAATTTTCCCATGGAAAGAGTGCGTGGTTCTACGTTTAAAGGACTGTATTGCAGCCAATGGAGACCACTTCGAATAAACTTTTTATATTTTAAATTATTTTATATTTATGTATTAAACTAACACACTGTAAAACTTATAAATGTTATTTGCAATATAAAAAAATCTTTGTTACAATATTTATGGCAAGACTAGGTATAAATGTACATTTAGGTATAAGTATCTATATACTTATACCTATATAAGCTTTAATATATAAGGTTGGGAAAAAGTTTCTTCGCATTTTATATAAAAATTCAAACGTTTTTTTATAAAGTTTATTTACATTTGACTAAAGTATGTAGGTGCCATTTTGTTGGATAACTTTTTGCCATCTTGTAGGTAGGGACGTGATCCCATTGCTATAAAAAATTTGGGGTTTCTAATCAAAAAATTGCGACAAGTGGTTTTGGCAGTTCTCTCGTGATGTTAACCTGACACTGCTTAAGGAATTCTGCAGAGACCGAAACAGGTGAAATACTGAAGGTGCAAGGTCAGGACTTTACGGCGGATGCATTAAAACCTCCCAGCCAAACTCTCGTAATTTTTGCTGAGTGGCTAAAGATGTGTGAGGTCTAGCGTTATCATGGTGAAAAACCACACCCTTCTGTTGATTAATTCCGGCCGCTTTCTCTCAACTTTTTGATTTAATCTCATCAGTTGTTCGCAGTACAGTTCAGAATCGATGGTCCTGCCTGGCGGTAATAGCTCATAATGAATAATGTCCTTCCAATTCCACCATACACACAGCATCACCTTGTTGCGAGTTAACCCGGGTTTCGCCACAGAGGCCAGAACGCTGGCCTCCTTGTACGCGTGGCGTAAGGAGAAGGAGGCCAGTGTTGGCCGACCTGCGCCCCGTGAGATCAAAGGGCGCAGAGACGAGTTGCGCCAGGTCCAGGTGGAAGAGTGGGCGGACCGCCTACTTAACCCCAGCGCCGGCCTCGCCGTCATTCAAGCGGTGAGGCCGATCATGTCGGAATGGCTGCAGAGGCGTCACGGCACCCTGACGTTCCGCCTGACGCAGGTCCTTTCGGGGCACGGATGCTTCGGGAGGTACCTGTGTCAAATAAGGCGCGAACAGACGTCAGGGTGCCACCACTGCGTTGGCGGCAACGAAGACACGGCGCTGCACACCCTCCAGGTGTGCCCAGCCTGGGACGAGCAGCGCCGTGATCTCGTCGCGGCCATCGGGGCGGATTTGTCCCTCCCGGTCGTGGTGAAGGCCATGGTCGGGAGCGCTGACGCGTGGGACGCAGCCGCCTCCTTCTGCGAGACCGTCATGTCCGTAAAGGAGGCGGCGGAGCGGGAGAGGGAGCAGACCGCCACGCTCCCCTCCCGCCAGAGCCGACAGCGACGACGGAGGGTCGTCCAAGACGACCTCCAGCCGCCGTAGGCTACGGTCGTGCGGGCGACCGGCGGGGAAACCGGACCCGCCGGCACATTCAGGCCGGAGAGGAGGGACGCGCCCCGATCCGCGCGCCCCCTTTCACCTCGGGGTGAGGTAGAGGAGCCGGAGAGACCCAGATCTCCGGCTATCCAAATGGTGAGGCCAGCCCGCAAAGGGGCCGGCCGTCGTCCGTCCAGGCTGATGGTGAATGCGCGAGCGAGCCCACAGCCCGGACAAAGGACGCTCGGGATCGGACAGGGGTTTTAGTGGGTATCCCTAACCGCGGTGTGGCAATAGCATCTCACACCGAAGTGGGGTGCTAGTGCCACCCCGACCTGGCGAATCCCACACACGGGCCGCGACCTTTCACGCGGCTCACGGTCCTCAAACGGAGTTCCCATGTATAAAAAAAAGGGGGGGGTTTCGCCACAGTCTGTGAAGCCTGACCGGCCTTTGATCACGATCTTTTTCGCACGTTCTTGTCGTACGTGATCCACTTTTCATCACCAGTTATGAGCTTCTTCAAAAATGGTTCGGTTTCATTACGTCGTAATAAAGAATCGCAAATGAGTATACGGTTCATTAGGTTTCTTTCAGTGAGCTCATGAGGCACCCAAATATCGAGCTTTTTGTGTACCCAGCTTTTTTCAAATGCGCCAAAACCGTTTTGTGGTCAATTCCCAGTTCTCCAGCTACATCGTAACTACTAATATGCCGATCTTGCTCCACTTTTTCAAAAATGGCATCAATTTTGTCCGTAACAGGGCGACTAGAGCGACGTGCATCTTTGATATCAAAATTTCCGGATTGAAAACGCTTAAACCAAATTTGCGCTACTCTCACAGATACTGCATTAGGTCCATAAACATCACAATTTTTTTTCGCGGCTTGGCATTTTTACCTTTTTTGTAGTAAAATTTTAAAATGTATCGAATTTCTTCATTACATTCACTCATTTTAACAATAAGAAAAACAAATGAAAATCACACATTTTCCTAATTTGAATTTGGAATTGTCTTCTTTAAAATTAAAACTTTTTAATGATATCAAAACCAGCCAGATACAAATGGTATAGCCAAAGAGATCTTATTACAAGTTCATACATACTATATGCGAAAAGACTTTTTCCCCAACCTATTATACAACCCTGTCTTATGTTTTCCCATTCTTGCTAGACCCATAAGTTTGCTGAAAGACTCTTTTTAGAACTTGACTGTACATCACCATTATTTTGTAGTTTTTATATAACTATTTTGTGTATAATAAAGAATAAAGGAATTGATTTTAAGTGGTTTAGGGAAACAATAAAATGATAAAAGTAAAATAAAAAGATACATTGTTTTTGCTTTCATGGTATGATTTGTTTTCAAAAGTACCTTAAAACCTTTATTTTTTTCGCAATTTTCCGCTTGTATAATTCAAATGTTTAAGGAGGTACTTTTTAGGACTTTAGAAGCCCCAATCTCTTCCGAATCTGAATAAAAAAGCAATTAGCAAACATTGATATGAATGTTAAAGGCCTGTCTAAGGCTACCTCACATGCCTACCAACACATTGAGACACATTTTTATTCCTTAAACACAAATATGGCAGCTACTCTAATTGTTATTTTATTGCTGTTTTTCTACATTATTCTATGAATTGAATGTATTTATTTTAAAGTGGAATCTTCCAAATTACTTATTGAAAGTTATGACTCTCTGCCACTGCTTCCAAAACGGCATATATAGCAAACCTGTTCCAAGTATAATAATACAAACTTCTGAAAAAAAAAGACTGTAATATAGACAGATAGACCAATAGTACAATCAATGAATAACTCTTTATTGTACACCAATATAAAAAAAAACTTAGAGACTGAAACTATGTCTCATTATGCACAAAGGGCAGTCTTATAGCTAAAAAGTGATCTCTTCCAGACAACCCTAGAAATGAATTTAGATTAATATAATGATGATGGTGGTATACATATAGAATGTAAGAAATAATACATAGTATGATTTCTTACATTCTAGTAATAAATATATAAATGCAGTATATATGGATGTTTTATATATTACATATACTTAATATCATAACATACAAATACATATCTACAAAAATATATAAATGTTTATGGATAAATATATATGTACATACATTTAAATATCATCATATTCCAAGGACAGTTGATATTTTCTGATCACTGTTTTAAATATCTGTAGTGATTTTGGTTGTCTGATAGCAACTGGTAATGCATTTCAAAGCCGTATAACCTTGATGGTAAAAGAATTGTTGTAGAAAGTTGAAATATGTGCAGGGGTGTTTAGTTTCAGTTTAGTGGAAGGTCATAAACTGTGGGAGCATGAAATAAAGTCAAAGCGTTATTTATGATAATGAGGAGTATTGATAATATTGATAGATGTACATTTTTTTTTTCATCTATCTGTCATCAGCCAAAGCTATTATCAGATGTGATTTTATTGATTATGTTTTAAGATTGGCACATTCTATGTGTCAACTCATATTATGATCTTAAATAGTTGCTAAGCGTGTCCTTGTTAGACATTACACATATTCTTTTGTGTCAACAAGTTGTGCAGTGAATGGGTTTTTATGGCGCTCGAGTCTCTGTTTATAGGCCGCAAGTGACCTTTCTATTTCCTCCTTCACCATAGGCATTTCAAGGTAATCATGTACTTCTGTGTTCTTTGTGTACCATGGTGCACAGCATAGTGTCATCAAAGATTTGTTTTGAAAGAGCTGGAGGATTTCTATATTTGAATGACTAGCGGAGCCCCAAAGCTCAATGCCATAAGTCCACATTAGTTTAATGACTGATTTATATATAAGAACCTTATTTTCTAGACTTAGTGATGACTGTCGGCCAATTAGCCAATACATATTTATAAATTTTATATTTGCCTGTTCTCTTTTAGCTTTTATATGATCACTCCAGGTGAGCTGGTGGTCTAAGTGCATTCCTAGGTATTTAACGGATATCTCTTTAGGTATCATGTTGCCATCCAGAGTGATGGGAGGACAGTCACCATGCCTCAGAGTGAATATTATATGGGTTTATTTAGTAGCGCTCACTTTAATTCTCCAGTTTTTCAGCCATATGTCGATTTTATCGAGCTCTTCATGAAGCTTCAAGGAAGCAGCATTGGGGTCTTCATTGCAAAAAAGTACAGCTGTATCATCAGCATAGGTGGCAGTTATTATTTTATCTGTAGTTGATAAGTCAACTGTATAGATTGTATACAGTACAGGGCCCAATACTGAACCTTGAGGCACACCAGCCTCAATAGGATAGAGACAATAAACGACTCTCAACTTTGACTTGAAAAAATCTTTGGTTTAAATGTGATTTAAGGAGAGTGTAAACTGGGTGTGGTAAGCAGAGTTTGAGTTTGCATAATAAACCCTTATGCCACACACGATCGAAATCCTGTTGTATGTCGAGAAATGCCACAGAACAGTATTACTTCCTGTCTAGAGCTTGCCATATAGTGCAGGCTACATGGTGTATTTGTTCAATTGTGCCATGGTGAGCTTGAAAACCAAATTGGTGGTCTAGTATAATCTTTTGTTCTTCCAGAACAGGCAGAATATGCTGCAACAGTATTTTTCCAGTAACTTTGACAGTATAGGCAGAAGGCTTATTGGTCTATATGATTTAATCTCAGTAGGAGGTTTTCCTGGTTTGGGAACCATGTTAATAATAGAAATTTTCCATTTGAGTGGAAAGTATTGTAGTCACAGGATAGCATTAAAGAGAATGGTTACTAACACAATCCCCTTTTTAGGTAATTTTTTTAGCACTTCTGCTGTATTCAAATCAAAATCTGGTGCCTTTTTAAGTTTCAACTGGTTAGTATTCTTTAAATGTACATTTTAATGACTTAATAAATGAATGATGATGAATTTATAAGTGTTTAGTATTATTGCATTTTGGTTATGGAACCCTAAAAAATTAAATTTCTCTAAAGTAGAGGTTTCCAAAGTTGGACTGCAACACATGTAACAAAAACTTCCAAATTTGTGATTCACCTCTTGGCTGCCCTGAAGAAAAAAGGAGCATAGCTATATAAATGAATGACTGTTCATTCATTCTTTAGTTTAATAAGAAAAAACAGCCAGTAACAAAAATAAAATATATAAGGAGCTCTAATTCAATAAGAAGAATGTATTTGTTTCTTATTTTGTCATAGCTTTTAGAGGTAATCCAATAATCACTCACTACCCACCAGTGGGTTATAACCCGTAGTTTGGGAAATGATGGTCTAGAGTATATTATAACATTAATTAAAACATGTTTACTAACCATAAGTCTTCAATTTTCTCAAAGGATTTAAGATATGTTAACACTTGTTCAAGTTTACTAATTGCTGAAAATCTTTTATGCAAGTCTTCTTGCAGTGGTCCCGTCTTGTTTAAGAATGCCTGTACTTTTATTTTCAACTGTTCACTTTTTATCCTCAGGTTTTCTATCTGTTTGCTATTTTCGTCTGCTTTTTTAATGACTGTAGAAAGTTTTGTTGGGACTTCATTATTTGCTATGTTTAACTGAAAGAATAAAAGAAAATCATTGCAGAGATATCATTCTAGGAAAGTTTTTAATATATTGAATAAATACAATAAGACTTCATATAAGAAAACAAGAATATTAAAAATAAATAAGCTTAGTTATATACCCAGTAGGGCCTTGTTAATCCTCACTTATCCAGTGATATTGGTAATCCAGACAGATGGCAATTTGCAATACTTACACAACTTTGTAAATGATCTCTTTTAAACACTAAATCATTTTCTAAATCGTAAGCATTAGACAAATCATTAATATCGCCGCCTATACGTAAATTAAGATCATGAATAATATTTTTTTTATCCTCTTCATTCATGTTTCCTACAATTATTATTAGTACACACAAGAAATAAATATTTATTTACTAGTCGAATTCTTTCAAAATTCCCATTTTTTTATTTCCCATCACAAACTACTATGGATTCAAATGGATTCCCAACACAGAATACATGTATTCTAACGAGAAGAATGCCAAGTTTTCCCAATCTACAAAATATAAAGGTGTTTATTTTTTATTTATTTAGGTTTATGGCTTGGCAGCTAGGACTTTAAGCCAAATCTTGGATTACAGTGTAGTTTCTTTATTTTCTTAAGCCTATGTGTAGCACAGCTGAACTGTAGGTTATCAGATGGTGCCATTCAACGGAGTTCTTGTGACAACTCAAAAGGCCACATTCGACTATATAGTTCACATTTCTCACAAAAAACATAATTACTACTCTAAAACTATATATATCCTACAACTATTGTTCATTTTAGAGTAATTTTACAGATTTTTAGGTAATAAAACTGCACAGCACAACATCTCCTTTCAGTTCCCGCCAAAAACTCATAAGTCACAAAGCTGTTTATTTATTTTTATTTTTTTTAATTTATTCATGACCATAGATACTACGTCTTTCAGTCGGAAACATGTATAAAAAGAACTTATATTATTAATACAAACAAAACTTATTATTAAAACTTATCTACCTATTACATATTTATTTACATATATAATCCTTATCAAGTAAATTAAATACAATATATTCTAATAACAAAGCTGTTTAGGCTTCTCAGTGTTTTCAGATGACTATGTCAACAACAACAATAAACATATAAGCTTTTAAAAAAAATAATTCCAATACAGTTTTTACTTATTTTAAAGGAGAAATAAAAAAGCAAGCCACCGTCGTGGCGAAAACGTCACTTGTGACGTTATCATTTACGCTCACGCAGCGCTCACAACGACCCGTGTCAAAAGGTGGGTCGAATAACCGTTCTACTTGTGCCACATTAGTATAAGTTTAGTATAAAAAAATAGAAAAAATAATATTATAAGTAATTCTAAAGGTACAATACAACATAAAAATCACAAATTAATGTCACACACAATAACAAAATAAACAATAGCGTGTATGAACCTAAAAACTTTCATAGGAATTAAGTTGTAGACAAGGGTACGGAACTCGACTCCGTAGAGTAGTTAAAAAAAAACCGTTCCACTTGAGTTTACGATTGTGACGCCGGCAAACAAGTGGAATGGGAAAAATCGCGGTTTTGAATGTAGTCGTTGTGTGTCTCTAATGGAACATAGCCTATAGGATACGACGTATACTAGTTGAGACGGCATAAAAATAAATAAATAAATAACGAACGAACGAATTAATTGAATTATTAAAATGAATGATTGAATTGAAGTATGGTTCACAAGTAGATTATAATTCTAAGATAAAGTAGTAGTACTATATTATAATCCCCCCAAAGTCGAAAAATCCCTGAATTGCAGGCAATCCCCCAACTGGTAGCACTGAGGCTTCTACACATTCACGCGAGAACGCAAGAAAGAAACTGAAAATGTGAAAGCTTTTCTCATGTTCTCGTGATGTTGTCGGCGAGACAAATTGAGCGGATTGAGCCGAGAATGCGAGAACATATGGTGGCGAGATTCAGCAGAATTTCGCGATTTTAGTAGAATTAGGCCCTAAATTTAGAAGAGATAAGTAGGTAGTAGATATATAAACGAGCGGATGGATGTGATTATGTCATCACAGACTACAATGGATATATGTCATAAAAAACAATTTGTCTCAACTCTAGTAACTTCAATTTTTATGCTGGGGGCCACACCTGCGAAAATGTCTAAAATATTGATTGGGGCCCAATTTTTTTTGAGTCGGTTAAAAAATGACGAAAGTTGTCACATCTAAAAAATCCTCGAGTGTGCGTGGTCCAACACGCACTTGTCCAATTGTTTCATTCAACTTTAAGTAAGGGGAAAGTTTCTGAAATAGTGTCGTTCATTTTGTGACCTTGTTGGTGGATTTGGGATTTTTCGTAAATTCAAGCTGGAATTACCCCCGGTTACAGACAACAGTCGGTAAAATATAGAAACCGGGGGTTAATGTATAGATTGTAGAGGTGAAATATAAAGTGTATCTTCATATCTGTAACCATCGCGTATTCGAACGTAATTGTGTAGTACTATGTAAGCTTTGATGATACTCTCCGCGAAATCTATGTTTACATCTTTCGGTCTATGAAATATTCGCCATTTGTTGCTCATTATTCCGAAAGTACATTTAATATACCGCCTTGCTCTCGAGAATCTGTGATTGAAAACGTTTTTTGTGTGTGTGAGTTGTGTCCCTCCATAATGCCGCATCACATTCGACATAATTCCAAATGCTTTATCGTCGACGAACACGTGATGCAGTGGTGTTCTAACGATATTTGATATAGACTTGGAGTTAGGAATATTTAACTTATTATTCACAAACCGTTTAAAAAAATCGGAATTTTTAAAAATAGGAGAATCACTGGTTTTGCCATAGGATCCGACATCAACGTATACAAAACAATAATTTGCATCATAAACTGCTATTATGACTGATGAGAAGTATGCTTTATAATTGAAAAAAGCGACTCTGTATGTTCTGGTTGTATTAGCTCAATATGTTTCCCATCAATGGCATCAATACAATTTGGGAAGTTAGCGTATTTCTTTTTCTACTTCTTTCCACTTTTCTGTTGTCATTTCAGGCATAGATGTAAACTTCAATTTGCTCCATAGTACTTTACAAACTTGTTCCACTATCTTTATAATTGTCGATTTTCCAAGACGGTATCCATAATGCAAATCAGCGAAAGAGCAGCCTGTGGCCAAGTATCTGTCAAAATAAAAATGGTGATTGTTTATTTTCAGGTGGTACACTTATGAAAAAATGGAAAAGCATTCTGGACATTTAACATAGGGAGTCTAAGAGGCAAAAAATGCTTCCATCTGGATCTGGACCTTCCAAACATACGCCGTATGTGTATTACAGGAAATTACAATTTCTTGCGAATTCTACAGCATATAACGACACAGAGAGCAATTACCAATCTTCTGGCACAACTGATTCAGATGTAGATAATATAGACAATGCAGACTTGATGCCACATCCTAAAGATCAAATTGAAGGTCCAAGGAAAAGACAGAAAATAAATGCTGTAGATAAACAAATAGTCGACATTTTACAGAAAAGTTTAAATGCAAGGGAACAAAATGAAATGGGGCGACTAACTAAAGAAGACGACGATAAAATATTCTTTTATCATTGTACAGTGAATTAAAAAAAGTGCCCGAAAATCGACGCTTAACTACAAAGATTGAATTACTCAATGTCATTAAAGAAGCACAGAATTATCATCAATCATTATACCACTACAAGCTAATCAACACCAATACACATATTCTACACCGAAATATTCTGGATATACTACTGCTAGACCCTCAACAACACAACAGTGATCTACCACGCCACCACCACCGCCATCATCGTGGTCACCGTCATCTTCAGCCTCCAGCCAAGATTCAGACAACTCACTTTTATTTGAATAAATAAATATACTTACCTTAACGTTATCACGAGTTTTTCTTCTGCGGAAATCGAAATTGTTGAATCACCAGTAATATCTACTTTAATAACATGGAGTAAGTCATCAAATGATTTTATGGACATTCTAAAATAATTAAAATACTTAGGTTCATATTACCTTAATTTTGGATACAATGTGATAAACATTCCATGCGTCAGTCTATCTCGTAATATTGGGTGCACCCAATATTCTGTTTGCCTCTGGCGTCGTCTTTTATAGCGACGGTTTAGAAGCCATATAAGCGATCACTTCGACGTCCATTTCCGAACTGAGCTAGTAGTATGAACTATGAACACCTTAGTAACGATCGTTAAACGTCGTGCTAAGCGCGCTGTATGTATGCTACAAGCGCCCAACGCAACGCCGAGCGCCTAATGTGTACTCGCTCTTAAGAAAATGAAGAAACTACATTGTAATCTAAGATCTGGCTTAAAACCTAGCAGCCAAGCCATAAACCTAAATAAATATTAATCAAACTTCTACTGACAAAGCTGTATGGACCAAGTCCTTTGCCTGACTTTGTGGGAAACTTGAATAACAACAACACCAAATTTTATCAAACTGTTGAAACTATTGATTTATAGTGATTAGTGAAATAGTTAATTGATTATCCAACTTCTATTTCTAAGATTCTAGTCTATTAATTAATTAATTCGTTATCACTGTTACATGTGTTGTCTTTTTAATTTAAAATGCTATTATTTCACTAGTCAAATTTTATTTTCATTACATACCTACGAGCTATCTCATAAACATGTTGGCGTTTTTAGCCAAAAATTTTAATGATATTATTTATTTGTCCCTATTACTATTTAGCGTTGCAATTGGCCCATATTATAGGAGAATTATTAATATTGAAATAAAAAAATGGGCCGGCTCAATTCTTGGTTTACTTCTTATTACAATTGTATCAGGATACAGTGCAATACATCCAATTTTATCTGCGTTACTAGGTGTAATAGCTATAAAGGGAACTACGGTTAAGTAAGTAGCTAAATTTACTGTCGACATCTCTACTTGTATGTTTTCAGAAATGTTTGTAGTCCTGAATCTCTGCCTCGATAGAAACTTATTAGTTATTTGTTAAATTTGGGGTTAATTAGAGTTTCGCACCCTGAATCTGGGGGAGGGGGTGTAGAGGGGGAAGAGGGTGTACGGATATTACACCCCCACTAGTTCTGGCTGCCCCTGCTACTGCGGGTACATAATTTTTTCTAAACAGAGGTGTGGGGGGGATTTGGAACAAATTTCATTTCATAATAAGTCTCCTTAATAGGGCAGAAATAAGGGGTGGGGAGTACCTGTCGCCATTGCCGGCTGCCGGAGATGCATATTTTATTTTAAAAAATGGTAGATAAGAGCAGTGATTTCTGGGTGGTCAAAACAAAAAAATAACAATGAAGGTTTTCCTGCCTCAGACTTGTAATCCATAAGGGGAGAATTTGGATCTGTCTTAAAAGTGGATCTCCCACATAACTCTACCTCATAGGCAGACAGGACCCCTCTGTTTTTTTAAATTTAAATAATACCATGTACTTTCGGCAGCCGGAAATGGCGAAGGATGACCCCCCAACCCTTAATTCTACTTTAACAAGATGAGGTACTATGAAATTTTTACCAAATCCCTCAGGGTTCATCTATGTTTTTTAAATTATTAAATTAGCTGGATATGGTGGGAGTGACTCCCTTACAACTCCCTCAACACCGCCTGATTCAGGGTGCAAAATTCCAAAGTCTACACTTAATTTGTTTTTCTGTTTCAGATATTGCCATATCGTAACATTCTTCTTAATGTTTGGTTACCTGTTCTTTTTTCGAATGGCGGACAAATTTGGTCTTCCATTATCTTCAGGTCAAACAAACCTTATACAGATGATTATTGTCTTAAGGGTAGTAGGTGTAGCTTTTGAAATAAATGGATCTTGGTTGGCTGTTGGTAAAGCAAAGAAAAGTGAGGGCAATGAAGAGCTATTATCAAAAGATGGTATTGTTAAAGATGCTGATTTTTTGGAGCTAATTAGCCCTAGTTTTATTGACCTGTTTCATTATTCCTTTAATTACATTGGATTACTCACAGGTAACTGAATTCAAACTCAATTTTATATTTAGACTGAATTTGGAATTAGAATATTTTTTGTTAAATAAAGAACATTAAATGTAGATTAGTTTTTGCCTATACTTTCAAAATTTTGGAACCAAAAGTTTGCTATATTTATTCAAACCCATTATCGAAAGTTGATTTAAACTTAGTGTAAAATTGTTTATTGCTAATGGTATACTGATGAAGAACATTCAAACAGATTCACTTTCACATTTATAATTGTGTGTTGTCTGGATATTTATTGGATATTACTTTGATCCATTTCAGGTCCATATTACAGATACAGAACATTTGATGATTACTTTAGGTTACCATTCAGCAAGTATGTAGATTGTTTTGGTTTCACAATAAATACCTTGAGAATGGTACCTTTACATATATCACTCTATTTGGCATTGTCTAACATATGGCCACTGGAGGTTTGTAACTTATTACACATTGTTTTTATTGCTGTTTATATCTAGGTAAAACTTAATTTACTATGAATCAAATCCTGTGATGAGGGATCAAATAGATTTATTTAAACACTAAGTAACCAATTTCCTGCAGAATGAAGAACAGAAGAAGAACTAGATACTTATTAAAGATTATTCTTTCTCTCTCTTTTCTTTCACCTCTTCCTATTTATTTGGGTCGTTACAATATGTCTTTTCCTTCCACACTACTCTATGCGGGCATGCATCCTCTGTAAGCCTAAGATGGCCACTGAACGTCAATGAATGGCCAACAAATCTGTGGAAGTAGCCAGTGGAAAGCCTGCGAGGGCCACCGAACGCCGCAGATGGGCCAGCGAGAGCTGCTGCGAAGCTATCACCATGTGGAGAAGACACCGGCAGCTCCAAACCCAGTTACCGGTGGGTAGTTGCCCACTGAGTTGCATCCGGGGTAAAGAGGTAAACCCTCAAGGCCCCAACCTCCTCATTATAGATAACGAGGAAGAAGACACTGGAGAGAGCATCCTCTATCACACCACAAATCATCCTTCACATAATCCATCCATCTATTTTTTGGTCTACCTTTACATTTGTACACATCAAATTTAATGAATTTATTTCACATAATCATATATCTAAGTTTTACTTATACTTATTTTATGTTACTCTTTTTTCTTTTTTATATTTTTCCACATATTTGGGATCATCACGGTATGTGTATAATGTTTGCTGTGTGTGTGCATGGTGCATCTGGCTCTATAAAGTATAATAATAATTATACTGACAAGAGCCAACTGGGAAATGTGTGTAATGACTGATGATATGGTACTGTCCTTTTCTTCGATGCTCTGACTGATTATGTCATTTATCACACAATTCAACTAACATTTTTTGATGTATCTTTACTTTTACTTTTATATCAACCAATTTCCCAGTTTAAAATTATTTTTGTTACAATATTTGGGTCAATCCATTTAAACCTATCAACAACAACCTACCTTGTGAGAGTGACTGTTTCAACCTTGTTTCTGCTTCACAACCTTGGGAACTCATATTTTTTTAATCAAATTTTGTACATATAGGGGATATATTTTTAAAAACAAGTATAAAACATTATAATTCTTGTCTGGGGAATGGAATACTTTATATGGAATATGCCTGTGAAAAAGCAAGTGAATCAACATCCTAGATTACTAAAGACAAGGATGCCCATCTTTAGTTAAGATGCACAGCAGCTGTCTAATACTAATATTGTTTTATTTATTTTAGTATGTGCTCAGCGAAGAACACAACAACAGACATTTTGTATACAGGATGTTGTACCCCTGGGCACTATTTGCTGCATTTCGCCAGCGCATTTACTCTGGTATGACATTGGCTGAGAGTGTTTGCACATCAGTAGGTTTTGGAGCATATCCAGTAAAAGGCAGAAATAAATCAGGGCACGGACCAACTGTGGGATACTTATCATTGAAGGAAATGTTAGTATGGCAACATTTATTAATAAGGAGTTGTACATTTTCGCATACAATTTCCTTCTCATATTGTGATCTATATTTCTATTGTTCAATATATTTACAACATTATGGTGATGACGGTCTTGTGTTACAATAATTATAGGCATTATCTCTTTAGTATATTGTCAGAAAACCATAGGTTACTCGGAATCTTCAAATAATAATGTGATAGAAAAGGCACCTAGATATTTTTTTTCAAAATAATTGGTGTTGGCACAGTTTTTTCCTTTCTCAGTCATCGATTTTTACATAGAACACCTGCAAGTGTGAGGTTAAATTCTTCAGTTATGTAAATTTTTCGACTCATAAATACATTTCAAATGATTTTTTAATGTTTTAATTAATATTTATTGAACTATTCATAACCAAAGATTAATATTTTTTTATTTGACATTTTATTTCTGTTATTAGCAGTGCCTTAAATTAAAAAAAAACAAAATTTTTTTTGGCCGTGATTATTCTTTTTTGCCTTTATTTAAAGAAGAAAACGAATTTGTATTTGTATTATAAAAAAAATAACATACGACAGGCAAAATCACTCCCCACTTTCAAAAAATTGGTAAGAGAATATTATCTCTCACTTTAATTAATATTTAATATCAAATTGTATGTATTTTAATATATTTATTAATATTGTATATATATATATATATATATACATGTATATAATATTGTTATATTGTGTTATTGCTATTATTAATATTGTATAGCTATTGTTGTTGCTATATACATATTAATAATGTGTATATTTGGATATATATAATATTAATATGTGTGATTATCTATTTTCTTTTTATTTTTCTTAATTATGTATTGTATAATATCTATTTATCCTATTAATTACATGTATTTTTTTTGCAAACCACCGTCATACACTCTTGATTCCTTTCACACAATCCACAGCCCGGGTTGTCTGGAAGAGATCGCTCTAAAGCGATAAGGCCGCCCTTTGTTCCTGCCTTGACACAGAATGACTGTAAATGATTTACTTTATGTGTATGTGGTGAACAATAAAGTATTTTCTATCTATCTATCTATAAAAATATCATGAAAGGTAGAAAATATGAAACAGTAACAATTTTATATTATTACATCAGAATAACAGTAAAATCAGTACAAAATATTCCTAAACTGTTTCAGGTCTGATGATGAGGAAAAGAGAACCCACTATGATTTCAACACTGTAGAATCTGTGGACATGTGGGGATCTGAAACAGTTGTCACACTTCGAGATTCAATGAAAGTTTGGAATAAAGCTGTGCAATATTGGGTTGCTATGGTTGTTTACAAAAGGTTCCCTATCAAACCGTTGAAGTGAGTTTTGTCTTTTTATTTATTTAATAGCATTGAATAGAAGACTTCACCTTTAAGATTGATCTAACAATCTGTATACTTTAAATTTTTTTACCTTTGACTAGGGCTGTTTGCATAATTAATCAGATTTGTAAAGAGAATCTAACTTATTTATTTTCAAGTGTGTGGAAATTCGCATTAAGGACATGGAAGAGTTATTACTCAGCTGTAGACTAAGGATAAGGTGTTTACATTGTCACTTTAGTGATAAGACTGTTATGACCTTGTAATTGAATAAAATAAAAATCGGCCAAGTAGCACCAAGTATGTGGAAGAGTCCCATAGTGGCAATGGACATCCACTGTTCTGATTTAGCTATGAATCTGTAACAAAGCATTTAATCGAAAATACCTCCATATCTCAAAAACTACCTGACAGATTTTGTTTATTGAGTTTTCATTAAGTGTTTCAACTACAACCTTGGCTTTTATTCAGAATTTTTGACTTCATAGTTCAATGGTCTGAGAAATGTGGCAATAATAATTTTATTTTTTCTTATGTCATATAATTGCATTTTTAGGATTCATGCAGCTTTCTTTGTATCAGTGATCTGGCATGGTTACCACGCAGGATATTTCTTCTGTATATATTTCTGTCCTTTCTACTTGATGGCTGAAGATATTTACTACAAACTCTATTATAAAGATGCAATGGGAACAGTAAGAATCTTATGTAACTTAATAGTTATTAAATAGTTGTTGGGATTTTGTTCAAGTAAATATGAGGCCTTTATGCTGACCGACCTAAAATTCTCCTATGAAAAGCATCCCAGGTCTAAATCTAGATACTTATATTAGCTAACAAGATTTTTAGTTTGGGTTAAAAAAAAAATACTTATTGTGCTTGCATAGGATACTGAATAATTCCAAATTCAGTATTTTAAACACGAAGACATCTTTGTTATATTTTAATTATGAAAAGAGCAATAGAGTTACAAGAATTCTTGCTAATTGTATTATTTGAACTGATGTTAGGAAACAACCCTTTTAATACCTTTTCATCTATACTAATATTATAATGAGGCAAAGTTTGGGAGTTTAAATGTTCTGGGTAATCTCCGGTACTACTGATCCGATTTTGAAAATACTTTCACCGGTAGGAAGCTACATTATTCCCGAGTGATATAGACTATATTTGATTGTGATTAATAAATCAAAAAAGTAAAAATGTTTTACGCCCAACGAAGTGGGCACAGGAACGCCTGTCAAATATGTTACAGCAATAATGTGTCAAGCAAGAATTGCGGTGCTTTCTGTGTTTATGAATTAATTAAAGGTTACAAAGCTTAATTAAACCTTGAAATGCGTGCGTGTGTGCGTGTATGTGTATTTTTAATGACGCCCAGCGAAGTGGGCATGGGCCAGCTAGTAATACATATACTTATTGTTAACTATTTACAACTGGACCTTTGAAACAACTTTATTCTGGTTATATTCCAATCAATATCTCATAAAAACTAAAAAATAACTTATTCATCTTCATTATGGAAAGTAAACATTTAAATAAAATAAATTTATTAATGTGCATATCATGAAATTCTGCAACAAAGAAAATCTATTTTTATAGTACGTCAAACAATTTTACTAATTGGATAAAATATATAATGAAACTGTCAATATCCTATATGTATATGTTTTTTGTAATATGTTCCAACATACATAGCATTTCTTTAGACTTCTTTTAAGTCTTTTTTTTAATTACCTGACTATGAATAAACTGCTGCTTGTTTTTCTTGAAAAAATGAAGAGAGTGATTTAGTTATTTAATGTTCTATTCCAGAAAAAGAAGATAATTGGTTTCATCATGTGGTTCCTAAGATCTCATTCAAAATCGTATCAGGCCGTTGCATTTCTTCTTTTGACCTTCGACCGTATTTGGATCTATTATTCGTCTATGTATCACTATTGGTACGGAGTTTGGTTGGCTTTCTTGATACTCGGTTACATATTGAAACAAGTTCACAAAATGAATTGGATAAAGAGAGATGCTGATTCAAATGCAGGCAACAATAGAGAAAAAACTGAAGGGACTCAATGATATTTAGTGATTGTTATAAAGGACATTATTATATTGAAATGAAGACAACACTGTGATGGTAATGCTATTATGGAGATTTCGAATTACTTTTATCTGGAAATGGAGGTTGTTGTTCTTAATTAATTCACATATATCTTTAGTAAAAATGAAAAGTAATACAGAAAAATTAGCTTTGAGACGTTTTTGCGTTTGTAGAAATATTTGTATATTGACAGGACTTTTAAACTTGAAATTTAATATTAAAAATTATGTTTAATATCATTTAATATTATTAGTTTATTAATTATAAGTTAATTATATTAAGTACCTGCCTATAAAAATATTTAAAAAGTATTAGTTTATTTATTTGTGTGCTGGCAGTACATTACTACAAATGCAAAAACTTCTCGAAGCCGATTTATCTGTACCAGAGCTTATTACGGGGAGTTGGGTCTACAATTCTACGGAAACAGTATATCCTCGAACCTTGGTTGGTAAGTTTTTCACGTTTTTCTTCAATTTCAGTGCATGGTAATTGTAACAATATGTATTTTGTGTTAGAAAAACATCTAAAACGATGCATGCTCCCAGGTCAGGATTAGATTCAATGTGTTTCGGTAGTGTTAGCGATTAAACTAAAATTTGGTGTGGTTTTTTCGTACATATTTTGTAATGTTAATAACCATGAGCTCGCGGCCCGGCTACGACCTTGGGCTTAGCGATGAGCAATGCGACAGAGGTTGGTGTTTTTTTTTCAGGGGAAATCCTCATGGACTACGAGTTGGACTTCATCCGACTAAAACCCTTACTGACCTCTAATTTATCTGCGTCCACTCCTCATCTTCTTTTTGTTTTATTATTTTATTGACATGCTCCATTCCTTTTTCCCTTTGAGTACTACTCAAGAAGAGCTTGGTGCTGAGTACGATTACTTGTTGTATGTTTCATGCAACTTAATACTTTGGTTTTTCTTGCGTCGCTTTAGCTGTCGCACATAGCGAAAAGGTCGTGGTCGGACTGTTGCAATGTGAATTTATGCCGACTATTTGAAGCTAAAGTACGAACCGATTGTCTAAAAAACAGAGATGTGTTTTTTGCTCAATAAGTTTTTGTGTTGATATATATCTAGAAATACATTGTTTTTATCCTAAGATGACTATTCTGTAATTTTGTGAAGCGTACTGTATATCTTTATGCGTGCCATAAAAAATGAATTGTCTGCACAGAAGTTTCTAGCACTCCAGAAAATTAATGTTATTAATGAGATATAACGTATGAGATTATTACGTATTAAAGTCGATGCCAAATTTTTCAGCTCCGCTTTTGCAGTGGAACATTCCCTATAATATTATTATAAATAAGTTATGTGTCTATTGAAATTATGTAACGTATTTTAGATTCTGGTATTCCAGAAGACTAAGGTTGATTAAGAAATAATGACGCAAGAGATTACTATTATATAATCAAGTCGGAGCCGAACTTGTCCGCTCCGCTTCTGCAGTGAAACATTATTGACATATTAATTATTAAAATAATTATGAATATATGAAAAATATCTACTCCACTAGTATTTGATATACGTACGTATACATTTTAGAAAGAAATGGTGATTGATAATAAGTAAGTAGTCTTTTTGTGATTATATTAAGGATTCTGTAGTACCGGGAGGTTATGGACTTTGAAATTCCAGCTGTATTTGAATATATGGTTTATTAGTGTTATTTAATATATTTGTTTACTAGTAATTATTGTATGAGGATCATGCTTAGAACAATTACTAAAGCAAAGCTATTAGTTATCATTCTAAGGTATCACCGTCGGGACTTGGACATGTAAATACTTTTTTGTCATCGTTAAAGCGCAAGTGTTACCAGACAGAAATTTAATATTTTGGAAAATCTATTTTCTTATGACACCTTATTAATGCATTAAAATGATATTTTCTGACACTAACATACAAGTCAGTTGATTATTTTGTAAGTACAAACCAAGTCAAAACTGTCATGATTGCATTATTTTCTTCACGTTACTCCTTTGCAGTTTATACTTGCAGCAATTAAGCAAACGGATGCAGCTTATTTGTTGCGTTAGAGACCAGAACGGCAAGACCGTCTGTGTATAATTTTTATTGTATGTAATAGTAACTCAGAAACGGCCCATTGCTGGGCATGGGTCTTCCCATTTAAAGGGGCTAGGAGGTAAATGATATTGTAATAAATAACCTTAGGCCTGGATGATTATAAGAATTGTAATCTACAGTTACTGGAATGTTGTATACTAATATTTTATATTAAATGGACTGAATAAACGATAAATGGATCAAACATCTTGTTTCATTATATTTTATTGTAACGGTGTTCGCGATTAACAGTTCGTGGGTATTTCTGTGCCCTAATTGTTATAATCAGAAAAATAATACGAGGAATAACAAGACCATAGCCCATGTTCAAGACATAAAATATGTTAATTTAAAATGACTTTATAAACTAATACAATAAAGGAAAACTTAGTTAATTGTATTCTACCCATTTACAATAATTAGTATTTTTATACGTGACGCATTGTAATAACTTCCTTTTTATGATACATTTTTACACCTTGCCTCCAATTTCCTATACATTTTTACACCTATAATCCAACGTAAACCAGTCTTGAACAGCCCACTAAAAATGAAGATGTCATTTTTCTTCCACACTTAACGCTATATAGTTTTTTTAATTAATTGGAGCTTTAAGGTAAGAAAACGTGTATACTGCGAATTACGTTAAATGATCACGAGTAACATGTCATAAATAACTAGTTGGGGTTTCTCGCACACATTGCTAAAATGAGACCAATTACTAATATCGTTCAGCGATAACAGTTCAAAACTAACATCCTTTAGCACCTAAGCCAAGATTTGAATTTTCCATTCCTCAGCTATATAATAAAAATCGCAAACAGGTTTACGTATGCGCCGTATGAGGATTGCCTCCGTCCAAGCTACGACATTCGGCATTAATAATAAAATTAATTGATGCGAAATAAAACAAATAGATGTTAATAAAGAAACATGTTTGTTATAAATAACAATCTGGTTATCACAATATACATATCATTAAAGACTTACATCTAAGGTAAACATATCAATTGTTTATTATACGCTGGAAATATTGGTAAACGATGTACGTGAACACCATTGGCAAACTGCAAAACACAATATAAAAATATAATTAGATTTGGCACTACTTATAATACAATTATGAGTATTCTTAAAAACGTTATAGGTACATAATAAATTAGAAAAAAAAGAAAAACATGATTATGATACATGGCCAGCCTCTATTTCTTTTTTAGTTCTCACCAACAGCCGTATTTCTCTTAAGCATGCATCAGGGATCTAGAGATTCGTTAATAGGTATTTATCTGAAATCAAATGCTGTTAATATATAGTATTAGCCTCTTAGTTATAACGTACAAAAGGGGGGTTATTATATTATACAAGTTATAACAGTCAAATTAACTGATACACTTTTAGTATCTTAGTGATGTGATGTACAGTAAAATTATTAAATAGCGCCAAAAGTTGTTTAAATTGCAATTATAGTTATTTCTATCATGTTTGAAAATTAAAATAATGTTAGAATTTATTGTATGTGACACGTGTCCACATCCCTATTAAATTGTTCAGTTAGGTATAAGAAAACGATGGGAGATGACTCCTCACTATGAATGAAAACGACTCAAGACCTATTCCTATATCGTACTGACGGTCGATTTGCTCTATTATCGTTTAAAATTTTACATAAGCTCTATACAAGTAATGTCAAAATTCAACTGATGTAGGGAAAGTGAATGAATAGGAAGATATAGGAACCGGCCATTAGTAAAAATGCGACCGTTACTAAACCCTGTATGACTAGAAGACGTGGCTACATTCTTGCTAGACGTTAAAATGATAAAACGGATTTGGACGTCTTACATACATACATATAGTCACGCCTGTTTCCCATTGCAATAGGTAGACGATGGATTTCTATCTGCTACGATCTTGACAAACACTTTTCGCTTCATCAACTTTCATTAATCTCTTCATAAATACAGAGCCGCTTTGCTACGTCTTATGATTATTTAAAATCTATTTTTTGGATCAAATCAATCAATAGTTTGAAGTTTTTACTTATAAATTTCTTTAGAATTCCTGACTGGTTGTTTATAACAATATCGCTTGTTTACATTATGGCTACTTCAACGGCAGGAAGCAGGAAATTAGACAGCGAGATTATGTAAACGCAACTTATTTCAATGTTTTATATTTGATGTGTCCGCGCTTCCTTTTCCAATTTCCTGCTTGTTGCCGTGTGAAAATGGGCATAATGTAAACGAAGGGTGAAATAATAAAACACAAGAAGGAATTACCTGTAGTGACATCTAATAGTCATATCATATTTAGGAACTTTACGAGTTACGTGTCTTATCAGACATTTGTTATTTCTATAATAGTATATTCCTATTATAGTTAAATGTACTCTGTAAATAGTGTTCTTCTATGGAACCACACTACCAAGTTGGCATTTTTTGTGTCGCAAACTGTTTTAAATAACTTCATATTATAATGTAACATTGGCCTCCAATTCAAATAAAATACTGCACATACCGTAGTGATTTTGTGAAATGACTTATATTGAACTTTGTTATAAAAAAAGGAAATACAATTAGTAGTCATCAGCATATAAAATACTGAATGATGAATGACCCATTATTATAAAAGTGAAAGTGGCTTTGCTTTTACATTTGTTTGCTTTTTCTTCACGGACTTAGAGAAGAATTGAATTACATACAATTGGATACAGGTAAATTAGCTTCGAGATGTTTTTGGGCTTGTAGTAGTGTACTATCAGCACATAAATAAATAAATTAATACTTTTTATATATTTTTATAGGCAGGTATTTAATATGAAAGTACATAAAGAAAAATATTGAATATAAATATATAAACGTGAAAGTGAACATTAAACGATATTAAAATAATAAATATTAATATTAAACATAATTTTTAATACTAAATTTCAAGTTTAGAATTCCTCTAAATATACAAATACTACTACAAACGCAAAAACGTCTCGTTGACGTTGAAGATAGGATAATTTTCAACCCGAAAAATGAGATAATATTTGCGGGATAAAATTTGAAATTCGCGCGAGGGAATCGAAACGAATTAATTATTATTACGAAATTTGACATTTGCGCACTTTCCATACAGGGTTAATTATTAATTACGTTTACACCAATAAATAGAATAGCTTTAGTACTAAATAGCGAAGCCACGAAAAAAGCCTTAGTACTGAAGCAATTATTGCAACAAGTTATATAGTAGCCTAATAAATGAAATTGAAACATTTAATAGTTTTATTCTAAAATATGTGAACAGTCATGTCAAAATATTTTTATCGATAAAGCGTTGATTTGAAGCCTAGATAATACATTGCTAGCGAAAATTAGTCTAAAAAATAGTTTCAAGTGGCTAAATTATACACTCAATTAATTGAATATTCTTTGTATAATTTTAAAACGAAAAAATATTCATATTACATTTTGGTCAATTATGTCAAAAATTATTAAATTATAGTATTAGATTGTTAATATTTGCAACTGCAGAATGTACGTTATGTTAAACAGTTAAAGCAACTATGGATTTACAATTTAGGTTTCCTAAGGACGTGTTCAAATAAAATACTTTTATCAGATTTTCAATCCAGTTACACTTTAATACTACATTTTAATAGATTTAAGGAAATTTCAACAATTCAAAACTGTTATTTTTTTTAACGACTAACAACCTAACTATACAAAGCACAGGTCCGCCACAAAATCAGGATGGAAGCCTAAGCATTTTACAATAATCTAAGTGATATTTACAAAAATAAAGCAGTTATTAAAATACATTACACATTACTAATATATATTATTGTGTGTACTAATACTAAGTATAATCTCAATACCAAAATTAAAAATTTAAGCTAGTTAGGTTGCACTGCTGTGATGGTGCTTTGCTTTAAGTTGTGATGAAAAGTGTATTAGAGTTAGAGTTGACCGTGAGTGAGCGAGTAGTGAGTGATACAAAGAAACCCAACAGAAGCTCAAGAAAGAAGTAGGTAAATTTACCTAACATTCCAGCCGTAATACGGCTTGCGGGTGGTGGCGCCATTGTGGTGGGCATAACTCTGTCCATAATTCTTGTTTTGAGATGGCGGCTGATATCCTGACGGATAAGTTTGGGTATTAGCACTCCTAGAATTCGAACTGTATGATGAGTAATTTGGATTCTCCTGTATGGGACGAGTATTCAAGACGCTGTTCAGACCGCCGCCTTTGTTAATATTATCGAAAAGTGTGCTAACAAAACTGGAGATGGGGTTGGCTCCATTGGGATTGGTGCCACCGGAGCTGGTGCCTCCGCCCCTGGCATAATTGCCTATCGTGTTGATTATGCTACCAAGGGGGTTTTTGTTGTTGCTACTTCCTCCGTAACCTCCTGAAGGGTTTGACCCGCCATAGGGATTACCTCCGTATGGGCTATGACCTCCTGTGTTTGAGCCTCCGTATGGGGAGCTTCCTCCATACGGTGAATTGCCACCATAAGGAGAACCTCCTCCGTTTGAGGAACTGCCACCGTAGGGAGAACTACCTCCGTAAGGAGAACTTCCTCCGTTTGAGGGACTGCCACCGTAGGGAGAACTACCTCCATAAGGAGAACTTCCTCCGTTTGAGGGACTGCCACCGTATGGAGAACTGCCTCCGTAAGGTGAGCTTCCACCGTATGGGGAGCTCCCGCCATAAGGCGAACTTCCGCCCGAATGACCTCCATAAGGTGAATTATTCCCGTATGGCGAACTGCCGCCGCCAGGTGGCGCGGGTGGGTTGTAATTAGGAGGAGAGTCGAAATCCCTCGATGGTGTTTGAGGCTTAGGCGCTGGAGCTGGTGCTGCCGGCTCTGACGGTTGTGAATGTGATCCTGAAAAGGAAATTAAATTTTCATACGTTCATTTTAGAATTAACCTGTATTTGTTTGTAAAAACTTACACGCGTATTTAACAGTGTATTTTTTAAATATATTTACAATATTATACTGTAAACGAACTAAGACTTGCAATAATACTACTCTGTCAAAAAGTACCGGGAAAAGATCAATAATACACAAAATGTTATTTATTCATTCAAATTTATTTTATCACCTTCAAAGTATGCTCCTTCAGAAACGATACACTTATGCCAACGAATAATCCAACCAATCAAAACATTTTTTAAACGCTTTTTCCGGAACTGAGTTTAGTTCTCGTCGCGAATTCTCCTTTATGTCTTCTACCGAATGAAAACGGGTGCCACGAAATAGTAATTTGAGTTTAGGAAAAAGAAATAAGTTGGCTGGAGCCATATCTGGTGAATGAGGTGGTTGCTCGATGGTATTTCATTGAGTTTTTGGGCAAAAATTCGTTCACATTGATGGCCTTGTGCGCAGGCGCATTATCGTGGTGCAAAATCTAAGATTTTTTCCACAAATCTGGCCGTTTTCGTCGAATTTGCTCTCTTGAACGCCGCATAACGCTCAAATAATATACTTTATTTACCGTTTGACCTTACGGTAAGAATTCCGAGTGCACAACACCGCGATAGTCAAAGAAAACCGTCAACATGACTTTGATTTTTGATAGATTTTGGTGTGATTTTTTCGGTTTCGGTTCAGTTGGAAGGCGCCACTCCGAAGCTTGTTGACTAGTTTGTATTTCAAACTCGTAAACCTATGTCTCGTCACCAGTTACAATGAGTTTCATGAATGTAGGGTCGGAATTGACTCGTTCTAGCATGTCCTCAGCGACTTTTATGCGATGGAGTTTTTGGAGAAAATTCAAGTGTTTTGGGACTAGCCGATCAACATGTTTCATACCCAAGTGATTATTTAAAATGATACAGATCGACTCGTGAGACACAGAAAGTTCAGCGGCTATTTCTCTCAAACTTGAATGAGGGTTTTTAGTCACTATTTACTTCACTCTTGCGATGTTAAGTTCAGTTGAAGACGTTGATGGCCTACCAGGGCGAGGCAAATCTTCCAGCATATCTCGACCGCTTTTGAACGCTTTATATCACTCATAAGCACGTGTTTTTAATAAAGTCGATTCACTGCAAGCCTTCTGTAACATTTTCAGTGTCTCCGAACACGAAATTCCATTGGCGATGTAAAATTTAACACAAACTCTTTGTTCGATGTTTTTGTCCATTATGAAATTGGCAATATACACTAGATATGATCTAACTAAAAACAGCACTGTATTGAATCTAAATGACCGATGCAACTCAAACTCCGCGCCAAAATGAAAAACAGTTGTGCCAATCTAACAACAAAAAAACAAAACGTCGAATTTGGAATTTTAAACAAATCATCCATTCCTGATACTTTTTTGACAGAATGTAATTAATGATAGTATTAGCAAAGTTGTGAAAAGACCAAGAATAGGCCCACCCTCTGTTAAGGGTGGGTCCACTTCAGTTGGGACCGCGACGTTATCAAAGCATTTATTCCTATGATCTTGGGAGTTATGACGATAGAAGGAACTCCGAAATTTTAGTGCGCGTATACCAGCTTAGTTAAAGAGCCTTATTCAAATTCAATTCAAATTCAAAGTTTTTTATTCAAAATAAGTTCCACTGGAGAACACTTTTTGAAGGTCATATAAATATATAAGTTAAAATTTAATTTTTCTTCCTATTCTATGTATACCGCTTCACAACGTGTTATTGCTGTTAAGGAGAAGAAGCGGCAAGAAACTCCCCAGCAACACGTCTAGCTAAATAATGTTTTTCTTTAAGTTTCTTATTCTATTTATATCTTAAGTTGTTTTTTTTTTTTAATAAGTTTTATACAGAAGTATGTTACAGAATTACTTTTTGAAGAATTAGTGGAGTTGTAGCAAACAGTGCATACTCAATAAGACCAAGACACAATAAGAGGAAAGAAAAATATTATGAAAGTTATAATAATGATATGACGTACTAAAATGTTATGCTGCAATATATCTCCATAAATCCCTTACAAGCTTGGCAAGATAACATTAAACAAAATATAGTA
This sequence comes from Dendrolimus houi, assembly GCA_039645545.1. NCBI lineage: Eukaryota > Metazoa > Arthropoda > Insecta > Lepidoptera > Lasiocampidae > Dendrolimus > Dendrolimus houi. The sequence continues at coordinate 14,042,364 of CM077129.1, forward strand.
TAAGATGTTAGAGTGAGCTGCTATGTAAATGAATTTTTGTCATTTAAGTATTCTTCAATAGTGTAGTATCCCTTTTTTAGCAAGATACTTTTTAATTTGGTTTTGAATTTAGTGAAAGGCAGATCTAACATTTCACTCGGAATCTTATTGAAGAAGCGGAACCAACCCCCAAGAAAGAGGACAGTACTTTTTGTAATCTAAAAGATGGCAATATCAGTCTATTACAATGCCTGGTGTTGAAATTGTGAATATCCTTATACTGCTTGTAGGCACTCAAATTATTACGAATATAAATTATATTATTAAAGATATATTGGCAGGCGACCGTCATAATATTGATTTCCTTGAAGCATTCTCTAAGAGACTCCCGAGGGCCGAGGTTGTAAATTGATCTTACGGCTCTTTTTTGTAAAACAAATATGGTCTCTAAGTCAACAGCGTTGCCCCAAAGTAAAATACCATAGGACATGACACTATGAAAATAACTAAAATAAACTAGTTTAGCAGTCTCTTCGTCAGCGAACTGCCTAACTCTTCTGACCGCATATGCAGCAGAACTAAGTTTTCCTGAGAGACTAGATACATGAGCGCCCCAGTGGAGCTTCTGACCAAGGTTAATGCCTAAGAATACAGTTGAATCTACTAGATTAAGTCTAGTGTCGTTAAGAGAGATATTAATATCGTATTCTTTTACATTGGGCATAACAAACTTAACACATTTAGTTTTGCTCGGATTGAGTAATAAGTTATTTACAGTAAACCACTTAGATATTTGGGATAAGGCGTTGTTTACGTCGTCAAAGTTCAGTTTATTTCTATCAACTTTAAATATAAGTGATGTGTCATCAGCAAACAACACTACCTCACACATATCATTAATAAAATATGGCAAATCATTAATATATATCAAAAATAAGAAGGGACCTAGAATAGAGCCCTGGGGCACACCCATACATATGCCAGTCTCACAAGATTTGACATTGTTAATTTCAACGCTTTGGGATCTGTTATTTAAGTAAGACGATAATAGGTTGAGAGAATTGCCATGAATACCGTAATAATTGAGCTTTTTAGGAGGGTCACGTGTTCAACGCAATCGAATGCCTTGGAGAGGTCACAGAATACACCAATGGCATTCTGTGATCCTTCCCAAGCATCATAAATGTGTTTTAGGAGCTCAACACCTGCATCGGTAGTGGATCGACCTTTGGTGAACCCGAACTGTTTAGTATGAAATAATTTATTAATATTAAAATGTGAGAGCAGTTGATTCAAAATTATTTTTTCAAAGATCTTGCTTAAGGTTGGTAAAATAGAAATTGGCCTAAAGTTGGAGGGGTCGTTTTTGTTTCCACTTTTAAATATAGGGATAACTTTGCTAACTTTCATCAAGTCGGGAAATACCCCTTTATCTACACATCGATTAAATATTTCTACTAGTGATAGTGCAATAGTGTCTATTATGTCATTTAATACTTTTAAAGATATACCCCAAAAATCAGCTGTGTTTTTAATGTTTAATGATTTAAACGTTTTTACAATATCACTTGTATCTATATGATTAAATTTGAATGAAATATTACATTCATCAACACACTGTGTCATTAGCAGCTCAGCTTCCAGTGGTGATGATGACAAAGAGCTAGTTGTTAAGGTTGGTATATCCCTAAAGTATTCATTAAATGTTTGTGCAATTTCAAAGTTATTACTAATGGTGTTATTGTTAATTACAAGCTCAATTCCATCATCTCGACGTGAAGTTTTGCCAGAAGCGTCATTTATGACACTCAAGTTGTCTTAATGATATTTGATGATTTTTAATTCTGTTACTATAATATAAAGATTTGGCAGCGATGCACACTCTTTTAAAGGTCTTAGAGTACTTTTTAATATAGTCAACAAAGTCTGGATTTTGATTAAATTGTTTTTCACTGTATAATTCATACAGTTTTATTCGACTTTTATATATACCTTTTGTAGCCCAATCACTAAACTTAAGTTTATTACTTTTGTTAATTGTTTTAGTTTTAAATGTGTTTTCAAATTCAGCTTGTATAACGTCGAAGAAACTACTATACAAGTTGTTTGGATCTTCGCTGTTGAGATCCAAGGTAGGAATTTTTTTGGCTAGATTATCTTTAAAGGTTCTTAAGCGATGATAATTCACCGGTCTACAGGTTATTTTAGAAGTGATTTTAATACTGTCAAAAGGTATTGATATAAACTGGCCACAATGATCCGACCGTAGTACATCTATGAATGATTTATCGATTATTTTGCAACTACAAAATATATTGTCTAAACAGGTAGCTGTAGTAGCAGTTATACGCGTAGGTTCATTAAAGACATGTATAAGATTAAAGGATTTGAAAAGATTAATGATCTTAGTACGAGTTGATGACATTTCCAACAAATTAACATTAAAATCCCCACAAACTATAGGCAATTTATCAGTTTTATTTAATTTTATTAATAATTCCTCCATTGTGCTTTCAAATACACTATAATCCCCTGTGGGGGATTATAGTGTACATACATTACTTACATTCACTATCCCACTGGTCCCTCATCAGAGAGGTGCACGTAAAATGCATTTCACTGACAAAAAAAGGATCAACTATAGACAAGTAGGGCGGCAAGGATTTAAAAAAAATTGCAATGCATATTCCAGGACAGTTCTAACAAGACTAACTTAGTACAATTAATATTCTTACAAACTACTTTCGCTTAAATTATAATTATTAGTGGACGCAATTACCGAGCGCTGCGTGCATGGTCAGCGCTTTTGTAGGCAAACGATGGCAGGGCAATTGTCTAACTTAAAGATGGGTAGTTATTGTAAAAACCAGCTGAACAGCCGTTGTACACAAAATAACCACGGCAAAACTATCTGCTGGCTAATGGTTGTCGAACAAAAACCGATAACCGACAACTGACGAGTTTATGGCTTAGCCGTCAGCTGTCGGTTAGCAGTCAAGCTACCCATTAGTCAAATAGGCATCAGCTGGTCTTTTAGCCAGTCGTTGAACCACGATTAGCCGGACGGATAAGCTTTTGAAATTTCGTTTGGTTACTGCTCATCCAATTCAAATCATCTATTGCGAATATAGGTAAGTTATGAAGTTGTTACAATTAGTCGTTGAGTACATCTATATTCTGCCGGAAGGGTGTGCAATATATTATACTTTATTCTAGTACAGGGAAAAAACAATTTTACATGTCAAATTAAAAACAAAGTCTATCCGCATTATATTTGTTTTCAGGTGAAAGCTCTCGACCAAAAAATTATTATTATCTTAGTCATAGTGATATTAGCAAATCCTTTCACTTTATCTTCAATGTCGCGATCATAACGGCTTGCGCAAATTCCTATTTTTGACTAATTAGTATATTACATCATGAAATCAGAAAGTAAACGAAGTTACTACCATGTTTGCACTTAAATACCACTGTCAAGGACTTTGATAAAAACCTTAAGAGATTATAAAATGGAAGTTCAAAGATTGCATTATATAACAATGCTTACCAATATAGTACTTTTTGTGAGCAGGCCGTATTAAAGGTGATGAACCCAGAACCCTAGATGGCTTCTTATTCGAGATTAAAATTTGGGTTCTGATTTGAGGTTGAACTCTAGTTGTGTTCTGACTTGAGATTGAACCTTACTTTCCTTCGACTGATTTTTCTTGACTGGTAATAATAGTGTCTCAAACGATTTCGGTTATAGCGATCGCCATGTAATATGGCTATTCAAACCTTAACTTACGGGCCGCTCGCGTGTTTGTATGTGTCTTACATGTCCTGTATTAGCCAGGACACATAATATTACATAACCTGTATTAAACAAACTTCGGATAGGTCAAAAGGCCATTATAATAGTACGAGGACAGGCCTTTTTCACATCGTAACTATCATCAAACTCTTTTATTCGCTTCTCTTCAAAGCTTTCGACTAGTATTAAGTATGGCGAACAAGGCTTAATTATGGTGGCGTACTTTTTAGCATAAGATATGAAAGTTTTACATGGGCGAAGATATGGTTAAATCCCAAGTAAATAAATAAAATTTTAAAAACTTACCCTCTACTTGAGACTTCTTTTTACACGTAGGATAAGTGCCACAATTGGACGTGTGGCCTAACGAGCACGGGTCTTCGGCCAGCACGCAGACTTCGCTGTTGAGACATCCTATATCTTTGCATGTACGGCCGTATTCTGTAGAAGACATGGAACATGATTAAAAAATTACAATCTTCAGTTTCATTTAAATCAATAAAACTACAAGAGAAGTACATTATCCCACTTCCTAGGCATTGATAATCGCGCTGCCCATTTCCCTCGTCACTTTCCTGCTTGCTGAGGTTGACTTTTTTGTTGAGGTTGTCTAAATAAGTGTTTGAAAAAAATAATAATATTAATTTACTTTTTTTAATCAATATATATCAATATTATAGTTGTAGGATATTGATTATTTTTAACAAAGAATTGTTACAGAAAATTACTTACAATTATCAAAAAGGAATTTCTATATCCCTATTAATATTATAAATGCGAAAGTAACTCTGTCTGTCTGTCTGTTCCGTTTTCACGGCAAAACTGCTGGACCGATTTGGTTGAAACTCAGTAGGTATATATATTTTCGATGCCGAGGATGAACATAGGATACTTTTATCCCGAAAAATAGAATAGACTCCGAGATAAAATATCTTTGTCTTTCTGTTTGTTATGCTTTTACGGAAAAACTAATGAACCGATTTGGCTGGAATTCGGTATATATGTAAATTTTATACCGAGGGCAGACAAGGGATAATTTTCATCCCGGATTATAGGATAGATTTATGTAAAGGTTATCCCAGAAAATATGAAAGGTTTTTTAATTTGTGGTTTAACATTTACGTCATTCTGTTTATTTTGGTCAATTTGGTTATTTTAGTCATTTGGTCGTTTAGGTAGTTTTGATAGTTGTGGTAGTTTTGGTTAATTTCGTAGTTCTGGTAGTTTTGGTACTTGTAGTAGTTTTGGTAGTTTTATGTGGTTTGGAGAGAGATAGACGGGGGTTATATAAATAAAACTACGTTTTAACGGTTATAAGCGCGGTAATTTATTTGATTTTTCGCCCTAGTCGCGAAATCTTAAGAAAATATTAAATTATTTATTTTTTAAATTGTGGTGGAAATTTAATTTGTTGAGTAAAATGTGTCTTCGAGATTCCAGCTGCCGCCGAGGTCCTTCGTGTGACATCAATCAAAATCTACTACTTGGTGATTCTTTTAAAATAAATTTAACACTTGATTTTTTATTAATACAGAAATCGTGTAACTACATTTAAATAAAAGAAATCCTACCTTGATTTAATATAATTCTCGTAAATACCGTTAAAATCGTTTCATGTCCGTTCCTCTTCAACAATAAAAGGGATTTACTCCGGTAAAAACGTGTTTGAAAATGGAAAAAGTCCATAATATCGTATGAATAAATATTTTATTCCGCTGTGTCTACGAGAATCCTGCCCTTTTTATAACCCAAAAGGCGTGACCGGATAAGAATTCGGTTGTGAGGGAATAGGGATCATTTTGCATATACAAGATTATATACTTAGATTGCGGGCTCCCGTCGTCTTCGAGAGTCAATATCACACGTAATAAAAGCCAACCGAAGCGGGAACTTTTTTCCAATGAATTGTTTTCCACTACATAGGGTTTACGCCATTACCCAACATTATTGTAATACGTTTTTACATTTCCACATTTCAACTTGTATACATTTATAGAACCAATAGGTCGACATCTGTGAAACGGTATAATAAATAGGTGTCTTTGATTTATAAGGTTTCTATGTGATTATATTTTTATAGGGTTTCTTAGGCATTTTAACAAACAGTTGTTATGCTCTTTCATTTGTTTATATAACATACATTTATTGAGGGACGAAAAAAATTCTGTGAAAATAAGCGTGTGGAGTATCGTTACAATTGGTCTTGAAAAATCATAATTTTGGCAGTGGTCCGGTAAAAACGCCGTAGGCTGTATACGGCAGGACGCTGTACGCGACCGAAGAATGCGTGCGGCATCCGTCAGGCGTCTGAGAGCGACAGAACCACTATGTCAAATACTACTTATATAGTATAGTTATTTAAATGTATATGCAAGTGGAAAATTCTGATAACTTTCAAGATGTCAGTACATAAAAGTAAAGTTTTAAATTTCAAACCGGTTTGATAGAAGTTTCGTAGACTAGTTTTTGAGATAAATAGAATATGGGGTATTTTCGCTAAAGTGAGTTCTGTAGGCAAATGTAAAAGCGTTCATAGTACCTCTATGAAAACTTTTTCTGGGTAGGACCATGAAAAAAGAATACGAGGGTAAATCAAAGTTCTTGGAATCAATAATAAAAAATGTAAAATTTTAAACAAAAATATTTTATTTTTCTACTTAATCTCCCTCCAATGCAATGAATGCATTTAGAATAACGCGTTTCTCTAACTTCCTTATTCCTTGCGAAAAATATTGTTTTTTTGTCTCTAAAAACTCTTCTATGGCAGCCATAACTGCGTCATTATCGTGAAATTTAGTTCCACGAATGGAAATTCTTTTAATTTTGGGAATAAGTGAAAATCACTAGGGGCTAAGTCCGGAGAATATGGTGGGTGGTCAAGGAGATTGAAGCCAGCACAGCGGATTGCGTTGAGCGTAACTTCCGACCGATAAGTGGAAGCGTTACCGTGAGGAAACAACACGCCCAACGACAGTTTTCCACAACGTTTTTCTGTAATGTCTTTACGCACTTTCGGAATTAAATTTGCATAATAGGGTCCAGTAATCGTCTGGCCTTTTGGCATGTAATCAATGAAAAGGATTCCTTCACTATCCCGATACACTGCGGCCATAACTTTGCCAGCGGTAGGAGCAACTGGGAATTTCTTAATGGATGGAGAGTATGGTCGTCTCCAAAACATGCTTTGTCTCTTAGTTTCAGGATCGAAATGGTGGATCCATGTTTCAACCATGGTGACAAGGCGACGGCAAAAATTATCCGAATCATGCTGGAAAATTACGAGATTACGCTTAAAAATATCCAAGCGTCGCTTTTTGTTTTCGTCGGTTAACATTCGAGGCACCCATCTTGCCGACACTTTTTTGAACCCCACTGAATCAATTAAAATAGATTGAACGCTACCAAAAGATATCTTTAGGATCTCAGCTATATATTTTACTAGCTTATGCCCGCGACTTCATCCGCGTGGAATAGTTTAAAAAAAAGTAAGTTAATTTTAAGATATATAAATGTGTTACTGTTTTAAGTTGGTGTACAATAAAGAATATTGTTGTTGTTGTTGTAAGTTAAAAATATCGCCCGATTTTGAAACATTCTTCACTGGTGCTCCGCTCCTATTGGTCTTAGCGTAGTAGCGGCACTCTTAGGCCTTGAAGCGCGAATAAGCATGGGCGTAACTACGTGCTAAGTCCCATGATCTCTCTACCACAAGCGCGGGCACATGGGAGGCAGGTTTAGGTTTAGTGGAGTATTATTGGGAACAACTTTACCAACGAGTCGTCACACATGCCGGTGGCGCTTAATCTCGCCGCTAAGGTCTAACCCCCACAATGGACCCGGTAGTGTACGAAATATATTACCTTGCTTCAACAAAAAAAAAATGTGTGATTAGAGCGGCGAACAATTGCTATTTATAGCTAGTTTAAACCAGTTTCCTCATAATACAGCTTCGTTTATTAGTTAATATCCCTCCTATGTAAGATCATCCCATAAATGTCCCCCAGCTGAGCCCAAGACTGCACTTTTAGGGAAACTGGCAATGTATGTACTTCTCACGCTTGTTAACGGCGGTTTGGCGAGTTTTAGATATCTGTGATACATGTGCAGTTTTCCGCGCGATATTTTTACTATCGTCACTAGATTAAATGTAATAATATGCACATTAGGTTAGAAAAGCTGCCTAAGCGGTGATAGCTAGGCCAGGATCATTATTATCATTAAAATAAAATAAGACTTTCCTGACTGGACGTTTATTTACTTGATCTCATAGCAGTTTTATTGTGGAACTCGTTTAGAAGTTCGTCACTACAAAACAGGAAAATTGTTTGCATGAGTTTCATAGAAACGACATGAAATCTGTGATTCCGGGATGCAGCGTCAAAGTTTAAGGTGCGGGAGAAACCCACATACAACTATGTGTATATTATGAATACGACGGACAGGGTAAACAAATAGGAAATAATTGTTATCTATACTATAATATATCTGTAAATGGTTCGAGTTTGTACAATGCGTTTAAAAATGTGAAATATGTGGATAATTTGGAGCAGGAGATTCTGAAAATGCAACTTTTGAGAAATTTTGTCTGTGTATGTGTGTTAGAGCATCTCGTAAAAACTACTGATTAGATTTTAATGAAACTCGACATAGGTAGTGGAGAAAAAGCTGTTAGGTACCAAGGTGTCATGGTCTTTCAAGGAAACTCCGGATTTTAAATTCCAACCATATAATAATATATTTTAGGTAAATTTCTAGTACAGATTTTTTCAATTGACAAATTATAGAGCACATTTTTCACAACGTTCCAAACATAAACTTCAAAATTTAAATGTATTTCTAATTTTTCTCTATCTCGCCAGCAATGGCGAAATATAGGTTTTATACGAGTTTAACAGGTAGCTTATGTCCCGGGCCGTAACTTAGAATACTTTTATCCCGATAAATGACGTCGTTTCCGTGGGATAGACGAAAATAGAGAAAAAGATGGCGCAGCGATCGCATCTTTTTTTGAAGCTACGGAATGTATATGAATGAAACGCGACACAGCGCTGGTCGAAAAGACCAAGCCAAAGTCAATCAAAAGTCAAAGTCATGTTGACTGTTTTCTTCGACTATTGCGGTGTTGTGCACTCGGAATTCTTAACGGAAAGTCAAACGGTAAATAAAGTATATTATTTGAGCGTTATATGACGTTTAAGAGAGCAAATTCCACGAAAACGGTCAGATTTGTGGAAAGAAAATTCTTGGATTTTGTACCATGATAATGCGCCTTCGCACAAGGCCATCACTGTGAACCAATTTATGACCAAAAACTCAACAAATACCACCGAGTAACCACTTTATTCATCAGATATGGCTCCAGCCGACTTCTTTCTTTTTCCTAAACTCAAATTACCACTTCGTGGCACCCGTTTTCATTCGGTAGAAGACATCAAGGAGAATTCGCGACGAGAACTAAAGTCAATTCCGGAAAAAGCGTTTAAAAATGTTTTGATGATTGAATTATTCGTTGGCGTAATTGTATCGTTTTTAAAGGAGCATACTTTGAAGGTGATAAAATAAATTTAAATGAATAACAACATTTTGTGTGGTCTTTTCCCGTACTTTTTTGACAGAGTAATAATATGTTTTTAAGTTTCCGAAGCTATTTTAAAAAAAGTCTTCATAAATTTATCATATCCATCCGTCTGTCTACGTATGTATTCATAGCATTTTTTCTCAAATGATACTGGGTCGATGTATAATGACAATTGGCAGGAAGTGGACTTTGCGCCTGGTCGATTTTTAATGTAATGTGCGCTGACAGTTTTTAATGACGGCTTCTTATGTAACTTTCGTAATTTAGACCGGTATGTATTAGCTCCAATCATATAATTTTTGTTATCTCGAACTGTCACATAGCATAGGTCAGAAAATGTGTGATTCGTCTGGACTTTAATATGAAAAGAAAGAAGGAAAATAAAAATATTTAGTGTGGTAAATTAATGCACAGAAAACTGAAAGTTGGAGTAATTAATAAGACACAAGTATTTGATAAAAAAAAAAATAGATAATGTTACATTCACGCCAATGAGGATGTTAACTCAACATATGCTGTGTCAAGAGCTGACTGTGCTGGTTGTCAGGTCCAAATTTCATCAAATCGCAAGTGACCCAAACAAACAAATCAGTTTAATTATATACATTCAAAAAATTACTATTAGCAATAATAGGATGTTTTTCTCAGCGTTAGAAGAAATACATTCTTTTTAATATTTAAAAAAATCGTGAGGGATGATATATGTGCCAATGGTCTTATGAAGTATTCTAAAGACCGTGCTATAGACTCGGGCACCGAAGAAGAATGCGAATTTATACAAGAATGTAATAAATAAGAAGATAATGATGTATAGATGAAATTAAACAATACAATAAAGAATAATAAAGTGAGACTTTACGATAGAAGCCAAAACATAAAAAGATTGCTTTTTGTGATTAGACGGCAGGGCCCTTCCCAAGGAACAACTGAGAGCTTTAGAGGCAATAAAACCGTTAAAAAGAGCATCATAAACGTTGGATCATAACTCATTGTTTTGTTACTTTCTTTGAGGGATGTTATACGCGCATTAGGTAATGGATTCTAGCCATCTCTTAGCTCTTAGAGTAGTATTCTGCGAAGAAAGTACTTACGTGCTTGGTTCACTGAAAATTAAGTGTAATAAAGTGCACTATTTATGCTAATATACAAATGCAAAAGTGACGTTGTCTGAATACTCTTGTTTGCTTCTTTGCTTTTCCTTATTTACGGTTTAAGGTATTAGCATTTTTGGGCACTGAAAGGCTGATGTTTTATTATTGATAAAAATATATTGTTTAAAAACGGTTAAAAGTCGATATTCGTTGTATCTAGACAAAAATTATGTTTGTGCTGAAATTCTCAACGTGAATCGTGCTTTTTTGATCTTCATTGCTTGATGTCAATTAAAAACTTAGAATCTGCCAGAGGTTCTACTATATAGGACCTGGTTTTGCTTAGCGCTTATTTGCTTGAAGATTATTTCAGAACTTGAATATTGAGAAATACTTGAAACTGGCTAAGCTACAGAAATCATTTATAGGATGAACCTTAGGTATATTGACGACGGCTTTCTTACATTTCTTTGTATTATTCTTTTATATTACTTTGTAAAATTTCAAAGATTTCAATCAATACCAAGAAAACCATTCTCTAATCTAAGCTATTAAAGGTGCACGTAGCGCAAAACTTAGGAATTTTCTTTCTATTCTAGTCTACACTGTTTTCATCTACTATGAAATTGAGCATATTGGTAAATTCGATAACGGGCATGAATACAGATAAGACCATCACGCTGTAGTTGTTCATCTATTAAATTTATACAGAAATTATTGAGGTTTTAGTGCAAGAATGAACCTACATGGTTTCATTTAATTATTTAAAAAAAATCATAAAGCATACTATCAATCTTTTTCATTAGTGTTTTACATTTTCGTCATAATATAGTTTACTATAAATGTGGTTTATTTATTAGAGATCAACAAACAAAGTCTGGCAACAGGTTTAATATATCATCGTAGTTTATATATCTTCTTGAGACAAACGTGATATTAAATACATAACTTCATATTGCCTGCTGCGGCAATGTCTCTTCAAACACACGACTAAATTAAATAGGAATTGCATAATCATCGTTGTTTATAAAGTTGTAAATGCTTTTGTCTTTAATATGCCTCTAGGCTCATGAGACCATAGTTTAGCTAGCGCTCTAATCATATTTATTTGCTCTACAAGTAATTTATTTCCCGTCCGAGACTGGTTTATGTTCAACGTTTATGCCTTTTTATACCCTGGCAATACAGTTTTATCCTATTCTAGTGCAGAAATCTGTATTTTATATAATCAACGTTTTATTTTATAACTAATAAATTATTCTAATTAGTCACTTTTATATAATAGAAGTCGTGGTAGCTTCGGTAAGAGCACGCGTCCCAAATTCAAAGGGCGTAAGCTTCGATCCTGGCTGGAACGCATGCACCACTTGGGAGTTTTCTGACCTAATGTGCATATTGTTACAATTACCACGAGCTAACAACGGTGAAGGAAAGCATTGTGATACAACCTGCACATGGAGATAACTGATGTGTCTAACCTTCCAAGCCGCCTTGGACAAGCGTGGCGGGTATACTGTCCGTTCTCCCATAATGGGAGGCCCGAACCCAGCAGTGGGACATTTATGGGCTGTTATTATAAATAAATTCTGAAATAAAATTATAAATATATATGTATGTATATATATATATATATATATATATATATATATATATATAAAATATATAAACAGCTGTTTGTCTGTACCTAGGCCCTCAAGAGCAATCGAGGGAGATACGGGAAACAATATTTTCTTATTATCGATGAAACTTAGTTAAACGTGCATAGGCAACAGTAACCACATCCTATAACTTGCCTTGCTATTGTAATAAAAAAGACTGTACAACTATGGTTTAAACTACTTACTAGAATAACCATCAGCTGTGAGTATCAGCGCCAACGTAAACAAAGCCGTTTTCCAATCCATGGTCGGGATGGTCTGAAAGCAAAAATATTTTTCTAAATTATCACAACCTCTTAAATTTCATACAGACTTAGGATCAAATCAGAAAATTCAGATCAAAATGTCTATGACGTACATAGACAGACGGACATGTCGACCCTATTTTTTCACGGTTTAGCATAAACTATAATATAAACTTCTTGTTACATATAAACCAGAAAAAATAAGCTTGTAGAATATTTATGTCACTTAAAGCTAGAAGTGATTTCTACTAAAAACATTTGGATCGATAAAAACTTTGTACGAAATGAAGTGAACTTAATGAAAATACCACAGCGGTGCTACACGTTGACAGATGAGGCTTCATGCCAACGCTGACTAATAAACAAAGAGAAAGTCCTAACAAAGTTGGAGTAGAAGACGAAATGGATCGTCGACACATGTATTTCAACGCTGCACACGTCGTATGTCCGACAGCTTTGCTCAAACTTTATGACACCTAACTACAATTCGTCGAGCAATTTTGCCCGAAACTGTTTCGTATAACCTCGTTACGAACTCCTATGCTACCGCTCCAAGTAAATATTTGCCGATGTAACAAAAGTTGTTCACCGTTTATTGAAAATGCAAACCTCACAATATATTGTATCAGTTCTATAAAACGCTTTTAATTAATTATAAAGTATGACTCGAATAAAAATTGGGCAGTGGAGGCTTTCGGTTTTTTAAGCTCTAGCCTTTTGAAGTTTCTTGGAATTAACCGCCTCATTGTTTAAAGTTTGAGGAGAGAGGACACTTTTTACGACTTTCGAAGCGGACATTTCCCCACCTACTGATTGAACAAAAAGGGCATCAAGAAACACCGTTATAATTTTCAATAATAGTCTAGCGATATTCCACAGAAGTACTTAACTTAAACCTATTTCATTCAGTTAAGCGTAAATCGACAATCTCTAATTTTAATTTTACTTGGGATACAATTACAGCAGTGTAGCGGCATATTAATGTATGAAAAATATACCTTTCTGTCAAATACAGTCGTGGTATGAAAAGGTTCGCCAGTTTTCAAATTGATTCATTTAACGTTCCGCGAGCACATGTTACCTTTCCAAACTAAGTCATAGAAAAGTATGTTTAGCTGTCTGACAATAAAGTTTAAAACTATCTAAATCAAAGTTGCTTGATTTTATATCTTATCTAAGAAGATAGTTTAGAGATGTAAAATCTTTTTTGTTGGTTTTAATATTTATGATAAGTGTAGTGATTATATCCTCTTTGTTTCTTATTGTTAATCAAAGTGTCTGTCATTGTCAACATTGTAATTTTCTTTTTTTACGTTCTATATTTTATAAACGTAATAAAACGTAACATTTATTAACAAGTTGGTATTATGTACTCGACTTTTTACTCGTGCAAGCAAATATCGACTTTATGGTGACGAACCTTTTCATACCGCGACTGTACATTCATTATACCCATAGTTTTTGAGATAATTGACTATATCATACATACACATAAGGACAAACGTAAGGATGGAGGTAACTATGAGTTCCGTTTTTATATTTCGACGATAAAGTATACTATATATGAAATTACTTGTTACGGTAATTCGAAGTACCTAAATAATATATTTCAGGTGATAAACATTAAAAGAAAATATCTATTTAATGCGTAATGACACAGTCTGTGGACTCAAAAACGTGCGGAAAACATTGTAAAATATACGTGTCTCAATGAATAAATAGCGGAAGGAATCTGTGGGGGCGGTCAACAATCAATTTCCCGCTAGGTACAATCTAAGGCAATATCGTCGCATAAAAGAGTGAATACAAGAGCAATCAAAGCTGTATGGACCCTTTTAGCAGAGTTGTTCACGAACTGTCGTATATCATTCTGGTTTTTATCGTTCAAAGTTCTTTGAAATATAGGGGCTCTGATTTTAGACACCAAATGAAATATACGTCAATCCAACATGTTGTTCATTCTTTGAGCCTAATTTATACGTCACAGGAAAGCAAGTAAACTTACAGTGCATAAATAGATGGTCTTAGTTGTAAATATATATATGCAAAATGTGAGAATGTACTAAGTTTCAAAGATCAGTGAAATAACACTTGGACTACTTTAAAGACAGTATGAGAAAAATAAAGAACAAGTTCTTGAGATCAGTTCAACAAATTTTATAAAGTCATGTTTATCAGTAGAACTCCACAGACAGATATTGTTTATATTAAAGATAAGGACAGAATAAAATAAATACAACGAATCATAATGTATAATATTATAAAATTCAAAAATCGCGTGTCTGTTCATTGAAGCTATTAAAAAAAAACAACTAGAATACACTATATAGACGAAGGAGAACAAGATGTCATTTAAAAAAAATCTTGTCTGTTTGTTCGGGATTCATGTAAAAGCTACTGGGCCGATTTCGATGCGGTTTTCGCTGATCAACAGCAAATTCTTAGACTTAAAATCTGTGGTACTTTTTATTCTGGGAATCCCGCGGGAATTTTTCTGAGAATGATTTAAAATGGCCAGAATGAAAAAACGAATTGCAATGCGATTATTTCACTGATCGATAGCAAATTTTATGTAATAAAATGTGTGATATTTTTTATCCTGAGAGCCCGCGGGAATTTAGCGGTTTGAAGTGCTTCGGGTGCATAAAAATAGATTACTCCGATACAGTTTTCAATAAAACTATAGCTTACATTCTTTTTTAAATGCTGAGATACTTTTTCTCGGGAATCCCGCGGGAAATTTCCCGGGTATGGTACAAATTAGTTAGATTTCATAAATATTAGCTGATTTTATTGAAACGAAAGCTATAATTATCATAAAATAAAAAGCCCGATTTGACAGTTCTCATTACAACATATTTGGGGATTGAAACCTCCAAGTCGTTAAACAAGTTAACCGATTATCACAAGAAATCGATTAAAAATTATACGACTTTGTGATCGATTGATTTATTTTAAGTTAATTATTAATTACTTATTGTGTCACACAAATACCTCACAAAATCGATATAGAGTGCAAAAGTTTTATCTCACATTGGGGTTTGCGTATCGCATTCATTTATCACACATCACATTAATTAATTAAACTATTTAATTTTTTATTATTTTACCCGTATAATATATATTTATTCAATCGTTTTTGTTTCCAATACATATATGTACAATGATGTAGTTTTACATATATGTATTGTTTTAGTATAAATATATAGATAATCTAAGGTTTTGGAATAAATTTGTATATAGTTTTTCCTGAATCGAATTGAGTTAATAAAATGCAACACCCTTTTGGTAGCAACACTAAAAATACAAATAGAACGCCTTAAGTTTTTGGGATTTCGCCATAAATTAATACGACATTACAGAATTAATAAAAAAAATAATGTAATTTCGCTATTTGGAGGAAAATAATAATTGAAATATGTGTTATAACATTATAATAGGTTGGGGAAAAAGTCTTTTCGCATATAGTATGTATAAACTAGTAATAAGATCTCTTTGGCTATACCATTTATATCTGGCTGGTTTTGGTATCATTAAAAAGTTTTAATTTTAAAGAAGACAAGCCGCGAAAAAATTTGTGATGTTTATGGACCTAATGCAGTATCTGTGAGAGTAACGCAAATTTGGTTTAAGCGTTTTCAATCCGGAAATTTTAATATCAAAGATGCACGTCGCTCTGGTCGCCCTGATACGGACAAAATTGATACCATTTTTGAAAAAGTGGAGCAAGATCGGCATATTAGTAGTTACGATGTAGCTGGAGAACTGGGAATTGACCACAGAACGGTTTTGGCGCATTTGAATAAAGCTGGGTACACAAAAAAGCTCGATATTTGGGTGCCTCATGAGCTCACTGAAAGAAACCTAATGAAGCGTGTACTCATTTGTGATTCTTTATTACGACTTAATGAAACGGAACCATTTTTGAAGAAGCTGATAACAGGTGATGAAACGTGGATTACGTACGACAAGAATGTGCGAAAAAGAACGTGGTCAAAGGCCGGTCAGGCTTCACAGACTGTGGCGAAACCCGGGTTAACTCGCAACAAGGTGATGCTGTGTGTTTGGTGGGATTGGAAGGGCATTATTCATTATGAGCTGTTACCGTCAGGCAGGACCATCGATTCTGAACTATACTGCGAACAACTGATGAGATTAAAGCAAAAAGTTGAGAGATAGCGTCCGGAATTAATCAACAGAAGGGGTGTGGTTTTTCACCGTGATAACGCTAGACCTTACACATCTTTAGCCACTCAGCAAAAATTAAGAGAGTTTGGCTGGGAGCTGTTAATGCATCCGCCGTATAGTCCTGACCTTGCACCTTCAGATTTTCACCTGTTTCGGTCTCTACAGAATTCCTTAGGCAGTGTCAGGTTAACATCACGAGAGGACTACCAAAACCACTTGTCGCAGTTTTTTGATCAGAAGCCCCGAAATTTTTATAGCAATGGAATCACGTCTCTACCTACAAGATGGCAAAAAGTTATCCAAAAAAATGGCACCTATATACTTTAGTCAAATGTAAATAAACTTTATAAAAAAACCTTTTGAATTTTTATATAAAATGCGAAGAAACTTTTTCCCCAACCTAATATAATGCACCAGTAAAAAAATATCTATATTATCAACTAAACAATTTAATTGTTATTGGCTTTCAGTTTTGTTCATATTATGTAAAGTTACGTTCTATTGACTTTCTTAAATGCCAAAGCGGGCTTCTTATTTTGTGATTATTATAAGTCCTTTTTCAACTGATGCGATACTTCATATTTCGGGAATTCCGCGAGAATTTTCCCGGAAGTGTTAAAAAGTAAGTATTATACACAAAAGTTAGCGGATTATAATATAATTCGGGACTTTTTATATTTCCCGGGATTTCCTAACTTCGAAACCACGTGATATTAGGATTTGCTTGATATAATAGTTTCTATGTTCATTAGACATCTTTAGTAGAACAGATTTAGTTATGATGAGATTAATTCCAAAAATTCCCGTAAAAACCCGGGATAAGTGATGTTACTAAAGGCATCTTTAGTAGCATTACTTATCCCGGATTTTTACGGGGAATTTTTGGAATTAGTGCATTTTCATATACTAAAAGATCCGTTGCCCTGCTGAAAATATCCTTTGAATTTAAATACTGGCAAAACAACCGTAACGGGCAAATCCTAGTATGTACATAATATTATTTGTTCTAAAGAAACGAGACAATAAAATGAAAGTTAACAAAATCAGCAATATTTTAAAAATAAAATTTACAAACCTTATGTTAAAAGGCACAGATAGATACATGTGTACTGAAAAGATTGTTACAGATGTTTTAAAATTATTTAAAAGACTCACTTGGTCAAAATGTTTCCGTATTAACACAATAGTTTTTCACGCTAGTATGCCGAGCGAACTAAATCACTGAGTGGAGTGATACGAAGTTAAGGGCTGTGGGGATTGTGAGGTGCGCCCGAGTCTGGGTCACAGCTCACAGGTCTATAAAGGTCGTTGAGTTCGAAGGTGGGGTCAGACACGCAACTGAAATTTTACTAACCATATACGTGTAAATGAATCTTTAATAAAAACCCATTGAAGAAACAGAAACTATCAGAACAATGTATATTTATTAATTAGGGGTTCAGCTTTTTAGTTAAAAATAACGATGAAGATAGTTCATAATAAAAAATGTTAAGGAAAAATTCTGAAAAGGAAACACATTACATGGCTAATTATCGTTTAAGGGCCAAGACTCGTAGACATCAGTGAAACAAACAAGAAAAACGCACATGCACACGCACCCATGCATTTACACTCGTTAAAATTAACATAAGTTTTATTATTTTTACACACTAGCATTAAACATTTACTTAAGTTCCTACTTTATATACTCGCGTTAACATCTGTCTATACAAGTTTATATGGCAGTAAAACACCCCTCAAAAACTTTTGTAACACTTCTACCCACATATGAATATAAGTGAAACATTCAAATTATGCATTATAGGAAGGAAGTAACACCTATAGTACAGGCTTTGCCTAGTTTAGGTGTTAGTATCCATTAATTTTATTAATTATTTCTAATTTTCCCTAATTATTAATTAGATTGAACCTATTTTATTGTAATAGAATTTTATAGCACCTTCTGTTATCGTTGTAACAATGCTCTGGTACCTAATAAACAATTTCATTATTATTATTTGTAATGAGATGAGGATTTAGTGTTCTGATTAAAAAGGTATAAAAAATTAAAAGACTCCCTGGTGGGATATTACATGCCATAGAGCAGAAATTGGATAGCGATACGAGAGATATATTACCGGACATAAAGCCGTGCTCGGTAACTTTCTACCCATTTCCGGCAGGCCACTTGTGAATCGTATTTCGGATTCCTTTTTATCTTTTTGCCGTCGCGGTCTGGCGTGGAACGCAAGTGACAGCGGCACCAAGCCACTTCGTGGCTCATATATCACTTGAGCCTGTTACGGCCGCGTTAACAGCCTGCCTGTCACCTCCGCATTTCAGCCGTCCACTACCGCGCCTCTCACTGGCTATTGTCTATCTAATGGATTTCTAATCCTCATATTATTCTGTTATAAGAGCGTATGTTTTTATATATCTAGAGTCCACAAATCTCAGAAATGGGAGCAATTAATGACTAAATTTACAACATTATCTTTTAGATAAAAAGTATGAATGAAATGTATATTTACATCTCACACGTTAAGGACCTAACAAGAATACTAATGTAGAGGATTTGAGAATTTAGATTTTTAAGGAATAAATTAATGTTAACTTAAATTTAGTAGAAGAGCGAATTGAGTTTACTAACTTGAAAGGAAACTAAAACACGGCTCGGTCAGTCAGAACGTAAAGGACGTTACAGTGCCAAACTCGTTCTTGTACGTGAGGAGATGTTAGCTAGGAGTTTTGGAGCGTCGTTATTTCGAGAATTTGCTACGTTCGAATTCCGGACGCGATGCATCACAGCCGGCTTCCCCTCCACAAATTCACGAATTGCATGGAGTACGCGGTCGGTGTAAAGTGAGGGTGTCGCGTACCGGGATTTATATCGGCGGAAATCTCCGGTGTGCTCACTTTATGTTCGGGGATGTGTACGCTACATAAAAATACCCACAAAATCGAATCGTGCCGGGTTTAACGTAAATTTTCTTTTTCACAGTAAACTCAGAACAAAATATTATCAACTTAATAAAAGTGTAGCTAAGGAGTATAAGCGGTACGACGTTACTCTTCTTCCTACTGTATATGATGTGACATAAAATTAGCTGTTACCATATATATACTGTATTTATGTATAACGCAATAAGAATAACGAACAAGATAACTGTGAAATTTTAATCAGCAAAAGTTGACTTCTTGACTACGTGTTTCGCTTAATCTTATATATAAAAATGAATCGTAGAAATGTATGTACGAGCATAACTTGAGAACGACTTTACCGATTTTCATGATATTTGTTTTGTGTGTTTGAATGGGTCCCCGTATGGTTTAGATTTACAATTGGAACCGGTAGGTGGCGCTGAGATCGGGTTCTAGAATCCTCTTAATCACCTGGAGCCATTTTGGTGATTTTGTTTTTGTGTGGGTTCCCGGATGGTTCAGATTCGCAATTAGAGCCGGTAGGTGGCGCTGGGATCGGGTTGTAGAATCCTCCTAATCATCTGGATCGATTTTGGGGATTTTGTTTTTGTGTGTTTGAGTGGGTTTCCGGATGGTTTAGATTCACAATTAGAACCGGTAGGTGGCGCTGAGATCGGTTTCTAGATTCCTCCTAATCACCTGGACCGATTTTGGTGATTTTGTTTTTGTGTCATGAAACAGTCTTTTAGGAATTCAGAAAATATGGCGGTACGAAGTTCGCCGGGTCAGCTAGTTATAAATAAAACTGGGGAATTCACAATTTTATGAACTTTTTGTTTACTCACACGTCATAATGTTCGATATTTTATGAATATCTAATCGTTATAATTATGTGTACATATAATATATATATATATATATATATATATATATATATACACACATAAATATTTTAATTATAACTTACATATATATTATATATACAATATAATTTTGGTTGTAATAGAAAGCAACACGAAGGGCAGAATCCTTTTTCTGTTGTTTTCTAAAACTTTCACCTACAGATACCAAAAAATCGACCATTTATTTTTCTTTTGTTCCCATGGTTAAGTTCATTAGATGTAGGAGCAATTACGATCAAACTTTAACCATTTACGCACGTAATCACGTAACCCTTGAATGAATACTCCATAAACTGGTCCAAATTATCTGAGGAAATATAGCAGTTATGAAACTTTATCGGGGCGATCTCAATAGTAGGAAATGTATTTAGAAAAATGTGAATTACAAACATTTCTTAGATAGTGATAAAGTACAGGGTAAAATATTTTATTTCTTGGATTTGGGCCAAAAATGGATAGCGCGTATTGAATTGTGCGAATAGTTTATACACGATTACAGATCTCTTTCTACCTATATCACGTTATTTTTCACGCTTCATGACCAGTTACATTCTTGCACACACAGTTGTTTATAACGTGAACGAAACTAGACAATGTTATACCTATTTGTAGTGACAAGATTAGAATTCTGATCAAATTAAAGCAATAATAGCCGCTTTTGATTTTTTTTGTTCTACTGCTGATTGAAAATGTTTCAATTGCATGAAATCCACATAATATAAACTATTATAAACTACGTTATTAAAGATGTGTACTAAACCAGTCGTGTTCTAGTGTGTGATCTAAACATCCTTGAAATAGGTCAACTTTAGTTTGATAAAGAGCGATTGTATTCAGATTGTTGTTTTCCTTCCATTATTTTTTTGCGTACTTAGTGTGTCTAAGATATACGTCGTCATTTGCGTCTGGAAGTTAATCTTGTAGTTACCAAATAATAGTATTAATTAGACTAAAAAATTGTTATATTAGTGAAATTAAGCCTTAACATCTATCTACAATACTGTTACGACCTACACGTCGACAAAAGTAGATTCACACCTGCATACTATAAAAGCACACTTTATTACCTTTCCGCATTTGGACTTCTTTTGTTTACTTTGTGTTTAAAATTTGTAATTAGAAAACAGCCCATTGTGTATTGTAATCTTTTATGGCAGTCATTAGCCAGGTGTGTCGAACTGATTCTAAGAAATTCGGTCTACGCGGTCGGGCAGCCATATTGTATCGGTGCAGTATAAAGCAATAGCCCAATGGAGAGATCGGCAGTCTAACGATAGCCACAAGAGAAGTAACACGTTAGTGACGGATTTTGCGCGTGTAATTGAATCGTGCATTACGTTTGGACTGGTTGTGTACAGTTATATTTGTACCTGTGTTATACGTGTTTGTATAGTTCTAATAAATTCTATAAATAATTCCAACGGCATTTTAATTCGAGTCCTGCAACTCGTAACAATACCTTTTGCTTACATTTTAGAATAACGCTCCGGCATGGACTAATGTGTAATACTAGCCGTCAGAACTACGAGGCCATTTTAAATGTATGAGGCACTCAATACACACCGAGTCAAACTTTAGGTACACTCGCTCTATATTAGCTATAGTACGCGTTGCTGAAACTGATTTTGTATAAACAACCGACTATTGCACAGTCTAATGTTGCTAAGAGCGGCCGTAAAGTTACACATAACGCGACATTACAATTCTACAGATTGTACGCTATCTCAAGCTACGACGGTACTCGAATACGAGCTTGAGAGTCATGTTAAATACTGAGCAGCAAACAGATATAAGTTTTCGAAGGTTTGCTAAAAATGTTTGCAGGGTCGGATATTTTAACACTATGGTATGTTAATGCAATACCAAATGATATTATCAATGAAATGCGTGTTTGATATTATAAAGTTACGTAAGAAATATTCTAAACACGACAAAATGTCCTCTCCTAACGAGAATTTGCGAGAGTAGATTTGAAAATGTATATTGTGGAGGATGGTGATTGAACTTGTTTCTTAAATGTTGTTTTTTTAAAGAAATGTTATGATATGATTTCATATTCAACTTAAAGTTATATCTCAGTTGTATCAAAATAAAGCTAGGATGAGAATCGTCTGTGATGTAGAATCAAGAACTTTTGGGTTATATTAAAGTCTACAAATAATGATTACGTCGTTTTTTTGATGAATAAACACCAAGTTTCCACAAACAGACTGATTACACTAGTCCGGTTTATTCAAAACTGATTACGTATCGACATATAAAAATATACAACGAAAACGCAAACATGATTACGATTCTTGTGATTTGTAAATGTTCCCACATAATAGAACAAGACAATTATAGCAGAAAAACATGCAATTACAGTGTCCGGGTGCGGTATAGTTATACGGCACATTTATTTATTAGTTGAGATATAAAATTAACTTTGGGTGGTTATAAAAAAAAATAACCACGAAGACTAAGGTGGGAGCTACGCTTCGCTTCGCACCCGCCTTAGCCTTCTAACCTATATTAAGAAAAGTTCGGATCTGTTCATAATAAATAAATGTGCCGTATAACTATACCCCACCCCAGTGCCCTGTTAAAAGCATCATAAAGTATTGTATAAAAAGCACACGACAGGCTGTAATTAGATTTTCTAATGCCAGTAAGTCAAAATATGTCAATATTAACAATATCAAAACAAGGTAAAATCCGACTTTAGGGGTGAAAATAAAATATTATTCATTTTCAAATAAATCTGGCATTTCCTAATTTATTTCATGACCTTACACCATTTTTCTGAACTGAATTATCATGGTTCATACAACTAACCTTCTAGGTCTTTAATAGCAGAAATCTTAAAGAAGGTGCTGAATTTTTACCATTTAACAAGTTTTTGAAATAGATAATTCTATGATGCAAGGTTGGGGACTATATGGACCACGTGACATCATTCCTAAATACACTCTAATAATTAGTATTTGTTCCATCATAATACATTGAATTCACCTTAGCAAGATGACATGAATTTATCTCATCGTCATCCCAAGTGTTAAAATTTGGTTATGCACAAAGCATTCACTATAAAGCACAGAATTCACATTTCTACTTTTTTCGCTCCACTTCATGCAATCTCTAGTATCTCTTATGTTAAGACCATTTCTTGGGCCTATCCCTTTATATTTATCTGGTGGTAGCATGGCATTCATTCCACACATAACTAGTGACTTTCCTACAATTTGTTTGCATATTATGGACATGAAGATTGGCATGGATAGGGAGTTCTTGATGCAGGCTTTCCATATTACTCCAAACATCCACCTCAATATATTAATATTCATAATGGACAGTTAAGTTACTTTAGTATATTATCTATAATATAGTTTGAAGAAACATTAGGTAAAAAGCACCTTTAAAAAAATGTGCATGTATGTAGAGATTAATGAAATGTATTTGTCAGAACTATAGCAAGTGGAAATCCACCATCGCTGTCTATCCCAAAGATAAACATTTGTGATAATATATATGTATTCATAATACATTTTTATATGTTTTATCTCGAATAATATCCCTCGCAATCCAAGTCAACAGTTAGTGTAACAACCGGACATATAAATTTTCATGCTTGTAATATCCAGTGCATACTAGCCAATTTTGCTATCTACAATTGTATTTTACATACCAATTATATGTATATATGTACTTATTAAATACACAATAAATGTAAAATATAACATATAGAAAGTGTTTTTAAACCAACAAATTATGACTATAACTTTGGTGTAAAAAATACTTGAGTCATGTTGCATCAATGTGGCTGCAATAATTTCTGATCTGGATGTATTTTGTGTTTATAAATCCTTCACCATAAACTAAACCTAGACAATTAATATGGATACAATTGCATTAGAAAGATAGGAGACCTTATCGCTTCATAGCTCCAATTATTTTGGAAAAAGTGTGTATAAATACTTTTAATTTCTAATTGTATTATTCTTCGCATGTAAATATATGTAATTTATATTATTATAATTTATTTAATTATGTATACATATATCTATATTAGTTTATTATTTTGTTTTTTCTTTAATTACGACTGAATTAGTTTTAACTTAGTTAAACCACCAAATATTATTTAATTTTTCTTGTAATGTCTTCTTGGACACCGGGTTGCCTGGAAGAGATCGCTATAAGCGATAAAGCCGCCCATTGTTCTAATGGAAATGTATTTATATTAAATGTCTAGGTTCAAGTTATGGTGAACAATAAAGAGTTTTCATTTATTCATTTTAATTAATATTTATAAAAGCAGTCTTATTCAAATTTGAGTTTATTGTAATTAATCAAATGAGACAGATTTCTTGTTTAGGTAATCACATCCATAAGTGTAAAACAACACCCAGTTTGGTTCTGTTTATTTGGTCCATTATTCCAATAGAATGAAGAAAAAAAATAGAATGATGTATCACTCACTCCACTAATGTCTGGTAGTCACATTTGGGGTTGTAACTCAGACCAAATATAGGTCAAGTTTGATTTCAGCTCCACTCAAACATTATTGATTCAGTTTGCTTATGCTTACACTGAATACAGTGAAATTTGTAATTTCACAAATACTTTCAAATACTTATTTTTCTTAGTCTCAAGTTTGTAAAATACAGGCTTTAATACTAACATAGAATATTACAAGAAATGAATTAGCAGTATATAACAATCTTCACACAAAAATATGTATAAAATAAATGCTATATTAAACATAGATATGATAGTATAGTCTTATTCATAGAGAGTAGAGTAATTTTGCATGCTTCTTTATGGTTTATAAAGAAGCATTCAAACACACTCACAGATATGGAGTTACTGAAGTAGTTTCCATAATTAAAACAAAGAGGACCCCTGACCTGTATAGTATCATGGATTTTACAATGATAGATAAGTTTTATTTACGTCAAATATATATCAAGTAGTCAGTTCTGTTTTGCTTAAATTAACTACTTTTTTCCTTCATTACAACGTATATATTCGGAGCGTGATTTTAGATGGTAAACTTCAATGACTCAGAAGATAATTATGATGTGGTAGCAAGTTTCCTGCTAACTTGATGAGGTCAAACTATGTTTATAAAATAATTGTTTGAAGCCAATTCAATACATAAAGGATATAATGACTAAGTTGCAATTTATAGAACCTTTATAATTATTGAATTTTTTAGACTTATAATAATAAGACCAATTATTAAAATAAGTTATAGAGTACCTATTTTAACACAAGGTTAACATGACATAAAATCAGCATAATTTAAGCACACATACCTGGGCAAAAACCTGTTGTTTCTCTTTAAATATAAGGAACACAAATAACCATAAAGTGAACTCAATTAAACATTTCCTACTATAAAACAAGGTCAAATAAATACGGCGCACTGCGAAAATTGCGTTCTTGACAATTGACATTTGACATTATCAATCAGATGTCATCAAAAAGTCGTGTGGAATGTGGAGTAAATGTCAATTGTCATAGTCAAAATAAGTCACGTGTCTATTTAAGGCGCGTTATTCCAGTAGCTCACAACTCCCAAAATATTCCATCAGCCCTTCCACATAGGGTCTACGGTCGTTGTGCACGTGGCAAAAACGTCACTAATGACGTCATTATTTTCGATCACACAGCGCTCACAATGACCCATGTCTAGAGCTGGGTCGAAGTGGGCGTTGACCACAGAGCATTTATTCTTTTTATAGATTGACATTGAAAAAGGCGCGATTTTCAAATTGTGAGCCTTTGGCTACGTTCCACATGAGACTCACAATGACCACGTTCACAACCGTGGTTTTTCCCGTTCCATATGCTTGCGGGTGTTACAATTATAAACCTAGCGGAATGGATTATGAAGCGTTGATGTCATTAACGACGAAATACACAAATATCATTGGTTTTGGTTGGTGATTTCATGTACAAATTAAGATTACTTTTCACACATCGATGATCTTGTTCGATGTTAAGCCAAGAAAAACAAATTTCTTTTGTTTTGTTGGCACCATTGCTTGGTGACGCACAAACAAAAACCTCGAACAAGTGTTTGGATAGACCACTTTAAAGAAAAGCGATAACCGACAAATAGAAACTGGCAGAGCCCTAAAGTCCCTATTTGGTATATTCGGTTTTAAAATTAGATTGTGTATGTGTCTAGATTGGGAGGCGTTCCAAAAGGCCTTGATCGTACAGCAGCAGCAGTTACGGTTGCTGATGTCGGTAACGTGCGATGCGGCAATGTGGAAGGTGGGCCCAACCACCAGGTGTATTGGTGGGGTGACAAAATAGCATAATTATGCAGGGAGGGAATCTTAGTGCACGGCTAATACACCAGATTTAGCAGAAGGCCCCGCCGCACCGACGACGCAGTGATCCTGGAGACGAGGTTATACGAGGGGTACACAGGGGCACAAAGAATGCGCTTCAAAAAGCCATTAGGACAGCCAAATCGGCAGCATGGGAGGAACTGCTGGTCAGTCTAAATTAAGATCCCTGGGAACGCCCATACCACATGGTGAGGAATAAACTTCGCCCATGGTCCTCCTGCAAACCCAGCAATTGACCATTGACAACCCTAGCAAATGTATTTATCTCCTTGCGAGCTTTGAATAGCTTCTGCTATTGATTTTGAAGAATTTACATAGTCACTTAGAAAGTGTATATAATTTTCCTTCAACGGAGGTAATAATTCTTCATTTTCATGGTTTCACTAAGAAGTTCCTGCACTGCTAAAAGATCTTGTATGGAATTTGAATAAGAGTTCCATCTGGTTCCACACGGAGATGTCTTTTGATAGGTTGATTTAAATTTAAAAGGTTCGTTCAGTTTATCTGCATTATGGCGTATGATGGCGTAGTAAATGTAAAAAAATGCGTACGTAATTATGACTAAAAGTATTTACAAATTACTAAGATACTGGACAAATGGTATCTAAATATAAGATATAAAATACACTTTTAAAAAGTATCTCGATACAAGATACAAAGTTTGTATTTTGTATCTGTATTTCAGATACTTATATCTTAAATAAGTCACATCTCTGAGTAGATTGAACAAACATACAAAATAGCAAAGTCGTAAGTCTAAAGGAACTGGTTCTAAGTCAGCTTGCAAGATTTGATCTAAACAAATAAACTAACTATCATTGCGAATTGAATAAAACCCTGTAAAACATACTTCCAACGAAATTTATTTTTAACGAGATCAACACAAAAATCTAGAAAGACTGTCAAGTACGTAAACGATGTCACAGGCACAATTTGGGGCAATTTTATGTTATACAGACCAGGGCTCCTAAACTGCTATTACAATAGTCTCCGAATGGTCGGCCATTGGCGTCATAATGGTTGCTTTTTCATACAAAATCCATTTTATCCGTGTAGGAAGGAGAAAGAGTAAAATTTCCAAGGGAGTGGCGGTTTATTGTTAGATACGACGAAACAACCCATAGCCAGGTAGCAGGGTATTTGTCCGTCTAGATAGCGAACATCTCTAGTTTAGACTATGTCGCAATAACAACCTTGAATTGTGTATCGGCCGGCATTAGTGGCCAGGTTCCAGTCTCCCTTTAGTGAGCAGCAGCACATTGGTACCACCTTTGGCGTTACAAATGTCCACAGGTGATGGTAACTGGTTTCCATCAGGTGGATCTTCTGCCTGTCTGCGGAACACATGTAATAAAAATAACAAAAACAACCATTTTGATTCCATTCAGTGTTCGATCATCTGGCATTATTGCATTAGCAGAATTGGGGCCCTTTTTAGTTTTATGGAGGTGAATCTCTTTGCGGACACCCTATTGCTCGGGGATGACAGTGGGACTCACCAACTGCCCCAACGGACCTGCTAAACAGTTATGGGCTAGCGAACCAGCTGTGGCCTATGCCGCAGTTTTGGCTAACGTGGGCTCACACTTATCTGCGAGTAAACCTCTCCTTGGGCCGGGGGTGGTTCGTTCCCCCGGCAACTCCAGTGCGTTTGAATTAAGAGAACTGCGCGTAGAACACTTAAGGGTCCCTCTCTTGGTGGCCTGAGTGCCAGTGACGATTTTAGGAGTCCACGCGTGGACCTAATCACGGCCATGTGTCTATGGCGGCCGGAGGTCATTTAACAGTCTTCGGCGTCACTATACTCGCTGTTGCGAGGGAGGAATAGCTGTGTAGTTCACTTCCTCATCCGCTCCGCCGCCTCCTTCACATGACTGTTTCATAGGAGGAAGAATTGGGCCCCTGATGATTTTTAATTTTTCTTAGAATACGGTAAATAAATATTCCTCAGGGGGTGCCTCCTATTAAATGCCTGTCCGGTATTTAATAGTGCACACGGGTACGCAAGCCCGAGGTCATAGACGCGGCCACTGTCACTTTCTTTTTGTTCCGTGACAGAGGTGTCTCCCCTTCTCCTGCTCCTAATATCCTTCCTCATTATTCCTTCCCTCAGACCCCGCTTTTTCCCTATTGCTACCCAATCCTGGTTTCCCTTTACGGTTGTGGAGGTCTGGCGGCAGCCGCTCCATCTAAAATCGTCTAAAGCCGCATCAAATATGGTTCGTTATAGGAATGTTCTGGGTATGGCTAGGGCGTCGCCGCAAAACGACGCACAGGCACATCGCCTTACACCTGCGACAAGTGGGCAAGGGCTATCGTGTCATGGACAGGCACGGCTAAAGACGCGAGTCCACACCCATAGTAGGAAAATCCGCGTCGCGTCGTGGAACATTGGTACGCTGACCGGACGTGCTAGGGAACTTGCCGAAGTACTCTCCAGGCGGAGGGTGGCAGTGGCGTTCCTGCAGGAGACTCGATGGAAAGGCAGCAGATCCCGGTTAATTGGGAATAGCTACAAGCTGATCTACACCAGTGCTCCTGGTAGGGAGAACGGAGTTGCGGTAGTGCTCTCCGAGGAGTTCCAAAACAACATTCTGGAGGTGAAACGCTTCAGTGACCGACTTATGGTCGTGTTGGTCCTTATCGAAGGGGTCGTTATCCATTTGATATGTGCCTACGCGCCATAGGCTGGTTGTAGCGACACTGATAGAATGAGGTTTTGGAACCAAATCGGTGATGTGCTTCGTAACATCCCACTATTACAGGGGGTCGTTTTGGGTGGTGATCTGAACGGTCATGTAGGTGAGACGTGGGACGAGTTTGAGTGTGTTCACGGTGGTTTTGGATACGGCAGCCGCAATACAGAAGGGGAGGACATCCTTAGAATGTGTGCGGCTGCGGATCTCGCCATCGTGAACACGTATTTAAAAAAGAAGCCGGAACATCTTATCACCTACAAGAGTGGGAGGCATGCCACCCAAATCGACTACCTACTTACCAGGAGACACCACGTCGGCAAAGTAGCCAACTGCAAAGTCATACCCGGAGAGAGTCTCACTGCACAACACCGTCCACTTGTAATGGACCTCTGCGTGAAGCCTAAAGACGAACCCGTTGAGCATTGCCGACATCAAATTAAATGGTGGCTGCTTGATGAAGGCAAATCCCAGGAGTTCGCCTCATCCTCCGTGGAGATGTGTGTCGGAGATGATGGTGAACCAGTCCAGAGCCACTGGGATAAGATTCAGGCAGCTATTACTAACGCGGCGAAGGCAGCGCTGGGTGTGTCTAAGGGTGGACGCAAGTGTGACAAGGAGACTTGGTGGTGGAACGACACAGTCCAGAGCCAGGCTATGGTGAAGAAAGCCCTCTTCAAAAAGTGGCAAGCATCCAGATCTTCTGAAGACCGCGATGTGTACAGGGCCGCGAAACGTACCACTAAAAAAGCTGTAGCCAGGGCCAGACTAGACCATTTACGACCGTTGTACGATAAGTTGGCACATTCCAGGGTCAAAGCAGCACAGGATATTTCCAAGTGCCACTGTGTTAAAGACTCTGGCGGCAACCTGTTATGCGAGGACCTCGCGGTGAAGGAGAGGTGGC
Organism: Dendrolimus houi; assembly: GCA_039645545.1. Classification (NCBI taxonomy): domain Eukaryota; kingdom Metazoa; phylum Arthropoda; class Insecta; order Lepidoptera; family Lasiocampidae; genus Dendrolimus; species Dendrolimus houi. The sequence goes on from CM077129.1 coordinate 14,072,643, forward strand.
ACTCTTATTTCCACGAGCTGCTAAATAAATAGCATAAAGAGGTGCAACCTCCGAACCTCCCTCAGAATCAAGGACTTGTGCCACCGGTAGCGCCTGAAGAAGTCCAAGAAGCTCTTCGCCGCATGAAGAATCGGAAAGCTGTCGGAGCCGATGGAGTCCCCATCGAAGCCTGGAAGGCGATGAGTCCTCGTGGTGTGGGCATTTTGACAAACCTTTTCAACCGTATACTCCTCACCGGAAACATCCCGAGCCAGTGGAGATTGAGTGTTATCACCCCGGTCTACAAAGGCGAGAGATCGGTGCAGGAGTGCGGAAATTACCGCAGTATAAAGGTAATGTCCGGCACCATGAAGATCTTTGAGCTATATATAGATATAGATATAGCTATAGATAGTCGACTCTCGGATCCGGCAGGAGTGCACTGTCTCGGAATGTCAATAGGGTTTCGCCCTGGACATGGTACCATGGACCCTGTTTTTGCCCTAAGGATCATCATTGAGAAATACAGGACGAAGAATACGTCTCTGCATTTCTTGTTTCTGGATCTGCAGAAGGCCTTCGACTGTGTTCCTCGCGTGATAATCTGGTGGGCACTGAAGTCCAAAGGGGTGCCTGAAACCTATATTGATATTATTTGAGACATGTACCGTGATTCCGATTCCATAGTTCGGGCCGCTATTGGCGACACTACAACATTCCCTATAACTGTCGGAGTGCACCAGGATCTGTCCTCAGTCCGTTTCTGTTCAGCGTGATATTAGACGAAGTGTCAAACAGCATCAGAGACCGACATGAGCAACCACCATGGTTGCTCATGTATGCGGAAGACATCGCGCTGGCAGATGCGGACAGAGTGCGCCTGGTGCGACGTGTGAATGCGTGGAAGGAGTCGCTTGAGAACGGCGGTCTAAAACTAAGTGTGGCGAAGACGGAGTACTTGGCTTTCAACATTACAGATCCCACATCCGTGCGCATAGGCGAACATACGGCCGACCGCACGGACCAGTTTAAGTACCTGGGATCTGTACTTAGCGCATCCGGGAACATCGACCATGACGTCAAGGCCCGTATATCAGCAGCTTGGGCCAAGTGGCGTGAGATGAGAGATGTCATTTGCGACTCCAAAATGCCGGTTAAGTTAAAAGGACAGGTCTACAAATCCATTATTAGACCTGTTCATTTATATGGCAGTGAAGCGTGGCCTGTACTTGAGCGACACAAGCAGGAGCTGCGTGGCACGGAAATGCATATGCTTCGGTGGATGTGTGGAGTCACGCGAAAGAATTGCGTCAGGAACTCCCGCATCCGCGGCAGCCTTCACGTCCGTGACATAGTAGACTTAACTCCAGGAGAATCGCTTACGCTGGTACGGTTACTTTTTACGGAAGCCGGCTAGGTACGTGGAGAACAAATGTCTAGCCATGCCGCCTCCGCCAGGTCCCGGTCGAAGGGGTAGGCCCAAGAAATGCTGGCTTGACGTTGTGAGGGATGACATGCATACCAATGGTCTCAATACAAGGGATGCCGTAGATCAAGCGAAGTGGAGAAGAAAAAGTAGGAAAGCGGACCCTGGGCGTCGAAGTGATCGCTCCGAACGCAACCGGGATTTAACGCTCGGATGATGATGATGATGATGACGGTAAACACAAAACATGTCTAGAAGATACAGTTAAGAATGTAACCATCCTTTGGGCAGGTAAATAAATTACCCCATATAGTAAAATTCTGTGATGTGAAGTGAAGCGAGGAATATAAAATACGAGCGTATCTTCACTTGTAAAGCGCGTATGTTAGGATGATGTTTATTTTTCTTTGACAAACTGTATTTTTCAATTTTCAAGTGCTGGTTGCGCCAAGTAAACTTCCTTGTATATTTTCCCTCCCCGTCATTTCCATCAAGAAGAAAACTTAATCTTTTAAATTAATATTGAATACGCTGAATAAATACAATATACTTCAAAATTAAATGTCGATATTTAGAACACGAATAATGACAAACCTACAAATCTAATTAAATAGTTTAATCTTTAGGTAATCTTATTAATATTATAAAACAAATTGTAGTGTTATATGTAAACAAACTATTCGGAGGAGGCGAAAGCAGCGGCAGACTCGTGGCGAGGCGTTGTTTTTTCCACTTCACCTCTCCGCCTCTTTTTGTCTTTTCTATAAATGCCTTGACAGAAGCGTTCTTAGGGTTTCGGTATATCAGCCGTAAAAGCCTAGAGCAGTAATAGGCATAAAGCTCCATAATTAAAGTCGCGAGAAATACTGGCTATTTTGGTTCTTCATTCATATTATTCATACTATATAATGTAAGATTTGGTTTGGATCTAATATAGCCTTATAAATAAACCAATTATCAAATATGGTGCGTATTTAGGTACTTACCTTATCCGGGGTGAACAAAAGATTTTGTATCTTTGAGAGTGAGATAGTTTCCGCGAGATAACGACTCAAGTATGTACGCGAAAGTTGCTGACAAAATTGATTAAATTATCAACAAACCTATCTATATATGAGGTAGTTAAAGTATAGGGGTATCGAGTTTGTATATTGAATTAAAAAAAGAGATTTATTGGGAGGGCTAGTTTGGACTAGTATATTCCGAAATTACATTTACATCGCCGACTAATGCATATGATTTGAAAAATTGAAATTTTTTGAATTGAAATAATGAATCTTAAATGTACGAAAGCATAATCTTTCATTTAGACTTGGGACAGAAACTTGCAGCGTACAAGTTTTAGGAAAGTATCTGTATAATTATGTTTGGGTGGAAATTCTTAACTGTTCGATATGACATGACTTTTGGGTTTACGAAAAATATTTCGTCAGTCAAAGAGCTAAAATGTAGCTAAGATATATGTTCATACAGCCTTCCCTCAGGGTGTCGACTGATTAATGTAGAACTTGAATATTTATAAATTCTTCATACTAACTTCATCCATGAACCTTTTGAAGCTTTATTCAAACAGAAGAACTTCCGTTTCATCCAAAGTAATTTTAAAACAGTGTTACTTTAGATAGGTACGTTCTTTTGCACCGAGTACTCTTTTCCCGAATAATAAAGTCCGTCCCGAATGTTCCGCCATTGCTGAGCAGCGGACTAGGGGATTGTTAAGCGAACTAGCACTTATACCTATTTATTTTACGGTTACTGTTCTCCCTTGGCAGGAAAAAATAGTCGATTTAGCAAAGATTACTCCAGTAATGAAGACGTTATGTAGGTAATTGTTTTTATTATATGGAGACGTGTAACATTAATCATTCCATGTTATTTATTGCTGAGTCACCGATCTGTGTAACGAATTTTAGTGACCGTTAATATAATTATGGTTTTCTTTCATAAATGCTTATTTAGAGATGTAAAAATATGACACTTATCTATGCTATCTCCATATACTTATAATACCTATTATCTGCAATTACAAAACCATATTTTTAACGACAGGAAATCCGTTTGAGGTCTATCCATCGCCTGAGTAACGCGGTGGGGAGTGTGGAATTCGCCACGTTGGGGTGGCACTAGAACAGCAAGCAAGAAATGCTATTGGCACGCCACGATCAGGGTTACCTACTTAAACACCTCGGTGTTCCTTCCTTCGCCTTATACGCGAAACATTTACACGCCCCCATCTCGACGGTATTAACGACGGGTGGGAACCTGGGATCCTCCCGCGCCGCCCACTCACAGCGGCCGAAGTTCTAAGGATGCCTTCCGGCGCTGAAGCATCCTCCTTTGTAAGGAGCGAAGTAAGCTGGGACGATCATGCTCCTGCTTCACCTCCTCCTTGGCAAGCATGACATGCTCGCAGTAGCCGCAGAAGGAGGAGACGGCTTCGCATCCGTTGCTGCTCCCGACTACGGAATGAACCACGGCCGGGAAACGAAAGTTCAACTCTGCACTCTTGGGTATTTGATAGTCAAATCAATTGCGACGCCGTTTATCATCGCGTAAAACTCATAGCCTGCTTGATTTTGTATGACAATCTTGGCTTTGACGTCACAATTTTAATGAGTTAAATAGCGTATTAATTATTGTTAAAACTATAATTAAAATTGTTTCTATAATGAACTGTTGAACGTGAAATGATGACAAGATATTTGGACGCCTGATCTTTTCTATGAATACTATTTTAGGGTTTATTGTAATATGTGTCAAATACCCAATTACAAAATCTAATATAGACCAACCTATGTGTTGTAATAAATAGTTTTGAATGACATGTTTTTAAAGGTCGTGATATATTTTTTGCTTTGCTGTAAAATCTTTGAAAATTGCTTTCTTTGTACGTTTTGTTTTTGTTGGCCTATATAGTTCTCCCCGTTATCAAAAGAAGATACCGTAAAGAAGAAACGTTGAACATGCAAACAAAAAACAACTCATTTTGAACAAACTCACTTTCATATTTGTATATTAGTAAAGAGATAATGTGTCTACGTAGTTCAATATGACGAAGTTCAAGTTCCGATAGTACAGTTGATCTCTACGAGAAACTTTTCCTCGATAGCTTCATTTACATTTATCATCTATTGGTTTGTTTGTCGGAAATATCAAAATAAATAATTGTTTTGTTTGTTTCAATAACAACGTTGTATTTAGTAGTCCGGATGTAATTCGAAATTTCATTTCGTAATTATTTGATATTTAATCCTTACTTGCCTACATAATTGTTTGAGTTCAGTTTAATTTAATTATTTATTATTTAATTGAACGTCACGTCAGTCAAAGTGACTTGACGTATATTTTTCTTGTCCCCTATTTTATTCAATTTTATTTAGTCTAAATTTACATTTTACGACAGTCATTCTCTGTCGCAGATAGGAAAAGTATCCCCCTTCATCTACTTCACGAATCCTCAACTTATCAGTGTGTTTGTTTTCAGACTCATCCGGGGTTCGTGCCATAGGCCGCTGTCCGCACCGAACATCAAACTCGCCTGCCTGACGGGACGCCTCCGCGTCAAAATCCACAGGTCTTTCATATCTTCCAAATACCATTATTATTTATATTATTATTTTTCCTTTTCAGTCTATACAAACCACCGGCTACGCTGCGTCGAACGTCGGCCGGCATGAAGACGTCCCCCTAAAGGTACGATGTCCGCCTCCAGGCTTGCTCCACAACGTCCTCCTAGTATTTATATATCTTTTAAGTTTAATATTATATAAAATCATTTCTATTGAGTTTAGGTCACCGACTCTCCCGGTTAATTTTTAATTCGGAATACATTTAGACAGTGCACATACCACGTGAAACTTATGTCGCAGACATGCTCCAATACCCATACCATTTCACTAAATACTTCTACCACACTTTCTCAATGCCCTCATTGCCCTACCCCGCGTTTTTTTAAAGGGAGTAGGGGTCTAAATATTCATATTTCAAAAATTCACCACCAAAATACCCAAAAAAATTCTTCTGCGTGTCCCATCACATTAACAGATTCAGCCCCCAATCCTGGAACTAGTTATACCCCTTTGTGGGAACGTCTGGCCTGCTTAAAAAATAATACCCCATTAATTCGACGTATTCCTCGGGGGGCACGCATCACGGTGGTAGAAAATCTTACAAAAATATTGGCAAAAATCCTAGCTGAAAATTTCCCCTCAAATTGGGAAAGCTACCTATTTTTCTCATTCCAAGTTTTCCACTCGACCGGCTATGATAAAAAAAATTCTTTGACCAAAACTATCAAACAGAACTGCTGCCGTCCAATAATCGACAATTTAAACATGTCCCATTTCTTAGGCAATAAATTTTCAGTAATATTATCAAAAAAAAATTGAAAATAAAGTAAGTGAGGGAGACTTAAAAGGGGCAGCCTGCTTACTTTTTTCAAATGATAGCCTAGCACCAGACTCAGCAGAAACTCTCTTGGCACTAAAAAACAAGCATCCTATTCCAACTACTTCACCGACTTCTCCGCCAGATCCTCCCTCTTCACAAACAGAGTTTTTACAAGCATCAACTAAAGACGTCTATTCAGCAATAATGTCATTTAAAACTGGCTCAGCTGCTGGAATAGACGGCTTTCACCACAACATTTGAAAGACCTTATTATAAAATTCACTCAAATTATAAACTTGATGCTTGCAGGGAAGGTTCCCGATGGTATAAGGGAGGTTCTATACGGTGCAAATTTAATAGCTTTAAAAAAGAAAGATGGCGATATCAGACCGATCGCCATAGGCAATTCGTTACGACGAATCGCCTCGAAGGTCTGTTGCCACCATATATCCACAAAATTGAAAAACAAATTCCAACCCTTACAATTAGGTTTCGGTTCTAAAGGAGGCTGTGAAGCAGCCGTACATTCTTTGCGATCATTCATAAACAATAAATGCGGAGAAGTTATTTTAAAAGTAGATGTAAAGAATGCCTTTAACTCTGTCGACAGGTCCGTCATGTTAGACGAAGTAATATCTAATATTCCAGAAATATCAAATTATCTTTATGAAAGCTATTCAAAACCCACAAATCTTATGTATAAAAGCAACCTTATTCTATCATCTGTGGGCTGTCAACAGGGTGACCTGCTAGGACCGGCCATCTTCAGCTTGGCGATCCATCCGGTCATCGAATCCCTCAAGTCGAACTTCAATGTGTGGTACCTAGACGATGGAACTTTAGGCGGCGATGCAGAAACTGTACTCCAAGACTTACTTAGTCTGATTTCAAAATTTAATTCAATAGGATTAGAGTTAAATTTCTCAAAATGCGAAATTTTCTTGTCCGATAATCTGTCTAAAAACGAAAGCGACAATATTAGCAATATGTTCAATGTCGTCGCACCCGGTATTAAGGTCCTGGAGAAGGATTCTCTTCGCCTGCTTGGAGCCCCTATTCTAGACGAGGCCATTCCAAATTATCTGTCTGAGCAATCAGCCAAATTTGATGTATCATGCTCTAAACTTTTCGATATTCACTCTCAAATTGCATACCACATTATACGACATTGTCTGTTTGTACTAAAATTAACATATGTCTTACGATGCGCCCCGGTTTGGAAATTTTCTAATCTTATAAAATGACTAGATGACCGCATTAAAGATGTACTTACAAAAATTTTAAATTCTAAACTTTCAGACAGCTGCTGGATCCAAGCTTCTCTACCCATTAGGTATGGAGGTTTAGGCATCCGCAAAATCTCTAGCGTTGCTCTACCGGCTTTTCTTTCATCCGCATATAGCACTAGCCTATTATTAAAAAAAATTATGCAACACTGGAATAATGCCAATACATCATTCTTAAATGAAGCTCTAAACGCCTGGAAAATGGTCTGCCCTGGTGAAGACATTCCCACGATCCCGAATTGGACGATGCTGGGATGAACCTATTTGTAGAGGATTAAATACAAAACTTTTAAATTCCACTAACTCTACAGGACGTGCTCGCATCCTTGCCGTTTCCCGCAAAGAGTCTGGTTTATGGTTCCAAGTTATCCCCTCCCCAAACACAGGTACACTAATGGATAATACTTCCTTTTCTTTGGCAATAAATCTGCGCTTGGATTCTCGCATATGTGCACCACACACGTGCGTCTGTGGAACAGAGATAATCGGCCCGGAATACCATGGTCTTTCTTGCCGCCGCAGTGCCGGCAGATGGTCACGCCACGCTGCCTTGAATGATGTCTTACGGAGGGCACTTGCCACCGCTAACGTGCCGGCTTTATTAGAGCCGAACGGTATTGCACGTCACGATGGTAGGCGTCCCGACGGAATGACTCTAATTCCCTGGCAATGTGGCAAGCCTATGGTGTGGGATGCGACTTGTGTAGACACGTTGGCCGCATCCCATTTACCAAACACGTTTAGATCAGCCGGTACAGCGGCGGAAACAGCCGAATCACTCAAGCGGCGCAAGTATGCAATCCTCAGTGAGAGTTATATATTTGTGCCGTTTGCTGTCGAGACGCTTGGACCGTGGGGTCCTGAGGCCATGAGCCTCTACCAAAATTTATCGAAACGACTCATTGACTCTTCAGCTGATCAGAGGGCTGGTGCTTAACTCGGTCAACGGATCAGTATGGCGATCCAGCGAGGAAACGTAGCCAGCCTTCTGGGCACCTTAAACATAGAAGACGGTGATCTGGGCTCAGTATTCTATTTATAGTATTGAGGGACTATGAGTAGAATATAATACGAATAAGTTAAGTTTTCTTGCATTGTATTGTCTATCAGTAAATTAAATTATTAAAAAAAATACATATATATAATAATTATTCATTCTAATTAATATTTAAATATGTCTATATCAGAATTCTAGTTTGTTTAAATTTTGTGGATTGGTAAAAACCTTTCAGACACGCCACATTTGACATCCTTCACTCGGTTGCTGTATGCTACCGACCGTTCATTCGCCTTATTATTAGTTAAAATTTGACATAAGCTCCATATTTGTAATGTCAAAATTCAACCTATGGGTAGGGCAAGTGAAATAATAGTAGAATATAGGAACCGCCCGTTAATCTAGTCCCAGCAAAATGGTAAAATTTTGATTGATGCTAAATAATAGCGTTAGGTACACTATGAAAAATCAAAATATATTAATTAAGTGCGTGCCTTACAACGCAAATTCAGGTATTCGGTAGAGGTAACGAAACTCCATTGGTTCCTGTGAATGGACTACGAAACTATAAAAAGCATTTAATCGAAAATACTCCAGATCTCAAAAATTACTAAACAGCTCTTAATTAAACCAATTTTAGTTGAAACTGTTTTCTAATAGGTTGGGGAAAAAGTCTTTTCGCATATAGTATGTATGTATGAACTAGTAATACGATCTTTTTGGCTATACCATTTGTATCTGGCTGGTTTTGGTATCATTAAAAAGTTTTAATTTTAAAGAATTCCAAATTCAAATTAGGAAAATGTGTGATTGTCATTTGTTTTTCTTATTTTTAAAATGAGTGAATCTAATGAAGAAATTCGATACATTTTAAAATTTTACTACAAAAAAGGCCAAAATACAACACAAGCCACGAAAAAAATTTGTGATGTTTATGGACCTAATGCAGTATCTGTAAGAGTAGCGCAAATTTGGTTTAAGCGTTTACAATCCAGAAATTTTGATATCAAAGATGCATGTCGCTCTGGTCACCCTGTTACTGACAAAATTGATGCCATTTTTGAAAAAGTGGAGCAAGATCGGCATATTAATAGTTACGATGTAGCTGGAGAACTGGGAATTGACCACAAAACAGTTTTGGCGCATTTGAAAAAAGCTGGGTACACAAAAAAGCTCGATATTTGGGTGCCTCATGAGCTCACTGAAAGAAATCTAATAAACCGTGTACTCATTTGTGATTCTTTATTACGACGTAATGAAACCAAACCATTTTTGAAGAAGCTGATAACTGGTGATGAAAAGTTGATCACGTGCGAAAAAGACCTTGTCAAAGGCCGGTCAGGCTTCACAGACTGTGGCGAAACCCGGGTTAACTCGCAACAAGGTGATGCTGTGTGTATGGTGGGATTGGAAGGGCATTATTCATTATGAGCTGTTATCGCCAGGCAGGAGCATCGATTCTGAACTGTACTGCGAACAACTGATGAGATTAAAGCAAAAATTTGAGAGAAAGCGGCCGGAATTAATCAACAGAAGGGGTGTGGTTTTTCACCATGATAACGCTAGACCTCACACATCTTTAGCCACTCAACAAAAATTACGAGAGTTTGGCTGCGAGCTGTTAATGCATCCGCCGTATAGTCCTGACCTTGCACCTTCAGATTTTCACCTGTTTCGGTCTTTGCAGAATTCCTTAGGCAGTGTCAGGTTAACACCACGAGAGGACTGCCAAAACCACTTGTCGCAGTTTTTTGATCACAAGCCCGAAATTTTTTATAGCAATGGGATCACGTCCCTACCTACAAGATGGCAAAAAGTTATCTAACAAAATGGCACCTACATACTTTAGTCAAATGTAAATAAACTTTATAAAAAAACCTTTTGAATTTTTATATAAAATGCAAAGAAACTTTTTCCCTAACCTAATATTTTAGGGGCCATTCACAAATTACGTCACACGAGTTTCATTATTTTTTGACTACTTCCCCGTCCTTGTCACAGCTGGTCACAATTGTGAGACTCATTAAAACAACAGTTCCGTAATTAGCTAAGATATATTACATTTGAAAATGTGACGTCACGACATTTAGGAGTCCTACCACCGCTTGTCCACACAATGTCACACTTCGTTGACACCCCCTCCTCTTAACATGTGACGTAATATATGGATGGCCCCTTAGGTATAGTCCAAAAGTTAGAGGGACACAATTCTCACAACTCAGGAGGCAAATATCGCGACTTATCGTTATTATTTTCAAAATGCTAACTAGCGATACTCCACACGACCATGTACACTGGATAAAAAAATTCAACCTCTAGTTACGTATGGGGACCACCCCTGACATCTGTTTTTCACAATTTCACTACGATACTGTATAGCGATGTATAAATTACGTATTTCTATTAAATTTAATTAATATAGACCCTATAGTAACCGAGAAAGGTGATTGTGACAGCAGACAAACGGGTATGACGATTTCATAAGGGTTCTGTTTTTTCCAAAATAACTACCAAACCGTAAAATTATCAATTATTTATTCTTAGTGACTAAAAAGAATTTTACATAGTATAAAATAAAGTCGCTTTCCGTGTCTGTCTGTCTATATATCCACTAACTTCTCTTAAACCACGCAACGGATTTTTAAGCGGGTTTCACCATCAGTTAGATATTTTTTTACTGAAGGTTTATATAATCTACTAGCTGATACCCGCGACTTCGTCCGCGTGGTGCGGTTTTTTAACTATCCAACGGGAACTCTTTAATTTTTCGGGATCAAAAGTATCCTATATATTGACCAGAGATATAAGCTACCAACATACAAAATTTCATTTAAATCGGTCCAGTCGTTTCTGAGATTAGCCACTACAAACAGACAGACAAACAGAGAAACATAAATTTAAATTAGTTCTATTTCACTTCTTACACCCCCTGACTCGGTTTTTAGCATTTTTTTCAATGTACAGAAATTCGACCTCTACAGTTTTACTATATATATATAGATAATATTATAAAATTTTAAAGATGCCGTGTCTGCAGATTGAAGCTATTAAAAAAAACAACTGGAATGCACTATATAAACGTTGGAGAACACGATGCCTTTTTTTTAGATTTCTTGTCTGTTTGTTCGGGATTAACGTAAAAACTATTGGGTCAATTTCGAAGCGGTTTTCGCAGCTCGACAGCAAATTTCTAGACCTAAAATTTACACTACTTTTTATACTGGGAATCCCGCAGGAATTTTTAGCTATTGTAGGATAGCAAATTTTTTGTAATAAAATGTGTGATATTTTTTATCTTAGAAATCCCGCGGCAATTTTACCGGGAGCGGTAGTTGTAGTTGTTCGGGTGCATAAAAATTAGCTTAATCCGACACAGTTTTCACTAAAACGATGGCTTACACTCTTTTTTAAATGCTACGGTATTTTGTGCCAAGAGAACCCCGCGGTAATTTGAAGTCAAACGTGGACGAAGTCGCGGGCATATAGTAATATATAAAAAAACCTAATTAAGTTTATATGTAAGTAAAATAGAGCTATTTGATGGGGTTAACGTGGGCTACCCATGGCGTAGCAGCGGGGAAACTAATGTACTATAATAAATTATAGAAAAAATATATTATTATTACTTCTAGGACATAGAGCTGAATTTAGGCCTCTGAAGTCGCGAGTAAATATTTTAAAATAAAAGCTCATTAAAAGATAATGTGCCAAAATGCTGCAAGAATGTAAGGTAGAGTTCTGGCTCCAGAATGTTTATCCTCATGAGAAATTAACAGTTCCATTAGTTTTAATTCACTCGTCGTACGCGGCAACAAAGCTTCGTTATTTCTGCTTTGAACGTCATAAAAATGTGTTAAAACGTTGCTATTGCGCTCTGTTGCAATATTCAACCTGTGTTTCAAAATATTTTGATTTTAAATTTACTCTGTAGTAAAACGTTTGGCGGTGATTTTACGTTCTGTATCGGTTATACTTAGGTAAATTTACTTAAGTATTAAATTTAAATTGTTGTATTAAAATTACTATTCAGGGACCCTAAGTTATTGCTGTAGTATATACATGTGTGAAGCGATAACTGAGGCTTAGACCCGCCAAAATGAGCCGATTGGACTTCAGAACTATATTTACAATTGTAGTTTTCTGAGAAATCTATATGTAACAAAGCTTCTGTTGGAGATAATTGTTGTTTAAGGATTTGAACTGTCTTAATCTGATGAATTAAATTAGCCATATGCTGCATATACACTGGTAAGTTTAAGTTAAACACTCGAACAAGAGATTTTTTTGTCGTTTTTACTGTTTCTTTAATGCATTTCTAACATTGTTTCTCTTTCCCTTTTACAATTATACCAACATTTTTAATAATCCATCTATCATAAGTAATAAAGTCGTCATTAAATGCAATTTTCTTGTTTTTGAAGTCTATGCATCTTCGCTCTAAGCAATTTCGATTCAGCCTATTATTACAACACATTGCTTTAGCCATATCAGAAGCTGATCCATAAAATATAATTTGTGCTTTATAAAGTGATCGAACTATGTAATCGCTATTTTCATGTAATGCACAAAGACATGTATTTCTCGTTGATGCTTTCGGAAACAGAATCCAAAATGGACGGTATCTTCGAAATGTTTGATATGAGATTTTCATGCCTGTTTCGTTTTGAAAAACATTGTGCAAATTTAAGAGTGTATCATTCAATAAACGTATCTGGCGTTTGCTTTTCTTTCTGGTAATAGTTTCGTTTTTTCCCGCAGTTAGTCTGCTATACTCATCCTTTACTAAAAAATCATGAACAGCTGTTCTCACATCTCTCTTCAAGGTATTTTTGCTAGAACCAGACGTATTTATTACTTTGTGTTTTTTTGCTTCCAGCCTTCTAATCCGCATTCGGTATCTTTTAATAATTCTTCGCATTTCTAAAACCTTTATCTTCAAAGCCTCATTTTCTGCTTTCCTCTCTCTCTTGTTGCGAGCAGCAATTAATCTTCCTACTTCAATGCGTGAAAATGATGAAGAAGGACTTATCGGCGGAGTATTATCTTCCAGTAGAACATTTGCGGCTTTGCGCATTTTTAATAATTCACGTCGTTTCTTTGATTTTTCCCGCCACATTTTTCTTATTTGACGCTGCTGTCCTGGAGTATATTGGTCAATAGTTTTAAATTCACCTTTTTCTTTCTTTTTATAATACCTTTCCCTATCTTTTCTTCTTATTTCTTCTTCAGCAATTTCATCCAGTTTTTTTCGTGCTCGACGCATGCTCATTTTTTTTTGTTCACGTCGTCGAGCCTTTTTATCTTCATCACTTAACTGGAGATTAGATTTATATGTTCGCGGCATCGTTTCCTGAAAATAAAGCAAAATTCCAGATATACGCATAAAGCTAGAGACTAAAAGACAAGCAAAGTATTGTGAGATTCGTCACTCATATTGACCATCACACAAGAGAAAGTTGTTCGTGTGATAGTGGAATAATGGTACAACGTCACAAAATCTTTTTATCCCAATGGCATTTGTAGAATCTTCTATGAATGATTATGTCAAGGTAAGCATAACCTCTTTACTCGCACACACCATAAAATCGCAGCAAAAAAAAATTCGAGTTTAATTTTACTTAGCTTTTTCAATTTAGCCCTATAAATAGTTTATACACCATATACCTATTATAAGTTTTAAAAATAATAGTAAATAAATATATACAAGTTTATAAAAGCGCCAAGCAACACGTGCTTAAAAGTATTAATTTAATTCAAAATGTTCATCATAAAAGTATCAAAGCTTAATAGGATCACTTCCGTGGACGCATACCCTTCGGTGGGCATAGTGTCCACGGAAGAGAAAATAGGTTATAAATAGCGGTGCAAAATAAAAAAATTGAGGTTAGTAAAAAACTCATGTGCATTTTAACAATGGCCGCCGATATCTCACTAGGATATACAGCGCAACTATTTTTTAGGACAATACTTACCAAAATATCAATATAACAGAAAAGTCACAACGACCTTTCGACGTAAATTAAGGTCAAACACTTATTAAAATAAAAGTTTGTTTTATTTTTACACAGCGCACATTCACCACACTAACGTGAAAGTTTTAACTGACAGCTAAAAAGTGTTGCCAACAAAAATAAATAAAGCCGAGATGCGTTTTGATTATTCAGCATCGAATACGTATTATAATGAGACCACGGAAGGAGCCGGATTTACTGATAACAAAAGGTTTGTGAGCTGATATGTCTATTTAACATGATTATTTTTTTTAGAATATTGTTAATTAATAATAATAAGATATAAGTAAGGTAAGTAATAAAAAAAAAATCAAAGTTTTCGTTCAATGTATTTTTAATTCGTCCATAAACATACGAACATCAACTGGACACGGTCCACGGAAGAGGACATAACTGATACATTTCTTTTCTTTTCTTCTAGACGATTAACAAAAATAGAACTATTTTAAGGTAAATCACTAAAATGTTTGTTTAGTTACATTTTCTGGTAAAAATAATAGCCTAATAGGTATATTTTTAAAATTTTTGATGAAATGCACAATTTTTTGGCTGTTCTGTTTATGACCCAAATGTAAAAGTAAAAGTTTAAAATATCTAATTTGGTGCATTTAGGGTCGATTTTTCAATTACCAGATAAAGTTAATTTTGGTTAAATACAAGATGAAAAAGTTAAAAATTACGGTTGCGTGAAGAATACAGTTGAATTGTTTACTTTTACATTCTGTCAGGCTATAATTCAGTCGATGGCGTTTTATCTGATGATCAAGATAGTAAATAAGGTATTTATTTTTGATAAAATGTTTATAGTTAAGTAGCCAAGCAACGAAACCGCATGTGCACGTTATGGAACCCTGCATAATCCGTGGGCTGCCATACACTTGGTCGAGATTTTTATTTCAAATTTGCTGCCCCGATAACTTTGTATTGTCTGAATTCCAATAAACTTGTTATGATCATTTTGTGAATGGAATGAAAGCTATTTTAAGCTATAAACTTAAAGTTAGAAATATGTAAAAGAAAGTAAAAATGTTGCAAAAATTTTGTGTTAAAGAGAGACAGACAAATGAACATACGGCCGTGACGGTTTTATATAAATAAACCGTGTTTGCTATAATGGTTACGCAACCCTAAAAAGAATTACAAATATACATCATTCGAAATGTGATTTACGGACAATCTCTCGAGTTACAAAAATCTCATAGAAACTTGCCATTTTTGCCGAATTTTCCAACTTTTATGGTAGAATTTGAACTTCTACGGATATTTTAAAACGAAAATTAGCCTAAACTAACAGCATTTTATTTTTAATTACATATGTTATCTATGTAACATATGATGTGTGAAATTTTGTTCGGAAATAATCCTAAAATCCCTCCGTGGCTCTATTTATTAGTTGAAACGGGGCCTGCGTGTAATATAGGCGAGAGACGCCTAAGTGAAAGTGAACTTCTCTCATTTCATTAAACGTATAATTTTTCCCCAAGTCTCATTACCTAGCCGACGGCACAGGAGCGGGTGGGTAACTACGGCTTGGTGTAAGCGGGCATCTTGGTCCGAGTTTACGACCAGCTTGTAATATTGTGCGTGGGTGGATACTAATGAAAAGAAAACACTCCCTAAATTACCTACACGAGCTAAAAAAAACTACCCACTGAAACCCGTCTCGATTGAAACACGCCAAGGATATTGGCAAACGCTGTGTAATGAACCAAAAATATAATCGAATGGAAAAGTTATTTTTATGGAAAACTGACTTTCAGAATTGAATGTGACAGATTATGCAGTTTCTGACGTAAATATAACGGAAGATTAACATTTGTTTTAAAATTACAGATATACGATATTTGATTGTTTTTAATCAAACTCCGGACTGTTAAACTTTAGCTTTGGCCTCGTGTTTCAAGATTCTTTTAAAATTTAAATATTCATGAATTGAAAATCGAACTGTTCACAGTTCGATTTTCAATTCATGAATATTTGGTTTTCAAACCGGCCAAATTCACAAAACCTTAATGCTACATTTATGAACGAAGTGAAATCATAAAACATGCATACAAATGACGAGACTGTGAATATATATATATATATATATATATATATATATATATATAAACTTTACCTGTTCTTCATAATATCTTAACGTTTTTAAATCTTTATTTTTATTATAAGTATTACAATGTAGGTATAGTCGCGGAATGAAAATGTTCGTCACTTTAAAGTCATTTTTTTTAAATTATTTATTTTAGATCGCTATTTAACAACTTAGCTCATCAACGACCACGATTATACAATAATTATATACAGTAGGCTATCTCTTACTATCTAAATAAGGAAAGATGGATGCCAACGCCAAAACATAGTTTATAAACATCTACCATTTTCAGAAATTTTAAAGTTTGTATGCACCCCTACCCATTTAAACAATCTTTTAAGTTATTAGGCACATTAAATAATAATGTTTCGTTGTTAAATACTTAAAAATTCAACTAATAGATGTGAAACGGCGAGCTCCAGTCCACACTTGCATTTATTTCTGTCATTTTTTTGATGAGGCGGAGTGTGTCTTATTGGTGTGTCTAATACGTATTCTAGTGATAATTATTTGGTCTCTTCCACGACCAAAAGAGGTAGGAAATATTTCAAAACTGGATTTTCTAATTTTAATCTTATATTTGAAATATTTTTGTAATTCACTAAGGATCGACTTATTGAATTTACAGTTTTCATTAATTGCATTTCTCGCTTCACTATCTGCTTTCTCATTCCCTACTATTACTTGGTGACTTAGGATCTATATTATTTCAAACATATAGTTATCTTTAAGCAGACTTATAATATTTTGTTTTATTTCTACTATAAAAGTATCTAAATTATTTGTATTTTGTAATTCTGTGAAACATGTTTATGAATCAGTATAAATTATAATATATTTAAATCTGTTTCAATCGTATTAAATCTAAGGTTTTGAGAATAGCTATTGCTTCACAACTATAAGTAGAATTAAAATCTCCTAGTCAATATTTGTAGCAACTATCGCCAGATACTATTACACACCCTGCTGTGCCGATCATAACGGAACCATCTGTGTAGAAAATTTTACAATCAGTATATTTGCTATTAATTTATTTAAATAAGCTTTTTTTATATATATTGGGGAGTGTTATCTTTTTAATTTTTAGCTAAATCAAGATTGATAGAAAATTCAAGATTTTCCCATGGACCAGAAATGAGTATTTTCTTTGAGAACATTTCTGCAATCTTTAGATTTACTTCGTTTAATTATTTAGCTGCTGTAATCCGTAAAGGTTGCAATAAATTAGGCCATAGTTTGTATTCTGTGTCAACAGCTGTTATTTTAGTGTTCATAAGGTAAGTTGGTGTTTTAGGTTGAGATAGTATATTTATGGCATATTTAATTACAAGTTCTTTCCTTCTAAATTCCAATGGCATTTCACCAGCTTCAGCTCCAGCTATAAAAAATACTCTTTATTGGATTTGTCTTAAACGCACCAATACTCAGTCGAAGAGCAGTATCGTGTACGTTTTCTATGGAATTAAGTGTTCGTTGTTTTGCAGAATCGTAAATTACTGAACCATAATCTATTTTTGTCTTATTAAGCCACGGTATGTATTTATTAAGCATTTCCTGTCAGATCTTCATTTAATTGATGATAAAGCTTTTATTATATATAATCTTTTACAGCATTCGCATTTAAGTTAATTTATATGTGAATGCCATGTCATTTTTTTTATCAATTATTAAACCGAAATATTAACCGTTTAATATTTTGGAGTCTTTTAAAGTAGCTGTTTAAGTTTCATTCTAAAATGTCCATGCCAAAAAAGTGAGTTAAATGTTATATAGTATTATAAAGATATTTATACCCGTACTTATACTAGGAGTAATGATCAGCATTTCATGTAATTTTTTCGATAAACGTGAGCATCTATTTTTTAAACCTTTGTTAATTAAACAATGTAACATCGAAACAAATAGACAGATAGACAACAATTTTAAAAATTGTTAATTCGATATAAGTAGCACATTTAATTTCATATGCATTTAGTAAAAAGCTATTGATATTACAAACAGACACTTAATTTTATTTATCTGTATATATAGAAACGTTAAGAAAGAAAATTGCAATGTTGGCAATGACAAACGCTGAGATTAACAATAAGAAACAAAGAGAATATAACTGCTACGCTTATTATAAATATTAAAACATATAAAAAAGGTTTTATATCTCTAAACAATCTTCTTAAACAAGATAAAAAATTAAACAACTTTGATCTAAGTAATTTTAAACTTTATTCAAACAATTAAACATAACTTTCTGTGGAAAAGTCTATTCTGTGACTTAGTTTGAAAAGGAAACATGTGTTCGAGGAACGTTAAATGAAACAATTTGAAAACTGGCCAAGTTTTTCATTCCGCCATTGTAGGTACAATAGCAATATTTCCATAATGTGAAGAATGAAAGTATGCTACTGCTACTATAATTGTACACGTAATATGATACAAATAAAGATTTGGAAACACGATAAGTTTGTTCCAGCAGAATATGAAGTTGATGAGTGAAAAATGTTTTGTGGCAAAGTAAACAGTAACTTACTGAGATGAAATCGTTTTATAAAATAAAGTAAGTCCAATAATTCAACACCTCGTCACTTTAGAGACGAGAGATATAAAATGGAGAAAAACGTCCCTAATTCAGTTTGCTCCGACGAACGGTGTACTCTAGAGCTACTAGCTCCTTACATCAAGTGGGGAGGAAATAATAATATCTATCGAGGGAGACTTTACCTACCGATGGCTGTGAAAACGACGACGCGACGTCGATGCTTACTCACTGTAATGGTCGAGATCCTAGTTCCGTAAAAAACTTTTTTCTACGTTTTAGTATTTGATACTTTTATTTCAACGATAAGCTATAAGTTTGTAGAACCATATAACTCTAGTTAAGTATATACATTAAAAATTAATATAGGTAATCTCAATATAAATAATTCCTCTGTTCGTGTGTATGTCACTTAATTCCTCTTAAACGGTTGGACCGATTTAGATTAAATTTGTTGTGCGTCTTCCAGTGGATTTGAGAATGGTTTATATGCACAATTTAACCCGGTAGGTGGCGCTGCAATCGAGACCTAGATTTTTGTATTTCACAGTAGGACAATGTCAACCAGGCCCGTTAGTATTGTTACGAGTGCGGGACTCGAATTAAAATGCCGTTGGAATTACTATAGAATTTATTAGAACTATACAAACACGTATAACACAGGTACAAATATAACTGGGCACAACCAGTACACACGTAATACACGATTCAATAACACGCGCAAAGTCCGTCACTATATAGCTTATCGAATGTATACACGTCTTGTCTCGCTTGTGACCATCGCTAGACTGCCGATCTCCCCATTAGGCCATTGCTATATAATGCACCGATGCAATATGTCTACCTGGCAAGCGCGTCGACGCAATTTCCTAGAATACGTCTCTGTCTGCCCACACATGCGTAATTATGCCCGCGAACGGCCATAAACGAGTACAATACACAATAGGCTGTTTTCTAATTACAAATTCAAAACATAAGGTAAACAAAGGAAATGGTTGACAAAAAGGTAATAAACTGCAGGTGTGCATTGGTCTTTGTCGGTCGTAACAGTATTAACGTAAAATATTCATGATATAATTGTGTACGAAATATTATGATACCGGGAAGGGTTTTTTTTAAGAATATGTTTTTATGAGTTTTAAACTTATTTTCAAACAATAACAAACAAACAAACGAGTTGTCTGGAAGTGGGCGCTAACAACTGCAACACAGTATTATACTACAGCAGTTGTTTGCGATACCAAATTGTTTCTGTACACTATGTTAATGGTTTCGAATAAATTCTTTAATTCTTTAATCGTTTACGACTTTGTGTCCATGATGTGACTGAGGTCGTTCTGGTTCTATATTTAAATTTTGAAATAATAAGTATTCCTAAAACCAAATGGACGACCAAAGAAAACATAAATTACAGTACCTACATTTCTAAACCCTATATACGATGGAATATTCTAAATTTATAATAAAACAGAAAACTTAAAATACTAAGCCTACTGTATTTATAATGTTAATTTAAAATCAAAGCGTAGCGGGTCTGTCTCGAAGTCACTTGAATACAAGATGAATTGAGTACATTATCAACAGTAACATTCCTGGGCTAGTTAGCTCCCTGAAACTTGTCTACACAGGGGAAGGCATGGGAGTGGCTTTTACGCTCCCAGCGCCACGCAAATTGTAGTGGAATGCTATGTTTCTAGACTGATTGCAAGCAGCTTTTGTAGTAGTAGATATCTATAGAGACCGTCTCCCCGGGCGATGTAAATTACTGCACCGCCGTGTCAAGTTTCAGCTAAATAATAGCCTTCGAAGTTTTCGAAAGTTTAATTGTTCGAATTGGAAAGCTAAATATACTTTAGAATAAATAGCTGGCAGCGATGATAGTGAAAGAGTTTTTACAATTTACGAACACCTTTAAACTTGGAACTATATTCAATGTTCTGTGCAGTTTTAGTTAAAAGGATAAAAAATGTAGGTAGGTATATACTTACCTAGGAAATATATGTCACTTCAGTTAGTCCAATCAAATGTAATAGATCACTATTAATGATGAAAATTGGCCAAGTGCGCGTCAGTCTTCATACAGTGAAGGGTTTGGGAGAGGTGTGAAATATAATATGTACTGTAACTACTACCCTTTGTAGTTGTTCTCAGTCTAAAAAAAGAAAAATCGAAGAATATGAAATGCTAGTAATTAAAAAAGTAAAATAAAATATTCCTGATCCAGGTTTTATTACAGTATATTGTTTTTGTCATTTGGGTACGAAAATCTACAAAAAAGTCGAAAATAATCAAGGTATATATATATATATATATATCTACTTAACTTTTGTTAAGTATTTATGTACATAGGCTTCAAATTTGTATGTCCAACATTTTTTTCAGAAGGAGGATATAACTATGTAGTGCCAACACTGTTTTGTATAAATCTGCACCAATGCAGATTTATAGAAAACATGTTGAACCTATAGAACTATTTTGAGTATCACACAAACAATGTGGATCAAAAGTGCAATGAATTAAAAGTTATGATTTTTGCACAATAATTAGTTACTGTAGAGTGCTACTATGACAAGTGCATCCGACCAAAGTCGAAGTGAGAGTAAATAATCATTCCTCGCTATGCACGCTCGCTTTTATATCTGAACGACGACGAAACGAGCCGAGAACTAATCACCGCGCAAATATTACAATAGTATCATAATATGCAACATTACTTGGAACCAATGTTATCAGTAGTAGATACAACAGTATAATTATCAGTTATTAACGTAATCCGCTACGATTCAAATAAAAACAAATAGACACTAGAGAAGACGGTAAGGGTTAATTTACACATTTAATTATGGGAACCCTAAAAATGTATATAAAAACACACAATTCATCGGCAAGAGCCAGACGTAAACAAATATTCACGCGTGTTTTTCACTGTGTTATTTATTTACACGCTGAAAATGTTTGTCAATATTCGCGAGTAAACGAATATAAGATAACAAGAGGTTTCGCCATGAGTCACCGCTTTCAAAGAGATGTCTGCAAAATGAACTCTGAATTTTGATTAAGTTGTTGTTTCTCTGCCTTTATTTATTGCCCTTGTTACCAAATGTGGCTGTAACTTAATAACGTTTTACACCGAGGCGTAGAAATGCAAGAATTTCTTAAATGTTGTATTTTCTAAGTCCATCCCTTATGCTGGCAACCTAAATTTATGGCAGTTAATATATATTTATAGGAGATATTATGAAGCTACAGTTGTAGTAATTACTTGTATAATAATGTCATAATTTAATAAATTATGTTAGGTATCACGAAACATCAACTATTTTAAGGCAGATGTTTATTGATTTATTCCAGAGAATAACAAGGTTAATACGATACTGTTATATTTACTAAGCGTTTTGGTGGCATTTGTAACAAGTATTAACAAGTTGCTGGACATTTTAGATTGTGAACACTTAATTAACGGTACTTTCAAGTAATTTTTAGTATTTAAGGATTGCATGAGGCGAGGTAGGAACAGTTGTTCAATCATTCGCCAGGCGCTATGATCTTCAGTAAACTAAGTAAGTGACTTTGGTGTTATCTTTAAATATTCATGAAATTGTTTATGTATGATTGATATGTATTGTAATATTTGCAACAACTCAGAATGGTTTATGGTAATAAAAGAACAGCAACTGGTCACAGTACTTATAATCAGAAAACCTTCCGACTTACGTAAATGTCATCTACTGACTCTTCACACTTGACAAGCATTTTTAGAACACCTCGCCATCCCTCCAATAATTAATCAATAAAATAATAAATATTATATATGTTAATATTTTTTTTTAAATCGGCAGACAAGCACACACACTGTATATCCCCAAATTAAGCAAGTTTCGCTTGTGTTATGGGTAATATACAACGGACAATTCTGGGGCTGATCCCATAATTTTATAGTATAAGAAACTTAGCAAATTGGTACAGCCGATAGCAGATTGAAGTTATTGATAAACTATTTTAATTAAAGGGCTATGAATGACAAGAATTTAATACATTGTTTGAAAATTTTTGATAATATTTTATATAAGATATTATATAAAATATTATATCTAAAGTTTTCACATGTAATAAAATAAGCCGAACACAGTATAAATCTATCGTGTCTGCCAACGTGAAAATAAAATGTAGTGAATACCGTCTATATTCAATGGAGAGATTTTGGATTATAATCTTTTTTTTATTGCAGGAGTTCAGCAGACAGGCAGACGGCCCACTTGATGGAAAGCGTTTACCATTGCCTATGGACATTTGTAACACCAAAGTTGCTACAAATGCGCTGCTGCTCTCTTAGGGGAGACTGGAACCTGGTCACTAATGTCGGAACACAACTCAAGGTTGCTATGGCGACATACTTTAGACCAGGGGTGGTAGCCATCCAACCAGCCAACCATACTTACTCTATACAAAACTTACTCTATACAGGCGCTAATTACCGAATAAATAAAAATATAACATTATTATACAATTAAGGAAATGTTGTAGCGTTTAGAAATAAGAGGGTACATAACAAAATTAATTATTAACTTTAAAAAGAAACATGACAAGAACGACTTGCTACTAAATAACTGTAACAGTATGTGTAAATTAGATTAGGCTCCCATAGAGTAAATAATAACCATAAACAAAATTAAAACTAAATAATTAAAATAAACAAGTTGGCGGTAGGCTAAATAGAACTTTAATAATACTCGTTGACACTTGACTCTTTGTCTTCCGTCATCATGGCCACTGAAAAGTGACCGAAACGTCGGCATAACAAAAATCAAATAAATTACCGCGCCTAAAACCGTTAAAACGTAGTTTTATTATGTACATAAGTCGCGAAAACTTAAGAAAATATTAGTATGTTTAATTTTGAGATAATATAAAGACTCTAGAATAGTAAATTAATAACTGCGAGGCATGTGGTGACTATATAAGGTAAGGTTGGAGGTCTCCGGGCCAGATTGGACTCGTGTCCAATGCCAATTACCAAGATGACATAAAGAATGGTCTTTATTACATTGATAATATATCTAAATTTATTGCAATCAAATAATAGAGTTATTCTTTTTCATGTTTCTTTAGTTACGATATGTGTATGTATTGATTTATTATTCGAATTTTCAATGACTCTTACACTTATGATATTCTTTATATTCAGGTATTCTTGCTGCTCAACTATATGCGTCACAATAATTACATTATTATAATTTATCTAATTGAGTGTTTTGAGTAATTACATTATATAAAAATTCACCAAATGTAAAAGTAAAAATATATTTCGTATCCAAATTCTAAAAGAATTTGGCGCGTAAAACGCTACCGCAGATACATATTGCGAATATGACAAGTATCAAAATAAAGTGGAACCAGATGTTATGTATGACATTAACCAGCGTATTTAGACACGTGGTAATTTTACTTATTTACTCTTCAAAAGCAGCCGCTTTAGAGCCCCAAGTTCTAATTCAACTTGCAATATTCGACCTAAACAAACTAAAAGCTAAAATTAAAGCTTAAATAGTAGATGGAGCTTAATAATAATTCCTTTTTTACAAAAATACATTTCCATATACAATTAAAGTTACAATTAAGGTTTATATTTAGGTCATCAAAAATTAAATGATTAAAAACTAATTAACAGGGTATTTAACCCACGTAATTATTTAAAGGTTTTATACCCCGCGGCGTTATCAATTTCCAGAGTCGATGATATATGATGAGAATGTACAGTCATCATATGAAAACGTTCGTCAGTTTTCTAATTGGTGTATTTAACGTTCCGCGAGCACATGTTACCTTTTCAAACTAAGTCAGAGAACAGACTGTTTCTCAGAAAATTATGTTTAACTATGTAAGCATAAGGTTTAATATTAGTTGGATCATCAAAGTTGTTTGATTTCCATCTTGTCTAAGAGACATGTAAAACCTTTTTATTGATTTTAATATTTATGTTAAGCGTAGTGATTATATCCTCTTCGATTCTTATTGTTAATCGCAGCGTCAGTCATTGTTAACATTGAAATTTTATTTTTTCGCGTTTCTATATATTTTAAACGTAACATTTATTAAAATGTTGGCAGTATTGTTTTTTGTACACGTGCAAGCAATAGTCCACTTAGAAGTGGCGAACATACTCATTCCGCGACTGTACGCCTATAATAAAAAAAAGCTTGTAACAACAATTCTTATTTAAGGAAAGGTTTCATTCTGCCATATAAGAAAAAGCTACAAAATAATATACGAAACAAAAAAAAAATCTTTCACCTTCTCCCACTTAATTAATTGGTGTGGGCACAATATGTCTTTTCCTTTCATACTTCTCTATTCTAACATCTTCGTCCGTCACACCACAAATCATCATGTATCTTGCACACAATTCATCCATCTCTTTTTTGTCTACCTTTACCTTTGTACCGGTCACTCTTTCAGTTTTTGTCACGTGTCTTTCATCCGTCCTAATTACATACATGCCCCTACTACCTTAGCCTTTTTGCTCTCAATTTTTCAGTGAAAATATTTATTTTACAGTCTAAAATACTAAGTGTAGTATGATTTCGTAGCTCCGTGGCTTATGGCAGTCCGCCGACCACAGCAGTCGGTTTAAAAGCCGCTAATCCATTTGCTTTTTATGCCAGTATAGGATAGTACGCGAGCATTTCATAAATGGAACGTAGATACTAGCAGCCATTGCTCGGTTTTTTTTGTTTTATTGTTTTAATATTCACTTTACATTTTAAATCCCAGATAGACGTGCTATGAGTAGAAATAAAATAAACCTGCCAAATGCGTGACTGTCCTCAAGTTTGGAAGTTTTCGTTATTTGGCTACAGAAGCATAGTAAAGTATTTATTTAATCAGAAATAACCGTATCTCAAAGTATTCATTTTCTGTTAAAAGATTTTTTATGAGATGAGAGAGATGATAAGATGACTCCCTTTAGAGAGCGGCAGCACATTGGTAGCACTTTTGGTGTTACAAATGTCTATAGGCGATGCTAACCGCTTCCCATCAGGTGGGTCGTTTGCCTGTCTGCTGAACTCTCAAAGTTTTTTCTTATTTTTTTTCATGATTTTTCATCTCATGATTGACACGTTTGAAGGACGAACGAACACAATTTTAATGATTTTAGGTGCTAACATCTCGCAACTTATAGACTAAAATAAAAGAGTCATTAAGGAACATTGTTTTGTTGTTTAATACATACATACATAATTATTATCACGTCTGTTTACGATTAGGGATATCAGGCTGAAAACACTGTACTCAAAACTATGTTATCGGAAAAACAATTTATCCACCCTCAATTATATGTATGACAACACACCCGCATTCTTTATTTTTTCTACGATTTCATTACAGCATTGTGTATCGGCATATATCGCTTCTTTACGTCTATAATATGTTATCTTGAAAAGTGGAATTTTAGAAGATATTTTTAACGATCAAAAAATATTTGTATCGAAACGAATTACATGGTATCATTTAGAATACATTGTAGATTAACAGAAAAAAAAATGTGTGTGTGTGCAGTTCACACGCAGTAGAAGAAACTTCAGAGAATATACTCGCAGATAATTCTTCTCTAACTTTGATTAATATAAATATTTTTATTTATTTCCTTTAGCCTACATGCGTCAACGTAATTCAAAACATTCAATTTAAATTACACTTTAAATCACTATTATAAAGTTCAAAATTTAATGCACTGTGAGTCACAATTTCCTTTGATCTACGTATAAAAGAATATCTGCTTTAATTGTATACCGATAGAGTAAAATTCATTTGATATCTTTTAAGTTTATAAATTGAAAATAAATACTAACGTGTAAAGAGAAATGTGTTTTATTTTGAATTAAATAAGGTTGAATTTTATGTGCTTATCTCTTTTTAGTGTCACTTTTTCGGTTCATCGATTTTTAAATCACAATGATTCTAAAGAAGTTTCACCTCAAAAGTTATTAGTTTCGATACAATAAAATATTCGATAAAGGTATAACTAATAAGAAAAGAAGAAAGAAAGAAAATATTAAACTAAATACTTAAAAATAAACTAAATTATAAATAAATTAATATAAAGTATGTAACAAATCGCTGCCAGAGGGAAGCGTGCCCAGAAGGCTGGCTGCATTGCCACGCTGTATGGCAATGCTGATTCGTTGCGCAAAATATGAACCAGCCTTCTGATCACGGGTGGTATCAAAGAGGTTCTTACAAATTTCTTTGAAGAAACTCTTTGCCGATGGGCCCCACGGACCTAAAGTTTCAACTCCAAACGGCACAAATATGTAACCCCTTCCTAGGGTTCCATATTTGCACCGTTTGAGATCTTCAGCTGTTGAAGCAGCGTTGCCAGCCCCCGACTTAGTCACTGGAAGATGTAACGCCGCCAGAGTGTCAACGCATGTCGCGTCCCACACAAGCGGCTTTCCCATCTTCCAGGGAATAAGTGACATTCCATCCGGCCTCTTGCTATCGTCACGCACCAAGTCATTTGGCTCTAGGATGGCTGGTACGCCGACGCTGACAAGAGCTCGGCGGATGATGTCATTGAGGCTGGCATGGCGAGATCTTCGGCCAACACTATGTAAACATGATAGTCCGTGGTGTCCATACGGATCCATCATAGTTCCACACTGGCAGCGGTGTGGTACGCAACGTGGAGCCCCAGGCGAAGGCTCGCAGCTACCCGGAAAGCAGAGTTGTCTAAAACTGTACCTGTATTAAATGATGGGTGTGCCTGCAACCACTGTCCTTACTCCCAACTAGCGACGGCTAAAAGCCGACCGCGCTCTGTCGAACTGGAACACGTTTGCAGGAGATTTTCCCGTGCCAGTTCGCAGATCGGCTCGTCCTAAGCCCGCTGTGAAGTCAGGGCAGTGGGCAGGGCAGAATTAGGGCAAGCCATTGACCAGGCTTTTTTGGCATCTGTCAAATATGAAATTTCAACGTTCAAATGGGTTTTTTCTAGGATTTTGACTACAAATCGCTTGTACTATGAGCAGATGACAAAAAAGCCGGCAAAGCAACACTGGAAATTTTGCGAACGTCGAGGCCTCCAAGTCTCACTGGAAGTGAGCCTTGTAGCCATGTTCGGTCATCCATGTCTAAATTTAAAATGGATATGAGCGTATCCTTCACGATGCTATCCAACATCTTCAGAAGAGAGGTTTGTTTAAAGAGTTGGCTGCATCGGAGGGTATCGTAAATTTAGGTACGAAAAGACAGTATCGGATGATAGTGAAAGCCATATGGGTATTAATTTTGAGCAAGCGATCCGAACTATTACGAAAATTTTGAATGTTTGAAAATTTACGATACAATTATTTTATAAAGGTAAAAAAACTCTTTTTTTATATTTTAATATTTAAGATAACACATTATTAAAGCAAAGTGGCGACAATATATAGATTACTTTTCGTTAAAATGTTTATGTAAACCTAGGAATTTCGGAAAAAAATGAATGCATAGGATAGACGGACACGAACGTTTCATAAAGATTGCGTTTTTGTCATTATAACTAATGCCGATATCAGACGGTTCAATAAAATTGAATCAACATGGTTGAAAGCCACAGAACAGAACTCTGAACGAAACATTTTTATATATATGTGGATCACTTTCGTTGATTCATCCAAATTTAAAGACAGAATCATTTCTGTCTTTAAATTTGGATGGAAGGATTGGACAGTTCATACTGTCCAATATCAGCTTAAGACTAAAAATGAACAGGAAAATGATAAATAAATACAAGTATCGATGAGGATTTTTATGGCACCTACTACGTGTGGTGTAACATCGATAAGAAATTATATCAAACACCTTTCATGTCCCTATTACATATACCGAATAATAAGAAGTTTTAGATATATCAGAATTTGTGTAGTTTTAATTCAAAAAAATTAAATGATAGATTACACTTAAAAATATCATAACTTTTGCTTTGATCTAAAGCCCTGAAGTAACAGGGCCGATATTTTCAATCCCCGCACAATGAGTACATGCAAAGATCCGTGATCGATCAACAAGAAAAAGAAGGATAAAATGAGATTCAAAAATCCATTATCACAGGCTCAACTCTTTGTATTCAGCCACTGCGATCCACTTAAGGGGACACCAAGATGATGACAGTCTACGGGATCCAATATAAGGCGTATTTATTATTCAATGTGCTTCTCCATATTTCATGATGTTGGCGTTCCTCACAGTTAACCTTAAAACGAATGAATGACGGAAGAAGTAAATTTAATTTTGGAACAAATAAAGCTTTGTATTTTTCAGGAAGCTAAAATAAAAGATACTGGGATTATGTTTTACCTTAGAGTTCCGTAGCCATTTTGGCAAAATTTTAATTTTATGGTTGGTATTTTAAAGTAATTCAATGTCTTTTATGTTCAAACACAAAATTACTTTTTGTCAATGAATCATGAATTTTCCATATTTAATTTTTAGATTATGAAGCGAAAATTAAAAAAAAATCGAGATAGTAGAAAAAAATGCTTCAAAAGAAAATTGTTTTAAACATTATTCGTTAATTTGTTTTTAAGATACGGGGTACTTTCGATTAAACGATTTTTATATAGTCATAATTATTACAAAACTATCGTTCTTATAGTCATTTCTCCGGTACCCTTCGTGTGCGCGGGCTGCCAAGCACTTAAGCAATTTATTGAAGTCTAAGTCTGTTCTTTTTCTGGTATATAATAAAGTTCCTAAAAAACTATTTATGATTTATGAAGAATCTTTGGCGGGAACTTGAAGGCTGATCTTTTGCTATGCACTAAGCTATGTAGTTGTAAAATACTGATTACTTTTATGCAAGACACGTGATTTATGTTGAAAACATAAACTGCTCTAATGATAAAAAAATATATTTTTTCGAACTTTTGTTATCAGTCAAAAGCCTAGAATTTGTCTGTTACGTATAATTAGTTAAAACTGCGTTTGGTGTGCATTGTTTTAAAAATATTTTATAACTTATTCATGAATATTTTACAGTGACTAGGCAGGTTCACAAATCGTGCAAATCGATATTTAATAAAGATTTTTTATTTTCTTCACCATAAAATAATAACAAATCGAAGTTTATTCTTTACCAATTCTCCATTCGCTATCTATAGTGCAAACACGTTTTCAGGATAAAGGAGTGATTCCATTATTGAATCTTCCGCTTCCGTAGTGCTCACTATTACTGATTGTGAGATAAGGGCCTTATGTTCGTTATTTAACGCTCGCAGTTCGCATTGGCTTACTGACGTGGACAATAGTAGGGTGGAATTTTACGTTTTCCTTAAGATGTTTTCTAAAATAAAATCGATACAATATACGTATAAATTATAGTCTATGAGAAATTCGGATGTTATAGTACTGTAAGTTTCATCAAAATTATTTCAGTAGTTTCTAGGTGAAAGGGTAACAAACAATCATTCATCTACACGCACTTTTTTCATTTATCATAGGAATATGATGTATACATACAGGTATGTGTAATAAAAGTGACAAATGTGAATTTTCGTTTTTTATAGAGTACTAGGGCATGCTCGCGACTACGTCCACACTTGACTTGAAGTTCCCGCGGGATTCCCGGGATACAAAGTATCGCAGAATTTAAATAAAGAATGTAAGCTATTGTTTTAGTGAAAACTGTGCCGGAATAAGCTAAGTTTTATGCACCCGAACAACTACAAACCGCTTCCGGGAAAATTCTCGCGGGATTCGCTGGATAAACAGTATCACACATTTTTTTACATAAAATTTGCTATGGATCAGTGAAAAAATCACATTGGAATTCGATTTTTTTTCATTTTAAATCACTCCTAGAAAAAGTGCCGCGGTATTCTCAGGATAAAAAGTAGCGCAGATTTTAAGTCTAAAAATTTGCTGTCGACCAGCGAAAACCGCATCGAAATTGACCCAGTAGTTTTTAAGGACATCCCGAACAAACAGACAAACCGACAAATAGATAAGAAATGTAAAAAAAATTGAGTCGTGTTGTACATTGTATATATAGTCTATTCCAGTTGTTTCTTTTTAAATAGCTTCAATGTGCAGACACGGACGGCATGTGTAGTATTTTATATTTTATAGATTATTTTATACAACTTTTATACAATATTTCGTGTTGTATGAAGTCAAGTAGTGTTATGTGATGTTTGTACACAGCATGTAGGAGCACAGATTCACGCCTGCGTACTTCAAATTTATAACATCATAATGTAATATTTTATCACTTTATTTTAACTTAGTCTATGATACTTTTGCAAGAGTTTGTGTTTTTAATATTGTTTTCGTTTTGCGTTTATTTTGATATTTATAAGCATTAATATGTGACTAAACTTTCTTAATGCTACTTTCGAGAAAAATGGGTAATAAATGGTATTGTAAAAATAAGTAATTTTAATAAAAAATAAACGTAGCGGTCACGCCATATTAAATGGACTGTTTAGATTAGCTGCAGAAGTCTATGTAGCTATTGTTTTAGTATGTAAAACCGCCTATTACGCCGCCATCTATTGCTTACAAGCGGCCATAAAGTTCGGTGGGACTCGAAGTATATTGCACACGATAGCTACATGAAAATAAGTTATATCAAAGAATTTCTTTAGGTGCATGTATATTATACGAGTATGTCTATATATCGCTACATACTTAGTTCAGAAACAGCTTGATAGCTTACCAATCGCTGCGGAAGTTAACAGATTAACCAGAGTTTATTCCGCGTGTTTATTGTTCAGAGTCCGGGCTAGCACTAGTAGTACCCTAAGAGTGCTCGCAGAACGAATGGACTCGCCTTTCCTTCGATCCTGGGTAAGGATATTTATCTAGTGTTGAAGGAAAGGTAGAAGAAGTAGGCCATTTTTTCTCCTTTTGCGTTCTGTTGTGTCTGTCTTACTGACATAGATGTAATCTTTATCACTAACAAATGGATGATTTATATGAAATTAAAACAAATAATTATTATTCTTATAACCACTATCTTTAGTAAGGTTTACATCAGGAAAATAGAATATGTCCAGTATGATATAAAGCTTGTACGAGCTAGGAATAGGTTCGGCCGGTAGCAGTTACTTGACGCGTCATGTCGAATATCGAGCTTAGTGTGCATCAGGGGAAATCTAGCTATATATATGGCTTTCGATAGGCTGCAGATTTATAGACGAGAGTGTATAATGTAAGTAAATCCGCTTACTCGATTTCTATTCTTATCTAAGAAAATTTTCTTGAAGAATATTCGAAAATGCAACTTGAGGCGGTAATCTGTTGAAATTCAAAAATGTTTTCGAATGCATAAAGTGACACAGATTCGTGTAAAACAGTTCTTTGTTTAAAAAGTCAATATCATACAACGAGGGTAGGTCAAAAAGTTTGCAGAATGAAGGCTAAGGAGTAATATTCAAAATTAGTTTTCTTTGTTAATATACTCCTCATCAACTCTTATACATTAATTAGATTTATTCATACCTTCGAAAAAAGTTTTGTTTTTGCCGTCAAAGTTGCGCTCTACACGTCTTCATTGTTGAAAAATTTCTTCCCTCGAACCTTTTTTTTCATTTTTGATCATCATCGCATCGAGCTAAATCTCGACTATAGAGAGGATTTTCCAGGGTTTTGAAGCCCACTCGTTGTACAGCTGTCACCGTTACATGCGCCCTGTGCACAGGTGCATTGTCGTGCAAAAGGCACGCACCTCTTTGGCATACTATATTGTATGCTTTTAACAAATCTTTATGTATTAAATTTTCGTGTATATGAACTCCTGAGTTGGACAGATTTTGATGATTTTTTTGTAATAACATATCGGTCCCGGGATGGTTTAGATTCACAATTGAATTCGGTAGGTGTCGCTGGAATCGGGTTCTAGATGTTTATATAATATTTTCAGAGCAGCACAACGTCTGCTGGGCCGGCTAGTATTAACTAAGTATATCTATCTTTAATATTATAAAATTATAAACATGCCGTGTCTGTACTTTTAAATTATTTAAAAAAAACTGTAAACTATATAAAAGATGGAGAACATGATTCGATTTTTTTTTATTTCTTGTCTCTTTGTCAGTTTGTCTATTTGTTCGGGATTCACGTAAATAATACTGGGTCGATTTCGATGCGGTTTTCGCTCATCAATAGCACAAATTCTTAGACTTAAAATCTACTCTACTTTTTATACCGGGAATCTTGCGGGAATTTTCCCGGGAGTCGTTTGTAGTTGCGGGCATAACCTAGTAATATATATATATATATATATATATATATATATATATATATATATATATATATAAGTTTTTAAGATAAAAGTTTAGCAAAAAGCAGTCAAATTCGTGTTTAAAACCAAAGCAAATGGCTTTGTTGTACTTACATATTTGTTTTAATTACTTTCATTGAAAAGTTTTGAATTGTTTCTTTTATATAATTAAAGAAAAAGAAAGAAACGTTTATTTGGAGATATAGCGACGTACTTACATTGCTTACTTGTGAGTAAAAAAATAGCATGTTTTGAGCAAACCAGTGACTTATAAAAAGCTATTCTTAGAATACACTTACCAAGAACAACGAATTTTTTTGTTGCTCAGTGTATATGTTATGTGCCATATGAAAGGACCAAAGTACATGTACCTAAAGAAAAATGAATTTTACGTAGAGGGCCCTTTCCTTTTGCTCAGTTGTTTACTCGGGGCGGTTCGTATTTGCAGAACTCCATATTACTCAGACTTACTTGTGTAAGTTGATTTGCATGGTTGATTATTTATTTTAGCAGACATTTTAGGCCTCGCTGCTTATTTTAAGTTATTTTTAGGGTTCTGTAAATATTTTAACAACAATTTAAATTTCATAGAAATTTCATCTCCGACTGTTGCTTGTTTGCGTTACCATGTCACAACCATTTTCACAAATACTAGATATATACGTTACGAAGAATAATAGTGTTGTTGATAACTTTTTTTAACAAAAACAAAACCGACTTTATTTTCTGCAACATCTTGAAGTCGGTGCCAAATAAAACACAAAAACAACTAATTTGCAAAATATATTAATTTAATGTTTTACTTAGCACCAACTTCAAAATGTTGTAGAAAAAAAATATTTTTTTACTTTTTAGGTTGTAGTCGTCGGTTTTGTTTTTGTTAAAGAATTTTTTGTACTTTCTTTTTGCACAAATACTTGAATAGCTTAAGAAATAATATATTAAGGGCATGTAGAAATTGTATTACTGACACGCGTATACAAGTTTGCCTTTTGATGAGTGTAGACGCTCTTCAAAAAGGGTTGAATGCGATTTCCTTGGGATCCACTCATCAAATCCTGACTTGCTGACATTAACCTCAGGAATATATTCCATTGAATAAAAAAATGAATATCGGTTAATAATTGACGGAGAAATCGCGTAACAAATATAAAAAAATACATAGTCTAATTGAAAACCTCCTTATTAAAGTCGGTTAAAAATGGTAAATTGTTATGAAATGAGTTGTTACTGCACTGAGACTTTGAACTGGTCATGTCCCACTGAATTGTTTTGGCTATATGATGCGTAAAATTGTGCCCCTTATAGTGGAACACTTACAAGCTAATAGATGGCGCTCTGCAATAATTGAAGTCGCAAACGGTTCCCGACACGTACAAAGAATATATACAAATTTTCAACATTAATACGGGGGCTTAGGCCTACGAGGAATAATTATAGCCTAGGCGGAAGATCTTCCTTTAAGAGTATTTGAGACAAAGCAGCATTACATTTAAATCTCACTCGCTCCACCTAGTCGGAACCTCCCTAAACCCTAATTGCACTCCATGCGTAATCAGCAATATCCATTACATTCTAGCCAAATGTGAGCGCATCTAGTCTCAGGGACGTGACAAAGGAGTTAAAACAAATAATTTAGGATACTATCCGATAAGGTCAGAATGCTGTTCAAAATTATTTTTTTAGGATTAAGGCTTAGAGACAAGTTAATGTTTATTACCTTTTCATTTAGATATTTCTCTGAGCAATAACGGGGGTGATATTTTCTTCTTGAAAAAAACCCCTTATATATATAAATAAATAAAAAATAATGATGTGTTATGCCATTTAAGATTTAGGTGGATTTCAGGGTTACTTTTATACCAAACGATTCAGCTGTGCAATTATTTCCAAACATTGCATAAGCCAGTATTTTTTAAATGAGTGTTTTTGCATTTATTTTCTTATAGGGCATTTGCTGAGGTATTGTGCCGGTCAAAATATGTAAACACTCTTAATTTCTTAAATTTTCGCCAGTACATAATAAAACTAAGTTTTAACGATTTGAAGCGTCGAGAAACATCGGAATAAAAATGTAATATATACTTAAAACCATTAAAACGAAGTTTTGTTATGTAAAAACTGTGTCAAAATATGATATCGCCCCCAATAAGTTTAATAAATAGTTTTGAAATGGTATATCGTTGAAGTACATGCCATTTTTTATACTGAGATATAAAAAAAAATTGAATGCATTTACTAAGATTTGAAATTGGACGTTGGATTGGTACTCTCAGTTTTTTTTTTCAATGATAGAATCCAAATATAAATACTGAAATTATTTGAGTACGATTTATCACGACGATCCGAAGAATCTTTATTTGTCCACATTACGTCACCGTCGGCTGGTTTGTGTGCGGAAGATTCGCATATGTATCAAGTGAAATTAATTCAAGGCGGGCGCGAATTGCCGCAAAAATGATAAATTAGTACACGCGACACGTTCGCTCCCCTCATACTACGGTCGCTCCTCCGAACAAAACCTCGCAATGGTCCTAATTGCAGTAATTATGAAACTCTTCGCTCGTTGATGAAAGTAATTTTTCTGTAGCGACTACCAATTAGGCGTTACCAATTAGTGTGGAGAGGCGTAATTTGTAACATGAACTCAAATTATGCGGGGAAATATTTGTGTTTAAATTTATAGTCTGCAAACCACGACAGCTTTGTTATGTTGCAACTTGTGTAGATGTACAATAAAGGATCATTCACATACTTCGTTCATCTACTAGATTCGCTGTATCGGGTGGCGGTATAGAATATTATATACTATTGTATATTCACTGCATGGCATTTGCAGATTACTTAACTGTAAGGCTGTGTAGAACACTTGATTTCGTATGAAAATAATTCAGCGATAAAAAAATAATGAATAACTCTGCATGTCATTTTTACAGCTTACATTTAGAAGATGATGGTCTTTAATAAATCTTGAATATTAGGTTGGGGAAAAAGTTTCTTCGCATTTTATATAAAAATTCAAAAGGTTTTTTTATAAAGTTTATTTACATTTGACTAAAATATGTAGGTGCCATTTTCTTGGATAACTTTTTGACATCTTGTAGGTAGGGACGTGATCCCATTGCTATAAAAATTTTGGGGCTTCTGATCAAAAAACTGCGACAAGTGGTTTTGGCAGTCCTCTCGTAATGTTAACCTGACACTGCCTAAGGAATTCTGCAGAGACCGAAACAGGTGAAAATCTGAAGGTGCAAGGCCAAGACTATACGGTGGATGTATTAACACCTCCCAGCCAAACTCTCGTAATTTTTGCTGAGTGGCTAAAGATGTGTGAGGTCTAGCGTTATCATGGTGAAAAATCACACCCCTTCTGTTGATTAATTCCGGCCGCTTTCTGCTTTAATCTCATCAGTTGTTCGCGGTACAGTTCAGAATCGATGGTCCTGCCTGGCGGTAACAGCTCATAATGAATAATGCCCTTCCAATCCCAACATACACACAGCTTCTTCAAAAATGGTTCGGTTTTATTACGTCGTAATAAAGAATCACAAATGAGTACACGGTTCATTAGGTTTCTTTCAGTGAGCTCATGAGGCACCCAAATATCGAGCTTTTTTGTGTACCCAGCTTTTTTCAAATGCGCCAAAACCGTTTTGTGGTCAATTCCCAGTTCTCCAGCTACATCGTAACTGCTAATACGCCGAACTTGCTCCACTTTTTCAAAAATGGCATCAATTTTGTCCGTAACAAAACGTGACCAGAGCAACGTGCATCTTTGATATCAAAATTTACGGATTGAAAATGCTTAAACCAAATTTGCGCTACTCTCACAGAAACGGCATTAGGTCCATAAACATCACAAATTTTTTTCGCGGCTTATGTTGCATTTTTACCCTTTTTGTAGTAAAATTTTAAAATGTATTGAATTTCTTCATTAGATTCACTCATTTTAACAATAAGAAAAACAATTGAAAATCACACATTTTCCTAATTTGAATTTGGAATTGTCTTCTTTAAAATTAAAACTTTTTAATGATACCAAAACCAGCCAGATACAGATGGTATAGCCAAAGAGATCTTATTACAATTTCATACATCCTATATGCGAAAAGACTTTTTCCCCAACCTATTATATTAATTTTCCAAAATGTCCGAAGACTGCACGACTTATCGCCGCCCGCCGCTCCGAGATAATAAATCTTGCTGATGTAGTCACGTGTTCTATCTCATGAACTGCATGTACTTCTACGCTATTACTTACGTACGATTGAGAATTCTGAACCACAGCCGACACTGTCCTATTGTTTCGCAAACTAAACAATTATATTGTTACCATACTGATAATATAATTATCTGGCAGTAACGACTACTTATAGTAGTCATACAGAAATAATTATTATAGATAAATGAAATTAATTCTTATTTTCTGTGTTGCAGACTGAAAAAAGCGAAGAAATCTCCGCGATTTACTAAGTTAAAAGATAAATCACGTTCTAATAGCTTAAACGAATTTATGTGGTTTTTATGCATTGGCGTTCATTATTTGAAGCAGTACATCTGCATGAATTTGTGTTTGACGTCATGTTTGTATTCTTTATTAGAAATCTTAATAGTGAATAAATAATAGACATGAATATTTATAAAAAGATGTTTAATAAAATAGGAAAAATATGAAATGCAGTAATTAAACATTTAGCTACGGTCTTGTTCATATTGAGTTAGAGCAAGTGTGAAGGCTTCTTTATGGTTTTTAAAGAAGACTTTTCAAACTTACTCTAACTCAGTATGAACAAGACCGTAACAATTTTAATAAATTTTTATATGAAAGAGTATATGTTTCATTGTTTTTTTTCCGGCATTCGATGACCCTTGAATATAAACCGATATTCATGAATTTTGACGTGTATGTACATAATATTTTTTATATACTTATACACGAAAAACTTTATATCTTGAAAAATCAATAGGTTTCTATTTAGTAGTGAGACGAATTACACTACTACTTCAATTTACTATAATTTTTTATATTTACAAATTTATTCTGATTGTAAAAAGTTTTTAAAAGCGTTGTATATCTATCAAAAACAAATACTAATAACTTTTTAAGTTAGCAATAGTTTGTAAATATAACATGAAAATAAATTGCTTTGCTATTTGTTTTAACGTTATCCATCTACTTTTGTGAAACTTTTAAGTTCATTAATTTGTATTACAAAGTATTTTTACTATTTTCAATTCAGTTATATAATGTTACAGTTATTGAGTAACATAGTTGTTCTTGCCGTGTTTCTTTTTAAAGTTAATAATTGATTTTGTTATGTATCCTCTTATTTCTAAACGATACAATTGGCCATATTCTTAATTGAATCATAATGTTATATTTTTATTTATTCGGTAATTAGCACCTGTTTTGTATAGAGTTGTCTATAATTTACAATAATTTTGTTACAATATTTATCCTTTGTATAATGTGATAATTGTGTACAGATTATAATTCAAACCTCTCAATTGTATATAGTCGGTATTCACTACATTTTATTTTTATGTTGGCAGACGCGATAGATTTATATTGTGTTCGGCTTTATTTTATTGCATATAAAACTTTAAGTATAATATTTTATACAATAACTTATATAAAATATTATCTGGAATATTCAAACAATAATGTATTAAATTCTTGTCATGCATAACCCTTTAATTAAAATAGTTTATCAATTACTTAAATCCGCTATCGGTTGTGCCAATATGCTAAGTTTCATATACTGTAAAATTGGAGGGATGTCGAGGTGTTCTAAAAATGCTTGTCGAGTGTCCAAAGTTTGTGTCTGTAATGTGTTAAAACCGTAAGGGTCTCTAATTATAAAGTATTGTGACCAGTTGCTGTTCTTTTACTACCACAAACTCTTCAGAGTTGTTGCAACTATTACAATAAGCATAGAAAAAGGTGATTAGAAATTACAATTACCCAGTAAAAGTATTCTTTTGAAGAGCTCACAAAATTACACAACTATATGTATGGACATTTGCAACACTAAAGGTGTAAAAGTGTTATTTTGAGAGAAGCCACTAATGCCGGAACACAAAAGGTTGTTATGGCGGCATACGACTATATGTAGCATCCAGTGGCAAATTACCACCTGGCTGTGGGTTGTTTTGTCGCCTCTTACGACAGGCCGCCGGGCCGCAGGAAATTGTATTCTTTCTCCGTTCCTGCACGGATATGTAGCTATGGATTAATCTTCAATAACGTATTTTTAACATTTAAGAAACATGTTTTATATGGCTCAGCTTCATCTGCGACAGTGTTACAGATGTAGGCGGTTTCACGCAGATATGTACGTTATTTGAGATATAACATTGTTAATGACGTTAGATATTGATATATAACATATGTATGCATAGACTCTAATGTGGCTATGCATTAACGGCGTTATTTTTTAACGCCTTAACGAAGAAGCATTCGGCCACAGTCTAAATCTTTAATCTAGCCTTTCTTCCAAATATCAAAATATTTATAATATTTTCACCGTGATTATGCTGATGAATATAACTCGCCGACCTATAACAATCACATAAACATAATTAGACATAAGGGGCTACTACGAATACAAAGCTGAAACACAATATCATAAACTATTCAAGGCTCGGCCAGTGGATATCTTCATCGGATTCAAACATCTGGACAATGAATATTCATGTTATTCATCCCACTCCATAATCGTGTTTCCAATCGCTTCTCTGTACCATCGTTTGTGTTATTGTTTTCGATGGGAACGATTTTGTTGCTTTTGGCTATGATTGCGAAAGTTTTAACATTGTTAAATTTGTTAGAGAGAGATAATGTAACAGCTAATTAAATACCGCATTCAAAAAGTTTAAAGAACGATTAATTTATAGAGTAATTAAAATTTTAATTCGAAACTAATAACATATTGAAGGACGAAAGGTTATTTCTATTAAGTGACATTTAGGGCTTCTCATACTTAAGGAATATAAAGAACCTGATTTACAATTAAAATTTATGGATGTTTTTCTTTTTCAAGTATAGTAAATAGAAAATTTATAAATATGCTTTTTTTTGGTCATTTGAAGCATTACACAGTTCTTCCGATACATTTTCTAAATGTCGCTTAGAAAAAATATCTCTTTACACGTCCCTATAATAAATTGACATAAATTAAAATTAAAGTGTTTGTGTCTGATTTCTAAATAACGGCCAAAATTTATTTGTTTGTGCAGTAATAGCTAATGCTAATTTTACAGGAAGAATTAAGCGCTATAGGTAATTGAAATATAATTTGGCTATAAATCTGCGCTTGGGTTCTCGCATATGTTGTGCACCATACACATGCGTCTGTGGAACAGAGATAATCGGCCCTGTATACTACGGTCTTTCTTGCCGCCGCAGTGCCGGCAGATGGTCACGCCACGCTACCTTGAATGATGTCTTACGGAGGGCGCTTGTCACCGCCAACGTGCTGGCTTTATTGCAGCCGGACGGTATTGCACGTGACGATGGTAGGCGTCCTGACGGTATGACTCTAATTCCCTGGCAGCGTGGCAAGCGTTTGGTGTGGGATGCGACTTGCGTAGACACATTGGCTGCATCCCATTTATAAAACACGTCTAGATCAGCCAGTTTGGCGGCGGAAACAGCTGAATCACTCAAGCGGCGCAAATGCAACCCTCAGTGAGAGTTATATGTTTGTGCCGTTTGCTATTGAGACGCTTGGACCGTGGGGTCCTGAGGCCATGATCCTCTAACAAAATTTATCGAAACGACTCATTGACTCTTCAGGTGATCAGAGGGCTGGTACTTACCTCGGCCAATGGATCGGTATGGCGATCCAGCGAGGAAACGTAGCCAGCCTTCTGGGCACTTTACCCATAGAAGATGGTGATCTAGGCTCAGTATTCTACTTATAGTCTTGAGGGACTATGGGTAGAATATAATACAAATAAGTTAAGTTTTCTTGCATTGTATTCGATTGTATATGTAAGTAACTGTAGTCTTAAAAACAAAGCAAACATTTGAGTCTAAAAAAGAAGCTATAGAAACATGGACACATATTATAATAAATTCGAATATTTTGCATATAAAAGAAACATCTTATCATTTTAGTTTTAAAATTTCATAAAATCAATTTTTATTATTTTATTTTATTATTCCTTTTATTCGTACAATATCTGTGAGGCTGCGACGTTTTGTAATACGATAAAAAGTAACTCAGTTGGCTTAACTGTCCGCTCCCCTATTGAGCTTATAAAGAAGTAATTAAGCAATTGTTCTCGGATGATTTAAAGACTGGCTGGTGTAATATTGCACTCCGCAGGGTGACAATTTCTTTTATTGAGCGGTAACGCGCCGCTGTTAAGTGACGGCGAGGGACATGTCTGCCAGGGCCAGCCATTAAGTTAAAACGTTTCTCGTCACCGAACTCTCTTTGTCTTTAATGTGATTTCTCACAAACTTGTCCCTAATTCTATAAAGGCCACGAAATAAACAATGGATGATGAAGGTAAGCCTATGTAGCATATAGATAGGTACCTATAATACACAGTGCTTTTGAAATTTAGTTTTAAAATTTTGCGAGATTCATAAAATTTTATACAAAGTTATAAAATTGTTGTATTGTCTAAAATTTGAAATTAATCAAACGTCTGGATGTCGGTGAAAATTAAGTTGAAAGATTATAACTCGATATTACATGTTTCATTTCTCTATTTCGATTTGGATGAATCAACCAAATTGAATCATATAAATATAAACTTGAATCATTCTATGCTATTGAATATCGACATGTTCTTTCGAGTTCTTGCCTTTTAACTAAATTGATTCAATTTGGTTGATCCGTCTTAATCTGCATTACATTATTAAAACCTATATAGTACATAGAATATTCTTTATTGGACACAAGAAAACAGTACACATCAGATTTAACAATTGCAATAATTCACCTAGTACAATCGGCTGTCTTATCGCTAGTAGCGATTTTTTCCAGACAACCGCCCACGCTTCACTTGAAATTCCCGCGGAATTCCCGGGACACAAAATATAGCAGCATTTGAAAAATAATGTAAGCTTATGTTTTAGTGAAAATTGTGTCACAATAAGCTAATTTTTATATACCGAAACTACTACAAACCGCTCCTGGGAAAATTCCTGCGGGATTCCCTAGTTAAAAATATCACACGTTTTATTACATAAAATTTGCTATCGATCAGTGAAAAAAATGCATTGGAATTCGTTTTTTTTATCTGGCCGTTCAAATCATTTCTAGAAAAAATCCCGCGGGATTCCCGGAATAAAAAGTAGCGCAAATTCTGAGAATTTGCTATTCATCAGCGAAAACCGCATCAAAATCAGCCCAGTAGTTTTTACGTGAATCCCGAACAAACAGAGAAATAGACAAACAAAAAATCTAAAAAAAAAATACATCGTGTTCTCCATCGTTTATATAGTCTATTTCAGTTGTTTCTTTTTAAATAGCTTCAATGTACAGACACGGCATGTTTAGAATTTTATAATATTATAGATATAGATATATTAATAGCGAATAAAAAAATACACATATATAAATATACATAAATTTACACACACTTACATAACTGACTGTTTACAAATTTAGATAGCGATTTTAAGGAGTTTATTAAAAGATGTAAGTGGCTTTGCACTTCTCATGCTTATTGGTAATGCATTCCACAACCTTATAGCCTGCACAGTAAAACATTTAAAAAAATCTGGCATAATTGCGTAGAATGTATTGGCGTCATTAGTCGCAGATTTGTTGATGATCTTAAGTAGGTACATAGTGAGATAGATAATAAAAGCATACAAAAAAATCTAATATATTAATGACAATATCTGTCAAGAATCGACTCAGACAATAGTTGGCTCGCACAACACCTATACAAGGTTAAGCTAGAATTTCTTAGACCGATCCATTAAATTGTTACTACCAGACGCGGTTTGACTAAGCATTTGTTCCCTACGTAACTTGATTATTGAAGTAAAAGCACGAAGTCGTAAAATGAGAGGCTTTTAAATCTTCCATCGACAAACCTTATTAAGTTTTCAATGGAGGCATCTGAAGTAAGTGATTTCATTCGATCCAATTTCTTTTCAAGTAAACATCAGGAAGTTAACATTAAACTTTCAACACCATTTGCCCTATTAGAAAATTGCCGATAGTTTTATCTATGTGGAGTGAATCAAACCTGAAGCGAAAATGTTTTCTATGAAATAGTATATTAGTTTGAACACTCCTAGTCTTTTAATTAATATTTATATATAAAGTAAAAGTTATTACGTTGCAGTATATTGATTTTATATTAAACTAGCTTCTGCCCGCGACTTCGTCCGCGTGGAAATTTTTTTTAACTATCCCACGGGAACTCTTTAATTTTTCGGGATCAAAAGTATCCTATATGTTGACCAGGGATATAAGCTACCACCATACAAAATTTCATTTGAATCGGTCCAGTCGTTTCGGAGATTAGCCGGTACAAACAGACAGACAAACAGAGAGACAAAAATGTGAAAAAAATCTAAATTAGTTCTATTTCACTTCTTACATCCCCCTGACTCGGTTTTTAGGATTTATTTTCACTGTACAGAGAAATTCGACCTCTACAGTTTTATTATATGTATATATAT
The DNA here is from genome assembly GCA_039645545.1 of Dendrolimus houi. Taxonomy (NCBI): domain Eukaryota; kingdom Metazoa; phylum Arthropoda; class Insecta; order Lepidoptera; family Lasiocampidae; genus Dendrolimus; species Dendrolimus houi. The sequence goes on from CM077129.1 coordinate 14,116,276, forward strand.
AGTATAGATTTGTCATCAATACTGGTATATAAATGAGACTGTGAGTGCAGGTTTTTGTTTATTCTTCGAGGTTTTGGGAACGAATCAGTTATCATAATATAGGTAAGTTACTTATTACTTAGATAATATGAACGAACATAAATATCTTATACCGGAGATTTAGTTTCCGTGAATTAAGAATTCGAAGTTAAAAAAGTCCTAGTACACGTATTAATTATTATTAGTATATAATTATTAAACAGATACCTAAAGTCTCAACGAGCTAGGCAACGCATCGGCTCCCTTAGTGTTGCAGATGTCCATGGGCGATGGTAGCCACCTATCACTAGGTGGTCCGTTTGCCAGTTTGCCTACTATCAAACATAAAAAAAAAATGTTGATTATTATATATCTGTATAGGTATTTTATCGGTACTTATGTATAACATGTTCTACAATTATATTACCCGGGATAATAATATGTTAAGTATTTATCATGTAACTACTATGTAGATATAGGTTCTATGTTAATTTATTGAAGACTGCCTGTAGATAATTAAATATGAGAAAGTATTAACAAAGTCTGTCGATTAGGCAGCCGATATAATAAGCTGCCAATTTTAGTAGTCAGGCTATTTTAGCGATCTAATGGTTGCCCAAGCAAGACCTTTTGGCCGCCCTGCCCCAGAAAGCTGCCTAGTGCGCGTACTGGATCGTGTTTTGCAGTTAATGTATTTTGTCGAATAAGGTACTTCTAGAACAAGGTTGTAAACATTTAGAATATATTATTTACTAACGGCAGTAAATGCAATGCATCTAAATACGAAAAGCAAATGAGAAAATTTGTTCCAGCTATCATAGAACGTTTGCTTGCACACCAGATCTCAGAATATAGTGCTTGCTCTTTGAATTGGGGCACAATACACGTTCGTTTAGGGGCTCTCGATATAGTTTGCAGTGGTCATCAACCTTCCAAACTCTATCCTCGGTTCGGTTAGTTTACACGGCCATTATGCATTTAGATGGGTGCTGGGCGCAGATGGCGAGTCACATTTATGTGCAATCCGGCCCGAACACGTCTTGGACTTTTTATTGGATTACTGAAGTACTATCGATATGGGAGCGGTTTATTGATACCGTACTGTCATTTGTGTAAAACGTTATGGAAGAAGTTTGAAGACTATAATAAACACGTAAGAGTTGTTTAACTTTACTTGCTAATTAACGTGTCTAATTTAATGATATGTGGAATATGAAGCAGATACGTAGGAATGATTATGTATATCCTACATATTTATGTGCCTTGTCAGTGATTTATTTGTTCACAGTGCAGGTACATTGATTTTAGTTTCTTTCCTTTACGTACGACTTGGCACGGTTTGTGAATTTAGCTATTGTCAAGTTTTTATAAATATGAAAATGTAGGTATTCTAGAATAATCTTCAGACAAATTGGACCATGTTTGTAGACCTTTCAAGAAAATTCGCCTATAAATGTTAAACCTTATAACAATGGTATTACTTATGTTGCGCTAAGAGCATAATGTACAGCACTCTTTTTCTTTCCCATTCAAATAAGAGCGTAATTCCTAATATTCCCCTAATATTTAAATCACTCTCCTATTTATATAGTCATTTTGATCTTCTTTTTGTTACTACTATGTCTATGTTAGTCTTTTACGGGTTTTGTTAATTAGAACATTTATTGTCTTCTTTATTTATATGAACAATAAAGTTATACCTATAATATAGACACGTAGTTACATTATTTTTAACTAGGTATTTTATAATCTTATCGTGCACAAAAACGCTAATTTTATTTGAATACATACGAATTCATTGCTAAGTTTTTAAATCACAAGAGCTGAAAAAGAGTTGATTTCAAAGACAATAATAAAAAATAAAACTGACCTTCAGTGGAGATGTTGTACTTACAAATTTTTTTTATAAGAAGACTATATATTTAAATTTGCCAATCGTCTAATTAGTTATTATTTAACGTATTTAAAAATTGCAATAATAACTACACTATAATAATTTTGGAAACTGGGTTTCTACACCACGTTATCCATTCATTTGTCTTTCGTCTGATTAATATTTGACAAAAGTCCATACAAGTATTGTCAATTTTCTACCAATTACCAAGCAGCTTTGGCTTTGGTACGTTATTTCCATAATACGGCGTTTGTGAATGTATTATTTACACTATTGTTTCCAACATTTTTCAGGTTTATTTACTTTTGTATCCGTTATGTTTGCCTTTTTTTTATCGAGGTGAATTCCTTTGTTTCTCTTGCTTGAGGACATAATAGTGGCACAGTGTAGGACTCACCGGCTGCTCCGCCAGAATACGCAATGAACACCTCGGTGTTCCTCCCGTCTTCATATGCCGGGGCCACAGGTACCAGCTGTGGCGTACGCCACCGCTCTAGCTGACGTGGGCTCACCCCCGTTTACGTGCGAGCTTCTCCTTGTGTTGGAGGATGGTTGACTCCCCCGGAATATCCAACTTGATTTTGAGGGGTGCTCGCAGAACTCTTCAGATTCCTCTTGGTGGTTTGAGTGCGTGTGACGGTTTAAAAGTCCCCATGGACCATAAACCGATCCGTTATCTTTGCCAAAAACTTTCGATTTTTTTGAAGACCATATGCGGCGACAGTCACTTATCATATTGCAGATCATCCAATGATTTGACATCGACATTCTACATTTTAAGAATGATAAGGTGATGTAAATGACATGAAACAGTTCCACTAACGACAAGGACGATATTCAATGTGTTTGGTAGAAGGTAATGAAATTCAAACGTACCCCTCTTCCTCATTGCATGCCATTAATCTTTAGTGGCTTCACTTTTTCAGCAGCTTATACAATTTGTCTACTCATTTGTCACGATTCCGCCTTTCTTCCTTCATTTTTATGTTGCAATCTATATTGTGTAATGGCACGATGATAATGGATGAAGGTTAATAGATTTGTCAAAAGCATGATTGATTGATATTATCAAGGACCAACACAATATAATCTACTTCCATATGAGACACTTTGCATTGTTTAAAAATCGATTTGAACTTCTGCTTTACGAAAAGTTAACAATACCAAAAATGTATTTGTATTATACCAGGGAAGATTATTATTATTTATGTTACTTAGAGATCAAAATTGTATTTAGAATACTTTTTATGTACGAGATTATAATATGTCAATAGTATTAAAATTATAACACAACTTTTACACAAAATGCCTCGCGGTTTAGTTGCATTACAATTATTTAATTAAAAGGAGTTAGTGTAAGTTTTCATAGAGCGAGAAATATGGTTTCATTAGAGTTGAGAACCCTTAAGTTATTGAATGTTTAGTCGACCTAGAAAATTGTATTTTAATGTTAAATACCTTGATCTAGTAAATAGTCTTCATAATAATAAATAATTAGTCAATGAAAATCCAGGCCATAATTGCATACACTTGTATTTTAAATAACCTTCCCAAAAAATCGTTTAAGTAACTTATTGAAACTTATACCTACCTACATTTTAATTTCCGTAGTCATTTTGGCAGTCTGTCATTGTATAGTACAGACATTTTTGTTATAAATTACTGGGTCGATATCTATACTATAATAAATCTGGGAATGGTTTGATTTTGTACAATGCATTCATAAATATGAAAAAAATCAGGGGGGATAATTCCGACCAGGTTATTACGAAACTGCAATTTTTAGAATTGTTGTTTGTCTGTCTGTTAGAGCATCACGTGAAAACTACTGAAAGGATTTAAATGAAACACGTCGTAATTTAGGGTACTTTTTATCCCGATAAATGACGTCATTTCCGTGGGATAGAAGAAAATAGCGAAAATGGTGGCGCTGCGATCTCACCTTTTTTTTCTGAACGTATTGTTACAGTTATTGAGTAGCATAGTTGTTCTTGTCGTCTTTCTTTTTAAAGTTAATAATTGATTTTGTTATGTATCCTCTTATATCTAAACGATACAATTGGCCATATCCTTAATTGAATCATAATGTTATATTTTTATTTATTCGGTAATTAGCACCTGTTTTGTATAGAGTTGTCTATAATTTACAATAATTTTGTTACAATATTTATCCTTTGTATAATGTGATAATTGTGTACAGATTATAATTCAAACCTCTCAATTGTATATAGTCGGTATTCACTACATTTTATTTTCATGTTGGCAGACGCGATAGATTTATATTGTGTTCGGCTTATTTTATTGCATATAAAACTTTAAGTATAATATTTTATACAATATCTTGTATAAAATATTTTCTGAAATATCCAAACAATAATGTATTAAATTCTTGTCATGCATAACCCTTTAATTAAAGTAGTTTATGAATTACTTAAATCCGCTATCAGTTGTGTCAATATGCTAAGTTTTATATACTGTAAAATTGGAGGGATGTCGAGGTGTTCTAAAATGCTTGTCGAGTGTCCAAAGTTAGTGTCTGTAATGTGTTAAAACCGTAAGTTTCTCTAATTATAAAGTATTGTGACCAGTAGCTGTTCTTTTACTACCATAAACTCTTCTGAGTTGTTGCAAGTATTACAGTATATGAACAAAAATCGACATAGTGCTTTTTTATAACCCGATTTAACATTTAGGATACTTTTTGTCCCGATAAATAATGTCGTTTCCATGGAATAAACAGAATAGCAAAATAGATGGCATTGCAATCGCGTTTTTTCAATGCACTAGCAAATACATACGTTGTCATAAACAACATCTCATTCATTGTATCACTTCAAATCAGGTACGCTGCGACTTGCTTCTATGTTTCGCTGCGAATTTGTGTAAACTATATGGACTTGGTTTCTTTGTTATTGTAGTGAACTCAGTAACAATAAAAAGTAAAGTTTTAGGTAAACACCTAATTAAATTTTTATATACGTAACATAGAGCTTACTACCTAGAGCTTTTCACGTTGCGCAGCCGCAGCCGCGGGGAAAACTCTAGTTGTCTATAAGGATGAAAGACAGGAAGGGGTAGTCTATATGTGGTGTTACATAATGGTGTAATAAAATCGTAAAATAACTGAAAATCAGGGGTGGCCGCGATACACGTAATATGTTTTGTCAATATACATATCGTTAGTTTGATCTTTAGCTTGCCAAGTTGTAAAAATTGTGCCTCTCCTCAATTTGACCTATGAAGTGGAAAATTAGATAATTTTTTCGTAACAAAAAACAAAACCGAGTTTAATTTTATTTTATTCTGACGGCCTCTGTGGTTGAGCGGGCTAAGCCTTTGCCGGCTTACCTCACTGCAATGCAGAGGCTCCGGGTTCGATTCCTGGTATAGTAAATTTCGGAAACGTATTTTCTCCCTTATTTACTATATAAATACTATACTATACTGTCTGGGTGTCTGGGATCGGCCCCAGAGTGGTCCGTTGTATATCACCCATAACACAAGCGTAACTTGCTTAATTTGGGGATATACAGTGTGTGTGTTTGTCTGCCGATTTATTATTATTATTATTATTTTATTCACACTGAAAACCAAAAAAAAATAATATTTAACCGACTCTTTCAACAATATCTTGAAGTCGGTATCAAGAAAAATATATAAGAACAACAAATTCGCAAAATATAGTAAATTTTATATTTCACTTTACACAGACTTCAAGATGTTATAGAAAGAAGTCGGTTAATTATTTATTTTTTGGTTTTTAGTAGGAAGTCAGTTTAGTTTTTGTTAACAACAAACAAAAACAATACAAAAACTTACTTTTTAGTTGTGCAAATATTTCAATAGCTTTAGAAATAATATATTAAGCACTTGTAGAAATTGTACAACTGGCACGCGTATACAAAGCCATCTCATTCTTTGGTGTATATAGTCTTCTACAAGGGTTGCTCTCGATTTCTTTGCGATCCACAAACCAGATTCTGAGTTGGTGTCTATGGAGCCATCTTGGAAGTATACCCTTACAAGTAAAGAAAACAATTTGAAAATCGGTTTACAATTGACGGAGATATCGTGTTACGTAGAAGTTGATTAACAATTTCCGTGAGTTTCTCTAATTCCTTGGAATCCACTAATCAGATCCTGATGTGGTGACAATAGGACTAATTCGGGAGTATAACCTTTTGATTAAAAGAAAAGTTTGGAAATCGGTGTACAATTGACGGAGAAATCGAGTAACGAACATAGACAAAAAACATTTAGACGAAATGAAAACCTCCTCCTTTTCGAAGTCAACTAAAAAAAGAAAGACATATTTTATTTAAAAAAAAACAACAAGATTATCAAACAGTAAAACGATAGAAATAAAATAAAGTACTAAAATTCGCTCCGTCTCAGCATATGATTGCCAATTAAGACCAGCGCTGTTATTCTACCTGGGATGAACAAATGAAATAACAAAGGACAGTACAACATAAATAATAAAAATACTAACAATTATACAGTGTATTTTGAAAACATTTGAGATTTGAAAAATACTAACAAATAATGGTTTGATCGCTATCCGTTGAGTAATTTTTAGATACTTTTTGATTAAATTTTAATATTATTTTATGGTCCCATAACTAAATAACGAAAACAATGGAAATCTGTTACCTTTACGGAACCTTTCATAGTTCTTAGACTGCCTGCGCCCGATTTGTTTACATAACTGAAATAATTCAACGAACTTCAATCCATTCTGTTTCAACATTTATTTTTTCAGACTAACATTTCGTTTTTTCTTTTACTCTTTTCAATTACTTTCAATTAATTACTCTTTTCACAGCCTTCGCTAAGAGGCGTTAATGAATAATTGTAATATTGAAAATTGTAAAAAAGGAGCCTCGGATAACTTATTATGACTTGGCAGTATTTTTGTTTTGAATTGTAAAAAGATAGAGTTCCCATTCGATGTTTAATGCTTCTGTAATACATTAGTTACACGGTAATATTTTTTATTCACCTAATGCAATGCGGTTATTGTCGCTATTGGGCATTTGCAACACTAGAGGTGCTCCCTATGTGTTGGCGGCCCCGAAGGAGGGAGGGACTGGAACCTGACCAGTTATTTTAGGACACAACTCAAGGTTGTTTTTTTTTTTTTTATTGAAGTGAAGAGTTCAGCAGACAGGCTGACGACCCACTGGTGGAAAGCGGTTACCATCGCTTATGGACCTTCGCAACATCAAAGGTTCTACAAATGCGCTGCTGCTCTCTAAATGGCGACTGGAACCTGGCCACTAATGCCGGAACACAACCCAAGGTTGTTATGGCGGTATGCTCTAGACCAGGGGTGGTAGCCCTCCAGACGGGCAAATGCCCGACCACAAGGCTGTGGGTTCTTTTGTCGTTCTTACAAGAGGCCGCCCGGTCGCAGGAGTTAGTGTTCTTTGTCCGTTCCTGCATGAATAAAATACAAGAATGACTTGATGTCTAGACACATTGAATTGGTCGGGTTTTAATATATCAATAAAACAGTCAAAGGTGAATGGTGGCAATAATCTAAATCGGATTCATAACAAAGGCCAGGAAAGTTAAATGCGAGCTATTTTGTCTGTAGTTTCAGTACGGGAGCAGTGTAAGGGCTAACAAATTGAATAATTATAGCGGAGTATTGTCCTCTCGGTGCGTCGATAATCGCGTCGCTGACCCGCCTTTGTTCAGCGGCACTCTACAAAATAGTCCATAAGCTTGAGCTATTTCACAAAATAGTATGTTATATTGTAGAAGGTTCAACCACTACTAACCGATTAAACAGGCGTATATATAAATATACGTGTTCCTATCGCGATCTCCGTTCATGGTAGTCTAATATCGTTCACGTGAAATCATATGATAAATAAACTTGCTATATATGTTCCACTATTAGTCTTTGGCTTAACATCTTAATATTCTTTAAACATGTTTTCTCACAGTGTATTTCTTCACCGTAAAAACTTGATAATTCTAATAAAATGCAAATACCTAAGACTATCTCTTAAAGCAGACGCGTTTAGCTACTCATATTTTCCTTCACTTTCAGGACATGATAGTGGCAGTAGTAGCTACATGAAGTCAAAAATATACCAACGTCATAGAAGTTTGTAAAACCCACTACGATATCTATTATTATCTAATCATAACTAAATAACAAACTAGATATTAAATTAAATAAGATATATGAGAGTGTATTTCCTCTTTTCAAGGCTCTAGACGACCAGTAACATTTATGAAAATAGTAATGTAAGACATCTTAGGTACTACTGCCGAGAGTAGGTTATTCTTTACAAGCTTACATGAATCGGGCTTTCTGTTTTGTAAAATTTCTTTGACATGTTAACGGTTGATCCACTGACCCTTGACTCAAATTGAACGGGTACCATTTATCGAAAAACAGAGTTACTACATTAGGCACTTTGCCGTTTTCAGCATACTGTTTAACGAGATTTAGTGTGGTGTGCATAGACATTTAATCGACGGTTAAAATAAAATAATCGCTGTTTAGCCATATAGTTTTAGCGTTTATTTTATCTTAACCATTGGTTAAATGTCGATGCACACCAGCTTTACTTGATTAAATAAGTTAAAGTTTCTATGAATCCATTTTAAGTCAATTTACACAGCTTTTGGCGTTTTATTATAAAAAGGATTTTGAATATACAAAACAAAACAAAAATGCTTCACAGTGAATTTTTTTATTAACTTAATTAGAAGTCTTCACCCTTGTGCCTTCTTTTTAACCGATTTCAAAAAGGAGGAGGTTCGCAATTCATCTATATGTTTTGATTTGTAAGGTTGTTACTCGATTGCTCTGTCAGTTGTTAACCAATTTTCAAACTATTTCTTTTAAGCAAAAGATTATGCTCCCGAATTGGTTCCATTGTCACCACGTCTGACACCGGATCTGATGAGTTGATTCCAAGGAATCAGAGTATCTCACCTAAATTGTTAAACAACAACTAGCCAACTTCTTCATAACACGATATCTCCGTCGATTGTAAACCTATTTTTTTTTCTATACTCGTAAGTGCATTTTCGGTAATAAAACTACATTTAAACAAAATTACAGCAAAACCGGTCTATTACTCCTAGCAGTTTTTCCATGAAAGCTTAACAGAAAGTCATATCCAGTTACTATCGCTTTTTTTATAGACGACAAATTTTTATATCTATAAACTTGAGAAATGATTGGTCTCATCCAAACTTCCATCCTCTATTTCAAACCGTCCTAGTTTTATTTATCAAATTTAATTTATTACAAAAAGGACAAAAATTACAAATAGAACAAAAAGGACAAAGGGGACTAAAGGGACAAAAAGGACAAATCGGACAAATCGGATAAATCGAACAAATCAGACAAATCGGATAAATCGGATAAATCGGACAAATCGGACAAAAAGGACAAATCAGACAAAACGGAAAAATCGGACAAATCGAACAAAAAGGACAAATCAGACAAAAAGGACAAATCTGACATAAAGGACAAATATGACCAAAATTGCAAAAATTACCAAAATGATGAAAATGGCAAATCACAAAAAAACCTATCCTACTTTTTGGGACAACCTTTACATAAATCTATCTCATTGTCCGGGATAAAAAGTATCCCTTGTCCACCCTCGGTATTAAAAATACATATATACCGATTTTTAGCCAAATCGCTCCAGTAGTTTTTTCGTAAAAGGATAACAAACAGAGAGACAAATATATTTTTTCCCAGAAACTGTCCCATTTTTCAGGATAAAAAGTATCCTATGTTCATTCTCGGCATCGAAAATATATATATATATACTGAGTTTCAATCTAGTCGGTCCAGTAGTTTTTCCGTGAAATCGGAACAGAGAGACAGACAGAGCTACTTTCGCATTTAATAATATTAATAGGGATTGGGATAATATGGATTTTCATAACGAGGGTGGCCAAGGGATACATTTCATCCCGGATAATGGGATAGATTTTGGGATAGATTTATGTAAAGTTTATCCCGGAAACTAGGATAGGTTTTTTATTTGTGGTTTGCCATTTCCGTCATTTTGTTTATTTTGGTCGTATATGCAGTTTTGGTAGTTTTGGTTGGTAATTTCGGTAGTTCTGGGTGGTAGTTTTGGTTGTTCTGGTAGTTGTGGTAGTTTTGGCAGTGGTGGTAGTTTTGCTAGCTGTGGTAGTTTTGGTAGTTGCGGTAATTTTGCTAGCTGTGGTAGTTTTGCTAGCTATGGTAGTTTTGGTAGTTGCGGTGGTTTTGGTAGTTTTAGTTGGTAGTTTTGGTAGTTTCGGTAGTTTTGGTAGTTTTGGCTGATAGTTTTAGTAGTTCTGGTTGATGTTTTCGGTAGTTTCGGTTGTTTTGGTAGTTTTGGATGTTTTGGTAGTTGTGATAGTTTTAATAATTTTGGTAGTTTCGGTTGTTTTGATAGTTATGGTAGTTTTCATTATTTTGATAGTTTCAGTAGTTTCGGTAGTTTTGGGTTGTATTGGTAGTTTTGGTAGATTTGGCTGGTAGTTTCTGTTATTTTGGTAGTTGTGGTAGTTTTTGTAGTTTTGGTCGTTTGTGTAGTTTACAGAGAGGGACGGGGATATATAAATAAAACTAGAACGGGTTGAAATAGGTGATTAAAGTTTCTATATGAGACCAATCATGTCTCAAGTTTATAGATATAAAAAAACATAATCAATAAAAAAAATGTGATAGTAACTCGATCTGTCTGTCTGAATACCGAAAATGGTCATATATACTTTTCATCCCGGGAGATGGGATAGTTTGTGATATAAAATGAAGTAAATCTTCAGAGGGCAAATAGCACCGACATAAAAATATAATACAATTTAACCTGTATTAACGCCTGTTCTTTAAACAAGAGGTACGCACTAGAGTATGACCGGCTCTTAAACTCTAGTGCACCTGTATGTATGAGATCGCGGCTTAGAGGAAGCCAGGCCCAGAAGGCTGTAAGCATTTTCATGCGGAACAGCTACTTTTATTCATTGAGTGAAGAAGGAACTCTAGTTACAGATACCATTAAAGTGTTTGTAATATATTTCTTTGAATGAACTATATGCTGATAAAATTCACACACAAATATTATCAGGTGATACTAATTGCGTAATATTTGTTGATACATTTGTTGGTCTCCTCAAAGTTTCAAAATTGAATATCCTCATTGTTCGAATTGTTTCAGAATTGTCAATAGTATTGAATTCTGATAGGGATGCGGATATAATACATTTTAGAATAAATTCTAATAGTTTTAATTACTTTTCAAACAATAATTAATGCGCTATTTGGCCCCTTGTACTTTATGACGTCATAAGTAGTTCGCTCGTATAAAGTCTATGAGGCGTTTGTTAAGTTTATAAAGAGTGTCTCAGTTGATTTGACTATAAGCTCCCTATTGTAATAAGCACGTATTTTCTAATTTAAATACGTGCTTGATCATCACAAGATGTTGTGGCTTGAAGAGAAGAAGCGGCGCAAACTGTTCATTACCGCCAACTTGGCGGTAGTCTAAATAAAGCTTTAACATTACTCCTTGACACTTGACATCTTTGTCTTCCGTGATCACGGCTACTGAAAAGTGGCCGAAACGTTGGAATAATAAAAATCAAATAAATTACGTTTAAAACCGTTAAACGTGGTTTTATTATGTATATCATATACTAGTCCCGAAAAATAAGAAAATAAAGGAAATCGTGTTATTTGAAAATAATATTCAAGTTCAGCCCAAATAGGAAATGACTGTACTGGATGCACAGTGGAAGCAATGCAAGCAAGATCAAATGTGTTCAAAATATGGAAAATTGGATGCTAATTCGAGTGCCACTCGCGTGCACTGCAGCCGTATGCAGCATTCGACGTTCTCGTTTCATTTAACTAATCTAGTCTGAATATCTTTTAGGCTAAGCGCCCACTTAATGCTTTAACAATATACTTTTATACTTTAATTTCTTTAACATCATTTTTGCACTTGTAAATTTAAATTGTGTATAAAAACAATATATTGATTAATAAAGAAGTCCTTATTATGGTTTATTGGTCCTAGTTATGAGTAAAATATACTATTTTGTTGAAAATTTGGGCTCAGTAAATTTTTTTGTGTCAAAGTTTTTGTTTTGCTGAAAATAATATTTAAGCGATTAATTTTGAAAATTAACAGAATTTTCCACAAAAAGGATTTAGTATTTGTTTGGGAATTTATTTGAAAATATTAAAAGTATTTGAACTTTTGATTTTATCAAAATCAACCAAGTAATCTAACATGCATCGTAATATTTGTATTGCGACGGTAACAATATTTTTATTTGTTACAAGTATCAATTCTTTGAAAAGTAATTGTATAACAACTTCTATATGTATTAAAAAAGTGTCTGAGGTAGATAAATAATTATTATGATTTTTTTTTACTAGACGCATTACTGGGAAGTTCCCTGCCGCTTCTTCTCCTTTAAACAGCAATAACACGTTGCGATGCAGTATACATAGAATAACAAGTAGATTTAAATTTTGACTTATATGTATGACCTTCAGAAAGTGTTCTCCGGTGAAACTTATTTTGAATAAAAACTTTTGAATTTGCAATATGAATTGTATATTCTCAAGTTTATATACTTATCAGGATACGCGTAATGGACACCACAGAGCGATTTCAGTATTCTCTAACCAGAAGCTAGGATCTAAATAGTCGTTTACATAATTTACTGCTACTGAGTCTTATGTATTAAATAACAAACAAAGTAATGTAAACTAAGTATATATTTTATGGACTGGCCTCTTAAACTATTTTAGCTGCAGAAAATCGGCGTAGTAAAAAATAACTACCTACTGTTCGTCTGAATTCAGGAATATGTGTCAGCGTATTGTATAGGTACTATCTTGGCCAGAAGTGTGATTGAATGGCAGCTATTTTAAAGTAGAAGTTTTCTGCAAGCCAATCATGTTTACACTATAAATGGCTCAAGAGTTTTACAAACAGTTTTAGGGTTATCTAGCTACTTTGGCAGAGACGAAATCCTGATAAAATTGTTATAATTATTGTCGTCGTATTGTCTGTCACACTATTTATGCTGAGGGTCTAAATAGGTCATTTTCGTAGATTGGTATTATAAACATGACAAGTATCAAAATAAAGTGGAATTTATGCTGTCTTAAAACTACCAGTATATCTAGGCATGTGTTAATTTTACTAAGTAATTCTCAAAAGGCGACTGCTTTAGGCCCTCATGTGTATGGCGAAGCCATTCATTCTCAATACTACTTTGTAAATATTACAATTTGACAGTAAGGTATATTCTATGTTACATACTAATACAACGTGGAGGAGAAATAACAAAATAATAATAAATTGAATAGTATACTTTTTATCATTGTCTAATCAAATAAAGCAACAACAATGTTAGGCTAAAAAAATGCAAGAGTTTTTACGAAAAAAATACTTAGGTATTTCGAATAAAAGACATAAGAGAGTGAATCAAAAAGTTCTTGGAATCAATATTAAAAGTGAAATTTTTTAACAAATATATTTTATTTTTCTACATATTTCTACATTTCTCCCTCCAATGCAATGCATTTAGAATAATGCGTTTTTAACTTCCTTGCGAATAAAAATAGATTTCCTTGACTCTCGAAAAACTCCTCTACAGTAGCCATAACCGCGTCATTATCGTGAAATTTAGTTCCACGAATTTCCTCTTTTAATTTTGGGAATGAGTGAAAATCACTTGGAGCCGGAAGTCCGGAGAGTGATCAAGGAGACTGACGTCAGTATAGCGGATGTGTTGAGTACAACTTTCGATCGATGAGCATTATGGTATAGAATCAACACCCTCAACGATAATTTTTCAAGTTTTTCTTTAATCGCTTCACGCATTTTCGGAATTAAATTTGCATAATTGGATCCAGTAATCGTCTGGCATTTTGGCATATAATCAATAAAAGATTCCTTCACTCGTAACCCGAAATTTCTTAATGGATGGTCGTTTCCAAGACATGCTTTGTCTCTGAGTTTTAAGATAGAAATGTTGAACCCACGTTTCATCCATGGTGACAAGATGACGGCAAAAATTATCCGAATCACGCTGGAACATTTCGAGATTACGCTTAGAAATTTCCAAACGTTGCTTTTTGTTTTTGTCGGTTGACATTCGAGGCACCCATCTTGCTGACACTTTTTTGAACCCCAGTGAATCAATTAAAATGGATTGAACGCTAACAAGATATCTTTAGGATCTCAGCAATATGTTTTATAGTTATTCTTCTGTCTTTCAAAATCAGATTCCCAACCTTTTTGACATTTTCTTCCGTAACGGAGGTTGAAGGCCGCCCAGAACACGGGTCATCTTTACATCTTGATCTACCTCTTTTAAATTCAACCACCCAGTACGCAATCGTAGAATAGGGTACAGCATCATCCCCTAATGTCTGCTGAATGTCCGAAAAACATTATTTCGTAGACATTTTTTTCAAGTTGAGATATTTTATCCATAATTTTTACTCACTTTTATCCATAATGACAAGTTGTTGCATAAAATAATATTGTGTGAACTAATAAAAACAAATGACAGTTGGCATAAATATTGTGTGACACTCTTTAATTTGAATATCGAACTTCTCTGAAAAGGGTTTTATATAATATAATATATATGCACTTCTAAGAACTTTTTGATTCACTTAGGTATTTGTACTATATGATATGATTAATAAATGGGGATTGTCAAATTATAATTATAAATATTTACTGACACCAAATTAACATTAATTAATATTTGTCACCTTTATCTGCCGTTTAATATTCAAAATATTTGAAATACTTTGCGAGCTTAATTATTTGATAAATTCACTGAGTTTCATGAAAATGTATCACTATGAGCCACTTCTACGAGACTTCTTTATGAAAAAAAATGGATAGGCGCTCTTGAACGCAAATGTTCTCAGCGACGTTTCTCGTGCGAGCTCTAAGAATTTGGAGTAAGCTAGCTGCCAGTGTAGATTTTTAACACATTACGACAAAGGCTTTAAAAAATGTATTAAAAATCGTTCAAGCTCGGCAGTATTTTTTTAAAACTGGTATTGCAAACATCCACAGATGGCGTTAACCACTTTTCATCAGCTGAGCCATTAATCTGTCTGCTGATCTTTAGTAATAAAAATGCTAGTTATTAGAAAAGTTCGTTTAATATAGCAATATCTTGTAGGGCGATGTTTCCTGAAGTTAATATTTTTACGCAATATTTTTCCAAGAGCTCAGAAGTCGCTTAGATAACGTACAAAGTATGAACGTATGACGTATTATATTAATCGTATAAGCTCCTTCAACGGTATGCAGAGTAATATAGGATTATCGTGGATACAGAGGGTAAGTACTATTAGTTAACAAGCACATACATTATATACTATAACCGCTAAGTGTATACGTGTTCTTCTTATTTTTTAATATGTCTATTCATGATTTTAATATATATCTTATTCAAGATTAGGTGTATATATTTTAAAATAATCTTCAAATAAATAGGTATCAGGCGAAAACTGAACCTTGTAACAGGCGTCTTACCAAATTAGACGAGGCCTTTGACTGACACCAAGCACGATCATGGAAGATTTTCAATATAAGCACATTTTTGCCTTAAAATATCACTATGCATTTTTGAAGATAAAATTGCACATCAAAGCATTGCCCTGACCAAAAACTTCGTTGTAAAAGTTATTTTTGTTTCAATTGAAATGGATGAATAAATTTGTTAGGGAAGCCTGAAAAATGTTTGCTACTGTAATAACTTCTAAAAAAATAAAGTTATTATTTACTTTGAAGTTAGGTTTTCAATGACAGATGAGTAACTGACGGTTTCTGTGGTTGAGCGGGCTAAGTCTTAATCGGCCGAACTCGCTGAAACGCACGGCTCCGGCTCCGGGTTCGATTTCTGGCATGGTAAATTTCGGAAAACGAACTTTCTATTATTTCCTATGGTCTGGGTGTTTGGGATCGGCCCCAGAGTGGTCTGTTATATATTAGGTTGGGGAAAAAGTTTCTTCGCATTTTATATAAAAATTCAAAAGGTTTTTTATAAAGTTTATTTACATTTGACTAAAGTATGTAGGTGCCATTTTGTTGGATAACTTTTTGCCATCTTGTAGGTAGGGACGTGATCCCATTGCTATGAAAATTTTGGGGCTTTTGATCAAAAAACTGCAACAAGTGGTTTTGGCAGTCCTCTCGTGATGTTAACCTGACACTGCCTAAGGAATTCTGCAGAGACCGAAACAGGTGAAAATCTGAAGGTGCAAGGTCAGGACTATACGGCGGATGCATTAACACCTCCCAGCCAAACTCTCGTAATTTTTGCTGAGTGGCTAAAGATGTGTGAGGTCTAGCGTTATCATGGTGAAAAACCACACCCCTTCAGTTGATTAATTCCGGCCGCTTTCTCTCAACTCTTTGCTTTAATCTCATCAGTTGTTTGCAGTACAGTTCAGAATCGATGGTCCTGCCTGGCGGTAACAGCTCATAATGAATAATCCCCTTTCAATCCCACTATACACACAGCATCACCTTGTTGCGAGTTAACCCGGGTTTCGCCACAGTCTGTGAAGCCTGACCGGCTTTTGACCACGAACTTTTTCGCACGTTCTTGTCATACGTGATCCACATTTCATCACCAGTTATCAGCTTCTTCAAAAATGGTTCGATTTCATTACGTCGTAATAAAGAATCACAAATGAGTACACGGTTCATTAGATTTCTTTCAGTGAGCTCATGAGGCACCTAAATATCGAGCTTTTTTGTGTACCCAGCTTCTTTCAAATGCGTCAAAACCGTTTTGTGGTCAATTCCCAGTTCTTAAGCTACATCGTAACTACTAATATGCCGATCTTGCTCTACTTTTTCAAAAATGGCATCAATTTTGTCCGTAACAGGGCGACCAGAGCGACGTGCCTCTTTGATATCAAACTTTCCGGATTGAAAACGCTTAAACCAAATTTGCGCTACTCTCACAGATACTGCAAATTTTTTTTCGCGGCTTGTGTTGCATTTTTACCTTTTATGTAGTAAAATTTTAAAATGTATCTAATTTCTTTATTAGATTCACTCATTTTAACAATAAGAAAAACAAATGAAAAGCACATATTTTCCTAATTTGAATTTGGAATTGTCTTCTTTAAAATTAAAACTTTTTAATGATACCAAAACCAGCCAGATACGAATGGTATAGCCAAAGAGATCTTATTACAAGTTCATACATACTACATGCGAAAAGACTTTTTCCCCAACCTTTTTTTATTCATAACACACGCGTAACTTGCTTAGGTTGGGGATATACAATTTGTGCGCTTGTCTGTCGATTATTGAAAAAAAAATTGTAAAAAATATTATATCATTATTATTAATTAGCTGATGCCTGCAACTTAATCCGCGTGGTGCGGTTTTTTAACTATCCCACGGGAACTCTTTAATTTTTCGAGATCAAAACTACCCTATATGTTGACCAGGGATATAAGCTACCACCATACAAAATTTCATTTAAATCGGTTCAGTCGTTTCGGAGATTAGCCGGTACAAACAGACAGACAAACAGAGAAACATAAAATTTTAAAAAATCTAAATTAGTTCTATTTCACTTCTCACATCTCCCTGACTCGATTTTTAGCATTTTTTTCATTGTACAGAAATTCGACCTCTAGTTTTATTATATGTATAGATAACAAATGCATTTTTATATGTAAGAGAACTTATAACCGGATTATGTATACTGTTATTATCATTTCAATAAATTAATTCAAGTTTTGTATTAACAATCCTTATCAAGAATTACAACAAGATATAAAAATAAGTATCGTTATAAGAAGCTGACTTTCTGCGTAGTATTTATTCAATGACATGTCCTCTCTTGTAATCGCTACGCATGAACATTTGATAGAAACGTGTATGTTAGAGCGAGTAATACAGTATTTTCTTCTACATATTTAGCTTATAACTCTTTATGTTTTAAATAGGTTTATTTGGTGTAGGTTTATTTTTAGTTTATTCACTTATGTCCGGTTTCAATATTACAAAAACGATTCGTTTTTGATACCGACGGTTAGAATATTACCGCCTGGTAACTCTACTGATATTTCTATAATGAACTGTTCGTAGCTAGTTACTCATGAAAGTACCAACTACCGATGGGAGGGATTTTCTAACCGATCGGTAGACTTTTTGTATGGAAACGAAAGATGAAGTTTTTCTATATTATAACCGCTGGTTGTCAACACTACCATTCGTAGGAATTTTATTACCACCCGATTTCGGCCAGTTTTGTTTGTTTGTCGTGGTTGCCAGTTTATTTGTCATTATAAATAGGTGATTTTAAATTAAATTAAACTCTTAATTTTTTACTTCTTCTTTTAACTTGGATTTAATTCTTATTTATATCTTTCAAATTTGCTATTTCTGCCTTTAACAGTTCTAATTCCAATTCCAATACTGTTTCACTATTCATCCCTATTAATATTATAAATGCGAAAGTAACTTTGTCTGTATGTCTGTCTGTTACCCTTTCACGGAAAAACTACTGCACGAATTTGGCTGAAACTCAGTATATATACTTTTTTAATGCCGAGGATGAACATAGAATACTTTTTATCCCGAAAAATGGGATAGTTTCGGGGACAAAAGTATATTTTTCTGTTCGCCTCTAATGCTTTCACGGAAAACTATTGGACCGATTTGGCTGATACTTGGTATATAAGTAAGTTCAATATCTAGGAGAGACATAGGATACTTTTCATTACGGAAAAGAGATAGAGTTTGGGATAGATTTATGTAAAGTTTATCCCAGAATGTACGATAGGTTTTGTTTTTTATGATGTCATTTTCGTAATTTTCGTCGACAAATATTTATAAAAACAAAGTTCTGAGTTCTCAGTTGTTACCAGCACAGATAAATCTTATATGGTTAATGCCACCTTTCTAAGGTCAAAGGTTCCAAAGTCATTAATTAGACTACAGTTTTTTGTTATTCTTGAGCTTTACCTGCGATAACGTTATAGTTATCGATTGTGACCTAATGCGTCTTAAAGATAGCGTTAAAAATAACACTGTGACTAATTATTACATTATTAATAGATAACGTATTAGTACGTACCAACTGTCAACATTTAACTTCATTAACAATAAATTGCAACATCACTTCAAATAACACATTAAATCCATCGCTACATCTGTGTCAAACGGTCGCGTTACAAAAAGTTCTCTAAAACAATTAAATGAAAACAAAAAAATCGGACAGGGTTCCCTCAAAGTTTACGACATTTGACTCTGAAACCACAAAAACCGTTGTTTTTAGCCTTAACTTATTTAAAAAAAATTGCGATCGACAACCAAAAATCCCTATAACTAGTGAAAAATTTTTGAAGTGACAACACTGTTTCTTGTGACAACACTCTTTTTTTTACAACAAATCCAATGACATTGGAACAATCATTATTTAAAAAGTTTATATCTTGTTTACATTACTGCGTTTTGTTCATGCAAAATTCATATAAAATGGCTCTGTAATTGTAAGTATTTTTAAAGCAAATTGATTGAAAGCTTGATTTTGAATGACAATTGTATATCACAAAAGGTCACTTCTTTTAAAAATATATTTATTTTGTAGTTATACGTCAACTCATTGAATCACATTGCGTGTTGCTACTACAACTATGTTGCGTTAGCAAAACGCTTGGGAGGGAATTTGTAACTGATAACCGACAGTATTTCTAACTGACAATGAGCCTGTGAAACGTTCGTATAGCCCTCTCAACCATCGGTTATTGGTAGCTTCAAAATCAATCAATTACTATTACAGACAACCGTCGGTAAAATATAGAAACCGGGGATTAATTAATTATAACCTTTTTTGGGTCGGTATCTTAGTACTGACACTCATAATTTTGAGATAAGTAACATTTGCTAACCAATTTGAAATATCTGCGATTTTAAATTTAAATGTAAATTACTATTTTTAGAATGTTTGTCTCTTAGTTTGTTTTGAATAAACTCCGAAACGACGTATCGGATTTCAATGAAAATTTTAGAGAGTAAAAAAATAATTTGTATTCAAATTTTGTGTTTCATTCCGATAGAAGCTTGTTCTAGATAGCTTTTAAGTTTTATATTTAAAATAAATATATCTAAATTTTAACAGTAACTATTTTCAAGCAGTTTATTACTTGCCTAAGATTGCTTCATATATAATACAACTACATAGTCCAGTCATTTTAGGCATTTTAAACCCCAATCTGCGGAAAAATTCCTAGTGAGCTGATGTTTTGTGTACACCTTTATTACGGCGTTGTCATGAAGATGTGAAAAATCGACATTGATATCGTGCCGGCTAAAAAAGTTATAAAGGTCAAAAGTCACGAAAATCAGTTTATCGCAAATATCTCGCGATCTATTGCTCGGAGGTCAACAGTGGTCATTGTAAAAATTGTTTGTCATAAAATTATCTACAAAAAATTCCTCTTACATTTTTCTGTAAAATTAACCGTTTTCGGAGTAGAGCGCTGAGAAAGCGACTAGAATGCACTCACATACGGTATTGTATACCGTACATCAAGGCGTAAACTCTTTTGCTTTTTATTCATGTTTGTGTCTTAAAAACTTCTATCAGATACTTGGGCGTTTTGTGAAAAATACACTTATATTATAGAGGTTTGGGAACTTCGTAAAATCTACTATATATACAAACGACTGGATGTGATACAACTTCAGCACTTTTTGGGAAAGGAAAAATGAAAGTCATGAAGATGTTTGAAAAAAGACCCGATTTAAACAATTCTGCAGAAATATTCCAACAAGAAAATTGCTCTCTAGACATCATTGCCAATGCTGGAATACATTTTCTACTAGCAATGTACGGTGCTCCAAAATCAGAACATTCGATAGATAATTACAGATACTGTAGCTATGCTAAACTAACAAGACATCTGCCGGGTACAGCTAGTACTATAATAAATCTGTAAATGGTTCGAGTTTGTACAATGCGTTTAAAAATGTGAAAAAATCAGGGGGCATAATTCGCACCAGGAGATTCCGAAAAGCAATTTTTAGAATTTTTCTGTCATTCTCTCTGTTAAACTCTAACAGACAGACTTTAACAGTTAGAGCATCGTGTGAAAACTACTGAATGGATTTAAATGAAACTCGACATAGAGCTAGCTTATATATATATATCCTGGGGCGTAACTAAGGATACTTTTATCCCGATAAATAACGTCGTTTTCGTGGGATAGACGAAAATAGCGAAAAAGATGGCGCTGCGATTGCATCTGTTTTGGGAACTACTGAAAGTATAGAACTGAAATTCGACATAGTGCTGACGTAGTGCTTGGCATAGACATGGCGGAGTTTCATTTCTAAACTAGCAGGGGTTACAAACCATTTTAACCCCTGTTAACATTCAGGATACATTTTATTCCGGTAAAGGAAATCGTTTCCTTAGAATAAACGGATTAGCAAAATAGATGGAGCTACAATCGTGTTTTTCAATTCAAATACCTACATTGTTGTAAACAACATGTCATTCATTGTATTACTACAAATCAGGTTGGCTTCGACTCGCCTCTATGTTTTGCTGGGCAGTTGTCTAGACTATATGGACTTAGTTTCTTTATTATTATTATATGTAAAAAATCGTATTAAGTTTTTGTGTAAGTAAAATAAAGCTACTACCCGAGGATTGGACCACTAGTCTTATATATACATAAGAACTTGTACGTATGTATATAGTTACATAATTATTACGTTTTACTCTCCAGTTATTCTTAGTCCAATCCATTACGCCGTTCCTTCAACAGTATGGATGCTCACCCTTATTTGTTTGAGTTATTCATGAAAATGGGGTTGAATATCCTTCAATGATTGACAATATACATGTGAAAATGATGCCCTGGCACCAGATCAAACAATTCCTCAGAATAAAGAATTATGAATTGCTTCATCTCAGTCATTCATCACTACTTGCATAAGTTCCTATTCGTCTATGTTTTGTTCAACTACCTACAACAGTTTATATTCCTATATGTACCTTTTTACCAGGGAAAATCTGATTGAGGACAATCAGCCGCGCGAGGGGTAAACGTCGCGGCCGGTGTGTGGAATTCGCCAGGTAGGGGGGTACTAGTAGCTCACGTGTGAAATTCTATTGCCACACCACAGTTAGGGATACCCCCTAAAACCCCTGGCTGATTCTCAAACGTCCTTTGTCTGGGCTCTGGGCTCGCTTGCGCATTCACCTCCTGGCCCGGAAATGTACTCGGGGGTTGTCTAGAAGAGACTGGTTTTTTTAACGTGTATTGTATCTATATCTAGTTTTTCATAAATTATTTTTTTATTGAACAATATTTTTTTTCATTTACGTGCATTTTAATAAATGTAGATTGAATATTATATACCTACTAATGCATACTTTATATACTGGATATGGGACAGTTTCCGCCGTTCATGAATGCGACTTGAGCGAAGACATAATAAAATTTTAGTATTTAGCTAACAAAGCTCGTTCCTAATACAAAGTTGGATATTTTCTACAGTTTCATATGAAAAATAACTGTCTAACATTATTATAATTTAATTAGATCACATTGCATGTAAACCTGCCTGAGGTGTTTCTACATCCGTTGAGGCATGGAACGGCATCCGGTGTTTCCTCGTGTGTTTATTTAGGTTACGTGTCATGCTGTTTATTCTGTTTACGGTTACTTCAATAGCACGTACTAGTTGGTTGGTAGAATTGTTATTAAATTTAATTTGTTCATATGCTGTATGTATACCTGTTAAGGTATGTTCATACTTGTGTGCTTTCAAATTCATGTTTATTATACCTCTTTTATGTTGTTTTCAGCAATTGTAGAAGGTACTAAACTCACGTGAGTGGTGACTAAGGAGTTTGCGAAATAAAATAGTATTTATAAGACTCTAAAGCGATGTACCACTCTTTGTTTTCTGGAATGTGCCAATGTTTTAGAATGGGAGCATTAAAAGCAATTTGCCGTAGGCAGACTGAAATATAACACTAATAACTTCACTAATTAATATTAATTATTACAGTAGTAATTATCTTGAAATGATTTCAAGCTGGCTGTAATTATAAGATATACATACAGATTTATGATTGAAGTAACTAACTCTCTCTCTCTCTTTCTTTCCCTTCTCCCAATTATTTGGGGTTGGCACAATATGTTTTTCTTTTCTATACTCCTCTATTCTGACATATGTCCTCTATCACACCAAAAACTATTAAAAATCGTAATTATTTTACGCACGAGCAGTTTTCTTTTATAATTAAAGTAATTACAGTCCACAACAAATTCATATTTAAAGAAGTGTTTAACATATTCTTTTTGTACTACATAATTTTCTAACAAATAATATCAGGCTTCACACAATCCATCCATATCTTTTTTGGTTTACTTTTACATTTATATCCATCGATCAGTCACTTATTGAAGTAAGTAACTAGCAAGCGGCATTTAGACTAGACATACTGTATATCCGACAAAGCTAGAAGACGAAAGCCTTTGAGCAATGTGTGCTAGGCGTTATGACGTATGGCGCTGAGAAGTAGACTTTTAATTGCAAGTAGGCCTGCCACTAGCTGCCTGAACGTCGTTATTCAATACCGATTATTCCACCCCTATTTGAATACGATTATCCATATACACTGAGTTTGGCAGAAAGGCTCTTTAGTGTTGTCTCATATGGGGAAGAAATATTTTACAAAATCAAATGATTTGTTTGTCACACTGTTAGTAATTTTGATAAACATATATTAACAAAAATTGAAGTCTTCTTGCCACAATGTTTGTGAAATTTACTTTTTTTTATCCGTGCTCTTACAGATTACATGGTAATATAATAATTATAGTTTCAAATAGTTAAATTACTTAATTTTTATTGATACATTGTCTATATTTTTTACATTAAATAGGACCTTACTCTTTGAAAATTCGTGATCTAGGTAACCGACTACTGGTTGGATCTGTGTGGCGTCTCGACGTGCCGCTCGCGTGCGTTGCACGCTTTGCACGCTCGCAGCGGACCTGAGCTCGTTTTAAATTGAAAAAGTTGTTTTAACACAAATGCAATTGACATAAATATTTACAGCAACAATTTATTTAGGCGAGGATATGACATGATGAAATGTAATTTGGCTTTCAACGCAATAAGAGAGAAAATCTGCGTAACCCCACGTGCTACGAGGTGGTTCCCTCAAGCCCCTTCTTAATGTGTCAAAGTCACTCCGTCTTTTGTGTGTTACAATACCTGACAGTCTGCTACTTTCGCGTTCAATTTACGTCTTTACGTCTGTACAGTAAAGTTTTGGCATTGATATTGTAAGGTTTATCTTCAAGCGAAAGAAATAAGATTGTTTCACATCTCACTAGAATTCACTAGATTATAACCGTTTTGTGAAAAATTCTGCGAAATATTGGAAAGTAGGCCAAGCCATCCGTTGAAGGTATTCACTATCGACTATAAGTATCTTCATCTTTCATTTGCACTTGTAATTTTATGTACATGCGAAAATAATCGTGGATGGCTATTTGTTACCTTTCGACGGCTTTTTTATAATTATTTGTGATCATTGTGACATTTATAGCGATATTTGGTTCTTTACATAGGTAGGTATATAAATTTAATTATTTCTTTATACCAGCTGAAAAACCAGTACGCTGGGGCTTCATCTGCGTTAGTGTTAAAGATTAAGGCTGTAGCCGATTGCGTTTTATTCAAAACGGTAAAAAATAACACCGTTAACGCATAGCCACATTAGTGTATATACATACGTCATCTGTCAGTATTTAACGTCATTACATGTCGCATCTCAAATAAGGCCTTAAACCCTTCGCCATATCTGCATGAAACGGCCTAAATCTTTAACATTATCCTAGATAAAGCACCTTCAAGCGCATACAAACATCGCACCGCAGATACACGTGATACACGTACATGACTTTAATACAGTTACATAATATATTAATCGTCTCTCTAAACTATTAGTAAAATACTGAGCCTAGGTCACTGAACTGTTTTAATTTCCAAAAACAAAGAAAATAATTTATATGAGCAAAGCTGTGTGAAAAGCCATAGTATTTGATATATAATTTCTCAGTGTATTTATTTGTCCATACATGGGTTTGTATGAAACATATTAATATACTTCACAGGGCGGGCAGACACGGTCTTGAATAATGTAAGAACTGTTGCGTAACATACGAAGTTACATGTCAATACAAATTAAGTCAAATTGTTACCTCAACTTCAAGCAGATAACTTATACATTTTCTTTTTACCTCGCCATTGGAAACCTAAAATTGAATCAACATAACTCCTTAACAACGCAGAAACCCGGCAACTCGGAGCAGTCTGTAGCGGTAGTAAATATACGTTGCAGTGAAACCGTGAACCGACTCGCAATAAAGTTGCGATCAACGCCGCATATTACGTAAGCAATATTAGATTATGCGGCCGTGAACATCGTAACGAGCACCAGAGCAGCTGACTTACCCAAACTGGATTACTCTGATGAAAATGTATTGCCTTCACTTGATCGGGATTAGGACACCCTAAGAATGTTCATTATGAATAAATTTGACTTAAAAACAAGTAATCCTCAATCCCTATTTTATTTATCTAGTGGTCGCCTGTGCTCAAAATTCGACCATAATAATTAATGTCAAAGACTATACTTATATTCTATAATGATTGTAGGGTTTGCTATTAAACGCTTGTATTTAAATTCCCGCGATTCGAAAATGCTCGTCTAAACGTTACTGTAAATTCGCGAGTGTCAATCAAATCGACATTTCAACACGTTTACGAGTGGCGCCACCGTCCATACGATACTGCATTTCACTCTCTTCAAATCAAAATTAACAACGAGCTATCGGTGAGTCGAATCTAACTATTTACAAGCGCATTTTTTCAAAATAATCAAACATTCAATCGAACAATGATTATGCTCTATAATCACAGATTTCACCAACCTGTTAATTTGACTTGAACAATAAACAAGAGTATGTCAGCGCGTGTGTGTCAAATACATGTGTAATTTTTTTAATTGATTTAATGTATTTTAATGCATAATTAAAAAAATATTAGCCTTCGTCGCTCCTTCTCTATATGATCTATAAGTGTGGAAAATTTCATAGTTCTCCATCCGCGCAATTTTCGTAAAAAGGGGTACAAAGTTTTTGCGTCACGTATTAATATATAGACAACATTGTAATAGTAATTTTCTAAAAATTGATATTTGATGTAGTTTGGATATATTTCAGACTAACTGTGCCCGCTACTTCGCTCGTATGAGATACGGATCTTATATTCGTATTTTCTAAACCCTGCAAGATATTGCTCTATTATTGTACAGGTCTGATAAGTATATTAAAAATGCGACATCTTTACGCTGGATTGGTCAAGAAAGACTGCGGATGCAGCGTACGACGCGCGACATATCGACGCCGCGCACAGCATTATGTGCGCAAATCAGTCGCGTGAGAGAGATCACTCAAGTGCATTTTTTTAATTTTTTTTTATTGCAGGAGTTCAGCAGGGAGGCAGACGGCCCACTTGAAGTTTAGCGGTTACCAACGCCTATGGACATTTGCAACACCAAAGGTGTTACAAATGCGTTGCTGCTCTCTTAAGGGAGACTGGAACCTGGTCACTAATGCCGGAACACAACTCAAGGTTGTTACGGCGACATATTGTAGACCAGGGGTGGTAGACACCCAGTCGGGAAAATGCCCTACCACCTGGCTGTGGGTTGTTTTGTCGCTTCTTACGATAGGCCGCCCGGCCGCAGGAAATTGTATTCTTTCTCCGTTCCTGCATGGATACAATTTTCATAATTAACAATGTCAGTCGCGTACGGCGTCAATGACGGATGCGGCTTGCGGCTTTTGTATCAGACTAGCGCCTTAGAATCATAATACGATCAGCAAAAATAGTTTGACAAGTAATAAAGACGTCATATTGATTTTAATATTTAGGCAATGGCCAAAGCAATGTATATTATCTAGAAGTTTTGTAACTGTAATTTTTTTCCTGTAACAGCAACTAATGACACAAAAGATCTAAATAAAATTTAATTAAATACGCGTCTAGTTACATATAAAGTAGTTTATTTTAATACTAAGTTATTTACTTAATATTATTCATAGTGAAACACTATGAATAATATTAATAATATTGCTATTAACTGGAGCCGGGAAGAGAAAGGAATCCTAAATTAAGCCAGGTGCAACTCGTGAACTGCCAAGTCGAATAGAAACTACGAACGCTAGCATATACTTGCAACATTGCAATAAATAATTTTCTTTTATACTGTTTCATTAAAATTTTATTATATTGGCCATACTAATGTATCTTAACATTAAAATGCCTGCTTCTAATTGACGCAGAATATGAAACTAAATCATCATCACATTCGCAGAATTTAATGCATAATTTTTGACGACATCGATGATATGGGAACGCTCTTAAAGTCAAAGTTTAAAATGTAAGGTGGTCTTTAATTTCATTTAAATGCAGATACAGGGATCAATATACATACACAGTAAAAGTACATCTGAGGCACGTATGACCTTCGGGACGCAGTGAATATATCCAGCATTCAATAGGTGTCTCTCAAGAAGTTTTGTCCACATATTGGGCATATTGACTGCGTACACGATATAAATCAGTTTGATTTTGTTGTTTATGAAGTAAGACCCCTCTGAAGCAAAGCAGGATATAAGAGCAGCTGTCAAATGAGAAACATAGTGATCATACAAAGTTCTATCCTTTAATTGTGTCTCTGTCTTATTGAATTTGCACTGTTTGCTACAACTCTGTAACATACTTCTGTATAAAACTTATTAAAAAAAAGAACTTGAGATAAAAATAGAATAAGAAATATAAAGAAAAACAATTTTTAGCTAGACGTGTTGCTGGGGAGTTTCTTGCCGCTTCTTCTCCTTAACAGCAATAACACGTTGCGAAGCGGTATACATAGACTAGGAAGTAAAATTAAATTTTAACCTATATGTATGAGCTTCAAAAAGTGTTCTCCAGTGGAACTTATTTTGAATAAAAACTTTTGAATTTGAATTTGAAAATAGAGAAGATTAATTAAGAAACCAAACCATACGAACAGCCGGGAGAAAAACTTCGAGGTAGAAAGAGAAAACTGAGTTTTGGGAAATGGGATAGCACTAATTGTCTTCGGTACAATAGATTTGCGATTTATGACCTCAAGAAAATAACTTCTACGATTAATGTCAATATACATTATCCTTGAGACTTTAGCTTTACTCAAACAGAAATTATTATTGTTGGCATTTCTATCTTTTTTGCAGAATCAGCGTGACTGTGCCATGACAATGGAAAGATAAGTTTTCGAAGGGCGTGTTTCATTTCAACAATTTCTTGTTTGTTTATAAGTATTTGTATGCATTACTGTCGATATATTTTATTATTATATTTTTTGAATATATTACCATACCCATATCAATATATAGAATTGATAATTGGTTTGTTTTTATTTGTTCTTTCTTCATGACCCAGCGTTTGGGTCCATTTTATAGGTACCTTAAATACTACTTTTGTCACGGAAAGTGTATGTAGATTCAGCAAGAGATTAGCATCAAAATTTGCACTAGTAAAACCTCATTGTTAGGTTTAAAATAGTGAAGTATCTCAGTTTCCTTGATAAACGGACTATTAGATGTTTCATTATAAAATAATTTTCTTCTAATTTCCCGGGAAAAGCCTTAAAATACAATCTACCTTCTTGCCAAATTTCACTATTGTCTATTCAGAGATTTTTTTGTGAAAAGATAACGAATAAAGTTACTTTCACATTTATACAACTACTTAGGTCTATAACGAAAGAAGAAATTTCAACAGCTGTCTCACAACGACACAATGAAATTTTATGAATGGAATAAATATGTATGCATGATAACACCTTCGTTTTTCGCATTCTTTCTTGAATTCATCGTAATGCAAAGGTAATATTCTATGATAAAATATTTAAAACGTCGATTCGATATTTTTCTCTATTTTACATAAGAAGTCACTGCAGCTAGCAGC
The DNA here is from genome assembly GCA_039645545.1 of Dendrolimus houi. Classification (NCBI taxonomy): domain Eukaryota; kingdom Metazoa; phylum Arthropoda; class Insecta; order Lepidoptera; family Lasiocampidae; genus Dendrolimus; species Dendrolimus houi. The sequence goes on from CM077129.1 coordinate 14,145,292, forward strand.
CAGTGAATGTCGATCAATCAATGTTTATTTATAATATTTTAGTAACTTCCATAAAATAAGATCCAGATATACATTTAAATTTTTTATAGAACTATAACATGATTTAATACGATGCTTACCATATACCTACCTTTTTACAGCTTAGTAGTTGAAGTAGGTAATTGCAGTATGAAATTATAATAATTACCAGCTCATAGACATCCCACAGCTGTGTTTGGGTCTATACATATAGGAATGGAAAATACACCTACCATCTTTATTTATGCTTCAGGATTTCACACATCGGTTATTACACTATTTAGGTTTCTTCACTATGTTTTCCTTTATTGTCATTCCGAAACACTGCCTAACCCGTGCATTCTTTAAATGCAGTACGCTTCCCGGCCAGGATTAGAATAATTAATGATATATTAGTCACTTAGTTACCACTATTTCGACGACAGAGAAGATACATAATAATAGAGTAATGTTTTTCTTTTTATAAATAAGAAAAACCTTACTATAGCATAAATTTTTGAAAAACATTTTGTTTCTAGAAGCAGCAAAGTATAGTGAGAATAGTCTATTGATATGCAATGCAACTTTAGACGATATGTTCACCTGTTTTACATTGGAAAATGGCTCTCTAGCTACATTCAACACCAGTTCTACTTGTTCAATGTTTGTATTATGCAAGTCGCTTTTACCAGGGGAATGATAGAGAACATTTACATATTGTCTATAGTACTCGGCTCTTGATATGGCATATCAGGATAGTAACCCTAAGATCGGCTATTCAGTTTTGTAGTGTGAAGGTGCCCACATTATGTGACGCTTTTGTCGGATGCGTCAGTTCCGAATGCTTAAGGTCACGTCCGCGACTTACGACTTGTGCACACTTCAATGGACTTTCCTTATCCAGATACGTGGTAAGCCGCTCCCCTCAGCCGCGTCTGTTAGTTGCGATTGTGTGACAGAAAATAATCGAAAAATCGAAGATATCCGATCTCAGCCCTGCAACATTTCGCGCTGTCTCAGCGTTTCATATCAAGGGTCGAGTACTGTGCTTATTTGTTTAAGAATTACTACGATTTTTTTCTACAATAAATCTTATAAGCACACCCATATTTATGGGATCTGATATTTTTTAGGATACTAGGAGTATTGTTTTCAAAATATATTAAAACCAATTAGTTTGGATAACGGAAATTAGTACTGTAATTTAATTGAATGACACAACTAATTTCCACTCATAAATCAGCTAAATTACATTGACAGAAATAAAATTAAGGAAAAGATTTCTTAAGCTTGTCTAATTATAATTGTTTATATGAGCAGAATATTAAAAAACATAACGATAATTATATACATATATAAATATACATATATATTTGAAGTTTGTAAGATCGGGGAGAGTGAACTCCAAGTTTTTTATGTTTTCACTTGCACGGACGATTTTATTGAGTAAAAGTTTGCAACTAAACTTTATAGAACAAAAAAAGTATAATTTTCGAAGCACAGAAGTCCCACAATGTGGAAGCGTTAGGCCTTGTAATATGGTATTTATCTATCCCTCGTCCATGAAAATTACATAAAACAAAAGTGACAATAATAACAAAATGGATAAAAAGGACAAAAGGACAAGAAGGACAAAAAGAACAAAAAGGACAAAAAGGTCAAAAAGGACAAAAAGAATATAAGGACAAATAGGTCAAAAGGGAAAAAGGACAAAGATGACCAAAATTACCAAAATAACCAAAATGATGAAAGTGGGAAATCACAAAAAACCTATCCTACTTTTTGGGATAACCTTTACATAAATCTATCCCACTATCCGAAATAAAAAGTATCCTATGTTCATTCTCGGCATCGAATATATATATATATATATACATATATACTGAGTTTCAGCTAAATCGGTCCAGTAGTTTTTACGTGAAAACGGAACAGACAGACGGACAGACAGACAGACTGAGTTAATTTCGTATTTATAATATTAATAGGGATTATGAATTTTTAAACATGCCGTATCTGTACATTGAAGCTATTAAAAAAACAACTAGACTTTACTATATAAACGACGGAGAACACGATGCATTTTTTTTAGATTTCTCATCTGTTTGTTCGAGATAAGAAATCTAAAAAATATCTAAAATGTGTGACAATTTTTATTTCGGGAATCCCGCGGGAAATTTCCCGGGAGCGGTTTCAAGTTATTCGGATGCATAAAAATTAACTTATTCCTATAAAGTTTCCACTAAAACGATATGTTACATTCTTTTTTTAAATGCTTCGATATTTCGTGTCCTGAGAATCTCGCGGAAGTTTCTGCATTTGTATATCGTAAGTAGTAACTCGTTATTCACGCGCGTTTATCGATCACCAAACGAGAGAAGAGCTAAAAACCCAAGTGACTTACAAAACTTTTCTAGATGCCAACTCCCAGTGAGTTAAAGTTGTTGACGTTCTCTAGCCAATCGCTATTTGTTTTGTTTACGAGCCTCCCAGTCTTTTATTTTGCGACCAGATTACTAGGCAAATGTCCCCTAAAAGTTTGAAGGACTTGGTAATCGTTGGAGATCCAGTTTCATGATTCTTTAATTTTATCATCATGTCGATGTTCAAATGTTTTGAGTTTTTTAAATTCGATTATTTGCATAAAAACATGGATTGTAAAGATGTTACATTTTAGTTTAAAAGATACACATGTTCTTGCCAAATTTTATTGCTTTTTAGATATATACATCACGCCTGTTTCCCATTGCGATAGGCACAGGCGTTGGGTCCACATAATTTGGTTTTTTATTGTACTGTGACGAGTTGCGAGATTCGAATTAAAATGCCGTTGGAATTATTATAGAGTTTATTAGAACTATACAAACACGTATAACACAGGTACAAATATAACCGAACACAACAAGTCCAAACGTAATGCAAAAGGTCGTAATTCAATAAAACGCGCAAAGTCCGTCACTATTAGATTCCCGATTGTAGTACACACGTCTCACCTTGATCGTGGTTCTCGTTTGACTGCCTCCCTCCCTCAATCAGACCATCATTTTATCCTGCACAAGTGCAATATCCCCGCCCGGCCACGTGGACCGAATTTCCTAGAATCAGCTTGTACTTTAAAATCCGTAACGCCTGGCTAATGATTACAATACAACAATAGGCTGTTCTCTAGAAACGTATGCCAATAAATAAATAAACAAAATAAGACGATCATAAAAGAATTACAATAGTTTCAATCTTATTAGTTCAAATGCCGACGGGTAATAAATGTGCTTCTACAAATCTGTACGTGGAATTTGTTTTTGTCGGCGCTTAGGTTGTAACAATACAATAATATTTATTACTCCTTATTAATTTTTGATTATCAGATAAATTAATTAAATTCTAAAATAATGTCATAATTTTGCAATAAGCAAATACATACACAGTATTGTTACCTTACCTATAGAAGACTGTGATCTGGGCTCAGTATTCTACTTATAGTCTTGAGGGACTATTTACTTTGTGTTTAAAATTTGTGACTAGAAAAACAGCCCATTGTGTACTGTAATCTCTTATGGTAGTCATTAGCCAGGTGTGATTCTAGGAAATTCAGTCCATGCGGCCGAGCAGACATATTGTATGTGTACAGTATAAAGCAATGTCCCAATTGAGAGATGGGGCAGTCGAGCGATAACCACAAGCGAAGCAAGACTTGTATATATTCGGTAATCTATTTAGTGACGGACTTTGCGCGTGTTATTGAATCGTATATTACGTTTGGACTGGTTGTATTCAGTTATATTTGTACCTGTGTTATACGTGTTTTTATAGTTCTAATAAATTATATAATAAATCCAACGGCATTTTAATTCGAGTTCTGCAACTCGTAACAATACAATTCAAATAAGTTTTCTTTTATTGTATTTGATTATATGTAATTTTATAATTGTTCAGTATTGTTTATAGTTTGTATTATTTTGCTACAGTTTTCGTGATCTATTATATTCGTGATAGTTTTAAAACAAGCAGTGGCCAAGTGCGTTTCCGACCACATACTTTGAAGAGTTCCGCAGAGACGACGAGTCGAGGAGGTTCTCAACTTATCTGTATGTGTTTTTTTTTTATTTTAGCTACGAAACCTTAAAAAAGATTTTATCGAAACATGTCTCAAGGACTCGACGACTATTGATCAAACTAAAATCAGTCATAATGTTTTTTAAGTTCTACCTTGATTTTATTGAATTTTTCATTTCATAGTTCGATAGCTAGAGGAAGGGGACGCAACTGATTTTGAGAGTAAATATCTCTCCACCTATTGACTTTGATTTTGGTATGATTAGTATGACTTGTACTTAATGAAAATTAAGTACACTAACTAATTTTATTTAATGCAATATTTTTAATATCTATACCAGTGTTATGTCCTCTATAGCATGAAAATATTTTAGACACGTTTAAATACAATGTAATTATTTAAGGCATGGAAGAGCGGGATCTTCTGATATAAGTAAAATTTATTTAATAGAAGATTCCAGCAACTGACTACAAATGTGTTTCTTAAGAAATAGATATTTTCATTTCATTTTCATTGATTTTAATAAAAACGTTATTTAAACAAATCAAGTGAAGAGAAATGGGATAGAAGGGATGGGATATGATATTGGAATAGAGGGAGAGGAAAGTGGGCCATCGGAACTCTCACTCATCGCACGAAACTCGATTTGCTCAAAGCTTATCGTTTCACGCCGATATTCGGTGAGAGCGTGGCATCACACCGACCAAGCCGGTCATAACAGCTGTAACCCAGATAATGATTCCAGCATCACGTCGATCTTTAAATTAGTATGGCAGTATTTCTAATTTATGTCTGTTCACGATTTACTACATTACTAGACAGTATATGGAACAACATCATTTTTCCAAAATTTAACGACTAAAATTAAGACGTTCTTGACAAATGAAAGCTTTGGTGTACATGGATAGACTGATGGACACGATGATTATAGGAGGGTTTAATTTTTGTTAAAATAGCTACGGAACCCTAAAAAGACATTATAAAGGACTGTTTACGGTAAATTACAAATTGAGATTAATTAAAAGATACTCTATTGTACATATTTGAAAGTACCTGTTTTAAAGTAGGGTGGTAGGACGTACTGTTATCGCAACCTCTTAAGCAAAACGATATCATTTTTCTTTTACCATGATTTGTTTGCCCTAAGTATCGTTATCTTATACACACAAAAACGTTTGATTTTCTTCGAGAAAAACACATTGTAACTGAATAAGATAGAAAAAGTTTTCTCAGGGACGAATTGAGTAAAATGAAATGCAAAAAGTTTTAATTTATAAAATTATTTTAATCAGATTAGAAAATTGAAATTATCAGTCAATGCTATTATAATTGTATCAAAACTGTATGTTATATATATAAGTCGTAGCGTAATGCCTAGCGTACGCGTCCCAAACTGAAAGGACGCGGGTTCGACCTGACCGGAACACATGCACCACTTAGTCAGTTTTCTGATCTAATGTGCATATTGTTCCAATTACCACGTGCTAACAACAGTGAAGGAAAACATCGTGATGCAACCTACGCATCGAGACAACCGATGTCAAACCTGCCAAGCCACCTTGGACAAGCGTGGCGGGTATAATGTCCGTTCCCTCTATAATGGGAGGCCCGAGCTCAGCAGTGAAGTATTTATGGGCTGATATTATATTATTTTTATATGTATGTTATACAGGTACAATTTTTCATTCATCAGAAAAAGTAATTTATGTAACCAACCTGCTAATTATGAGTTATCAATCTATTTACATGCCATTCAATAACATAGGGGTTAATAAACAGATATCATTCGCCTGAGGCGACTACATACAATCGATTCAGCGCTGGTGTACGCAATGTGTTTCTCCGCAAAGAGAAACATTAACAGAAAGTCTTGAACACTCCGGTCAAGGAGACTATTAGAAGAATCCCCGATTAGGTCTCTCCATCCAGAGCCCCAGAGAACTAAGACCGTGTTGATTGTCCAGGGCTGGAGGTCTCCTGGCAGATTCCACCTCGGTATAAAAAAGGATTCACCGGAAAAAAATCAATTAAAATGTGTTTATTGTTTATCCCTCTGACTGTTCCTGGAATGTCGGAAATGTCTGCGGTATTTTACTTAATTGCTCGTACTGGATGTATATTTATTATTTTACTTTTATTCCTTTTATATAAAAGCTGAATTTTTATTTTCATTGAAATCAGACCCGAAACCCCTTTGAATATTTTTAGTTGTATCTAATACTTGGCCAACTTGAAAATTTATCCTTATTGCTTGGCTTATTTTTATTATACTGCTGGGCTTGGAAATCAGTAAAAAACGGTTATAGCCTAAGTGTGTACATAGGAACTTTTCTTTTCGGTTTTGTCCTAACTTTAACCCCAATCAAACGGTTTTTGGTAACAAAAGTTCGTTAAATAGGTTTTGCTGCATAAACCTGTTTCGAACGGTTTTTACCGCACACCTTCAAAGCGTAACCATGTGGCAAAGCATATTTTCAGTAACACATAAACACATATTTATATTAGAAACAATTATCATTTAGATAAAGTAATTCTCGCGGAATCAGCCGGTTAACTGGGGTTTGCGCTTTTTCATGGTTTACAGTGTACACTTCGATTGAAATAGTTGACTAAAACCGGTTGTAACCGTTTAAGGGCTGTTAATTTTAAATTGGTTCCTAGCCTTGCGTATAAAAAATAGAGGTTAGTATACAAAGACAACCAATAACATAATTAGAGAAAAGAAATAGGCCATACTTTTCAGTGAGGCAATGTAATCCATAAATAATGTAAAATTTTTGTTCATCTGTGTCATTAAAACTTTAATAAGCAATCACAAGTCTTCCGTGTTGTATATACGTTTACTCGCAACAGCTTTTTTTTTTTTTTATTAAACATTTCTTACTTTCGTATAACTTGTTGATAAGATTCTGTGCAAATGTTTAACATCAGTATGAACATTGAATTGCTTTATAATATGTTCACGTTAAAATTACAAACATTAATGGCGGATTATGTTTACTCGAGATACACAAACGTAATACAACTAGTCTCAAATTAATTTGAAAGTCTATTAAGTGTCTAAATAATACTTAATAACAACCTATAGAAGTATCATAGCTGGGTTCGCGTTCGCGTGGGTATCGGAAGATATAATGATTATGCTTATCTAAAGCGGATTGGTGGATATAGCACATCAGTATCCTCGGAAGAAACGTTTTTATTTGGTCCTTGAGTTTTGTTTTATTATTTTGTTGGGTAGGTGGTAAACTGGGTGATGGCCCATGTAGTGGAAGGTGGTTTCCATCGCTTATATAGATTTGCGACACTAGAGGCGAAGCCAACGCGGTGCCAGCCTTTATTTAGAATGGGATAGGCGGATGGCATAGGGAAGATGAGATAGGAGAGGCAAAGTGGACCATCGGAACTCTCACTCATCGTACGAAACATGATTAGCTCACTTAGTATTCACATTAGTTTCACTCCAATAGTCTGTGAGTTTGATATCACACCGATCGAGCCGGCCCTTATAGCGGTAATCAAAAGAATAATTTCAGCATGACTCTACCACGTCGAAAAAAATTGTCTGTAAAAAATATTTTCTCTCCCCTAACCACTTGAAAATCAGACATTTCTACATTCAAACACTTGATCAGTGACCATTATTTATTATCCATTAAATAAAACTTGTTGCAGTAAATAGAATTATATTATTGTTCGCTTGTAGGTATATCTAATTTATATAATTATTATCTATATAATTATGTATATCTATAGTAGTTTATTATTATTTTAATTTGTTTTTTTTTTAAATTATATTTAATTACGATTGAATTAGTTTTAATTTAGTTAAACCATTAAACATTATTCAATTTTTCTTTTAATGTCTCCTTGGACACCGTGTGGCCTGGAAGAGATCGCTATAAGCGATAAGGCCGCCCATTGTTCTAATGGAAATGTATTCATATTAAATGTCTAGGTTTAAGTTATGGTGAACAATTAAGATTTTTCATTCATTCATTTTTAGGGTTCTGTATCCAAATGGCCAAATAAGTGGATGTATATGACTTCTACAGAACCTTTTATTTTGTGTAAAATACCACGCGCTTGATTTTTTTTTAAATGATACAGTTTTATATATCTGACTGCCACAGAGATAAATAGAACCTGGTTATAGCCAAAACTGAACTAACGTAACAAGAACCAAAGACAATTTTCTTCTGGCAAGTTTCCGACAAATGTGATTACCTACTTGCAGATACTATGTTAAAACTTCTGTAATTGTGTTTTCACAAGTTTTTGGTTATGTAAATCTTAATTTACATTATTATTCGAAGAACGACGCTCGTGTGGAAATTGTTGATAAAAACTTTTCAAGAGCGTTTAGTACAAAACAGAACTTGTATTGCGGTAATATTAACTTTAATATAATATTTTAATATTAAGTAGTGTGGTTTTTTGGTGGTATCAGTTTTTAAATTTCTAGATAGCCATGTTTGTCAAAATAGAAACCTTACTCAATCGTCATGCCAGTCCGTTCGTCTTTTCTTTTTTCTGTTTGTATATGTCTGTTATATCATATACTTTTCACTCAAAATGTACTAGCTCTATATAAATACTAGCTGTACCCGGTAGACGTTGTACTGCCTTTAAAAAATAAAAATCTAGAACCCGATTATAGCGCCATCTACCGGACCAATTGATCGACGCGCAATCAATAATAATGGCCGAAAACGGTTTAGGCCCTTAACTTTACTGAGTGAGAGAAAGCTTATTGTGTGAGAAAGACAGGAGACGGGCTTCGTTCTCATCCCTACTCCGTGCTGTTTACGGGGTGAGAAATGACACCGTAAACAGCGGCGGGACCAGGCGGGAATAGCTGGTCGAGTGGTAACTGATCAATTATCGACCGCCGAGAGTAGAAAATTATTAAAGTACTAATATCTCTATTAAAAATAGAGGTTGATGGTAGAAGGGTGAAAATTTAGGATTGTATGTATTTTTCAATGCTAAATCATAAAAAATATAAATAAGAAACTTGGACAAAAAATAAAAAAAATATTTAGGGGTGGATCACCTTTATCATTTAGGGGTATGAAAAATAGATGTTGGCCGATTTTCAGATCTACCCGATATGCACACAAAATTTCATATAAATCGGTTTAGCCCTTTCGATGGAGTTTGGTAACAAACACCGCGACACGAGAATTTTGTTTATTAAAAAAGAAAGAAGATATTTGGTAAGAATATGTACTTTCTAGGTTCATTGCTATACATCTGCACGCAGACATAGCGAAGACAAATCACATAAAAACTAAAAATTAGGGCTAGCCGTCATACATGTAATAAGAGACGGATGAAAGCTTTACTTTAGATCTAAAGATCAGTGGGTCATTTATAATAACTTTTTATTAAAGTTAATACTTACGGACATAGTCATATCTCAATGTGTATGTATCGTGTTTTCTCTCCCTTTTAAAATTTGGGTGCTAGAGTTTAAAATAAACCATTTCATTGCAAATTAGTTTCAACAAGACATGGGATACTCTTGAATGAATGCTTTTATAAGGTTTCATATACAAGTAACAAACGGAACCCCTCAATGCGTTTAAATTGACATGCATTTTGACGTTTTAGCTTTGTATCGCTTTGCGTTTGACTACATTCTCACCCCGATGTTACATAACATCAACTCGGTATATTCCACTGCTTGAGTCAGACATGTTTAATTTTGCAGAATAGATGGTATATCCTGACGCCTGTTCAACGCAAATTTACAAGTTTCAGAAAACGGCGATCTAGATGTAAAGTCTAATGATAAAAGTAGACAAAATAAAGGAAGAAACATAAAGAGCACAAAATAAAATCAACACTAGATATTTTATCCGTCACGCCTCCAACATTCGAAAACGAATTTTTACAGCGAATACCTCGAAATCCTTGAATTTGTACAATTTAATCAATACAATAGTAATCAAAGATAAATAGCTTCGGTTCTATCAGCGAAACAATTTTTCTGTAGCGAGCCCTTCACCCGTTCTCTACAAAAATGTTATTTCGACCCTTTGGCCGACAACAGTGCGTCGTCGCCATCGGCCAATCCAATTGAACGTGCCTCCTACGTTTTCAGAGGGAACTTTCACCAAAGATACTTTTCTTCTCAGCGTGCCGAATGCCTATCTCTATATCTACTGTATCATATTGTTTTTGGTAAATATTAGACATTAGGCATCTTGGCTTTATTATAGATACTTTAAAGCAATTTGTATTATATCTATATACATATATAATAAAACTGTAGAGGTCGAATTTCTGTACAATGAAAAAAAAAATACTAAAAAACGAGTCAGGGGCTGTAAGAAGTGAAACAGAACTAATTTAGATGTTTTTTAAATTTTATGTTTCTCTGTTTGTCTGTCTGTTTGTACCGGCTAATCTCCGAAAGGACTGGACCGATTTAAATGAAATTTTGTACAGATGTAGGTTATATCCCTGGTCAACATATAGGATACTTTTGACCCCGAAAAATTAAAGAGTTAAAAAACGCGGACGAAGTCGCGGGCATCAGCTAGTATGACAATATAAGCCTTTTGGGACCCTTTAGACATAAATGAGGTATTTAAAATTGTTAAATCTATTCATGTGTTTATGTTATATCTAATATTTTTCTTAGAACTGCATGATCTAAATATGTAGATGAAATTTGTTTGGAAGATTCATTTTATATGCCGCTACGTAATGGTGTACCTACTGAATTCGTAAAAAAAAATAAAAGTCAACTGTATAAAATTTGTCTAACTGTGAGATTAATAACAAAATTGGATGAACTAATTAAAATTTTATAACCAATAACTTGGTGTACTATGGCGGCCAACTTCAGGGCTCAAGCTGGCTGGGATCTTGAGGTTGAACAAGAGAAACTGGTTCAGAATAAATTTATATTTGCTTTATAGATTGGAATACAACTGATCACTGCCAGGGCCGATCACCAATGTTTTCGTTTCTTTTCGGAGGCATTTGACATTTTGTTTTCAATAACAAAATTAAAATTATTAATTTTCTATGTACCACATACATAACTAAAAAGGTTAGTACTTTGAACGAAATTTGATTAGAACTAGATAGATCCCTTAGGTAGATTTTGAAATACTGGTTATTTCTAGATTAAATGTTTTTTTATAAGTTTTTTATTGTACGCGTTCAGCAGACAGCCTGACGGCCCACTTGATGGAAAGCGGTTATCATCGCCTATGGACATTTGCGACACCAAAGGTGCTACAAATGCGCTGCTGCTCTCTTAAGGGAGACTGGGACCTGGTCACTAATGCCGGAAACCAACACAAGGTTGTTATGGCGGCATACTCAAGACCGGGGGTGGTCGCCATCCAGTCGAGCCAATACTCTACCACCTGGCTGTGGATTGTTTTGTCGCTTCTTACGACAGGCTGCCCGGCCGCAGGAAATTGTATTCTTTCTCCGTTCCTGCACGAATAAAATATATTTTTTTGGTTTTGTAAGTAAAACACAAAAAAAGTCTGTGCAGTATATACATATCTAACTTATATTAATATAAAATTAAATATAATTCCTTTAGCCTACATCCATCAACATATTATAATTTAAAAAAAAATAGTAACACTTAAAAAATTTTACTGTTTTAGTCTAAAAAATATTATTATTAGTTTTATTTCGGTCCAAATTGGACCTATGTTTAATCATCGGTCTTATCGACTCTCTAATTTGTGCTGCACAATGTAAAACTTATATCCCATTCTCTCGCAGGCTTAGTCCTATAGATTTATGTGTTTGTTTCCTTTTAGTGTCGCTTTTTCGTTTCATCGAGTTTCAAATCACAACGATTCTAAAGAAGTTTCACTTTAAGAACCGGAAACCTTAGTCACCCATACTAACCCCTTCCCTATTCATGGACTGAAACGATTGGTTATTTTTTTGATTAAACATTTCCTGCAGAAATTGTTTACAAAAAAATGCACTGATTTGGATAGCAACAAAACGATTGAAATCTCTTAATTATATATATATGCAAACTACACCAAGCATTTAAAGCTTTTGTCAAAATTTGAAGAAAAATGTCTTAAAAGGAGATTGGTTTAAACCCGTCACTTTTGAAGAAATTGTCCTTATTTATCTTTGTTACTAAAAGGGATGAGAACAAATTTTCCTCGGGTGAGATCTTTCTTTATCCACATTCCAGTCTTTTGCTTCTGTAAATTTGATTACAAAGCTACGAGTATGTCCAGCAAATAGGCAATGACCTAAATGTATTAAAAATGTGACTAGGTTTTTATAAAATTAAGTAAAAAATGTGATAGACATATGAAGGAATACACAACATATTACTTTCGAATGTTGGAATAAAGAATAATATTTATATAGTTACTAGCTGATGCCCGCGACTTCGCCCGCGTGGTGCGGGTTTTTAACTATCCCGCGGGAACTCTTTAACTTTTCGGGATCAAAAGTATCCTATATGTTGACCAGGGATATAAGCTACCACCATACAAAATTTTATTTAAATCGGTCCAGTCGTTTCGGAGATTAGCCGGTACAAACAGACAGACAAACAGAGAAACAAAAAATTTGAAAAAGTCTAAATTAGTTCTATTTCACTTCTTACATCCCCCTGACTCGGTTTTTAGCATTTTTTTTAATTGTACAGAAATTTGACCTCTACAATTTTATTATATGTATAGATATATTATTGTAGCGAACACACATTTTCAGAAGTCAACGCGATTTAATGTAAAAATCACCTTTGTAATGTAAGTATAGAAGAATTACACCTTTTTTTCTGAATAATATAATAATAATAATTTTATTGATGTAAAGAAACACGCATATTTACATAATTACAAACAGTCCGTTGCACTGCAAAAAATATAAAATTGTGCTGGTGGGACAACTTCTACCTCAGGACAATGATGTAAGTATTATAATGTAGTACGGAAACAGGATATATTATAGGAATACTCAAGTTTAAGAACAGTCAGAAAACTATTTATTTTATACATATTTCGCGATGTATTTTCAGTACATAAAACACAAGTTAGAAAGGCGTGCCCATAACAGTTGGTCCATTTGACATTTTGCTCAGATGACAAGAGCCTCGAGTTGGGAAACTTATATCTTTTGCGAATACCAATCCATTTTTGTCCAACATTAGGGAAATCCTCACAAGCCCTATTTAGGAAATTGCCTCTTTTATCGCGGTTGTGGCTAACACAGTTAGGGGTGACCTCGATCTTTGAAGGCCCCTTTTTATTTTTAAGCTCCCAACTTTCAGTCTCTGTAAATTGCTATTGCTTTATGCTTCAGTGAAAGTTTTAGAACCCAATCCTCATATATAGGTATAATTAATACGTCTGTAGACGAATTAATGATGGATACTTCAATGATTTATTGAATAACTATTCCATCCTATCAATTTATACGTAATACGTATATATTAGGTTGGGGAAAAAGTTTCTTCGCATTTTATATAAAAATTCAAAAGGTTTTTTTATAAAGTTTATTTACATTTGACTATAGTATGTAGGTGCCATTTTGTTGGATAACTTTTTACCATCTTGTAGGTAGGGACGTGATCCCATTGCTATAAAAATTTTGGGGCTTCTGATCAAAAAACTGCGACAAGTGGTTTTGGCAGTCCTCTCGTGATGTTAACCTGACACTGCCTAAGGAATTCGGCAGAGACCGAAACAGGTGAAAATCTGAAGGTGCAAGGTCAGGACTATACGGCGGATGCATTAACACCACCCAGCCAAACTCTCGTAATTTTTGGTAAGTGGCTAAAGATGTGTGAGGTCTAGCGTTATCATGGTGAAAAACCACACCCTTTCTGTTGATTAATTCCGGCCGCTTTCTCTCAACGTTTTGCTTTAATCTCATCAGTTGTTCGCAGTACAGTTCAGAATCGATGGTCCTGCCTGGCGGTAACAGCTCATAATGAATAATGCCCTTCCAATCCCACCATACACATAGCATCACCTTGTTGCGAGTTAACCCGGGCTTCACCACAGTCTGTGAAGCCTGACCAGCCTTTGACCACGATGTTTCTCGCACGTTCTTATCGTACGTGATCCACTTTTCATCACCAGTTATCAGCTTCTTCAAAAATGGTTCAGTTTCATTACGTCGTAATAAAGAATCACAAATGAGTACACGGTTCATTAGGTTTCTTTCAGTGAGCTCATGAGGCTCCCAAATATTGAGCTTTTTTGTGAACCCACCTTTTTCAAATGCGTGAAAACCACTTTGTGGTCAATTCCCAGTTCTCCAGCTACATCGTAACTACTAATATACCGATCTTGCTCCACTTTTACAAAAATGGCATCAATTTTGTCCGTAATAGAGCAACCAGAGCGACGTGCATCTTTGATATCAAAATTTCCGGATTGAAAACGCTTAAACCAAATTTGCGCTACTCTCACAGATACTTCATTAGGTCCATAAACATCACAAATTTTTTCGCGGCTTGTGTTGCATTTTTACCTTTTTTGTAATAAAATTATAAAATGTATCGAATTTCTTCATTAGATTCACTCATTTTAACAATAAGAAAAACAAATGAAAATCACATATTTTCCTAATTTGAATTTGGATTTGTCTTCTTTAAAATGAAAACTTTTTAATGATACCAAAACCAGCCAGATACAAATGGTATAGCCAAAGAGATCTTATTACAAGTTCATATATACTATATGCGAAAAGACTTTTTCCCCAACCTATTATAACCTCTGTGGTTGAGCGGTCTAAGTCTTTGCCGGCTTACCTCACTGCAATGCAGAGGCTCCGGGTTCGATTCCTGGTATAGTAAATTTCGGAAACGTATTTTCTCCGTTATTAATAATTTAATTATAATTCAACTATATTCCATCTTATCGTCGTATGTCAGCACTTCGGAAACCAGGGATATATTCGACGATCCCGACGGCGCTGGCTCTAAGAGCCACATACATACATAAAGAGAGCATATATGCACAATCTCGTAACTCCATTTTTGGTGCGCAATGCGCATACGGGAACGCAACGCAACTCTAGTCTGGACCATTGTACCCCCATATGATTGCTTATGGTCCTTGCCGTTGTTAGGGTGGAAGGAACTGGTGATAATAGTTCCTTTTAAAATAAACCTTTCATTTCAACAAGAATGTTTTTGGCATTTTGTATATTTGAATGCTGTTAGAATATAGTATGTCTTTGCTTCTCTTGTTATTAGGTTTCCAAGTGAACTGTAAAATTAAGGAATAAAAACACTGCTAATATTCATATTATGTGCTGTATTATTTCCCGGTCCATAACCAACAGTTCCACCTTCGGCAACCTAATCTAAGTCAACGGATTCAGTTAAAGCAAGCTGTGCACTCCCGTTCCCTTTCCGCCGCCTCTTTCTGCGTTATCAATGTATATTGTATAACCATCTGAATTTAACACATGGATTTAAAACTGTTTGGTTTCTATTTATGGATAATTTATGTGTCTTCTTCAAAGCATTGTCAGTGAACACGATAACATGCATAAACATAATATATTTTTAATCCCGGAAAATAGGAGAGATTTCGCGTCATATAGTTTTAGTCTATACGAGCAAAGCTGTGCAGAATATTAAATAAATAAACTTAATATATATGTTTCTTCTTTTACATACAATTGCCAATATGGAAAGCTAAGATGTGAAAATGGCACATCAAAAATACTGTTGTATACTTATATAACACACTGTACATTAATATTGTGTAAATTCATTTTTAAAATGTAACTATGTATCATAACCTTATGTATTCTATACGACTCTCTGCGGCACGAATAAGCCCATGAGGACTGTGCCACAGTCGAATATGTTTTTATGAGTATGTATGTAAGCATATTGGAAAATAAATAAAAAAATGAAAGAAAAGGCAAAGCCTATTACGCCGTTTCCCATAGAAGTAGACCGAAACTACAAATTTCCACTTACTACGACTCTGTTACACAATTTTCGTTTTACGTACCTTCACTGTACTTTTTACCCTTTTAAAAATTATTTTCAATAATTTTAATTATCATTTTTAATTAAGTTAATTGAAATATCATTCATAGTAAGCGATTATTCTGAGACTAAATTAACTCCTAACATCTATTTTCAAACGTAGGCCTTTTAAATATTTAACTCCTTATAATTTATTAAGTAACTTTAATAAAAGGTCCCTCGACTTACGTTTTTTGCAAGTCAAATGAAATAGAAAAGTAATTTCTTTCTAATAACATTTAAATTACTCAGTAAAATTGGAAAAGTTAAAGCAAATATTAAGGTTTTATTGATTTAAGCCAATGTTATGCACGTTGATTTGAAATTTATTTTGATATAAGACAAATTTGTTATTTGAGTGAATCAAATGAATCTATAGGAATGTACACAGCAGATAATACGACCAAAAAAGCCGGTTCGAATATACAAAGTTTTAAAGAATTTTAATCAATTTATACAAAACATTTAACATAAAGTGTTCATAAAACAATATGGTATCGCAAATAACCGTGTATTAGCTTTTCTCCGCGGCTTCGCTCGCGTTCAAGTTATCCCACGATAACCGTTTATTATTCCGGGATAAAAGTAGCCTACGTGATATCCCCAACTATAATTAGTTTCATACAAATACGTTCAGCGTTTTGGCGTGATTGTTGCCTATTTCCTATGTTATAAGTATAGAAGATAATAAACTACGTTTTAACCGTTTGAAGCGCGGTATTTTATTTGATTTTTATTCCGACGTTTCGGCTACTTTTCAGATGTCGTCATCACGGCTTACCGTTAAAACGTAGTTTTATTATGTGTACTAGACGCGAAAACTTAAGAAAATATTATAGAAGGTAGTTATTGCAATCCACGAAGGCGAACAAGCTTTACTCGTGGTTGAACGTGTACATGCACATTGCAATTGTGTACATGTCTGACGAACGATCAATTACTAATGTGCAGTCCAATCAGACCCACTTTTGGTCTCACGCATATTTTGACGCGTTTTATAATGGATAATATTTATAATGGATAATAAATTTTGCTTAGAAATCCAGCCGGCTATTTTTATACACATGCAACCATATAATTCTTTATAAATAATATACCTTTTCCAAGCATTTATTTTACTTTTTACAGCTGGTTGACGGATCAGTTAATAATGTCCTAATGCGTTACCGATTCGAATTATTATAACAATCGAATTCATCTTATATGTGAAAATGAATCGTAGAAATGTATGTACGCGCTTTACTTGAGACGACTTTACCGATTTTGATGATATTTGTTTTGTATGTTTGAATGGGTCCCCGAATGGTTTAGATTCACAATTGGAACCTGTAGGTGGCGCTGAGATCGGGTTCTAGAATCTTCCTAATCACCTGGACCGATTTTGGTGATTTTGTTTTTGTCTGTTTGAGTGAGTTCCCGGATGGTTTAGATTCACAATTAGAACCAAGGTGGCGCTGAGATCGGGTTCTAGAATGCTCTTAATCACCTGGAGCGATTTTGGTGATTTTGTTTTTGTGTCATGAAACAAAGTCATTTAAGAATTCAGAAACTATAGCGGTAAGAAGTTCGCCGGGTCAGCTAGTTTATAAATAACTTTTAATCCGTTTAACTTATCTATAAATTTTTAGCAAAAAATTATACATAACATTGTGTAATAAATATACCCCCATTTCAATTGACATATTTTACATATATTAAACAAGCCATTTTTGTAATAAAGTAAAAAAATAAATAAAGTAGAACATGTTTTATTTTCAAATCAATTACTTTCGATTTATTTATGTATAATATCGATGGCTTAATAGTCTGTGCGTTACACGACTCACAGAATATCACTATTACGTCACCCGTAATAATAAAGTACGACAATTATATCATTTGTTTCATGTGGGCTTCACTGTCAAGAAATATGTAACTTGATAGTCATCCAACAGTTAAAAGTTAAATAAGCCCTTGGAAACAGTATAGTTACTGCGATGTACTGTATATGTGTATATATTTGTTTGTGGGAATCTTTTGTCCGCAGCGCCATGATAAGGTAGGTGACGTCCTAAAACTTTGTGCGAACAATATTTATTACTCAATAACTTACAAAAATACGCCTCTTCGTATTGTGTTTCCCTCTCGATTTTTGCTAAACTTGAATAAAGGAATTGTGCTAGAAATTAGGGATGAAATAAAGGGTGAATTATTGCTAAAATTTATTACAAGAATATATATTTTTTTAAATCTCTTAATATGTATCACTGTCTATAAGTTATTAAGGTCACCGCATCCGGCAGAAAAAGTTTTGTCACTGCTCCGGTGGGACTCTCTGCTCTGCGTACCGTTTGGCCCATTAACGGATGCTATCTCGTCGAATCTCTGCTCTTATGTACGACAATGGACATAGGTCGTACGCCGCTGGTACCTAGGTTGGTTGTGCTGGTGATTAAGCCACTTACAAATTACATTATAGTATTCAGTAAACATAATATACAAAGAAGACAATTCATAAACATTTCCATGGGTATATAAAGCATATGCACGTAAACATATTTTGCTAATCTGATCGATATTTATATTTTACCCTTTATACGCCTCACTAACTTTATGGAGCCATGTTTTTTCCTATGTGCTTACACTGTTTTCAAATTTATGATGCCATAAAGCTTTGGCCGCATTTCCCTTTTGATGGCTTAACAAAAGGTATTCCCTATAGTTTGTAAGACATTTTCTACTTTATCAATACAATCACAATAAAAGTTTTAACCATTAAAAAAGCTTTTGGATAAGTTCTTAGTTTTTTTGGGATTATCTTATAGGTTTTTCATTAATAGTAACACATTTGAGAACAAGATGGAAGTAAACTGAAACATGAGTGGTATGACAGATAATATATAGCAGAACAGACAAATATGCTAGGAAAGGCACCATAAATAAGCAGACTCCGGACGATTGCAAGACTGTCAAAGGAAATAATAAAGCAGCCATTTTAAAATACAATTAATAATTTATTTACTTACAGGCAAGACAGTCCCTTATATATATATATTGTTACGAGCTACAGGACTCGAATTAAAAAATGCCGTTAGAACTATTATAGAATTTATTAGAACTGTACAAACACGTATAAAACAAATACAAATAAAACTGGATGCAACCAGTTCACACTGCACGATTCGATGCAGTTCGACACGCGTAAAGTCCGTCGTCTATATCGCTAATCGAGAGTACTACAATCGTCTTACTTGTCTCGTAGTCGTCGCTTGACTGCTCGCACCTCCATTCGGGCATCGTCTTATACTAACTACACAGTACAAAAAAGATTGACCACGCGCACTGAATTTCTGAGAAATAGTAATTTGCACACCTGCGAACGGCCACAAAGTCGAAAACAATAACAATAAGGATTAGTTCGACGCTAATGATGGTTATAAAACAAGTAGAAAAACAATAGCATGTTTTTCTTAATTACAAATTCAAAACACCAAAGAATTCCTTAATCCGGAAGGAAGACAATAAAAGACAATAAACTGCGTTTACAACAGGCAGCTGTGCGCTTATCTTTGAGTGCATGTAACAATATATTTATATTGTACACGCTTGACTAGAAATTCCCGGGGGACACTGTATTTAGAAAAGAATGTAAGCAATCGTTTTAGTGAAAACTGTGTCGGAATATGCCAATTGTTATGCAGCCGGACTACCACAAGCCGCTCCTGGGAAAATACTCGCGGGATTACGGAGATAAAAAATAGCGCAGATTTTAAGTTCAAGCATTTGCTGTCGATCAGCGAAAACCGCATCGAAATTGGCCCAGTAGTTTTTACGTGAATCCCGAACAAACAGACAAGAAATCTTTAAAAAAATGCATCGTGTTCTCCATCGTTCATATAGTCTATTCCAGTTGTTTTTTTAATAGCATCAATGTACAGACACGGCATGTTTAGAATTTTATAATATTTATAGATAGTTAAAATTTCAGGTGCAATCTTATACTGAAATAGTAATTAAACCGAGCTTGATTATAATATAATATTTCTTGTTTGTAATGTCATAGACGTTATTTTATAAATACACAAAAATACTGTGCATAATACTACACATACGTATTGTTACGTCTGTTTCGTATCAGGGTAGGCAGAGACGATGGATCTCCGCTAGCTACCTTAGATTTTTATATACATCTTTTGCTTCGTCTACTTTCCTTAATCTCTTCATACATACGTACACGTTTATTATTGATACTTTTACATAGACGAATAGCTATAGATATTCATCTATCTAAAAAGTGAAATTAATTGTTTTTTTATCAGCAGACAAACATACATATTGTATATCCCTAATTTAAGCAAGTTACGCTTGTGCTATTGGTAATATACGACGGACTTTTCTGGGGATGAATCCAGACACCCAGACCATAGTAAATAACAAAGAATATTCGTTTTTTACTATGCCAGGAATCGGATCCGGAGCCCCTGCGTTGCAATGAGATAAGCCGGTAAAGGCTTAGCCCGCTCAACCACAAAGGTTGTTAAATATGTAGGTAATCATTAGGATTTATCTGCTAATAACGTTTGCACCTTGGAGTTCGAGACCATCAGATTCTTATAAACAACTAACCAGATCTTATAAACGAGTAATTTTTCATATGATCATAGGGCTGTGGGGCTGACTTCTTCAAACGGTGGATCTATATTGCAATTCAACGGGATAATGTTGCCCAATATCTAAAGATCGTCGCCGGTAGTTGAACTTAGGGTATTCAGTTTAAATTTTCTTTATTTCATAACGTGTGTTATAGTAATGAAGATGTTTTTTAAATGATCAATTATTTAAGTTTTGAAAAAACACGCGTTTGTAAATCAAACAATTTGGGTCATGTTTATTATTAGCACAAACTCATTCAAGTAAACAATTAAATTGGTTGAAATGATAATCACTGGATGCTGTTGATGCAATGAAAAATAATAATAATTTATAGCATTTTGTATTCTGAAATATATTACCGTGTTGTTTATGTGTTGTGTGTGTTTGGTTTATTTATTATCTTTATTACAATTAATTTATGAGATAGAAAATGTTTTTAACTAATTCTTAATTAATAATATAGTGACAGAGGCTCAAAATTCTAATTATAATTTTCGGGGGGCTATTGGTGGGACCGGATATTAATTAGATTTAATTAGGTTAATCACTAGTATTCTGCTTCCATATTGATACCTACTAAATGTATTAACAGGCTCTAAATTATTTTGTTTGTAGGCTTCTTTAAGAACCTTAAAGAAGCCTACAAACTTACTCTACCTGAATATGAATAAAATCGTTAATTTTTTATCTTTAAAAATATAAATTTCTATTTATTTATATATTGAGTAATAAGTATTGAAGTATTCTGAAATTTAAGACAAAATGTCTTGAATTTAAAACATAAGATGCGATAAAATTATTATATTATATAATTATAGTAATACTAGCTGACCCGGCGAACTACGTACCGCCATATTTTCTGAATTCCTAAAAGACTTTATTTCATGACACAAAAATAAAATCACCATAATCGGTCCAGGTGATTAGGAGGATTCTAGAATCCGATCTCAGTGCCACCTACCGGTTCCAGTTGTGAATCTAAATCATCCGGGAACCCACTCAAACACACAAAAACAAAATCACCAAAATCGGTCCAGGTGATTAGGAGGATTCTAGAACCCGATCTCAGCGCCACCTACCGGTTCCAATTGTAAATCTAAACCATCCGGGGACTCATTCCAACACACAAAACAAATATCATCAAATATATGAAATAAATTCAAAACATAGTTTTATTATTTTATATCATAATTTTACATAAGATTATCTTAAAAATCGGGGCAAATTTTATCTTGTATATGTACCTAAATTAAGGAAACATTATGTTTCTCTCTGAGACTCGCTGACGTATAAAACATATATATAGTAAAGAAATATACTGCAAGGAAATCACATATCGCATAACAGACAGAGAGCCATAAATATTTAAGAGAATATATCCATTTATCAACATCCTGCTTTTTTCTTGCGAAAAGAGCAAACAGGCTGAATGAAGGCCTACCTGGTGGTAAGCGGTTACACCTATGGACATTTGCAACATCAGGGGTGTTACCAATACCCTATCGCCCTTGAAGAAATTTTATGACACCTTTTTTGAAAACCCCAATATCGTAGCACTGTGGGAAAAACTCAGCTGGGAGCTTATTCCATATGCCCACCGCACGTTAAAAGACGTTATAAAATACTAAATACCGAACTAAAGCTGGTTCAGACAGAAGCATTACTTTTCTACTGTGTATAATAATTTTTAATACTTACTACTACTTATATATACATATGTATGTTTCTATTGTCATTTGGATATCCTGTATATATCAGTGCAATTTGATGTTTAATTAATGTATGAAAAACGAACACTTTTTCAAAAACATCCCTTTCCCTTGGTTTGTTGTTTGACATTCCTTCACGGCAGTTGATTATGACAAGCTACACCATGATTTGGTATTAATACAGAATGTCTTAATTTTTTTTCAAAATTAGCCGATTTGATCCCTGATAAGAATAGTTGAATTTTCAAAAATCTAATGATACCACTTTAGTTTTCGTCAAAATTGGCCTTGAGACTCCTTTGAATGGTTTTCGATATTTCATATTGATACGAGTGCGGGACTCGAATTAAAATGCCGTTGAAATTATTATAGAGTTTATTAGAACTATACAAACATGTATAACACAGGTACAAATATAACCGAACACAACAAATCCAAACATAATGCAAAAGGTCCTAATTCAATAAAACGCTCAATGTCCGTCACTATTAGATTCCCTAATGTACACACGTCACGCCTTGGTCGTGGTTCTCGCTCGACTGCCCCCTCTCTCCATCAGGCCATCGCTTTATACTGCACAAATGCAAATATGCCCGTATCGTATCGTCGACATAGTTTCCTAGAATCAGCTTGTACTTAATCCGAATTACCAGGCTAATGATACCTGCATGCGGCCATAAACGAGTACAATAGGCTGTTCTCCACAATAAGTAGAAACGTATGCCAATAAATAAGTGAACAAAAGAAGACGATCATAAAAGGATTACAATTAATTTAAATGCCGACAGGTAATAAAATGTGCTTTTACAGACTGTACGTGGAATTTGCCTTTGTCAAAGCCTAAGTTGTAATAATATAGTTTAGGATTTGCTTCTGAAGGGCCACTTGAAAAATTCACCTTGTTTACGTGTGTGTATACGTATTCTACCACTGTCAATATTAAAAATCTATTAATCCCTGCCACGAGTTACCTGGAAGAGATAGCTTTTTAGAGATAACGCCCGTTGTACTATCTTTTGTATTTTTCTACTTCTGTTTATCTATGTTGTGGTGTACAGTAAAGAGTTATCTTTCTATCTATTTAAACCTGTAGTAAATAAAGAATCCAATCAGTTTTAAATATTTTCTCTTAGCAAGATAAGTTTATCGCTTAATGGCGCAGTTATAGTGATAAGTCAAGGGTAAATCAGGGTCTATACAGAGTTGAAGATTCGATCGTTAAGCTGAATAAAGTTGGATAAAATCGTAAGCTCATTTTCCCGAGGCCGATTTTGGCCCTTCCTTTTGGTAACACGATGAAAAATGATATTTTTAGGTATTTGTGAAGCTTTTCATGGAATTGTACATTTTTATTAAAACGAAAATGATTTACTAGTTTAATAGTTGTTTGCTTTTATAATTGTAAGGCAATATCATAAATCCTTACAGACTGAATTATGCAACGTCTATTTACTATCCATCATATTATTAAGGGCCGATTTTGTAATCATCAGTTAAAAGTTATCAGACGAATAAATTAAAACCTGAATAGATCAAAAAATGAAACAATTCAACTGTTTTATTCATGCAACTGGCATTTTTAATTTTCCCTTGTTGTATTTTATTCTTATGAATAACTTTTATGTGATTATTGAAAAATCGGTCCTTAATATACAATTTGTTCTTTTGTAATAGTAGCAAGTAGTAATTGGTTGTAGTTGTTGGAATGAATGAATGGTTTTTAGTAGTTTCTTATAAAAGGAAGTTGAAGTCGTCAGTTAGAAACTATATTAGCAAGTCAAGCTCATAATAACTACTAGAGTTATTTACATTAGAATGGTCTATGAAGGTAAGCGTAAGCATTTCCGGTACGTTCAACAGTGCAATTATAAATGTTGGATATTCCACCCGGTTTTGTATTCTATAGAAAACGCGGCCTGAAAACTCGTAAATAATTTTACTAGATATTTGAATATAAAACGTATTTAAATTGACGCAAGGCAGTCATTCTCAATTAGAGTGTTAGAAATACGCTGACAAAAGCTCTTTATAAACGACCCTCAACTTTCGAAAAAATAAAATCTTTCAGTATACACACTTTCCCACGATTTTATTACGCGATGTTGCAAAACTCAAAAAGTTTTGACAACTTAGCTCATGTTTTTCGACGTAGATTGATGTTAACTTCGCCATGAGAAATAAATATTAATCGAGGCGCAACTTTTTTCTGGCTTTTAAACGACTGTTACTAACTGTTCTTCGTGTCTTTGTTCTTATTGGACAAGTGATTTTTATTACATTTAAATAATTTTAATACATCTACCGAAAATATCAACTTGTTATATATAAATTCTATATAATGTGACCTGATATTCACTATGGACAAGCATACCGATAAAGAATTTCGCCTACCTTGGTTCGTATGTTGGTATAGCCAGGGTTTCTTGAAACTGGCTATTTACGCGGGGAACAAATGTCTAGCCATGCCGTCTACGCCAAGTCGCGGTAGACGGGGTAATTTTAAGAAATGCTGGTTTGGTATCGTATGGGATGACATGCGTACAGTGGTCTCGCAATTAGGGACGCCGAAGACCGCGCGAATTGAAGAAAAAATGTAGTAAAGCGGAGCCCGGGCTTTGAGGGCAGACACTCTGAACGTAACTTGGTTTTTAAGGCTAGGGTGGTGATAATAACGATGGAGGTATACAAATGTTCAGCGTAAGTTTACATTTTACGTGGACATGAAGATGATGGAAAATGTTTAGTTTGTTGGAGAACTGTACCAGGTAAAGTTAATAATGAACTGTACAGGGATTACAAAACTTTCCTTCAGCTCTCACAGTCTTAAAACTGAATTCATAAGAGGTAAGTTGTTTCCTGCAGAAGTCCCGGGGTCGTTTATGAAAAATATTCCTGTCTAGGTGTTTGGGATCGGCCTTTGACTTGTCTGCTGTATATTACTAATACAGAGGTATTTTAACTTGCTTAATATGGGAATACACAATGCGTGTATTTGTTTTCCGACTTTTTACTACTATAAAAATATATTACGCTTGGGGAGATTGTATTCGAGCGTTTACTTCTATACATTGTTCTAGACTATAGGCTCACGCGCAACACGCATGTAAGGACACGTGCGTATCGAATAAATGTATTATGTATATGTATAACTTATTAATGTCTATATGATGCCCGAGTCGTTACGGACACAATACATTATTATCAAGAACAAGGTCAAAGAAAAACAGCTTAATAATGTGGAATTGCATATCCATATTTTATGGAGTGGTATCCATAATAAGGTTGGAAAGGGTAAAATTTTAACGACTCACTAACCAGTAGGGACTCATACATTCAAAAAAGTTTTTGATCTCGCTGAATATGTATTATAATGAAACATAGATTTATCATTAAGCGCTGTGCTAGAATACGAGCCTACATGTCTCATGGGTTTAAGTGGTGCCTTACTTCTGTTTTGTAATATATTTTTTTTATTATAGATAAATAAATAAAAATCTATATAAATGTAAGTATATGTACATATGGCAATTATTTACAACCACGCAACAAATAAGGCGCCAACTGAACCCCTTTGTTTATTAACAGTTTCTCATTAGAAGCAGCTCAATATCGTATGCAGCGGTCGTGTTAGTAATCTTTCATTTTGTCACGAACACAGCAGTCGGCGCTATAATTAATGCGACTAAAGCCGTAAAAACTCGAGGCTACGAATGCATGCCGAACATCAGTACACAGTACACATTTACATGTATGTAAATATATATACATGTGACAATTATTCACAGCCACGTAACAAATAAGGCGCCAACTGAGCCCCTTCGTTTATTAACAGTTTCTTATTAGAAAAAGCACAATATCGTATGCAGTGGTCGTGTTAGTAATCTTTCATTTTGTCACGAACACAGCAGTCGGCGCTATAATTAATGCGACTAAAGCCGTAAAAACTCGAGGCTACGAATGCATGCCGAACATCAGTACACAGTACACATTTACATGTATGTAAATATATATACATGTGACAATTATTCACAGCCACGTAACAAATAAGGCGCCAACTGAGCCCCTTCGTTTATTAACAGTTTCTTATTAGAAAAAGCACAATATCGTATGCAGTGGTCGTGTTAGTAATCCTTCATTTCGCCACGAGCACACCAGTCGGTGCTGTAATTAATGCGTCTAAAGCCGTAAAAACTCGAGGTAACGAATGCATGGCGAACATCAGGGGCCCAATTCTGCTATTTTAATACTTTGGCGTTGCGAAGATATTCAAAGTATGATTCCATTGCGATAGTGTCAAAAATTCGTATTCTACTAAATCCACAATATCTTCTCGATATCGTTGCGGCAGAATAATAGTAGAAAAAAAGGGTATTACCAGTACCAAAAATGGCGTTAGCCGAAATGAATATTGAAAGGCTACTAAAAATATTAAATATTTCGCAAGTTTTTGCTTATGGATACATAATTATAAAGATAGGGTGGCGAACACGGGCATGCCATAGGAATTAACAGAATACCTAAATTAGGCAAACCCACGATTGAATCGTCAGTGTCAGGCGATTTTAACGAGGTAGTAATAGCAGAATTGGGCCCCAGTACATAGTACAGATGTCGGAGTATATATCATGACGTCACCTGGTCCCTACGTGATACGAAGAAGGGGAAAATATGTTGTCCAATTAATTAGGTACTTTGAATGGATTCCAGTGGGCTCTGGTTATTGGTTGGAAAATTAGGGCTGGAGCGATTGATTGTTATTGTATAGGTAAACGATTATACCGGCTACCCTTCTGTGTTTCATTATTGCGAACATTTTTATGTGGATAAATATGATTTTACTAGAAGGCCCCAGTAGTCAGACAAATATCCTATGTGATTGTCCGGTCTCTCTAATATCTACCAGATATCTATAATATATATATTTAATAGATTTCACGTGAAAGTTTATATTCGAGGCCATGAAGAGGACACAAACATACAAATAAACAAAGATTCACACTTATTATTATTAGAATTATTACTACTGTTAACGCCAACTTACGTGGTCACCGTCTCTTTGTTTCCTTTTTCTTCATTTGCCGCATCTGTAACCATGTTATCTGACGTAGTCTATGTTCGACCGCTGATGCGCGATGCGCTGCTTCCCCGAAAATCTCGCCACGTTTTGTGTGTCGTGCCGCATTCAGTACCCGCTCATAATAAGCCGCGTGCTGGAAGGTACCCGCTGTGCTGTACCCAGCTGGTCCACTCGTGAAAGGAACTGCAAGACATGAAGAAAGGGTCACGAAGAAGACATGCCTGCCACTGCGAAGTCCACATCGTTCGTAGCGTGTCTGGTGCGGTGACCTATCCTGTAAGTCCTTTCCTTCTCTCTTATCCCCGCAGTCCCAACCGCGCCTACAACTACGGATATCAAAGCGTAAGTTTACAATATTTTAATGAATATTATGTGAAAATGTGAATTAAAATATGATAAAATAAAGGCTACGAGAAGAATACTCAAGAAGGGGAAAATTAAAAAACAATTTTAATCATTTAATTCAATGGCACCAACACAAAAGTCTTCAACTACAATTCAATCGACACAACCCCTCTCATATTACTACCATGGTGAACATAGCAGACATCCCCGAAAACAAATCACGTTGAAATCTCTTCATAAAATTCACTGAGTCCTTGAACCTTTTGAATTGGAAGGTTTTCCTATCAAGCCTGTAAATCGACCTCGTACAACTCAGTTTGACACCAAAATACTATAAGGCGGAATCCCGGTTCGGACCAAAGTCTGTAAATGCGAAATAAATCTGTGAAATGGCCCTAAGGGGTACAACGAAAAACTTCCTTGGAGCTATTAACTTTATTTAAGAGCGTTATAAAGTGCTTACAGCGTTATCAGTGTCCCTGGAGCCTAGTTTGTGCTGTCCTCCGGTTATTAGCATCTTGGGATTTAACCTACCTTACAGGTATTGATATTTCAAACCAACCATAGTTAAATAAGTTAGTGCTAATTATTAATTAATAGCAAATACAGATCTAAAATTTAGGTAAAGAACGTGTTTCACTGTAAAGGGCGTAAAAGGCAATTAAAAATAATTAAAGTTAAATTAAGAATAAAATCTGTGCAGGATCGGAGAAAGAATACAATTACCTGCGGTTGGGCGGCCTATCGTAGGAGGCAGCAGAGCCCGTCTGGATGGCTACCACCCCTGGTCTACCGTATACCGCCACAACCATCTTGATTTATGATCCGGTATTAGTAGCCAGGTCAGAGACTGGAGTCTCCCTTTAGAGAGTGGCAGCATATTGGTAGTGTCTTTGGTGTTACAAATGTCCAAAGGCGATGATAACCGCTATCCATCAGGTGGGCCGTTTGCCCGTTTGCTGAACTCATACAATAAAGATAAAATATTATACTAT
Organism: Dendrolimus houi; assembly: GCA_039645545.1. Taxonomy (NCBI): domain Eukaryota; kingdom Metazoa; phylum Arthropoda; class Insecta; order Lepidoptera; family Lasiocampidae; genus Dendrolimus; species Dendrolimus houi. Next base: position 14,174,105 of record CM077129.1, read on the forward strand.
AGGTCAAAAATTAGCAAGCTGAAGTGGCAATGGGCTGGTCACATCAGTCGCAAAACAACGTAGGAAGCCCTCCAGCCCAGTCGACCGATGACTTGCGCCAGGTCGCTGTTTGGGACTGGAGGATCGGGATAAGTGGCCCAAACTAAATGAGGCCTAGTCCAGCAGTGGACTGGTTGACGACAAATAAAAATATATCTAATTGTCGTAACACAAAACATTCGGCTAAGTGGCAGTTCACGCACAATGAGGATTCCGTAGAGATGATGAAAGTCACTGTTACTTTTCGTCATTTGAGTACAGAATTACAGAACTAAAAGTACTTCATATTTTAGAAACCTCTCAACAGATGATGTTCTCCGCAATTTTTGTTATAACTCATTTTTTAAGCTCTATCACTTTGAATTCGCTTAGCTTAGAACGATTATTAGATTATTATTACATAGTGGATATTTGGCAGTCAAATAGACTGAGATATTGTTATCTTCTTACAAATCGCCAAAGTCCTCTAGATTTTGTACGAGGGGACCAAGTTATGACGTCATTTCATTTACACTGAACGATAATTAAAATAATTTCTATGATGATATTTTAAAAATGTCATGATAACGTGGTACTTATTTCACAGCCAGCTGGTTTGAGTATTGTTTTAGAATTTATTGTCAAATGTTACAAGTACTTTACTCTCCTGGAAAAATTATCAAAAGGTCTTTAATGGTGCGATCTGTACTACTACTATGGATTACATTTACAAGACGATAAATCACAAAGAGAATATAGGAGCTCCGTGTAAGGTTCCCTTTCGTCATATATTATATTAGAACACAATGAGCTAGGTCATCATTAGAGACATGGCCCATTTCACCTCTACAGCAGGTAACTAGTAGTTTCGATTTTCGATAACGAACAGCCATAAAGGTAAATTGAATGAAAGAGGGGGACAATCTTAATTCACTTTTGTCCCGAACAGAACAGAGCAGAGAAGGGCCGGACATCATACCCGGAAACGGTTTTGCGATGGGACGTAGAAGAAAATTTAATGCCTACAGGGTAGGGTGACAACAACTGCAAGGAAATGAGGGACTTCCGACTATTGGCACCTCGATTCAATTTTCTTTGAGTACACGCCCGGTGAAGGGTCGTCATTATAGTTGTTTATGTTTGTGACTTAGAGCGATACCGAGCTCCGCATGCCCCATATGTATCTAAGCTTACGCATCAAATATTTAGAGTAGGTACATATTGAGGTTCACGGTATAAGTAGTTAAATTGCTTTAAAAGCTCCGGGCCAGCAATAAAATTGATCTTGTTTTAAGAAACTAGATTTTTTTACCAATTATTCTGATATCTTATTTATGTTCCAAGACAAGTAAGTACAATTTTGCAATTTATGTTTTCTCTTGTTTTGTTATCTATACTTCTATACTAATATTATAAAGATGAAATATTTGTATTTTAATATGTGTTTAACGAATAAACTCAAAAACTACTGGATCGATTACAAAAATTCTTTTACGATTCGAATGCTACATAATCCCTGATTAATATAGGCTATATATAAATTAGGGATCCCTACTAAAACTTTAATAATGTAAAACCCATCATTCTAAACAAAATTCTAGGCGTTGGAATCCGGCGCTACGATTTTGATGAAATTCTAAGTGTGTTTGAATCTGAACCACCCCAGACACCCTCTGGGGTGGTTCAGATTCACAATTAAACCTGGTAGATGGCACTGGAATCGGGTTCTAGTTTTAATTTTTTCAGGGCAGGACAACGTCTGCTGAGACCGCTAGTATTGAATTGGAAAACTTCATAACTACGTGATTCTGGATGCATACATGGCCCGTGATAAACCAAAATGGAATAAAAAAAAGTAATCGTAGTCAGCCTCTGTGGTTGAGTAGGTTTAGCCTTTGCCAGCCTACCTCAATGCTGCACAGAGACTTCTGGGCTTGATTTCATGTTAAATTTGGTAACCCATCTTTTCGTTGATTAATCTATGGTCTGTGTGTCTGGGATCGGCTTCAGAATAGTGGTCCATTGTATATTACTCATAACCTAACTTGCTTAGCTTGGCTTTAGCATACAATGCGTATGTTTTTCTGCAGATTATTATATTTATTTTAGGTTTTATTGTTACTATGTGTCTACGAGAGTTATTACGTACACACGAGTATATAAATTTAAGTGGTTTTGAATGTTTATATATTTTGTATTTCTTCTTTACGGCATTCTGAATGAACCAATTGTCATGAAATTTGGTTTATAAGCTTAAAGAGAATGGATTAATGTAAATTAAATATCTAATCTTTATGATATTTTGAAAAATGGAAAATATTCACGGTTTCAAAGTTCACAGAAAAATATTTTATTTTAGACAGTGTGTGTGTCTGTGGATTATTATGTATAGTTATTTATACACATGTATATGTAAAATAATCCAGCGCGCGGTGAAGATGAGAAATCCTCTTTGTACATCAAAAAGTCCATACTTTAATTGCTTTTCGGGTGAATGACTTCTGCCTAAAATTTCAAGCGGTTTTAATTTCCGGTGTTTATGTCTTGTTTTTATGAAGTCATAATTAGAAAATGTAGATATGGATTTTAATGTACCGAAGTTTTCACCTTTGAAATAATTATGAAATAGGGACGTAAATATTTACATGAGAAGGGTTCGCGGTTGAATGAATGTGGTAATATAGAAGAATGATGACATCGTAGAATGGTTAACCGTTAAGTTTGCTATATCCAACAAATATAACATTCGGCCAAGTACACATCAGGCCATTGTACTGTAGTGTTTCGTAGAAGTGATAAACCCTAAAAAGTATTCAATTGAAAATACGCCATGTCTTAAAATCGGTCTGAAGGTTCTTGTAAACTAATTTTCATTGAAGGTGGTTTTTAATCTCCATTACCATGATTAGTGCACACTTACTCTTTTAATGACTTTGGAAAATAACATCTCTTAATCCCAGTATGTTTTTTACAGAACGAAAGGTACCCCATATGGCTATGTATATTGTAAAAATTCTATGAGTACATGTACATTCCTATTTTATATTTTTCGTGATTTCACTACAATATCGTATAGTGAATACATCACCTTGATTTCACTAGGTTTTGAGTAAGGTACAAGGTCACCGGTACTAAGAGTTGACTTGAAAGGATTAGCGCATAGACACCATACACGTAACAAGGAACAAAAAATAAGTGTCGGGTCGACTGGTCTTAAAAATCATTATGGTATTCCATAGTGATTTTTGACCATGGAATAGAAAAGACCTAAAGGGTAGAAATTCTTGAAAAACTTATAGATTAAATAACTTAAAAACTACGTTTTATTAGTTGTTTGAACAAGACACATTGTGTAGTTTTTAATATATGGGACTATAATCCAAATTAGTCATTATCACAGATATGTACAAACATAATGTAATAACAGGATAAATTTTAGCTTGGACAATTTGAACCGGTTAAAATATCACCACAACAATTTTAAATGACGGATATAGGTGGATGGACCTCTATCATAGACACATTATCATCAATCATCGACACTGTGACAACAGTTATCGTTACACTAACCAATCCTTTTACGCTAAATAACTTTTTATACACATTTGCTATACATAAAACTAGGTTTTCAAATGGTGGTGGTAAATTAGATTAGGTTCCCATAGAGTAAATAATAACCATAAACAAAATGAAAACTAAATAATTAAAATGAACAAGTTGGCGGCAGGCTAAATAAAACTAACAATAAACATAGACTAAACATCTTTGTCTTCAGTGATCACGGCTACTGAAAAGTGGCCGAAACGAAGGAATTATACAAATCAAATAAATTACCGCGCTTAAAACCGTTAAAACGTAGATTTATTATGTATACTAGTCGCGAAAACTTAAGAAAATGTTAACGACTAAAAATAAAAACCTTTGGATTAACTTGCTCTCTCTACAGTACATAAACATAGAAAATCATGTATATACGGTCAAAGGCGTTCGCTAATACGATTTCCGTTTGAAGAGAATCCTAAAAATATTGAAGTCTGTCTTAGTGATAAGGGTTGACCCCGAATTGACATAGCTCTTGGAATGTTTCAGGGGAAACGTAATCAAACTGCTATTCGACCGGAGAAATATATGTTTCTGATTGAAACTTTATTATATAACAATAACGATAAACAAGAAACGCGTTACTATGTTATTTTGGTTTGTTTTATTTTGTCTTTGTGGAATATTTATTGTTGGCTCATGTAATTGCTCTTTTATATGAAGTTACTTGAAAATATGGGTAGAATGATTTACTATTTGAACGCTAATTTTGTTGTATGAAGGTAGAGCTTTGCTGGAAACATTATCTTGATTACAGGTTTTAGGGCCGGGTTGATCGGTATGATACCACGCTCTCACATAATTTCGGCGTGTAACAGTTAGCCTTGAGGTAGTGGTGTTTCATGCGATGAGTTTCAACCACCCACTTCCCCCCCCCCTCCTCCCCCTATCTTATCCTCCTACTCATATCCCATGTCTCATCCCCTCTACCGCATACATCCAGTCTGATCCCCCTATCTGATCCTAGATGTAGGCAACGCGTTGGCTTCGCTATTGGTATTTTAAACACCTATAGCCGACGGTAACCACTTTCCATGAGCTGGAGCATTTGTCTATTTGCTAGCTTCGCAATAAGAAAACAACTGGAGTTTTTTCTTGGATTTAAATTATACTTCTGCTTAGGTTTAATTTAAAAATCTTGAAAGCGAAATCGAAAATCAATTGAGAATGCCGTATTGAAGTTGAACGAATTTGATGGACCTCGATGATTAAGCGGCTAAGACTTTGCTGGCCTACCTTATTGCAAGGCAGACTCCGGGTTCAATTGGTATGCTATATTACGAAAATGCATTTTATCCGTTATTTACTTTGGTCTGGGAGTCTGGGATCGGCCCCAGAGTAGTCTGTTTTATATTAATTACCCCATAACACAAGCGTAACTCGCTTAATTTGGGGATACACTGTATATGTGTTTGTCTGCCGATTTAATTATCATTATCATCCTAGCTTTAGTTTCCGTTTCTATTTGGAGTGTTCCAGAGCCCGAGGTTCACTTATCTGGCCTTTTTATAGCTGAAATACAGTAGATAAGCTACCGACCCACCTGATGGAAAGCTACCATCCACAATAGATATTTGCAAAACGAAATACCTTAATGGTTTGGATGAAACCGACGTTACTTTGAATACCTACACCTTAGCAAACCTAGTTCAAAAAGATTAAAGAGTTTCTTAGTCCTTAATTAGTTTTATATAATCCGTATTACTTTATGTTGTTGTTGTATAAAGTGAGAAATTTAATTACAGTTGATTAAATCGGCTTTGATCTGATCAGGCCTAGTGAACTAAAGTTTTACCTTAAACTGGAAAGTCTTTTAAGATCTTATAAACTATATTGTTTGGGATTATTTATGGTGATAAAATAAGGAGAGGAAAATTGTTGTTTTCTTCCGTGTACCAAGAGAGCGAATGGGGCTACTAAAATATAGTTATAATTGAACGATTTGTAACTGTTAACTCAGGCAGTTCATCAAATCAATGTTTTTTTCGTGCATAATTGACAAATAGATGACATTGGTTACTTCAAAAGAATGCTTCATCTGTGTGAATTGTCACTTTTTTATCTAAATGTAATTCAAATTATAATAGTAAACATATAATAACAGCCCATAATTGGGCTCAAGCGTCCTAATCTCTTAGGGGACACAGACAGACCAATATACTCGTCACACTGATCCAAGGTGGCTTGGCGGATTTGCCACATCGATTATCTTGATGTGCATATTTTATTACGTTGTTTACGTTCACAATTAGCACGCAGTAATTTCAAAAATATGCACATTCAGTCAAAAAACTACCTAAGAGGTTCATCCTTTTCCAAACAGGATTCGAATCTGCGTCATTTTAGTTTGGGACGCAAGTGCGTTAAGTAATAAGTTACCATGGCTTATTGACATTAATTTGTAACAAATGATTGAATGAAATCTCTTTATTGTTCACCATAAACTTAAATCTAGACAATTGATATGGATATACAGTTGTGGTCATATAATTAAGAACGATTTGAAGTTCTAGAAGTTTTTTATTTAAATCGTGTCATACACAGAGATATGTACCTTCTGAGAAGCAACTAGTTATGTTATAAAATAATAAATTAAATAATAATAATAAATAATAAAATCGCTAACTATTTTTTTTTACCTTTTATATATTTTACCAAAGTAACACATTCAAACAGTACTGAAGCTGGACTAATAATTAAGGACGATTTATTAAACTGCTCGGGAATCGTTTTGTATGACACTCACATTTAAAAAATCACAATAATATGTAGCGCGAGAAATTTAAAAAGCAATTCAATACATTTTTAACTAAAATTAATAGTTAATAGCATATCTACGGCTTTTAATTACTGCTTTACACAGGCGAGGCATTGACTCTATTAATTTTTGACATTTCGCAAGAGAAATAGAGTTCCATTCTTCTAAAAAAACGTCGTACAGCTCTCTTAAATTCCCACACTGTGTATTTGATACCTTTTTCTTTACTTCGAACCACAGATTCTCTATTGGGTTTAGATCTGGGCTGTTAGCTGGCCAGTTTAAGACAGAAACTGATTGCGCTGTAAGAAATTCCTTTACGGAGCGTGCAGTGTGCTTTGGATCATTGTCATGCTGGAATGTCCAAATAACCGGCAGAACGTCTTCAACATAAGGTAACATTGTTTCTTGCAGTATATTTTTGTATTGGAACTGATCCATGTTACCTTTATCAACTTTACAGGTCCAACACCATGTCCAGAAAAGCTCCCCCAAATTTTCACATTTCCACCACCGTGCTTTAATGTAACTTTCGGGTACTTAGGGTCGAATGCTGTATTCGGGGGACGTCGTACATATCGTTTTCCACCAGAACATACTCTGTTTATTTTCGTCTTGTCAGAAAAAAGTACATTTTTCCACTGTCGCACAGTCCAGTTTTCATACTTTCTCGCAAATGCAAGCCGGGCTTGCCTATGGCAAAATTTCAACATGGGTACCTTTCTTGCTATCCTACCGTGCAATTTTTCTTCTACCAAACGTCTTCGAATAGTGCGTGCTGAGATTGCTGAAGGGTTGTTTTCACCAAAATATTCTTTTCTCAGCTCATTGGACCCTTTAAAAGGATTTTGTTTTGCCATACGAACGATGTTTCGGTCATCTCGAGGAGTTTTTTTTCTCTGTTTAGGTACACGTGGAACATTCGAAGTAGTTTGATACGTAGCAAAATGCTTTACAGCGTGGAAAACCATCGTTTTTGAACATTGCAGATGGTCGGCTATCTTTTCATGAGACCAATTCTTCCGGCGAAGTTTTATTATTACTTCCCTTGTAGATTTATCACAACTTTTATTTTTTCCCATTGTTTTTTCATAAGAAGCAATCACTTTTAATCTTTTACAGCACTAAATGGCGCCAAAATTATACAAACTGTAATAAATCGACTGAGTTTCTTTATTTAAATTTGAATAAAGGTATAAACTATTTAGCGTTCTTAATTACGTGACCAGCCAGTAAATAGGAATACTATGTTTAGAAGTAGTGTAAAAAGTTTGTCTATTCATTTTTAGTTAATCATATCAATGAATATCTGTATCAATGAATACAGCGGTATTATGGAAAAGTTTTACGATATCGAGAGAAATAAAAAAATTGCATGCAATTAGTTTTGCGTCTTAGTTTGAAAAAAATCTTCACTTTAAATCAGCGTTCTTAATTATATGGCCACCATTGTATTTGCATTAGAACAATGGGCGGCCTTATCGCTTATAGCGATCTCTTCCAGGGAACCCAGTGTCTAAGGAGATTTTAAAGGAAATTTAAATGTACGATTTTGGTGGTGACCTAAACTTAAATAAAAGTAATATAATCACAATCAAATACTATTAAAAATAAAATGTAAATAAACTACTATATACTTATATACAGATATACATATGTAATTAGATATGCGATGATGTTATAAATTAGATATATCTACTTACGAACAATAGATAAATTCATTTAATGCAACATTTTTTATTTAATAGACCAATAATGGTCAGTGATCATATGTTTAAATGTAGTCATTGATTTAACTTCCCTGATTGGTAAGGGGGGAAGGTTCCACAGTTGAACAGCCTGTACAGCAAAAGAATTTTCTACGAAGGAAGAAGTGTGTGCAGGTATTGTTAACAAAAGATTTTCAATTGAGCACAAATTATAGGAATGAGATTGATAGAGAAAACTAAAGAGTTTAAATATGGGGAAGTAAAGGGATTGTAAAGGATATTGTACAAAAGTGAGTATATGAACTTTCCGGCGCAAGCTAATAGGTAACCATTTAAGCGTATCACGAAATTCGGAGACATGGTCATATTTAAGCAAACCAAATATGACCCGGATACAAACATTTTGAAGGCGTTCTAGTTTATCTAGTTGTTCCTGGGTTATATCTAGATAGCAGGCATCTGCATAATCAAGTAAGGGGAGAAGCAAGGATGTGCAAGCATAACCTTAGTAACAGTAGGTAGGAAATTCTTCAACCTCCTGAGCGAAGCGGATGAAACAAACAAACAACGCGCAAATATCAAGTTGTGAAAATTATTACGAGTACTAACAATAATTTTAAGCAACGGAAGTCATTTGCTTGAGTGCTTTACCATGATTGTTAACGATAAGTATCTTAAGTTCACATTTCTAATACCATTAGTTATGTAGGAATTTATATACGGCGAAGATACTTAAAGTAGTAACACCCGTGGCGGGAATAGGATTAAAACATTCCCACTCGCGAAACATAGAGCGTACGGGTATCGTAGTCCAAAATTAAGTTACGAATTGTTAATGATAACGTTATTTCAAACGCGTTGCTAGTATCGTTCGAATTAATCTGTGCATTGCGTTCTAATGATTGCTTTATGAAACTTCATCATCCGTGAAACACAAGTGCATTCGTGAGTTATGGGGTTGTCATATTTTGACCCCAAGCTTATCAATTAATGTATTCCGCACAAAGTACCGATGATTATACTCCGTCGTCTCACTCTGCTGCTTTGTTGTCATGAAAATAAGGATTACCGCGAAAATACCCATTTATCTCTGTGTATTTTATAAGAATTTTAATATTTTAAGCTTGTTTGTCTTCGGGCGACGTTGTTTCATGGACCGAAACATTTTTAATATCCCCTTTGAGACAGTTATATCTAATGGTTGCTTTTACTTATAATTTTAAGCCATGTTAAAACATGCTTACAAATTAAAATTTCCCTCTGTGGTTTTGATGTTAATTAAACATTAAGAAAAAAGTATATACGTAACCAGATTTCTGGGAACCATATTCATCGACTTCGATGACCCAGCTTTTAGGCTCAGTATTCTATTTATAGACTTAAGGGATTATAACTAGAGTATCACATGACTAAAGTGCATTAATTAATTTTAAGTTTTCTTCATTGTTCTTGTTTATAATTTATGTATATTTTGATGCAAATAAATTAAGAATTTCAATATATAATTGACTAACAGTTCCGGCAGATGTTTTCCTGCCCTGAAAAAATAAAAAACCAAAATCCAATTCCAGTGACACCTACTGGGTCTGATTGTGAATCTAAACCACAACATTTTTTTACACCTTGGATTACATTATTGAACTTTTAGTAGGGATCCCTATTTTTTTCTAGTAATAAATATAGCCTATATTAATCTGGGATAATGTAGCAATGTAACGGTGAAACAATTTTCGAAATCGGTCCCGTAGTTTTTGAGTTTATTCGTTACAAACATACAGAAATACAAATTTAAAAAAAATAAATAATAAAATCTTCCTCTTTATAATATAAATATAGATTGAAGTTTAAGAAAATATCAAAAATTAAGTGAAAATTGCTATTGAGGTATACGATGATTCATCATAAATCATTATTTTCAGAATTTTCGTTTTAGAGATGTTTTGAAAGTTTGTCTGCATTAAGGTTCAAAATGGCCTAAAGAATATAGAAGACAATTTTAGGGATTAAAACAGTAATTATAACATATTTCGACAATTTTAGACATATATATTCTTTAACCCTACTTATTAAGCTTATTATTGTTATAATTATAATTACTCCTTGGTATTTTGTCTGTTATCTATGGAGGCTTATCAACAGTTCATCTTTACACACTTTTGTAACTAGTTTTCATGACTATAGCTGTTAGCCCTTCAAATAAAATCAAATCAAATCAAAATAAATTATGTGTAATATATCTTTCGATATCTCGCAGGATTCAGAAAATATGAATATAAAGTCAAAGTCCCGGATAAATGAAGTGCTGGGCAAATACTTGTCTAGCATATAATCAAATAGTCGGTAGTTGTAAATTAACATCCTTTTCACATGTCTGGGTGGATACACGTGACACGGATAACACGTTAGCTCAAGCCATTAGCCCGAGCACGCTTTGAGTTGGGTCGGCGTGGCTTGTGCTCAAAGGTTTCCCAGATTCGTCTTTTCATCTTACCTCGCACGTCATCGCACAGCCTGGTTACTCACCGCGGATACTCTGATGTGATAATAAATAATCCACTGCTAAAGAGGCTCCTGTCGTCACAAAGTTTTGCTTGAGATAAGTAACCACCGCGGAGGTCGGTGGTGACGAGTTTTACCGCAGTTTATATTGGGTTTGAAATTTATCCGCTAATAAAGTTTGCTGTGTTATTATGGAAGTTATATGTATATTAATTACAGTGTTTACTTTACAATATACATACATTCTTCGTTTTCAGTAAAAATCTTACATCTATCTGTAGGACATAATAGAATACCATTATTGTATATTAATAGTACATTACATTTCAGAATTCCGTAACCATTTTCGCAAAAACAGAACACTTATAAAATCTACATGTTCGTCATTTATCTGAGAAGAATATATGACAGGATACTATATTCTGTATGTCGCGGGGTAGTGAAAAACGACACACAGAAAATAACATTACAATTTATCAATATTTTTTTTCAACATTATTGAGTTAATCAGTATTTAAAGTTATGTATATCGCCCGGGAGTCAAGTTCGATTACGGATTTTCAAAGTTAATTTGGTGTTATTAAAACTTTGATCGTCTGAAATTTCTATAAAGTTGAAAAACAAGCCTAATTTATAACTTTTGAAGGTGAGGCTTGCGAGTTATTGTAAGTCAAATGAGTTGAACGAATTCGAATTAATTCTATCTAAGTGGTATATTGGGTAAAAGTCTGAAAGAGGGGATCGATAGACTACGAGGCTAGTACCGAAATTAGCAATTTATTTTCGATTCGCCGAAAGTTTCTTTAGTGTTGAGGGTGGAGGCCGTCTCTGAAATTCTTAACTTGCCCGAGACTTAAATGGATTCTTTTGAAGTAAGTTAAAGTTCAGAAATCATTAATAAATTATTGTTGGTTTTTAATTAGTTTCCAACTAACGTCAAAAAAAGAGGGAGGTTCTCAATTTATTCATTCATGGAATATTTATCTTTATATTTTTTGATGTGTGTTCGCGTGTACTTTTTTTGTTTATGATTCGTTTTTTAATTATTCTCTGCGTTAGGCTCAGTATATCTCCAAGGTAGTATTTTAATTTTATATGTGTCAGACCTGAGACTTTGAAGTTAACTTTTGAATGACAAACGTTACAAATGTGCTGATTAAGTAATTATGGATATAATGTCAATACGATATCTTTTACGACCAAAAAAGAGATGGATGGATTATGTGAAGGCTGATATGATTATTTGTGGTGTGACAGAGGATGTATGTCAGAATAGAGGAGTTAGAGAAATTGACAGATAGATGTAACACTTTATTGTTCACCAAAACACGGTTTACAAAAATTCACAACAACGCAGTAGTTACATACTTGGTAAAAAAAAGGCGGCCTTATCGCTAAAAACCATCTTTTCCAGGCAACCTGACTCAGTCAAACGAAATTCTTAACTTGTCTAATTATTACAAATTAATGAAAGAAGGAAATTAAATGGAAAACAATAACGACACATGGACAGCAGATTACAATTTAAGATAGAGTAAACTAGCACATACATTGTTGCGTAATGTTAACATAAAGTTACCTGAGTGAATTTTTAAATTTGGCAAAGTTTTTAGCCTTTCTGACGTCTATGGGCAAAGAGTTCCAAAGGAAGACAGCCTGCGTGGCGAAGGAGTTGGAATAAAATGTTGAAGAGTGTACAGGTGCCATTATCAAGAGATTATTAGTGGAGCGCAAATTAAGGGTATGTGAAGTATAAAGGAAGTTGTAACATTTCTTAAGGTAAGGTGGGGTATAAGATATGAATAAAATGCGATATAGTATTGGAGAAGACGAGAAATCTGGTGAAGTGCGAATCATTTAAGTTTTTTGCGGTATTCAGAAACGTGATCATATTTTTTTAAACCAAATATAAATCTTATACAAATATTTTGAAGACGCTCAAGTTTAATAAGTTGATCTTGAGTGATATTAAGATAGCAAGCATGAGTATAGCAAAATTGATTGAGCAAGTGAAATTATATTAGCATTCGGAAGGAAATTTTTCAGTATCCTAAGCGATGCATAAAAGATCTTATAAGTTAATCAGTGATGTTGCGTCACTAGCATAATTCTTTATCCATGTGTACCCCAAGATTTATATCTCATTTCTCTTGTCTGATCCCTTTATCTCATCCCCCCTACCATTCTCAAGGTTGGCAATGCGTTAGTTTCGCCCTTGGTGTTGCAAACATCTATAGGTGATGGTAACTACTTCCCAGCTTCGCGATAAAAAAAGTAAATACGTCAGAGATAATTCTTTCATTAAAAAAATAATAATAATTCGGGTTCTAAATATTTTCTAAGGGTTTCCAGCTGTCGTCTTCAAGTATTTATCATTTTCTCATTCGTAAAGTATCTATTAAATAGATCTTATCTATGAATAAAATTTGTAAAGTTTTAAAAACGACCAAATTTTACTTTCAACCGATTTCAAAATTGTAAAAAAAATAACAAACACTGTTTGTCCTTAGACCATTTTCGAACAGGATATTTGCAATGAATTACACTATTTAATGTTCTTTAATATCTTAGACAGCTGAAGCCACATCTACAGTTAGTTATTATAGTAGAAAATGTTTTGTATTAATCATCTAAAGGCGCAATTTAACTAAAATTTTATCCAAAATTTTATCTTGTAAAAAACAAGGTACAGATAAAATTCCAACTGTGGTTCATTTTTTATAACTTTAAAGTTATTTTTCTCTTTTTTTAAATCGCATGTGTATAAAAACTTATTTATTTTAATGCCTCTGCTACATCTGGGATAATGTTAATGTTAGTGACAATTTTACGCAGATATAGCGATGCTCATTGCGTTATTTGTGATGTGACTTTCTTATTAATTGTTAATGACGTTAAATATTGCTAGATAACCTATATACACCAATGTAACTAATCATAAACTGCGTTATTTTTAACGCTATAAATAAGACTCATTTGACCACAGTCACAAACACTAACATTATCTCAGATGGAGCAGAGACATAATAAATATATAACAGGCGATTTAAGATGGTATATGTATTAAATCAATTTCTCAAATTCTTAGTTAAATTAGACCCTACTAATTAAAAAACTGAAAGCTTTAAAACAAAATAATAGTTTCAAATAGATTTTGTATAAAAAAATATACCTAGGTCCAAATGTCGCATACGATAAAATGGCGGTAAAGGCCCGATGTTTCATTTTTGTATATTTTGGTCTCAGTAGACGTTTTGGAAAAGCTAAACACTTATAAAATCGTCATAACCGCCCGTCCGTGTAGTTTTCCTGCGTTAAATGAAATTGTTTTCTTTCAGAAAGTACTTCAATTTTATCCTTGTAATTCAAGGTTAGTACGAAATAAAACAAAGTTTAGCCCGTCTAGTCCCCGAAACAGTTTCACTCGTAATCATATAACGAGTGGCCGAAACCAGCTGGGCACAAGGGCCAAACGTAACGGGAAACTTTTGGAAACCGGCACAAAGTAAAAGATACGAGTATTGCCACAATAAAGGATCTTATTTTAATTAAAACAACGTTTAGATTCTCCAAAAAATCACATTACTTTTTAACTTTTTTTTATTACAAAATACGTGATAAGTCTTAAAAGTTTAAAACAGAATATAATATTATATTATTTAATGCATAAACCGTCACATATATAGGTACATAGAATTAAAGAAAGAAAAGATGTTGTATATAATGTTGCCTAGCTGTTATAATATTATTATTGTCTTGTTATTAAATTATTGTATGTTATTTATTCCAAACATAAAAGATACACATTATTTACAATATTATAAAATTCTAAACATGCCGCCGTCTCTGTACTTTGAATCTATTAAAAAAACAATTGGAATAGACAATTTTATAACGGAATAGACGGATATAAAATGGCGATACGCATGGGAGACAAGACGGTGGTCTAACGTCTAATGGAGGGACAAAAATCCCTCCTAAACCATCCATCATCACTAACACCAAATGAAAATTTTTGAACAACAATTCCCAGTCAACACTTTGTCAGAACAATTAAACAATAAATTATAACACCACACAAAGTAACAAATACACAACTAACAACAAAACTTATACACATACTCACACCAATGCGCACTACCACCGCATTGCATTACACGCACACTTCACAAACAAACCAAAACAAACAAAGAGCCTAAAAATTAATAACCGAGACACAGAAAGGAAAAAACAACACACATGGCACTAGTTAAGATAACATATATAGGTATAGACATAAGGCACACACTACACATGCACTTCCTCACAAAACCAGCATGTAACAGATACACTCTAAATTAGTATAAGTTTAGTATTCAAATAAAAATAAATTAGGGCCTGTTTCACAAAGCCCAAATAAAGTTCCCAATAACCTACTTGCAACTTATTTATCGAATAAAGACAACATTTGCGTTTCACAATTAACAAATAGCACTAACTGGCAAATAAAGTACCCTGTAAACTATATGTTAGATCAAGTGGCCAATGGCAACTTTATCTGCCATATAAATTAGTCGACAGCCATAACATCTGGTTGACAGCTGTGATTCGAATAATTACTGTTGAAAGTTTTGTTTTTTTATGAATGTATATTTGTAAAATGGAAGTATTTGATGCCATTGAAGATAAATTAGATGATTTTATTTATCGTTTATTGGACCGCGAAGGAATCCTGTATTTCGACAACGCATTAATCATATGCAAGCATTGAATATACGGATTATAGGATACGATTTTCACTCAATAAAGATGCTGTAGATTATATATATTTATTAATTCTAAGTGAATATTATGTTACGAAACAGTCTCAAATTACGCTGATACTGCAAACATTAGTTTATGTTGCAACTTTCCCGTTTGTTAATTTGTTGACGTTCCGTTCACACTAATACAAAAAATAATGTATATTCTGTTTTGATCAATAAAAAATTAAGGGATGACACGTTTCAAGCTGTATTTATATAGAATGTATAAAAAATTGTATAAAATGTACACTAAAATGATTAAAACATATTTTCACGTGTATTTACAACACAGAATATATTTCCTAATACATGTATTTCGTAAAACGGAACTATAAAATGCGACGTTCCCAAACCTACTAGCTAGTAAGTGGCAAATAGCTATGTGCCAAATAAATTTATAGGTAAGATGATGGTGAAACGCAATCAGAACTAACCAGAACTTTTATGTGCAACATAATTTATTTGTTAAATAGCTATTGGGTACTTTACTTGTACATTGTGAAACAGACCCTTAATATAATAAGTTATTCGTAAGGTACACCACAACACACATATGATTGAATAAATCTCACACACAAAAACAAAAATTACCAAGAAGCGTGTATAAATACTTAAAACTTTCTTCAAAATTAAGTTATATAAAAGGGTACGGAACTCGAGTCCGTAGAATTGTTAAAAATTAAATTAAAAAAACGGAATAGACGGAGAACACGATGATTTTTTTTAGATTTCTAGGCTGCTTGTTCGGAATTCACATACAAATACTCGGCCGGTTTCGATGCGGTTTTCGCTGATCAACAGCAAATTTCTAGATTTAAACTTTGCACTACTTTTTAGACTGGGAATTCTTCGGGAATGAAAAATAGCCAGATTAAAAAGAAATTGAATACTAATGTGATAATTTTACTGATCGATAGCAAATTTAATGTAATAAAATGTGTGATATTTATTATCCCGAGTATTCAGCGGGAATTTTCCTGGAGGCGGTTTGAAGCTGTTCGGATGCATAAAAATTAGCTTATTCCGACACAGTTTCCACGAAAACGATAGCTTACATTATTTTTTTAAACGCTGCGATACTTTGTGTTCTATGAATCCCGTGGGAATTTCAAGTCAAGTGTGGCCAAATTGTGGGCATATCCTAGTTAAAATATACTTACATAAATTTAGCGTTAGTCAGTTAGTCAATTTCAAAAATCAATGTACAATAAACTTTAGTTAGTAAAAAGTACCCACATCTCTTTTCAATGACGTGGGTTTGGTTAGCTGGAAGACGTGCAGTATTTAGGCAGTTTTTATGACTAAATATGCCTATTGTTATAATTAATGATAGTGAATGATTTGCCTTGAATATGCTACCTTGGAGATGCGTGGCGGATATACGATCTGTTCCTCTAAAATGAAAAGAACTGAATCCAGCAATGGATCGTAATAAATAGGATAGGTGCATTAACGAAAAATTACTAATGATTATCTGGTTTCCCATATAAATATATTTAGTCTTCGCCTTTATCAGATTTCGACTCTAAACTCCTAAGAACTAATGTCAATGTTCTATATCTGCATGTAACGTCTCATGTATGCCGTCTGGCTAAGATTTAAACCTATCTCATTTGAATAAAAAGTTACTTTAATACGTTACGTCTGATGTTTACATCGATGTCAAGCTTGGAGACGGTATATTTTTATCTTTTCTGATGCTATCTATAGTTTTTACACGTTCCTATTCGCACTTGTATATCTTCAAAGTCTAAAGACCTATAGGGAATATCGCTTTTCTTATACCCTCTTTCTCTATTATTTTGGCTCGGTACAATGTGTCTTATCCTTTCATATTCCTATATTCTGGCATACGTTCTCTGTCACACCACAAATTATCATGTCACCCTTCACACAATCATACATCTCTTTTTGGTCTACCTTTCCATTTATTTTCAACCCGTCAATCTTTCAGTTTAATAGTCTTTTTCACGTGACTGTAATCCCTCCTCATTACATGCCCATATCACCTTCTTCCTCTCAACTTTTCAGTCACTGGTGCAACTTTCAAAGATGTAGTATTTACGTTACGTAGTACGTGTATGTATTCATTTATCACCTTCTTGTAACATACAAATCCATCTGATTATTTTCATCACAGCTGAGTGGAGACGTTTCTTGTCTAGTGCTTTAGTGGCCTAACATTAGGCCCTATATGATATGACAGGGCGTATTACAGATTTATATAAGTATATAACTTTTTAGTTTGAGTGGCATTAGTTTGTCACTTGTTACACCAATTACGTGTCTTCACCTACCATGCTACATTTATTCTTTTCCTCACATCTTTCTCTATATCAACATTACTCTGCAGCAGTGAACCAAGGTATATGAATAAGGTCCTATAGGGAATAATAATATAGAAATACAAATTCCAAAAAAGGAGCTGAAAAAATCGGATTTTAAAACAATGTGAAGAGAAACCCACAGTTGCGTTGAAAAGGTTAATGCAGTAAAATCAACGCACAATCGCCCTCCAGGGGCGTCGGGCCGCCGGAATACAGGCCAAATCTATGGGAAGTTTATATGCATGATGTGCGGATATGTGCAGATACAGTTCTGATAAAAAGGCCTACAAACCGACTCTTTTTCATGAAGATTTTAATTAAATTTAAAAAATTGCCAGATAAATAAATGTATTCTTTTTTTGTGGTATAGGTATGAGTTTAACCTCTATGTCACCTTATATTAAATTAGGATATGCTCGCGACTTCGTCCACGTTCTGTCCAGTCGTTGACTTGAAATTCTCGCTGGGTTCCCGGGACACAAAATACCGCAGCATTTAAAACAAAATGTAAACCTACCGTTTTAGTGAAAACTGTGTCGGAATAAGCAAATTTTTATGTACCCGGATAACTAGAAACCGCTACCGGGAAAATTCCCGCGGGATTCCCGAGATAAAAAATATCACACATTTTATTACATAAAATTTTGCTATCGATTGGTGAAAAAATCACATTGGGATTCGATTTTTTTAATCGGGCCTTTTTAAATCATTCCCAGAGTGAAAAATAACGCAGATTTTAAGTCCAAGAATTTGCTGTCGATCAGCGAATATCACTTCAAAATCGGACCAGTAGTTTTTACGTAAATCCCGAATAAACAGACAAGAAATTTTAAAAAATCCATCGTGTTCTCCATCTATAATCTATTCCAGTTGTGTTTTTTAAATAGCTTCAATGTACAGACAGGCATGTTTGGAATTTTATAATATTATTATGGATGATGATGTAATCTACAATTTATTACTCTTACCTAGAATATAATACTTATTCACTCCTGACTTGAATGATTGTGTGATCGAGAAAAAAGAATCAGTCAAGTTGTTCTACTCAGCGGTGTGTAAAAGTAACCAAGATTTCGTTCACCTAGTGGTATGTCTACTATGCAACAGTGACGCAAATGGATTCTTCTGATATAATTAATAATATAGATCAGTTTGGAACTGAAAAATACTTTTATGAAGTAGTGATTTTTATCTTGTATTCATATACCGATATCACCATGAAAATATTTTTTGAACTTTCACGTAAGCAACCAGCAGACGGTCTACGTGGACTCCAAGTCTGTCTGAAACACGGGACATTCAGAATGGCGTATAAAACTAGCACTATAAGCTTAGCAGCTAGTGGTTCAAATGATGTGGATTGCTTGCCTGGAATCGTTGTTATGTTACAATTACCATGACGTGAGAGTGAAGAAAAACATCACGAGGAAACCTAAACACTAAACACAGATAATCGAAGTGTCATACTCGTCAATTTTCCTTCGACTAGTGTCGCAGGTGTACTGTTCATATCCTTAAGCATGCGAAGGCCCGAGTCCCATAATAGAACGATTATGGGTTGATGTTATTATATAAATCATAGTATTTACACAAAGGAAACAGGATAATTTTGAAACGGTATAACAGGGCAAAAAAAGGGCGCAATTCTAGCTTTGAGTCGTTCTTCTACTATCGCAAGTGCACAGGTGAAACCCTTAGCTAAGCTGATTTCCCTTTTGGGCGAGTTGGAACCGTAAAACCAAAATTTCTCGTTAGTACATTTAAGGCCAAATACAGATTCGAAGCCTGACACTTTCGACTTCTAATGTGCTTCATTTTGTTTCAATCAGCTATAGCTTTGTATCAATTAATCTATACATATAATAAAATTTTAGAGGTCGAATTTCTGTACAATGAAAAAAAATGGTAAAAACCGAGTCAGAGGGATGTAAAAAGTGAAATTGAACTAATTTAGAATTTTTTCAAATTTTTTGTTTCTCTGTTTGTCTGTCTGTTTGTACCGGCTAATCTCCGAAACGACTGGACCGATTTAAATGAAATTTTGTATGGTGGAAGCTTATATCCCTGGTCAACATATAGGATACTTTTGATCCCGAAAAATTAAAGAGTTCCTGTGGGATACTTTAAAATAAAAAAGATGGCACGATCTGTCGGTGTATTTATGACATTAATATTCTGAGTGCCACTATAATTTCTCAAATAGAGGCATATATAATTCACAAAAAAATTATGTCTCTAGCTAATTTTTATTATGATGATTAATATTATTATTTGCTTGTACTTGGAAATGGACTTGGATATAAATATCTTCTTCTCTTTTAAAATACATCGTTTATAAGAGTTTCGTAACTGACGTGGCATAAACAGAATCCTTATAAAATCGTTAAGTCCATCTATTCATCTGTAAGTTTGATTTTGTATATCACATTTATTTTTCTCAGAAATTACTGAATTTATATTGATGATATTTGGAAGGAAGGTTTATTTATGCCGCTATACAATAGGTTTGTATTATTAATAACGTTTTACTACATGTGGTAAGATACTTTCATCCAAAGAAGTAATAACTGTACCCTTTAGCTTCTGAACTCTGAAGTGGAAAATTGTCATAAAATTCAAGAGAGTAAGTACAATTTAAAAATATAATGGAAATTGGTTTGTATGTTACGATTTACGTAATAGATTTTGAGCATGTACTAATTTCGATTACTTGATTTTGCAAGGTTCTGTGTCGGTCACTTCTACGGAATCCTTAATTTTGTGGAATAGCCTCTATATAGAATATCTCAATAGACTAGCATAGAATAAAGCAGATGTAATATCTGCTTAATAATTAATTTATCCTATGCTAGAACTGCCTATGCAGCTTTATGGGCATAATTAGATACATCTTAACAAATGGAAATACATCGTCTCAGCCTACGCATTGCCGTATGGGAACCAGGCGTCGTAATATGTATGTATATATACTTATATTAAAAGTGCATGTACATACAAACATTTATAATTACCGGTTTATTCAGATCTTCTTATGTAACTACGATTCTGAATACGTTAGAAACTACTATTTTCTTTCTAAACAGATCAATTTCTTGGTATAATATCTTCATAGATAAGAAGGATTTGCATAATACAAATCCACGCAAAGATTCATGTCAATCTATCAAGGCATTATACTTCAGTATATTACACATAATTAAGTTTACCTTATCCAGTTGGTATACAATGTATATATGTATATAAATTATACACTGCAGCTTATGTGTCCTCGCCCTATTCACACACCAGTGAAATGGCAGCATAAATCCAAACCTTGCTAATGGTTTAATTTTACCTCGAATTTGTATTACAGATTTTAACCGCATTACTCATTTTATTTATGTTTATAACGTTAATCCAATTTAATTTATAAATGTTAATCCATTTTAAATACATATACCAAAGAAACTCATTTTGAATTTGTTTAATTACATATATAGATTGTTTGTTCTATTTCAAGGATCTAGATAGGGACCGATTTTTGTGAAAGTAACAGATATTTTAAGAGAGAGAGACAGAGATAGAAAGAAAGAATAAGATCCGTTGACTAGAGTTCATAGGTCATTTGAATAAATGTCCTTTTTATGATTGTAGTCAAATATTGTAATTTACAATTTTATGTAAGTTATAATTTGCAATTTGTTTTCAATAACTTGTATTTGTTCTCATAGCTTAAGTGAATTATGAAAATTCTTTTATAAGAAATAAAGTTCTTTAACCCGAAATAACAAAAACTATACATATCCGTTACCATAACGGAACTCTCCATAGAGCGTGGACTGTCACGCACATGGCCAATAAAAAAATACTATTATGTCATTAGATCAGACTCCAATAACGTAGAAATGTTTTTGTATTTCCGATATCTAAGTAGTATCAATTAGCAAGAAGGAAACAGAATAACGTAGAACAAAACACGCTCCTAACAAGGACCCGAACCCCAAATAATCGTAACGACCATATGCTATTGTTTATTTACTGACTAATTACAAGGAGTGGATGTGTAGGACTTTAGCTAACACGGATGGGAAAAGTTTAGTATACGGTGTGCATATATTCCATGCATTTGTATATGTATACATGTATGTATGTGTATATATGCATGTGACCATATATATTCGGTACGGTATAGTTATACGGTATGCGTATTCCACCGTATGTACAATGGGGAGTGTTCCAACGAACTGTTTGATGTGGTACCAACGCTACACATGTTTACCACCGTACCACTCGCTACCGGCGGGATGTTCACCCTATTCCGCGTACAATAACGAAGAAAAAAAACGATAAGATTTGATATCGATTTAAACTGAGAGAAGGGGAGAGAGCTAAGACTTAGAGGCATAGGTGATATCCATAGAAGCCGAACGGAGGCGTGTGTTGATTGGAGCCAATGCTGAGCTGCGCGAAGTCTGTACTGGAATAATTTCATTGAAGTTAAGCGAGAAAGAAATAGATAAATAGTAATATACTTTTCTTCGAACCTATTGTATGCCTTAATGAACGCTTGGCCTAAATATCACAAAAAAGTGCAATATAAAACTATATATTATAATATATTGTTCGGAAAGTAATGTCGTTTATCTATATGTCACTTGAATTTCTGAAATTTTGGCAAGATTCATATGTATTACGTAAATAAAGATTTATAGCGCAGCTATCCGTTGCTAACTAAGAAAGTTCATTAAAATTATCGCGTGCGTACCTATATTATATGCATAGTTAGATATGTAAATTATTTTTAACACTCGTAAAGAGCAAGCCCAATTCAAAATTTAATAATACGAATAATGTTAATAATAAGGCATGTAAATAATTGAAAAGCGTGTTATTGTATGAGCTCAAATTGGACTTATAAACTCATATTGCTCAATGATAGAAGCGTCTCACAACAACACTAGGCAGTACCACAAATAAGTTAAACTATAATTAAGGGGGAGTTGCTAACTCTGTTTAGATAAATTAGTGACCCTTTTCTAAAATGTCAGCAGGGCCCATTAAGCGGCGGCCTTGAAAAGGGTAATGTTGACCACCACCATCAGAAATGCTTTACTTACACGCTAAAAGTTGATTTAACACATCAAGTAGCTCCATATAAACTAATGAGTTTTCAGAGGAGGTTTTGTATCTATGTCAAATTTTAATTCAACGATTTTTCCTTTACTTGATAGAATAGAATAAAAAGAATAGAAAACACTTTATTGTTCACCAAAATAAACAATTATAGAATGAATAATTACAATAATTTAACGGCAAAACAAAAGGCGGCCTTATTCCTTAAAGTGATCTCTTTCAGGCAACTTGACTGAGAGGATACTTTTAACAACTTATGTCTAGGTATAATTAAATTATAAAGAAGTAAAATAAAAAAGAAAGAACAGTACACCGTGGTCAGTAAGCAGCTAAGTTAAAAAAAATAGAAAAATATATATTTTATTATAAACTAAGGTAATGTTTTTGACAGTTTTTTTTAAATATGTCAAATGATTTAGCTTTTCTGACATCTACCGGTAAATCTGAAATGATATGAGAAAACTGACAGTAATGTAAAGAATATAACATGTTGTATATACATTTCGTACGTCTAACAATCATACGTCATCTTTTGTATTACATTCTAGCAAAGTAACTGGTATAATTATGATTAAAAATCGTGAAATGAAATAAAAAGAGAGCATTGATATAACGTTTAGAAATATTCGATATTTGTTGATGATTATGTTAATAGGCTCAAATTTTTTTGTTTAAGCACTTTTTTATTTGTATATTTGAATAACAAAAAATATATTATGTGTAATCTGTATACGTAATTTTAACTATTTTGTAAGTGTTATCAATAATGTATCTATTATAACAATGGTATCATTATCTTTTTTTTATATTCTTCTTTGTGTCTTTTCTTATAACACTTTTCTTCTTAATATTTTTTATTTTATTTGTGAACATAAGTTTAATGTAATTTTTTACCTCCAACAACTGAAAAGTTATGTAAAGAAAATACAAACAATAAAATAAAATTGAAGTACAGTAGAGCCAATGTATTTACAAGTTTAGAATATCAACATTTTACAATAGTCATAAAAGATGTATTTTATTTAGGTAATGTGGAATTATAAACTAACATTTCTATTAGTCAGATACAGACTCAATATGAAATGATACAAAGTTATGACAACACTATTAGAAGTCATCTATGCAAACATGTTTGAATGGAAGGTTGCAAATATAGTGTTTATTTGGCATACATAGTACATTCCTAGGACTGTTTTGATAAGGTTGGCACGAGTCTTATAATACTATCGTCTGAACCATAAATAATGTTTCCATTTCCATCAATAGCAAACCCCCAAAGAGAATGATCTTGAAATTCAGTCAATTTTTCAACTGATTTTGTATTAGTCTTTATATAATATAAACTGGACGGAGTTGAAAAATATAGTTCGCCGTTTCTGTCAACATTAAAGGCATTTACAACTATATCTTCAATCAATAAAGTTGCTTTCCCAGTGGATTTTTGTACATAAAACAATCCAGTAGAATTACCGAAGTAAATAATGTTATCGTTGCTAACTCCAAGTACTCTCATTCTAGGATTATTATCGCCCGTCAATTTTTGTATTTTATCCAAAGATTTACAGTAAAATGCTTGTTCTTCTGGATCGAAAGTTGTAAAATAGAGCCCATCTTTGTAAAACACTTGCCAAATACTTTTTTCATTGGCATCATTGACATCTAGTTTTAGAGCTTTTTTTGTATTATAGTCGAACGTGTAAATACCATCTTTACCTCCTAAATAAACTTTATGTTTTTTATTATCTATAGTACTTGTGATTATATCCTTGCCGTCTTTGATTTCAGCGGCTTCAAGAGTATCAAGATTTAGATACGCTGACTTCGAAACAGTTTTAGTACCATCAACTTCTGCGTAATTGTAGAACAAATTGTTTTTATCGTAATCCATAGTTAGCTCTGAAGGATGCTCTATATTTGTTTTAAGTACTTGTTTGTTATAAATCACGTCAATATATGGAACATCAGAGTTTTGTTGCGCGAAAATGCCAGCTGCATGCGACATTATGTATATAGTAAACGATGCTTTTAACAGCATCTGAAAATATATAAAATAAGTTATTGCTATTTTACCTGTATAAATTACATTGATATGGTTAAATAGATTAATTTTGCAAGATAAAGAACGATAAGAGCTTCGGTCGGTAATAGAGATGGATATGCCCTGGTAGCTGTCGACTAGTCTTATGGTCGGTTAACCATTCTTTTGCCATACTATCGATTAAAATTTGACATAATTTCCATATATGTAATATCAAGTTTCTACGGTTGTTAAGGTAAGAGAATATATAGTAAGATATAGAAATCGGGCATTACAATATTAATAGACTACTGACGAGCAAATGTGCGATCTTCAAACTTAATTGAAACACTTGAGGTATTTAAAAAATCGGTTAAACAATAAATTATACTTCTTGATTAATTCACTGTGTTGTGGCTATATTTTATTTTATACAAGGACTGTCTTGGTTTTGGTGTGATTTTTTTAAAGTAGGTAATGTATTTTTATTTTATACAGTTGATAATTAAATAAAATTTACTCACTGTTAATGACTGACCGGTAACACAATTACAATACCACTAATAAATGATTCAGTTGTTTACACCTTATAAGAGGAATGTATGAAATTCTCAGTATGCTATCTGTCGTCATTGGCCTCTTGACTCATGGATGATTATCGGTAAAGAAAATACTATAATATGTGTATAATGTAGAGGATACATAAATCATTACCAATGTGAAAGTATATCTTTCATTGCATTATCAAGGCGTCGGAAATAAAATAAAATAATTTGCCTACTTCTTTTTTTCTAGCTGTGCTTGCCATATGGCAATGACCACTGTTATTCGGGTAGGCCTCAACGACTCTGAACCCCGCCACCGTAAGGTAGTTGCCCGCTGAGCTCAAGTCAATGCAAAGAAGTTCTGCTCGAGACCCTAACATTCTGTTCGCTTCAAATGGTCCCAAAAATGACGAAGACCACCGAGAGAGCTTGCCATATCGTTCGCGTGGAACTTTGACATTAGACACATATCTTTTTTTACTTTATCTTCTCAACGTTGCAAGATATCGAAATGAATACATGAAAATTTAAACTATTCCTAGTTTAATATATTATATAAGTTCGTTCAATCGTTTCGAAGCCTATTTGATACAAACTTTTAAATCGATCGACAGGCAAAGATTTGAAAAATGACTTTTTGTGATTAGGTATATAAATAAATAGCAGTTTATACTTGAACTTTGGCATTTATTTTAAAACTAGAGTTTAACCCGCGGCTGCGCCGCGGATAAATCTATGGTGCTTGTCTCTTGTTTAAAGAGCAGGCGTTAATACAGGTTACATTGTACTAAATGTTTATGTGAGTGCTATTTGCACCCGGAAGACTAATTACATTTTATATCGCAAACTATCCCATCTCCCGGCAAGGCCAAAAAGAACAAAAAGGTCAAAAAGGCCAAAAAGATCGAAAAAGGTAAAAAAGGACAAAATGGTCAAAAAGGCCAAAAAGGTCGAATAAAGTCAAAAAGGACAAAAAAGTCAAAAAGGGCAAAAATGCCAAAAAGGATAAAGATGACCCAAATGACCAAAATGACGAAAATGGCAAATCACATAAAGCCTATATTACTTTTTGGAATAACCTTTACATAGATCTATTCCAAAATCTATCCCATTATCCGGAATAAAAAGTATCCCTTGTCCACCCTCGGTATTAAAATTACATATATACCGATTTTTATCCAAATCGGTCTAGTACTTTTACCGTAAAAGCATAACAAACAAACAGACAAATATATTTTTATCCCGAAAACTATCCCATTTTACGGGATAAAAGTATCCTATGTTCATTCTCAGCATCGAAAATATATATACACTGAGTTTCAGCTAAATCGGTATCGTAGTTTTCCGTGAAAACGGAACAGACAGACAGACAGACAGACAGACAGACAGACGGACAGACGGACAGAAGGACGGACGGACGGACGGACGGAATGACGGACGGACGGACGGACGGACGGACGGACGGACGGACGGACGGACGGCCGGACGGACGGACGGGCGGACAGACGGACAGACAGACAAAGTTACTTTCGCATTTTTAATATTAATAGGGATAGGGATTACAGATTGGGATTTCAATTTCATCGATATAGGAGATATGGTATGCACATATCAGTTATCATTGGGCGATATTAGATATTAGTCTAATTAGCATTGTGGCGTTTAATTAGAGATGTGAATAGTTAATTCGTAAGTGGATTTATATGCAGATACCAATTATATGCAGATATCAAATTATGTATATATCTAATCATTGGATTGTAATACTTACGTAACTCCGAAATTGGGATTTTAACCTAATTATACTTCAACAAATAAAACAACCTTCTACATACATATTTTAAATGTTAGTAATATTTTTACCAGAGCATCAATCTACTTTTTTAAGTTATATAATAATTCAGGTTCTATAATATGATTGTGTTCGCAAAAATCCAAAATTAGTCAATGAATATTGCATGAGTTCAGAAGATAGGCATATGGGCCCACCTGATGGAAAACGGTTACCATCGCCTATGGACATTTGTAACACCGAAGGTGCTACCAATGTGCTGACGCTCTCTAAATGGAGACTGGAACCTGGCTACTAATGCCTAAACAAAACTCAAGCTTCTTATGGCGGCATAATCTAGACCAGGAGTGGTAGCCACCCAGACGGTCACCTTACCACCTGGCCGTGCGTTGTTTTATCGCCTCGTACGACAGGCCGCCCGGCCGCAAGAAATTCTATTCTTTCTCCGTTCCTGCACGGATAAAAAGAGTGAAGAAACGACTGAGTCATAGTGAAGGGTAGCCATGTTTAGATAGTAAGTTAATAATAAGAAAAAAAATAAAGAAACTTATAAAGGCTTTTAATTTTTGATTATAAGTATAATCTATTTTATTTTAAGCTTATTATTCTTTAAATCTGGCCATAAAATTAAAATTTAATTGAAACTACGCTTTAATGCTTTTCAAGAGCGGTATTTGATGTGATTTTTATTTCGACGTTTTGGCCACTTTCCAGTAGCCGTGATCACGGAAGACAAAGATGAGTGTCAATGAGTAATGTTAAAGTTTTCATTCAGCTTGGATATTATTTTGGTTATTGTTATTGTTATATATAATCTCATTGTTACGGCGTAAGTTCGAATCACATCCAGAGCGCAAGCAATGCGTAGGCTGTTGTCTGAACAATGTTAGAGATGAGTACCTTTAGTAATTAGACTGATTAAATAGCTGTTGTTCACAAAATATCCAGGGCTAAGTTATCTATCAACTCGCCAGCTAACTAATATTTAGTCCTTGAATAAGTCCCAAAAACCGACAGCTGATATGCTTACAGCAGCCGTGAGCTGTCATTTAGTCATTAGCCAAATAGTTATTAGCCTGTTTTTTAGCCAGCTATCGAACCACCATTAGCCGGGTGACTAAGAGGTTGAAATTCGGTTGGTTACGCATCGCTAGTGATAATAATTATCATGTACTAAGCGTGATAGAAAATACCTCGAGGAAACCAGCATAATCAAGATTACCAATATGTGAAGCCCGAGACTAGCAGTGGGATGTTTGCGGGTTGATACTTTTATTGTTTCAATAAACAGCAACATATCGCAGGTCAAGGCTCAACACCACCTATCTCAGTGTTCTTGTATTTTGTTGTCATGTAACTTACATTTTTTTCTTGAGATTTATATCAGAGCAATCTTATCCATATCAAATGAATTACGAATCTAACTTGTAAAAGGTCTTTCAGATTAGCATTATTAGTTTTTAAATTGGGCTGCAAAGCAACGTGTCGTGTGTAATTTACGCATCAAGCAGTTCTCTAGGTAGTATTTATATTTTCTTTTCACTTGTCCTCTTGCAAAAATGAAAATTTATTGTTTGTGTAACCGGAACGTCTCGGCTGACCGCTAATGAAATGTTATATAGCCCCGTTTCCACGCAAAACCAGAGGGGCTGAGCGAAGCGGTGATATATTTGTTGCGAAGCAAGAATTCTAACCGAGCCGTGGAAGTTGTTAAATATGGGGACAGATATTATATCTTGCTTTATGGATAAAATATTTCTCCTTTGGATTGCAGCTGTTATTATCAACGTTATAATCTGGAATATTATAATGTTTTAGTAGATGACACTTTTCTAGCGGTGAGGATAGCTGTTGCAGTTTTAGATTTCGAATTTATGTCCCACAGAAACTACCCTCCGGGAAAAATGTTGTAATAAATATAGTTTAAATCTATTTCTGTTACAGTAACAGCTATGTCTGTAACACTTTACTGTATTGCGAGTATATGAGATTTGCAACTTTGAAATGTTATAAAATTATCACAGTGGTACGACTTCTTTATCTTCTATATTTACATATAATAGTATAAAACAAACTAACGCACTCCACGTTTGTCTGTATATCCGCTAACTCCTAAACCATGCAAGGGATTTTAAATCGGTTTTCATCATAGTTAGATATTTTTTCACTGAAGGCTTATAAATAAAAAAATCTATTTTATTTTTTATTAAAGTAAAAAAAAAATATATTTTGCAACCGAGTCGCCGAAATGGGCTTAGATATAAAATTTATGCAATGTAACCTGTGTGAAAGAAAGCTTCCTGATTAAATAAACAACGGTTACCTGCCGGCATTTGACCTGCGGCCAAAGCACGGGGAAAACCCTAGTATTTGAATAAAGTTCATCGCAGTGATTTTGATTTGCGAATAACTTCTTTGAAATGTCACGTTTTTCACACAAGAAGGTAATGTATTTCTGAATTTAAAACCTAATAAAAGTAAAATAAGTCTATCATCTCGGAATGAATCCGATTTATTTGTTGTTTTGGTATGTAATTATACCATACTTTACTATACCAACGTGCTAACAGCTTAAAAACAGTTTTCTTTGTTCCCTTTTTGATACCACCATAATGTAACACACAAAAAACATTATTTAGCGCGCTTACATTTTAACCGAAGCTCCAGTATATGAATGAGGCTTTGAACTAAGTATGAAAAAGCTTTTTGCGTTACCTAAAGAGTCTGGAATAAGACTGTGGGGAACGATGAAAGAACTATTTTTCAAGATATTTGTTTTTCTCTAACATGATAATAATTACTATAATATATACCTAGCATATAGTTGTGTTTTTTACATGTTTTTAATTATTATTGAAGTAAAGTTTAGGAAAATTTTATATAAGTATATTACTAAAAACATGCTGACTGTGTTTTTGTAAAAATAATATTAAAATTATGAAAATTATGTACATCCTAACTAACACTATATATGTGAACGTGAGATTGTTTGTTTGTGATGTTTTCACACCTTAACTACGCAACAGATCGACACGAAATTTTGATAACACGTTGGCAGGGGTATAGAATATAGACTATCCACAATACCTTTAATCCAGAAAAAAGTACTGTTCCCGAGGTATAGACGAATATAGTGGAAAAGATATAGCTCCGACCGCGTTTTATTGGCGCCACAGTTGAAGTTTAGTAACAAATACAGTCGACTCTCGATAATTTGAAACTCAAGGGACCAGAGATAAATTTCAAATTGTCAAGAGTTCAAAATAACAAGCATTTATTTATGGAACTTATGGAAAACATTTGTTCTTTCTTGGATTCATTTTAATAGCACAAATCAAACATTAACATGACTAATTAACGTTTGAAAGAAGACCGAAATACGAACTTACTCATATCTCATTTATGTAAACAATTGGCAGGTCTGTACATGTATGTAAACAAACGACAGGTATGTGCATGATAAACGCTTCAAATTATAGAGAGTAGGAAAGCCCGGACTTAAAATGATCGCATGTTTGCGAGCAAGATAATATTCCTTCGACTTCAAATTACTAAAGGGACCAATTAACATTGATTTTATTCAGTTTATTGAGTATTTTTCAAGGGGCCGGAAAAAAATTCAATTTATCAAGAGATTCAAATTAACGAGTGTCAAATTATCGAGATATACTGTACATCGCTATGTATAAAGGCGTATACGGAATGATTCGTCGTTTCAGACCGATCGCAATGACGAAGCGATGGTGTATGTTCAAATCGTTAACGATTTACTTGATCGAAGACGATATCGTGATCGCAACAAAAACCAATACAATCATGAATAACGTGACGACAAATCGAAGGTGTATTGCTGGGGTCGTTCATTCTCATATAGTTGTATCAGTCTTTTGGGTAGAATCTTAATTCGTTTAAAATATTTACACGTGAATATTGATTTCGCTTTAATTACCATTTCCTAACTCACACTTTTCTAGGTTTCTTTTCTTCTGTAGCCGGATTAAACTTAACGCTGCATAGGTAATGTTCGTGATCCATTTTCAAAGAGGGCAAATATAGAAGTTCTGTGATGACGCACGTCCTTTTTCGCGTACGAATTATCGTAAATAAACGATCGCAACGATCAATCGTTTCGTGTGTTGAGTGGCAATTCGACGATCGCGATGTATCATCACGATTTTCTTCAGGTCCATCGTAACGAAGAATCGTTCCGTATATGGGAGCCTTAAAACCGAAATTCCGAGTTCCACTTTCAATTTCATTCAGCTCTTTTAAGTAGAAAAGCAAACAGGCAACTTTTGATTATTTGGCGGCTACTTTATCTCAAATAGGCCTATAAGTGACGAGGCGCTAAGAAGCTCTAATTCTTATAATACATAATATAAAAAAAATTGCTTTTAAACCCAGTAATATTTGGTTCAATTTGAAAGAAAACAATTACTACTATAGACCATTAGGCCCATTCTTCGCGTAAGCTCCAATTCAGTATCTCACTAGACTTGCACCTATTTTCAAGAGCAATAAGTGCTTTCTACCAAAGTTACCGACGCGGCATCGCCCGCATAAATTTAGAATTCTTATTCCGAAGAAACTAACCTATTTTCCCGGGATAAAAGTATTTACAAGTTTCTCACCCGTTATCAAAGTACAACATATATTGTGGTTAACATCCACGTTTCGTACTGCTACGAAAAATAAGCAATTACAAACATAGGTATTTACATAGTTACAATACTTTTTGATAAAATAATAGACGGCCTTATCGCTAGCGACCTTTTCCAATCGTCTAAATGAAAGAATATTCTTGGCCAATCTGGTGATGCAGATAATGAATTAATCCCTACAATTTTCAAATACCTATACTTCAACAAACTAATAGGTTATTGGATTAAATAAAAAGTCTCATCAATAACTATTAAATGTTGATGGACAGCACTAACGCTGCCATTTTCTTTTTTGCCGTCTGCCATTGTAAAATGCATTTTGTGTGTAATATTAAAGTACATAAACCAGTAGTTAATCATCTTTTACTTATATAATTGTTTCAAATAATATCATAATATATATACATAAATGGATACTTATATTGCAGACAATTTTAACTAAACCTTATTGATTAAAATTAATAATAAATTAGTCATATTGTAATTAGAACCTTTTAAGACTGTTTGTTGAATACTGAACCTAGATCAACATATTATATGAATCCAGAAGTTTAGAAGACTATGTTCCCTCGCTGGATCGCCATACTTATTCGTACTTTAAAGTAGGCAATATTCTGAATTAGATATGTACCTATAGTACAATATTACACAATACGCAAGTTTTTCTTTCGTTGAATGGATTAAACTAGCATCAGATAATTAAACTCCTTTTCGCACCAGAGTTGGACTTCCAGCAGAGAGGACAGCCTCGGGTTAATCACTTTTCAACTCTATTCGAGTAATCGCAGCTTACACTGACTTGTTCGAGTCGATATCGAGTGATATGGGCAAACTAATCTTTATGAGGTTCTCTCTTCTGAAGATTTTGATGATGATTTGTGAAGTTGCTGAAGTTCAATTGAACTTACAAAGATGTTGAAGTAGAAACTAAGAAAATTCTTTTATGTGTATTTTACAAGCTTGTGTTGTATTCGTACTGTATGCCAGTCTATCATTAACGGTCTTATTCATATTGAGTTAGAGTAAGTTTGTAGGCTTCTTTAAGATTACTCTAACTCAATATGAATAAAACTATAAGATGCCAGCAGTTAATGTCCATTCTGTCCGTACAACGTCGCGTCAGCATACCATTATTTACTACTACCCTGGCAGTTGTTTTTAGACTGATCGTCCCTTCCTTCGAGGTTACCTTATATAGGAAATAAGATTTGCTTCTACCGCCTCATATACTCCAATCTATACATATAATAAAACTGTAGAGGTCGAATTTCTGTACAATGAAAAAAAATGGTAAAAACCGAGTCAGGGGGATGTAAGAAGTGAAATAGAACTAATTTAGATATTTTTTTTTTTTTTCTCTGTTTGTCTGTCTGTTTGTACCGGCTAATCTCCGAAACGACAGGACCGATTAAAATGAAATTCTGCATGGTGGTAGCTTATATCCCTGGTCAATATATAGAATACTTTTGATCCCGAAAAATTAAAGAGTTCCCGTGGGATAGTTAAAAAAAATTTCCATGTGGAGGAAGTCGCGGACAGAAGCTGGTATTATATATAATTGAAATGAAATAATCATAGTAGTAATCATGCATTCTTATTTACCTATTACCAAGTGAACAGAGAGTACTCCATTTGCATGGCCTCGTTAGTTCCAATGTAAAATATCGAAATACTACGTACCAAGTATTTCGATAAAAAAATTTTGCTTCAAGCAAATAAACACTAGGTGAAAGCTGAATGTTGATTAAGTTCTCCATTTCAGCCTCAACTAAAGTTTTGGTTTTCAACTGTAGCTAAGAACTTTCTCTGAATATATGGAAAATAGAAAATTTGGTTGAAAAACAACCCTTTCCCTTGATTTACCATTTGACATTCCTTCACAGAAATTGATCTACACAAGCTACACTATGATTTGGTATAATAATACAGGTGTGTTTATTTTTCCAAAATCAGTCGATTCGATTCCTGACAACGGTAAATAATTTTTCAAAAGTCAAGTGATACCACTTTAGTTTTTGTAAAAATTGGTCTGGAGACTCCTTTGAGTAATTTTCGCTATTTAGTATAGTTTAGGATTTGGCCCCGAAGGCCTACTTCAAAAATTCATTCTGTATAATCTAGAAAAGAGGGGAATATATTAAATGGCTGTATGAATTCATAATTCCGTAAAATTTTCAAGGAAATCGTTAAAATAAATTTAAAAGTAACAAGCCAACCTTTAAATTAGCACAGAATTAAGTAAAATCGACTGGAGGCAAATTTAATTTAGGAAGACTTACAACGTTAGGGGCCTCCCCTTTTTATTAACAAAAGGAAATACACACTTGAACGACTCATTTCGATGTAATCATAAGAAGTATACACGTACCTGGCCGTATTTATGCTTCAAATTTTCCTTATTGTTTGTTTCTCGATTAAGAAGGATTTTCCTTGTCTTTTGAGACATAGAAATATAAATTATATTTGCTTCTAAATAGCATTTCATGTCAATGTTATTAATATATTTATGGTTTTGACAACTCTTCAATTGAATTAATTATTTTTCGTTAATACATGTAATATTATAAAACTGCCGAGTTGAATTGAAGATATTTTGAAGTTAATAATTAATTGGACGCTGGGACTATAATTTATGGTCAATGTAAACTTTTTTGTAAAATTTCTAGTAGGTACAGATTTGAAGGTGGGTTTACTTGTATGTTTGTTTGCTCCTTAACAAGCTTAAGAAGGGACCGAGTATCGTGAAATTTGGTACGTACAATTGTACATGCTTTGAATTATAAGAATAATCATAGGATAATGTTATCCTAACATACGGAGTATGTTACGATAACTCGTAACATACGGATCAGAAGTTTAGGAATAGAAGTCACGTTAATGCACGAGGAACTTTCCATTTTATCTATACAGCTAAATAAAATTGAAGTGTCTGTTTGTAATGTCAAAATAACAGCTTTTTACTAAATGCATATGAAAGTATATACGGTATTATATCAAAATGCCAGTTATTAATTTTTTTGTGTCGCTCTGGATCTCCGGCTAACCTCTGAAAGGGCTGGATCAATTTTGACGGGACTTTCACTGGCAGATAGCTGATGTTATAAGAAGAAGTTAGGCTACTTTTTTGAGGGTTCCGCAAAAAACGTTCCACGCGGACGAAGTCGCGGGTACAGTTAGTTTACAAATAAATATCCAATTTGTTAATAACTCTTTTTGACGTTCCTCACACTTTGTAGTAGTCATATTTGCAAAACTCTAAGTAAAAAGGCACTGGAATTTATTAATTCATGTAGGTAAACTATAACACAGTAAACATCAATTGATATGGTTAAACAGTCTGCGAATAGAGGCAACATTCAATAAAATAAACAAACGGATTGTTTACGGGCCGCATCTATTTTATTATTTATAATAGTATCGTTTCACGTCAAACCTCATCCATTTTAATAAGTGTTACGTTGTCATATATAAAGCATACTTTTTAACTCAACATTAGGACACGTTCTGTTGCTACCTCAGATTAATAACTACACCATCTTGTTCAAAGGACGTCATGCTTATGCCCGGGTTACACGAGGCTAGTTTTTCAAGTTAGGCTAGCAAGCTAGTGCTAGTAAACTAGCAAGCTAGTAACTATGGCTTCATATATAAAGAACTAACTCCATTTCTAGGCTAGTAAGCTAGCGTCTCAAGCTAAGATAGTTTAATAGGATGGGGTTTTATTTTTTGAGCTAGTAGCGTCCCCCACCACTGATTTTAATAACCTGGTTTGTGTATTAGCTTTGTGTAGTCGATGAAGCTAGCATCTGATCCGATTAGCTCACTAGCCAATGACTACGCGTTTTGTTTTACGGACTACGTCATTTCAAAGTCGATTTAATTTAAAGATGCCCAAACTAAATTTCGATATCTGTGGGATGTCTCCATCCCGTGTTATAAAAACAAGACAATATGTGATTTGGCACTAAAAAAATTGTGTGTGTGTGTGTGTGTGTGTGTGTGCAGTTCACACGCAGTAGAAGTGAAACTTCAGAAAATATACTCACAGATAATTCTTATCTAACTTTTATTAATATAAATATAATTTAGCCTAAATCCGTCAACACATTATAATTCAAAATAAACTTCTTAAGTATCACTTTCAATTTTTCACTGTTTTATTCCAAAAAATATTATTTACAGTTTTATTTTGGTCCAAATTGGACTTATGTTTAATCATCGGTCTTATTGGCTCTCTGATATGTGCTGCACAATGTAAAACTCGTATCTCATTCTCTCGCAGGCTTAGTCCTATAGATTTATGTGTTTATCTCTTTTTAGTGTCATTTAGGTTTTGTCGAGTTTCAAATCACAATGATTCTAAAGAAGTTTCACTTCAAAATATATCTGGCCAATTAATGACAGTGGGCATACAAATGAGTAACCAAGATAAAAAAAAAAAAATAAACTTAAGAGCTTTTAATTGTCAAGATTTGGCAAAAATTAAGAAATCAGCCAGGTCTGGAGCAGGTTCTCAAGAGGAGTATAAATATTTTTTTTTACGAATCCTGTTTATTTTATTTCACAAACGTGTTGTTACTTTAAGTCACTGCAGTGGTACTGGCATCAAATTTCCTGGCATCGTGTACACAGCACTGCTCATTTCTAGGTCAGGACAGCAAGCCAAGATAGTATATCGAGGTTCTAGCTTGCTATCCTAGCTTGGAAAAACTAGCCTCGTGTATTGCGGGCATTAAGGCTAAACTGAAGATCCGGAGAAGAGAAAAAGATAGGCTAGACTTAGATATCTAAAGTCATTCGGATAAAAGTAGGCTAACAGGTAAATGGCTCACCTAATAAAAACTGGTCACCACCGTGTATAGATTCGACACACCAGTGTCGTTGGTAACTTGTATGCTGTTCATACTCTGTCTCTCTCTCCGTTCAACTCGCGTGTTAACGCAAATATTTAACCAACATATCTACACTTAGCTTCGATGGCATTATCTGGGCTGTGTATGACGGGCCTTCGCCGCTCATCGTACACGTCTCAGGTTTCTATTGGACGTTGCTGTCTGGTTGCGAAACACAATCGTTATCTTCACTTCTGTTAGACTAAATTAATATAATATATATATAAAATATGAGATATCACATTGCCTGTCCTTGGAGCCTTGACTATTATAGTTAAATGAAGAGTAGGTAGTAAAGTAATGAAAACTTTTTTTTGTTTGGGTCACATATCCTCTACGGTTCACCATTCAAATCCGGTAAATAAAATGCCCATATATGATGCCGAAACTGTCTATTGAACTGTCTCAACCTTGATCTAAACACAAAGGGTATTTATTTACTTGTGGCCTTTTTGTAAATACCGATATAAAATCACGTTGAAAAAGAACTGCACATTATTCACATGTATCAGTAGTTAACACGAATTGGATTTGGCTTTAATTCATAGTTCGTTTCTGTCAAAATAATATAACAAATTTGTCCTTCACAAAATAAAAACAATATTTTCTAAAAATTGAACGATATTATAATAATAATAATGATCATAGATAATATTAAATTTATAATGACATTAATACAAACAAACGTAGTTGCGTTGCTTTTAAAACGATAATATATTATATAGGTACAGTTATACTGTTATACGAGTATACCTATATAATTATATAGTTTATTGCATATCATCAAGATACTATATTATAAATTAACTATAGAAATCTAAAAGCAGTCCGAGGTTTTATTTCTTGTAGACAATAATCTTAGGTTTGATTGGAAATGTTTTTATTATATTAGCAGACTTGGAAATGAAAGAATGCGTTTATGGTGAATTTGTATGGGAGATACGCCTCGTGGCTTGAAGCTGTTTTCTATTCAATCTCATAAATAATTCAAAGGCATCACAATGCAATGGTTGGATATCGGTGCAGGTTCATATTTCACGAGACAGCACCGTGCGCCGTAATTAATGTTCAAGCGAACAAACGGCTCGGTGCATGCGTTTGGCATAGCTGGTTACTCCCCGAGCGGCGATCTGCATCGCCACTATAAACAATGATTTATGTCATTTTACTAACGAGAAATTTAAATAATGAAATTTAGAGTTTGAAGCGGGAGCTTGAAGGTGATGCTTATTTATGCAATTTTAAAAGTAAATAATAATAGGATATTGATAGTTTTAAGCCAGACTTGTAATCCAATCTCAATTTGGTAAAGATACCTTCTCGAATTGCCACAAGAACTCCCTTGTTTGACGTCAGCAAAAGACTATTTGGTTATTCATGTTTTTAGGTAGATGAAGAATCGTCTTGTGCCAGGTGCCTATTTGCTTAAAGATTATTTTAAAATTTGAACATTCACTAGTTATAATAGACATTGGTTAGATATAAGTCTTGAAGAGCCTTATGTAAAACGAAGGTAATTTATTTTTTCTGTTGTTTACTTTTTTTAGCTAAGAGTATTAGCGTTTAGAGGAAAGGAATATCCACACAATATATTGACTGTTAAAATGAGTTTGTATATTTTTTCTTCTTCTGACGCACGCGCTTTCAGGGTATTTTTTGTTCTTTTTATATATTTTATCTCTTATGTTCTTTTGTTTCTTTTCTTTTTCTTTTTTACTGCCAAATTTATTTCTGATGCATAATATGTTTTATTACAATTTTGGGTCTAAACATTCTACTAGTTATTTACTATTTTATATAATGCTACTTTTTATGCTACTAAATTTCTTGTACTCTATCTACTTCTATTGTATTTATTTCCTTATATCTATTTATTCTAGTAAACTTGTTTACTGTCTTATAAATCTATTTATTTGTCTCTTACTTACTCATAATTGTTTTTTTTTAATTGCAGTAGTTCAGCAGAGAGGCAGACGGCCTACTTGATGGAAAGCGGTTACCATCGCCTATGGACATTTGCAACACCAAAGGTACTACAAATGCGCTGCTGCTCTCTTAAGGGAGGCTGAAACCTGGTCACTAACTGAACATAACTCAGGGTTGTTATGGCGACATACTTTAGACCAGGGGTAGCCATACAGTCGGGCAAAAATGCCCTACCACCTAGCTGTGGGTTGTTTTGTCGCCTCTTACGACAGGCCGCCCGGCCGCAGGAAATTGTATTCTTTCTCCGTTCCTGCACGGATAAGAAGATCATATTTTGATAC
Source organism: Dendrolimus houi (assembly GCA_039645545.1). Classification (NCBI taxonomy): domain Eukaryota; kingdom Metazoa; phylum Arthropoda; class Insecta; order Lepidoptera; family Lasiocampidae; genus Dendrolimus; species Dendrolimus houi. The sequence goes on from CM077129.1 coordinate 14,213,086, forward strand.
AGTGGTACTTGCGGTAACATCTGTAGAGCATTTTTGTACATGTGTTTACTTATTAACACTATTCAAGTTTGTATATTGGATGATAGGATGTTCTAATAATGGCATCTAGCAACACTCTCGCATCTTTACTAACCTAATTAATTTGTCACAATTATCAGGGTGAATGAAGATAATTATAGAGAGAAAATCTGTACATCGACATTACTGATATGCCTTACCGGGTAATCCATCTTGAATAAGCGTAGCGGTTATAGCGTCCGTATGATTTTGTTTTGGGAATTTTCCAACGAAGTTGTAGGATGTCTATGAATTTCTATTATATATTGAGATGTTTCTAGGTTATTGCTTTGAGTATTTTTAAAGAATTCAGGTATTTAAATTTTGGTATAAAAATACTTGATCTAGACATAAACAAAGGGTTTTTATTTGACATTACTAATACATATTAGTATATACACCTGAAGATGAATTTGTTTAGACTTTTGTAATTGACTTGTCTTCACGGTTTTGAATACAAAGCGATATATAAAATTTTGTAAAAAAAAGAAATGAAATAAAAGATTTTAGGAGCGACATTTTATTTAATTTATATTTTAATTTCGACGTTTTATTATGTCTTTTATTCATTTCATTAGTTTTAATTATATGTACTAGTTGCGAAAACTAAAGAAATTACTAAGAAAATTTTACTTTAAACTCTACATAAATATTATTTTTGTACTAAATAAACTTTCAGACCTGATTAAATGAATCAATTTCACATAAATTCATTCTCTAAAGTAATATTTTACTTAAAGACTTTATACAGAGTACCTAAAAGTTTGCGTGACCCAACTCGGTTATCAGTGAAAGATTGCTTTCGTTGGGTGGCTATCAAAAGCTTTCGAAGCTTAATCCCGAGGTTAGTTTTAGTTTAACCTCGCCCCACTTGAGGTTATGATTCCCAAATGTCTCAATTATAATCCTAAACTGGATGTCAAGATAGAAGGGAATTAAGGATTTGACAGAAGGCTTAAGTTCCTCATTTATCTGTTAAGGGCTGGATAAGAACTTCGTCAAAATAGTGTTAAATGTGATGACAACGAAACAAAACATTTTGTTATAATAAAATATTTTTATGAATACATAATTATTACTAATAGCATTTAATAGGGTGGGTGTTACAGTTAGAACTGTGGAAAATTGAGCATCATAAATAAATCTGTACATGGCAAATTTGTGGTTTTAAAGAAGCAGCTGTTGTTCGACTTTCAAACCGAAATTATGCGGGACACTCGAGGTGATGATAAGATAGAGATAGAGAGAGAGAAAGGAGATAGCCATAAAAGGTGGGGATGTCATTGTAACGGAACATGCGGGGATATGATAGTGTCGCGTCGCATAACATTATTTAAAAAAAAATTATAACATTTCTTTGACATAATTGAAAAATGATTACAATAGGTCTTCTCATAAATAATTAATTTAAAATTACTAATTACAATTTTGCTAACTGCAAACCATTTGTAAAAATTGAAATATAAATAAATGTTTTAAAAACAGGTCCTAATGTTGTAAAAAAATACTAATGATATATTAACTGAACAAGACCAAATATTATGCATAACATTTGGTAATTTCTTTCTTTCTTGAACGTTTATGCCGTTGAAGACCATTTGAATAGTCCTAAAAATATTATCAATCAGCTCAAAAGCTGGCCTCATTACTACATTTTACCATATTTCTTTCTAAATATTTATTATTTAATATTAGTTTACAAAATGTTAGATGTATAATGAGTATCATATTTGATTACATTAGTACTAAACCAAACATGGTTTACACTTTCACAATATCTATTTCTAGTGTTAACTGAACTGTCAGCTTTACTATGAGCACCGTTGTACATTATATTCAAACTTGCACTGTTATTGTTGTGAATGCAAATCATTTCCCTGAGAGCATGATGTTGTTACAACAAAGGCAGAAAGCGCTTCGAATAAATTGAACACTATGCACTGTGTTGGGTATTGAAATGCATACTAAAATAAATAAAATGCTTTATTATACAAATTATATTTTTGTGTGTGTTGCTTTTTTTTTGCAAGTATAAGTTTTACTGTTTTAGCAGCCACTTTAGCTAAAAACTCTTATACCGTGGTCACGTTTGTTTGTCTTTACGTCTGTCCGTCCGTGCGACTGTCTGTCAGTCTTTGTGTACATCACGGTAACTTTTCTCAAAATCTAATCGGTATTTACAAATGTAATTTGGAAGACAAATGTCGAGCTGTGACAGGTTATGTTTTACAAGCAATATTTCGAAAATCTACTCGGAGAAGAGTTGAATGTTTCAAATGACCCAAAAAATGCGTCATTGATAAACTATTAAGATACTTTATTTGAAATAGAAAAAATCTATAGATTTTAATTGAAAACCAGGTTCTTTATATAGATATCCTTAAGTTTAAGACATAAACATGAAAAAAATAACATTTTAAATCTATAACTACATTTCACTTAAAACAAATAACTAGTCTTTCTCCCCTTGATATAAATATAAGAAGCATACAATTTTTTTAGCCTACATAGCCAAGCATATGCGGGGTTCCACCCTGTCTTAAAAAATCAATATGACGGTATTTAGTAACTTTTTATTGAAACTGGCGAGATATTCAATACTCATAAAATTTAGGCTAGTACAGCTTAGAAAAATTGTTTCAACAAAAAATAGATTCAATTAGATCCATTGAGTATTTTTAAATTATGAACATTTTTTTCCTAAGTGCTTTACAAGGCTTCAAAGCCTAACTTCAAAACTACTGCGAGTCTATCCCTAATACTATTAAACGGATCAACCAATTCGAATTAATTTGGTTGAAAGACACAGAATTGGAAGGGCATGACCGTATTCAATGACACTGAAAGATTCCTTATATTTATATAGATCACTTTGTTTGATGCATCCGAATTGAAAGACAGAAATGAGCCTAATATGTGCTTAATGGAGCTTTAATTGCAAGTAGACTATCTTGCCTTCGACGATATTTTTGGATTACGAAACCTATAAAGACACTGTAATTGCCCTCTAATAACCTGCAGAGATGATCAGGTGTTTTGAGAGCTATTTCTAGAGGTATAAGACCATACCATCCAAGCGTTTCAATAGGTAACTACAGAAACTAGTAACTTTCCTTGTGATATTAGAAGTTATTTTCGCACAAACTAGTTGTATCATCTACCTCGTAAAACAACTGAACTAACTAAAACGGATTTCTCTCGTATTATATAAAGAAAGTATATCACTTAAGCACACATCTATTCCGTCTGTCAGCTCGCGGCAAAACTAATAGTGTAATATTTTGTATTACAACACGTCCTGGCTATATATCGCGTGGCTTTCTTCGTCCGAAATAATGTAGCCCATTAGCCGCAGTTACAGTGATTAAATGACTGGCCAGTGTGAAGGGAAGTAATAATGCGCTGCGAGCAAACCCGTGATTATAATGTGGGCCACTGCCGAGGGATAAACCAAGATAATACCCTGAATATAATGAACATCCCATGATAATTACAGTAACTATTCCAATTTGAATTGCGACAGCCGCAAGTCTGAATTTTAGAAATATTTTAAGAGATTAATGGCCGCCTATGTCTTACTATTCATTCACTTGCCTTACCATACCTTGAATTTTGACATCACTTGTATGGAGCTTATATCAAATTTTAACCCATAGAACGGTCGGTAAGATAATATAGAAACCGACAATAAATTAAACTCGACATTACTTATATTTACTAGTAAGTACTATACTATTACACGAATATATTAGAGATATACTACTCTGTCAAAAAAGTACTGGGAAAAGATTAATAATACACAAAATGTAAGTTATTCATTCAAATTTATTTTATCACCTTCTAAGTTTGCTCCTTCAGAAACGATGCACGCCAACGAATAATCGAATCATCAAAACATTTTTTAAACACTTTTTCCGGAATTGAGTTTAGTTCTCGTCGCGAATTCTCCTTTATGTCTTCTACCGAAAGAAAACGGGTACCACGAAGTGGTAATTAAGATTAAAAAAAAGAAAGAGGTCGGCTGGAGCCATATCTGGTGAATAAGGTGGTTGCTCGATGGTATTTGAGTTTTTGGTCAAAAATTGGTTCACAATGATGGCCTTGTGCGAAGACGCATTATCGTCGTGCAAAATCCAAGAATTTTCTTTCCACAAATCTGGCTTTTTTCGTCGAATTTGCTCTCTTAAACGCCGCATAACGCTCAAATAAAATACTTCATTTACCGTTTGACCTCCCGGTAAGAATTCCGAGTGCACAACACCGCGATAGTCAAAGAAAACAGTCAACATGACTTTGAATTTTGATCGACTTTGGCGCGCCTTTCTCTTAAGCGATTGAGTTTTTGGAGAAAATTCAGGTCTTATGGGACTAGCCGAGCGGCAACATGTTTCATACCCAAGAGATTATTTAAAATGATACGGATCGACTCGTAAGATAGATAAAGTTAAGCGGCTATTTCTCTCAAACTTGAATGGGGATTTTCAGTCACTATTTCTCTCACTTTTGCGAGGCTAACTTCAGTTGAAGACGTTGATGGCGTACTAGGGTGAGGCAAATCTTTCAGCATATGTCGACTGCTTTTGAACGCTTCGAACCACTCATAAGTATGTGTTTTTGATAAAGTCGAATTACCGCAAGCCTTCTGTAACATTTTTAGTGTCTCCGAACAGGAAATTCCATTGGCGATACAAAATTTAAGACAAACTTTTTGTTCGATGTTTTTGTCCATTATGAAATTGTCCATTATCTAACTAAAAACCATACTGTATTTAATCTTAATGACCGATGAAACTCATACTCCGCGCGAAAATGAAAAAAACTGTTATGCCAATCTAACAACAACAAAAAAACAAAAAATCGAATTTGGAACCTCAACTAAATCATCTATTCCCTATAGTTTTTTTGACAGAATGTATATACGCTATGTCCTGGAAATCTTATATTGATTTTGTTCAAAATCAAAATTTTTTAAAAATAATTTAAGTAACTTTAAATTAGCTGTTATCCAAAAAAGTTTAGTGAACTCGAAAAAAATGTATCATGTATTTGTTTGGATAATAGCTGGTGTAGAGGTGACTTAAGCTAATTATTGATGTTTTAGGAAGTGATAGATTAGTATAAGATTTTTAGGACACTTGCATTCACCTATACATAAATATAATTATATGAATTCATGCTAATAGCAGAGGATATAAGAACAAAAAATGCCAGTAGACTCTGTTGAATTGGAAGAAGTAGGCAATTGTCAATATGTCTGCACAATGTTCTTCATTATTAAATTCTTTAAAATTGTTTATATTAAGTCTTATGCAATATGCTTTAGTCTCATTGTTATTTACTGCAGATTTGGATGCAGGCATTTGCCATTCTAAGCACTATGTAAATTTACCACCCAAATAAGGATAAGAAGATATCTATTCCATGTTACTTTTCATAGAGGAATCTTATCGAATCCCATTTCTCAACTTAATTGGCTCTGTGAGCATATTATTCAAGAACATTTTGCTTTACTGAGTAATGTTTTTTTAATTAAAAGCATGTCTTAGTTTCTCATCAACTTTTCTGATGGTCAGAGGGCTAGCGGCTTTCGGTCAATATACCTATAAATATGGCGAGTTAATTTTACTAGTCTTCTATTTGTATATTTCTAATTATTTTCAGAAGTTAAATTCGTTTCTGTGTTCTACTTGTATCGAGAGATTTCATGTAGATCCAAAAATATATATTAAGGTAGATTAGATTTTATCTGTATTAGTTAAGTAGATATTAGAAGGTTCATTTTGGTATTTAAATTTGGATAAATCAACCAAACTGATCCGTATAAACATAAGATTGAATCATTCAATGTCATTAAGCCAAACCTAACACCGTATCTTTCAACCAGATTGATTCAAAATGGTTGATCCGTATAATATCAGCATTATGTATCATTTGCAAATAAATGAGAATGTTCTTTTAAAGAATTGTTATACATTTGAAAATTAGTTTTTCTTCGAAGACCATTTGCCTTTACTTTATAAATTAAACGAAAGAGATATAATATAGTGAATAGCAAGCAATGTGTACACAGCGAGACTTGTTAAATAAATCAAACAAAAAATAAAATAGTGCATGAGAAGTCTAAACATTCAATGTCTTACATATTACAAAAACATGCAGAAAATTCAAGTATGTATTAGAAAAAACCATGAAAATTATTACCAACTGCCTCTGATTCCCTATCAACCGTAATAATTTTTCGCCCCTTATAAATCAGTATATCAGTATGGGCTACTTATCGTGAAAAACCGTGAGATGTATTGTCCCGGGAGTGATATATACCCTGTGCCCTGTGACTTTGGCCTCGAGGGATGGTCTTCCGTGTTTTCGCATCAAAAAATTTATGGGAGAAAATATTTTTATATTATCAAAAGGATATAACGCGGATGGGAAAATTTATGGTTACAGTTGTATAGTACAGTACAGGTATACAGTTTCAAAACAACCGAAGTTTAACTGAATGAAATGTGTTCATGTTTTATTTTTTTAATTTATTGATCTTGCCAACAATTGATACATTGACATGCTTAAATTAAATATAAATGCTGATGGTCTTATACTAAATGTAGTCTCTTACAGACAAACATAACTTGTGTAATATAAAGAAAATATATTAAAGAAAATCAGGGTAAACGTTAGACTTAGTTTTATTAATTTATAGTGAATGAATATATTTTTTAAATTTGTATAAAGCGTTATGATGTATTTCTAAATTATCCATATTATTAAATAATCTGCATATACGAGGAATAGGCAAGTTGAAACCGAGATCTGTTTTACGTAATGGCGGTGAATTAAAGTGAGTAACGAATAGGAACATCACGAACATCTATAAATAAAAATAAATGTTTATATTTTTCTTTAATGCATGAGTTCAGCAAACCGACAGACGGCCATTTTGACGGAAGGCGGTTACTATCGCCTATAGACATTTATAACATCAAAGATGCCACCAATGTGCTTCCGCTCTGTATAAGAATCTAAAGGAAGACTGGAACCTGGCCACTAATGTCGGAACACAAGTCTAGGTTGTTATGGCGGCATACTCTAGACCAGGGGTGGAAGCCATCCAGACGGGCAAATACCCTAATACCTGACTGTGGGTTATCCTGTCGCCTCTTACGACAGGCCGCCCGGCCGCAGGAAATTGTATTCTTTCTCCATTCCTGCACGGATAATTTTAGTAAATTTGTATGTTTGTTCTCTATCTCTATACATTCCTAAACCATAAATAAGATTGTGATAAAACTTAACTAGGGTATTCTGAGGATGCCCACGAAGGCTTGTGCCCAAAAAATCTATATCTATACGGGTGATTTTTTAAATTGGGCATTCAGGGCCAAATCCTAAACTATACGAAATAACGAAAAACACTCAAAGGATTCTCAAGCCCAATTTTAACGAAAACTAAAGCGGTATCATTAGATTTTTGAAAAATCAATTTTCCTTGTCTGGAATCGAATCGGCTGGTTTTGTAAAAATTAAAACATTCTGTATTATTATAGCAAATCATAGTGTAGCTTGTCTAGATCAATTTCTGTGAAGGAATGTCAAACGGCAAACCAAGGGAAATGGTTAATTGTGTATAAATCAGCACTTCAATACACACAATAATAACAATAATAAATTCAATAATTCACACACACACACACATATATGCCCGCGGCATCGTCTACGCTTGACCTGAAATTCCCGCGGGATTCCCGGGACACAAAGTACCGCAGCATATGAAAAAGAATATATATAAGCTATTGTTTTAGTGAAGACTGTGTCGGAATAAGCTAATTTTTATGTACCCGGATAACTAGAAACCGCTCCCGGGAAAATTCCCGGGATAAAAGTAGCGCATATTTTATGTCTAAGAATTTGCTAGCGATCAACGAAAACCGCATCGAAATCGGTCCAGTCGTTTTCACGTGAATCCCGAACAAACAGATAAGAACTCAAAAAAATCGAATCATGTTCTCCATTGTTTATATAGTCTATCCAAGTTGTTTTTTTAAATATCTTCAATATACAAACACGGTATGTTTACAATATTATAGATAAACTATTTTTTTTATTATATTTTATTGCGAAGTTGGCAAACAGGCAGACGGCCTAGCTCATAGGAAGTGATAATCGTCGTCTATAGACATTTGCAACACCAGAGGCGAAGTCTACACGCTAGCCTTTAGAATGGGATAAAGAAGAGGGGATATGGAGACCTCTCAGGCCTGAGGATGGTGTCCCAAGAAAAAAACCTGCATCATCAAAAAAAATAATGGGGATGAGATAGAAGGATCAGGCAGGAGGGATGGGATATAGAGGATGAGTTATCGGATTGGAATAGTGATATAGGATAGGGGGAGGGAGAAACTGGTCATTGCAAATCTCATTCATCGCAAGTGTGGTCTCACACCGATAGAACTGGCCGGCTGAGAGCTGTAATCAAGATAACTCCAGCATGATTCTACCACGTAGAAATCAAGTTAACGAATGATAGATGATAATATGTTTGTTTAGTCACTTTAGTCCCTTCTTGAAGCTGAAGAGAGTGAGTGTCCCTTATAGCTTGGAGGAGCGAAATGGAATGCTCCTTCGTTGTAAAGGAAGATCTTCCAGCGAGGGAATAGTCGTTCCTCGCAGGCCTAAGCCCTTCTATTATTGTTGGAAATTTGTATATATTCTTTGTACGTGTCGGGAATAGTTTGCGATCTCAATTATTGCACAACGCCATCTATTGCCTTGTAAGTGTTCCACTGTAAAGCCTATGTTAGTAAATTTTTATGAAATTATGTATAAAGATACTTTGTATACTAGAATTGAACAAATAATTAATATGATCGAGTTGCCACGTAAGCATTTTTAGATGAAATCAAACCAAGTTGGTCTTAAAATATTGTTAAGAGTTGCAAGACTCGAATTAAAATGCCGTTGGAATTATTATAGAGTGTATTAGAACCATACAAACACGTATAACACAGGTAGAAATATAACTGAATACAACCAGTCCAAACGTAATGCACGATTCAATAACACGCGCAAAGTCCGTCATTAAATAGATTACCTAATGTACAGAAGTCTTGCTTCGCTTGTGGTTATCGCTCGACTGACTCATCTCTCAATTGGGGCATTGCTATACTGTACAAATACAATGTCTGCTCGGCCGCGTGGACCGAATTTCCTCGAATCACACCTGGCTAATGACTGCCATAAAAGATTACAATACACAATGGGCTGTTTTTCTAATCACAAATTTTAAACACAAAGTAGACAAAAGAAGTCCAAATGCCGAAAGGTAATAAAATGTGCAAAACAGGTATGCAGGTATGTGAATTTGTCTTTCTCGGTCGTAAAAATATGTTTTGATAAATTAAAATGTCAATAAAAGAAGAATAATTTTTGATATGAATGATATGTAAAATTCGGCTACATGTATGCATTATTAAACTACAGACACACTCAAAATTTTATTTAATAGTTAAGACTCATTGACTCTTCAGGTGATCAGAAGGCTGGTGCCTACCTCGGACAACAGATCACTATAGCGACCCAGTGAGGAAACGTAGTCAGTCTTCTGGGCACCTAACTCATAGAAGACGGTGACCCAGGCACAGTATTCTATTTATAGTCTGGAGGGAATATGGGTAGAATAAATACAATATTACTAAGTTAAGTTTTCTTTTATTGTATTAGTTCATAAAGTCATAGTAATAATTATGTATTAAACGGTTAAGATGTAGTAATTTTGATTATGTATGTACACAACCCACGTAAAGCCACAGCTATCAGTATCGTTGGTTTACATCTCGGAATAATATATTGGGCAACTCCATCAGGCACGTTTAATATGCAACCCTTAAAATTAATCCCTCCCTTTTATTGAATATCGTTCTCAAAATTAATAACAACGGTAAACAATGTAGGCGTAAATAAATTTATTGCTGAAGTTTATTATTTAACTTCCACCAATATGCGGTGAAGAGGGAAACTTGTTTATGGCTTTGAATCAACTATCTGTTCCATACTCTGTTATGTATAGACATACCTACCTTTATATATAAATATTTCTTATTTCCCCCTTGGTGCGAACAAGTTTGAGAACTTAAAGCGAACTGGGAAGTTACATATAAGTTTTTGTAACTTTTTTAGGAATCCGTGGCTATTTTGAAGCAAACGAAACTTTTATACATTCTTATATGCCACAAGAATTTTCCTCAAAAACCAGTTTTTGCGATTATAATTAAGTTACAAGACGTATTCTATACGCCGCTACATGAAAATGTAGTGAAAGAATTATAAAATTAGGAGTGGCAACCATATATATATAACTGAGATGTAACTTTTCTAGTGTAAAGTAAGAATTAAGACAGTTAACAAATGTATTTAATAATAAATAAAATAAAAATAGCATTTATTTTTATTGACTGTTTTTAGCATTTTTAACACACTGACAGAAGTCAGGTTGCCGCTTTAGCAAAGGCCTCCTCCAAAATATGCCATTTAGTGCAATCTCTCACCAATCGGGTAAGTGACTGGCAGACAAGGACGAACTATGAAGTGTTTCGTACAGACGGGACCGTCTCTATCCGGGTATGCAGGGATGTAGCGGGTTAAATGTAGGTAATATGAGTTTTAAATATGTAGGTACTGTCGAATTAGAAAGTAATATACAAGTTGGTAATAGCATGCGGGTCTCGCTGACGAAAACCAGTTGCAATCGCTTTTGGTTAAAAATTCATAAATGTAATATCTATAATATTATAAAATTGTCTGTACATTAAAGCTATTAAAAAAAACAACAACTGGAATAGTCTATATAAACGATGGAGAACACTATGCAATTTTTTTTAGATTTCTTGTTTGTTCGGGATTCACGTAAAAACTACTAGGCCGATTTCGATGCAGTTTTCGCTGATCAACAGCTAATTCTTAGAGTTAAGCTCTGCGCTACTTATTACCCCGGGAATCCCGCGGGAATTTTTCTTGGAATTATTTAAAACGGCCAGATTAAAAAAATGTCGCATTCCGGTATGATTTTTTTACTGATCGATAGCAAATTTAATGTAATAAAATGTGTGATTTTTCTTAATCCCTGGAATTTACCCGAGAGCGGGTTGAAGTTGTTCGGATGCATAAAAATTAGTTTATTTCGACACAGTTTCCACTAAGACAATAGCTTACATTCTTTTTTTAAATACTGCGATAGTTTGTGTCCTGGGAATCCCTCGGGAATTTCAAGCCAAGCGTGGACAAGGTCGCGGGCATATCCTAGTATAATTTAAAAATTCAAATACACAGTAAAGTACCTACTCGTATCCAAACATCAGTATGTACACATGTTGGGATGTCGCTGTGAAATAGTGTACACGTTTAATTGGTGTCTGAACTAACGCAGCGTTCGCTTCCAGTGGGGAGTGAATCGGAATCACACTCAAATCGGCACACGCCAACACCAGGAAAGCATGACTATACTACACGTTATAAATCAAGGCGCCCATGAGAGCCTTCTGCCGACCGTTTCCGGAGCGTTTCCTATTCCCAAAGGGGAACGATTTATGTCAACAGAAAAACTAGTCGATTTCACCAACCTGAATCGTCGAGGACATGATCTATCACCTGTGCCTATGAAACTGGAAATTTATAGGTGGTCGTCCTAATCTTTGTGTGTATGTATTTTTTGACGAAAATAAAATAAAACATTTTCTCATATTAAAAATGTTATATTATTATTATAGTAGTAAAGGTTTGCGTTTGACTATGATCTCGCCCAAAGCAGAGCGGAGATATTGTCTAAGATCGAGCACGCTAATCTAGAAGGTATCTATTCACACGAGCCTAGAAGGCACTCAGGTTGTATGTAGACAGCAAGACAGATTCCGGCAATAAGTGCCACTTTTTTGCGGTGCGCATGAAGGGTGGACACAAAGCGAAAATATGTAATTTGTATAGGTAGAATATCCACCATATGTTGGTGCCGCATGTCTGTATGTCTGGTTGCTTGCCGATGGAAGTGAGACAGCGGGATCAGATCAAAGAGCTGCGTTGTACTCTCTCCTAAATGTATTCGATGGAAAACCGATAAGCTGGCAATCTTATGTTTATTAGTTGTGAAATGTCCCCTTCGTTCATTCATGTTTTCAATTATTATGAAAATCAACAATGCCGCTATAATCTTGAGTTATGAAACTGATGACAAGTTTCCTATCTGAACCTCCTTTTGCCAAACAAAGCTTTACAGAAACTCTAAAAATAATGTAAGATAAGCCTTTTTTACAGCCTCACTTTTTTGGACTCCACAATTGTACTGAAACTAATTAAAACGGTAGATAAGAAAAATACAAAACAAAGCTTTGTTCATAATGGTAGTGATAACAGAGGCGATTTAAATGCATCCGCGAAGAGTGCTTTGCGGAGAACTGCGTCGTTATCCTGCATAGACTTCCTTTGTATACATTGACAACAGTAATGCCTAAGCCTCCTAGTAGTTGTGCAAAGAAAACTTCCTTAGTAAATTCTCGTTCCCCGTCGTCGCTATCAAGAAGAAAAAGGTTTTTAACTTTTGATTTTAATTTAGAATTTAACTTTTTTTGTTTGTAAATTAAGCTGTATATATTTTTAGTTAGTTAGTAAGCTGTATATATATGTTTTAATTTTGTTCAGTATTGTAAATGATAATTGTAAATATTAACATAATAAAATTTTGAGTGCGGTGAGTACGAAAATTTCAAATTAGACTGTTGGGACATAAACATAAATGCAGCAGTAATACTCAGACGAAATAAAATAAAGTGAAGCATTTTTTTTAGCCTTGTGTGCGTAAATTTATATATATATATATATATATGTTATAACACGTGGTTAGCGTCTATGCGGTTCAATAGTAATGTATCCACTGGAAGCCATTCCACCTTCTTACGTATTCATTCGGTTAATTTAATTTGATTTAATACTGAGTTCTTGTAAACGCACTGCGGGGCGGTCGGCTTCCTATTCTAAGATCCGCATCCTTCAGGCTTCACTTTGAGAGTCCGAGATTCCGTCTTTTTATTAATAGTCTAACACTAAAATGTATCCCCAGTTAAGCAAGTTACGCTTAATTTATGAATAATGTACAACAAGAATTGAACCCCGGATCTCTGCGTTTTCAGTGAGCTAGTGGGAAAAAGCTAAGGCCACTCAACTACCAGTGTAGACGCCATAATTATATAAATGATTTGTTTACTGCTAGCTATTGTAATTGAAGGAAGTAAAAATGCGATTGTAATGTTGAAACATCTATTTCATTTTTTATACGAAAATCTTAATATGAATTTTCATATCCCTAACTTCAGAAATTATGGATTCGCCATATGAATTTTATCCCTTATTTCATTCCATTTAAGTTTGTTTTTAAGACAAAAGCTAGTCTATGTATGTTTTTCCCCAGAATATAATCTCCTTGTCCAAGTTCATTAAATTCCATTCAGCAATTTAATAGTGAAAATGTAACAAAAAGAGTTACTTTGCCATTTACAATAAATAGTATGAATTTGTATTTCCATGTATTTAAGACATTGCTTTGATAATTTTTAAATTCATTTTCAATGAACAAACGAAATTTTTAAAAATTGAACTTTGTAAAAATCTTCTCACACATCCAACATAGGTTCAAATAACCCCATAGTAATAAACGTATATATATATATATACGTTTTAATATTATAAAATTCTATTAAAAAATACTACCTCTGTACATTGAAGCTATTTAAAAACAATACAAGTGGAATAGACTATATAAACGACAGAGAACACGATCCAATTCTTTTTAGATTCCTGGTCTGTTTTTCGTTTTGTCTGTTTGTTCGGGATTCACGTAAAAACTACTGGGTCAATTTTGATGCGGTTTTCGCTGATCGACAATTAATTCTTAGAATTAAACTCTGCGCTACTTTTTTTCTCGATTTAAAATGGCCAGATAAAAAAAACGAATTCTAATGTGAATTTTACTGATTGATAGCAAATTTAATGTAATAAAATGTGTGTTTTTTATCTCGGGAGTCTGTTTAAAGAAAATTAGCTTATTCCGACACAGCTTCCATTAAAACGATAGCTTACATTCTTTTTTAAATGCTACCATACTTTGTGTCCCGGGAACTTCGCGAGAATTTCAAGCTATGCGTGGACGAGGTCGCGGGCATATCCTAGTATTTTATATAATTCATAGCCAAATAATAATCTTTTAAGAAAATAATTACGAAATATTATAATTCACATAAAATTCTACTCCATCTCTTACGTTTGAAAAGTTTCATAATGTTCCTGACGAAAATTTCTCATAAATAATATATTGCTTTCAAGGAAATCTCGAAGATATTATAACTTTCGTTTTTATTAATATTTCATTCTTGACTCTATATGGATACATACATACGCTTTTGCGAGTTAATATATTTCGCACTCCCTACCCTATTTATATCATAAAAATAGGATACAACGTATTATTAGGAATGTTTAGTACAGAGTACACATAATATAAAGCTAATCCCGTTGCTATTTCGTATAATACATAAACATTCACATGGCGTTGATCGCATAAACTTCGATGTATGCATGCCCATTACCGCATCTTTGAATAAAGAACAAAATGTAGTGCCAATACCCTTAATTTGATTAAAACGGAAAATAAATAAGGAAGAAAAAACTCCACCTCAAAAAAAGAATCTAATGAAAACTGGTGGTTCAAAATCACAGAAATGAAATTCAATTGCTAGAAAAAAAATAACAAACTCGACAGATAAACTCACACATTGCATATTAGTAAAGTACATCAGTACCTATTGCGGATAATAAACAATTTCCAAACAGCCAACCAGAGGAAACCAACCTAAGTAGACCCCTTGTCAATCAAATAATCCAGTGCTTTAAGGACAAGTGACTGGTGGATATGTCCATCAATCGGTTTGGAAATCAGAGCTTTTATTTTTTATTTATTGCTGAAACACAGCAGGCAGGATGACGGCCCAACTGTGATGGAAAGTGGTTACCGTCACCTATGGGCATTAGGAAGTAATAAAGCTCTGGTAATCATAATACATCGCACTTGCTCTAACCGAAATTGGTTAATACGTTTTTATATTAAGTCTGCTGAACTCATGCAATAAAAAAAATAAATAGCGTTGATAACAAAGATATAGTTTACTTCAATCGATTGCAACTTTCCGAGCCTATAGCAATAAAGCAGGTCGACTAACAATAACCGCCCGGAAATTCTTTCAACGTGTGCGATGTAGTGTTTGTTACTTAAAGGTAAAACTTTACTTGTTTCCAAAAGAAATGTCGATGTGCTTTCAAAACAAAATTACTTACTGTCTTGATCAGTAAACATGTACTTACTAATGCCATGGAAGAACAGTGCGAGCAATGATACCTATATACCTACTCATTCAACAAAAAACTTATCTTTGAAAAGACCCTGTATATTAAATCACTAGATGGCACCACCGACCACTCGTTTCTTTAGGGCCCTTCAGGCCAGGCTCTCCCCTAACTCCGTCAGAGACATTAAATAGCTCTTTTTAACTAGGTATTCTTTTCTAGTTCACGTTTATCCGCTCTTTTGAACGTATGCTCTTGTACGTCACACACGAGTATACTTACTTATCTTTATTTTCACAAATATTACTTCTTAACAATCTTGTCCTTTTCTATTTACATATTTTTTTATAAGCCTATATCCTATTTCTAAAATATATGCATTATTATAATAATAATATCATAATAAAAAATATTCAATAAAAACATGCTTAAGTAACAGAATTCTTAAAAAGAAAAATTCTTAAATATTTGCACTTAAAATAATATGGGAGGTGTTGTTTATCTAATGTAGATAATATAAATAATAATATAAATCGGCAGACAAAGACACACACGGTATATCCCTAAATTAAGCAAGTTACGTTTGTGTTATGGGTAATATACAACGGACCACTCTGGGGCCGATCCCAGACACCCAGACCATAGTAAATAACAGAGAAAATACGTTTCCGAAATTCACTATACCAGGAATCGAACCCGGAGCCTCTGCGTTGCAGTGAGGTAAGCCGGCAAGGGGTTAACCCGCTCAACCACAGAGGCCGCTCAACCACAGATAGGTACTATTTACATATATTTACTTTGTTATTTACATATCTATTTATATCTGTTACAAGTAAGACCTTCATATTACGCCGATCACTCTTTTATAGCTTTTTGACCTATTATTATTTAAAAGAAAGAACATTGTTTATTAAGGGTAGAAATAAATACATTATTTATTACTTTTTAGGATAGTAGAGGAGCGAATATAAAACTACTACGGAATCCTCAAGACTGTGCATGGTTTCAGAGAGACCTATCCAGTATTTAATAATTGGGATCATAATATTCAACCCAAATAGCACTCGGGGCAAGCTCAGATATTTTTAGAGACAACCCACGAATGTACTTTAAAAACCTTTAAAACTTCCACCAATAGATATTTTTAATAAATATAATTCTGGATGGACGACCCCGAATATGTATTAGT
This sequence comes from Dendrolimus houi, assembly GCA_039645545.1. Lineage (NCBI taxonomy): Eukaryota > Metazoa > Arthropoda > Insecta > Lepidoptera > Lasiocampidae > Dendrolimus > Dendrolimus houi. The sequence continues at coordinate 14,229,710 of CM077129.1, forward strand.
GAGCAAATAGGTTTTATTTTTCATATTTCATTAAGGAATTTTGTATACTGAAAAAAAAAAACAATTTAATTTTGCTTATTTAATTCCTAACATTTTTATAATATGCTTATAACATTCCTTCACAGAAATTGATCTTCATAACCTACACTATGAATTGGTGGCATAATACAGTATGTAATTTTTTTCGAAATCAGCCGATTCGATTGCTCACAAGAGTAATTAATTTCTCAAAAATCTTATGTATGCAAGGCAGGTGAAAGCAAATTTTATTTAAAAAATAATTCGAAAAATAACAGAAAGTCAAATACGCTACAAAATAGTCAAAACACGGAATTCATTTTGTTTGCAACGAACGTCTGAAGAACTAAGTGAATTACAAAGTCGAACCCTAAAGGCTTTAGAATTAAAAGAAAGAAAAAGTTTCCCAACCCGTCAGCACTCCGGTCTTACGTAAGCGATGAGATTTAAATTTGATTCTTGCAACAATTTTCATAGTCGTAAAAAGTTAAAAGTGTAAATTTTGTTTCCCCACTCTAATTCTATTGATCAAATTCGTTTAGTATTTGAACCATTTTATAATAGTACATTCATACATATTATCGCGCCTGTTTTCCATGGAGGTAGGCAGAGACTTGCACTGTTTGCTACAACTCCATTAATTCTTCAAAAAGTAATTCTGTAACATACTTCTGTATAAAACTTATTAAAAAAAAAACAACTTGAGATAAAATAGAATAAGAAACTTAAAGAAAAACATTATTTAGCTAGACGTATTGCTGGGGAGTTTCTTGCCGCTTCTTCTCCTTAACAGCAATAACACGTTGTGAAGCGGTATACATAGAATAGGAAGAAAAATTAAATTTTAACTTATATGACCTTCAAAAAGTGTTCTCCAGTGGAACTTAATTTGAATAAAAAACTTTGAATTTGAATTTGAAATTTGACTATGTATCTCCACTTGCGACGACCCTGACAAACAACTTTCACTTCATCTACTTTCATTAACCTCTTCATAAATGCACGTTTATTTGAGATGCTTTTTACCTGACCTCTCTAAAACTTCATAGTAACAGCCTATTAACGTTCTGCTACTGTGCTTGGTGTCCCATTTTAGTTTGGTCAATACATCCTCAAAATTCTGGGGGTGGATGGACAAAACTGACCCTAGATTCCGATTCAGCGCATCGAAATACACAAGAATGGATGAGTCTCGTCAAAAATACAGACCACTTTTTATTTTTTGTGGGCCTGTGTTATAGTTTGTAAAGTTATCAAAATTATTTCTGTCATGATATTGTTACGAATTTGTAGAGTATAAATTCGAAAATGCCGTTGGAATTATCACAAAGTTTATTAGAAGTACATACACGTAATTCACAGTTCTTACAAGTATAGCCGAATACAATAATACCAAACCGTAGGGCAGAAAATCGTAATCACATAAATCGCGCAAAGTTCGTCGTTATAAGATGTCCGCTGGGAAAGTACACTAGATAACGCTTCGTTCGCAGTCAGAACACGACTGGCAAATTTCCTGACTGACTGACCCTCATCCATTTGTAAATTAGATATGGCCTCCGAGCAACATTCCACCCACTGGTTCTTGAAATCCTCAAATGGTCGGTCTAATGGTTTCCAAGAATTCGCATGAAATACCAACCCAGGAAAGAAGGCTTTATGACGTCTTACGGTGGAGTGAACAAAGAGATTAGCGCGAACAATAGATCACTCAAATTCAAATGGGTAATAAGACACCTGCAAATGGTTAGTATCGACTTGCAACAATATTTTAAAAGTGAGATGATAAGATGTTGTTTTAACGTCTGTTCTGTTATATGTAAAAATATCAGAATTTTTGTATCACGTGTCTGCAACCTCATTGTTGATTTGAATGTAAACTGCTTTATTCAAATATAAAGAATCATAAAAGTGACATTACACAGTTCACTTCTCTTCGTCTATCAGCTTGTATGAAGCAACCAAAGTGTACAGAGATGTTGGGGCTTAATCTTCGTTAACGATGGACCCCGGTTGAAGGTTTTTGCTAAGCCAAACCACGCTGAGTTGTTGTATGTTGTTTATTAAGGTCGTTTGATGACCCGAGACGCACAACTTGTGCACAAGTGCCGCACGTAATGATGATCTTAATACGTGTGTTTTAATGTGTTGTTTGTTGAATATTTATATGTAAAATACGCTGTACGAGAAATATTGGCTTGTACACAGAGTGACTGATGTAAGCATTCAATTGAATCATTCATTATCGTTGAATGACGTCGTTTTCTTTTTCATCTGCGCCTTTCAGCCAAATTGATTCAATTCTATTGTACGGTTTAATTCAGCTTTAACGAGCAATTACTAGAATAGTATAGAGTATTATATGTTGTACAAACTGTCACAAATATGAAATTACAGAATAAGTTTTCTATTCTTTATTGGAACGACAGTTTGTTTTTTCGTACGTTACAATACAGATAATTTGTAATGGTGTCTGGTCACTATAGCGTACTAGTACTGATAAGTACGCAAAAATAATTACTTCAAAAGAGACTGAGACGCTTTAATATATTCTTGGGCCTATATTGTAAAAAGATAACGAGTGATTTTAAGATTTCTTTTTATTATGTCGATATTTTTTGTAATTATAGTGGGTTGAGTTAATGTTAATGAATTATGCGTGTGGTATAAGTGTTTTCATATTATTAATTGTTGAAATTCATTCACATAAATCAATTATGGTAATATCTTCGATTATACAAGACATGTTAATGTTATATCTTAATGGATAATATTGTTACGAGTTGCAGGACTCGAATTAAAATGCCGTTGGTATTATTATAGAATTTATTAGAACTATACAGACATGTATAACACAGGTACAAATATTACCGAACATAATAAGTCTAAACGTAATGCAGAAGATCGTAATTCAAATACACGCGCAAAGTCCGTCACTAAATATATTACCGAATGTACACAAGTCTTGCTTCACTCGTGGTTATCGCTCGACTGCCTCATCTCTCTATTGGGGCCTTGCTTTATACTGCACAGATGAAATATGTCTGTCCGGCCGCGTGGACCGAATTTCTTAGAATCAGTTTGTACTTTTAAGTCCGAAACACCTGGCAGTCATCACAATACAACAATAGGCCGTAAAAGGTTACAATACACAATGGGCTGTTTTTTTAAACACAAAGTAAAAAAAAGAAGTCCAAATGCCGAAAATGTAATAAAATGTGTTTTTACAGGTAGGCAGGTATGAATTTGTCTTTGTCGGCACCTAGGTCGTAACAATATATAACTTACTTTATTTGTGACCTTATTTATAAGATTTCTCGTCTTCCAGATAGCATTTAGGGCTGATGTTTTCCCTTTTTTTAAGCCATATCTCAACTCATTACACTTCTTTGGCCCAAAAGTCCCCGTCTCATTTGTGAGTATGTGTAATGTTTAAAATATTTGTGTTTGTACCAAGGGAGCTCCTTGTAAACGTAAGGGTACTTAGCACATGTCAAGTGTCTAAAGGTGAAAGCCGTCACGACCCTTATATTTTTTATTGAAACACTTTCTCACAAAAACAAATCTAAATTCCTAATTAAAGTACTTTGAATGATTGAATGAATAAATGACGTCCCACTGCTGGGCTCTGGCCTCCCACTATTTGGGAACGATTGTCCGCCACGCTTGTCCAAGACGGCTTGGCAGGTTTGACACATCGATTATTTCGATGTTTTCCTTCACCGTTTTATAGTATGTGGTAATTGTAACAATATGCACAATAGGTCAGAAAGCTGCCTAAGTGGTGCATGCGTTCCGGTTGGGATTCGAACCCGCGCTCTTTGAGTTCGGGACGCGTGCGTCAGCCATTAAGCCCAAGACTTGTTTAGTAAATTACAGGTGGTAGACACATTGCGAATATAATAACATTTTCCAGATTTGTATTTAATGTAAATATCAGGCGTGACACGATTAAATTAATTTGTATAGTTTTAATATGAGAGAGAAAAGAGAGAGAGAGAGATAACACTTTATTGTACACCATTACAAAAAACAGAAAACTTATAGCCTAAAAATATTCTAAATGTGCACAATGGGCGGTCTTATCGCTAAGAAGCGATCTCTTCCAGACAACCCGTGGCAGGAATAAAACAGATTCAATTTGTCAAATCTACATAAATATTAGACGATATGCAGTTACTTACATTATATTTAATTCAACGATAAACGTATAAGTATATAAAATATTATATAAATAAGAATTATACTTAATAGACACATAAATACACCTATTAATATTACATACATAAATATATACATATACATACATACAAATATACATATACATAAAATATCAAACATCACCATGTTGTAGGTAGTGCTTTTTCATCATGTTCTTAAATAGTTTTAGTGATTTAGCTTGTCTGTCTTAGACCATTCAACCAAATGGTCTAAGTTGTCTGTCTATTAAAATATAATATAGGCAATATTTTTACAAAAATTAGTTATACTGTACAAGATTATTTGTAAGTTTTTAATGTATTATCCATTTTTGTCATTTTCCATATTGGTAACATGTAAGCAATTAGATTGGAAAGCAATAAAATTTTACGCCATTTCATTTATGTTATTTTTCTGTATTTGACAAAATTTATTCATTTGAATGTGTGAAAAGCGAATATTGTTAATAAAATTATTTTGATTTGCAACAATATATGGTGTACGTAGTACATTCCTATAAAGTAATATAGAGAGGGTCTAGCTCTAGGCCGTCTGTAAGGTTCGCGATCGTGAAAATGCATCATCACAACTTATGGATGTTCAACAAAATATCCTCTTCAAAGGCTTGTGTTTTAGTGTATGTGTTATGGTGTCTGATTGGATCTCGATGGATTGATTATTACAATCAGCAAACACCTAAATCTACCATATTGAATATTGTTAAATGATGTCATACATAAATTGATAATTGTGAACACGATTGCAAAAATAATAGGTTATCCAAATGCAGTGTATGCTGTACACCTAAAAATTTAATGCGATAGCGTGAGTGTTAAATTCATGCAGTAGGACTTTCTTTACACAAAAATTTGTATTCGTATTTCACCAAAATTATTTTATTTTAAGATTTACAAATAATTCTTTGAGTAATTCGACACGAATTACTCAAAGAATTATTTGTGAAGCCGTGGTAGTTTGGTGGTCACTTGGTCAGTGCACTTGAGTTCCAACTCAAAGGACGCTAGTTCGACGCCTGGACGGACGCAGTTTTCTGGCCTAATGTGCATGTTGTTACCATTTACCATTCCCCTGTGAGTGAGGAAGCTCGAGCCGAGCAGTGGAACGTTTAAGGTGTGTTATTATTTTATTATTATTAATTCTCGTTATACATACATACTTATATACTATACCTATACAGAATTTCAAGATAATTACTTCATCCCTAGTCTATGAAGAAGGAACAGCGATACATGAAATCGAGAAGTTTTTAAATAACAGTGAACAAATCATCTATACATAATAATATAAAATTGTAAAACTGCAGTCTTCTGTTTTTTACATTTTTTCTGTTTGATTGTTTGTTCGGGATTCACGTAAAAACTACTGCGCCGATTCTTAAAATACGCGGTAATTTATATCCCGGGAATCTCGCGGGAATTTTCTCGGGAGAGGATACTGTAAATAGTAGTCAGGTAGAAAAAAATTCTGATTCAGAATCAGTGGATCAATAAAATGTTCAGTAGAACATTGTAGTTGGGTATGCCTTTAGCAACATTTCTTATCCCGAGTTGTTACGGGAATTTTCGGTATTCGTGTATTTTTATATAAAAAAACCTTCACCTTGCTGAAAATAGCCATTAATTGTAAATTTGGCAAAATTGCTAATATTTGTTAGCTATCCAACGTCGACGAAGCCGCGGGCAAATGCTAGAGTAAAATAAATTTCAACATTGTTTAATTTAACGAAACAAGTCTGAATATAGTGATTTAACAATAAAGTTGGATCCGGTATAATACTTTTTCTTTTCTTTCCCGAGTGAAAGGATCGATAAGGCGCACCTGAGCACAATATGTGCCCGCCTGAGTGATTAATACGATACCTAATTGGGCGTTATTACTAGCGAATATTTCGAATATTAAATTATACTCGTAAAGAGGACGTAAAGCGCCCTCTAAAATGGAGACAGGTCTACTTACGATTAATTTATTAAAGCTGCCTCATGATTCAATTTGCGACACAAAGGCCGCTGCTCGCATGAGCCACTCGAACAACACATAGTACTTAGTACTTCAATTAGGCAGTGATGAAAGGTGTCTCGTGTTTTTAGGGTTTGGTAGCAATTTCAGTACAAAGGGAATCCCTTATAAAATCGTCATGCATTCCGACTGTCTATCCATGTTATGTCACAGGCATTTTTCGAATACTCAATATAAAATAAATAAAATTCATTCAAACAGAGAGATATGTATATATATATATATATATATATATATATATATATATATATATATATATATATATAGTCAAAAACGGGAAACCAAGGGAGAGGGTTGTTTTTCAACAATTTTTTTTATTTTCCATACTTTCATTAAACATCAAAATACTCCGATCATTTAACCGCACCTCATTTGAAAGCAATCAATGTTTACCAATTGACTGATTTGATTGATTGGGATAAAATAACTTCAGTTTCGATTGCTAATTTATAGATACCTATTAAAAATAGAATTATTTTCATCATTTCCATATTGAATAAAATGGGTTGAGATTAATTAATGTATGAAAAATAGTAAGCACATTTTGTTCAAAAACAACCCTTTACCTTGGTTTTCTGTTTGACATTTCTTCACAGAATTTGATCTTTATGAGCTACACTATGATTTAGTATAATAAATAATACAGAAGGTTTTTATCTTTTCAAAATTATACGATTCGATTCCTGACAAGGGTAATTGATGTTTAAAAATCTAATGATACCACTTTACTTTTTGTCAAATTCCGCCTCGAGACTCTTTTGAGTGTTTTGCGCAATTTCTTGAAAAATTCTCCCTTTATAGGTGTGAATGAATTTTAGTAGAAACATGTATTTATTGTATTTGAAACTCATACTTATAGGTATATTTTTCTTTACTACGTATATACCATACATACCTACGTAACAGGTATATAATTTTTTACTTTTCATATAACATGACATGTAAGTGCCTATCTAGGAAAGTAGATTTTTCCTTGATTATGAGAATACTTAGTTAAGTTAGGCTTTGGGAAATTTATCATTGACGAAAACTGGCTGGTCGCCAAGAAATTCAGAACTTACAGTTCATTACGGCCCTTTTACATAAAGGCTTGACCGGGTTTTGTACGAATGCCACTAATTGGGTAATATAGTTTCGTCTTTTGACTAAAACGTATAAAGGTGGTCCCTCACCGCGACCATTGGCCTGTAATGTAACATTTATGATTGGATTTTGAAAATTTAGTCAATTCCACAATGTATCGGACGGTGGTCGTTGTGTTTCAAGTTGTATCAAAATATTACATTGTACATTGCGCATTGTAATGCTTGGTTCTTCTCCCTCACCGATGTAATGCTCGAATCTGTAACATTATAGGTTGCGCACTGTAATACTTCGTTGTCCTCCTTCACTGATGCAATGCTCGGATCTGTAACGTTACAATACAGGCGAATGCTAGCGGTGAGGGAGGATCTTAATTTGAATTATAAAGCAACAATAAACAGGATTATAAATCTGTGAGAGCATTTAACTATGTAAGATATGGGAATTATTCTGAGTTACTTTTTTTATTGCATGTGTTCAGCGGACAGGCAGACGGCCCACAACATGGAAAGCGGTTACTATTGCCTATGGACATTTGTAACATCAAAGGTGCTACCAATGTGTTGCGGCTCTCTAAAGGGAGACTGGAACCTGGCTACCAATGCCGGAACACAACTCAAGGTTGTTATGGCAGCATACTTTAGACTGTGGGTGGTAGCCATCCAAACGGGCAAATCACCACCCGCCTGTGGGGTGTTTTTGTTACCTATTACGACAGGCCGCCCGGCTGCAGGAAGTTGTATTCTTTCTCCGTTGCTGCACGGATAGCAGTTTTAATGGGCCATTGTTGTTTCTATTATCATTTTTTCATGACCGATAATGATATTATGAGTTTTGATTGCCCACTTTACTATCCCTCCTTCTATCCTATCTTACTCATCCCATCTCTCTATTCCATTCCACCATAGTCCATCCCCTCTATCAGATCCTAAAAGCTGACAACGCCTCGGTTTCGCCCCTAGGTTGCAACGTTTATAAGCAACAGTAACCAGTTTGGTTTTTTTTAACAACTCTACGGACTCGAGTTCCGTACCCTTTTTTACAACTTAATTTCTATGAAAGTTTTTAGAGTTCATCCATGCTTATTGTTTATTTTTGTTAGTGTGTGTGACATTAATTTAGTGATTTTTATGTTGTAGTGTACCTTAAGAATAACTTATGATATTATTTTTTTCTAATTTTAATACAAAACTTATACTAATGTAGAGTTTGATTAGCCGGTGCAAACAGACAGACAAACAGAGAAACAAAAAATTTGAATAAAATCTAAATTAGTTCTTTTTCACTTCTTACATCCCTTGACTCTGTTTTTAGCATTTTTTTTCGTTGTACAGAAATTTGACCTCCACAATTTTATTATATGTATGTATAGATAGTTTTTTTTTTATAAAATTTATGTACGGTCTTTCCATTTATTACAAAACAAAAATTCAAAAACACAATTAATAATTCAGTCATTTTCAGTAAAGTAAAAAATATTCTTCATTCCCTCCTTAAAATGGGTCACTAATTCAAGCAATTATCTATCGATAATAACGCTTTTAGGATGACGTCTCTAAAATTATTTTAATAATCTCCTCGAACGTTTCGGTCTACGCTAATGGTCTTATATTTAATTCGAAGCCTCTCAGTTATTATATCTCTAGTGCTGTTAATTTCACGTTCCATTCGATCTTGTCCCTCAATTATGAAGGCATGCACACTATAGACTCATAGATAGCTGAGTTTAAGGCATTTCTGTTTGCTAACCTATTCATATTATATTGCGTTCTAGACTATCAATATGAAATGTAGTCGATATTTCAAATAGTAGATATTTGAAATATCGACTACATATTTTTCATAGACTTTAAAATTATTTTGTTACAATTGATAAGAATTGGAATTTCATTTATTTGCCTAGATATTATATCAGGGGATAGAAATGTTAGTATATAACTATTTGTTTTCTAGAGTAGTAGGTATGGTCTTAGTGCAAATAACCAAATCCTGAAAACTTATTAAAACTGCTTAATTTGATTTGATGTTTTAAGCCTGGGTTGCTATCTGGTTATATAGGATTTAGGAAGTTTTCGAGTGACGTTTTTACTGGGTGATTATGATTCCCAGAAATTAAATTTATGTGAAATATTCGTAATTTATGTATGTCTCTGTAGACCACGGACCGTAAAAATGGCCCGGAGTTTTGGAGAGTTTGCGTGGGGCCATGGGAAGGCCCAAACACATACAGCCCTTTTACAAATTTAATCTAAATGTGTCTTGACACTAACCGGTGATTGTCCCTGTCTATACTATTTAAAAATACACCCAAGGACAAACTCCGGTATGTGTAGGACTATTGTAGGGAATGAGAACAAATGGTACCGGGCTATTGGGATGAAGTGCTAGTTGAATTACAGATCGGAGACTATAGCGTTTGCCCATCGCACTGTTCAAGAAACATGGAAAAAATGGGCAGATGGTGACTCACTACTTACTGCATGGGCCCCTAAAAGTGGTAAGATTGGCGAGGGGCAAAATGGGTGTGAGTGGCTAAAGGTATCAAGAGATGGTTTGTAGATTCACCGAAGCTACTTGCGACGACATTAATCACTTCCATCCCTGGAGCTCGAGTCTTAGCTCTAGCGATCTTCGTAATTTTATTATTAAGATTTTTGAAATACCGACTTGTCGTAAGTAAATACTGTCAATTTATAACTTCAAATATGTGTGCGCAAGCGATATAGCGAAAGCTATTTAGGTAACTCCTTAAGGTAAGTTTTATAAAATACAATTTGTTTCCATAGCCGTGAAGAGAAAACGAACTAACACTCAAATTCACATTAGTAGTTGTTTATAATAGTATAGGTTCGAATTTGACCATTATCTCGCCCGATGTGGAGCGTAGATATGGTTAAGATAGAGGACGCTTACCTAGAAAGTACCTATTCACACGGAACTTGAAGACACCCAGCTTGTAAATATCAGGCTATGAGTTCCACTCTTTTGCGGTGCGTTGGAAGAAGGTAGAAGCAAAGCGCTTCGTTCGTATAGGTGGAATATCCACCATATATCAGTGCCGCATCTGGTTGTCCGACAATTGAAGTAAGACGCTGGGATCAAATCGAAGAGCTCAGCTGCACACTTTCCAAAGTGCATCTGATAAAAAATCGATAAGCTGGCAACCCTGCTTCGATGTTCGAGACTTGAGTTTTGCTGTGGAAAAGATGGTCGTTGCCAACCAGCCATCTGGCTCTCCGCTCAAACGACTCTAGTGCATTAGCACGGACAATAGTATTATTAAAGAAACCTGCTACCTCCATATACCTACCCGCTTCTTAAGTTCTACTTCAAAAACGAGACGGGCTTAAAAGACGTATCCACTGCTCCTTTTGAGGCAGAGTATCCTAATAAGAACGAAAAGTGAGCATTAAACACGAAAGGGTATTAGATTGCAAATTTATTCCGAACGATCTAAAATTTAAATGGGATCTCATCAAAGTTTCGACTCTGGGAGTTGCTTGTAATATGTGAGTACGTGATTGCTTTATATCTAAAAAGAGCCTCGGGATACGACCTCTCAGAGTAAAAATTTACCTAATTGGTTATTACATCTTGTATAATATCCTCGCTTTTTATTCTAAAGAGAATTTCGTATTCAATGACTATTTCATTTTGTTACATGAATAGTAAAATTCTTCGCCTTCTTTATTAAGTTTTAGTCTTTATGGTATAAAAAGGATTTTTCGGTTTCTTTTCTACTGTTCTTAATTTTTTTAACGTGTAAAAGTAATTGGTTAAGTATCAACTACTTTATTACAATTTTCCGATCTAGCTTATAGAGGCTAATTAAATAATTTAATTTTAACCTAATATTCCACAAAGTAAATTATATCTAAAGGCTGATTAAGTTTGATACTGACGTTGGGAGCGGACTGACTTGAAAATATTCAATGGAGAATATTGAAGTCAGTCAGACTTGGTAGCACGGTACTGACTTGTATTCAATGTACACGATGCTTATATGACGTTAGCACTAGCTTCCTTCGAATTTTAAGCCGGTCGCTGGTTCAATGTAAATCAGCTTTAAGAATATGTCCATTACATTTAGTCACTGTCTGTTATGGCGCATTCACATGTTCTCAAGTCCTAAACATCACTTATGAATGATAATAATGAATGTTTATTTTTCACTATATACTACAGTACACTACGCTAACGCAAACAGGTTAGTTCTTTTGAGTCTTCGCACTAGGGTTGTAGTATCGAGCAGTCGGATTGCCTCGACATTCACACTATGATAAAGCCTCTTTTAGTGGGCCTCTGAAGCACTGTTTATATATGAATTTGAAATAAATTTGGATTATGTTTTTACGTTTACAGGTAAGCAAACTAGCAAATCGTTTACCCGATGATAAGTAGCGAATACGTTGTGTACGGCGTTAAGACTTTAAAAATTTATTTACGCTCCTTTTGAAGAGCCTCGTATGCTCAGAAAAAAACCGAGATAGAGCTAATTCCAGTTCCAAGTGTCAAAATGCATGTGAATGAGTCCTCAGTCGCCGGTCGCCGGGACTGTTGCGTTAATTTTATTTATCAGGCATCAATCGTTTTGAATAGATTTTATTTAGAGAAATCTTATATTATAGGTACATTTTTAATTAAGTTTAAATAAAAAAAAAATGACATACTAGCTAAATTAGAAACGCCTCATTTCTTTCGTGTTGTTTTATTTTTACTTTGTGGGATTTTTATACTTAAGAGCGCATTATTATTATAAGCTGACAGTGAAGGTATCTTAAGCAAACCTGCATGCTATGCACATTGCTGATGTGACAATTTTAGACAAGCATGGCAGGGATAACGTCCGCTGTCCCGAAAGCCGGAGAACCAAGGTTAGCTGTGTGACAGAAAAAAGAGCACTTATTTTATTAAAGAGGTAAAATACCTCTTCATTGTCTAAAGTTTTTTGTTAATTTAATGAAAAAAAGAATACCAGTAATGACAGGTACTGGGACAGGGACCAGGGACGCGGACATATTATTAAATTTAACACAACATCTTCATTTTAAAATATGATATGATAGAAATATTTTTGTTAAATAAATTAATGCGCTATTTGACTTCTTTTACTTGTACGTTGTTGTATGATAGAAAGTATTTCGTTGATTTGATTGTCCATTCCCCTATTTTTTTTTTATTTTTAGCCTACATGTCACAAAAATCGATTCATCATAATTTTACGTACGCAGCATTTGTTGAAATTCTTTAATTACTTTTGATACTTTGTTTGAGTATGAATTTGAAAACAAACTTCTTAAGAATTTTAATTTTTGACCAACTTCAAAAAGCTAGGTTTTTTTCTTTACTCGTAAGTCTATACTCCTGAGGTGGTGCCATGGTCACCAAGTCATAGTCTAATGAGTGGATTCCAGGGAAATCGAGAGGATCCATTACTTATTAAAGAACGCCGTACGCCTAAATTATTATTATAACATTGTTTCGCTAGAGGACCACCACTTTAGTTTTAATTTTAAATATACTTTGTATCAAAAATATAAAATCTACAAATTAATAATCTAGATATTTATAATAAAAAAATGACATATAAACTAAATAATTAAAACTAAAGTACATTATGTAGCAGATCACTGCCAGCAGAGAACGTGTCCAGAAGACTGGCTGCATTGCCACACTGTCTGGACAATACTTATTTGTTGGGAGAAATATGGGCCAGCCTTCTGATCACGGGTAGTGTCAAAGAGTTTCTTACAGATGACTTTAAAGAAACTCTTTGCCAATGGACTCCACGTATTATTATTAATTAAAGAAAAAAAGAAAAGGTATATTTGCCAAAAGCACCACATACAAGAAAACCTATAGATAAAATTGATGACACTTTAAAAACTTTTATTTATATTTTTGACAAATGAGATTGACTGAATATCTTGTTAAACCGAAATATATTCTGACAGCACTGACTTTCAATACCCATCTAGAGTCTGAATATATTGAGACATGAGAAATAAAACGTATAAAGTTGTCCTAATATTTATTACGAGTTCCTAATAGCCTTTTCCATGCCTGTAAGGTGAACAAACTTAATAATTTTATTAAATCTTTCGCCAAAGTTGTTGTAGTAACTGAATGCTGTCTTAATAATTAGACAGGCGAGGTGCGTAAAATAAAATTAACAATGCAAATTTTCGAGTTAATTTGGTACTGATGAATTTTCCGGGCATTCTAATCAAACTTTTCATTTTGATGTTTTGCTTAGGTTGCCTCTTTTGATTGCGTAAAGATAGCAATCCTTTTAACAAAGAAATATATTAAAGTAGAATAATTTTGATATCATGTACACTGTACAGGGTTTCGCATCTAAACAGAAATAAATCTGACAATTGTATTGTATTACACGAACAATGAAGGATTCCGAAGAGATTACGTATTTCCACAGTTTTCGTTGTAAAAAGCATTCAATTGACCACACCCCAATCTTATATATAGTAGTATATGAAGAAGTGTTCGTCGAAATGCATTAAATTAGGGTGGCTCCACAGGACACTTTAAAATTCATACTGATGCTAAAACATCAGCGTGAATTTTTAAAATAGCCTCAAAAGTTATTACAGTAAAGTATTTTAGTTTTAAAATATTAAACATTAAAAAATCACTAAGCGTATTATTTAAAGTTCACGAAATTAAATCAGTCTTCACGATTTCACATATATAAATATAACCTCAAAGAATTGTCTTTGAGGTTATATTTATTAAATTATTTTGTACTACGTAAATAGTGGATATTTTTAATAGCGTACTATCACCAACTACTCGAATCGCCAAAGATATATTTTTTTTTACTCGGCATACTTCCATTCGTCTACAACAGCTACATTCATATCATACCATTTGTCTACACCAGCGCCATTCTAGACGTTTTTGGACTGTTATTTACAGCTTACACCTGGACACTTCAACTATTCTCCCATATGAGATGGTTCTCCTTACCTCTACACTCCATAATACAACTTAACAGATAGTATTCAACCCAATTCTCTTTAGAAGTAGAGAACAGAAGAAGCTTTACCGACTTTTTTTTCATATTTCGACTTCATATTTCCGAATTCAAAAGGGTGGAGGGCACGAATTTCACGAACTTAGTAAGCAAGTAAGCCAAGTTCCAAGATCTGACTAATGATCCCCGTACGACTATGCACCTCTAGACTAAAAAAATAAAATCATCCATCTTTTTTGCAATTTCGCGTCAAAGTTGTATAGCTACATATATATATACATAATTATATTACATACTAGCGGACCCGGCAGACCTTGCTTGCCCTGAAAAAAAAAATTTAGAACCCGATTGCAGCGCCATCTACTGGGTCTAATTGTGAATCTAAACAATCCGGGGACTCACACGAACACACACAAAAAAATCATGAAGATCGGATCAAGCGGTATATAAAGAATTCGAGCAGGGTGTATTTAAGGCAGATTCACCCATTCATTCATTGGGTTCTCCACCACCATTCATCTTGAATAACAACTACCGGTTATTCGACTTTCGACATTCGTTTGATTACAAACTCTTTTATAACTAACAAACGATATTACTGCAAAATGATGCCTAAAATATAGTTCAATATCCAAAATGACTATTCTAATGTATTTATATAACCCCAAATGATCTAATTGACACAATTTATACTTTACTAGCTGACCCGGCAAACTTCGTACCACCTCAGAATCAATTTTTTTCATATTTATTCACCTTTTAAACCTTCCCTGCTTCCACAAAGAATTCAAAATCAAAATTAGCCAAATCAGTCCAGCCGTTCTCGAGTTTTAGCGAGACTAACGAACAGCAATTGATTTTTATATATAAGACTTAACATTCAAAATAGTATCTACTAAATATTTGAGATTAACAATGCTTGTTATGTTTACAAATAACTTGTTGAATATATATATAGTGGTGCATCAGGCAGCTCTTCACTATATAAAACTGTATACCCTTGCATAAAATTAGAATCAGTGATAAATCAAAGTATTGTAAATATTCACTAATAAACGCTATTTTCACTTAACCCACGCATATAATTGAACCTGGTACTGTTGAATAAGAAGACGCTCGTTACAAACGCGGCACACCTAAATATATACTCCACACCGACAGACTTACATTGTGGGTGTGATCAGAGGTTCAATGCATACATACAACTCTGGTCCCCCCTACCTATATTTTAGAAATATAATCATTTAAATAATAAAATAATAATCAATAATTGGCAATGTGGCGTTTGGCGCCCATATATACGTACAAAAGCAGACGGACATGATGATTTCATTAGGGTTCCATTTTCGCCCAAATTGCTATGGAACCCTAGACACATTTTGTAGTTTTGTGTGTGTAATCGTTGACACACAGGTGAAAACGGTTGTCGAACCATAAGTACGCGTACTTGCTCGCACGTATATCACTCACTTAAAGAACAAAATTTTTAATCGTATCGTTTCGGCAGTAATTATTTTAAAGTAATTTAAAAGTTGATGTTTTAATAACAAAGTCCATAACCAGAACCCACTTGTCTCTAAAGATGTTAAATTTCATTTGTTAGTACACTTTTGATGGAGGAAAGTTTGGGTTTACGTCCAATAATGTATTTTTAGCGGAAATTAAACGCCCTCCGAAATCCTGCGTTCTCACACAGCTACCGGCACAGGGTTACCAGATAAAAAATAAAATTTCAATTATTTTTGGAACGCACTGCCGACATAAGTGCGATCAGCTAAATGTATCTACAAACTTATGAAAAGCAGCACTATTTAACTGTATGCTTATTTAATAAAACTACGTTTCACCGATTTAAAGCGCGGTTTTTATTTGATTTTTATTCCGACGTTTCAGTCACTTTTCAGTAACCGTGACACTTGACATCTTTGTCTTCTGTGATCACGGATACTGAAAAATGGCCGGAACGTCGAAATAAGAATCTAATAAAATACCGAGCCGAAAACCGTTAAAACGTAGTTTTATTATGTGTACTATGTATGTTTATTATTTGTTGTGTGCATATATGTATATCCCTATTATCTCTATTAATATTATAAATGCGAAAGTAACTCGGTCTGTCTGTCTGTTGCTCTTTCACGGAAAAACTACCGGACCGATTTGGCTGAAACTCAGTATTTCATTTTAAGTAGTTTCGATGCCGAGGATGAACATAGGTTACATTTTATCCCGAAAAATGGGAACGTTTCTGGTATAAAAGTATATTTTTCTGTTTGTCTATAATGCTTTCATGGAAAAACTATTTGGCCGATTTAGCTGAAACTACTATTTGTGTAAGTTCAATATCTAGAATGGATATAGGATACTTTTTATCCCGGAAAAGGGATAGATTTTAGGATAGATTTATGTAAAGGTTTACCCAGAATATAGGTTTTTTGAGATGTCATTTTTATCATTTTGGTCGTTTTGTTCATTTTGATCATTTTTGTAGTTACAGATGTTAGTGATACTTAACACAGGCTACTACTTTTTATCGTCAAAATAAAACTAGACTAGGATGGACATAGGGGATGAAAGGGTGACCAATGATTTCTCAATCAAGTTTATAGATTTAAAATTTCAGCTTGATATATAAAAATGAATGTTTGTCTGTATGTCCTTTATAGAATCTTAAACTATACATTAGATCATGTGATGATCTTTAGCAAAGTTGTTGTGCATGAGCCAAAGTAGGTTTCTGAGTTGGTTCACAATTGGACCCGGTAGGTGGCGCTGCTGTCGGCATATTGATTGAAGCTTTTCCGGGCGGGACGACATCTGCCGGGACAGCTAGTCACCTATAAAAAAATGCGATAGTAATTCGGTCTATCTATCTGCTAAGCTTTCACGGAGAAACTACTGGAGTAATAGATCGGTTTTGCTGTAATTTTGTATATATGTAGTTTTAATACCGAAAATGGACATAGATACTTTTCATCCCGGGAGACGGTAATCTTCTGGAGGCAAATAACACTAACATAAAAATTTGGTACAATGTAACCTGTATTAATGCTTGCTCTTTAAACTAGAGGCGCGCAGCAAGGCCTGAACCGCGGTGAAAACTCTAGTACGTACACGTACATATATTACACCTATTTATTATACTTACACACACCTTATTACAGTGATGGCGGATTAAAACATATTTTTCCCAATTTCTAGTATTCTGTCGATGTTTAAATTTAGTTTTAGCTGCAGCTTTTTTGCGCAACAGTTCTTTTATATCTGTGGAGAGCCAGAGTGTAGCTACATGTTTCATTTTAATGGGGCGCACGGGAGCGTGTTTATCGTATAGTGAAATCAAACGGTCTTTAAAGATGTCAAGCTTTGCATCTGTACAGCTAGTTTCCCGTAATGAAGATCAGTTGATTTACAAGTTGTTGTACCATTTGAAAAATACTTATTTGTATTTTATTAAATTGCACTCCAACAAACTAATTTTAATAAGCTCTTGTCCATCCAAAAGTTGTCTTGAATAGCTTGCATTAAAAAATTAAAATAATATTTATCGTCGCGAATGGATGCACATAAAACTAAATATACACTATTAAAGAATACAGTGTATTACTTTTTATTATGTTGGTATATAGTAAAGAGTATTGCATTGTATTTCACTGTCTTAAATTGTTCTCACTGTATTGTATTGCAAAAAAGTACAGTTATTTATTTTTAAATGGTAGAATTTCTGATTGTTAAAATTTCCCCAGCTTGTCGGAAAAATTCGTGTATAATCTGAGACGTTTGGAAAATTCCATATATTTGGCAACACTACCCACACCTCTCATAGTTAGCGTGTTCGAAAAGGTAATTTTGTGCCTATGTTATAATTTACGTCGGCAGGTTTAAGGAAATAGGTTCGCATATGAAAAGCGATTGTGTGAGTTTATTCGGAGCACCTAACTTCCGCATCATTGATTCGTTCACTAACGCTCCAGTTATTTGGATGGCAATTTTGTTAATGTTCATTACCGGCATTAGCTACGGGTAATATTAAATACGGCTACGGTGATATTAGAATATGTGAAACGATTTACTAAAACGATAATTAGTGTCTACATACAGATTCGTTTCATTAATAAAAGCCATAGATATGTTAGCGATATCGAACTGGGATAATGATTCCTTTACGCTCATTATATTGGGAATTGATCATTAGGACGGTAGAAAGTGGCGCAAACAATTTAATATTCAACAAAATCTATGCCAATAATAAATCTGTATCTAGGTTGAGTTTGTATAATAAATTAAAATAAAAGAATACGTCAGTGGGGGCTAATTCAGACCAGCAAATTTTGAAAATTCAACAAATAGATTTTTTATCTCTCTGTCTGTTAAAGCATTACGTCAAAACTACAGCACGGATTTAAATGAAACCCTAGAAAAAATCAGGGCGACTAATTCTGATTACAAATATACGAAAATTTTAATTTTGTTTGTTTTACCGTGGGTCGCGCATGACTTTTGGGATTAAGGAGGTGGGTACTGAAAATCAGTACTGTGTCGGACTATGTTTCGGCACAGCAAAATACTGAGTGCCAACCTCATTTTGCTAATTGCGGCACACACTTTCATTATTATGTTAATTATTATTAATTATTGTTAAGTGGCGCATTTTTAGAAATTAAATATATTTCCTTCTTTCTTTCAAAATACAACTTTTAGAATTTTTATCTGTTTGTTAGAACATCACATGGAAACTACTGAACGGATTTCAATAAAACCTCACAAAGATTTAACTTATATCCTGAATCAACAACTGGTATATTTTTTTAACATGATAATTGGAGTCGTTTCCGTGGATATAGCAAAACAAAAAGCGTTTTTTTCGTGCCGCTATTGCAATTCACTGACACAAGTCATCATGGTAATGTGACCAAAGTTTCTGTCATAGGTAATCTCTACTAATATTATAAACAGTAAAGATTTCATTGAATGTTTGTTTATTTACATTGAATAGGCTCCGAAACTACTGAACCGATTTGAAAAATTCTTTCACTGTTTTTTTTTTCAGGCGGGGAAATGCATTTCGCACATACCGGGTCCTTTGCTAGGGATTATACCGTTGTTGATCATGGAGGCTTTCCACTGAGGCAATCCAAACAATAATCAACCGGCTTGTGTGGAGACTCGACTAATCAATACTCCACTAAAACCACCCTCCTCCCATGTGCCCTGCGCTTATGAGTAGGAAAGGCATGAGATATAGAACGTGGTTACGCCCACACCGATCCTAGCGCACAAGTGTTTGAGAGTGCCCCGGGAGAGGCAAAGTCACTTCGTCAACAGGGGTGACGACTCCTCTGCTCCCTAGATGCTAGAGGGCCCCTGCAGCGGTATTTCAGGGGGGAAAATCTTGCGCATACCTGCGCCTCCGGGCTCCCAACTGACGTCGGCGCCCGCGAGACGCATGCGCACTTCTATTTCTCTCCCTATCTCGTTCCGCGGCCTCCTTTTGAGATATTACAGTCTCGCAGAAATTGGCCTCGCCCACCCACCAATCGTCGCTGTGCAGCATGGCTTGCACTAGATCGGTCCTACTAGTGTCTCGAGTTCAAACCTCTGGGGTGCCCATGCTGCGCACTCGACTAGCGTGTGTAACGCCGTGTCCAGTGCGCCCACTGTTGGCAAGCTACACTATCCCCGGGTGACATAGGCTATATTATATTTAAAAAAAAAAATTGGGATCCTTACTAAAACTCCAATAATGTAACCAAAGGTGTAAAAAAAATACCTAAAATTGCGTGCACTGCGAAAACGGTTGATGATAGAATAAAATAATATACTACGACTTTGCAGAACACGTAATTATTTACAAAAAGTGTCGCAAAAGCATATGTCTAACTATTATAGTTATGCCACAATAAGGGTTCTTTTATTTTAAAAAATTAATTGAAATGCCGCCGCTAGAAAAGGCTGTTTATTTGTTTCTTGGTATTCATCCTTATCAAAATAAATTACTTCGTATTCAAGACTGCTTCAATAACTTTATATAACTATTTGAATTAGTCAATTCGGACATTCCATTCGAAAGATATCACGAGTTTAAAAATGTAAGTATTAGAAAAAAGTTGCATGGTCTCCGCTTACCCTGCTCGGCTAGCTAGACATCACCTTATGCGATGTAGGCGTCACTGGGGTACGGGCCGTACGGGAGGGGAAATATTTTGAATTCGCTTAGTAGGTAATTCAACTCAACAAAAAAGTTCTTTTTAGATACCCGTGCGAAGCCCGGGCGGACCGCTAGTGTCTTTATAATTATATTAATTTTAGTAGCTATCTGTTACCATGGAAAAATAATAGGTACTAGGAATAACAGTCTGAGTATATTAATGTGTTTCCTCGACGCCGTGACGGTTCGTTCTATTATGTTCGCTATATGCTACTAGTATTGATTAAACATTATTTTGGACGCGTTCCTTTAGTAGCTCACAACGCCCAAAATGCTCCATCAGCCGTTCCACATGGTTTCCACGGTCATTATGGTCGTGGCGAAAACGTCACTAATGATGTTGTCATTTTGACCCATGTCGGGTCGAAGTGGGCGTTGTACCACAGACCATTAATTCATTTTTTTTCAGATCAACCAATGACATTTGTGTATTTCGTCGTTTATGACATCAACGCTCTATGATCTGTTCCACTAGAGAATATGATTGTAACGTCCGCAAGCAAGCGGAACGGGAAAAATCGCGGTCATGAACGTGGTCGTTGTGGGAAGCGCGAGTATGGAAACGTATTATTATTATGTATTATGTTGACAATATGAAGAAAGTAAGAAGTTCTGGAACGAACCTCCTGGAAGAAGTTCTGGAACGTTATGGAAAGTTTAGTTCTAGAACGTTGTTTAAGTATAAAAGTGACCTGAAACTTAACTTTTTAACTTTTGATTCATTTGGCCTAAAAAGGTTTTATGATTTTTAATGGAGCTTTTCAATGGTATAAAGCTAGAAAGTGGTAGATATCACGTCTCTCGTACAATAGTAATTAAACAGAGTTTAGGAGTTTGAAATTACGTATTTCTAAGGGAAGGAATTACGTGTAGCACACACAAATTTTCCTCCCATATTTCATATCTTTCAAGATTGTTTTTGACATAAAATGTAATCAACACTTTCTCAGTACATAATCTATTTGCTTACCAAATTTGACTAAGAACCGTTGAGCCATTTAGTAGTGAAAAGGTAACAAATAGACTTACTTTAGGTTTTATATTATCTGGGGGCATCATCTGCGTTAGTGTTAAAGATTTAGGCTGTGGCTAAATGCGTCCTATTTTAAGCGTTAAAAATAACGTCGATAATGCATAGTTACATTACTGTATATACATGGGTTATCTGTTAATATTTAATGTTCTTAACAATCTCGCATCTCAAATAAAGCCTAAACCCATCGCCATATCTGCATGAAACGGCCTAAATCTTTAACATTATCCCAGAAAAATCCCCATTTTTTTAGTATTGATTTTAATCATGATTAGCGACTTCATATCATGTCGATTGATTGATCGATAAATAACCTCTTACAATTCAATCAATTAATAGCACCATGATTGTTTTATGAGCTGGGAACAGCGTACGCTGCGGTGTGTAAATGTCGAAAGATCCGGTCGAATTTGATTTATAGCTGAAATATTTATATTGCGTTATTATCTAGTGTTGGTTGGCCCTAAACAAACTTCTCTAATACTAAATAAACTGACTTGTGCGGACCCTTAGAGAATTACCTACACTCTCAAAGAACTTCGCAAACTCTTATTACCTTCCCTTCGAAAGTCTTGAACAAAAAGGAACGTTTGTTTGCTGTTTGATTATGATTTTTGTTGGTGCTCGAAATAAATGCTGCTAGAAATTAATTGGATTATTGTTAAATTAGGTATTATTGTAAGCAATATCCTTTGAGTGCTTGTCATCGTTAAAGGAAGCAGTTATCCCTTCAGGGAATATCAATTTGAAAGATACCTTTGTTTGTAACTTAAAAGTTTGTAATGGCAGAACTTGAGAAGTACACTTTTTGCATAATAATGACTATATATATTCTTAACTGGAAATTTTACAAACCTTTGATATTTTCAGTGGTTATTGGGTATCAAAATTTATTTGTGAATCTTAAAATTTCCAGCATTATGTTGCATACCTTCTGTCTACTTTGGAGGACCATTTTACTCTTCTTCTTCACTTCGCGCAGTCTTGGGAATTCTTTATTATGCCTTTCATATTCTAATTTATAAGACCATCGACGTCAAGCCAGTATTTCTTGGACGTACTTCTTTTACCGGAACATGGCAGAAGCAGCTTAACTTACATTTGTTTATCATATAGATTGCCGAGTTTCTATTTTGTATTATTTAATTTAATCGAATAAAGGAAATTTAATCTAACACAAAAGAGAGCCCTAAACTAGGCAAAATTTAAAGTTTCTACCTATATTATGTAACTTCTTTAGCTCAATGAATGAATGGTCTTTAATTACATATACAAATCATACACATACAAAGGGAGGTTTTGTCGCCACCAGCGATATTCTCTAGACCACCCTCACAATTATCAACGCTCAGGGATCTTAATTGAATCTAGACCTTTAAAAATAGAATCTTCCACTTCGCTCCATTCAGCTGTTTGTAGACAATTACAGGATTGAAGTTTACGAAAATAAACCTCCAGTACATTACTCCAGTAATATATTTGGTTTGTTAGTATTAATTTATTAATAGAAGAAGTGCCTAGTCTAGACTACCTTTATCTAACGGTAACTTGCAGAGGAGGCAGGCTTCTGGACTTATAATAATGTAGTTGACACTCAAATCAAATGAGATACTTTTTATCATCTTACAAAACGCTCTCCTAGATTTTGTAGAAGCGTAGCACGTTACGACATCATAACTTTAAGGAGTCAATATTGTTTAAACAATAATTGTTTATGTCAATATCATTTTAAAATAAAATCATCAACATTATAGTATTTAATAGCTTTTATATGAACGATTTTTAAACATGCTTAGAAACGTATTTTGAAAACGTTATTTACCATATTGCTTCTCATTTTTTCCTACTCGTATGTGTATAATATATTACAAAGAACAGTCAGAAATATCTAAATTTTTTGTATCTTAATCCTTATCAACCTTCTAAGAGATAAATGAATATTGAACGAAGTTCTTAAACGTCGAACTATTTCACTTGAAGAGCTCTTTAGAAGGCACGTTGAATGTCCTTGTGAAAGCCAAACGGTAACTAAAGGAACTAGAAACTTATAGGATCTACTTAAAATGTGTATCTTTCTGATCAGTAAATCTATTTTTATATTACAATGTATTTTGAGGTAATTTTAACACATTTTTAGGGTGCTGTATAGATTTGCGACACTTTTATTTATTATTTGAGATATGAAGTGAATTTTGGGTGGTTATAAAAAAAATAACCACGAAGACTAAGTAAGGTAAAAGCTCCGTTTCGCTTCGCTCCCGTCTTAGTCTACTAACCTATATTAAAAAGTTCGGATCTGTTCATCATCTATACTATAATAAATCTGTAAATGGTTCGAGTTTGTACAATGCGTTTAAAAATGTGAAAAACAACCAGGAGTGATTAGGACCAAGAGATTCAAAAATGCATTTTTTAAAAATTTTGTCTGTCTGTCTTTTTTCTGCTAGAGCTACACGTGAAAACTATTGAACGGATTTAAATGAAATTCGATATGGAGCTAGCTTATATTCCAGGGCGTACCTTAGGAAACTTTTTATCTCGATAACTTACGTGGTTTCCGTGGGATAGTGGAAAATAGCATATAAGTCATTCATTGTATTACTACAAATCAGATTGGCTTCGACTCAACTCTATGTTTTGCTGGGCAGCTGTTTTGACTAAGTTTATTTGTTATTGTAGTGAATTGAACAAGAAACAGTAAAGTTTTAGGTCAAATATATATACATATAAACCTAATTTAGTTTTATGTAAGTAACATAGAGCTACAACTCTAGTAATAAATTAAAGGTGTCCCATAACTATACCAAATTCTATTCTTGATTCACCATAATTATTTAAAGAATTAACTGCTACATTGTTACTAGAACCTTCATTTAATTCAATTGCATGTTGTGTCAATAATAATAATTTATAGAATAGAATAGAACATACTTTATTGCATAAAATTAAGATAAAATTCAAGAAGTTTAAGTACAGAAGACAATAGGTGGTCTTATCACAAAACGCAATTTCTTCCAGATGAACTTGTAAATAAATTTATATTATATAAAAATATATCCATTAAAATAATTTGAACAGTTAAATTATAATATTAAAAAATTAAACTGAATAAATGTCAGTCGGCCAGTCAGTCAGTTCTTAATTTTGACAAATCATTTACATTACATACATATATTTTAAAAACGTCATCATTAAGTAGAAACTTTAATATCTGTTTATAACGTGTGAAACCATATATAACACTATATTGCATGTAGGATGAGGTGTGGAGAATGGGCGTGGCCTAGCCATATATATTTCGCTTCTCCTTTTCTTATTAAACGACCCTGATTTAGACAAAGGGTTCCTGTATACCACATTAAAGATGAAATTACCGCTAAATATATGCTAAATCATTCAATTTCACTTGAAATCATAAAATAAATTTGAATATATTATCTTAAGCTCTGTACTAAATGACCGCAGTGCATCAAACGTGAAGCTAACATAGAATACCGTTAAATATTTATTTTAGGGACTTTTATACGCATATAAGCGTATAAATATTAGACTTAATTAAGACTGTGCCTATATTATATGAATATTAATTACATTACTGTAATATTATAATTAACTTCTATACTTAATTAGGTATGCAGTGAATAATACATTATTTTTTATGTGTTATCTAGCTAGAAAATGTGGTCTTTTGTATGCAATTATTAAATAAATTTAACAAAAGTATTAAAATATTTATGCACACTTACCTGGAAACTATTTTCAAATGCATTTTGTGTCATAAAACTGTGTTGCATTCAAGTTTTACCGGTTTTACACGTCGTTTTTATTCATGTTTTATTATTATTACAGAATAGGACTCTATGTAATGTATAGAATAGGAGCCTTAGTGGACTATTAACGAATCTCGTACTAACAAAGAGGCAATTGTTAACGGGGTATCAATCTTGAAGTTCTTAAAGTAGATAATCGTCTATTAATGATATCAATTCAGCATTGTGTGTGCGAACAATGGAGTTTTAGAGAGTTCAGATTAAGTACTCGTTTCTTGTTTTGCTTACCTGAATTATTTCGTACTTGGGAGTCATTTGTAACTTGAATCGGTTTATTGGGTGTTCGTTAGAAACATTTACTGTATACGTACGCTACCATTCCTATTTATTTCCAAGCTACGTCGAAATACAAAAAGATTTTGCCCAGGTTAAACTTCAGTGATCAGAAGGAATATCCTTCTAACTGACCTTTAAGGTCCGTGTCGCCGCAAAAGCGTGAAAATGGGGTGCAAACGAAATAATATTTCGTTCATAATTACTAATCAGTAAGTTTCATCAAAAAAAAAAAATCAGGAAACCAAATTATTAATTTCTCTTTTATAAAGATGTAGATATGCTTTTTATCCTGTTTTAATAAAAATTGAATGAGTAAAATGGTTTCATGTCAAGAATTTGGAGGTGATTTCTTTTTTTTTTACTTTTTTTCAAATAGTTATTATAAAAAAAAATTACGCAAGAACCACGTTACGTCTCAAATTATAAATCTTTTTTTAACTATTTTTTTATTACTACTTTATTTTATTCACAATAAAATAATAATGAACCTGAAAACCGATCGCATCTGTCAGCACCGAAAAATCCTCAAGGACGTTGGTGTTGCTACTATCTTTAAGAAATTGAACGTACTATATATGACATTTCTTTATACATAATTAGTAAATACTTTTTACTTTTTTAAACCATGATTTATCTATTAATTTATTGGGATAAAAAATATCTGGTGGAAATATTTTATGCACATTCTACTACTCGAGGACTAAAAATAGACAATGGGTCCCTTAATGACTTTTGGGTACCTAGAACTGTCCTCATATTTACATCCCCCGGTCCCAATTCTACTATTACTATCTCGTCAAAATCGCCGGACACTATCATCTCAATCATAGGTTTGCCTGATTTCGGTATTATGTTAATCCCATTGGCGTGCCCGTGGCTCACGAAATAAATGTTTAAATTTTTGGTAGCTTTGCAATATCATTTCGGTTAGCGCCATTTCTGCTAATGGTAAAACCTTTTTTTTTACTCTTAATCCGTCGCGACGATATCGAGAAGATATTATGGATTTACTAGAATATGAATTATTGATCCTATTGCATTGGAATCATGCTTTGAATATTTATCGCAACGCCAAGATATTGAAATTGTAGAATTCGGCCCCAGATTTTCTTTCTATAAAGTTAAACTAACTATAGCCGCGACATCAGGAAGTCTACTACAGTCTACAATAACTACAAAATACCAAGTTTGTAACTTTAAAAATAAATAACCATTCCAGTGCGCGTCAAGATCCATTCGACTGACAGATGGTCCAATACTCGTAGTCTCTAAAATTCTTATTAATTTTAGTAATAAATAAATCTCGGTCAAATCAAGATTGATTCAAAATTGAGCCGAGATTATTTACTGACTACCAAAACCGGCAAAGGTTACAATTCCAATTCGATATTCAATTTGAGTTACAGACTCGGGGCCCTGTGAGAAGGAAGATGACCTTCTCACAGGGCCCCGAGTCTGTCATTTTGCTGAAGGAATCGAGAGCTTCCTTACACTTATAGGGCATTTTTTTATTTCTTTTTATTGCTGGAGTACACCAGACAGTCTGACGGCCAAACTGTGATGGAAAGTGGTTACCGTCGCCTATAAACATTTGCAACACTAAAGGTACTACCAATGTGCTGCCGGACTCCTAAATGGGGCTGGAACCTGGCCATTAATGCCGGAATACAACTGAAGGTGGTTATGGTGGCATGCTCTAGACCAGGGTTGGTAGCCATCCACCTGGCTATGGGTTGTTTTGTCGCCTCTCACGACAGGCCGCCTGGACACAGAATTTTGTATTCTTTCTCAGTTCCTGCACAGATAAAAACATAAGGGGATCTGGGGAACACCTGCGCGCCACTGTCTTAACAGTTTTGGTGAGTGATGTCCGTGCACCCGCGACCTTGCTTCTATAGTGGCTGAAGCTTGTTAAACTGATAATCATGAAACTTGACGTTATGTAATATTTTCTTAGGTTTTCGCGACTAGCATAAATAATAAAACTACGTTTTTACGGTTTAAAGCGCGGTAATTTATTTAATTTTTATTATTCCGATTGCAGCCATAATCACGAAAGACAAAGATGTCAATGAGTACTATTAAAGTTTTATTTAGCTTACCGCCGACTTGTTCATTTCAATTATTTAGTTTTTATTTTGTTTATGGTTATTATTTACTCTGTGGGAAGCCTAGTCTAATTTATCACTACTTCACAACATGTTGTGGCTTGAAGAGAAGCGGCGCAAGAAACTCTTCAGCAACATGCCTAGCTCCAATAATTTTATATAATACTAGGATATACCAGCGACTTAATCCACGCTTGACTTAAAATTCCCGCGGGATTCCCGGGACACAAAGTACCGCAGCATTTAAAAAATAATGTAAGGTATTTTTTTAGTGGAAACTATAGGAATAAGCTAATTTTCATGCATTCGAACAACTTCAAACCGCTCCAAGAAAAATTCCCGCGGGATTCTTGAGGTAAAAAATATTAAACATTTTATTGGATTAAATTATCGAACAGTAAAAAAATCACATTGGAATTCGATTGTTTTTTAATCTGGCCATTTTCAATAATTCCCAGAAAAATTCTCGCCGGATTCCCAGGATAAAAAGTACTGTAGAATTTAAGTCTAAAAATTATCTGTCGATCGGCGAGAACCGCATCAAAATCGGCCCAGTAGTTTTTACGTGAATCCCAAACAAACAGACAACCCAACAAACAGACCAAGACATAAAACAACAAAGAGACTTTAAAAAAAATCATCGTATTCTCCGTCGTTTATAGTCTATTCCAGTTGTTTTTTTTATTATTAAATAGCTATAATGTACAGACACCGCAGTGGAAGTTAAAATAAAAACCAATTGTCAATCAAGTTGGTTTATGTTCCGGTGTGTGTAGAAAGAGCTCACAGTGTCTTGAGGTTTGGCAGTTGGTCTTTGTCTTCCGTGATCACTGCTACTGAAAAGCGGCCGAAAGTTTATTGACGTTACATGTTATACTGCCGGTAAAGAGTGTGCTCAGAATACTTTTCATTCCGAAAAACATGATCTCCACGGGCTGCGAATCCCAAATTCCCTCCAGCGAAACTGTGTAGATATCCTTATTAATAAACAAGCTATGTTATGATGAATGTTAATTTAATCAAAAGTTATTTAATTTATGTAATTTAATTAAACAACAAACATTGTAATACGGCATGTAGTAAACCATAAACGCCATGTTAACAGGATGGCAACAGAGTCACATTTCATTACCAGCCGACATGAATGGGCAGAGTGAAGGGTGCTGACAACGGCAATAAGCCGGTTTCTAGCTTGTCTTTATGGTTCACAGTAAATCACTTTTACCTACTTGACCCAAACGAACGATATTCGACGAATGTCGAGGTGAGGCCTTCTGTTCTTGGGCCTGTTCCAGTAAAAAAATAATTATTTTATAAGATATACTAGCTGCACCCGGCAGATGTTGTCTTGTCCTTAGAAAATAAAAACCTAGAAACTGATTGCAGCGCCATCAACCGAGACCAATTGTTAATCTAAACCAGTCTCGAATCTACTTGAAAAAACACAAAAAAATCATCAAAATCTGTCCCACCGTTAAAAAGGTGTTCAACGGCGCTACCTACCGGATCCAATCGTGACTCTAAACCATCTCGGGATCCAGTTGTGCACACACCAAAATAATTTCAACTAAATCCTGGAACCCGATTGCAGCGCCATATACCTGATTCAAATTTGAATCTAAACCATCCCGGGACCCACTTGAACTGCAGTCACCATTGCCGAAATCGGCCAGGAAAGATCATAACAAATGAATGGCTAGATTGATGTTGTGACTGATGTTTTTTTAATATATTTTTTTATGAATGTAATATTTTAATACTTATTATCCTATTCTGGACGAAGACAATTCCAAAAACACAAAAATCATAAAAAGAGTTAGGCATGTTTGCTGAAGAGTTTCTTGCGCCGCTTCTTCTCTTCAAGCCATAACATGTTGCGAAGCGGTGGTAAATTAAATTAGGCTCCCATAGAGTAAATAATAAACATAAACAAAATTAAAACTAAACAATTAAAATGAACAAGTTGGAGGTAGGCTAAATAAAATTTTAACAATACTCGTTGACACTTGACATCTCTGTCTTCCGTGATCACGGCCACTGAAAAGTGGCCGAAACATCGGAATAATAAAAATCAAATAAATTACCACGCTTAAAACAGTTAAAACGTAGTTTTATTATGTATACAAGTCGTGAAAACTTTTGAAAATATTATTGGCATAATGTCTCTTCCTTCCATACTCCTGTATTCTGTCTACTGCCACACCGCAAATCATCATGTCGTCCTCCACAACAGCTCAACTGAGCAATTACAAAACCTAGCAAGTGCATTCTAAGAAATTTTACACTACAGCACAAATGTCACGAACTTGAACTTATCGGGAGCGACATCATTTTGACACAGTTTTTACATCTTTTGGCAAGCAAAATATTATACATAAGCATACGCCTAGTAAGATACGGATTTTAACCATAATTGATACATCCCCTTTTCGGTCCACCTTTACATTACTTCGGCGTCAATGCTGAACTTTGAACGTAATGTGTAACAATTTTGACGAAAAACATAATATCACATAATAATGTAGTTTCAAGGTCTACCAGCACTGATGCTGATGATTTGTATCCGTCGATCTTTTAGATTAACATTATTTTATTCTATTAACTACCAATACAATATACATATCAGTTTAGGTGTATCACTTTTAGATTTTTTGATTCCTTCTAAACTATATATATAAACAGACGACGGAAATTAGTGACCTTACCTTACTTGACCCAAACGAACGACAGCGACCGAACATTAAAAGGGTATGATTTATACCAAAACTTGGAACATTTTCACCATCTGTTGCTGAGTATACAATGTGAAGTAGTTTATTATGAAGGTGAACTATTGCACTGTATCAAATCGAATGGTATAGTCCCTAACTCACCAGCTAAACTCGTTTGTTATACTT
Source organism: Dendrolimus houi (assembly GCA_039645545.1). NCBI lineage: Eukaryota > Metazoa > Arthropoda > Insecta > Lepidoptera > Lasiocampidae > Dendrolimus > Dendrolimus houi. The sequence goes on from CM077129.1 coordinate 14,260,391, forward strand.
TGCTCTTTGCTTAACAGTTAAAGTTTATCATAAAGTTCAGTTTATTGTACCTGTGCTATGTGATACCAATGCTTAAAACTTTCACTGCAGTTTGTGCCGTCTTGTGTTAAATTTGGAAGCATCTTTCATAGTCAAAATTTATTACAAAATTTGTTATATACATACCTACGCTAATACAGTCGGCTTCTTTGGTCTAGTGATCCAAGGCGTTAAATCATTTAGTTCACTAAAACATAAAGTACCCTGGATTGATTTCTAATAAGGTAAATTTCGTAAATAAGCTTTCTTTACTCTGATCTGAATGTCTGGTATCACTAACTAAAATTAATCGTTATATATTACCCATAAAATACGCGTAATTTACTTACCTTGATATACAACGTATTGTCTATCGATATATAAAAAAAACAAAATTAAGTGCTGGTAGAAAATTGGAGTTTCAATATTCATACTACTTCGTAGGCGCGCGAATCGAACCTTATATAAGTACCATATCTCCTGAACACAGCGATATCTCAAAATGAAACATACACCAAGTATATTTAAGATAAAATTTCTTTGGTATTTCTTAAGATTTTCAGTGAAATCCTTTTCAGTGAAGTCTATTCGAGGCAACCTGTCATATATACACTGACAGACAAATATTGCAAAAACGGTCTTTTATTATCAGATAATCTACATCCAACAGTTTTTACTTTAATATTAACATTTTAAAATCTTATCTAATGGGTAATCTCCACTGAGTTCTTTATTAAAAAGAAAGTTTTTACTTTAAAACATCATCTTAAATCTTACCAAACTGCATTCTCGTTTAAACAACACCGCATATTGGCAATGGCACGTCTCGTCTGCTTGTAACAAGTTCAAGCTAGTTGCTGAGATAAAGTGAAGGCAAACTTTATAGGGCGTCACGCGACTTAGACAGCATTGTTTCCATATTGGCTTTGAAACTTGAAAATACAAAACTACCCACACCCTTCTGTAACATTCCTTAGACTTCAAGTGAAATGACATCGTCAAAGTTCTTATGTACAGAATATGTCCCTATTGTACTGCCCTGGCGTGTATTATAAAGGGACTGTTAAATACACATATATGATTTAGGTTTGCTAGGTGGTTTTAAAAGGTTTATATAGTCTATACTAGTTGCTTTTTTTCTAGCTTTAATGTACGGACACGGCATGTTTAGAATTTTATAAAATTAGAGATAGTTAAAATTTCAGGTACGATCTTATACTGAAATAGTAATTAAACTGAGCTTGTCTGTAATATTTCTTGTTTGTGTCGAACAAACATTATAAATTGCGCACAGAACTGCAATTTCGCGCTGTGTTTGCATAATTATTTTCTATGCATATTGACATTTACTTTCTTAATGGTACATCTCTACTCAGTAATAATAAAAAAAATATCGGGCAAGCGCGTGACGCATAGTGAAGGGCTCTGTAAATTTGTCTTGAAAACCTAAAAAAGCATTTAATTGAAAACGTTCATTTCAAAAACTAATCAACAGGTTTCCTTCTAATTCATTTTTTGAGTTCCAAAAGGCGGAGGTCGTCTTTTGTTTTTTTTTGTTACTCGATTTTGTTACTCCATCAATTATGGACCGATTTTCAATTTTTTTAATTGAAAGAGTATATATATACTCCCGAATTGTTCCCAGAGTCACCATGTCAGGGTCTGACGAGTGGATCCTAAGGAAATAGAGAGAAACCCTTGAAAATTATGTTAAGTGATTTCTCCGTCAATTGTAAACCGTTTTCTTTTATTCGTAAGTGTATAGTCCCGAGGGGGTCCCATGGCCGCCAAGTCAGGATCAGATGAGTGGATCCCAAGGAAATTGAGAGCAACCCTTGTTAAAGAGCCTTGTTAAACGTCTACACCGAAGAGTGAGATAGCAAACATGTATACGCGTGCTAGTAGTACAATTTCTATTCTGCTTTGTTTATTATTCCTAAAACTATTCAAGTATTTGCACAACATAAATCTTATACTAATATACCTATACAAAGTTGAAGAGTTTGTTTGTTTGTTTGATTGAACGCGCTAATCTCAGGAACTACTGGTCTGATTTGAAAAATTCTTTGAGTGTTAGATAACCTATTTATCGAGGAAGGCTATAGGCTATATACCATCACGATAAGACCAATAGGAGCGTAGTACCAATGCAGTATGTTTCAAAATTGGGGATTTTTTAAACTATTCGACGCAGACGCAGTCGCGGGCAGAAGCTAGTAGTACTATATTTTGCGAATTTGTTGTTGTTTTTTTATATTTTACTTGGCACCGACCTCAAGATGCTGAAGAAAGATGTCCGTTAAATATTTATTTTTTACTTTTTAGATTGAAGTCGGTTTTGTTTGTCTTAATTTTTTTTAAAGTATATGTAATATCCTTGTACTGGGACATTGAATTAATTTAGAATATTCCATACCTTAGTTCAGATGTTAGAGAGGAGGGAGGCGCATTTTAGGCCTCTTACACTGTACAATTCAACGTACAGTTGCTGACGCTGCGGCCTTTTTTTTTTGGCCAAGGGAAATCCATTTGAAGACTAAGCCGCGACAGGCGCAGAAGCCTGGGGGGATAATTCGCAACCCGTGTGTGGGATTCGCCAGATCGGAGGTGGCACTAGCGCGCCCAGTCAAAACTGGTGCCACGCTAATGCCACTCCCCAGTTACGGATATCCACTAAAACCCCTGGGTGTTCCGTCCTGCGCCTTATGCCAGGGCTACGGGTAATTGGGATTCCCGGCTCCGCGTGCCCTGGCAGGCGTGGGCCTCCCTCACGAGGCCTCTTCCATTGCCGGGGGATTGAACCCCCGGCGTCGTCCATGTCTAGTCCGGGCGTGGAGCGGTCTGTAACGCGCCCCACAGGAGGAGAAATGAGCGCGCGCGGAACACTCGCGCTCTCATCTTGACGGTATGTGCGGGTGAGTGAGAACCCCTATGCCCCAAAGGGCCCCACCCGCGCCACCTGCTTACGGTAGTCGAAGGTCGAAATCCGCCCTCCGGCGTCGGCGCGTCCTCCTTTGGCGGGAGCGGAGTAATGACGTCCGCTCACGCTCCCGCTCCGCCTCCTCCTTTGCAAGCACGACGCGCTCACAGAAGGAGGAGACGGCGTCCCATCCGGGTTTGCTCCCAACCATGGTGCGAACCACGGCCGGGAGCGAGGTGTCGAATAAACGACGAGGTCTCGGCGCTGCTCTGTCCAGGCTGGACACTCCTGGAGTGTGTGCAGCGCCGTATCCTCGTCGCCTGTGTCACAGTGATGGCACCCTGACGTTGGCTCGCGGCCGAGGCGACACAGGTACCTCCCAAAGCAGCCGTGCCCCGAGAGTACCTGCGTCAGCCTGAACGTCAGGGTGCCGTGACGTCTATTAAGCCAGTCGTGCAGGACGGGCCTCACCGCCTCGATGGTGGCGGAGCCCGCACTGGGGCGTCGAAGGCGTTCTTCCCAGACCCTCACGGTGACCTGCTGGGGCTCCGATCGACACGCATCGATCTCGCGAGGCACGAGTCTGGTGCCCCTGGCCAGGACCTCTTTGCGCCACGTATACAGCGACGCTAGGACCCTGGCTTCCAGGTCCCACGGGGGGGATCCGGCGAGTAGCGAGGCCACTTCGAAGGACACCGTACGGTATCCTCTTATTGCCCTGACGGCCAATACACGCTTCGCCTGGCGAAGCAGCGCAGTGACGCTGCGGCCTACTTTAGGCTACTTTAATATTATAACATTAATATAAATAATGCTCACAAATACTTTGTGATTGAGTTGCTATCGAGTTGCGATCAAGTCGCTACGAGTTGCTATTAGTCGTAACATACGACTTTAACTACCTCTAAGTTGAACCCAGGGGCAGCTTGGATGCTGTCCATGCTCTACTACGAGAGAGTACGAGAATAAATCCCTGACAGCAACAAGATGTATTTTCTTCACTATACTATAAGAAAGCACCAGCACTCCACTAACTACTACCAGCATCCACCACTACAAGCAAGTGCAAGTGTACAAACTGTACATACACACCATGCAGCTAGCCGGAATCGCAACTGCAACACGGTTGAGACCAGGGTTCAGTGCTTATGAGCGCTTAGATTAATTTGAAAGCGAAAGTCTCACCATCCCCATATATTTAACTTAAGTAAAAAATATTTTAAGAAACATCTTAATGTTATTTTTTTATGAATTCAGCAGTACCTGCCTGTATGGCCTGCTTGATGGAAAGCGGTTACCATCACCTATGGACATTTGTAACATCAAAGGTACTACCAATATTCTGGCGCTTTCTAAAGGGAGACTGGAACTTGACTACTAATCCTGGAAGGTTGTTGTTGTTATACCGGAATACTCTAGACCAGGGGTCGTAGCCATCCGGACTAGCAAATACCCTACCATCTGGTTGTGGGTTGTTTTGTCTCCTCTCACGACAGGCTGCCCGGCCGCAGGAAATTGTGTTCTTTCTCCATTCCTGCATGGACTTTCAAAACTTGCTTACATGCTACCACCAACCTACCCCACAGTTGTATGTATGTCATTTACCTCTAATTTTACTATTTACTCGTTTCAATACGCTGTTGTGTAATGGCAAACAAAATGAAATAAATTTTATTTATTTAAACTCAGTAGGTTCAAAGAAAAATTCTATGATTTGGTTTTTATTTAGGAGCTACAATGAAAAACTCAGGTTATTTTATTATAAATGGTGTGAAGATATTCATGGTGGACTTAGAGCAATAAATTTACACCGTTAAGACTGCGTACAAGGTTTCCAGGTTTCTTTGTATTGTCAACCCTACATCCATGATGCTCATGTCACATTCGTTATAAGCTACTGTTTTAGAGGTGTGTGAATTCAAGTATACCATCGGAGTTATGTCATCCCAAATGAGTTTAAACGAGAGGGCTTCTAATACCTTAAGATTGGTTTGAAAGGTAAAAAAAGTGTGTGTCTCGGGACGCCCGACAGAAGTGATAACTTAAACTAATCTAAGTTGAACTATTTAATATTGAAATTGCTTAACTTGAGAAAAGCTTAGGTTATTACTTAATTTTTATGTATATAGCGCATGGGTTAGAGTGAGAGAGGAAGAGCCTCCCTACCGCTGTCGTATGTGTGACAGACAGGGAAGCCAGACAGATTGGCGCTGTAACGCGTTACGTAACGAAGTGGTTTACCCTCCCATAAGAAGTTATCACTTCTTCACTTCTTGTCTTTTCCGTCCACAATCTTCTACCTTTTTCTAAAAGTCTTGAGACCGGCTTACGCTGTCAGAAACCTACCTTCGGTCGCCACAATAAATTATAAGTAAGCGACTTAAGAAAATAATGCTTAAAATGAATAAGACTTGCTCATTGATTGGAAATTTCAATTCACACGGTTTTATTTAAATATGTTTCTAATAAAACAGAAGGTAACCAGATTAGCTATAAATATAATATTTATTATATATAAGTAGGTTACCTTGAGTGTCCTGGAAGAGATCGTTTTAAACTACAAGATAATCCATGTTTTAGCTAGAAAAAATTGTAGCTTTATATTTTTGTGATTATTTATCTTTGCCAACAATAAAATGATATCTATCTATGTACTAGTTAAGTCTCTTTTAATACTGTCTTTATAACATATTCTTTATAACAATCGTTAAGTATTCAATTTTGTTAGGATATTAATGTGACAATAGCAAATACCGGCATATAAATTATCTACCCGCATATAAATTTGAAAAACTATTTCCCCAATATGTTAGAACCCAGCAAGCGTATCGCTAGACATAATATTTTCTTGTGTAGTTGTGACAGTACGCGGATATTTTTATCAGCGAAACAATTTTCGTAATTCCAGACGGGTTCTTCAACATGCTTAGAATAACAATTTTACAATCTTCCGTTGTCACGTACTCGCCACTCGTTGGACCCTAAAGGAGAAAAGTAATCATTTCTGGCAATCGGGAGGTCCAAATTTATATTCAGTGTACGTCAATTTAAATGTTTAGCTTTCAAAAAAATCATAATAATTGATAAGTCCCCCATAATTCGATTTTATAGAATAGCATCAAGGACTAGCTGAATAATGTCAAAAAATATGACATCTCCGTAGCAAATTCTGAATGTCAAAAATTAAAACAAGTTTATCATTTTTTGAATTGGTTTTTTAAAATTTTGTAATTCATGGATAATGTCGTATAGGTATTTAGGAATGACCCCAATGGGTGTAGGAGATGGAATTTCATGGAATGTTCTTCCGTCACAATAGGAAGATCACAGAGTACATTAATATAATATGAGAAGGAAGATCGTCCGCTGAGGCTACGGCCTTACCTCGTCTACCTAGAGCCGAGTACATATTACTGTCGGAAATTTGTATAACAAATATACTACCTAGTAGTTTTTGATAAAAATATCTATAAGTGACAGACAGAGGGATATGACGACTTTATATGAGTTCTTTCTTTTTTCGAAATTACCGCAGAAAACTACAGGTATAGATCTGAAATAAGTAAAAAATATTTAGAATTTGTAAAGTATAGTTTTTCATATAAAAAAACACATAAACATACATATTATGTTGCTAACATGTCCAGTCTGTAATATGCTAACATTGAATCTGACTGTAAAGAGCTAAATCCGTTTGTAAAAAATGTCTAACAAATTACGCTTTTTCAATTTTGCTTCACTGAAACGTATCGGGAACGGTTCGATACCCTTTACTTTGAAGTTTTGAGCTTTACAAAAACGATTAATTAAAAAAGAGAGAACTCACAAGGGATTCAATATCTCCTTTATATTTGGATTAAGGTATACGTTTATTTGATAACAGCTTTTAAATTTAATTAAATATAATTAACGCCGAATAGAAATTCAACCTTTTCAACCTAAATACTTCCATGTATTTTTCATTCTATCATTTTAGTATGAATTTTAATCAATGCGATTGAAAGTCTTGCGTGACCAAAATGCTAACCTGTTTTATGGACAACGCATTAGCATTGCCATGGAAATGCGGCCAGCATTTTGGGAACGCTCCCTACCGACATTTTTTTTATTGGACTTGAGCCCGGTGGACAACCTGCTTGAGGGAGGCTCCCTCCCTAGGGGGCTTTACATCGGCTGGACTGTTGCCATGAGAGGGGATGAATCTAATAATGCCAAACAGAAGGCGACAACAAAGTACTAACTGAAAACGGGCGACGGATGATATGAAGCCCGAGGGGAAGGATCCCGGTGGACCGGGATGGGCGGTTCGAGGCGGCCTACACTATCTTACTGCCGTTTCGTGTTATGGCTGTGAGGGAATAAATGGCGATCCCCGCCGACACTGACCTAGAATAAATTTTTTATTTGTAAATAAATATGTATATAATAATATTGTTACCAGTTAGCGGGACTCGAATTAAAATGCCGTTAAAATTATTATAGAGTTTATTAGAACTATACAAACACGTATAACATATGTACAAATGTAATCGAACACAACAAATCCAAACGTGATGCAGAAGGTCGTAATTCAATAAAACGCGCAAAGTCCGTCACTATTAGATTCCCGAATGTACACACGTCACGCCCGTATCGTAGTTGTAGTTTAACTGAACTCCTCTTTCAATCAGGCCATCGTTTTATACGGCACAAATGCAAATGTGCCCGTATCGTATCGTCTACATAATTTCTTAGAATCAGCTTGTACTAAATCCGTAACACCTGGCTAATGATGCCTGAAATCGGCTGTAAATGAGTACAATAGAACAATAGGCCGTTCTTCATAATACTAGAAACGTATGCCAATAAATAAGTAAACAAAAAGAAGACGATCATAAAAGGATTACAATTAGTTAAAATGCTGATAGGTAATAAAATGTGCTTTTACAGACTGTACGTAGAATTTGTCTTTGTCAAAGCCTAAGTTGTAACAATATTATATTCCAATAAACTTACTTTTAAATAAAATAAATTAATTATTATAATGAAATAGTTTTATTCTATATATATATATATATGTTGGCATTTATTGTTTCTATCCCTTAATACTAATATTTGTTTAGATGTGACAGTGAAATAAATACCTTTGTATGTTTGCTTTTCCTTCTTCATGACCTTGATAATGTTCCTCATATCATGAAATTTAGCCATTTAGGAAGCTCGTTATTATAAACCGAAAATAACAGAAAGTAAAAAATCTTGCTTATCATAGGAATATAATAACAACGTAACTTGCTGATGTTTATTTATAAAAAATAATTTATCATTATAGAGCACCATCTTCATGTATATTGTACTTCATCTATCTGATGTCCTTTGCTGGACATAAGTTTCTCAATATACGCCATATATTCCGGTTTTCTTATACAGCCCCCTGCCGTCGAACTTGCTTAGGTCATCATTCTAAGGTACTGGAGGGTGTCCCATACTACATTTACCAAGATGGCTTCCACTCTAAAACTCCTTTGTTTCATCAACCATTGGCCCTGCAATAAACGTGACCGGCCTACTACCACTTCAACTTACTAAATTGAACTCCTTATATTTAAATGAATTTAACTTCGACGGGCACGTATTAAATTTACTTCGCTTTATATATCGATACAGAAATACCATTCCTGCGTTAGTGGATCAATTTATCTCACTATGGCTGCCTCTTGATTCCAAATACATTTACTAGGTATGCTAACATGCAACATCATACGTGTTTGACATGACAAGCCGTTATTGGCTTAATTCGAGCTTGGTAACTAATACACGTCAACCTATTATATATATATATATATACACCGCCTATCTTGTGAATCTGTCAAGATTGTAACTTCAAGACTTATTGAGGGAAACTTGAACAGTGTGTTCTATTTAATGTCCCACTTCCATCTGGGATAATGTTAGTGTTAGAGACTATGACCTAATACGTCTTATTTATAGCGTTAAAATTAATGCCTTTAATGATTAGCTATATTAGTGTAAACCCATACATTCGTACGGTTATCTGTCAATGTTTATTGTCATTAACACTAACATTATCTCAGATGTTGCAGTAACATTGAAATCTGTTATTTGTTTGATTAAAAATGAAATAAGTTCATTGTTTGATTTTTAGCAGTAATTGTGCCTGGGGAACCTCTCGATTTGTTTCGCTTTAAGAACTCATGACGTATGACGTCAGAAAGTTATAGATAGGTCGAAGTGATACTGATAATAAAAACATTTGACTAAACTCTAGAGATTTAGTTTATTTACCTGTTATTGTAGGGAATAGAAAACTTGTAAATACACACAAATTCAATTTTTTATTTGAAATACTGTTAGTTGTTCATTTTAGTATATCACAGTAATTTTTACTAACAAATTATGATGCAAACGTAATTCTGCTGTTCAATTTCAAAATCTAGCAACTCACATTGTTTTTTAAATGTATTTTTGTGCATTAATTGTCTTGATAGGCATTTATTTGTGTATTGTGTCTGCCAAAACACGTGAAAACTGTAACAAAATATACCATTTCTTCTAAAATCTTTAATAAATAATTATGAAATGGCATGTCGTTGACTTCTTGAAATTTTATTGTGTGGTGTAATAAAATTTCTTGTTAAGCACTTGCTAGGTTATTGAAATTGTTCTGTATAATAACATGCCGTTATTTATACAAGTATTTTTGTATATTAATGACTTATTAATTAATAGATGAAAGTTAAACAGGATAAATAAATAAACACACTATGTTACAGTTCAGTCGACTTCTAAAGCGGGTGATAAAAGTACGCGCTAGTATGGCTCCACGATTTTCTTGGCTTTTGAAAATTCATTTATTTATGGTGACACACGGGCGAATAGGTCATCGAGTCTTAAGTTAGCGTACTTGTACGCACGTCTATCCTCCGAAAGAATTTGATAAGATATATGATAAGAGTTAGAGGAATAGAAGTTAAAAGGCTATAACGGGTCTACGCTATTATATTGTCCTGTCCTTGGCACAGTACTAAATAAGTGTTTTTAACAAGTCAACAATAAATCCTGCAAAGAATATAGTTTTAAAACAACACAGTGTTATATTGCTCAATTACGTGTTTGGCTGGTGTGTTACGTGATTGTTGGTTGGTATCCTATTTGTCATTTGCATGAGTTCAGCAAACAGGCAGATGGCCCACCTGATGGGAAACATTTGCCGTCGCCTATGGACATGTGCAACACTAAAGGCGCTACCAATGTGCTGCCGCTCTCTAAAGGGAGACTGGAACTTGGCCACTAATGCCACAATACAACTCAAGGTTGTTATGCATCACACTTTAGACCAGGGGTGGTAGTCATTTAGTTGGGTAAATACCCTACCACCTGGCTGTGGGTTGTTTTGTCACCTCATACGGCAGGCCGCCCGGCCGCAGGAAATTATATTTTCTCGCTTCCTGCACGAATAAAACGCCTTACAATTCATAGTCAACGTTACCCATTTTATCGCTAGGCACTCGCAATCCAATTTTGGACGTAGGCCTCCCCAAGTTTGCGCTACATATCTTGGTCCTTCGCTGTCCTCATCCAGCACCTACCGGCGACCTTACGAGGATTTTTGGTCTATCGGGCTGAAAGGCGTCCTCCTACGCTACTTTTAACGAGACGCGGTCTCCAATGCAGGACGCGTTGCTCCGTTCCATTGCTACTTCAGCTTGCTAATTTTAACTATTTGGCACAATAAAAAATAAATATTTTAATAACCGTTATAAATTAAATTTAAAGATTTTTATTGATTTAACAGATATAAACGAATCCACAAATCCTGCAGAATAATATAGTTTCAAAAGAACATAGTCCGCCCTTTGTTCATCATTTACTGTACTGAGTTTTAAGAACGTAGTTTTAATTTTTGGTGAACAATAAACTGTTTTCATTCATTCATTCATTCGCAGTGTTGTATCGCCCAATTAGGTACTTGGCTAGTGCGAGCTCCATTCCGTGCGTGAAAGATTACAAACTTGACGGGCGGATTGTCGGTTGGTCGTCGATCGTCGCAATTTTACGCGGCTATTAAACGGGAAACGTCCTCCTAGCTGACAATAAAACCCTACTGAATTTCCTTCAGCCGTATTTCCAAATGGCTCCAACCTTCCCTGGAATGTTTGTTTGAGATATTTAGGAGCTTTTGCATTTAGAAGTGTTGCGAGGAGTCGAGACTTTTTTCTTTTGAAGGTTCGACTCGATTGTGTAACTTCTCTCGAATGGCAAGCAAATAGTACCAGATTTAAACGCAATTTATTAAAGCAGCGAAACATTATGTTAGAATATACCTACTTGACCAGACAAATAATTATGTTTCAATGCTCTAAGCGATAAGGCCCTCTTTCAAAGGCTGTCTAGCTTTTAGTAGTTATTATTGTTGGCATTACAGCTTAAAAACACTTTCAACGAAAATTAGATTGAACTTTGAGGAATATTTCTACATTGGGTATTTTTGATAAAATGCTATTTTTGATTTCTTCATGGATATGACAAACAGAGCGGAGGTTAATCACCTCTACGAAACCGTCCAATGTGCTTAGTAATAGAACGTAAGATATGTACACACTTATTCGATTGCTAATGCCTACAGAATACAGACCAATATGGTGGAGAAAAGTGAGTCTTCTTAAAGTAACTATTGGAAAAATCTCCAGTTTTCCACAACACTAACTTATGTGACGGGGTGAGTGTTTCAACATTTTATGTACACCCAATACCGTTACAGGTAGGACTTGAAAATCATTTAAAGGGGGTTTCGGTCTATAACCGGCTTGCTATTTGTTTAGGTAAGTCAATGTTTTAATAGTCTAATGACTCAGGTATTTGTTTAAGACATTCTGGGAATTATAGGTATCGGATACAAACGAAGCGTTTGTAATGTGAATGACAGGCTATTTAACTATCAAATTATTTTTTAAATTGGCTTTATATTGTGTGTAGGTCTGGTCAGACTGAAGTATTCATATTCAGCTTTTACAATATTCTTCAGGAAAAAAACCATAGTCAATCAGAAGGCTCAAAGCGGCCGCTTTTGGTGAATCACTTAGTGAAATTGACACGTGTCTACATGATTTTATTGAAAACTAGCGGCCCGGCGCGGTTTCAACCGCGCTCTGTCCTGTTCCCGTGGTATATAGCGTCATGTTATCGGTAATATGTAATCGGTAGCCTATGACACTCCCTGTTAACGTAGCTTTCCAAAAGTAAAAGAATTTTTAAAATCGGTTTAGTAGATCCAGAGATTACCCCTACATACAACGTCACAAACTCACAAACTTTACCGCTTTATAATATTAGTATAGATATAGTTGTACAGCAAAGAATCACTTCCAGCTGAGGTTTTTCCACAGGGCTGCGATATGGAGTTTTTCACAAAGATTGTCATAAAATTTCTTCGAGGCCGGCAGTGCGTTGATAACATCTCTGGTGTTGCAAACGACCATAGGCGACCGTAACCGGTTTCCATCAGGTGGGCCGTCAGCTTATCTGCTGTATTCCGACTATAAAAAAAGGCGCCCCTCAGGTAATCATCAAGTACTCGACAGTTAAATCAATTGAACCATCCTTTCTTAAAGACTCCTTGGTGTCGTCGTCGTCAGCCATTCGCAGTCCACTGCTGGACGTAGGCCTCCCCCCAACAGGGCGCCACTCATCCCTTGGTATTGTATGAGTGTTTTAAATTATAACGTCATAATTCTAAATAGATAGACAGATAGAAAATAGTTTATTGTTCACCACATACATAAAATAAATAAATTCAAAGTCATTTCGAGGCCTTATCGCTTTAGAGCGATCTCATCCAGAACACCAGGGCTGTGGATTTTGTGAAAGGAATCGAGAGTGTATGACGGTGGTGTGCAAATCAAATACATGTATAATAGGATACATAGATATTACACAATACATATTATAGGTAAGATAAATAAAAAGAATATAGACAATTTCACATATTAAATCACTACTAATATTATAAATGCAAAAGTAACTCTGTCTGTTTGTCTGTCTGTTCTGCTTTCACGGAAAAACTACAGGACCAATTTGGCTGAAACTCAGTATATATATATATATATATATATATATATATATATATATTTTCGATATCGAGGATGAACATACGATACTTTTTACTCTGAAAAATGGGATAGTTTCCGGGATAAAATATATTTGTCTCTCTGTTAGTTATGGTTTTACGGAAAAACTATAGACCGATTTGGCTGAAATTCGGTATATATGTAATTTTAATACCGAGGGTGGACAAGGGATACTTTTCATCCCGGCTAATGGGATTAGTTTGGCGATAGATTAATGTGAAGATTATCCCAGAAAATACGATAGGTTTTTATTTTGTGATTTGCCATTTTTGTCATTTTGGTTAATATGGTCATTTTGGTCGATGTGGTCGATTTGGTCGATTTGGTTGATGTGGTCGATGTTTGTCGATGTGGTTGAAGTGGTCGATGTGGTCGATGTGGTCGATGTGGTCCATGTGGATGTGGTCGATGTGGTCGATGTGGTCGATGTGGTCGATGTGGTCGATGTGGTCGATGTGGTCGATGTGGTCGATCGAAGTGGTCGATGTGGTCGATGTGGTCGATGTGGTCGATGTGGTCGATGTGGTCGATGTGGTCGATGTGGTCGATGTAGTCAATGTGGTCGATATGGTTGATTTGGTCGATTTGGTTATTTTGGTTAAAACTACATATGTACTAGTTTTAACATCGAAAATTGGCATAGATACTTTTCATCCGGGAGATGGGATAGTTTGCGATATAAAATGAAGTGAATCTTCCGGGACAAATAACAGTAACATAAAAATTTAACACAATGTAACGTGTGTTGTAACCTCTTTGATAACTATAAAAATTGACATTGTTAATTTTTTAGTTTTTAAGCTTTATGTTCATTATAGCAAGTTCATATATGCAATAGCAATATATAGCATTAATTTTTATATCAGTTTTTTATATATTAATGATTAATTTATATTTATATAAATTTTTATATTATATATGATTTTTATATTTGTTTGCAAGAGTACTCGTCATATATTTTTTTGTTTTGTTTTGTATTTGTTTCGTTTTGTCTATCCGTAAGTCAGTTGAACGGCCCTAACGGAAGACCAGCGCTGGTTGAGCCAACCAGCATCATGCTGAGTTAGGACCGATTCAGAACTTCATTTCAATTGTATTGTCTTATTTATAAGTACGTTTTGGTGTGTTTGGAGTTCTGAATAAATATTTTTCTTTCTTTCTTTCTTACAAAATAGGCACGGACTAGAGGTTGACCCGTGGCTGCGCCACGGGGTAAACTCTAGTCGTGTATATAAAAATGAATCTTAGAAATGTATGTACGCCCATAACTTGAGAACTAATTTACCGATTTTGATGATATTTGTTTTGTGTTTGAATGGGTCCCCGGATGGTTTAGATTCACAATTGGAACAGGTAGATGGCGCTGAGATAAGTTCTAGAATCCTCCTAATCACCTGGAGTGATTTTGGTGGTTTTGTTTTTGTGTGTTTGAGTGGGTTCCCGGATGGTTTAGATTCACAATTAGAACCGGTAGGTGGCGCTGAGGTCGGGTTCTAGAATCCTCCGAACCACCTGGACCGATTTTGGTGATTTTGTTTTTGTGTGTGTGTGTGTGTCTTGAAACAAAGTCTTTTAGGAATTCAGAAAATATGGCGGTACGAAGTTCGCCGGGTCTGCTAGTATTGTATAAATGTATCATTCTAATAAGTTAAAAAGCTTACTAATAATTGTTTAAAGACTTTGGAAAGGTCTTATGTATAAGATTGAAAGTAAATGTTGAGGGTAGGACAGTAAACGATGGAATATTGGACGTCTAATGGATAGTTATTAGGGAAAACGGAAGGTTAAAATTTTTCGAGATTTTCCTTGAGCGTGTGATGTCACGCACGTCGGGCGTCACGTGAAGGAATGCTTATCTGGTATTAAGACTGGATAAGACATGTTTATGTTTTCTTTTTATGTGAAGCAATAAGGAATACTAAGTTGATCAATATTTACTGAAGAAATATTATACTTACGATATAAAGATTTGAACAAAGTTTTCCATACCATCTCGGTTGTGTATTACAATTATTCAATTCTAAATCACGCTAATACTATCCAAGTATAGATATTTTTAACCCATTTCACGCGATAAATATTCAATTTTTCGGAATAAAAACATTGTAAATTTATTACAGTAATTAAAAATAGCTGTATACATAGGTATATCAAATTTCATGATACCTGGTTTATTTTCAACACCGTGAAGAATCTATAATATTATAAAAAATTTTAACTTGGCCGTGTTTGTACATTAAAGCTATTTAAAAAAATCAACTAGAATAGACTATATAAGATGGCGAACACGGTGCAATTTTTGTTAGATTTCTTATCTGTTTGTTGGTTTATCTGTTTGTTCGGGATTCACGTGAAAACTAATGGGCCGATTTCGATGCGGTTTTCGCTAATTGACAGTAAAGTTGTACACTTAAAATCTGCGCTACTTTTATACTGGGAATCTTACAGGACTTTTTCTGGGAATTATTTAAAATGGCCAGATAGCAAAAAAACGAATTGCAATGCGATTGTTTTCCTGTTCGATAGCAAATTTTTGTGTGCCATTTTTAATACTGGACATTTTCATGGGAGTGGTTTTTGTTTTTATAAAAATTAGTTTATTTCGACACAGCACTAAAACGATAGCTTAAAGACTTTTGAAATGCTGCGGTACTTTGTATCCCGAGACTCCTGTGGGAATTTGAAGTCAAGCGTAGACGAAGTCGCGGGCATGTCATAGCAAAATATTATTGTATCAAGTAAAAAGGTCTGCTATACTGCTTTTTTAAACTTTTGCGTAATATACCTACATAATAATTACATATTAATAGATTTTGTAATTATATAATTAATATATTGTGTATTAAGTAGTTACGAACTTAAATCTGTGATGATTAGTTTATTTAATTCAGGCTTTTCAGAAGTTCTTGACCTATGAATCCTTCAATGAAATGCACTTTAACATCCCTTATGGTAAACGGTACAAACTATTATAGTCTAAGTTATTACGTTGAAGTATTTTATTGAATTCTAGCTACTTCATCCTCTTTAAAATTAGACAAAGATAGATTTTGCAATTAATTTTATATGTGCACAATAGAAACTCTGTTTATTATTTTTTCGGCTCAATACAGCCCCCTTATATTTAATTAATGCTGCCGTTAATAATTTATAACAAATAAATCCTTAACCTATCCTAAATAGATCATGACCACTATTGCAACTAATATTAAATACGTAATTAATACACAAAAGCATCTATGACGATGTCGTATAACACCTAAATTTCTTTGGTTAATAGACAAGGCACCTTAAACTATAATGTACCAACATCCATTGGGTTAAGTTGGCGTCTAACGTTCCCTCAGGTTATTTCACATGATTAAACAAGAGAACAGAGAGTACATTTTGTATTTGTAACTGCGGCCTGTCCCGGCTTCGCACGGGTGGACATTTATTTTTTAAAGTTTTTGGGATAAACGTATAAATATAAAATAACCTATAATACTCAGTGATAATGTAGCATTCTAATGGTGAAAAAAAATTGAAATCGGTCTAGCAGTTTTTGAGTTTATTCGTTACAAACATACAAAAATACAAATATTTATTCTTTATAATATTTTTAAGTATTACTTACCTAAGTATAGATAAAATACATGATCTTTGCTAGTGAGTAGTTTTACTTTCTTGTAATAGGTTGATAGATTACGTTTTATCGACGAAGAAGAATGCATTTTCGAACCTTCTCATACACATTATATTTACATTGGTGATAAATCTAGTTTTAATGCAACTTGCTTGATCATTTGCAACGCCTACAAGATCGGATCAGATATGGAAGTATACTTAATTTTAACCATGTTTTGAACGGGATTTAGTTTTCACAATAGCGTATACTATAGTGTGATCACAATATTGTTAAGCTGTGGCGAATCGTAATAGTTCCCTTAACATAAAAATGTTCTTTATTGAAAGAGTAAAAAAATTGTAATATTGTTATAATAATTTAGGCAAAATATTTAGTTTTTCTCTGCTCGTTAGCTAAGAGTATACTCTTTAAACATTTAAACGCATATTGATGTTCTTTGCTAAAATAACGTTATTTAATGAGACTTCTTTATTAATCGACTTCAAAAGGAGGAGGTTCTCAATTTGATTGGTATTTTTTTTTATGTATGTACACCGAATATGCTGAGATTTATGATCTGATTTACTAGAATCTTTTTAGTTTGAAGCGGAATAGTTGCCATTTGGTTCCCTAAAAATATTAACATAGTTTGGCTCGGTAGTTTTCATTTTATGAACATTTTTTATGAAAATTTTCCTTTTTTCTTGGGACCTATATTTTTTAAGGAGCGCGGCACCTTTCACAGGCCTACCCATAGCTAGACACTAAAATAACAAATAAAAAAAACTTAGTTTTTAAAAACCGACTTCAAAAACTAAAAAGTATGAAATAACTTAATAAGGATTTTTGTAAAGGCCTGAGCCTGTTGAGACTCCGGTTGTGAATTTGTGAACTGTACTTTGATTGATGCTTGAAGAATAATGAACGGTTTATATATAGATATATGGTTTTATTGCTTTACTGGTATTACAAATTAATTATTTATGTATGGTGCGTGCGCGTTGACGTGAGAGGATCGTTAGCAAAGTGCTTGTCATATGTGACACCGGCCGATGCGCCGCGTCACCCCCGCCGCGGCTGCCGCCCCGCGCCAACCGGTCCAGTTGTTGGCTGCAGCCGTAACAATTTTTGACTAAGAATTTATATAGATTATTAAGAGATAAAATAATATAAAATTTTCTACATCTTCAAGTCGATGCCAAGTAAACTATAAAATTTACAATATTTGCAACATTTTGTTGTTATAAGATAAAAGTGTATATGGTAATTTTTATGATTTGCTCGACACCGACTTCAAAATATAGAAAATTTTATATTATTTTGTCTCTTAATAAACTAAATAAATTCTTAGTCAAAAATCTTTATTAAGTTATTTTATACTTCTTAGTTGTTTTTTTAATCGAAGTTTTGTTTTATCTTTACATAGTATTTAATAACACAAAGTCGATTTTTGCATCTTTCTGTCTGTATATCCGCTAACTCCTAAAGCACGCAAGAGATTTTTCACAAGGAAGATTTGTATATAATATGTATACTAACTTTTGGCTGCGACTTCACACGCAATACATAAAAACTTAATTGAGTTTATATGTAAGTAAGATAGACCGATCGACGTGGGATTGACCCGCGGCGTAGGTACGGGAAAAACTATAGTAAGTTCATATTAGAAGATAAATACTGACATTTATTATTTTCCCAATAAGTAATTACTGCATTTATAACGCTTCTTTACGAATATTATTGCATGCTTTAGCAAAGTAATTATTGTCTGTATAAATAAAATATGGAGTCTCCCATCTTCGTAGCCTATTTAGTTGCACGGAAATAATAGTAATACTGAACATAAATCATTCCCTCGAGTTCCTATAACTTTGTTGTTCTTACTTGTAATTTGAATTACGTGTTTAGTAATGCGATAGAGTGTTTAATGAGATATGGGGTTATTTTGTTTGTCGCAGACCGTGGTTTAGAATGTATTAACCGGGTTATATTCAATTAGAACATAAATATAACATTTACCGTATGATGTTTAAACCTATTTTTCTTTTTGATATTAATTTTGTGTTTAACTTGGCTGGTAACTGTGATTTAAATTTTGTTATTAAACGTCGTACAAATAAAATGTAACAGCTGTAAAACGTAGATATATAGATAACGCTATATTGTATTATTCACTACCCAAAATACGTGTTATAAAATTTCTTCGCGGCTGGCAACGCGTTAGTGATGTTCCTGGTATTATATTCCATAAAGTGGGTTCTCTGCCAGTGCCTGGTCGCTTGCGTCAAGCAATAAAAATAAATTAAACAATTAAATGTGCATGTCAAAGTATATAAAACGATTTTGTGCTTTCGTTTATATTCGGGTTTGTACCTGATAACACGTTTAGATCAAAAATATATTTATATAAAACATTGCATTTATATGTATTTACTTGAATTTAATCAGATAAACCAAAATTGTTTCTGGAGCCTACTCCTTTTGCCAAGAGCTTGTGACACTTCATAGCAATATACTTGTACAAAAGTGACCGTACCAGCATAAGCAAATCTCTTGTATTTTATCTGTTATGATACATATGATCGCTCCAGATATCACAGTGGAGCTTGACGTGCTATGAAAACTTCATGCCTGTAACTCGCAGGATACAGTGCTGTAATCAACGCTATCCTTTCTGTCGAAAGGAAT
The DNA here is from genome assembly GCA_039645545.1 of Dendrolimus houi. Lineage (NCBI taxonomy): Eukaryota > Metazoa > Arthropoda > Insecta > Lepidoptera > Lasiocampidae > Dendrolimus > Dendrolimus houi. The sequence continues at coordinate 14,279,751 of CM077129.1, forward strand.
GAGATGTTCTCGAGGCCCGGACTCGTTTTGGATCGTTGAGCCACAGTAGCTAGTTTTTAAGGCTCGTATATGAAAGCTAATACAGATGTGAAAGTTCCTTATGCAGTCTTTCCACATCACGCCATTCTGACGTTTAGTTTTCTCATGCCATAAAATACGTGGGACACTCAGAAAGCTTTGCGAAAATATTTAATTAAATATTTTCAAAGTACTCTCCACCAGCCTCTATACAAAGTTTCATGCGTTTGAAACAGTTTTTGAAACACTTTTTCCAGTGCGCCGCAGACACCTCGTTTACAGCTTGCTCGAACGCTAACAGCGCAACTTCCGGCGATGAAAATTGTATGCCTTTGAGCTGATTTTTTATTTTCGGGAATAAAAAGAAGTCACATGGTGCTAGGTCCGAGCTGTAAGGAGGGTGACCCAGGAGTTTGACCGGCGTGCTGTCCAGGAAGTACCTCATTTTGACCACGGGATGGGCGGGCTGTCGTGGTGGAGCGGTAGCCCGCGGAGTCTTTTGTTTGGTCGTTTGTTGCTCACAACAGAGAAAACTTCTGCCAAGTATTTGTTAATATAACATTCAGCGTTGATGCTTCTTTTGTTCCGTAAAGAAATTTACACCAAGTAGCCAGTCAAATTAAAAAAACACGCGATCAAAATCTTCCCCCCGCTTCTAGATCGCTTTAATTTGGTAGGCGTTGATTCGTTTTAAAACACCCAAACCATCGACTGGCGCTTCGTTTCTGGATCATATTGTTAAATCCAGGACTCATCACCTGTAATGATGTTGTAAACACGCCGAGACGAGCCTGCTTCAAATTTGTTGATCATATAACGGTACCATTCCACCCGGGCCTGTTTCTGATCATCAGTGAGGTTGTGCAGCACCCAACGTGAAACTATCCTTCTCACGCGAAGATGTACGTGTAGAATCTCGTGAAGGCTTCCCGATCAAATTTGCAGTACGTGCTGAATCTCTCGATACATAACTCGCCTATTGTCTTGGATTAAATTTTTCACTGCTAGCACATTTTTTTCCGTAACAGCCGTCAAAGGGCGATCACTTCTTTCTTTATCCCCCAAAGTTAGTCGACTGCGCTTAAATTCGTTGTACCAACGATACACAGTTGCCGTAGAGGGCCATCATCCATGAATGCCATTTGAAATCTATCGTCCGATTCGTCCGGTTTTAGGTGACACTTGAAAAAGTAAAAATCATAGCGAAGCCCGGCACAGATCAATTGCTCAATGAGACACGATAATTTAAATTAACTCGGAAACAAGATGAAGGGAAATTTGGAAATTGGAACGTACCTATTTTTAGTTATAAATAATCATATTTACAAAATAGATAGACTTTCTGAGTGGCCTGGTATGTTATAAATTATAAATGAAAAAATATAATATCAAAATGTAATCAAACTTTTCTAGATGGAGACTCAAGTTTTAAAACAACCACGATAGAAAGAAAAAGTTTGTAAAGTTGAAACTAATTTCGTATAATTTAATATATTCAATATAAAACTTTACGACGGACATATTGATCTCAAAAGTTTTATTGAAGTTAGAAGAATGATAAATTTAGATATTAATATTTTGGTTCTCGTAAGACCATACCGGTATAGACGTTACTGATTGTATATTATTAGCCTTATCTGTTCAATGCAACGTTCACTGGACACTCGGGGATAGTAGTAGGGTATTTGGACTTCCGATGTCATTCATGGACCTATCAACTAACCACCTCTATGTTCCATCTCATCGCCGTATGTCAGGAACTCGGGAACCGGAGACGTATCCGATGAATCAACCTTATTTTATACGATATGTGAGAGAACCAGAAGACCATAAATATTTTCTATTATCTTTTACATATTCCTACAAATCTTTGAAAATACAGTCAGTCTGCGAATAGATTCTTCTCTTCGCACACAAATCAGAAGTTCAAATGTTCAGAAGAACACGAGGGCCGTTTTTTGATTTGTCGGTGCGGAATCGTTATACTCGGTGTGAGCAAAACAAAAACAAAGGAACTATACCACCCATAGGTATAGTTTCTTTGCTTGTTATTATATATTCTTTATATAAAACATAAAAATATCAGTTTAGTTCATTCCACTTTTGAGTTTTGGCGGGAACTGAAACGGGGACGTTGTACTGTGCGGTTTTATTTTCTAAAAATGTGTAAAATTACTCTAAAATGAACAATAGTTGTGGGATATTTATAGTTTTGAGTAGTAATTATGTGTTTTTGTGAACTGTGTATGTAGTCATGTAGCCTTTCGAGTTTTCACAAGAACTCCGTTGAATCGCGTCAGTTGAAGACCTACAATTCAGCCGAGCAATACAAATGACTTATTATACATCAGATTTGGCTTTATGAATTAAGATTCCGTTGCATGCCATTGTTTGTGGCATATAGTACTACTTATGCCACTTTCTCATTTGGGATAATGTTATAGTTATTTACTGTTTTACACAGATGTAGCGATGAGTTTTTTAATGACGTTAAATATTGACAGATAACGTATGTGTACACAATAACGTAGCTATGATTTTTAAGGGATTTTTACCATTAGTTAGATAAATTTGTATTGAAGTTTTGTATATATAAAAAACTAATAAAGTTTTTATGCAAGTAGCGTCTATATGCTACTTACATAAAAACTTAACTATTTAATAGCTACTACCGAGGGTCTTTAACGCGGCGTAGCCGCGGGGAACTTTGTGTTATAGACAACATGCAATGATCAGTAATGCTGCTATTAGGAGAATCAACAATATAGAATCAATTAGATTGAAAAGCACTCAACTGAAAGGGCACGACGGTGTTCAGTGACATTGAATGATTCAAGTTTTAAGATCGTTTTAGTTGATCTAAATTTAAACAAAGATATGAACCGTTTTATATGAGCTTAACAATCAAACTGGAGTACATAACAGAAAGTTCGATAACGAAATTTTCTATACTGGTAATTGTAACCGGGTCCTATGCTCTAGTGAACCTATCAGGCTATTTTTGGACTACTTAACTAGAAAGATGACAAACGGGTAAGATAGTAACAAAAACATGTCACACACACAACTAAAGATATTAATAAACTTTCACATAGTATTACCCTTAAATATTGTTTGCGGTACATAACAGCCCTTACGTATTACGAACGCACGGGCTTTATACCGCAAAAGTTTCAACTTGTATAGCTATTATGAGTACAGGGTAACAAAGTCGAGGGTACTCAGCCCCGGTCACTATTTACAACGATTTTGTTGAAGTTATGCTCTACTTAATAGAAATGGCTGAATAAGAGGGACAAGAGAACGCTTTCATTATTATGTGCAAACATTAAATAACTTTCAGTTCGAGTACGTGATTGCCTTAGGCGCGGACCGGATTATAGTTAGTAGATTAATGCTGAAAGTGAGTAAATAAATAGTCAAATCAACTGATATTCTTTTTATCAACTAATAAAACGCCAAAGGCGTTTACTGGTTGTACAACCGGAGCGAGTTATGACATTATATCTATAATGAGTTACAGCGTTTTTAATATGGTTTTTACACAATAATTAAAATTAATTCTACTACGTGTTGGCATCCTAAAACATATGTCAGCTAATATGTATTTATAGGAGATGTCATGAAAGTATAGTTGTAAGTAGTAATGAATCGTAAAATAATGCCATATTTTATTAGATTATATGAAACTATGTAAGTAATGGTCTACGATATATAACTTTGACAGGTCTGGAAATAAATAGATTGTATTGTTATAAAAACCTTGTTCCCGCGATCATTCGCTGTTTTAATATAGCGCCACTTGAGATACCGACTGTTTACAGAAACGGGTAGTATTTGTTGGAAACGGATTATTCAACCATGATTTGTGTACCTGTAAAGGTTAAAATGAAATGTTAATGTTAATTATTGAATTGAAACATGAATAAATCTATCTAGATAACACTTTATTGCACACAAAATATACAGTCTCATAAAATCCATATTTACAATACTTTATAGGCGTATATTATAAGCGGTCTTATCGTTTAATGGCCGGTTCCTATATCGTACTATTCAATATTCATTCACTTGCCTTGTTACATTACTTGTATGGAGCTTATGTCAAATTTTAACAGATAATAAAGAAAATAAACGGTCGATAAGATATAGGAGTCATCCATAAATAGATCCATTCATGGCAACCCAAATTAGAGTAAATTCTTAGCTATTATGGCGATGTAAAAGGTGCAGGACAAAAGGTGATTACATTTTAAATTAATTTAATTAGGCGATTTACTGATTGAGTAATGCTATAATGGCCAGGCATCATTACGAATTGTGTGTGTAGTACGACCGAAAGAGTCAACTATCGTTCCAACAAAGAACACTACTATTTATCTGTAATTTTTTGTTTGTGACAGTTTATAAATGATATTCTATTCTATTTTAAAAATATGACGCAAACAAGGTATTTTAAAGTGAACACTTTTGTAGATTTTAACATTGCTTAAGAATTTATTGTAACATTATCCCATTTACCCAATAGGTAAGGAAAGCTTTATTAAAGTATTTGACAACGCACTACTGGCTAGCGCAACGCGGGAGCACACATATTAATAGTTGCTCTATCTCGCTCACATATCATCCGTCCCACTCACACACTGTGCTATACATTGTACTAGCAGTACGACTTGTTAATATTTGTACTTAAGGTTACCGTTACCAAAATAAATCAGTTCACATCATCACTCGACAGTGAATACTACTCTCTGCCATCTGAAGTATTATTTAACCTCTATCTCTCGCTACTACACTATGATAGATAGCTAAAAATAAACGATGGACGTAGTATTATTTGCGCTCTTCCAAAGGCTTTCAAAAACTTATTTGCGGCTTCATATAGGATACAGTACGTTTAATAAAATTTTAGTTGATTATTTTTACTTTTAATAGCATCACCTCTACCTTATAGCGTTTACAGCGTTTCATCAGTTTCATAAATTATATAAAATACTTTTCACTTCGTAGTCTGTAAATGGCAATTATAAAGTTTTTTCCTTTTCATTCTTGAGTTTTTGATAATGGATTATCCAATAACAGGGGATTATATAAGGCAATATTATGTTTAGGATATACAACAAAGAAGCCAAGTTTTAAGGGCAAAGATACTTAAATATTATGAAGTAATCTTCATAAATTAAATTCATCCATATCTATCTATTACAATAATAAATCTGTAGCCTGTAAAGTTAATTTCTACAATAAATTTAAAAATGAGACAAAAATCTTTTTATCCGTGCAGGAACGGGGAGAGAATACAATTTCCTGCTTCCGGACGGCCTTTCGTAAGAGGCGACAAAACACCCCACAGCTCTGGTAAGGTATTTGCCCGCATGGATGGCTACCACCCCTGGTCTAGAACCTTGAGTTGTGTTCCGGCATTAGTGGCCAGGTTCTAGGCTCTCTTTAGAGAGCGACAGCACATTGGTATCACCGTTGGTGTTACAAATGTCCATAGGCGACGGTAACCGCTTTCCATCAGGTGCGCCGTCTGCCTGTCTGCTGAAGTCATGCAATAAAAAAAAGAAAAAACATACAGAAACAACTATATGGATTTAAATGAAACTCGACACAGAGCTAGCTTACATCCCGGGACAATACTTAGAAGAATATTTTTTATCCGAATAAATGACGTGGTTTCGATAGGATAGACGAAACACAAAATATTGCAAATAGTGTTTTTTTATTGTCCTGTCACAATTGTCATGCCCCTGCTACACCTGGGATAATGTTAGAGTTAGTGATTGCGTTTTGCAGATGTAGCCAATGGTTTATTTCGTTATATGAGATGCGATATTGTTAATGACATTAAACATTGACAGATAACTCATGTATATACACTAATATATATCATGGACGGTATTATTTATAATAAGTCACATTTAAACACAGTATCTAAACTAACGTTAACCCAGGCGTAGCAGGAGCACATGGACAACGCCGGGGGTACAATTCCCCGGCAATGGAAGAGGCTTCGTGATGGGAGGCCCACGCCTGCCAGGGCACGCGGAGCCGGGAATCCCAATTACCCGTAGCCCTGGCATAAGGCGCAGGACGGAACACCCAGGGGTTTTAGTGGGTATCCCTAACTGGGGAGTGGCAATAACGTGGCACCAGTTTTGACTAGGCGCGCTAGTGCCACCTCCGATCTGGCGAATCCCACACACGGGTCGCGAATTATCCCCCCAGGCTTCAGTGCCTGTCGCGGCTTAGTCCTCAAACTAGTCTATAATATTATAAATATACCGTATCTGTACATTGAAGCTATTTAAAAAAAAAACAACTGCAATGGACTATATAACCGACAGAGAACACGATGCAGTTTTTTTTAGATGTCTTGCCTGTTTGTTGGTTTGTCTCTTTGTTCGGGATTCACGTAAAAAATACTAAGTCGATTTCGATGCGGCTTTCGTTGATCGACAGTAACTCCTTAAACTTAAAATCTGCGCCACTCTTTGTCCTGAGAATCTCGCGGGAATTTTTCTGGAAACGATTTAAATTTACCAGATTAGAAAAACCTAATTCCAATGTGATTTTTCACTGATTGATAGCAAATTTTATGTAATAAAATGTGTCGTATTTTTTATTCCGGGAATTTTGCTGGATATTTTTCGGGAGCGGTTTGTAGTTATTCGGGTACATAAAAATTTGTTTATTCCGACATAGTTTCCACTAATACGATTGCTTACATTATTTTTTTAAATAGTGCGATACTTTGTGCCCCGAGAATCCGGCAGGAGTTACAAGTCAAGCGTAGACGAAGTCACAGGCCATATCCTAGTATATTATAAAAATAATCTGTTACGGCTAACCATATGTGTATGCGAACACACATATACACGATTTGGTGACACAAAATGTAAAATAATCCTGCTACGGGTAATTTCCCGTTATGCTTTATGCATTTTACACAATACTGCTTCTACGTTATACGGAATTGCTGGGACGAGATTTTTCATTTATAAATGTATGAAAGCGACGACGTGCAAGGAAATTTTATTTGTAAATATTTTGATACGGTACAGTTTTTTGGTTGAAAAGTGACTACTATGCAGTACTGCAGCTTATATAGTGAAAACTATCTATTCTTTTGCAGCTAATTACTTCTCTTAATTAAATTCAGTTAAAGCCACAGGCCACATTATCCGTGCAAGAACGGAGAAAGAATACAATTTCCTGCGGCCGGGCGGCTTGTCGTAAGAGGTGACAAAACAACGCACAGCCAGGTGGTAGAGCATTTGCCCGACTGGATGGCCAACACCCCTGGTCTAAAGTATGTCGCCATAACAACCTTGAGTTGTTGTTCCGGCATTAGTGACCAGGTTCCAGTCTCCCTTACGAGAGCAGCAGCGCATTTGTAACACCTTTGATGTTGCAAATGTCCATAGGCGATGGTAACCGCTTTCCATCAAGTGGGCCGTCTGCCTGTCTGCTGAACTCCTGCAATAAAAAAAAGGCGTGTATTATGAGGATCCTTTCAATTCAAAATTAGATTTGACAGTAAGTTTGTTTGTACGTTATTCATTCCATATATTTAAAATAATATATTATATACTAGCTGTGCCCGCGACTTCGTCCACATTGAATTTTTTCACGGAACTCTAAAAATAGTAGCTTAAGTTACTCCTAATAACATCAGCTATGTGCCAGTGAAAGTCCCGTCAAAATCGATCGTTTCGGAAATTAGTTGGAACAAATGGTTTTAAATTTTATTCCCTATAACCCCACACCCGTACAAATAGTAAAAAACATAAAACAGAAAAAAATAAGAGAAGAAAATTAAAAATCTCTTTCCTGACATAAGAAAGAGGAGAGGCGATATAAAAAAAGTATCAGCCGTCTGCCAGTGAAAGTCCCGTCAAAATCGGTCTAGCCGTTTCAGAGATAAGCCGGAACAACCAGACGGACAGCCAAATAAAAATTCTAAAAGTTGCATTTTCGGAATCTCCTGGTCCGAATTTATCCTCCTATTCTTTTTTCACATTTTTATTTTGACATGACATTACGAGCATACATTTCAATTTTATTTATCTCTACTTATAGATATAGATTTATAAAACATACTTTTTACGTGACTACGTATGTTTCTAAGAATATACCATCCATGAGCTTTAACAAAGATGCAACATACAATCAACAATAATACCCACAAAGTAGTAGTACACACTACCCACAAATCTAAATTCTACGTTAGCGAAGCTGCGGGGATTAATCCAGTATAAAATATTTTAAAAATTACAATCTTACAACTTCATTTTACGGTAGATACACATTCAGGCAATAAAATGTTTCAAAAGTCTAGTTTTATTACTCTACGTACGCGTAAGTATCTACGTTAATCTCAGCTACCTCCAATTTATCTTTTACCTATTTTGTACAGACAGTTACGTGTAGCCTAGGTTCTAGAGAGAAAAATCTACGGAGGCAATGCGAAACCATTTTCTATTTCACTTCAGAATTGCGAAAGCTGTTTCAATATCTATAAATTGTCTTTTTTTTGCATGGGTTCAGCAAACATGCAGACGGCCCACCTGATGAAAAGCGGTTACTACTCCTATGGACATTTGCAACATCAAAGGTGCTACAAAGGCGCTGTTGCTCTCTTAAGGGAGAATGGAACCTGGTCACTAATACCGGAATGCAACACAAGGTTGATATGGCGACATACCCTAAACCAGGGGGGGGTGGTAGCCACCCAGACGAGCAAATACCCTACCACCTGGCTGTGGGTTGTTTTGTCTATGTTGTGCTGTGTTTTGTATATAATATATTTTTAGTAGTTTAAATAATATAGAACATAAGATATTACAGATTATAATAGATTTTAATTCAGATAAGAGAAAAGTCTCATATAGCGGACATTAGCGAATTGTCTTCTTTTAAGATCACGAACATATACATAATTTTATCAACGTTGGTGGAGGTTGGTGCTCACGAATAAAACCTCTGTGTTACATATTGCTTTAAAAGCTACTGATTAGTTTAACATTAAAGATAAAGGTTTTTGTTTGATTACACTGATCCACAAAAAAAGCTGTCTGTACTTTTGACTAGACCCATCTATTCTTACGTATTTCAATGCGCTGAATCCAGATTCAGTCTTTTGGTCCATACACCCTCAAAATTCTAAGGGTGTATGGACCAAACTGACTCCATATAAGTACCTAAGATAAGAATAAATGAGTCTGATCAAAAGTACAGTACAGTACTACTTTTTTGTGGGCCGGTGTTAATATTAAAATCTGTGCAAGCAGGCCTCTGTTACTAATCTGATATATAACCTAAGAGCAAAAGTTTAATGAAATAAACTATAATAATATAAATTTAATAGTTTAAAATACATTAATGTCCGTTAAATAAGATACTCGTAATAAACTAAAGATTGATATTATCATTACTTATCAATTTATTAATGATTTCCCTGATCTGTCCGTCGATGGCGACCTCTGCTATGATTTTCTGGCATGGGCACGAGAATGGCTAGCAAAACCGAATTTGTTCTTGAAAACTCAGCTGCAAGAGAAGCAATATAACTGTCCATTTATGTTACATGTGTATGTGTACGAGGGCTGGGGTTGTGCTTTGCGGATCTGGCTTCTAGCGTCGAGGTCTTCGGTACAAATTGTTTCATATTATTTGTCGCCACTGTCTACTGTGGATCACCATTCCGGTCTTTGAAGCGCAAGTTCCTCCTACTTGTCATTAGCTATGCCGCATATCGTCAATCAGTTTATTACCAATAGCAGGAAAGAAGAAAGGAATTTGTGTGCAATTTTGAAGTTGTGGAATGAGCTCCTGTACGCGATTTTCTTAAAACGCCATAAAATGGGGCACATCAAAAAGGGGTGTAAACTGATTCTGAAAATCTTTGACAACGCATCGGCTTCCTTGATGTTGCAGATTTCCACAAGCCGCTTTAATCCCCTACTATCAGATGGCCAGTGTCTTTTTTTATGTTTGCTAGTAGGCAAATTGGCAAACGGACCACCTGATGATAGGTGGCTACCGTCGCCCATGGACATCTGCAACACTAAGGGAGCCGATGCGTTGCCTACCTCTTTGAGACTTTAGGTATTTGTTCACGCCCTTTGCTTGTTTGTTTGCTTACCTGTAAACGTAAACGAAGCTAATGAGGTGTCTTTGGTACACTTGGTTGGAACGAAGTTCTCGAAGACCATCCAAGAACCATTCGGCCCAGAATTTTTTCCATCAAAGTGTAACAAACAGACAAAGTGACTTTCGCAATTATAATATTAATAGGGGTTAGTATATAACCATAACATTATACTATACAGTGGTCAGCATTTTTCATTACGGTTAACACTTTTTTCTGTCTCCCATCCGCCGAGTGACATGCGATAAGGTACTTTGTTTCAAAAATGTTTTAATAATTGTAATTTACTTATTCTATAAGTGTCAGTAATCACTTTCTATCAGGTGGGCCATTAACATACTGAGCTCCAACAATAAAAGCAAATTAAATAGCTACCAATACATAAGTAAAATTTTGACTACGTACGTACATTCTATATGCTTATTTGGAATAAGTTTCCCAAGGGCTTACTGAATTGGATTATCCCAAGTATCCAAATATAAATGACTTTATTTTTAGACGAAACAAAATCCTTTTGTTCAGATTAAATGGGTGTTATAGGAATCCAGATTGTACTAAACCCTGTTAATTAACTTAGGCAGGTACCTGCTATTCTGTGGAAGTGGAGATTAGTGAATTGAGTTCCATTTGTTATTGCTAATTATATTTTTTTTTGTATCTATACTAATATATAAAGCTGAAGAGTTTAACTACTGGTCTGATTTAAAAATTCTTTCAGTGTTAGATATCCCAATTATCGAGAAAGGCTATAGGCTATATATCCAATGAAGAATGTTTCAAAATCGGGGGGGTTTTTTAACTTATTTTTTTAAATTATTCCACGCGGATGAAGTCGCGGGAAGAAGCTAGTGTAATATAATTATAATCAACACTAAGTTTTATTGGACTGTGTATACGTGTGTATATGAGCGACGTAGCTATAAACCGCTTTATAGTAAGTAACTGGACTTACCGCAAACGATTCTGATACCAAACGTCAATTAGCACTAATATAAAATATGAAATTGACACGTTTTATTTGTTATTGATGTGATTTGTGTGTTGTTTGTTTCTTTATCAGGGCGATGGGAATAGAAAATTCGCTAAATGTAAAGTTTCGATAATGGAAATAAATGTTTTTTTTTAAATCGCCGATCTCCTCCGTCATTTGCCAAGACAGAGATATACTTTTTCTTGTCTCTTTTAATATCTCTATGTTTAAAACTACTTCAGGGAAATAAATGGGGGAGTCTTTTTATTTATTTTCATTTGTATTTCTTTCTTTTCTCAAAACTTATTTACTAATACTGATTTTTAGGTACTAATTACATTTAACATTTATATATATATATCTATTTTGTTTATGTATACTATTTTTATCTATTATATTTTTTATTTCTAGTACAGCTTCATATATATATATATATATTGCTTTGTTCTACATTGGAAATGAATGTTGGATAGTTTTTATTTTGAAACTGGGATAGATTCCATTGGACATGTAGGGTGTCCTCATGAGCTACTATAATATAATAACATTACTATATAAAATTATACTATTACAAGAAGTATATCTGCACTATTTATACCAAAAAGTTACAGGTCTCTTCATAAATGTCTGTGACTTACTTCATCACTGAAGGCTTATCCTTGATCAAAATTAACCCTTCTAAAATGGACGAGAAAGCCAATTTTGTACAGCTAGAACTCATCGTATTGCCAATACGTTTTTAGATGACGTATACTTTGTTAATTTGTCACAAGCCCTTTACGTACTTTGTCCCAATTACACGTAACGAGCTGTTGGGAAAGTCTATAAAGTCTACTGTATAATCAACACTTGATTGTACTTAACGCAATTTCTCCAATCCATCTGATCCCATTGTTCTGTTAGTAATTAAAACAGTTTATTTCCTTTAGTCATGTCATATAGAGTTATTAGTAGTTCTGTTTAATTATACAGGTTATATTATAGACATGCTAAGCCCGCAATTTCGATCGCGCACGACTAACATTTATATTCATATCTTCTGAACCATGCAAAAAATCGAAATAAACGAAAATTTAAGACAAAATTCTTGTTAAAGCCTTCAATTTTTATTAAAATCTGTTGAACCGTTCAAGACAAACTTTCAGACAGACAAACGAACTAAGAAAAATGCTGTCCTCGATTCCAACCCACATCTTCACACACATCAGTCACTGACTTATTAAAAACTAATTTCAACCTTATGTTAGAAAAATAAAAGTAAAAAAACAAGCACTTGTTGTTCATTTGCTTTCTTTTAATTTGACGTCTGCCGCTGAATGTTTTCGTGAGTGGTGTACTGTAGGGTGTTTTCGTAACAGTAAGGAAAGGCAACATGAAGGCAAAGAGTCATTTGATTAGCACATAGATCAACACATGTGTAATCAAAGGAACGAGATTATTCCAAACATTGTTCAACGTATAATCTTTAATCAATAGACCAGTGGGTTTGTCATTGACGTTTATCTAGTTATTTACATAGGGCACTTCATTTTATCATATTTTACATGTGTATAATAATATAGAAAATATATTTTATGTTTATGTCTTTGTACACGTTAATCTCCATAGCAGCAAATCAATTTGGACGTTGTTATTTGATGCACTATTGACCTTGGTTAATATATTGTTACGAATCGCGAGACTCGAATTAAAATGCATTTAGAATTACTATAGAGTTTATTAGAACTATATAAACACGTATAACACAGGTACAAATATAACCGAACATAACAAGTCCAAACGTAATGCAGAAGGTCGTAACTCAATAAAACGCGCAAAGTCCGTCACTTATTAGATTCCCGATTGTAGTACACACGTCTCCCTTCGCTCGTGGTTCTCGCTCGACTGTCTCCCCCTCCACCAGGTCATCGTTTTATACTGCACAAATGCAATGTCCCCGTATCTAAGTCGGCTTAATCCGCCACCCCTTGCTAATGACTCAGCCGCAAATTGCCATAAAAACATACAATAAAACAATGGGCTGTTTTCTAAACACAAACTAAACAAAAGAAGACTATCATAAAAGAGTTACAATCAGTTTAAATGCCGGCAGGTAATAAAATGTGTTTTGTTTCAGATATGCAGGTGGGTTTTGTTTTTGTCGGGATCTAAGTTGTAACAATATGAAATAAAAAGATTATTTTTTCTTTTTCAATACAGAAAAATAAACACAAAATGTGGGAAATAGGCCCTTAACTCAGCAAAAACTGGTTGAATCAACCATTGTTAGTCTTCCACTGGAGCTTAACGGTGATTTCATGTCAGTCTAAAACTAAATAAGAATATACATTTTACACAAGGAATATTATTACATACATAGCACGCAATACCTACTTATGATATGCTAATGATGAAAGACGATATCTGGATATAACCGATGTGTTAAAGCTATAGCTAGCTAGAAAAGAGTCTAAGAATTTTTATAGCTAAAAAAATAAAAAGATCCAAGCCCAGCAGTAGGCTAAACTTCTAAAACTGTACTGTAACTATACATTCAATATTCTTTGTTGCTTGTAACACAAGTTTCAAAGAACAAGGAAAGTTAAAACAAGCAACTAGGGACTGAAAGAAATGCTTATAAATTAAGAACTGATATAAAAAATACAGTATAACTTTTAAAACGTGCTTGAGTTTTGGCAAACTTAGAAATTGAAATGAAAACATGACACCAATGTTACGAAAAACAGAAGAAATAGGAAAAGTAGAAACATTTCAAGCGGCAAATACAAGTTTTGAATTAATTTTCCCTCTGAACATTCCTGCATGTGCCTCAAAAATCATTAATCAAGCTTCACTTTGGCACTGACCCAACGTCCTTACTTCCCTCTCATTTGTATTTAGTGAAAGAGTTTTGGATCATAAATCATACTATATTGATAAATGAATCCATTCAATTTTTTCAAATCTCCACTAGCTACGTCTGCGTTTTAAAACAGAAATAATAAGCTAGTAAATGCGTTGAATTATTCAACCGACAATATTTTGGATAAGTTAACGACGTCGTTTATTTTGCTATTAAATTTATTACATTGGCTTCCGTTTCCCAGTCTCAAAGCTATTACTTGTGCTATAGAAGAAGCGAAGGATTAATTAAATATGATGAAAAAATGTTGTTGCCGATTAACGTAAACGTAAATATTTCAGTTCCGCTTCATAAATTGAGTTGCGTTCAGATTTGATAGTTTTGTATAAAATATGGATGGGAGAAAGCTACGGGTTTCACTCAAAGGTATTTATTTTTATTTACAAAGGGTTAAACATTTGGAATTTATAATTGTCGTCCGATATAAGCATAGTATTAGACAAAAATCTAGTTTTCTTGCATTGCTCTACTACTTTTAAGGAATCAGGTATATAATATTGGAGTATTCTGGTAGCAAGGCCTAGGATCCAAGCTATTGATGATTAACGTATCATGGGCAGAACCTGAAGACCTCCCCACAATTCATGCCATATTCAAGATTGCCGCTTTCTGTTTCTCACCACCCAGCCTAGTAAGAGCTTTTCTGGATAACAGTCAAAGCTCTTTACTATAAGATTGTTGTACAATGACAACTGTTGATATATTGGTCATTGATACCACTAGCTACATGATGGTAACCTCGTGAGTAAAATGTAAGCTTATTTACTTAGTTTTAATTTTCTTTGTTCGTCAGATTCACCATGAGGGACACTGATGTCAGCAAGCAATCTTTTCTCCGCATGCCGATTTATTCGCACGATATCAGGCTTTAATTTGTGGCCATTGACTGGTAGACCCGTTGCAATGCGCGAATAGGAGCCTGAATTCCCCTGCAACTTAGGTAGATGTGGGCACTCGTACATCTGTTAGCAATGTGCAGGCCTGTCCCTATGCTGGGAGGTTAGTGTTCCCAGCGATTATATATGCTTTCTTTATACCCTTTTAGGAATCTCTTGCCATTTTCATTTCTGTTGATTATACTATTATTTGTTCTAAATCGACATTACACCCGATGTTTGGTGACAATGCGGTCTATTATGCATCGTTTATCTAGAAAATACTTATATAAGTCACTTCAAGCTAAACTATGTACATCGGAAATAATACGTGAACAAATGAGGAATTTCATTACTCATCGTGTGTGGTGGTGGTGGTCATCAAAATGTACAAGTAAAATAATTCGCCCGGTTAAATAGTATGTCCAGTGTCTATATCATTTACTAGAATGTGCCCGCGACTTCGTCCACGCTTGAAATGAAATTCGGGCGGGACACCTGAGACACAAAGTATCGCAACATTTAAAAAGAGAATGTAAGCTATCGTTTTAGTGGAAACTGTGTTGGAATCAGCTAATTTTTATGCATCCGAATAACTGCAAACTACTCTTGGGAAAATTTCCACGGGATTCCCGGGGTAAAAAGGAGCGCAGAGTTTAAGTCTGAGAATCCATTGTCGACCAGTGAAAACCGCAGCGGAATCGCTCGAGTAGTTTTTACGTGAATCCCGAACAAACAGAGAAAATAAAGTAAAAAAATTGCGTCATGTTCTTCATCGTTCATAAAGTCTACTCCAGTTGTTTCTTTTCTTTAAATAGCTTAGTGTATAATATTATAAAATTCTAAACATGACGTGTTTAGAATTTTATAATATTATAGATATCGCTTCATTTCTCAACTAGTGGACCGCATGACTTTATACCGAATAACATACACATATTAAATCAAATATCAACTATTAGAAGCTTTGAAATGCTTTTTTTTGAACAAATACCTTTGGTCTTAGTGTAGAAAGCGGTCAGGGCAAGCACTATCGTCAATTGGTATGAAAACCCCATCTCCGGGCGTAGATGGCACCGGACACGATGGTCACAAACCGCTCTTAGAGCTTTTAAAGTGTCATATCTTTTTGCTCAATCACGTTGAATTTTAAAGGTTTGGTTTTAAATCTTTGTTTATATCAGATAGAGCGTATCAACAGAGTTATAAAATGCAATTTAATAGCTTGTATTGCGATTATAATATTTGACTGTCTACGTGTAGTTGAGACTTTAAGAGAAATAATTGTTTCATTTACTTCTACTAATATCTACTCCATAAATACATTTTACTTACACTTCAGTAAGTAGTAAATGCAAGGTATTATATCAAATAAAAATGACAAATTTGACTTAAAAGTAAAAAAATTATATTGTTTCAATTAGCACAAATAATAATTTACAGACGTGAAAACGCCATTGTTTCGTAAAATACTAAATTATCGTTTCTTTGAATGATTAATTACTTCAACCCTTTCTTTTCCGAGGTAAATAAACAATATAAAGTTGTGTTTAAATTAAGGAGGTACTCTTCAAGACGTGTACATAAATATAGTCTATCTACCTACTAATGTATTTCGGCGGTCGTGTTTCAGTACACAAAGTCTTAGTGGCGGGGCGTCGGGCTTGGTCGTAAATGTCAAAATATAACTTAACAAGGCGGCTTCTCACCACGAACCCTAATTTTGGTTGGCAATTAATCCCTTGTAGTAAACAACGCGGTGGTCTTTCAAGTAGATGTACATAAAAACAGACTAATACCAAGGTTTGGTTTGATAACTTATCTAAGTGAAAGTTATTGCAGAGATTTAGAAACAAGGGCGTGGGTTGTATATACAAATCTTGCACTGGTCCTTTATAAAGTTGATCGATCAAAGTCACACAGCCGTATTTCACACACATGCTACTTGAGGACGTTATATGGCTTCATCAATATCGTGATATATAGAAAGGCATTCGTGCCAAGACTGAAAAAGCAAGTACCTGGTCAAAATTCTAATACCTATAGGTAAATCAATCTGATAAGTACTTGATATTTTCCAAACTATAAAGGGATCCGTAAAGGTGATAAACATACACAATTTTGGTCCTTTTTCTATGAAACCCTAAAAGAAGCATTAAACCGAAAATATCCCATGTCTCAAAAACTAATTGAAAGATCTGTCCAAATCATATCTCATTTCGATTTGCAACTGAACAAGAAGCTCTACCACTTTGATTTTTTTCAGATCAGATTCAATATTTGTCTGCCTGTAAAAGGCGAAATATAATATATAATATATATCGTTGTTACGGATTTTAATTCAATATATTTTTCGTTAGCGAAATCTAACGAAAATAGTATAATAATTTGCATCTAGATAGTATGTTGCATGCGACTTAAGCTTCGAACAAATAAGACGGAAAAAAATCGCTATTAACTTATAGATTTATGAATGTTTTCAATTTCCTGTTACTGCTCAGATCTTTCGGCCCTTTTAATGTACTCAGGTTATTCGTAGAATGATTAACATTCTTCATGACGGATAGCACTGTTAGCATCCATAAGTTTTTGCTTCTCATATGTTTGTTTTCTAAGTTATTATTATATAAGTAAATATTTATAAATACATAAATATTTATAATAAATAAATATTTTTAATATACATTTAATATATTTTTGAATATATTTAATTAAGACTCTTTTTTAACTAACCAAGTAAATGGGGTTATTGGAAAAAAAAGTGCCAAATAACGTCAGTGTCAATACTTATTAATGTAGTTAGGGATGGCTTATAGATATGCAGGTGGGTTTTGTTTTCGTCGGAACTTAAGTTGTAACAATATATTCGATAATAAACTCTTTGTACCTGCCATAGACTGCAGCTCGATGCTTAGCATTATTTTGTTATTAATGACATTATCAAAAAACTCAAATGAAAACCATTTTTATCCAATCAAATATACATAATAATATTTAATAATTTAATATTCTAAATAAACATACATATTTAAATCAAGTGTCGACTTTCGTCATATTTTCAACTTATTTATTAAACTTCTGTACAGTATTCTGTTTGTTTTATTAAGTGGATTATTATAAACAATCTATGTGCTTAGAGGTGTAATTATTCTAAGTCTATATGTAGTTTTGGACTCTGACGAATCTGTTAAGGAAAACTGCTTCTGGATATCGAAGTTACTGATTTATATTATGTGACCTGTGAATCTGTTTAATTCGAACTATTGGATTTTTATATGAACACAAAACTTGGATGTGCAGTGAAATGTATTAATGAAAATTATATACAATTTTTAAATAATATGAAATTTTATTTAAAATACAGTTGGAATTCATGCTGGAAGAAACCTCCATACCTAAGCATACAATATATAGAATATCGATCTTATTCATAGACAGAGTAAGTTTGAACGCTTCTTTAAGAACCATAAAGCGTTCAAACTTACTCTCTCTATGAATAAGACTGTGTATATACAAACCCGCTATACGTACACATACACACACGAACACACACACACACACATATATATAGGTACGTTCATATACGAGTTAGTGCTATGTTCTACACACTAGATAGTGTTAGTAACACCATTTTCGATACTGAAATCTTTATATATATACAAATGTACTCTCTGGTATGTTGCCTTGCTCTTGGAAATGTTTCTTACCCCCGGTTTCTCATTCATTGAAAACAAAAGTTATCACATTATATCATTTTAAATTTTAAAAAACATATTCTGATAAGTTCTAACAACCGTAGCCTATAACATTTAGCATAAGTTCTACAAAAATTTACATGTTTCACACAAAATAAATAATTTTGATTTCAGAATTTTCCGTCTTATAACGTTTGACGATTTTCATTAATTTTGGAACCAATATCTCGCTACCATTTACATTAAAAAAGTCATTAAGAAACATTATTATGATTATTAATTATTCATATTTGACTACATAAAAATAATATTTTTTCAACCGCTAGTTACACAGAATAGAATAAATAACACTTTAATACTCACCAAATATACAATTACAAAAATGCACGATTACAATATTATAATGTATTGTATTGTTATGAGTGCGGGACTCGAATTAAAATGCCGTTTGGAATTACTATAGAATTTATTAGAACTATACAAACACGTATAACAAAGGTATAAATATAACTGGACGCAATAAGTCTAAATGTAATGCACGATTTAATAACGCGCACAAAGTCCGTCACTATATAACTCATCGAATGTACACGTTTTACTCGTATCGTAATCGTCGCTTGACTGCCCCGCCCATCCGTTCGGGCATTGTTTTATACTAACTATACGATACAACAATCGACCGCGTGGACTGGATCTTCCAAGAACTACATCTTCATCATCATCATAATACTACATCATCATAAAGGATTACAATACACAATAGGCGGCTTTTCTAATTAAACAAAAGAAATCCAAATGCGGGAAGGTAATAGCCCGGGTTTATGGCAGGCAGATGTGCATTTACTTTGTCGGTGTGCTTCGTGGAATTTTGGCTAAGTTGTAACAGTATATAATTATAATCTTTACTTTTTTTCGCCATCTGACTATGTAATTTTTTAGCGACATAGAGACTACATCTTACTCTCAAGTTTAATCCATATGGACCCAGTAGTTGGAGAGAACTTTTTTCAAAATGTTCCAGTTTTGTCAAAATGGCTAAGTAAGCCTAAAAATAGATCGGAAGCAATACGAAACTTTCATGTAAGTCAGATTTTAAATAGCAATAGACCGGTTGGCAAAAAGAAAACTGCTATTATATTAATTTCACTATGTATATTTTGATTACCAGGCTAACCGTTAGTAGTATGAAATTAATAAAATAGTATTACAATCTCCAGAGACAGCAGTATCACCTTAAAAGTAATTTTATAAATTATTCAAATTTCAAATTCCTTTGTGATTAAATTTATATTGTTAGCACGCTGTACTATTTAATGATTAAATTCCGTCCAAATTACGGCTTCGACGGTAGAGTTGAGAGATACGGTTGTGTTTAGCTCGGTGGGTTCTTACTTGTAGTTATACGATATCATATTTAAATAGAAAATACCGTAGACAAGATTGTTGTATCTCTGTTGATCGTAAAATGACCAATTTCCGGACGCAAAATGTGATAACTGATAAATTTAAATGATAATACTAAAGTTACATTTTGAGGCAAAAATAATATGATGTATAATTGTTTGTCCAGGTGAAATTCTATTTGCTGACTGGAAACTGTAAGGAACTACGGTGGAGGTGTGTGGGAATAGCCATAAAATACTCCGCTGTTTCTCTTGGCGCCCATCGATTGGGTGGTGATGCGGCGGTTAATGGACTGTATTTGGGCGGCAGAAGTCTTTGTGAAACGGAATCCAGATTACCTGGACACGACCTGGACACAGAAGACTTCCTGGCCGGCCGGCTGTGGTCTGATCTCCCTTATTTTTACAATGGCGGCACATTCACGTCATTCGCGTGTATTCAGAGCGGGATGTAATAGGTTGGGGAAAAAGTCTTTTCGCATATAGTATGTATGAACTTGTAATAAGATCTCTTTGACTATATCATTTGTATCTGGCTGGTTTTGGTATCATTAAAAAGTTTTAATTTTAAAGAAGACAATTCCAAATTCAAATTAGGAAAATGTGTGATTTTAATTTGTTTTTCTTATTGTTAAAATGAGTGAATCTAATGAAGAAATTCGATACATTTTAAAATTTTACTAAAAAAAAGGTAAAAATGCAACACAAGACGCGATAAAAATTTGTGATGTTTATGGACCTAATGCAGTATCTGTGAGAATAGCGCAAATTTGGTTTAAGCGTTTTCAATCCGGAAATTTTGATATATCAAAGATGCACGTCGCTCTGGTCGCCCTGTTACGGACAAAATTGATGCCATTTTTGAAAAAGTGGAGCAAGATCGGCATATTAGTAGTTACGATGTAGATGGAGAACTGGGAATTGACCACAAAACGGTTTTGGCGCATTTGAAGAAAGCTGGATACACAAAAAAGCTGTTTGGGTGGCTCATGAGCTCACTGAAAGAAACCTAATGAACCGTGTACTCATTTGTGATTCTTTATTACGACGTAACGAAACCGAACCATTTTTGAAGAAGCTGATAACTGGTGATGAAAAGTGGATCACGTACGACAAGAACGTGCGAAAAAGATCGTGGTCAAAGGCCGGTCAGGCTTCACAGACTGTGGCGAAATCTGGGTTAACTCATAACAAGGTGATGCTGTGTGTATGGTGGGATTGGAAGGGCATTATTAATTATGAGCTGTTACCGCCAGGCAGGACCATCGATTCTGAACTGTACTGCGAACAACTGATGAGATTAAGGCAAAAAGTTGAGAGAAAGCGGCCGGAATTAATCAACAGAAGGGGTGTGGTTTTTCACCATGATAACGCCAGACCTCACACATCTTTAGCCAATCTGCAAAAATTACGAGAGTTTGGCTGGGAGGTGTTAATGCATCCGCCGTATAGTCCTGACCTTGCACCTTCAGATTTTCACCTGTTTCGGTCTCTGCAGAATTCCTTAGGCAGTGTCAGGTTAACATCACGACAGGTCTGCCAAAACCACTTGTCACAGTTTTTTGATCAGAATCCTCAAAATTTTTATAGCAATGGGATCACGTCCCTACCTACAAGATGGCAAAAAATTATCCAACAAAATGGCACCTACATACTTTAGTCAAATGTAAATAAACTTTATAAAAAAAAAATTTGAATTTTTATATAAAATGCGAAGAAACTTTTTCCCCAACCTAATATTTACTCACTTCAGTATGTGCCAGCGAGTGGCAAGCAGCGTATGCGCGCGGGGTGAGGATGACGTTTACCGCCAGATGGCGTTACTAGGTGGTGAGTTCGCTTACGTATTCTCCTTCAGCCTAAAAGGACGAGAGTCAGCTCCAATTGGTCGGCTCTCTCCAGATTTCAGCCGAGTAGCTGGGCCTCTTCGAATTCCTCGGTGTCATGAAGTGAGAAGGACGCGCGGAACACCTACGCATCACAAATTCCTGGGCCCGTAATATGCGGGTGACCTCATGTTCCCCAATCAATCATCCGCAATTCCTCATTTTCAGTCATCCGCAATTCCTCACTGACTAACCACACACACTATTTACTTATCTATAATATAAAAATGAATCGCAAAATTTGTTGGTAGGCGCTTAACTTGAGAACGACTTAACCGATTTTGATGAAATTTGTTTTGTGTGTTTGAATGAGTCCCCGGATGGTTTAAATTTATAATTGGAACCGGTAGGTGGCGCTGAGATCGGGTTCTAGAATCCTCCTAATCTCCTGGACCAAGTTTGTTGATTTTTTGTCTGTTTCAGTGAGTCCCCGGATGGTATAGATTCATAATTGGAACCTGTTGGTGGCACCAGAATCGGGTCTTAGATTTTTATTTTCTCAGGGCAGGACAACGTCTGCCGGGACCGCTAGCTAGCTACAAGGCATTACAGTAGAATATAAGAATAATTTTAATAATAGTATTTATTTACAATAATTGGGTAAATAGGTGTGCGAAATTATTCATAAAATTCATTTAATTTATTGACAAATAAATGTATTCCAATATTTGTCAATAAACAAATTAATATGATGAATATATACAGTTGTATTATTTTATTTTAACTTTATTTCAATATGTGGTCCTATTGAAAACAGGAGCTAAGGTTTATTTTTTAATGTTGTCATAAAACAGTGTTTTAGGAATTCAGAAAATATGGCGGTACGAAGTTCGCCGGGTCAGCTAGTATACAATAAATATGTGATTAAGGCTTGTTATCTTTTTATATGTTAGTTATACTTTACTTCCCACTGCTGGGCTCGGGCCTCTCACTGTAGGGGAACGGACAATATACCAGCCACGCTTGTCCAAGGCGGCTTGGCAGGTTTGACACATCGGTTATCTCGTTGCACAGGTTTTTTCATCACGATGTTTTCCTTCACCGTTGTTGGCACGATCAAACATAGAAGAGGTATGTAGACTTTCTAACGGTTAAAGTAACCTACGCAGACTCTCCGTGCCAAAAGCCGATGAGTTGAGGTTGACAACAGAAACGATCGGTAATCGGGTTATCGTCAATATTAATAGTCAATAATAATTCTTTATTATCCGAGTTAAATAGGCTAAAGGTTTTTAATTCTGGCATTATATTTTTAAACAGATCTCTACATGTGTAATAATGTATCTATACGTATGTATACGAATAGAATAACCTGTTTTACAGTCAGAATCTTAAATCAGTAATTGATAATAACATATTGGTTTTCCTTTTTCGCAACAATTCTTAAACGAAAATGGTTGTATGTTAGATATGGAGTTTTATACAACTTTATGAGAGTCCCACCAAGAATTGAGTATCTACTTGTATTTAAGTTTACAAAATAAAAGATTAAACTACACAATGCATTTTCTATGTTTCGAGCGGTAGTGTCCGATTTATAAAGAAACTAGAGCACAATGAGCAAGTTTCATTGAAAACAGTTTTAGAAAATTGAACGAATGGTGAAAAGTTTGGATACTTTTAATATTTTATCACAAATTGGCTGTTTATTTTTCAAGACCTTACTAATGATATCTCACACGACTTTATTTCAACGCTTATTTATATGTATTGGTTATCACTCGCACTCTTTATTATTGCGTAATTTAAATACAACATCCTGTAGTGGTGTATATAGGTTTATGATATACCTTTCTGTCAAATTTCATCTATATAAAAAACTGCAAGACTATCGCCTATGTTGGTACGGCCACGTGCCACGTAACTGACTAATAGAGAACAAACGTCTATGTCTAGCTATACCGCTTCTGCCAGGTCCCGGTCGAAGGAGTAGGCCCAAGAAATCCTAGCTTGATAATGTACGGGTTGATAAGTATACCAATGGTGTCAAAATTGGGATGCCGAATACCGCCCTAAGTAGAGAAGAAAAAGTAGTAGGGCGCATCCTGGTCTTCGAGGCAGACGCTCCGAACTGGAATTTAACGCTAGAATGATGTTGATGACAAGATCCAGTCGTTTCTGAGAAACATATTATTATACATATATATATATATACGTAAAGGGACAGAGACCGGTCTAACCGATAAGGTCGCCTATTGTTTATAATAATATAAGAATAACAGCTCATAAATATCTCTTGCTGGGCTCGGGCGTCTCATTATAGGGAAATGGACAACATACTCGCCACGCTTGTCCAAAGCGGCTTGGCAGGTTTAACACATCGGTTATCTCGATGTTAGCACGTGGTAATTGTAACAATATGCACATTAGGTCAGAAAACTGCCTAGGAGGTGCATGCGTTCCGGTCAGGATCAAACACGCAAATGCGCCCTTTGAGTTGGGCCGCGTGCGCTAGTCATTATGCTACCACGACTTTATTGCCTATTGCTTTACCTAAAAATCTTCTAACTTTCTAAAGATAAGCTAAGATTCTCTTAGCAATTCTACGCTCTCTCAACATATCTCCAACAGTTATTGATTGCTTTCATAGTTACCTGTGTGGACGTTAGCAGCGGGTACTCATTGATGAGACGTACTCGTCATGGCAAAGAATAACTGCTGGTGTTCCTCAGCGCGGCGTTTTATCTCCACTTCTGTTTGCTATTTTTATCAATTCTATTTCCAACAATTTATCTTCATCCTATCATCTCTTTGCAGACGATTTTCAAATTGACACTCAAGCACCTAAAGATAAAATCAACGACGCTATAATAACCATGAATGATGACTTGGGCCGCATACTCGACTGGAGTCGAGCACATGGCTTAAAAGTAAATCCTAGCAAAACCCTAGCCATCATAATAGGTAGCTCACGTATGGCTTCTAAAATTGATTGGTCATTGGTACCTGATTTACTATTTGATGGGATTTGCTTACTGATCAAAGTTAACAAAGTTAAAAATCTCGGCGTAATTATTGATAAGGAAATGTCTTGGTGGCCCCATATCACAGAATAAAGTCGAAGGGTCTTTGCTTCTTCTCATCGTCGCTTAGAAGGTTGAAGTACTTTCTACCGACTGCTGCCAAGGTTGTGCTTGCTCAATAGCTTTTACTATCGATCCTTGATTATGCGGACGCCTGTTATCTTGACCTTACCGTAGAATAACTCAATTAGCTAGAGCGCCTTTAAAACCTTTGTATCAGGTTCATATTTGGTTTAAAGAAATATGACCATGTCACTAAATATCGTAAGAAGCTCAAATGGTTGTCAATCTCATTTCATTGGAATGCTCACCTTTTACATTTATTGTACAGCATACTATTTATTTCCTCTACCCCTCCCTGTTTCAAGGAACGTTTCGAATTCCTCCATACTTCTCACACCCGTAATTTGCACTGCTCTGATAATCTAACTTTAAAAATACCTGCATACGCTTCTACATTCTACACCAACTCCTTCGTTGTGCTGACTGTTCGACTGTGGAACTCATTGCCCGAAAACATAAGACAGGCAAAATCAATCCCCACTTTTAAAAAACTGGTAAGAGAATATTATCTCTCACTTTAATTAATATTTAATATCAAATTGTACGTATATTAATTTGTTAATATATTTATTAATATCGTATACAATATTAATATATATATTGTGTTGTTGTCTATTTTCTTTTTATTTCCCTTAATTATATGTATTGTGTAATATCTAACGTAGATATTACAATAGAGTACAATCCACAGCCCGGGTTGTCTGGAAGAGATCGCTCTAAAGCGATAAGACCGCCCTTTGTTCCTGCCTCGACACAAAATAATTGTAAATGATTTACTTTATG
Organism: Dendrolimus houi; assembly: GCA_039645545.1. NCBI lineage: Eukaryota > Metazoa > Arthropoda > Insecta > Lepidoptera > Lasiocampidae > Dendrolimus > Dendrolimus houi. The sequence goes on from CM077129.1 coordinate 14,305,525, forward strand.
TGTATGTGGTGAACAATAAAGTATTTTCTATCTATCTATCTAACTGAAGTTTTGTATATATTATTTTGTTGAGCAATAAAGAGTTATCTATCTACAGTGTGAACATAGAAATTGTAACCTACTGTAATTGAAATTGTAGTCAATACCTGTTATTTATTACTATCATTTACACCGAATACCAAAACAAACGTTAGGAAGCCATAAAATATAGTATTAGAGTCTCAACGACGGTAAACGTTGCAAATATTCGGCTTAGAGGTTCGATTTTGTTTCGAGTACTGCATTATAGGTCTATAAAGCCCGGATGGCGTCATATTTTTCGTAAAGGTGTCATTTCCTCTCACTACGATATGATTCGGATATAACGGTTATTGCTCCATTGAAAGTGTTGTATAAACATTTGTTTTCGGTAAAAGTATTTGGGCTTACACTTTGGTCAATAGAAAACATTTTCTTCGGCCAATTCAATAGCTTCTCCTTAGCTAGTTTGTAATACAGTTACTATTATTATTTTAGTTGTTAGCCTCCGAAATAAAATATAACAAAGTCTATAAATATATCTGAGTATAATAGTATAAGATAGTTGAGTTTTTTTTAGGTAAGTGCGTGGTAGTCCTCGAACAATGAAGGGTTCCGTATAAGACAATGCCCATTGTTTTTATTATTTGGGTACGGAACCATTAAAAACATATTTAGTCAAAAATACGGACGGATATTATTACGACATCACGTGACATTTCCGGTAAGCACCTCTTTCGCGGCAAAATTTCCTCTTCTACCTTCATTCGGCCGGTTGTAATCAGAAGGCACTGCGAGCACACTGCGTCTTATTGGCCGACCCGAATCTTCAATGACTACCTGTCTATCGTCGCGACACCACACTCGTCCATAAGTAGTCCAAAAAACGTCAGAAAACTACTATATTGTCCCCTAAAACCATTCCTCGAAGTGCCAATTGTGTCCCGAACATCTGGTGTAGTAGCTGTGCAAAACCAGGACCCGCGAATCCGGCCAAAATCCTGCATCATTCCTTATATGGTTCCAGTGAAGGTAAGCGTTATATTTTTTTACATGGTTCACTAGGATTTGGGAGGTGGCATCAGGTTTAACAGAGAATCAGGGTTTACTCCGGCTGAGTAGCCGGAATAGAATTCATATCTGAGCAGATATTGTTTAAGCAGATTTTCTTTGAGAGCATTTTTAACTTTATTTGAACTCTTTTTAAAGTTTTTCATAACCATCACTTCATTTAAAGAAAGTTAGAGTAAGAAAAACACATTTGTTCTGACTTTAGCAACGAATATCTCGTCGCTTATTTAATAATTAACTTAAATAAAAGTAATAAAATCACTGTGATCGATCAAAATTTGACTCATGTTACCTAAAACTAAAACCTAAAAGCCTATGTATATTGGAAAGATTATCTATCCAAAAGCTGTCTAGAAGAAATCGGTAATATTGGTAAGATCGCCTATTGTATTGATAATTATTGTTATTTCTATTCATTGTATCTTTCATGCGCAATAAAGCGTATTCATTCATTCTTCAAAGATTTTTCATGTCTTAGTTATATTTACGAGGGCAACCCCAACTTTTTTAGACTTTTACTACACCATTGCATATGGAATACCCTTCTCAAATTTCGTTTATGCTCCTCCAGGAGTTATAAGAAAAATAGCTGTAACCTACAAAGACATACAGACAAATGGACTGACGGAGACAACTCTTTCCTTTCACCTCCTCCTAATTATTTGGGGTCGGTATAACATGTCTTTCCCTTCCATACTCCTCTATTCTGACATACGTCCTCTGTCACACCACAAATTATTGTATAATCCCTCACACAATCCACCCATCTCTTTTTTGCTCTGCCTTTCCATTTGTGCCTATCGATCTTACAGTTTGACATTCTTTTTGTCACATAATTTTCATTCCTCCTCGTTACATGCCCATACCACCTTAGCCCTCTTTCTATAAATTTTTCAGTCATGGGTGCAACTTTCAAATATCCTTTTATGCTCTCATTCCTTACTTAACCATTCTTGTAACACCACACGTCCATCGCAACATTCTCATCTCATCTATCTAGTCTATCACGTTAGGGGCCTAGCATTCGAACCTGTATAACATGGTCAGTCGTATGATAGATTTATACATCGTCACACTAGTTACCTGCCTCCATTTGGCCTTGCTATATTGATTCTTCTCCTTACATTTTTCTCTATTTCGCAATCACTGACGAATATGACTATTGTATAATAATAGGGACAGTCAAATCAACTGACATACTCTTTACAAACTTATTACGGAACGTCGCAGCTTCATAGATTTTTGACGAGCGTATGTAAATTTAACGTCAGAAATAGGTACAAGAAAAAGGAGTCAAATTGAGCATGAATTTATTGTTGGAAACGTAATCTCTCTGTCTATACTATAGTAAATTTTTAAATGGTTCGAGTTTGTACAGTGCGTTTAAAAATGTAAAAAAAGTTAGGAAGGATAATCCGAACCAAGAGATTCCGAAAATTTAATTATTTAAATATTTTGTCTGTCTGTCTGTCGTTTGTTAGAGCACCGCGTGAAAACTATTGAGTGGATTTAAATGAAACTCGACATAGAGCTAGTTTATATCCCGGAGCGTAACTTGAATATTTTTTATCCCGATAAATGACGTCGTTTGCACGGGATAGACGATAATAGCGAAAAAGATGGCGCTCCTATCGCATCTTTTTTAGAAACTACTGAACATATATGAATGAAACTCGACACAGAACTGATTTATAACCCAAATCAACACTTAGGATACGTTTTATCCCGATAAAAGAGATCGTTTATTTGGAATAGACGGGTTAGTAAAATAGATGGCACTGCAATTGCGATATAGACAACAATCGCTGTAATTCAAAAACACATACGTTGACAGGTTGCCCACATGTCACTCATAACGTATTAGGTAGTTCAAATCTGGTTGGCAGCGACTTTTCTTTATGTCTTGCTGTGCAGTTGTCAACACTATATTGACTTAGTTTCTTTGTAATTGTAGTGAATTAAACAAGAAACTAAGGTATTGAAGGTTTATATAATTACGTAATTACTAATTAAACTTTTATGTACGTAACATAGAGCTACTACCTAAGGGTTTTCACGCGGCTTAGCCACAGCTGCGGGGAAAACTCTACTTAAAAATATTTCTATCATGATATTTTAGTTAGATGATAACATGTTATTTTAACGCATGTTCTTTATATATTTTAAAATATTAGAATTTATTGTAACATATGTCCATCTACCATCATACCGTTATATGTTACGCACATATTATCATATTACTTCACATAATTAAAAAACGAAGCAAAAGAGATTTAAATATATGCATTAGATTAACTTGAATCAAAGTGTTCCCACATAATTCTATTTGTTTAAGCCCAGTCAATCCCGAAACCGTCTTGAATAAATAGTAAAGAGCATCTACAAGTATTCGCGAGCCTTTTTTCTCGTAAGACGTTTCTCACTTATTCTTTTGGGTTTATGCCGTCGGTGGCGTAGGCCGCAGCGAGCTCATCATTTGCATCCAAATGGCTCCTATAAATTCGCTACCCGAATTTTCACCATTCTTTTCGCTCCTTGGGAGCAATTAAATACTTTTTTCTCTTATTTCGGGTAGCGTGCTCGATTTTTTGGAACAAATAAATTCACTCGGCCAGATTGCAGTCAGCGCCAGCTAGCTTCATTAGGTAAATTATTTAAACATTTTTAGTGCTCATTTGGAAGTTCTGTTAGAAGAATCTCAGAATGCTCGCTTAAATTGAAACAAATTTATTTGAACGCTACAGCGCATAAGTCCTTTTTGAAGTCGTTGAGGAAAATAATGGTGATAAATATTAGAAACAAGCTTTTTCATCTAAACGTGTTTGTTTTGTTCTAATAAAAAAATAAATCTCAATCGGTGATTAGGGATTTACTACGAAATACCGTATTTTACATATTATTCTACTAATCGTGGTTCTAGATAATTTCAACCAAAGAACGATTTCAAATTAATTGGATAATGGATTGTCACGAAGCTTGCAGATCAAAGTTATTAACTTGTGATCGTCAATTTGATTTTGACTTATGTGGCGGGTACACCATCCTACCCTAAAGATAGAGAAGCTTGAGTCCAGCAGTGGAACGTTTTTAAGTTGATAAAAGAGTAAAACTTTAAAAATAGTACAGAAATTATTTATAAGCGAATAGGCAGCAAAAATCTTAGACTTTTCCCAAAGAAACTTTCGAAGGTTGTAGAGATTTTCTACTAAAGAGTGACTTGCAATTTTATATTGTAAATCTTTTCTCGATAATGTTTCCCCCCATCACAGGGATGATTCCTCAGTTAGTGCAGGCTAATGTTGAACGGTCTAAATCAAATTCAATGGTTTGGAAATGATAAGCGATTCAACTGTCTCAACCCCTTATATGGATATGCAAAATTGTGCTTTTATTTGTTTTCACGATTACGTGCCGGTTTCGGTACATCTATAACAATATATAAAATATTCGGCTGTCATTACAACACTAATCCTAAAATTTAATTCTTGTCTGAGTGTTAGTCTTAATATTTATTTCGAGTAAGCTCTAAAAGGGGTTGACAGATTTTAAAGAAAATTTTAGTTTTACCTTATTTACACCAAATAAATAATTTCCAAAAATGCATATATACAATACTTTCATGGTAAAACAATAGGCGACCTTATCGCTTACAGTAATATTATCGACCGTTGCAATCGTAATAGGTGGATGTTAATTGTAATCATAATTAAAATAAATGGCTTATAAACCAAACTACAATTTATTGTTCATCTATAGTAGTCTGTACCACTTAGCATAACATCTGCAAAACATTCCATGTTTCAAACAAAATAAACTACTTTTACTTTTGAGTTGACTATCCTCTACACAACCTAAATTAGAAGAATTTTGTCTTAAATTTTAGTGTAATTTTCATTTCGACATCTTGCAGGATGCAGACGATATAAATATAAATACTTGTATACCCACTCGCATGAAGTCAAAGGTACAACCAATTTAACATAAAATTTATTCCGTATGCGTTAGGAGGTTTACGTTAATTTAACTTTTAAATGTTGTTTCACATTTTACTTTCCGAGCGTTGAATGTTTGGATTTTATTTGTTACCAAACAGCTTAAAGCTGTCCGTTGTGTAACGACACCAGCTAGCTATTTGTTAAATTTGTAATATAAAGTACGAAATCACTAAATACAATCCAGATGTCGTGTTAATCTCATTCCACATGAGTGAATTGCAAGAACGGGGCGACGATGTAGGTACTGGCCCCTGGCCAAATGGCCGCTCGTATCAACGGCCAAGAGTCACAACCTATAATTTTCTTTCGTATGATGCTCTCTTCGGTACATCTTAAATTTTTTGATAGGTATCGTGCTCCTCCTTTTTATGCACATTGACAAATTCTGCTGATGAAAGATGCTATTAAACAGTTTTGTATTACCGTTCGTAAAAGTTTACTAAGCTTACGTAGATCGAGTTTATTTTTTATCTGTGTACATATTTATGTGTTTATACTTGTTTTCTATATCTATTTCTATGTTAGGTAACATTATACTGCTGCTATTTCAACTGTATCTTCTGCTATCGAGAATTTCGAATTCATGAAGAATAATTAATCAGAATACCTACGTTTTAGACCTATAAGTAGACATATCCCTATTAATATTATAAATGCAAAAGTAACTCTGTCTGTTTTTCTGTCTGTCTGTTCCATTTTCACGGAGAAACTACTAGACCGATTTGGATGAAACTCAGTACCATGCCAAGGATGAACATAAGATACTTTTTATCCCGAAAAGTGGGATAGTTTTCGGTATAAAAATATATTTGTCTCTTTGTTTGTTAGGCTTTTACGAAGAAAGTAATGGATTGATTTGGCTGAAATTTGGTATTTAAGTAATTTTAATATCGATGGTGGATAAAGGATACTTTTTATACCAGATAATGCGATAGATTTATGTAAAGTTTATCCCAGAAAGTAGTATAGGTTTTTTGTGATTTGCCATTTTGGTTAATTTGGTCATTTTGGTCATTTCGATAATAATGACCTTTTTGGTTATTTTGGCGATTTTAGTGATTTAGGCCATTTTGGCACTTTTGTCATTTTTGGCACTCTTGGCACTCTTAGTATTCTCGACACTTGTCATTTTAGTCATTTTTGTCACTTTAGGAATTTTTGCCATTTTAGGGTATTTTTGCTTTTTTATCATTTATGTAGTTTGCAGATAGATATCACGGGTGATCGATAAATAAAACTAGAACGGGTTCAAATAGGGAGTGAAAGTTTGTATGAGAGATCAATCATTTCTCAAAAGATATAATAATTCATCATCTATAAAAAAATGCGATAGTAACTCGATCTGTCTGGTTGTTAAGCTTTCACGGAAAAACTACCGGGGTACTGGATCGGTTTTGGTGTAATTTTGTACATATACCAAAAATGGACGTAGATACTTTTCATCCCGGGAGATGGATAGTTTGCGATATAAAGTGAAGTGAATTTTCAGGGGGCAAATAGTACTGACATAAAAATTAGCACAATGTAACCTGTAAGTATTAAGGCCTGCTCTCTAAACAAGAGGTACGCACCAGAGCTTGATAAACTCTAGTATATACGTATCTATCCAGATGTCAGAGTAATTATTTTTCAAAAACCACTTAGTCCCTCTGGATATAATTTATGTCGAAGTTATATTGTATACGCTATTAGAATAGTAATAAAATCGTGGTAATACTAGAAATGAAGGTTGCTTTAAACTTGTCAACAGGTGGTTGTTACAAGCACCTAATGGATGGAACTTTTTTAAATAACAGGCATGTACGGTTTAGTTAATCAGATCTTAAAATTAAAAATAGCATTCACATCTAAAATCGTAAAAACTTTGTCTCTTTCTGCCCTTTACGATTTACCTTAAAAATTCTGAAAAATAATGAAGGTGACAGAACTTAAAAAATACTTTAAACGAAAATTGGTATAAATAAATTATTAGTTCAGTAGTATTTTTTACATATGAGAATAGTTTCAATTAAATGTTTTGAATGATATTTAATAAATGACGTTATTGACCTATACGAAAGTCTTCACTGTGCCTGTACTGACATGCACTTAGCTAATTTTTTTGTAACGAATTTATCTTACACTACTCTGCTTCTTTAGAAATGTTGTAACAACACAAGTTATGGTCAAGTGCTACAGACCAAGGTAATTTTGTACATTATACGCTCTAACCCCTAATTCTGTAAATAATAAATTGCTACGTTTCATTTCGAAGAACAAGAAAAAGGTTCGTAAGAAGGATTTTTAAGGGTTATTAGATGAGAACATACCTGAGCATGTTGTACTAGGGCTCGGCCCACCTTATGCCACGTGTTAATAATGTTACTGTCAAAGTGCTCCATAGCTTTGATATGGGTCAAAAAGGGTTCAATAGCCGTCTCCCGATCGCGTTGCCCGCAGTAGTAATTCACCTGAAAGTGGACGGGAAAACACGGGTGCCAATATGTTTTATGTGGAACGAAAAAGTGAAACTAAAGGAATTGGTTTGACAGAAACATTCGTACCTTAGCCCTGCAGTGGATTTTATTGATAACCTCACTTTTAGGGGTAATAGAGCCATGTAGAATTAGCTTGGCCGTAGATTTTTCACGCTTTTATCACGTTCTATTGTACAATATAAAGTGAATGGGTGCGGTTGACTGGCACTTCATATAAGCTCCTACCATTGTCATGGATTTTTATTCTTTTACAATATACCATGTCTTTATTTATGTACATATAGCCCAGTTGTCGAAATTCAAACGTAATTCTTTCGTTAAAACTATTGTTACAACTAAGCCAAAATTCCACGAAGCACGCCGACAAATGAGAATGCACCTGCCGGCCATAAAGCACGGCTTATTACCTGCCCGCATTTGGACTTGTTTTGTTTATTTTGTGTTTAATATTTGTAATTAGAAAAGTCGCTTATTGTGGTAGGCAGTGGCCAGGTGTGATTCTAGGAAACCATTGTTTACCTGGTCGTGACATATTGTAAGCTGAGTATAAAGGAATGCCCGAACGGAGAGACCGACAGTCAAGCAACGATTACGATACTAGCTTACTAGCTATTAGCTATATAGTGACGGACTGCGCGCGTTGTTAAATCGTGCAGTTTGTACTGGTTGTGTCCAGTTATATACGTACTTGTATTTTACGTGTTTGTGTAGTTCTAATAAATTCTATAGTAACACTATTAATACGCAGTTTTAATAGTTTTAACGAAATGTCCGCTTTTATAAGCGGAATTTTATTTGATTTTGACGATTTTGCCACGTGATCATAGCTACTGGAAAATGGCCGTAAGATCTGTAACATATCATTAAAATGCCGCGTTTAAAACATAAGTTTAATAATGTGTATACTAATCACTAAATTTAAATACCATATTATGTTATTCGTTAGATTTTTAAGGTTAAATTATTGGCAATATTTTGAAAATGTTGTTTAGAGCCTTTTATCTTAGTCTCCTTTCATCTTAGTTTGACATTTTCTGTACGAACGTCAGTATGAATGAATGTTTTTGTAAAATTAAAAAATTAATTATAAATTAAATTGTATCTTTCAGCACTCCTCTACTGTGGCGCTCAAAAGCATTGTTACGAGTTACGGGACTCGAATTAAAATGCCGTTGGAATTACTATAGCAATTATTAGAACTATACAAACACGTATAATACAGGTACAAATATAACTGGACACAACCAGTACAAACTGTACGATTAAATAACACACGCAAAGTCCGTCACCATATAGCTTATCGAATGTACACGTCTTGCTCGTATTGTAATCGTCGCTTGACTGCCGGTCTCTCCGTTGGGGTATTCCTTCATACTCAGCTTACAATATGTCACGTAAGGGTAAACAATGTTTTCCAAGAATCACACCTGGCCACTGCCTACCATAAAGGATTACAATACACAATAGGCGGCTTTTCTAATTACAGATATTAAATATAAAGTAAACAAAAGAAGTCCAAATGCGGGCAGGTAATAAGCCGTGCTTTATGGCCGGCAAGTGTGCATTCACAATTGTCGGCGTGCTTCGTGAAATTTTGGCTAATTTGTAACAGTATTTTGACAATACTAATTTTGTTAATACTTTGAATTGGTGTAAACTTTGTGGAAGAAAATAAGTTACATGCAATCAACGTCATGATGATATATTAAAACTCATATTAGTCATCGTTGAAGCATTATAAGGCAGGCGTAAGTTAAAGCAATTATATTCTCTACGTATATCTATTTAGAAATCTGTTCATAGAACGAGCTTATCAAATATTTAGAATACAACTTCCTGCTAAACTTTGTCCATATAGATACAGGAATTTTCGAAAAAAGGCAATCATACACTACGTAGACTGGTTGGACAAAGACGGTTAGCCTTACGACAGTTCAGACAGACAGATTTCGGTAGCTTTTTATTCAATAATGCGGCTGCTGCACATACATAAAGTTTGATAAGTTGCAAAATTAAGCACTAAGGATTGTTGGTGATTTTATTAAAACTACACCCATTCATGTTATGGAAAGCGAAATCTGTATACCCTCTTTGTACATTCGACGTTTATTTTTGGCTACTAAATATGTTCTAAGAGCTAAATGATTATCCAATAACAGTACTATTGATTCATTGTCCAAATTAACTATTTTATGCAAAAACAGCTACTGGAGAAATAAAAAAATACCTTTATTAGTCTCAGTTTTCGAAAAGGTTAAAGATGAAAAATTGTATTGGTCTAGTGAAAGCAAGTTGGGCCGCTTAGTTGTTGTCGCTCATCGTGTGCGTGCTGGACATATGCCGCTCAAGACATTTGCTTTTCTCATGAAAAAAACAAACAGCCCCAATTGTGAGACGAGTAATAAAAGACAGGGCATATATTATATTCTTGTAGAATGCACCAAAAATAACAATGAGAGACAGCGACTAACGAAAGACTTATGCTTATACTTGCTGAACTTTGGAGCATTTAATTCTTTTTTAGCCGACCTTTGTCTGTAAAAACAAAGTTTGTTTTAAACTTTATTATTAAAAGCATAAAATAAGTGATTTTGCGTGCATGAACATGCAAAATCACTATTATTTTATGCTTATTGATTTATTATTAGTATTTTGTGTGCATGTAAGGTTTTGTCTGCACGGGCTGATATGGACGCGTGTCAAATAGTCCTTAAAATAAATTTAAAAATAAAATACACTACGTAGATAAACAGTCCGTTAGACATGACTGTTTTAACGGATTTCCAAAAGCAGGAGGTTCACAATTAGACAATGTTTGATACGCGATTTCTCCGTCAATTGTGGACCAAAATTTGAAAACGAGAACAATCCTTGTTGAAGAGCGCCTACACTCACCAAAAAAGCAAACTTGTATAAATGACAATACGAGTGCCTGTAGTACAATTTTACAGGCACTAATTTATTAAATTCATTTCTAAAGCTATTCAACTAAAAATTAGATCTTTTTGACAAAAACAAAACCGACTTCAAATTAAAAAAAAATGGTGTGTGTGCAATTCACATGCAGTAGAAGTTTTTAATATAAATATAATTCCTTTAGCCTGCATCCGTCAACACATTATAATTCAAAATATACTTCTTAAGTATCACTTTCAATTTTTCACTGTTTTAGTCTAAAAAATATTATTATCAGTTTTATTTCTTTCCAAATTGGACCTATTTTTAATCATCGGTCTTATTGGCTCTCTAATCTGTGCTGCACAATATAAAACTCATATCTCATTCTCTCGCAGACGTAGTCCTAAGATTTATCTTTTTGGTGTCGCATTTTCGTTTGATCGAGATTTAAATCAGAACAATTCTAAGGAAGTTAAAAAAAAACAACAAAATTGAAAAATGTCCCAACTTCAAGAAGTTGTAGAAATTATTTATTTTTTTAGTTAAAGTCGCTTTTGTTTTTGTTAAAAACAAAATGTTTGTCCAAAAATACTACGGAACCTTAAATAGCTATTTATAAGTTAGTCAGGTTTATATCAAATCATCTGAATGTTGATAAAATATCAGCTTACAAAGCTTGTCTGAGCTGGAATTTGTAATTAGAGCCTCTTAATTATTAATAAGAACAAGGTTGTTAATTAAATTAAGGTCTTCTGAATTTCTTACAAATACTTTCCTTATCTAAATTTTAATGATTACGTAATTAACAGGAAAATGTAGACCTTTGTTGTTGTGACATGTTGCTGTATTTGTAATTATGTGTTAATATTTAACTCATATCCATTATACCAATAAAGTACAATTGAAATGTGTACTAAGCTATGATTTCAAAATAAATTCTAAAAGGAGACGAGGACTTTTGGGCCAAAGAAATTTCGTGAGTTGACATATGGCTTAAAAAAGCATTATATTTTTATATTACAAAATGGAAAATAGATTAAGTTATCGATTACCATAATCGATTTATATCAAGAATTTCAACAATTAATAATATGAAAACGCATACCACAAAATTAGTTCATTGAAAATAACTAAACCTACTATAATTATAAAAAAATATCAACATAATAAAATTTTAAAATCATTCTCATCTTTTTACAATCTGGGCCCAGAAAAGTATGAAAGCATATCCGTCTCCTTTGCATTAAACAAGAAAAATATCACGTTCGAATTATTTTTTTAGAGGAACCCTCCTTGGATAAGTAAAACTTGGACATGGCTACTTGTTAATTTAAATCTTACGTTTCGGCTATATACCTAACCGTTAGATGTGACAAAATGACTCATATATCTGATGACTTAAAAGTAAAAATAAATTGTCGATGTTTTCTAATTCAGCAACAAGTTTTAATGCCTTTTTATTTTATAGTGGTGTGGGAACAGCTATGTGACAGTATCGCTTTCGAAAGTATTGCAATTACACGTATATTGCTTTGCGTTGTCAGACACGAAGCAATAGATTCTCACGCATTTGTTTGCCACAGCGAAAATAATTTACGACTGTGGTGAATACAGTTAAATGTGATTCTGGAATTTCTTTTTAGGAAAGAAAAACTTTCTTCGAAAAAGCGACGGCACAAAGTACTATACATTTGAAATATGTTTACATTCGAACTCGTCATGGTGTTTACGTATTACGATTGTGCAAACACACGTATTATATATCCCCAAATTAAGCAAGTTACGCCTGTTTTATGGGTAATATACAACGGACTATTCTGGGGCCGATGCCAGACACCCAGACCATAGAAAATAACGGAGAAAATTCGTTTCCGAAATTTACCATACCAGGAATCGAATCAGGAGCCTCTGCGTTGCAGTGAGGTAAACCGTGAAAAGCTTAGCCCGGTCAACCGCAGAGGCCGTCGAATAAATGTTATTTACGGAAATAATGAATAAATTTTTATTTAATTTTGAAGTTAAGAAAATTAATCGACATAAACTTTTGTTTCTAAATATCACGGATGAAGAATTCCAGAAAGCACAGTCGTCTAATAAAAAACAAAAACAGGGTACTACTACAAATCTATCTCAACGAGGTAGGCAACGCATCGGCTCCCTTAGTGTTGGAGATGTTTACCTACCACCTACCACCAGGTGGTCCGTTTGCCAGTTTGCCTACAAGAAAACATAAAAAACTACAATTCTCGGCACTTGCCCTCATTGAATGTCTCCTTATTAATTTGTTCAAAACAATAGGTTTTTGTTTTGCAGCCATACAAGGATAGTAAGTAATAAGTAATAATACATTTTGAATAAATCGACAGGGCATCAGCCCCTAGGCAGTAAGATAAATATTTTGTTCACGTTTGACCACTACCTCGCACGATGTGATGTAATGACGTGGTCTATAGGAAGGAGCTCGAATCTGATCCGAACTTTGAAAAGCTCCTAAATCTTAGATGACTAGATGGCACTATAGGTCGTTCTCCTGTAGTTTTTTGACGTTTTATTATTTAAAATATATTTTATAAAAACAAGCCCTTCAAAAATTTAAAAAACAGAGTTATTACAACTACAAATGTTGACACGAGTTGAATTTTGGATTATCTATAATATATCTTTATATAAAAAATAAAGTTTCACATATTACATGTATATTTTATTTATTTGGACAAATATGAATTGATTTAGATTCCATTCCATACAATTTTAACGAGGATAACGAACGTTTTACGTTCATAAAACTATGGAATATCGCTGGTATGCTTCGCGTTGTTCACAAGGAATTTTTCCAGTAATTTGGATTCAATTCACAGCGAGCGATGGCGCGCAATAAATAAAGTGCAACTCCAAATGAGGTTCGCTGCCAGGAAATAATCCAACTCATTTCTGTATGCGCCTTTTTTACTTCATTACATTGCAGTAACAAAGGCTTCAATATTTTATTTCGTTAAATACTATCTTTATGATTTACGAATAAATTATGTAACTATTTGTAGTTATATCCTATTTTAAAAGTTAATACCACGTTTAATATATTTAGGGGCCTGTTTGTTGTTATCAAAGTAGGGGAGAAACTAAACCATTGTTATCAATCAATCAATCAATAACTCTTTATTGTGCACCAATACAAAAAAAGAACTTACAGACTAAAACTATGTCTCATTATGCACAAAGGGCGGTCTTATCGCTAAAAAGCGATCTCTTCCAGACAACCCCAGGAATAAATTTAGAATATAATGATGATGGTGGTATTCATAGTACATAATACAATTTCTTAAATTCTAGTAATAAATAGAGTATATACGGATGTTCTATATATTAAATAGATATTTACTTAATATACATAACATACAAATATATATCTACAAAAATATATAAATGTTTATAGATAAATATAGATATATATGTACATACATTTAAATATCATCATATTCCAAGGACAGGTAATATTTTCTGATCATCATTTTAAATATTGGTAGCGATTTTGCTTGTCTGATAGCAATTGGCAGCGAGTTCCAAAGCTTTATAGCCTTGACGGTAAAAGAATTGTTGTAGAAATTTGAACTATGCGCCTCCTGCGTATGCTTAGTGGAAGGCCTTAAGCTATGGGACCATGAAATAAAGTCAAATCGTTCTTTAAGATAATGAGGAGTATTCGGGACAAATAAGATACTGTATAGAAGACAAAGAATATGAGTATTCCGGCGAACATGAATTGGGAACCACTTGAGTTTTTTACGAAATTTAGAGACGTGGTCATATTTCTGTAAGCCAAATATGAACCTTATACAGAAGATTTGGAGACGCTCGAGTTTATTGAGTTGTTCTTGGGTTAAATCTAGATAGCTGGCGTCAGCATAATCAAGGATAGGGAGTAATAGGGACTCTGCTAGCTTAATTTTGGTAGTAATGGATAAGAAATTCCTCAACCTCCGAAGGGATTTGGACAAAAGGAATAGCCGCCGACTTAATTCGGTGATATGAGGTCGCCATGACAGCTCACTATGAAATATGACGCCAAGGTTTTTTACTTTATTACTAAAAGGAATAGCTATCCTGTCAAAAGTTATTCTAGGTATGGTACTTCAGTCGACCTTATTCAGCATTCGTGAGCTACCGACGATGATGATGATTAATTTATTCAAAACATTAAGAAGTCTTACTAATATATATATTTTAATATCTTGAATAAATTAATGAGGTGCCAATCATTTTTATCATCAATGGTATAGTTTGTCCTATGTATTAATCTTCAGGAATAGAAATGAGTAATAAAATAAGATTACAATAAGAAATGGCCATATAAATGTCTATTGAAATTGACATGCCAGTATATATGAATAATAAATTTAGAGCATAAGAAATTATTTATAACGGATATGTAGTAGGGAGCAATAAAATGTTTATGAAATAATGAATGTAAAACCAGAGGATTGATGGATATAACAGTTACTCCATGAATATGCGGCGGGTCAAACCCTAGGAAGTAGCTCCACTTATATAAAATGTTGTTAATTTTATATAATATATATATATACCTATACCTACACCGGTATAGGTAGATACAGGTATATATATATATATATATATACCTACAGTGAAAAATTATCTAACCAATGTTGAAAACCGCTTAAAGATATTGCGTGGTTTAGGAAGAGTTACGGTTATACAAACAGTAGCGGAAGGCGATTGTTTTATATAATTTAATATAAAATTAAGTCAAAAATGTAAGCGAAATACAGACTTATTGTGTGATAGAAGACTAGTGTCAAAATAGACAACTGTGGAAAGTAACTAGAGCAAAACATCAGCAAACAGTGACTCAGTGGCTTGTTGTAGCTTGGAGTTGCCAATTGTTATTTTGAAACGATTTAGGTTCGAATACTGGAAGAGACTATGCACAGCTTAGATAATTTTTCTGCCTATTATTATAATAATAATACTGGTGGCAAGGGAAAACTTCGGGAAGAAATTTAAAACTCTAGCGAATCTTCGACAGGCTTTTCTGGCACAACCCTGTCGTAGGCGCAAGCGAGCGCTGTAGTAATTGTAAGACAAACTTTTAAATTGCAATTCATGAAAATTATAGTTCTAAGTCAATGGAAAGCTGCTCCTCAGGACGTCGATCGGTAAAATATTTCGGCATCAGTAATATTTAATACGCAATTACATACATACCTTAATTACCACAGAGATAAAGGATGTGTGAAATCCGCCAACCTGTCAGTGACGACTGCGATAGATATACAATACGCTTCTTCAAAATAGGAAGCCTCGTGTCTAATAGTGGAAATTTAAAAGCTGATAATATTGAGTGTTAAATAAAAACTGTTACAGACCCTCCCATCATTATCGTGAAAACGTGAGAAACGAGATTGTTGAACTGGTTCTCGTGTTGTTTTCTAGCATACTCGCAAAGTCCATACGGTATTATCGTGAGAATGTGGAGGGCCCTTTAACAGAAACACTGAATAGCAAAGCCTAATCTCTACAATCCACATCTGCTTCATTTACGTTGATGGTCGTTTTGTAAATAATAATAAAAATATCCCAATCATTTGCAAAGCATGATAGGATAATAAAACGCAAAAATAAAATCAGATAGAACAAATTTTACACACGTGGACGAAGCGTTAAAGCGTCTTCATCAACAAACTCAAATTCATAACATTTTTGATGTCCATTATGACTCGGTAACTGACGTAGGTCGCTTTGTCCCGGCAAAATCGTATAGCGAAGCCACAGTAGATTCAAGTTAATAATATTTAATTACAGTTTTAAACCTGGCTTTGTTACCATCTTTGTAATCAAAAAGACGAGAGACGGTACATTAAAATTAATTATGAACATTTCTACGAATTGTTTTAATTCAAACAAGTTTTATCTTTTTTAATTGGCAGGGATTGAAGTTTTTGCAAATGAGTTTGAAACGGAAATTTGCAAAACAGTTTAATACTTAATCGAATTTTAGTATACCTTTATTGAAGACTAATTAAAAATAAATTACTTTTTGACGAAGTCTATTTCGTATTCTAGGAGTCCTGGTCAGGAATGCCTAATTGAAAATGGTTTATTTAAATATTGAGACGGGCTTAAATTATTAGACGAGATTTGCATTATTATTTATGTTTTAAATAATTTTGTCTAGGGAAATTATTAGTTACTATTATTTTAGTGTTTCGTAGTTAAAAGGCAAAAACGGATCCTCTTAAATTACATTTTGCTGTCCGTGTATCACAGAGATTTTACGTGAAGATTATTGGCAGTATAACAATATAAAGGAAATTTAAAAGTAGTGTCATCTATGAATCACTAGAAGAGATATTGCGAAATATAATTAAGGTGTTTGTTTTTCTTTTTCAATTCGACTACAGAATATTGTGCATTCAAACTCCAATTTCATGTATTATATAAACCTTTTCCGTGGTAAAGCTATGATGAAATCTTTTTATCTGTGCAGGAACGGAGAAAGAATACAATTTCCTGCGGCCTGTTGCAAGAGGCGACAAAACAACCCATAGCCAGATGGTAGGATATTTATCCGTCTGGATGGTTACCACCTCTGATCTAGAGTATGCCACCATAATAATCTTAAGTTGTGTTCCGGCATTAATGACCAGCCTCCAGTCTCCCTCTGGAGAGCGGCAGAACATTGGTAGCACTTATAATGTTACAAATATCTATAATCGATGGCGATCGTTTTCCAACAGGTGGGCCTGCCTGTCTGCTAAACTCACTCAATAAAAAAATCTTTTCTGGATTACAGCTTTTAGGGCAGGCTTCATCGGCGCAATACCACCGCAAAATACATTAATATAAGATACCACTTTATTACAATATCGGCATGAAATGGTTAGCCTAAGCTACTCATATTTCGCGTGATGAGTGAGGAATTCCGACGGCCCAATTCCGCCTCTCCCTATTCCATTCCACTATTCCTCCCCTCTCTCTATCCAGTTCCTCCTGTCTTGAGACATCCATCCCATTTGTTCCTCTTCTATTCTATCCTATTATCCCACCCTAAAAGCTGGCAATGCATCGACTTTGCCCTTGGTGTTGCCAACATTTGTAGGCAACCTACGTTCCATTAGATGGGTCGTGTGCCTGTTTGCCAGCTTAGCAACAAAAAAATCCTAGTCATTTTGAAGAAAATAGGTTCTGTGTGTATACTGAAACAAATTTAGAAAGGTGTATTTCCTATTAGTCAAGGAGCCCTAAATATCATAAAAGAATTGAATATATTTTTGTTCAAAATATACGGCCACTTGTAGTTTTAATTAATGTCGCCATGTTTCCTCTCTTTATTCGACACCCCGATTGATGACGGCCAAAACGTAAAATACGAATAAAAATTTAATTATACTCAGCCGTGAACAAAATCTGTGACTCTTTCGACACTTGTGAGCTATTGATGCTCTGTCGTTAACCCATACATTGGCATACGTATTCACGTAGCAATAATATATCATACACATTACACGTAACAAAATATTGATTATAAAATCGGGATGTTCTGTTCGTCACTCTATCTGTCCGTTTATCTGTCTGTCAGTATCTGTATACCTCCGCTTGATTTCCCATTTGTCTGTTCAACCAATCCATCGTTCGGAAAAGAATTTTCTCCGTTATTTATTATGGTCTGGGTGTCTGGGATCGACCAGCAAATTAGTTCGTTGTATATTACCCGTAACACAAACGTAACTTGTTTAATTTGGGGATATGGAATGTGTGATTGTCTATCGATTATTAAAAAAGAAATCACGCTTTGAACAAATCATCATAATAGGACAATAATATTAGAATATACATTTTTCATTTTCCAGAAGCTGATACATTATCTGGACAAGCATAATTCTCTTCTACTCTAAAAAATACAATAACTGTTCTTTTTTATTGCGAAGTTAGTAAACAGGCAGATTATATTAAGGTTTTTAATTAAAACACACGGGAAATATTAATTATTCTTTAATTTAATTTTATATGATGAAAATTCGAAGACAAATTTATATAAATTTAATAAATCAGGACTTTTGTACATCAAAAACAACATATTTTGAATGAATTAATGAATGCTTTGTGTGCTGTAAGTCTCGTTTACCTTAATTTGCGGCCCGATGACCTTTTAAATGTTCACAAAATGCAGACATATTGACATCATGAACGTGAATATTTTATTATGGTTCAGTCTACTTGTTATAGCTTCGTCTCCTTAATATACTTACTATTTATGACCTTTTCGTTTTATATTGTGTATAGCCAGTGTAAAGATTTCTTGTCTGTTTTTTCGGGAGTCACGTAAAAACTACTGGGCCGATTTCGATGCGGTTTTCACTGATCGATAACAATAATATGATAAAATGTGTGATATTTTTTATACCGGAAATTTTCCCGGGAGTGGTTTGTGCATCAGGTGCATAAAAATTAACTTATTCTGACACAATTTTCACTAAAACGATAGGTTACGCTTTTGTGCTGCTATGCTGCGGTACTTTTTGTCCCGAGAATTTCAAGTCAAGCGTGGATGAAGTCGCGGGCATATCCTAGTTTTCTTATACAAGTATAACGCTTAACGTATTCTGGAGGGGACCAAATATTAGGAGACGGCATAATATGTCTTTTTCCTTCTATTATAGAATAATTATTTAAATGATCTTGTACCAACTTCATCTAATTTAAAAAATGCGCACCTCTCACATCGATTACATTGTTGCGAATAGCGATGTTTCGAAAAGCCAACGCTAGATGGCCTTGGGCTGTTGAACAGACAGAACCAACCATTCCGACGATTGCGTGCGCTCAAACAAAACAAATACCAATCGAAAGGAACTTTACACAAAACCTTAACTTTCTATGAGTTGTTTAAACAATACTACAAAAACTGTGATTTGCAAGTGTATTTTGTGATTCCGTGTTCACCCCTCCTCAGTGCTAGACCTAGCTGGACTGTAAGCAGGAAGGCGTCTACTAAGTACCATCCCCATTCGTTGGCGTGTGATTCTGGGTTGAAAAAGGGGTTTGCGCAATTCATTTGTCACAGATTACTTCTATAATCAATTTTTTACCCAAATGTATCGAAATTACATACGGTTTTGATACAGATCTATTCTTCCCGTTTTGGACAAATTCTGCTTATATGGCTTGGTGCGCGACGATGGCAAAAGGCCGGACGGAATGTCACTTATTCTTTAGAAGATGTGACGGGCGCTTGTGTGGGACGCGACATGCCTTGACACTCTGGCCATACCACATTTTCCAATGACTAAGTCAAGGGGCTGGCAACGCTGCTTCAACAGCTGAAGATCTCAAACGGCTCAAATATGGAACCCTAGGAAGGGGTTACATATTTGTGCCGTTTGGAGTTGAAACTTTAGGTCCGTGGCGTCCATCGGCAAAGGGTTTCTTCAAATACCACCCGTAATCAGAAGTCTGGTTCATATTTCGCGCAAAGAAATAGCATTGCCATACAGCGTGGCAATGCAGCCAGCCTTCTGGGCACGCTTCCCTCTGGCAGCGATTTGTTACATACTTTATATTGATTTGTTTACAATTTAGTTTTAATTTCACTTTATTGTAACTTAGTTTTTTTTTGTCTTGAATAAAAAGAAATGATAAAATATATAAAACTATAAAATCACAAAATAGATAGATATATTTATTTGAATACCTATTCTAAAGAAGTTTGTGCAAGAATTTAGTTTTTAAAAATGTAGTTGTACTTAGAAAGACAATCCAATAGTCAAAGCTGCAGCAGTGTTGAAAGCAAACACCAAATTGCTCGCTAACTTGAGATTACACGCCGAGTCGGTGTATAGGGTTGTCAACATGATAAAAATATCCAGTTTAATTTTCATACTGATTATAGGTACATACGTGGGACACTCAGAAAGTTTTGCGAAAATAAAATAAAATCTTCTATAGGTAAATATTCTTTTATTAAATCTTTTAAAAGTCCTCTCCGCCAGCCTCTATACAAAGTTACATGCATTTGAACCAGTTTACGAAACACTTTTTTCAGTCCACCGCAGACACCTCGTTTACAGCTTGCTCGAACGCTGACAGCACTTTTTATTTTCGGGAATAAAAAGAAGTCACACAGTGCTAGTTCAGGGCTGTAAGAAGTGTGACCAAGGAGTTTGACCAACGTGCTGTCCAGGAACTCATTCGTTTTGAGCGCGGTATGGGTGGGCACGATGTCGTGGTGGAGCAGCAGCCCGCGGAGCCCTGTGTTTGGTCGCTTGTTGCTCACAACAGAGGAAACTTCTACCAAGCATTTGGTAGTATACCATTAGGCGTTGATGCTTTTTTGGGTCTGTAAAGTAATTGACACCAAGTAGCCAGTCAAATTGAAAAAACTCGCGATCAAAATCTTCCCGCCGCTTCTAGATCGCTTCAGTTTGGTAGGCGTTGATTCGTTTTGAAACACTCAAACCGTCGACTGGCGCTTCGTTTCTGGATTCTATTGATAGATCCAGTACTCATCACCTGTACTTATGTCGTAAACACGTCGAGACGAGCCTGCTTCAAATTTATTTATCATATCACGGCACCAGTCCACCCGGGCCTGCTTCTGAACATCGGTGAGGTTGTGCGGCACTCAGCTTGAAACTATCCTCCTCACGCGAAGATGCACGTGTAGAATCTCGTGAAGGCTTCCTGAAATAATCTACAGTACGTGCTGAATCTCTTGATATGTAACTCGACTATTGTCTTGGATTCAATTTTTCATTGCTAGCACATTTTCTTCCCTAACAGTCGTCAAAGGGCGACCACTTCTTTCTTCATCCCCCAAAGTTAGTCGACCGCGCTTGAATTCGTTGTACCAACGATATACAGTTGTCTCAGAAGGGCCTTCATCCATGAATGTCATTTTGAAGTCTATCGTACGATTCATCCGGTTTCAGGCGACACTTGAAATCGTAAAAAATCATAGCGCGAAAATGTTCCCGGCGCAAATCCATTTTTCAATGAGACACGATAATTTAAATTAGCTTGCAAAGAATGTGGAGGGGAATTTTGAAATTGGAACGTATCTATTTTTAGTTATAAGTAATCATATTTTCAAAATAGATTATAACTGGCCAGTCTCTCATACATAAAAACTTTTTTTCTGAGTGGCCTGGTATATCAGAATCATAACTATAGAAACCATATTAAAATATAATAAAATACGTGCATAATATGTATGTATATTCGAAATACTTTCACTTATGGCATTGAAAGCGACTCGGACCGGTGTATACAATAAATGTTTTTTTATTATCTTATACTAATTATATAAAGCTGAAGAGTTTGTTTGTTTGTTTGCTTGAACGCGCTAATCTCGGGAACTACTGGTCTGATTTGAAAAATTCTTTCAGTGTTAGGTAGCCCAGTTATCGAGCAAGGCTATAGGCTATATATCATCACGCTAAGACCAATAGGAGCCGAGCACCAATAAAGAATGTTTCAAAATCGGGGGATTTATTAAATCACTTTTTTTTAATATTTCATGCGGATGAAGTCGCAGGTAGAAGCTAGTATGATATAAAAATATGTTTAAATAATAATTTTAGTTTTTTTTTTTCACAGCTCGGCAAATAAATTAGTTTTTTATGAAACCTACTATAAATGTTTGTTAGGCACAGAGTATCATATCTAAGATCAAAGAACTATCAAGCGTAATAAAGCATCATGAACTCCAACAGTTCTCATAATATGATAGGCACTTCGTAATTAGTATAATAATAATGTTTTCTGATTATTGGTCTCCTACTTACATAGATTTATTTTAGTGGTGCCTAATGGGCCTAATCTGTCCATATGGATAAAAATCCAAAATGAAATAAAAAATTAATAGAAAAAAATGTCACGAAGGTGGCTCAACCCTAGCTCATCGCGTCCTCAATTCCTTATTCCTGTTACTAAAGCGTCGGAAAACTAACGTAACTTGACCGAGACGTGAGTTTTCTTGTTTTCTCGGTGCCTGTCGTCTTGATCTTTAAGGAAATGTGTGGATGGGTAAATCGAGAATTTCGACCTAGTTTTACACGATATTTAGGATAACATTTATGATGGTAATATTAGGCTAGCATTAATAAATCAGAATAAACTCATACTCGCCTGCATAACAGGGTATTTTATAGTGTTTTAGAAAAAAATAATTGAGGCAATCTATAAGAATATCGGCGCGGTGGCAGCGCGGTTGCACCTAGTCTACACAGTTTGGAGGTGCGGTGACGGTGTCGTATACACGCTATTTTATATTTTTTGTGATTCATTCTCAGAAAAAATCCGACATTCCCAGAATATAATGTACCATAGTATATAAAAAAGAACATAAGCTACCGCTTTACTAAACAATGTATCGGAATTAAGAAAATGTTATGTACCCGACAACTTCCATTCCTGGGCAAATGCTCGCGGATTTCCCAGGATATAGAGTAGTGCAGCACTAAATAAAACATATAACAATAGTTTTAGTGAAAATTGTGCCGGAATAAGATAATTTCTTTGCACTCTAAACACTTTTAACCACTATGAGAAAAATCCCGTGGGATTCAACTTTACTGATTGATTGAATTACTAGTTTAAATTTCATGGAAATAAGTCTTTTTAAAATGCTTAACAATGCCGCTTCTCCCCTAACATAGCCAGGGACTTTTGATTAAATGAAATCGTTTGCCTCAGTTGTTTTTTTTTTAGAAATGTTTTCGGAGTTCTTTTACCGGCTGTTCTTTTCCGTCTGTCTTTTATTTACGAAACATATTAATTTATTTACGTTTTTTCCTTCTTTATAAATTTTGTATTAATCTCTATTTACATCTGATTTGACATTATTTATTCTTAAAACTATTAACATTATTCGTTTAATATTATTGACTATTTACAGTCAGAAAGTGTCTGTAATGGTACGCTTGACTGTCCACCAAGAGGTGTTGATATCAACACTGATGTATGGCAATGAAAGTTGGGTATGGCAGAAGAAGTATGAAAGTCGGATAAACGCAGTTCAAATGAGAACTTTGAGAAGTATATGTGCGGCTAGTTTGAATGATATGATAAAGAACACCGTGATAAGGGAGCGTTTTGGATTGCAAGAAGATGTAATAACAAGAGTTGAAAAAGGAATATTAAGGTGGTTTGGACATGTATAGAGAATGCATAAACGTAGAATCACAAAACAAGTGTATGACAGCATAGTGAATGGTAGAGTTGCTGCCGGTAGACCGAGACGTACACACGATGATCAAATAGCAGAGGTGTTATAGAGAGGTCAGATAAAAAGCATCTCAAATAAACGTGCATGTCTATGAAGAGGTCAATGAAAGTGGATGAAGCGAAATTGTTTAGCAGGATTGTCACAAGTGGAGATCCATAGTTCCTACCCCCATGGGAAACAGACTAGTATGTATGTATGTCTATTTACAATTTGGTTATGTTTTGTTATGCTGAGCCATAACAACGCCGGAATGCTGAGGCATATCCTATGATAAGGGCCACCTAGGCGGGGGCCGCCCGGCGAGCGGATGGCGCAGGAGTTGTTATTCTAAAATAATTTTTATTGCACACGTATTTTATATTCAATATCTTTTAAATTCAATGTACATATCTTAGTTAGTTCTGTATTAAACGTCCTATTAATCGAACACTCTCGTCTTTTCTTTAATACTCGCCGTCGTTCCAAAATTGACTTTTTATATAAAATTGTAAATATTACTTGGATTTTACTCATATGTTCATGAAAATAGGTTGGGAATTCAAAGTCCGTGAATAAGTAATATTCGTAGTATTCTTGTGTAAAACAATATAATCCATGCGACACACTTTTGGAACAAAATTTGCAATTTAATCAAAATATTTATTCTACAAGTTTACTGTACCAATTTTGCAGTTGAAACGGAATATGCGTAAATAGGTATTTCAATAGCATTATAACCCTTTGAGCTCCAATAAAGTTTAAAGTTACAATCTTGGCACCGAAATCCATGTTATGGTCTAGTGAATTTTGCTTTTCATAATATATGTATAAGCTCTGATATTTGATATTTAAAATTTAAACTATACCTACGTAAATGTTTACACTATTTCCGACGCCGCGGCGGCTAGAAATTAGTGTGATTTAGTTTATAAGGGGTAAGGGGTACACCTTATTTCGATTCTATGTACCTATATGTGTTGTAAGCTCAATAAATAAAATGCGATATAACTTACAGAAATTTCCTTTCCACTGCTCATAATTTTCGCACTATAATATCGTCATAAACTTGTGACACCTGCACGCACTTCATTGTTCTATGGTAACTCTATCACAGTATAGCGTAATTCTAATTCAAATTCGAAAGTTTTTATTCAAAATAAGTTCCACTGGAGAACACTTTTGAAGGTCATACATAGAAGTTAAAATTTAAATTCACTTCCTATTCTATGTACACCACTTCGCAACGTGTTATAGCTGTTACGGAAAAGAAGAGGCAAGAAACTCCACAGCAACACAGCGTACACTGTAAAAGAGTCACACTTTGGAATGCGCTGCCTATTAAAGTCAGAGGCGTCAGAACTACTGTCACTGAAGTTTAAGAACCTACTCAGGAAGCACTACCTTAAACAACTATGCCTGAATTACTTATTTGTAAGTGTCTACTTTTTGAAGTGATAACTTCTTATGGGAGGGTAAACCGCTTCGTTACGTAACGCATTACGGTGCCAGTCTGTCTGGCTTCCCTTTCTCTCACGCATACGGCAGCGTTAGGCATTCTAACCCACGCGCTATATACATAAAATTTAAGTAATAACCTAAGCTTTTCTCAAGTTAAACAATTTCAATATTAAATAGTTCAACTTAGATTAGTTTAAGTTATCACTTCTGTCGGGCGTCCCGAGACGCACACTTTTTATATTATACAGACTACTATATATTGAGTAAAAATAATTCTTATGAATTTGTGTATATGTTTTTATATATATTTTAAAAATTAGTATGTATATAAACTACATTGCCAGATTAGCTAAGATTATTCTTTAGATTAGGTTGCCTGGAAGAGATCGCTTTAAGCGATAAGGCTGTCTATTGTTTTGCCTAAAAATATTGAAACTAATATATGGTGTTTGTTATTTTGGTAAGCAATAAAGTTTTATCTATTTATCTAACAGTTCTTTGTTGTAAACAGTAGTATATTATACATTAAATCTGAAACAAACTTTAAACTAGAGGCAACAGCAAATTCCACGCTTTCATACACTACCGTGATTGGTATGTGCGGTATTTGATTGGCCGAACAGAGCTGCAGTAATTAAGCAAGCTTGCAATAAACCAGTATCGAAAACAAGTAACGGGCTGAGTTATGTATATGAAATATACAAAGAAAACACTATTAAGTGAGTGTCGGTCTACACAAAGTGGGTTTTGTAGTGACGTTAAACGTGGACTGTTTTTACGATTTAGCCACGGAACTCTAAAATAATGCGTGCATATATATATGCACATATATATGCATATATAATGAATATATATATATATTCATTCAACAAAAACATAATAATTTTTACATATCTACATCTAAAAACTCGAAAGGGTTTGACTAAGATACGTCTGCGCTTTAGGTAAAATTAATAAAAAGTTTGAGTATTACATCTACTGTGTCTCAATTTCTAGTAACAAGTGAGAGGGGGACAGCAAACATTAATATGTGACGTATAATCGAAAATATATTTTATTAGCTGTTGCTTACGGCTTTGCTGGCGTAAATTAAAAATAGTCATCGTTTGAACAAAATTTCATCCCCTTTTACACCCCCTTAGGAGTTGAATTTTCAAAAATCCTTTGTTTATGCGCATCTACAGTATACAAAGAACGAGCACGTAAGTTTTCACGGTTCTAGCTCCGGTAGTATGGGCTTTGCGTCGATATATTAGTTAGTCAGTCAGCGAGGTCAAGTAAAAAATTACTAACTATATTTTGTAATGGATTTTCGGTGAAAGTATTTCTTAAGTAATCGATTTTTTTTTGTTTTCTACTACCTTATTAAAGCTTGAGAAAAAAACGAAAACTAAACTCTTAAGGCTCCTCTCACCGCAAAAGGCCGAAAGAGTGGGTGGTGCAAACGGAACAAATTGTCGTGATAATCACTAATAAATAATTTACCAAAAAATTATGATAAATATACATGATATGAGACGTAACGTGGTTTTTCGTAATTTTTCTATTGTTAGTTGAAGGAAAAAATCCCCAAATCACCTCCAAATTATTGACACGAAACCACCTTACTCCTTCAATTTTTATCGAAACAACATAAATAAAATATTTACATTTTTATAAAAGAGAGATAAATGGTTGGCTTTTTTTTTAAATACTATAGTAGTTTAAATATTTTACGGTACCGCAATTAACTGCAAACGATGTTAAAGATAAAATTGGATTTGTTTAATATCTAGAAAACGTCTTATATTTATCGCAGACATAAGCGAAGTCTGTCAGAAGACGTCACGTGAACATTATATCTTCGTAAGTGTTGGTAGAGGTTGATGCTGAAGAATGAAACCTCCGTGTTACAATACTAATTTATTTTATTTACAATAAAATGAAAATGAATCTGAAAAACGACGGTGTCTATGAAATCCCCGCATTCTTCTCGCTTTTCTTTCACCTTCTCCCAATTTTCTGGGGTCGGCAAAATATGTCTTTTCCTTCCACACTCCTCTATTCTGACATATATCCTCTGCCGCATCACAAATCATCATGTCA
Organism: Dendrolimus houi; assembly: GCA_039645545.1. Lineage (NCBI taxonomy): Eukaryota > Metazoa > Arthropoda > Insecta > Lepidoptera > Lasiocampidae > Dendrolimus > Dendrolimus houi. The sequence goes on from CM077129.1 coordinate 14,332,749, forward strand.
TCCTTCACGTGAGCCATCCATCTCTATGCAATCCACGCTATCGCCCGAAAAGTTAGTACCGAAAATTTATCAAGGACGTTGGCGTTGCTATCAGCTTTAACTTTTGTAAGATTTTTTGATAATAGAGTGGAGACATGTTATTGTCTCCACTTCACTACCAACTATTAAATAAAAGTCATTACCATTTGATGTCATGCCTTGTATCTTTACAACACTGTTGTCTAGCGGCTTGGGAAATAATTCTTTTGACATAAACTAATAGTTGGATCAACGAACACAACTGAGTGATAAGGTTTTCATTTTCATTATAGAACCCTAAAATAGAGTCCGGCGTATTTTGCATTCAGTGAAATGAAATTTTCCTGTACATTCCATAAAAAGTGGAATTTCAGCACAGCGTCCCTTCTATTTGTGAAATGCAGTCGAATTTTTCAAGTGATTTAGATTCCATTCACATTAGGCTAAACGTCGAAAATACAAGGCAAATGAACCGGAACCACGCTGCATTAAATCAGGAATGGCGAACTCATCGGAATTTTAGATTCAATCGTATCCTTGACCCTGGGCTACTTTTGGATTTATGATACAAACGTTAAATACAAAAGGAAACGTTAAATTTTGTGTTGGTTTCTATTTGGAATAGGGTAGTTGAATGTCAACTGCGAGACTTTTTATATTATAAATATATATAACGACTTCCTTTAACAAGATTCTACGTATCCTAAGTGTTAACTTAGTTTATAAACCAGCACTATGTCGAGTTTCATTTATATAGGTCTGTAGCTTCCAAAAAAGGTGCGATCGCAGCGCCATCTTATTCGCTATTTTCCTCTATACCACGAAAAAGAACGTTATTTATCTGGATAAAAATTATCCTAAGTTACGCTCCGGGATACAAGGTAGCTCCATGTTGAGTTTCATTTAAATCCGTTCAGTAGTTTTTACGTAATGTTCTTATAACCTCCTCCTGAATTTTTTCACATTTTTAAACGCATTGTGAAAACTCGAACCATTTACCGATTTATTATAGTATAGATAGATAGATTTAATATATATTGTATTTAATAAAACGCCCAAGCCGCCAATATTTTGTACGAGAATAGTAAGTTATGACGTCATAAAATGAGTCAAATAGCGTATTAATTATTGTTTTAACGGTTATAAAAGTAATATGTATCATGATATTTTAAAAGTAAGATAATAACGTGGTGTTTTAGCTCCCACATTCTTAAAAGAATCCTTTTCAAAAGATTTTTTCTGTTTATTTTACCGTACGTTGAAATAAGTTAAAATCTGTTTTAATTTATTAAAACAATAAAACTTTCAGACCATAAGACAAAGTACATTCAAAAATCTATAAACGCGTAAATAATAATTGTAACTTAAATTTTGGTATTTATTTTAAAATCACAAAGAGGCACATCAATTGGATTTATTGATATAGATAAAAGTTTAATAGTTATATGCTGTTTTTAAATTAACTTATAATAATGAACATAGATAATACGTGAAACATGGAACCAATTGCTTCGGTTTAAGTTAACCGAAATTGCTACGCAAATGAATGTATCATAACAGTTTTATTAAATCGTGAACTTTCATGGCTCGTCGTAGACGGCGCAATAAAGACGTTGCCGGCTGCTCACGGGCTTATGTTACAAAAGCCTTGGCTATTGGGGTTAATTAACTCCAAATTGGAAGTAATAAATTGTAACGAGATGCCTAATTAATGTGCAATAATGATGGCGGTGCCTCAGTCATCGCAATACTTGAGCCGCGACCTTATTAATGAGGTATAAAGCTGTGAAAGGATTATTTTGTTACAACTTTCATTGTTTAACAACTATATCTTCTGTGAAGATATATTTTCAAAGTTCTGTTGTCATTATGTCATGTCAGTATGCCATCTGTATCTGTATCTGCTTGTTTGTCTTTGTATGTAACAGTTACATTTCTCGAACTATTTATGGCCGATTTTCATAATTCTTACCAACCGTTCATTTGCCTTACTATCGGTTAAATCGGTTTTTTACAGAAAAACCATAAAAGTAATTAATAAGAAATTCCAGTGGTAGAGCTAGTAAATAAACAGTAAGATATAGGCACCGACCATAGGTCTATATTGCAATCTATCTATATAAATAAAAATGAATCGCAAAAATGTATATACGCGCATACCTTGAGAACGACTTTACCGATTTTGATGTTTTTTTTTGTGTGTGTTTGAGTGGATCCCCCGATGGCTTAGATTGGAACCGGTAGGTGGAGCTGGAATCGGGTCCCAGATTTTGGATTTTAGAGGCAGGACAACGTCTGTCGGGACCGCCAGTTTGTTATAATTTTGTCGCTATACAGTGCCGTAGTAAGATTACGAAAAAATAAAGATAGGTATCGTTAGTTTGAAAAAATCGCTTCTTGTTTATTTAAGACAATAGATAGCTTCCGAAGTTGTGAAAATTCCATGGGTCCCACTAACTTTTGAACTGTGAAGTCAAAAAGTTGAAAAAGATAAATGTGACTACACTTTAAAAATACCTTTAGCAAAAATTATTTGTGCAAGAACCGTTGATAAGTTTTTAAAGTCTGGGGTGTTTTGAATAAAATTTTTTTTTGCTCCTTTGTCAATGATAATAATAGTAGACGTTTGGCCTTAATCCCTATTAATATTATAAATGCGAAAGTAACTCTGTTTATCTGTCTGTCTGTCCGTCTGTCCGCCTGTGTATTCCGTTTTCACGGAAAAAGTACTGGACCGATTTGGCTGAAACTCAGTATATATATATTTTCGATGCCGAGAATAAACATAGAATACTTTTTATCCCGAAAAATGGGATAGTTTCTGGGATAAAAATACCTACATATATGTCTCTGTTTGTTATGCTTTTACGGAAAAACTACTGGACCGATGTGGCTAAAAATCGGTATATATATAATTTTAATACCGAGGGTGGACAAGGGTTACTTTTTACCCCGGATAATGGGATAGGTTTTAGTCATATTTGTTCTTCTTGTCACAACACTTTTTGGGGGTATCGATGGTGATAGATAAATATAACTAGGACGATTTGAAATAGAGGATAGAAGTTTGGATGAGACCAATCATTTCTCAAGTTTATAGATATAAACATTTATCGTCTTTAAAAAAATGCGTTTTGTTTAAATGTAGTTTTAATACCGAAAATGGACATAGATATTTTTCATGCCAAGAGATGGTATAGTTTGCGATATAAAATGATGATGTAAATAGCACTAACATAAAATTTTTGTACAATGTAACCTGTTTTAACGCTTGCTCTTTACATAAGAAGCACGCGCGAGGTGTTGATTTTTGACTTAAACTCTAGTACTACATATACTGCTACTATCACGCAGTTATCCCATTCTATTCATGTCTATTTTCAGTACATTCTTAAACAGTATACCACCTATATAAAAATAGATTTAGCTAGAAAACACTTTTAACGTAACTCTGTCATGCTACAAAACGTATACAAATGTATGTACAAAATACTATTTTGTATATCTATCCGTTAAACCTCAACAATCTACATGCAAATCGAGTTGGGTATCGCAAGGGCACAATAACGTCACTGCCCCCGCGCCTTTTCAGTGATTCCGCGGTTATTTTTTGTTACTTTTTCTACTTCGTTTTTTTCTTTGGAATGTTTGTAAACGTACATTAAGTCCGACCTATTTCAAGTTCGTGTGAAGTATATTGCGTGTGTGCTTTTGTTTATATTTTGTACTGGTTGTGCCTGTTATTTCGGTTGCGAGGGACTTATGGCCGGTTCCTATAATTTACCAACCGTTTATTTGTCTTACTATTGGTTAAAATTTGACATAAGCCCCATACAAGTAATGTCGAAATTCAATCAATGGTAAGGCAAGATATAGGAACTGGCCATTGTTTATTTGTTTTTATTTTTATTGCAGAACTTCAGCAGACAGGCTGATGGTCTATAAGATGGAAAGCGGTTACCATCGCCTATGGACATTTACAACATCAAAAGTGCTATAAAGGCGCTGCTGCTCTCTTTAGGGAGATTGGAACCTGATCACTCATGCCGTAACATACCGTAACGTTGTTATGGCGGCATACTCTAGACCAGGGGTGGTAGCCATCCATCCATTAGACGTTATGTTAATATTGTTACGAATTTGTAGGGGATTTGTAGGATATAAATTCGAAAATGCCGTTGGAATCATCACAACGTTTATTGGAAGTACACACACGTAATCCAAAGTTCTTACAAGTATAGGTGAATGCAACAAAACCAAACCGTAGGGCAGAAAATTGTTATCACATAAATCGTGCCAAGTTCGTCATTATAAGATACTTGCTCCGAAAGTGCACTAAGTAACGCCTCGTTTAGAGCCAGAACACGACTGGGGCATTTCCTGACTGACCGACCCTAATCCATTTGTAAATTAGACATGGCCTACTAGCAACATGCTGTCCACTGGTTCTTGAAATCGTTAAATGGTCAGCTTAATGGCTTCCAAGAATTCACATCAAATACCAACAGAGAAAAGAAGGTTCTATGATGTCGTAAGGCCGCGTGAACAAAGAGATTAGAGCGGACAATAGATCACTCAAATTCAAAGGGGTAATAAGACACCTGCAAAGGAATAGTACCGGTTTGCAACAATATCTTTTGAACACTGCAACATATCCAAATGATGATGCACAAAAATTATAATTATAATTAGATTTCCTATTTTAATCACTAACATTTTTATTTTTCAATAAAAATGTTAGTGATTAAAATAGTTAAACCGTTTCGGAGTTTATTTGAGACAAGTTTTCAAGTTAACACAGGGGAAAAATTCTAAAAAGATTAATTATGATTAGTTATCATATTAGGTTGGAGAAAAAGTTTCTTCGCATTTAATATAAAAATTCAAAAGGTTTTTTTATAAAGTTTATTTACATTTGACTAAAGTATGTAGGTGTCATTTTGTTGGATAACTTTTTGCCATCTTGTAGGTAGGGACGTGATCCCATTACTATAAAAATTTTGGGGCTTCTGATCAAAAAACTGCGACAAGTGGTTTTGGTAGTCCTCTCGTGATGTTAACCTGACACTGCCTAAGAAATTCTGCAAAGACCGAAACAGGTGAAAATCTGAAGGTGCAAGGTCAGGACTATACGGCGGATCCATTAACACCTCCCAGCCAATCTCTCGTAATTTTTGCTGAGTGGCTAAAAATGTGTGAGGTCTAGCGTTATCATGGTGAAAAACCACACCCCTTCTGTTGATTAATTCCGTCCGCTTTCTCTCAATTTTTTGATTTAATCTCATCAGTTGTTCGCAGTACAGTTCAGAATCGATGGTCCTGCCTGGCGGTAACAGCTCATAATTAATAATGCCCTTCCAATCCCACCATACACACAGCATCACCTTGTTATGAGTTAACCCAGATTTCGCCACAGTCTGTGAAGCCTGACCGGCCTTTGACCACGATCTTTTTTGCACGTTCTTGTCGTACGTGATCAACTTTTATCACCAGTTATCAACTTCTTCAAAAATGGTTCGGTTTCATTACGTCGTAATAAAGAATCACAAATGAGTACACGATTCATTAGGTTTCTTTCAGTGAGCTCATGAGGCACCCAAATATCGAGCTTTTTTGTGTACCCAGCTTTTTTTAAATGCGCCAAAACCATTTTGTGGTCAATTCCCAGTTCTCCAGCTACATCGTAACTACTAATATGCCGATCTTGCTCCACTTTTTCAAAAATGGCATCAATTTTGTCCGTATCAGGGCGACCAGAGCGACATGCATCTTTGATATTAAAATTTCTGGATTGAAAACGCTTAAACCAAATTTGCGCTGCTCTCACAGATACTGCATTAGGTCCATAAACATCACAAATTTTTTTCGCGGCTTGTGTTGCATTTTTACCTTTTTTATAGTAAAATTTTAAAATGTATCGAATTTCTTCATTAGATTCACTCATTTTAACAATAAGAAAAACAAATGAAAATCACACATTTTCCTAATTTGAATTTGGAATTGTCTTCTTTAAAATTAAAACATTTTAATGATACCAAAACCAGCCAGATACAAATGGTATAGCCAAAGAGATCTTATTACAAGTTCATACATACTATATGCGAAAAGACTTTTTCCCCAACCTATTATAAAGAGCAGTTTCCTCTTAATTTTATTATTTATTGTACATAAAACAGTTACATATTAAACTGTAAAAAATTGGTGAGGTGTAGGCGACCCTAATCTTAAAGAGTTTTCATCCAGCAAACCTATGCGTTTTATTAGGGCAAAACAAGAGGCTGCGGTTGCGTACACTAAAGTTTGTTTCTATAAGTATAATGCAATAAAAAATAATGTTACACACACAATTATTAACACAACTTGTTAATTACTAACACATACCTGAATGTACATTTAAATATTGGCATTTATTTTGCACGAGAGCGCATATTTCAATTTTCTTATTTAGTATAAGCTAAAGTATCACGTATCGGGTTATAACGTTTTTTTTATTGTATGAGTTCAGCAGATAGGCAGACAGTCCACCTGATGGAAGGCGGTTCCCATCGCCTATGGACATTTACAACACCAATGGCGTTACTTGTTCAAGGTTGTTGTAGTGGCATACTCCAGACCAGGGGTGGTAGCCATCCTGACGGGAAAATACCCTACCACCTGGCTGTGGGTTGTTTTGTCGCCTCTTACGACAGGCCGCCCGGCCGCAGGAAATTGTATTCTTTCTCCTTTCCAGCACAGATCAAGGAAGCCAGAAAATCGAGAAATGTGTCCAGTACAAGCCAATGTAAAATTTATGATCGTTTAACACAAATTTTATATGTATCTCATTTTTTTTCTCTATTGGATCTAAGAATATGTTTGAAGTAGCAAAACATCAAAAGCAAGAAAATAATGACATGTAACAAGTTTTTAAAATTCAGTTCTGTTCATACAATTCTCGTAGATAATAAATTGTCACCTTATACAAAATATAAGCCAAAATATACAGTTCCAGTGGGGTAACATTAACGCCAGTGAAGACGCGGGCAAAAGCTAGTGTTAAATAAATTTGATTGGTTTCCCAGAAACAAATATCGGCTAACGCTCTTACGAGTTCGTAACTGCAAGCTCGCTTGTTATAGCCAATTTTATGCACCACATGCCCCCAATGTTTGCTTCAAGTTTCCATCAAACTTAATTTGAACAAGTTATTAGATACTTTGTTAGGTATTTTGTAAGTTAATTACTTAGCACACACGAGAATAAATAAATTATGAGGATCTCGACGAATTAATTACGTTTGTGTTCCTTTAAAGTGCAAAGGATTTAATGTTTAAGAGAAATATATTTGAAATAATTTTATAAAGAATATATTCCTATTACGAATAATGTTGGATAAAATGATGTTTAAATTTTTTTATTACATGAGTTCAGCAGAGAGGCAGACGACCCACCTAATGGAAAGCGGTTACCATCGCCTATGGTTATTTGTAACACCACATGTGCTACTAACATACTGTCAGTAACGCTGGAACACAACTCAAGTTTGTTATGGGAGCATAATCTAGACCAGGGGTGGTAGCTATCCAGATGGGTAAATACCCTACCACCTGCACATTGTTTTTAATTTTTTTCTAGATATGGCAAGTATGGCAAGATAACGAACCATTTTAAATTTTAGACAGTATATTATGAAATTCATATAAATAAATATTATTTTATCTAACAGCTGATTGGCTAAGTCCATACTAATTTATCAAATCAAATCATTTTTATTGCGAATTAAGTGTTGCATATGTCTTATACAATATAACTGAGTACTTATTACTTAGTTAGCCTTTAATAGCATCGCAATATTAATGTTACCTAACCTCTCTCTGTAAAATATCTATTATGTATTTTGTTGTCTTATTGATTTTTTATTTTATTTAAAACAACACAATATCTTCTTAATTTTTACCTCTCAATTGAATATTCTTGGACACTATAATAGGATTTTTGGACCAATCACTCACTTGCACTTTAGTGTAAGTTCGAAAGTAAAACATTTGCCATGAAAATTACTATTATATAGGTGCTCACTATCCAGGTTGGATAGGTTTAGATAAGATTTTTGCAGGTGATAATGACCTAATGATTATACTTACTGGTGACCGTCTGGAAAGCTATATAGCTAGTTAATAAGTTAAAAACTTGTTAATTGAAACATAACACTCGTAGCTGTTGATTAAAATCACAGTTTTAAACTCAACTTCATGTACAGTTTTAAAATTAAGAATAGTCACCACTATCAAGCTTAAAAAACATCAATCTGTACATTATATGTGGCTTTTACGTTTACGATTTTATGCCATGTATCAACAACAAAACGCTTTGAAATTTTCAAATTTTGGTTCGTTAACAAATTACATTAAAATGTAATAAATACAACCTGTTCATACACCAATCTATAACCCCCGTCATCCGCTGTATCCTATAAGACAAGCGAATTTTAATTACCGTAGCATATATGCGTGCCTTATTTTAATTTTAATACGATCTATACTTCTTTGCTGTTTTAAAAATGTTAGATTGGATAGGTACAATTTTTTTCCTCATCAGTACTCTTTATCTGAACTTTGTAGGCGTATCATGATGATTGAAATAAAATTGTAACTTCACATATTCGGCTAGTAAAAATATGGAATGCGTGGCGGTTTCTAAGCTTTGTGTTCACTAGGTATTCGAAAATCACTGAAGAAAAGTGTCCGACTGTGTCGTGCCACCCTACATCGGGCGACCATATTGCCACATTATGGACTTTGTAAAGCGCCACCAGGGCGGCGCTGGCATTCCAGTCGTTTGACAGCTAAAGCCTCTGCATACGGTTGTCGATAGATAATATACCAACTAACTACCAGTTACGCGATTTCCGATATCCGTTCGCTCTATAATAAATGCCTCGAAACTGACATCCGGTTATTTGACTGTTTCCGCCATTTGGTTTTATTCACAAAACTACCTCGATGTCCCCAAAATGTATTTCAAATAATATTTACAATATATGTATTTACTGTCTGTTCTCCAAAATCTCTTTTACAACCAGTCAATCTGAAATTCCAAATCGTAAATAAAAAAAATCTTCTGTATATAAAAGGCAATGAGTGAAGAGAGTAATTTTCTCCTCCATAAAAACAGTTACGCAGTTATTTATGGTGATACCGCAATCTATACAAGGGATTTTGCCCCGGGCAGAGCATTAACGATTATCCGGAGGTTCTCCTACAAAGAAATATTACTTTGACAAGTAAATTCCATGTAGGTATTTCTTTTTACGCTTATCAAAATTCGATACGATCGAGACACTCGTTTTATGTAAACCAATTATGATTTTTAAAGGAACCGTTTCAACTCCTTGGGTTTAACAAGGGATTTTCTTTTTTTTATATTATAAATACAAATAAAATATCTTAAAATATATACGGTTATCTTTTTTAACTGTTTAGCATAAAACGTTAACACTTATAATCATAATGATTACTATAATATATATATATATATATATATATATATATATATATGTGTGTGTGTGTATGTATATATATTATATAGTACTCCTATATCTATATACACCTGCACACTGCACACACTATATCGCTATAATAAGCGAGCTTGCAGTTACAAACTCATAAGAGCGTTAGCCGATATTTGTTTCTGGAAAACAAATCAAATTGATTAAACACTAGCTTTTGCCTGCGGTTTCGCTCGCGTTAATGTTATCTCACTGGAACTGTATATTTTTGCGGGCCTAAAAAGTAGCTTATCTAAGTACTCCATCTCTATGCTAAGTACTCCACACAAACAACAAATAAATCTATCTCTGTGCCAAAGTTCATTCAGATCCGTTTAGCCGGTAGCCGTTTAGTAGTACAGATTTTTTTACGTCAAAATTTATACTCATGGTTTTTAATGTGTTAGTAAAATAAAAAAAAAAACAATTTTTATAAGGTGACAATTTATGATCTACGAGAATAGTATGAACAGAAATAAATTTTAAAAACTTGTTACATGTCATTCTTTTCTTGCTTTCCGGCTTCCTCCCCCCCTACCCCTCCCCTTTGATCTTGTGATGAAAATTTATTAAAATATGACAGTAATGAATCATACAGGACATAAAATTATGACTACTAGTGATCGCCCGTGGTCTATATTCGACCATAATAATTTGTTGTCATAAACTTCTATAATCACAGATTTTGCCAAGGCTACACTGTTAATCTGACTTGAACAATAATACAAAAGAGTATATATGCCTGTGTGTGTCAAATACATAGTAGTATGTGTATTATTTTTTTTTGATTTAATGTATTTATATGCATAATTAAAAAAAAAAATTACCATTTGTCGCTTCTTCTCTATATAAACTATAAGTGTGTGAAATTTCATACTCCTCCGTCTGCGCAATTCTCCTAAAACGGGGTACAAAGTTTTTTCTTCACGTATTAATATATAGATAACCTATAGTCAAATTTAAAACGTACTAAAACTAAACGTACTGTAACGAAAATTGGTTGGAATAAAGTGATGGAAAAAATTTCTTACATGAGTAAAAACTTAAATAAAGCATATTACTACGTAAAATTGTTTATATGTATATATATATATCTTTATTATGGGGTTCGTAGACAAAAAAATCATAAACATCAAATCACAACTTTATGCACATTATTGTATATACATATACAAATAATCTAATACAATGAAAGAAAACATTTTTATATTGTATTCTACCCATATTTCTTCAAGCTATAAGTAGCATACTGAGCCTGGGTCACCGTCTTCTATGGGTAAGGTGCTACTTTTCCTCGCTGATATATTTTGTATGTATTATAAAACACTTCTTTTACTTTTATTTTAATTACAGTCCATACACCTATTTTATATACATTATATAAGTATATAACTAATGTATATTTTCTATCAAAAAGGTAAAGGATAGTAAAGCCTGATTTATATTTTCATTAGTTAAGTAGTTGAGAATAAATCCTGGTCATCGTTTGAACAGACATCTACATACTTCATTGACAACTTATTACTTAACTAGAAAATTTCTGTCCCAGTGATGATAGAGGCTTAAATCGCTAGTTTCTGCAAATCAGGCTAAAGATACACAAGTGCCACAATAGTGATCATTTCAGATTAAGTAATTTCTATCCAGTGTCGCCTATAAGTTGTTAAATATGGAATATCTCTAACTATAATTGATTAGAACGCCTTAGATTGATAGGCGTAATTGGCGTAAGATTTACATGAGTTCGCACAGCATTGCTTGCAGCGTCATGATTGCTTGGTGAGCTTACGAGGGCTCTAGTTTACGTGTTGGGATTAAAGTCTGGTACATGTACTGGCTTATAGCCTGTCGGCGAGATAGCATCTGTGTTCGATTGTTTGTTAAATTTTTGCGATGTAAAATTTTCTGAACATCTATAGTAAATTGAACCTGAATAAGCTGAAATATTTATAAAAATTTAAACTGTCACTTCCATATAAATATCATTTAAACACAAAGAAAGGAAAACAACCTACCTGGGTATATAACACTAACTATAGGAAACAATAGAAATCTACTAGATTTTATCCCAGTAGAAAAATTGGATTTAGTAAGGTAACAAAATACTAAGTAACAATTAGCAGCTACTAAAATGTGAAAACGGACAAGAAAAGGAAAGTAAACTAATTTTAAAAGATGTAAGGATGACAGATATAAGGAAAACATTTAAGAGTAACGCGAAATACTTTATTCTAAGCGGTTGCCTACACTGATAAATTTAACAGTGCTCTATCGAACAGCTGTCTTAAAATACTCCTAATTATTATAATTACTATCTGTAAAGTGATATCTATATTATCCCATGTATCAAAATCTCAAATTAATTTTGGTTGAAAGTGTTTATTGTTTTGCATGCATAGATTTTTACAACTTTTCTTTTTTGATTAGATTACAAAAACCTATAATAATCTCATTTAAAGTTTTATTTAAATATTATTACGTTGTTCAAGACCTATCTATGATACCTACTAATAAATACTGATGTGCACTGTTTTCTTTTATACCTAATAGGCTACTTGAAAATAAAATCAACTGAGATACTTTTTATCGTCATGTCACTATTTAAACAGTAATTAGAAATATTTTTATGGTAAGACTTTTAAAAGCAACTTGATAGTACGGTATTTAAAAGCGCGCTCTTTTATGTATTTAGAATTATTTTAGAATTTGTTGTAAAACGTGTTAAATATTTTTTTATCTGTTCCATTACATATAATGAGAGTCGCTAATCTCCAAGTAAAATGATTAAGGAATACAATAGGTTGGGGAAAAAGTCTTTTCGCATATAGTATGTATGAACTTGTAATAAGATCTCTTTGGCTATATCATTCGTATCTGGCGGGTTTTGGTATCATTAAAAAGTATTAATTTTAAAGAAGACAATTCCAAATTCAAATTAGGAAAATGTGTGATTTTCATTTGTTTTTCTTATTGTTAAAATGAGTGAATCTAATGAAGAAATTCTGTGAGAGTGGGGAAAATATGGTTTAAGCGTTTTCATTCCGGAAATTTTGATATCAAAGATGCACGTCGCTCTGGTCGCCCTGCTACTGACAAAATTGATGCCATTTTTGAAAAAGTGAAGCAAGATCGGCATATTAGTAGTTACGATGTAGCTGGAGAACTGGGAATTGACTGCAAAACGGTTTTGGCGCATTTGAAAAAAGCTGGGTACACAAAGAAGCTCGATATTTGGGTGCCTCGTGAGCTCACTGAAAGAAACCAAATGAACCGTGTACTCATTTTTGTGATTCTTTATTACGACGTAATGAAACCGAACCATTTATGAAGAGGCTGATAACTGGTGATGAAAAGTGGATCACGTACGACAAGAACATGCGAAAAAGATCGTGATCAAAGGCCGGTCAGGCTTCACAGACTGTGGCGAAACCCGGGTTAACTCGCAACAAGGTGATGCTGTGTGTATGGTGGGATTGGAAGGGCATTATTCATTATGAGCTGTTACCGCCAGGCAGGACCATCGATTCTGAACTGAGCTGCGAACAACTGATGTGATTAAAGCAAAAAGTTGAGAAAAAGCGGCCGGAATTAATCAACAAAAGGGGTGTGGGTTTTCACCATGATAACGCTAGACCTCACACATTTTTAGCCACTCAGCAAAAATTACGAGAGTTTGGCTGGGAGGTGTTAATGCATCCGCCGTATAGTCCTGACCTTGCACCTTCAGATTTTCACCTGTTTCGGTCTCTGCAGAATTCCTTAGGCAGTGTCAGGTTAACATCACGAGAGGACTGCCAAAACCACTTGTCGCAGTTTATTGATCAGAAGGCTCAAAATTTTTATAGCAATGGGATCACGTCCGTACCTACAAGATGGCAAAAAGTTATCCAACAAAAAGGCACCTACATACTTTAGTCAAATGTAAATAAACTTTATAAAAAAACCTTTTAAATTTTTATATAAAATGCGAAGAAACTTTTTCCCCAACCTAATATACACATTCAGTCAAATGACGAGAATATCGTTTTTTCTCTGATGAGAGAATCTAACAAATCTTATCCGTGCAGGAACGGAGAAAGAATAGATTTTCCTGCGTCCGGGCGGCCTATCTTAAGAGGCCACCGTAAAACCTAAAGCTAGATGGTAGGGTATTCGCCCATCTGGATGACTACCAACCCTGGTCTAGAGTATATACTGGCCAGATTCCAGTTTCCCTTAAGAGAGCAAGAGCGCATTTTTTATGCCTTTGGCGTTGCAAATGTCCATAGGCGATGGTAACCGCTTCCTATCAGGTGGGCCATCTGCCTGTTTGCTAAAGTCAGGCAATTAAAAAAAACCTAATTTTTAAATGTTTTTCGTAGTACGGTATAAATGTCAAAGCTACAAATTCACCTGTATAGCAACACACAGACGGGAAACGGAAGCGAGAAATGTTTTATTCTTAACGATATCTTCCACGCGTTTATAAGTAGCATAATTTGTGTTAAATGAGCCGCGATTGGCTGTTCATAATGGGATGTTGTTTCGTACACAACACCGATGAAAATTGAACCGAGCGTTCTCGGCATGAGAGATTGTTCATGCGGAAATTCGTTCTTTGCAGGGCCCAAACATTGGGAACGAGTGTTTTCTTCGGTTAAACATTTATTTTCATAAGTCAAACACTCCTCATATATAAAATGCAAATTGGAAACTGATATCTCAAGCGACGGAGTAAATATTAAAGAATCTGTAAGTTAAAGGAGCAGATCCATATTCATTTTTTTTAATCAAACTGAATTCCATAGCAGAACATTTTTCGAAGGTCTATATATATATACATATAACATCAAAATTAAGTCTGCTTTCTATTTTATGTATATTGCTCCTCAATGTGATTGCTCCAAAATGTTTAAGAAGAAGAAGAAGACATAATTATTGAAATACGATTTATTGGTTACGCGATATTAATTTGATTTATTAATTTAATCTGACTCTGCTACAACATTGACGGTTTGTTAGTTGCAATTTATGAGAGTAGGGTCCATTTAAGCCTTGTCGTCACTATTTTTTGGTATCGCTTGGGGAATAAATTTGCGCACTATCGCTAAGCCTAAAGGCTAGTTACCGGAGGGCATTTGGGGCTCCCAAGGGCCGGTTCTTCACATTATCTTCCAAGGGGAACAAGTTGCGACGACCGATTACAAGACTACGCACTAAACCTAAACTAGCGCCCTTAATCCACGCTTTTAAGAGACGCCCCGGTAACTACAGAAACGGTGCCGGTCATTCGCAAGAATTTATTGATATAATAAGAGAGGATATTCAATAATAATTATAATGTAATAATTGTTAAATTTCCTAATACAAAAACTAAATTTCAGAGATCATTTGTGACATCGGATATATCTTATGAAACTATGAAAAAATATATAATACTTTACCCTAACTACATGAAGAGTAATCGCTTTTTATTGCAGCCTAATACACTGACAAGAAATATATAAGACAATTAATTAAAAATTAATCTCTTGTAAGTCGTCTCAAATCTGTAATCATTTTCATATTTTCAGTTAATATGTTTTATTTATTATTTTCTTCATAGCTGTAGTATATAGCATTATGTGTCACTCGGGAGAAAGTGCGATTTGCAACTCATGTGAGTTTTATGGTTTATCAATAGTTTATTACATAAGTTCAATTACAATAATGGGCTTACAATTAAGGTTTAACATTGTAATGTAAAAACTACTTAAAAGTGAACACAGCTTGCAATATAATATCTACACAGTTACTATTAAATTAAATATAAATATATAAGTTGTTAAATTATGAAAGCTAAACAAAACTATGAATATAAAAATAAAGCAATGAGCCTGTTCAAATGCAATAGACATTACCTATTACATTAAAACAGCCAACAGAATGAACACAAAAACATAAATAACCAAGAGCCTGAATCTCTCTGTCCGTCAGTCTATGTCGAGTTTAATATCTTTGTGGGCTAAACGAATCGTTTTGTAAAATAAATTTTAGGAGTTAACGTAAATGCCCGCGACAAGGGCCCGTATTGCTGCTATTGAGAGTTCTGCACATTCTAGAAGTAGGGGAGTTAGCACCTAGTACTGTTGTTCTTAATGGGGAAAGAAAGGAGTTAAAGGAATTTGTGGAGATTTCGAAGGAACTCTTAAGCGAAATTGGCTTAACAATTGGAAGGAATCTGTTTTACCATGAACCAATTTGTAGGCAAATATGGCATCTAAAATATTTCTTACCTACGTCAAGACTTGTGTCTCGACGAGTTGTGGCCCTCGGCTGCGCTTTGGGCCTCAAACGACAACATACTCCACGCAATCGCTATCCCCTTGTAGAGCAATGGAGTATTTTTGTTACTATGTGTATTGTATAACTCATGCTCACTCATGCAATCCGAATCTATTCGGATTATATTATGTACAATGCATGCCGCATATTATATACTCGTGTAGTGTTTATCCACATTATCCACCAACGACCGCAAATTGAAACTGTTAACATTTGAAGTAAAAGCGTTGTTTACTCACGAAATATTTGTCCAAATGCTTTGCGTGCGGATGTACGACATCGGGTTTACATTATTTTGAACTCGAGTTTTTGTTGGCCTTGTAATAACAACAATGTGTTATAAACAATTTAAAGTACATTTACATATGCTATTTACTTTGTTTTTATTGATGAAACACAGCAGACAGGCTGACGGCCCAACTGTGATGGAAAGTAGTTACCGTCGCCTATGGACATTCGCAATACGAGAGGTGCTGTCAATGTGCTGCCGGCCTTGAAGGAGAAACCTGGCCACTGAACACAAATCAAAGTTGTTATGGCGACATACTCTAGATCAAGGGTGGTAGCCATCCTATCGGCCAAATGCCCTATCACCTAGCTGTGGGTTGTTTTGTCGCATCTTACGACAGGCCACCCGGCCGCAGGAATTAATATTTATATTTCGTTCCTGTATGGAGAAAATTAAATGACATAAAAATAAAAAAAATATCAAACAAGGATCATCCATCCAGGGTCTTCTCTCTTAGGTACGTATCTGTAGCTTCTGGTGGCCTGTTAGGGTATTTGTAGATTTCATCGCCCTGGTTAGTTGAGCATATAAGATCGCGAGGAGTGGGCACAGTCTTATCAGTGTACTCAAAACGAATGGTTTTATTAAAATGTCAAACATCCAGTTTTCTTTTTTTTTAAACAGTGTGTATGCTTATTAATTCCAAATCACCTTCCTTTACGAAGTGAATTAGCGTTAATTTATTAATTAAAAATATCACCTCATTCGCATTATCCTAATAACTAACATAAAATTATGAAAGAAAATGGAGCAATATTGAATCATTATAAATAACGCCTGAACCATAACTTAACAAAAATACCCCAACCTCCCCATCTCACGGTATAGCTGTTCTAACAAAATCACCGTAAATAACCAAGTGCTACGTACAGGTGGATGAACATCACACCTCAGGCTAATGAGCCTCAATGCCCATCCAGGACACATGAGGTGCACATGGGTAATGAAATGAAAAATTATGGTCGTCCGACTGTGTTGACCCCTTTTGCACCCATGAGCGTCGCTTATCCGTTGTACCTACTTTTTATCTTTAGGATATCCTTTACGCAGTTTTGAGTTTTTTTTATCAGCTATTTCATTAGGTAAACTGGGGCAGAATATTTCCTCATTTTATTGATAATATACAAGCCATAAGCTATTTGAACTATGTCCTATACTCAGATTACTGACTACCAATAACAGTACCTTTAGCGGCAAGGAAAAAGCCAATAGGTACTAGTATTGGCATCCAGTGTAGATAATCAGATCTTTTCAATTAAAGTTACTTACTTGGCCTGGTATTAATAAAAAAATCTACTAGACAGTAAGAAATTTGATTATATAGAATCAGTTAGAAGTGTCCTAGATCCATAATTCCCTCTTTCTTGAACTATGAAAGCGGTTAAATTGAAATAATAATAAAAGTATTGGCATATAAGTACGCGAAGATTGCTTTGTATAGAGGATAGGATATTTTCAATTGAATCATATGTATTAAGGTTGAAGTAAGGTTCTTTTGTCAAATAATAGAAATAATACATGTTTTCACTACGGAAGTCTCTTGGCTGATTTTTATTTTTAACTTTTGGATATCTTGAATTTCAAATTAAATTCGTAGGCCATAGTGGTCTGTTAGTGTGTCCAGATCATTAGAACGTAAAGTTTACACTCTCAAGTATTTAGTCTGGGTTTGGATATCAGAAATCGGCCCCAGAGTTGTTCATCATATACTCCCCACAACGCAAGCGTAAATTATAAATTAAACAAATAAACTTTGCAATGTAGGTACTTCTCTGAAAAATCTGGTTTGCGTACCATTTATCAGATATTTATGGCCCTTTGCTATTTCTGTTTTGTAAACAAACACTATTTTCAGACGTTTTATCTAAAGCGATAACAGATATACTACGCGAGAATAATATGTATGAAAACTCTATAACAAGGCTTGCAAACTAGCGGAAAATTTGTATTTGAACGCTAACCACTACGCTACTGCTACTTGACCTAGAGTTGCTCGCTTAGGGCTGGGTGTTGGACGCTATAATGGCATCTAACATTTGCAGTTTTGAGTAGATATCTATTGTCAAATAAACGTGAAATTGCCTTTGTTTCTTATTTCTTTATAGGGTTAATTTGTTTTATGTAATAAAAGAACTTTTCATACAGATAATGTTTACAATTTTGTTAATAATCATATACAGGTAATAAAACTACATTTAACGGTTTTAAGTACGGTAATTTAATTGATTTTTATTAGGCCGCCGTTTCGGCCACTTTTCAGTAGCCATGATCACGGAAGACAAAGATGTTAATGAGTACTGTTAAAGTTTTATTTAGCCTACCGCGAACTTGATCATTTTTATTATTTAGTTTTTTTTTAATTTTGAGCGGTGCACTGCTACCCTGCCTTACATCAAAGGAATCACAGACAAAATTGGTTATATCCTCAGATGAGAGTTTCAATCAAAACGTATTTCAAGCCGCACAAAAAGGTTACCCAGTTTTTGAGACTTGTGAAATGCAATATCCTACTCTAGGAATCAGATGTCTACAAGCTCGATTGTGAGTGTGGCTTATCATACATTGGGCAAACAAAGAGGAGCATAAAAACACGTGTAAAATAACAATATATTGCTGACATGAAACACACAAGATCTACGAAATCTGCAATCAGTAAACACACGCTAGATAAATCCAACCACTACATCAGATTTGATAAACCACAAATCCTAGCAAAAGAGAATCGTTTCATACTTAGATGATGCGTGAGGCTATTGAAATCAAAAAACACCCAAATTTCAATAGAGAAAATGGTTAGTAAGTATCACCTTTTGAGATCCAAATCCAAACCCATTGCCAGACCACAAGAAATTGTGAGCTCTTTCTGCGTGCACCGGAACACAAACCAACTTGATTGACAATTTTATTTTTATTTAACCACCCACCCACATTTCAATACTTATAAATTACATTTTATACTTATAAATTACTTTTCACTAAATTATTATTAAATTTACATAAATTTGCGCTAAATTATAGTATTATCAACAGTGACAAAAAAATACTACCTCGTAGAATGTCATAGAAAAAGAAATTTACTTGACGTTTGATGTGTGACGTATTAAATGAGTTCAGCAAATGGATTTAACGCCTAATTTCATTAGAGAAGTAGTTGTTTGTTTAACTAATCATTTTTATTTACTCTCCTCATATTAGAAATGAAAAGCAGAGTGTTAACCTAAGGTGAAAGGCCTATTTAGGTACTCTATCTAATAGCACCCTCGTCACGCTCATGTGCGATATCATTTCGTACCTAAATAGGTCACTTTCACCTCTCATCTAACAATCTAATATTTCTATTTATCTACCTTCATTAACCTTTTCATACATGCACTGACTGTTTATTAATATCTATATGAACGTAAAGATAATTCACATATTCAACAAAATCAATATTCTCGATCTCTCTCAAAGATAAGGACCCCATTATGTATGCATGATTCATTAGTATCTTACTCATAACTGCTCCAACTTGTGTATATACCCAGGGCAAATTTCAACTTAAGCGTTGCCTGTTAACTATCAGCAAATTCGTTTGCAAGTTCCATAGTTCATTCTCTAAAACGCTGCTACGTTCATGACATGCTACAGTTGTACTAACTTCTTCGTATTAGATTTTAATAGCATTATATCATACACGTTATTCAAAGCATTGATTAGGTATTGTTTATTAGTAAATTATAGTTTTAATAGGATTTTGGGTGGACATAGTTATTTTGAACGCGTTAATACAAGACGGCGCCTTTGAAAAAAGTGTCGTAAAATTCCTTCCACGCTGGCTGGCATATTGGTAACAACAGCATGGGAGAGGAATACTAAGGGTTGGTATTTGCCGTGTCTTTTATTAAATTGAAAAGGAGCTCATTAGGACTTTAAATATTTTTATATGGTATAGGTTCGCGTTTTACCGACATTGCACCTGATATGTGTGTGTATGTGTCAGGTGGAAGTGAATTCAGTCTACGATGCAGTACGCTTACTTAGACGATAACTTGTTCACGCGAAAGTTGATAACACCAAAATGTTTCAGGAAAAATAGACGACGGTAAAGATTTAAGTTTAAAAATAATAATATGTTGATGCTTGATTGTTGATATCACTTTTGTCTTTTTCTTTTAAAAAATGGATTGATGGCGCCAACTGTGATCGTAGAGTGTGTTACATGTGTTTAATTTTGTACTAAGCGATTGTAATACTTTAGTATTATTTTTCCATAGAAACAGGTCTGGTGTTGCAAATAACTATATAACATAGGTGTTAGTAACTAATTACCAATCCGTTTATCTACTGCACTCCAACAATAAACATAAATTTTGGAAACTATCAGTAAATTATGAAACAATTTATTTTATGTAAATCGAAACACATCTCAAGTTTAACGATTACTTTATTTTATATTCTATCTCTACCCTCTTTAATTACAACTACTTCTTATTAAATCAGGCGTTAAATCTAACTATATCTAAATCTGATGAAACTTCATCACATAAGTCAGATATGAAACGTCAAGATTTTTTTTCTATGGCATTCTAGAAGCCAGTATTTTTTGTCACTGGCGATAATAAATATTTAGCTCAAATTTATGTAAATTAAATAATAATTTAGTGAAAAGTAATTTACAAGTATAAAATTATGTTACAAAATTGTTAATATTTTTTATTACAATTTATGCCGCAATTTAGCAGTGGCTGTAAAAAAAGTTGGGACATGAGTCGCATGTATTATCTATGGTTCGGATAGTTATCTATTTTTTTCGACAGCAGGGAGAATCGTTTCCCAGTGACGAAAAGTGCTGTTTTCATCCCTGTGATCAGGCAACTCCAAACGTACTTTTAGAATATGAGAAATGAAAAATATATTACTTTAAATCACTAAAATTATATTTTAGGTATTTGTTAATAAAGAGAATAGAAAAAGAAACAACAATATAATGACTATAAAGTCCGTCAGGTATAGCTCATCGAAATAGGTTGCTTTTAAGCAATAATTTTTCGCGCGGGATAGCCTATAAATGTTTACGATGAAAGTTATTGGAATATTATACATTCGATTTACTCTATCATCTAACTCCTAAAATATCTAAATAAAAAGCTTTTAGGCATATTGATGTGGGAAAGGAAATATCGTAAACGAAATGATAAGCATCGGGAAGTTGAGTGAAAATGTAAAGTATATTTTGTTTGGTCTTAACATACATACACTTTGTTTTCCTACCTTCATCAAGTTTTTTATACTCAACATAATAAAATATTAATAAGCCATTTTGGGCTCATTCTTTATTTTTACGTACTTGTCATAAAAATAAATATTTATGATTTTTTTAACCCTTCAGAAAACACATCTTTGTTATTAGCAAACTAAGCAAAATTGAATTATAGGTGATAACAACGGACAATGCTGGCTCCTTATCCTGAAAGTTTTGCAGTCTTTGTAGTAGATGATCTTTTGCTAGGTTTCGGTTACACGTTAATGCAGGGGGAAACGCCGTGGGGAAGGTCGCCACGTTGCGGTAGAATTAGCACCCTTATGGAGTACTATTACGACCCGAGTCGGGGATATCTACTAAAATCCTTCGATGTTCTGCCCTTTGCCTTTATGCTCGGGTCAAAGATATTTGGTCATGTCATTCTGCAGATCCTGGCAGGAAGCAGCTTAAAGGCCTTTTCCAATCAAGCCCTCGGTGACTTCATTCTCTCTTTAGCGTGGGGCGGTCTGTAACGTTCCCCACATGAGGAGAGGTGAGTACAGATGGAACACCTGCGTGCTCCCATCTCGACGGCATTAATAGTGGGTGGGCAGCCCTTCCACAGGGACCCAACCAGACTGCTCGCTCATGTCAGCCGCAGGTCCGACAACGCCCTTCGGCACCAACGCTTTCTTGTTTGAAGGGAAGCGGAGCAAGCTGGTGCGCTCACGCTACCACTTCGTCTAGTCCTTGGCAAGCATGACACGCGCGCAGAAGGAAGAGACGGCATCCCATCCGTGGAATGGACCACGGCCGAGAGCGAAAGGTCACGTCTGGTTACGGTGACGAGTTCACAATGCTGCTCTGCCCAAGTGGGGCACAGGTATCTTAGTCTATGTTATCTCGTGACAGTGACAACTTGGACTCAATTATTCCAAATTAAACAAGGTAATAACATTTATAATTTAATAAACGGCTGTGTAAAAGTCGGAAATCAAGTTTCCTTAATCAAACTGCGATTAGGTAGTTGGACGGAAGTTTTGGGGTAATTTACCTAATCCAAGTTGTGCACAACACCCGTTAATAATCTATGTCGGTGTTGGCACTTAGCGCCTCTTACTGGCCTATTTAATTACCACTCAAACAATTCCGAGGCGGACGGATCAAGTGTTGATCATACATGTACCTAACTACCTGTATCTAGGTATATTAATAGTATCCTTGCTTTTTTCAATTTTACTTTTGTGAGCACTAAGCTTTGGTAATGTGACTAGCAAAATTGGCCAACTATCTTTAGTTGTGGTTGCCTTTAGATTGCAAAGTTGCGTATGCGATTTTCTTTATTTGTATTTGACAGTGAAATTTACTGAGATATTTTTTATAATCGCATAATATGTCACAGCCTCCTTTATTATTATAAGAATACTGCCCTTTGAGGTGATTTGACTCGTTAAAACTTTGACGGATGACGTCATACGTCAAAGTTTTAACGAGTCAGGTAGCTTATTGAACTATAATTAAAATTATTTCTGTAAACGAACTGTTGAAAGTCAGATTATAAAAAGATCTTTCTACGCCTACTCTTTAATATGATACAAATAATATGATATAATATGATACTAATAATATGATACTATTTTAAAATTTACTTTAAATTCAAATTCATTTATTTGTTTAAAAACATGGTTAACAAGGAAGTTACAATTTATGTATTGACGTTAAACTTCTTTAGAATCATTGTGATTTGAAACTCGTTGAAACGAAATAGCGACACTAAAAAGAAATAAACACATAAAAGTCTAAGAACCTTATCTTGTTATAGGACTAAGCCTGCAAGAGAATGAGATACGAGTTCTATGTTGTGAAGCACAGATTAGAAAGTCAATAAGACCAATGATTAAGCATAGGTCCAATTTGGGCCGAAATAAGACTGATAATATTTTTTAGACTAAAAGAGTGAAAAATTGAAAGTGATACTTAAGAAGTTTATTTTTAATTATAATATGTTTATGGATGTAGGCTAAAGGAATTATATTTATATTAATAAAAGTTAGAGAAGAATTATCTGTAAGTATATTTGCTGCGTGTGAACTGCACACACACAATTTTTTACTGTCTTTTGTCAGCGGCTTCAAACACGTCAAAATTGTCCCAAGAGAATCGTACATTGTTCCGAGTTAAAAAAAAGTAGCCTATGTGCTATTTCAGACTTTCATCTATCTTTGTGTGAAAGTTCACTCAGATCCGTGTAGCTGTCCTGGAGTGATTGAGTAACAAACATCCATCCAAACTTTCGCATTTATAACGTTGTTGATAATTTGCTTATCGAGAGTATTTAATTTTATTTTACAAATATTGAATTACTGTAAATACAAATCAAAAATAAGCATTTTTCGATATTTACAGCCAAAGTGAAGGTGGTAATGATAATAAATTCCAACGCTGTACAAAAATTCTATTTATTACAGAGCCGCGAGACTCGATGATGCGACCCTTTGTTTTGTCGTTCTTCATGGGTACAATTTTTTTTGTGTTATGTGGGTACAGCGTTTCCAGTTTTAAATAACAAAATCATAAATTAACCTCCATAATATCTAAGAGATGAGATTTAGATACTAAAAGATTAGCTGCTCATGGTTTTTTAGTAATTATAGACTTCATTCATCGTTGAGATTCATTGCTACAAATAAATGATTGATTATTATTATTATTTAAATGATCCGACATTACATTTGTTATAGTGAAACTGCATATAACAGTAATGTATGGCGTAAAATTTAAGAGGCCTGAATTTAAACAAGTAATGTCATATTTCTTAAACGGTATACAAGAATACAAGAACAACAAGTGTCTGTTGATGAAAAACACTGTCAATCGGTTTAAAATCAAATATTTCATCATTTATTACATATAAATAAAAATAAAATAAATAATAGCAGCCCATAAATATCCCACTGCTGGGCTCGGGCGTTCCACTATAGGGGAACGGAGAGTATACCCGCCACGCTTGTCCAAGGCGGCTTGGCAGGTTTGATACATCGTTATCTCGATGTGCAAGGTTGCGTCAGGATGTTTTCCTTCACCGTTATTACCACGTGGTAATTGTAACAATATGCACATTAGGTCAGAAAACTGCCTAAGTCGTGCATGCGTTCCGACCAGGATCGAACCCGCGCCCTTTGAGTTCGGGACGTGTGCGCTAGCCATTACGCTATCACGACTTACATTTATTACATAAAAACTATTATTATATGATTGAAAAAGAAAACGATTATTACATCATAACTATTAATAGCCAAAAGCTAAAATGTTGTGCAAACATCCATTATAAGGCCGTAACGATTTTTTTCGCTACAATGCCTTTTAAAAATAGACTTTATAGTTGTGCTGTTTGTAAGACTTCTTCCATCGTGAGATTTTCTGCCGTTTAACTTCTAATGGTTGAATAAGGTTGTGGTGTATTTTATAGCGTTCCTTTTATATTGAACAAGTGTAAAGTTAAATTGAATTTTACTGGTTTTCATTGAGTTTGCTATATGAGTCACGCTTGAATTATTTCTAGCTTAGCAATAGCTTTTTTTATTGTTTGAGTTCAGCATACAGGGAAATGTACCCACCCGATGGTGAGCGGTTACCATTGCCTATGGACATTTGTAACACCGAAGGTGCTACCAATGTGCTGCCGCTCTCTAAAGTGAGACTGGAACCTGGTCACTAATGCCTGAACAAAACTCAAGGTTGTTATGACGGCATACTCTAGAGAATGCCATGGTAGACATTTAGAGGGGCAAATACCCTACCACCTGGGTGTGGGTTGTTTTGTTGCCTCTTACGGCAGACCGCCTAGGAGTAGGAAATTATATTATTTCTCCGTCCTGCACGGACAATGTGATATGTGTCAAATACCCAATTAAGTTTTATTATAAACATCACAACTTGGAAACACATTTTTAGACTTCTGTCTGTCTCATTACTGGATTTGGCCTCCCTCGTCATGCTATACTGGCTTAAGGCGGATTACCGTGTTTTACAATTGATAACCAAGATTTACAGGAAGTTTTTTACATAGTAAGCAAATGGAAATGGTTACAAAGTGTCTAAGCGGTGCTTGATCTCCAGCCAGGATTCAAATTCACATAATTGGAATAACAACTAAGTGCCTTGTTACGTCACATACATGGACTATTCAGATCTTAACTTCTACATTATAATATGTAAACATAAACATGTTCGTATATACATCTCCGAAGATTTTGTGTTTTCTGTATAGACAGATTTTGACACGTACGTGGACTACTCAGTTTTAACCTCGCTAATTATATAGTAACAAATTATTTCATGTACGTGACGTAAAATTCTTTAACCGCTAAATTACTACGATTTAAGGGATATATCTTTTTTAAATACGGTTCGTCACGATTTGTGTATCTAGCCATTCAAGTACATAGTCATAAATATTTATGTTTTTAAAATTATTCTTCAAACAAATAGTCACCAGGCGAAAGCCTGACATGTTATGTTACCAATACATAAACACAGCCAAATTTTACGTCCTTGGTTGAAATCAAACGAGGGAGTTCTTGTAGCAGCTGTAAAAGGAAAATATCAAAAATATAAAATATTCAACATAAATTAAATTATTTATTAAAATAATATTAAATAGATAATTTCTGCCTATCCATTTGGATGAATCAACCAAAGTGGTTCATATAATCATAAACTTAATTCATTCAACGTTGTTGAATACCGTCATGTCCTTTCAGTTCCTTTCAACGGATCAACAAAATTGATTCCATTTGGGAATCAATTTTGTTGATCCGTAAAATATCAGCATTACACATTTTTCAAAATAAAACTGCGTAGTAAACCATGCTCCTTCAAGGTCCACCAAAAACTCGAAGGATGTTTCATTTAATTTTATGGAGTGTCTAGTGGTCCGGTAACCGGATAAATAATAATCGTCCGGTAACCGGATGACTAGATAATCTTATAAGGAATTTGCTAGTCCTCCGGTTACCAGACGACTATAGTTCATTCACGTTAAGAATGCAGTGAGTCATCAGTGCAACTGCAGGGTAAAGGTGTATTCACAGTGGTGTTAAAATTCAAACAAATGATATTTTTAAAGATAAAATTAATGAATTTAAAAAATATACTTAAAAGTTAAAAATCAAATTAAGTCATTAATATTTTAATCACTATCGCTAGTATCCTCATTAGTATTTATAATAAAAGAATTTTCTGCACTAAGAATACTATAAACTGTTCTCTCGGACACACCGCATGCATTTGCCGTTTTTTGTACTATGCTGTCCACAGTCACATTTAAATCAGACTCTCTAAAATACTTAAAAACATTGTAAATTACTTTTCTCTCTCCACTATGAATTACTGAACCAATTTTATTTTTACGAATAGGTGAGGCATTAATTTTTTTAAATATAAATCAGTTAACACGATTACAGGACGCAACCGTCGCGTTCGAAGCTATGCCTTCAACTAGTCACTGTGAACTTGGCCTTGTAATTTGAAAAGATTTGATTGGTTAGGGGGCGGGGCTAGGCCGGCAAACAATGATGACTCACTGCATTCTTAACGCGAACGAACTATAGGCAATCCTATAAATTGGTAAAGCTGCGGCACTTAACTCTTTAATGATTAAAACTCTAAGCATTCATTGAAACAAGTAATGATGATTTGTTCACACAACAATAAACAAATTTATTGTTTAAATTCAACTTGAAGGTATGAATAGCCCTTGTTTCGGGATTACGGTAAATAAATAATTGCTTCCCATTGTTAAGTTTCAAGATAACGATCGGGAGGAATTTTTGAGGGAATCGATCAAAGTATGATTTCTATGATTTTAGAAATCTGTACTTAATCTTGTGCTTAATCGAGCTTTCCATGTTTTAAATTGAATTAACAAGAACATTTTTAGGCTTTTAGATTTATATTATTACTCTTAACTAAACCTCCTTTAGATTATTAATTGCGTGCTCAAGTGGTCTTTAACTTGCTTTACTTTTAATTAGTTAAATTTAAATAAAAAGTGATATCTTGAACCACGAAGTTCAAAATATCTTATGTATAAAGTGCCCTTTAAATTGTATTTTTATCCATACTAATATGGAAAAGAATACTACAGTAAAAATGTAGCTTTAAGGACCGACTTTTCAATCACTAAATATAAGTTATTTATAGAATAAAGTATAAAAACAAAAATTAAAAATAGCAGTTACATGAATAAAATAGTTGAATGATTTCACTTTTGAATTTACTCGGGTTATAATTTATTCGACAGATAACTTTTGTCAGATGATTGAAAAATCGGCCCTAAAAACAATTTTTGTTTGGATAACAGCTGGTTTGATGGTTACACTAGTTTTTAGTGTTTTGTGATTTATAAATTAGTACCTAAAGTATTTTTGAAACATTGTGCGTCATGAATTTTTATACAATGACATGTATGTTTGCATTAACGGGAATGTAAAACAAGATATTTTGTATCCCGTAAAATGGGATATTTTCCGGAGAATACGAATCCCTTTTATGAAAATGAAGTATTCCTCGAAATTCCTTAATACTTATTATTTTATCATTCGATAATTCTGTGTATTTCCTATCTCTCATTATTATACAATCTAGTTAGAAACTTAAAAAAGTACTTAACCTTTTACTGGGTCCTTGCGGACGTGGAATTGACGAACGTACTAATTGATAGGTAAGTGGCCGGTCTCTGTAAAACAAACGTAGGAAGCTTCCTTGACGTTTGCAAAGACACGTGCCTGGAGGCAGAATCTGTTTCCTTGTTGTATATATTGTTGAATTACTCAGTTTCTTAACTTATAATAAGTAATGAATTTATAAGCAATGAAGACGTGTAGAATGTTGAAATGCGACTAATATACTTTTCAGAATATTCTAAAGTATGGTTGTATTCAACGTGATGCCCATCCGATACCGTAATATTAGTATGGTATAAAAGTCAAAAATAATAGCGAGAAATTGCTTTTAGAATCTCGTCGAATGATGCTATCGAGTAAAACTATATTTACTGTAGTATATTGTAGGCTACTGTATACTGTAGGTTTATTCCAGTTGAGTTTATGGTAGCTCGGGCTCCTATCCGGCCCTCTCCCTTCACGCACCTCGCTTTATCACTCTGTCTGGACGTGTCCTTATTATTATTTATTTTAAGACTATAGTTTTTTAATTTAATTTCGGACATAATTTAATTA
Source organism: Dendrolimus houi (assembly GCA_039645545.1). Lineage (NCBI taxonomy): Eukaryota > Metazoa > Arthropoda > Insecta > Lepidoptera > Lasiocampidae > Dendrolimus > Dendrolimus houi. The sequence continues at coordinate 14,361,350 of CM077129.1, forward strand.
CGAGCTTTTTCTTCAACCTGTCGATGTTCACTGCTGAACGTAGGTTTCTCCAAGAATATATCACATATTTAGGTCCTGCACTTTTCTTATTTTCTCATTTAGCACTTGCTGGTGACTTTGCGCAGGTCTTCAGTGTACCAGGCTGGACAACATTCTACACTACGTCTACCGAGAAGTCATCTCCACACCAGAAGGCCTAAAGCGGGTATTTTCGCAAAATCGTGTTACGAATATGATTAACAAAATAAAGTGGAAATTTAAGCTGTCTTACAACTATTAGTATATTTAGACACGTGTCAATTTCAATAAGTTGTTCTTTACAAGGGACTACTTTAGGCCCCCGGGACTCGATGGCTTTTAACGTCAGTAAATATAACTAAGTGAATACCCGCGGTAATTTTATTTTCGTGCACTTGCCTATAATTAAATCCAAACAACTCGGTCAGTATTTCATTAAGTCTTTGCCAAGAAAGTGGCACGTTCCAAAAGATATTGCAAGCCGAAATTGTGCGAAATAAATAATGCATCTTACTGTCTTGGATTTAGAATTTGAGGAAACACAAAAGTATGGTTAGGCTTACATAAAAATGTAAATTCATCTAAAAATATGGTAATGTAAAAAATCTTCGTCATACATAATAATAAGACATCAAATGAACATCATTACGAGGACTGAAAATATGCGTTACCGGCTATATGAAGTGGTAGAAATATGAACCTAAATTTTTATATTCACACTTCTGCACGCAGTTATCAACGGGAAACGAGCTGGTGTAAAACTTTATGAACGCCTAAAAATTTTAATGATTAAAAAAATGTGCTATGAATTTTCTTTCATGTATGAATGTCTAAATTACTTATTAAAAATTTCTTATCTAGTTTGTTCGTTATTCGTATCCTATGTTTTGTTTATACCGTTAGCACATGACAATTTGGAACGATAACAACGTACGATCGTCCATTATCTTAAAAGGCTATTTTAAATTTAATTTAATTTTGGTGACGTACATATTTCAGTTTTGAGACAATTACTTATGATGATGAGCAGAAAGTATAGCAAAAAAAATTATATAATACAAATATAGTAATAACAGAAGTAACACGACTACTACAATCTATATTAATTAAGACTGTGAAATTGTTTGAGTGTTTTTTTTTTAGTTGTATCTGACGATCAAGTTTGTAAGAGCACGTTTTTCATGGTTTGTTCTTGTTTACTCTCTCTTCATTTTTAACTCTTTTTTTTTCTTTATAGTGGTTTTTTTTATTTCGTTATTCACTTCTATTATACATTATATACATATATATTATTATTATATTATATACATTATTTTCACTAGAATCTTGTTTTTGTTGCATTTAAATATTATACTCCATATAATTTTGTATCATAATAGTTCACGTGTCTTGTTCTTAATATGAAATGAGTAACAAAATACAAGAGAGATAAATGATAACATATAATATGTATATTCTCTCTAGTATTCATTATATACTTATTATTGTTAGTAAATTTATTCAATACTCTATTTGTAGTTCCATAAAACTACAATTAGAATACTGAGCCTTAATAATCATCCATTAAGTATAAATTGTCCATTGTCTACTTCACCAATTTCTTTAGTATATCAAATAGTTTGTTTTTATATAGATAGGTACATCCTACACAATTAAATATTATCACAAAAGTTTAGTTGGATTTATTGCACTAAACTTAAAATAATTGAAACCGCGGTGCTTGAATAGCCATTATGCCCCTGCTCCACCTACGTTAGTGATTGCGATAAAATATCTCTTACGTAGAGTTAAAAAATAACACGCCAACAATTAGTTTACGGCACACGTTACATTAGTTATTTTTCAGTACATGAGTTATTTTTCAATATTTAACATCATTAACAATATTGTATCTCACATAATTCATTAAACTACATATGCGTGACACAGTCAGTAACACTAATATTATTCCAGGTATAGCAGTGAAATTCGGTCTCTGTGGTTGAGCGGGCTAAGCCTTTGCCGGTCTACCTCACTGCAACGCAGAGGCTCCGGGTTCGATTTAATGTATATTTTCTGCGTTATTTACTATGGTCTGAGTGTCTGGGATCGGCCCCAGTGTAGTTCGTTGTATATTACCCGTAACACAAGCGTAACTTGCTTAATTTAGGGATATACAATATGTGTGGTTTTCTGACGATTATAAAAAAATATATAATATATAAAATTATTTTAAAATATTTAACCGCTCCTAAAATAACGTTGCCAATATCCTTGATATAATTTCTAGATAATAAAAGAGCGAACTGTAAAATATACTTCTTAAAAATGATAATTTTTAAGAACTTACAGAATGTCTCAGCTTCGTTGATTTTGTACTATACCTACTTATGACGTCATAACAAGGTAAGAATAAAAGGAGTTAAACAGCGCATCAATTATTATTTAAGGAGTAATTTAAATTATTTTTAGACACGGTGATTTGAAAGTTAATGACAAGATGTTATTTTAACGCCTATTCTTTTATATTATTACGTATGTAAAATTTTTTAATTTGTTTGAACACGTGTCCGCATAATAATGACTCATGTCGTTGAGAAATTAATGTTTAAAATATAAATGAATTAGTGCATAAATTCGCAAGTATACAAGTATTACAAGATGATATTATAACGGCATATTCTGAATAAGACAGTTACAGTATAATATCAGAAGCTTATAAACTTATTCAGGGGAGTGTTCAAGCTTGTTACGATACATCGGGTCGGGTAAAATGTTTCTTTGTGGTATTTATTGTTTCTCTGCTCTTTTAAGCCTGAAAATATAACGTGTAGAGATTTATGTAAATTCTATTTATTACAGTTTATATAAGACGTTATTGCTAAGTTCAAGTTCTATTCGTGCGGGAACGGAGAAAGAATACTAATTGATGCGGCCGGGTGCCTTGTCGTAAGATGCGATAAAACAACCATAGCTAGGTGGTAGGGGATTTGCCCGTCTGGATGGCTACCACCTATGGTCTAGAGTCTCTCTCTTTTCTTTCACCATATCCCAATTGATTGGGGTCGGTACAATATGTCTTTTCCTTCTATATTCCTCTATTCTGACATATATCTTCTGTCACACCACAAATCATCATATCGTCCTTCACACAATCCATCCATCTTTTTTTTGGTCTACCTTTACATTTGTACCCATGGTCTAGAGTATGCAATCAGAATAACCTTAGGTTGTGTTCCAACATTGGTTTCTAGGTGGGACTGGACTTCCCTTCTTAAAACCAAATTGAAAAGTATCTTGCTTAAAAAGGGATACTATATTATTGAAGAATATTTATATGACAAGAGTTCATTTTTGACGGCCTCTGTGGTTGAGCGGGCTAAGTTTTATCCGGCAGAACTTGCTGGAGCCCAGAGGATCCGAGTTCGATTCCTGGCATGGTAAATTTCTGAAACGAACTTTCTGTTATTTACTATGTCTGGGATCGGCCCCAGAGTGGTCTATTGTATATTATACCTATAAAAAAGCGTAACTTGATTAACTTGGGGATATACAATGTGTGTGTTTGTCTGCCGATTATTATTTATTATTATTTACATAGCAGCACGCTCCAGCCTCTTATACTATCTTCTGTATAACGTTTTTATCTTGCCAAACAAGTAAGGAATTTATGGAGATATTTTTCAGAATAAATTTTTACTACACCTTGTCTATATTATAACCATAATAATATTTTTCTTTCTTTTTATTATGTCTTTGTCTTACTGAGTATGAACTGTTTGCTACAACTCCATTAATTATTCGAAAGGTAATCATTATTATTATTTTTTCTACATAATCGGTAGACAACACACACTCATTATATATCCCCAAGATAAGCAAGTTACGCTTGTATTATGTATAATAAATACACAACGGACCACACTGAGGGCGATCTCAGACACCCAGACCACAGCAAATAACGGAAAGTTCGTTTACGAAATTTACCATGCCAGGAATCGAAACCGGAGCCTCTGCATTCCAATGCTCTCAGCCGCTTAAGGCTTAGCCCGCTCAACCACAGAGACCGTCAGATTTGTGTAACATACTTTTGTAAAAATATTTATTTTAAAAACACTTTTAGCTAGACGTGTTGCGGGGAAGTTTCTTGCTGCTTTTTCTCCTTATAGATCAATAACATGTTGCGAAGCGTTGTGCATAGAATAGGAAGTAAAATTAAATGTATGACCTTCAAAAGCTGTTTTCCAGTGGAACTTAATTTGAATTTGAATTCGATGCCGGCAATACGTTGGTAGCACCTTTGGTGTTGCAAATATCTATAGGCGACGGTAATTCAATGCTTTATATCAGGTGGCCGTCAGCTTGTTTGCTATTCCAATAATAAATGGTAAGTTTTTTAATTTTTATTGCAGGAGTTCAGCAGACAGGCAGACGGCCCACTTGATGGAAAGCGGTTACCATCGCCTATGGACATTCGAAACACCAAAGGTGCTACAAATGCGCTGCTGCTCTCTTAAGGGAGACTGGAACCTGGTCACTAATGCCGGAACACAACTCAAAGTTGTTATGGCGACATACTCTAGACCAGGGGTTGTAGCCATTCAGTCGAGCAAATGCTCTACCACCTGGCTGTGGGTTGTTTTGTTGCCTCTTACGACAGGCCGCCCGGCCGCAGGAAATTGTGTTAAGCTTTCATAAAGAGGGCCTATATTGTTTTTGAATACATTTTTATAAAAAAGTGGTCGTGTACGAGTCGTAGTCACACTCAGCAGGTTTCTCTATAAACTGCGATATGAATGAAGAGGCTTATTCAGTTATACTTTTAACGATTCTGAGGCGGATTATACTATACAGGCCGCTATAATTTTATAGGAGTGTGCCGGATATTAACAAGTAGCTACGCCATTAGAGGCTAAGTGCCTTAATCACATATTTTAAATGTTGTAATTTTTTTGCGTCATTTCTACAAATTCCTATATTTCGTCCAAAACCTTGATAAAAAGATGTTAATATATTGTACAAATATTATTTAATATATAAAATAGTGAAATGACGTATCACTGTCACTCGACGTCGCGTGGTAGAAGATGAACGTAATAATGCGGAATTGGATAAATGCATACAAACAAATAAAGTCTGTCATATTTGACCAATTGGATCGCGTTTAATAATTTATATACACTTCCAGAGGTTACGAATATTCTTCACATCGAAAGCCAAGACGCTGGATCGTTGGACCTACGAAATTATCACATACATACATAGTACATACATAATATCACGTCTGTTTCCCATGGGGGTAGGCAGAGACTATGGATCTCCACTTGCGACGATCCTGACAAACAACTTTCGCTTCATCTACTTTCATTAACCTCTTCATACATGCACGTTTATTTGAGATGTTTTTTTACCTGACCGCTCTTTAACACTTCTAATATTTGATCATGGTGTGTTCGTCTCGAAATTATTATTTTTAGTTAAAGACAATAGTTGTAAAAATAGATGAATACATTTGCATTTTAGGTTCCACTCGAAATATTTTATGTCCATTCAAAATTTTTCTCACAAAACAAAACGGTATTCCAAGAGATTTACGAATTTTCCTTACCTTTTACAAAAGAGCCTCGGAAACAAAATATGAGCACAATACTCGAGGTATTTGAGTATTGTGTAAGTGGTTTATGTCTTGTTCGTGCGTGAGATCGACACATTTTCGTATTTCAAGTGTCACATTCTACATGTCAACTCTCAAAGTCATTTTGAGCCTTACGAATTAAGATGAAATCAAATCATCATTTATTGCTTAAAACATGGTAGGTACATAGGAAAAATAGTAAGAATATTCCATAAGATCACGTGTTTTTGCCTCTAGGGCGTGCAAATTGTTATTAATAATTAATTAATTATTAGAATCTAAGACATAGTAATTAGAATATAGAAGAATACATTTTTGGATGATTACTATAGATTGGACACAACATACTTAGCAGCCATGTATTACAAGTAGTATATATGGGCCGCTTTTATGCTGGAGTCTCACTTGCAATAATGTTAAAGTTATTGTATATATATATATATATATTAGGGTGGCGCAAAAAAACCGACTTTGAGTCTCGAGTGAAAAAAAATGTTAGTTTTTGATGTTTTAAGAACTCCCTCCAAAGGACAGGTCAAACAAAAAAATTTAAGAGGTCGCTCCGCATTTTTTAAGATTTCATAAATCACCAAAGTCCGTATTTTTTATTCAATTTTTTTTTCGTTACGGTATAATTTTATAGACCAAAAAATAATACGTTTCTGAAAGTTTCAGTTCAAAATTTGAATTTTAAAAGGTCACTTCATTATATGTATATTATTTTGTAATTTACTAGGGCATTGCATTAGATTTTTTCGAGTGAGTGCAATGGACACGTGTTTGTATATACTGGTAAGTGTAATATATAGCATAAATTGTCACTATATTTTAATACTTGTCATATTCGCATTGCTGACAAATAGGCACGCGGCCCACCTACCTACCGAAAGCAGATACCATCGACTGTAGGTGATTGCAACACCAAGGGCGAGGCCTACGGGTTGCCAGCCTTTAGAATTGGGATAGAGGGGATGGGATAGGATAATAGGGGATAGTATATTTTCGTTCAAGGTTATGGACTGTATTGGGAGAGATATGAACCTGATCCCTGCACTAGAAAAGCAGAAGCTCCACCAACCTTGAGATCTGCTCTCTCCTGGCTTGGTTCAGGTTGCAGCACACAGAGGAACACTTCACGACCCCAAATACACATTGAAGTGATTACTTCTTTTGACTAGTATTACACAATAAGTTCTTAGCACGGACAGTAATTACAATTAGTGTAAAATATGTTTAAATAATAAAGGCATGGCGCGATCTTTCTTTGTCAAAAAATAGCTGCCCTTACCCTCCGTACATTGGCCGTCGCCTCACTCAGAGAGAGGGTAGGTAGCAAAATTGATGGAGAGATATTCTTTATACTAAGCAAGAACTGAACAGTAGTAAAACAATTAAATCCGTCTAAATCCTAAGCGAGAGTTTGGTTTGGGACAATTTTTATCTATAATTATTTTCCTTCTTTTTTCTCTTTCGTCTTTATTTTTAACGTATAGTTTAGTATTATTTATTTTTAAGGGACTTTCAAAACGAGTAGGTTCTCAATTCGACTGTAATATGTTCTTTTTTAAGCGATTTCTCTGTCAATTGTGGACTGACTTTTATTTTTTTTATTTTAATCGAAAGGATATACTCCTGAGGTGCTCCTATTGTCACCAAGCCAGGATCTGTCCTCGAATGTTGAAGGCAAGTATAAAGTGTTTCATATATTTTTTGTTTCTTAAGTTAATCAAGTATTTGCGTAACTAGAAAAATTGTGTGTATGTGAGTCTGTGCAGTTCACACGCAGTAGGAGTGTGACAAGGGGTGGGAGGGATTCTGCATTTCGGGACGTCACATTTCATATATTATACCGTTATAATATATTTAAGCTTTAAAACAAGAAATTTGAAGTATTAAAGAAAAAAATTCAAAACATTTCAACTCTATCTGCATGCGCATAATGTTTAAATGATTAAATATAATGTATTCTATCTAATTCTATCGCAGGCGTAGTCCTATAGATTTATGTGTTTATTTATTTTTAGTGTAGCTTTTTTGTTTCATCGAGTTTCAAATCACAACGATTCTAAAAAAATTCACTTTAAAAAGTAGAAAATAAATATATATTTTTTATTTTAATTTTTTTATGCAGGCTTCTCCACCAATGGTCAGGGCAGAGTTCTCTTTACTTTTATTTTTATCTATTTTATTTATGCTTCCTCAAAAAAAAAAATCTGCTACTACTTATTTTATCTATTACTAAGGGTAAATAAATATTACATTGGTAGGTTGGATAAGTGGATAATTGGAAGGGTGATGAGATGGTGGCTAGATGGATGCTATAAGTAGGTGATTGGATATAGGAATAACTGGGTGGAAATAGAGTAGGAGTGGAAGTGAGTATAGGTATGTAGGGAATTGCTGTGAATGGATGGTTGAGGATAGTTTGATGAGGGGGCTGAAGGGATGCTATACTTTATTATTGCAAGGAAGAAATTTTACAATATGCTAATCAACTGTTACATGGTTTCTTATTGTTAATTATTTTCTAAACATATGTTGGACATGGTTGAATTTTGTTGGCTGTTATTGGAGTCTCCATAATCGACTATGGTTTAATCCCTAGCAAAGGAGCTGGTACTGTACGAAATGCATTTCCCCCGCCTTAAAAAAAAGTGTTGTTGATTGGAAAAAAAAGTGTTGTAGTTGGGTGTTAGGATATCTAGTGGTAGTTGGGGACAGGAGTTGAGTGGGGACATTTTTTAAATTATACATTTAAGTTAATACAATATTAATTTTGAAATTAACAAATATTATTTCCTAAACTGTTTTATAATATTTATACACTTAATACATTTAATTATACATATTGTTACATGCCGTCAAAGATAAGCGCACCGCTGCCTATTGTAAGCACAGTTTATTGTCTTTCCGGGTTTAGGAATTCTTTTGTGTTTTGAATTTGTAATTAAGAAAAACACGCTATTGTTTTATAACCATCATTAGCGTCGAACTAATCCTTATTGTTATTGTTTTCGACTTTGTTAGCCGTTCGCAGGTGTGTAAATTACTATTTCTCGGAAACTCAGTGCGCGTGGCCAATATTTTTGTACTGTTTAGTTAGTATAAGATGATGCCCGAATGGAGGGGTGGGCAGTCAAGCGACGACTACGAAACGAGTAAGACGTTTTCTAGTACTCTCGATTAGCGATACAGACGACGGACTTTGCGCGTGTCGAATTGTATTGAATCGTGCAGTGTGAACTGGTTGCATCCAGTTTTATTTGTATTTGTTTTATACGTCTTTGTACAGTTCTAATAAATTCTATAGTAGTTCCAACGACATTTTTAATTCAAGTTCGGTAGCTCGTAACAGTATTCATATATATTTATATATCTTGCTTTATTTATATATTACATCTTGAAATAAACTTTTGTTAAATTACATTTTTAGACCGTTCTTATCTATCGTTATATTATATACATACATACATATATTTTACGTGAAAATAAATATTGGGTGGGCTATATTTATAGGGCACATTTAATTACTATGAACTACTATAAACAAATCCGACTTTTTTGATATAGGTTAGAAGGCTAAAGTGGAAAGGAAGCGAAGCGGAGCCTTAGCCTTCGTAGTTATGTTTTTTTTTATAACCATTCAAAATTTACTTTGTAGCTGTACGTACATATTATTAGTTTAATATATTTTTGTTGTAATCCTAGAATGATACCCCTTGTATTGTTTAGGAGGTTTTCATCTGGTATATTGTACTTTATAATGTTTTTCTTTCATATCTAAAGCATATACAAACGGAACTGCACGAAAAATCTTGGTAAGAAATAAAATTTACTTCATATCTCAAATAATAAATAAATAAATGTGCCCTATAACTATACTGTATCCTGAATATTTTCTACAACATCTTGTTTTGAAGTCGATTAAAAAAGAATAAAATAATATTGTGTACAATATCTTGAAGTCGGTGCCAAGTAAAACACAAAAAACCATAACGAATTTGCTTAACTGGTACGAGTTATCTTTATCGACAACATGCGATAAGAATACTACGTTTTTATATTTTCATTACAAAAGGTATATATAGTTTTACTAAAAAGTACATGTTACTAACTAGATATGATTCATTCGCAATGCAACGTGCAAATATTATCAGATGCATTTGCTGAGTAACAAAACAAGTCATGTTTGAGCATATTTTTATTAAAATTGAATATACAGCGCGGGAGTGGTATGGAAACAAAAATAACACAGCTACACGAAGCCCGCCGCCAATTTCAGTTTTCACACAAACGCATAACGAATATACGGGAAACCGTTGCGAGCATGCACCGCTCTTTAATTTTAAAACTATATACGAGAAAATCTTTATACGTCCTTCGATATTACATAGTGATTTTTTTAGTTTCTTTTATAGTGCAACTAAAATAAATTAACAGTCAGTGTTATAGTGAATTTCGTAATCCATTTAAGTGTATTAAGTGACTAAGTTTAATCACACAACTGCTAATTTCGCTCACTAAAATTTAATTTAAAAATGATATGTACGGAAGATACATCCCTCGATATTACGTAGTGATTATTTTTTATATCTCTTGTTCAGTATAACTAAATCGAATTTACTGTTCACTAAAGTGAATTTCGTGGTGTAATTTAAGTGGAATTAGTAATTATGTTTCATCACACAAGTAGTCCATACAATTTCACCACCCAAATAGCCTATACAAATTACCTTGCTCCGTAATTATAAAACTATAAGCAGAGACAATATCTATAAGTCTTTCGATATTACGGAGTGATTGTTTTTTTATTTCCTTTAGTGTAACTAAATAGAATTTATTATAGTGAATTTCGTGATCCATTCAAGTGCGATAAGTGACTGTTTAATTTCACAAGTAGTTCATTCATCCAACTCCGAACAGCATATATAAACTATAAAAAATATCCCGCTCTTTAATTTCATAATTTTATGCGCGGAAAAAATATCTAAAAGTCCTTGGATGTTACGTAGTGATCGTTTTTTGTTTATTTAGTGTACTAAATAAAATTTACAGTGTACTAAAGCGAAATTCGTGATCCATTCAAGTGTGATAAGTGACTATGTTTAATCACACAAGCACTTCATACAACTGTAACTCCGGAACAACGTATACAAATTACCGTAAGAAATGCGACACAAAGCCGCCGAAATGTAAGTCCTTTCAGAAATTAGGCTATTCCTACGTTATTTGAAAACATTTTTTTTCCTTATTTTCTTTTATTTCGTAGAGAGTTTCACGAATCAGTGAACGTATCCACGGAAACCGCAATTCAATTGGGCGGCTACCTACTTTTGCAGCCAAATTAATTCCGAGTTTTTGTAATAGGTAATTTTCATTTAATTATTTCGATTTTTTGTCCGTTTTAATATCTCATTTTCCTCATTATCTATTCATGATAATGGGAAATGATGCCGTTTTGGTATATTATCCTTTTTGTTCGAGAATTTGACTTTTCTTCTTTACATAGTATAAAACAATGATGTTTTCCGCGTGTCTGTCTGTATATTCACTAATTCCTCTTAAACCACACAACCGATTTTTAAGCAGTTTTCACACTGAGTTACATTTTTCACTACAGGTTTATATATACATACATATACATATACATACATATATATATATATATATATATATATATATATATAACCTGATTAAGATTTGAAGAGCTTCTTCCCAAGCCGCGGAGAAAATTCAAGTTATTAATATAGTTAATAGCACAAGACGGACTTAAACTAAAGTAATACTCAGATCTTAATTTTTGCTTGCTTTTACCATGGGTCGCATGTCTTTTATGATTAAGGAGGTGAGTACTGAAAATCAGTAAGTAAGTAATATACTGAGTACCAACCTCATTTCGTAAATTGCGGCAAACATTTTCATTATTATTGTTAAGTGTCGCATTTTTAGAAATAAATATTTTCTTTCTTTCTTTAGATCTATATAAACTTGTAGGTACTGACTTTTTTTAAACCTAATTACTGCGCCGGTTTTTATTTATCTTAGTATTCTGAAGAAAACTTTGAAAATGTTAATTTAATCAAACGGAGCGTTTGTCTAACTTAAACCTTTCTATTAAAGACAAAAGCAATGTGGATTTAATTAAAACAGAATTAGTAATTTGGCGCTGGTGACGATTATATTTGGCGCTAGATGCTATAATAAACGCTAGGCATTTGGTAATGAGAGTTGTCTCAGACGCCGCGTATACCTGCTGCATATTGGCGATCTACTCTTCATTACTACTTAAGCTTAATATTACAAGGGAAGAATGTGACATCTACTTGGAAAAATATGTGTAAAGACATTTCGAGAAATAGACGTTTGTGAGGTAAAAATTTAATTTAAGACACGATAATAAGCAACGAATTGTACAACCTTGTGTTACAAGATGTCCACCACAGTAGTCATGAGAACCATAGTGTATATTAATATGACATAGACAATCGTCATAGATAATATTTTTTAGTCTATTTATCAGATGATTCTATTTATAATTAAATTACCATTTTCCACCGGTTAGTTAATTTTATAAGCCCACTAAATTATCATCTAGATAATTTAGTGCATCATTAAGTAATTATTATAATTGTTTTTATGATCATGGCAACACTATGATATAATTGCTATTTTTAGCAATGATGCAATGTTATTGTTTTGTAGTGTAGCATTTTCGCATAAAAGGCGTAGAGGCGTGCAGACGGTGTTCATTGCTTACTGTGTTGTGTGAATATTCACATCAAAGGCTGGACAATAAAGGAGAAACCCTATCCAAATAGTTAATATTTGGTATACTTGGTACTTTGTTACCCAAATCTCTTCTTGCATTTTACACTTGTTTGCTCCGAATTATATAAATAATAAAGCATATAAATTAAATATCAGTCAATATTGAAGATTTGCAACGGCATTGTAAATAAGCATTTGAACAATAACATAATCTATATACATATAATTAAAGCGTTGAGGTCAAATTTCTGTACAATGAAAGAAATGCTAAAAACCAAGCCAAGGGGATGTAAGAAGTGAAATAGAACTAATTTAGATTTTTTCAATTATTTCTAAATTTGAATAAAATGTTTCTGTTTGTCTGTATGTTTGTACCGGCTAATCTCCGAAACTACTGGACCGATTGAAATGAATTTTTGTATGGTGGTAGCTTATATCCCTGGTCAACATACAGGATACTTTGATCCCGAAAAGTTAAATAGTTCCCGTGGGATAGTTAAAAAAACCGTACCACGCGGGCGAAGTCGCGGGCATCAGCTAGTCTATAATATTATAAAAGTCTAAACATGTCGTGTACATTGAAGCTATTAAAAAAAAATCTGGAATACATTATGTAAAGGATGGAGAACATTGCAATTTTTTTTAGATTTCTTGGCTGTTTGTTCGGAATTCACGTAAAAACTACTGGGCCGATTTCGATGCGCTTTTCGCTGATCGACGGCAAAGCTTTAGACTTAAATTCTGCATTACCTTTTATTTCGGGAATCCCGCAGGAATTTTTCTTTTTTTGGGAATGATTTAATAAAGCAAATTAAAAAAATCGAATTCCAAAGTGATTTTTTTTAGTCCTCGCTAGCAAGTTTTATGTAATAAATGTGATACTTTTTATCCCGGGAATCCCGCAGGAATTAGCCCGGGAGCGGTTTGTAGATTTTCGGGTGCATGAAAATTAGCTTATTCCGACACAGTTTCACTAAAGCGATAGAATAGCTCACATTATTTTTTTAAATACTGCGGTACTTTGTGTCCCGGGGATCCCACGGGAATTTCTTTTCAAGCGTGGAATAAGTCGCGGGCATATAACAGTAATAAAATAAATATACCACATTTTAAAATTGCTCAACGGATCATCTTTAATCTGACTTTCATTCAAAGTGTTTTTGTGCTCCACCACCATGATTTTTTTCATATTTCTCCATCCCCGGTTCAAAACCCAGGTGAGGACATCTTTCAGGACTTAGGGAGCGAGTATCTCTATATAATGTCACTAAAAACCATTGGTATACTTTTTTTGAGGACTTACTATCTAACTACATATAAGTACACTCAACTTCTTTTTACACCTTTAAGCTACACAACATATGGTGGCCATTGTTTATATTATAATAGATACAACTATTGTTTAAATTTAAAAGGAAGCCAGTAGGAATCCATCTGCATGGAGCTCTTGAAACTGAATATTATTAACCTTTCTCCCTTTATAAAAGCAATTTAAGGGTCGTACCACGTAATATTATAATGTACCAACCCGGATAGTTGAACCGCCGCACTTTTAAGGATTCGAGTATGAAAAGTCCTTAGAAAGTAAACATTCAACATTTCGTGAGGTTTCATTTCCAAATAGCCTTTAATTAATTATGTTTTATTTTGTATAGCAAATTAAACTTGTAATTTTGTTATACAAAAATATCAGTTCAATTCCATCATACGGATTGCAAGATGAAAATCGAAGTCTTTACTGCAGTATTATTGCAAAGTGTTCACAACATGAGAGTCTTCAAGTCCTGCGGGACTTGATGACCTTTATTTATATAAGCATCTTTTAGAATAGATAGCTCATACCCCTTATTGTTCTAATCTTTAGTTGTAATTAATTAATCTATATCGACGTACTAATGTGGGAACCAATTAATATTTGTCTATCTATATCCTATTCCATAGTAATATGTTCACTGAGTATTGATTTTTATTAGTAATACTATAAAAAAATCCTGCGTGACAAGGACGCTAAATTTGTGTGAAACTTAGATCTGCCAGAAAATACCTCATTTGAAACAAGACAGGTTATAAGGTCATAATTTTAATGAACGACAGAACTTATTGATTGCTATTATTGTTTAAACTGTCATTGAAATTATTTCTATTATGAAAAATTCGAAAGTAAGATGATAGTAAGCTATTTACTCGTATACTTTTTTATGTTTAAGAATTGATTGCAAAATATGTTAAATACCCAATTATAATATGATGTACGAACTCGTGCTAAGATTAATGAAATTTATGAAGTTACGTCTTTTTTTATTAGAGTTAGGCATGTTAGAGCTTCTTGCACCGCTTCTTATCTTCAAGCCATAACATGTTCCGAAGCGATAGTAAATTAGACTATGTTCCCATAGAGTAAACAATGACAACAAACAAAAATTTAAAATGAACAAGTTGGGGGTAGGTTAAAATCAAATAAAACGCCGCGCTTAAAACCATTAAAACCTAGTTTTAATTATAACTTTTTGTTATATGTGATTTTAGCCCGAAAGGCTTCTAAGTAAAATGAAGGAGAAAATATATTTCGAAGACCTCTAATGAGAATCTGTGTCAGTATTATGACTAATCGTCTTAATCATTTATATAATTAGTTACATGCAGTAGAACATGTGCCAACTTTTCTTTCAAATGTTGTATCAGTACAGAGACTAAAATAAATTAAATGCTTTACACGTAGATACAACATTTTTTGTGCTGAATGATGACACTGTCTTCTAATAGCATCTTGTAGTCTAATAAAGTATTGGATAACTTTGTTTAAACATAGTTGCGAATGTAGATGCTGTGCGTAAATGATACACGATACAAAAATTCTAAATTTATTTTCATATAAAAGAAGAGGGCTAATATATCATACCTTACCTTTACCGTTATACATTATACATTACCTTTCTTTTAAAATATTATAATAAAATCATTTTAATGAATATTTAAGCAGTAAATAGATATTTGAGTCGTTAAGTTGATGTCATAACTTGCCACGATTGTATAAAATCTATAAGACGAGACTTTTTTAAACACTGTAAAAAGTATCTCAGTTAAATTTACTATCAATTACCCTATTATCCACCACACGTTACGCTGTTATAAAGAACAGTGGGGTAGTGTTAGAAGAAATCCAGCAGCAGCTGCTAGTACCAAATTACCTTTTTGTTTGTCCTCATTTATTGGGATGTTCTTAACACTTCGCAAAAACATGAAATTTTCACATTTAAGTTCGTTACGATAGAAAGCTAGCTAATAAAACTCAACAAATAATAAAACAGTATGAATAACATAACTAAATCGTGCTCCACGAGCGATCAGCGGTGATCATTGCACTAAATCAGGGTGGTTCGGTTGTTATGAAGATTGGAATCGGGTAATAACAATAAAAATGGAAAACTCATGAGAACAGGAAAGTTAACGCTTTCTATTCATCTATTACTGTATTTTGATAGACCATAACATGCAT
This sequence comes from Dendrolimus houi, assembly GCA_039645545.1. Taxonomy (NCBI): domain Eukaryota; kingdom Metazoa; phylum Arthropoda; class Insecta; order Lepidoptera; family Lasiocampidae; genus Dendrolimus; species Dendrolimus houi. The sequence goes on from CM077129.1 coordinate 14,377,246, forward strand.
AATTAAAAAATGGAGGCTGAGTATTTGGTAAGCAGTTGTTAATTATAGCGTATATCGATCATTAATATTAATTTTCATTATTAAATGGAATATTATGGAATATAATGTAATAGAATAGAATAAAATATAACAATACACTGAAACTGCTTAGAAATAGATACAGATGGCGGACTTATCGCTAATAGCGATCTCTTCCAGATAACCTTAGAATGCAGAGAGAAATATGACACAAAAGCTAGGTTTTTGTTGAACAATGTTCTAGAAACATTTAAATTATTATCCCGTTCACTATCCGATCATTATTTATCCGTGCAGGAACGGATAAAGAATACAATTTCCTGCGGCCGGGCGGCCTGTCGTAAGAGGCGACAAAACAACCCACAGCCAGGTGGTAGAGCATTTGCCCGACTGGATGGCTACAACCCCTGGTCTAGAGTATGTCGCCATAACAACTTTGCGTTGTGTTCCGGCATTAGTGACCAGGTTCCAGTCTCCCTTAAGAAAGCAGGAGCGCATTTATAACACCTTTGGTGTTTCGAATGTCCATAAGCGATGGTAACCGCTTTCCATCAAGTGGGCCGTCTGCCTCTCTGCTGAACTCGTGCAATAAAGAAAAATTAAAAAAAAAGATACAATATTTATATTATTATTTACATACAGAAATATTTACATACAAACATATTTATATACATAGAGAATACTAATTTTATACATAAACATATATAAGCCTATTCAATGAAATACGTAAGACTATTGTACAACAGTGACCTAAACAGTATAAACAATAATAATACAATATTTCTTTTAAAATAGTAACACTATTTTTGGTCCTTTTTACTTACAAAGTGAAATGGATTTAAAACCAACGTCCATGTATGAGTGAAGAGCTTATTGAACCTAGTCGAAGTGCTTGGTGTACCAATGTTTAAAATCGTATGAAGTACAGATCCACTATAATGTTACGACCTAGTACCGACAAAGACAAATTTACACTTTCAGCCCCGTAGAAACACATTTTATTACCTTTTCGGCATTTGGAATTCTTTTGTTTACTTTGTGTTTAAAATTGGCGATAAGAAAACAGCCCATTGTGTATTGTAATCTTTTATGACAGTCATTAGCCAGGTGAATTTTCTAAGAAGTTGCGTCGACACTTGCCGGGCAGACACGTTTGCATTTGTGCAATATAAAGCAATGGCCTGATTGCGAAAGGGACAGTCGAGCGATAACCACGAGCGAAGCAAGACTTATGTACATTCGGTAATCCATTTAGTGACGGACTTTGCGCGTGTATTTGAATTAGGATCTTCTGCATTAAGTTTGGACTTATTACGTTCGGTTATATTTGTACCTGTGTTATACGTGTTTGTATGGTTCTAATAAACTCTATAGTAATTCTAACGGTATTTTAATTCGAGTCTCGCGACTCGTAACAATAAATCTGCCTTTTCTAAGAGAAGTTAGTGTAGTTAATATGTATGTACTACACTTGAAGGTATATTTACCACTTAATTTAAAGCTGTTTTATCTAAGTAAACGTTAAAGCTATAATTGGATTCGGCGTTGCTTTGGTAATCCTACATATTGATAACTAATGCCTGTTGAAAATCGCGAGCGTTTTCATCCATCCCATTATGTATGTGTAGAAACGTATGACTTTAGTTAAATTTATGTAAGTTTGTTTTTCTTCAAGACTTTATATATTATGTATAAGTTTTATAAATGTTAACTATTATAAATTCATTTATATGACATATAACAGTACATCACATATAAAATAATCATTTAAAAAATTATGATTGCGTTGATTTTTCAAATATTGTGAACTTCTGAGTTTGCAGCATTTACAGAATTAAACTTCAACAATAAGATAATAAATAATTTATGTCAAAATTGTAGTCCCAATTAAAAAAATAATATCACGTATTTTATCCATATTTGTAATAATAATAGATAATAATAAATTTAAGAAATGAATGGTAATTTAAAAACAGCGTGTCCTATTCGTTATGATGTATTATATCGAGAAGTGAACACTGAGACGGTAGGATTGGTCCACAATAAAGTCCTTCAGTGGTTTATCGTGCGATACAAGTACAATGTGTCTCTTAATTTGATATTAAATGGTTCATTTCTGTTTCAATTTGGAGGAATCGACCAGTAATCCATATAAACATAAACTTGAAACATTCAATGTCATTGAACATCGTTATGTCCTTTCCGTTTTGTTCCTTTCAACCAGATTGATAAGATTTGGTTGATCAGTATAATACCAGCATTATGGATAAAATCCAATTAGAAGATGTCCCAATGACGAAGTTTAACATTGTTTCTGTTTATTAAAATTTGATAGGCGTGCTTTTATTGGCAGCTGTCACAGGAGTAGGTAATCCTACACTTAATAAATAATTTGCAGCTATGTTATCTTTTGTATATCTACTAATAGTTGGAGAAAGTTAGTACTTTTATTTTGACGAATAGAATATAATCACTGTACTGGGAATGACTGTTGTTATATTTCAGTCATTTTTATGGGGAGCTTATTTTGTGTTATGGGTAACCTTTTATGTTAACCATTGGTTCTAGATCGAAAAATGCGTCATATCCAGTAACTGAGTCTAACTATCATACTCAGAATCAGTTAATGGATCATTAATCTTATATAGTGACAATTAATTCCTCGTTTTACTTTTACGTTGCTTGAAGCGTTCATAAATAAGCAAGCAAAAGAAGATTAGGACAAAATAAGGAAAATTGTGTTGTGGTTGTAGTAGACTTGTTATAATAATAATAATAATATTTATTTATTTGCTCTCACAATATAAATGACATAAGTAATTGCTAAAAAAGGTTTTAAATTACTAAAAAATGGTAAGAGCCTGGTGTCAGTAGAAAGAAAAATCCTGTGTGACTGATCACCAGCCTCTCTCTCCCCGGAAAAATGCAGGTATATATACAAGTAGTTATTGGATTATAATAGAAATACAATGTATTGAGTGTAGATAGATGTGCAGTGTGTAATTGTGTATTTATATGTATGTATATATTGTACGTAAATGTGTGTGAGTTTACGTGATTCGAAATGAGAGGAATTTTGATTAGATTATACTATGGGAATTACTTAGAGATATTAAAATGAGTGAACATATATAATACTGTTACGAGTGCGGGACTCGAATTAAAATGTCGTTGTAATTACTATAGAATTTATTAGAACTATAAAAATACGTATAACATAGGTACAAATATAACTGGACACAACCCGTACAAACTGCACGATTTAATAACGCGCGCAAAGTCCGTCAATATACCGCTCATCGAATGTACACACGTCTTACTCGTATCGGAATCGTCACTTAACTGTCAATCTCTCCGTTCGGGCATCCCTTTATACTCAGCTTACAATATGTCACGATTGTGTAAACAATGGTTTCTTAGAATCACACCTGGCCACTGCCTATCAGGGAGGATTACAATACATAATAGGCGGCTTTTCTAATTACAAATATTAAACACAAAGAAAACCAAACAAAGTGCAAATGCGGGCAGGTAATAAAACTTGGGCTCTATGGCCGGTAGGTGTACATTCACATTTGTCGGCGTGCTTCGTGGAATTTTGGCTAAGTTGTAACACTACTATATTATAATACAAGTTGATAATAAAAACAAAGAAAAGGGAAATGTTTAAGTAATTAGGACTAATAGTGCTTCAGTGAAGTCATAATCGAGTTTCAAAAGCCATTCGGTAAGGGTTTTCTTACATTTAATTTTAGTCAAAGGAAATATATCAATCTGCTTGTTGATTTTATTATATAGGTAACTCCCTAGAAAGTACAAATATCTGCAGCACTGTTATAATTACTTTAGAATCAAAAATAGTTAGTGTGTAAATATATTTACAGGTTGATATTTTTTGTTTTGTTGGTGTATAGATACTAGTGATGCATAATGCATCATAAATTATATCTATTAGTCTAAATTATAACAGGTGAAGATCTTGATAACCATTTTCACTTAATTCAACATCCGTGAAGATGCGGGTATAGCTAGGAACGTCATAAATCCACAATGTGTTAAAGTTATCTAATATTATTAAAGTAATTGCCTTAGAACCATATATCTTTACCTATATTAAAGTGATCCGGAACTCGAATTACTCAACGGAATTTAGTGCCTGTTTCAGACGAATCGATTGTATAAATCGTTCTATAATCGCATCACTAATGCGAGCGCCAGAAAATTATCAGCCAAGCGAGAAATTAAAGCAGCCGTGAACGGCATAAAATTAACTAAGTCTTCTCTCGAAGTTGCCACTTGGGGGCCAGTACTCACTGGTGGAGGGCATCCACGAGGATTTTAACTGCCAAAAAATTAGAAGTTGTTTTCTAGTATACTAGCATGTAAAATCAACAATAATTGGTTAGATGACATATATTACATTACAATACTTTTTAGGTTTGTCTTTCGTAGTAGTGGTTTTGGTTTATCTGATTTTTATTATTTACATAATAAAAACCAGACGTTAAAACATCCATCATCATAACATCTTATCATTTTATTTTTAAAATATTGTTACAACTCAGGTCCCGACAAAAACAAAATCCACTTGCATATCTGAAACAAAGTACATTTATTACCTGCCGGTATTTGAACTAATTGTAACTCTTTTACTGTCTTTTTTTGTTTACTTTGTGTTTAAAATTTGTGACTAGAAAATAGCCCATTGTTATTGTACTCTTTTGTGGCAGTTTGCGGTCGAGTCATTAGCCAGGTGTGGCGGATTAAGCCGACTTAGATACGGGGGCATTACATTTGTGCAGTATAAAACGATGACCTAATAGAGGGGGAGATAGTCGATCGAGAACCACGAGCGAAGCGAGCCGCGTGTACTACAATCGGGAATCTGATAAGTGACGGACTTTGTGCGTTTTATCGAATTACGACCTTCTGCATTACGTTTGGACTTGTTGTGTTCGGTTATATTTGTACCTGTGTTATACGTGTTTGTATAGTTCTAATAAACTCTATAGTAATTCTAACAGCAGTTTAATTCGAGTCTCTCGTCTCGTAACAATATCACTATATAAATAATTTCAATCACTGTATATAACTGTACAATGTAATTAATAAGCTACCTGACTCTTAATTGTACAAAATTATAATGGTAAATTTACACAATCACACAAAATCTATTTAGCTGGAACTTTTTATTTGACTACCATCAGATAATTCCATCGAAATATACAATTTATTGTTAAATCTAAACTTGTAAATTTTATAAATAAATAAACTAAACTATACTATAAATAAAGCTATACTTACAAATAATATAAATCTATAAGTAAAAAATTGTCTCCAAATCGCTGTCGGCGGGGAGCGTGCCCAAAATACTGGCCGCATTTCCGCGTTGGATGGCAACGCTGATTCTGTCCTAGGTGCATACCAGCCTTTTGGTCACGCGAGACCTCTATTAGACTCGTTGAGAGGTCTCGATAGAGGTGATGAGCTCTAGGCCCCCACGGCCCCAGGGTCTCGACCTCGAAAGCCACTAATACGTACCCACTACCAATGGAAACATATTTGCGACATTTCAGGGCCTCCTGGTGTGCAGCAGCAGAAAGTATCGACACAAGTTGCGTCCCATAATAGGGGTGTCCCATCTTCCATGGCACCAATGACATTCCGACATTTATTGTTTGACTATATTGTTTTTTGATTTAAGAAAAATATAAACACAATCATAAAGCTTGTACTTGTAGCATAGTGAATAGTTATTCAATATTTATTTAATATTAAAATTATCGTTTATCGAATTTTAGCGCGCTTATATTTGATTTTTCATTTTTGTAGCTGAGGTTTTCAACATTTTTACTAATCATTAGTGAGCTACCACTATTTCCTATGTATTTTGATTGTAAATGTAAATTAATTTATCATATGATACCAGTGTGCACTTACCCCTTATTTCTGAAGCTACCCCTGGATATTCTTCTTACTCCAACTTGCCCCTTTTCCGTTCCGTGCATTTGGATTTGTGCACATAATTAAATTAAAACTTAAATTCATTTAGCAGTGATAATAATTCAACATTTCTACGCTGAGTGTTGAGGTGTGAATGGATTTCGTGAGCAAATGAATTTCTACGGGGTGGTGGGGTGTCACTTTGATAGACGTTAAGAGGGCTTCTTGGCGATAACTGGAAAGATAGATAGTCTTTAAAGTTATATATATACGTTTTCGACTTTTAAGTGGGCAGAAAAAGTTACGATCATAATCGTATTAGCTTTGATCACGGTATTTTTTACTTTTTTATACCGGATCTATTGCGATAAATAGTTGTTATCTAAGCAGTTTCCAGCTTCCAAAAAGCTAAAGTTTTTAAAGAAAAATAAATAAGAATACAAGAAGAGATATATAAAATGCTATGTAGCGGAAATAAAAAATATTGGAGACAGCTGCTTTTTAATATAAAAGTAAGATTAAAAATTAACAAATATATTTTTTTTATTATTGTTACAACTTAGGCTCCGACAAAAACAAATTCCACGTTCTGTCTGTAAAAGCACATTTTATTACCTGTGAGCATTTGAGCTAATTGTAATCTTTTTATGATCGTCTTCTTTTGTTTACTTATTTATTGGCATACGTTTTTACTATTGTGGAGAACAGCCTATTGTTCTTTTTTACTCGTTTACGGCTACTTGCAGGCTGCATCCATTAGCTAAGTGTTAGGGATTAAGCACAAGCTGATTCTAGGAAATTATGTCGACATTACCGGGCGGGCACAATTGAATTTGTGCAGGATAAGACGATGTCCTGATGGAGAGAGGGAGTCAGTTGAGTGAGAACCAGGATCAAGGCGTGACGTGCGTACATTCGGGAATCTAATATTGACGGACTTTGCGCGTTTTATTGAATTACGATCTTCTGCATTACGTTTGGATTAGTTGTGTTCGATTATATTTGTGCCTGTGTTATACGTGTTTGTATAGTTCTAATAAACTCTATAATAATTCTAACGGCATTTTAATTAGAGTCCCGCTAACTCGTAACATTATTATTATTTTACCACTGGTTTAAATCAATAAACATATTTCAAGTAATTTTTAATACTAGGTTCCTTTTCCATATTATAGTATATTCTTATAGAGAATCTGGTAGGAATTGAGTTTAATGGAGCCTTCGTACAATTTATCATACATAGTACAATTCATTCAAACCATTCCAAGCCGATCATTTGGAATACTACTTTTTTCTTTAAAACTTTCATAAGCCGCCTTCATTGTGTAAAGAATCTTTAGGCGGCTTGTATAGAATATACTTTTTCCTACAGTTAACCGGTATTCTACTCAAGCGGTCACGGCAGTTAAAAACTAATGGCCGGTGCCGTATGACGGGAAGGACTTAGAAATAACAGTGGCCAGGTATTCTGCCGTTACTTTAAATACTTGATTTTTAGAAAGTCAGATCACCTTTATTTTTATTGTAAAATGAGGAGTAATTATTTGACAGTTTTATTATACATTTAAAGGTGTAATTTAAGCCAAGATTAGAACATTTTTTTCTTGTACCCTTGGGTGGATTTCGTGATCAACTAATGTATGCGTTAATTTGTTGGTCTGCCTAAAACGCGCACTACATATTAGTTAATATCAGAAACAATTTTTACGATATAAGTATTGTACTATGTGATACTATAGTGATTCCAGTTGTTTGTAAAACATTTGATCCATAATAAATACAAAGATTTTTTTTAATTTGGAACATATTTTTTTTTTTTATGCGTCTATTAATCGCAATAGACAAGCTGATTTAAAAACGACTGTACGTTTATTTTACCGAATGTTTTTTTTTAAATAATAAAGCACCACCTGACAATAATTGTTAATAATAATTTATCCGTGGAGGAACAGAGAAAGAGTACAATTTCTTGCGGCCCGGCGGCCTGTCGTAAGAGGCGACTAAACAACCCACAGCCAGGTGGTAGGGCATTTGCCCGACTGGATGGCTACCACCCCTGGTCTAGAGTATGCCGCCATAACAACCTTGAGTTGTGTTCCGGTATTAGTGGCCTGGTTCCAGTCTCCCTTAAGAGAACAGCAGCGCATTTGTAGCATCTTTGGTGTTGCAAATGTCCATAGGCGATGGTAACCGCTTTTCATCAAGTGGGCCATCTGCCTGTCTGCTTAACTCATGCAATAAAAATTTAAAAAAAAAAAATGTATTTCGTTACAATGCTGAAAATATATCAAACAAACTGGAAACTAGTTAGTGAATCTACAGAAAGTATAAAATATGTAATCTCTACTGGATACAATGAAATATCAATCGTAAGACTACGGAGTAATTCGTCATGCAAGTACAATGTTTAATATATTATTCTTAATTGTTATAATTTTTTACTCTAATATTTTTACATTGAATCTGGTAACATTAAAGTTGATACAGATTGGAGTGCGTTCAGTTGTGCAGAACGTTAGACGGCGGGGCTATTTCGCTTGGCTTACTACCCAAGGTAAATAGTACAGTGTACCACTATATAAATATTGTGCCCATTTATTTTACTTTTATGCTATATATAGTCGTGTATTGATAAAATAATTGTTACAGTACTTGAAAGCTTATTTGCGTCACATATTTGATACTAACTACTAAATTAAAAAATGTGTGTTTTCACACTCAGTAGTAGTTTCAGAGAATATACTCACAGATGCTTCTTCTCTAACCTTTATAAATATAATTCCTTTAGCCTACATCCATCAACATATTATAATTAAAAATAAACTTCTTAAGTATCACTTTAAATTTTTAACTGTTTTGTAAAACATTATTATCAGTTTTATTTCGGATCAAATTGGACTTATGTTTAATCACCAGTTTTATGGACCATTTAATCTGAGCTGTACAATGTAAAACTCGTATCTCATTCTCTCAGAGGTTTAGTCCTAGAGATTTATGTGTTTATCTCTTTTTAGTGTCGCTTTTTCGTTTCTTCGAGTTTTAAATCACAACGATTCTAAAAAAGTTTCGCTTCAAAAAGTATTGCTAGGCCAGAAGCCATTCAAGCGTGACTCATATTCCAGACTCAAAGAAATGCAGTAAATTTCAATTTAACTTTACCCCTTGTTTGAAATAACAGGAAAGCTATAAAATACACCACAACCTATACAACGATTAGAAGTTAAACGGTAGAAAATTTTACAATCACATAACACCTCTCTTTACACAACTATAAAGTCTATTTTTAAAAAGCATTGTAGCGAAACAAAATCGTTACGGCCGTAATGAATGATTCTACAACATTTTAGCTTTTGGCTAATAATAGTCATGATATAATAATCGTTTTCTTTGTCAATGATATAATAAGAGTTTGCACATAATAAATGATAAAATATTTGATTTTAACCAATTGACAGTACTTTACATCAACAGACACTTGTGGTTCTTGTATACCTTTTAAGAAATATGACATTATTTGTTTAAGTTGGTCTCTTGAATATTATTACGTCATACATTACTGTTATATGCAGTTTCACTATAACAAATGTAAGGTTGGATCATTTAAATAATAAAATAATCAATCATTTATTTGCAGCAATGAATCTCAATGATGAAGAATGAAATGTATAATTAATAAAAAAATCACGAGCAACTAATCTTTTAGTATGTGAAGCTCATCTCTGGGATATGATGGAGGTTAATTTATGATTTTATCATAAATATACAGAGAACTGAAAACGCTGTATCGACATAACACAATTTGTTTTAGTACATATGCAGAACAACAAAACAAAGGGTCGAATCGTCGAGTCTCGCGGCTCTGCGATTAATAGAATGTTTTGTACAGCGTTGGAATTTAATATCACTTCCACATTCACTTTGGCTGTAAATATCAAAAAATGCTTATGTTTATGATTTGTATTTACACAGCAGTTCAATATTTATAAAATTAAATTAAATAATCTCGATAGCAAATTAGCCAACTTTTTGTAATTACTTACAAAAGAAAATTATCTATATTAATATTATAAATGCGAAAGTTTGGATGAATATATAGTTTATAAGTCACGCTCATTTTATAAATTTAATAATTATGCCAATTATTATAGGTACTACAAATTCTGACCGCAACTATATAATTTTATATAATTATAATAATGTATAACTCTATATAACATTGTTTTGTGCTTCTGTAATTATATTGTTTTGTATTAATTTGATTGATTAATATTACATAATGACCAAGGAGTATTATAAATTGTCTGTATTGAACGTCCGAAAGGACAAACTGTCGTTCCTATAAAGAATACAATATCTTTTCTATAATAATAGGTTGGGGAAAAAGTCTTTTCGCATATAGTATGTATGAACTTGTAATAAGATCCCTTTGGCTATACCATTTGTATCTGGCTGGTTTTGGTATCATTAAAAAGTTTTAATTTTAAAGAAGACAATTCCAAATTCAAATTACGAATATGTGTGATTTTCATTTGTTTTTCTTATTGTTAAAATGAGTGAATCTAATGAAGAAATTCGATAAATTTTAAAATTTTACTACAATAAAGGTAAAAATACAACACAAGCCGCGAAAAATATTTGTGATGTTTATGGACCTAATGCAGTATCTGTGAGAGTAGCGCAAATTTGGTTTAAACGTTTTCAATCCGGAAATTCTGATATCAAAGATGCACGTCGCTCTGGTCGCCCTGTTTTGGACAAAATTGATGCTATTTTTGAAAAAGTGGAGCAAGATCGGCATATTAGTAGTTACGATGTAGCTGTAGAACTGGGAATTGACCACAAGACGGTTTTGGCGCATTTCAAAAAGCTGGGTACACAAAAAAGGTCGATATTTGGGTGCCTCTTGAGCTCACTGAAAGAAACCTAATGAACCGTGTACTCATTTGTGATTCTTTATTACGACGTAATGAAACCGAACCATTTTTGAAGAAGCTGATAACTGGTGATGCAAAGTGGATCACGTACGACAAGAACGTGCGAAAAAGATCGTGGTCAAAGGCCGGTCAGGCTTCACAGACTGTGGCGAAACCCGGGTTAACTCGCAACAAGGTGATGCTGTGTGTATGGTGGGATTGCAAGGGCATTATTCATTATGAGCTGTTACCGCCAGGCAGGACCATCGATTCTGAACTGTACGGCGAACAACTGATGAGATTAAATCAAAAAGTTGAGAGAAAGCGGCCGGAATTAAACAACAGAAAGGGTGTGCTTTTTCACCATGATAACGCTAGACCTCACACATTTTTAGCCACTCAGCAAAAATTATGAGAGTTTGACTGGGAGGTATTAATGCATCGGCCGTATAGTCCTGACCTTGCACCTTCAGATTTTCACCTGTTTCGGTCTCTGCAGAATTCCTTAGGCAGGGTCAGGTTAACATCACGAGAGGACTGCCAAAACCACTTGTCTCAGTTTTTTGATCAGAAGCCCCAAAATTTTTATAGCAATGGGATCACGTTCCTACCTACAAGATGGCAAAAAGTTATGCAACAAAATGGCACCTACATACTTTAGTCAAATGTAAATAAACTTTATAAAAAAACCTTTTGAATTTATATATAAAATGCGAAGAAACTTTTTCCCCAATCTAATATTTTATGTGACAGATTATGCAATAAATGATATTCTATTCTACTCTCAATCACTTCAGAACGGCTACACGTAACTGAATGAACTTTGGTACATAGATTGATTATAGTCTGGAATAGCACATAGGCTGCTTTTTAACTCGGAACGATGTACGGTTCTCGTGGGACAACTTTGACGTGTGTGAAGCCGCGGGAAAGAGTTAATAAAAAATAAATTGATAAGTGCTTGGCGGTTCGCCCATAACAAACAGTTTCGTAGAGGCGACAAAAGTAGACTGTTTTTGTTATATAAGTACTAAATCTAAAAAAGTATTTATTGGAAATACTCTATATCACAAAAATAGAGGGTAATATTCAAACCAATTTTTGTCCCTTTTCACTTTTTGGTACATGTATGGCGGTCACTCTTAATCTTAAATACTTAGTAGTATTGGAGGAAGGCTCACCACTGTGTTACCTTATGTGTCTATGGTTACCACTCGTATAATAATCGAGGAGAAAATCTAGAATATTATAAAATTATAAAAATGCCATGTCTGTACATTGAAGTTATTTAATAAAAACAATTGGAATACACTATAAAAACGACGAAGAACACAATGCATTTTTTATTTCTTGTCTGTTATTATGCGATTCACGCAAAAACTACGGGGCCAATTTCGATGCGGTTTAAGCTGATCGACAGCAAATTTTTAGACTTATAATTTGCGCTACTTTCTATACAGGTAATCCCACGGGAATTTTCCCGGGAATGATTTAAAGTGGCCGGATTACAAAAATCGAATTTCCATGTGATTTTTTATATTGATCGATAGCAAATTTTATGTAATAAAATGTGTGATATTTTTAATTCCGCAGGAATTTCAAGTCAAGCGTGGATAAAGTCACGGGCATATCCTAGTGATGAAATAAGTTTTTACACAAGCAAGGCGTAGAACGAAGTAAGTTTATTTTTTTGTGCATGATCCAGCTTAATAGCCGCAGATGGCTGTTTCAACGACACCGGGCTTGGTGGGCTTCCTGACACCTTGGAAGCAGCGGCGTTCAGCCCGGAAGCAGCACGCTTGAGGAAGCACATCATGTGAGGTTCTACCTTGCTTCGACCGCAGCGGGGGGAGATGACTCTATCTGATTAAGCCGTAAAAGGCTGAATGAGCTAAGCCAGAAAGCTAAGTGAAACGTAGGGACAAGTTATTGACTCCGCCGGCAGAGCCGATCCTGGTCTATATTTACTTCCGCTTCGCAACGTGATAAATAGCTGGCAGAGAAGAAGCGAGGGAAGAAAATCTCCAGCAACACGCCTAAGCTAATTTTTTATGGCTACTTTGTGTCTTTATTATATAAAATTTGCTGTCGATCAGTAAAAAAATCACATTAGAATTCAATTTTTTTAATCTGGCCATTTCAAATAATTCCTAGAAACATGCCCGTAGGATTCCTAGGATAAAAAGTAGCGCAGATTTTAAATCTAAGAATTAGCAAAAACCTCATCAAAATCGGCCCAGTAGTTTTTACGTGAATCGCAAACAATAAGACAAACCGACAAACAGACAAGAAATCTAAAAAAATGTATTATGTTCTTCATCGTTTATATAGTGTATCTCACTTGTTTATCTAAATATACATAATTGAAATCCACGTATATAGTGACTCATCACGATAACTCAGGAACTATAAAACCTATAGACTAGAAATTTTGCATGGACCTTCCTTTCGCCAAGTAGAGGTCAGCTAAGAACGGCTTTTACGGCACGCGAAGCGGGCGGATATCAACTAGTTTAAACTATTATTTATTTATTTATTTATATATATATATATATATATATATATATATATATATATATATATATATATATATATATAAATAAATAATAGTTTCAATGTACAATCTCGGCATTTTTAGAATTTTATAATATAGATATACAAATTTCAGATAAACATTTTTAAAACCTTTATGTATTAAATACCTGAATTAAATTTTTCCTCATAAAACTATACATACTTTATAAAAATACATTTACATAATTGCAATAGTTTCAGAATATAGTTTGTACTCGAATATTCGAATAACACCTGCCACAAAAGAAAGCCTTGTCTACTTTCACCCCTTCATTGGAATGGTCTTTATTGCGAAGTGGGGATATTCTTTGTATAAGGACGCAATCGTCTTTAAGCTGGGTCTATGTCTCAGGATATTGTCTATTAGTTTATTGTTTTATCATATGTTCTGGTGAGATTGTTTTTCTATAATATAACCAGAATAAAGAAAATAATCTAAAAGGGCCGCTTGTATTTAAGCCAATCAAAACTTAATTTTTCTTCCATTTTTCGATTAATCTATTTAATGACTAACTCTTGTAGTGTTAGTTTAAAATTTTAGAAATAGGGAAGTATTTGGCATGCCACGCACAATGCGAGCTTTACCAACCTGATAAGTTCAGAATTTTTAGCTCATAATTTAAAAATTAAGACACAATGTTTACAGATTTTAGAGGCAATATATCGGTACCTATTGCATTCATTAACAGTCATTAAAGAATATGGTAGTTTTTTCAAAATCGTACTAATAATATCATCTCTACTGGTGTAGAGATGGTATTACTATATATAAAGCGATTTTTTGAATCCTCAGTTATTTGTATCATTGTATAGCGAAATATAGACTATACACCTTTCTATATTTTATGCGTATAGATCCAGTGATTTCCGAGAATTAATGTGATATAGAAAGACAGACGGACGTACAAATAGATGGTCGGCCAAAGGGACGCACGGACGGATGGATAATATTGTTACGACCTACACGCCGACAAAAGTAGATACACACCTGTATACCATAAAAGCACACTTTATTATCTTTCCGCATTTGGAGTTCTTTTGTTTACTTTGTGGTTAAAACTTGTAATTAGAAAACAATTTCAACTAATTTCTAAGATTACAATACACAATGGTGTATCTTTTATGGCAGTCATTAGCCAGGTGTGTCGAACTGATTCTAAGAAATTCGGTCTACGCGGTTGGAAAGCCATATTGTATCAGTGCGGTATAAAGTAATGGCCCAATGAAGAAATCGGCAGTATAACGATAGCCACAAGTGAAGTGAGACGTTAGTAACGGACTTTGCGCGTGTGATTGAATCGTGCATTATGTTTGGACTGGTTGTGTACAGTTATATTTGTACCTGGGTTATACCTGTTTGTATAGTTCTAATAAATTCTATAAATAATTCCAACGGCATTTTAATTCGAGTCCAGCAACTCGTAACAATATGTTATACTGTACATACTCGTATATGGGTTTTGGTATAATTTTTATTTCAGTTTATAAATTTCCATTAGTCACATACTTCTTATAGTTATATACTTTAACATTTAATTAGTCAGATTCAAGTGATTGTAACACTAAATAAATTCTCCTTTGTTTCGCCTTTTATCAGTCATTTTTTGTAGGCGCAAAATCTCTTTTCATTCCGTACTTCTTTCGTCTACCAACCATATACGTATAATTATGTCCTCAAGTATACCACAAATCATCAAGTAGTTCTTCAAACAGTTGGACTGCAAAATATTTTGTTTTAAATTCGTGTCAATGACCGAAGAAACACTAATAAGAAGTGACTCATTCAGTATTTATTAGTGGTGTGTTACTAATTTTATTTAGGTTAGTGATCGCCAATGTTATTGGGCATTAATAGCTTACGATAAATTTGTTGACAGTGCTCAGTGTGACCACCAGCTATAAATATAACCGATATTGTGAACAACTTTCGATCGATTTGCCACAAAGAGAAAGTTTCAAGGTTCAAAGATAATAATAATATTTGTTTTTAGTCAGAATTATAGGTATAATTATTGTATACACAAAAATTGAGCAGCGGTTGCCTATGCATTATAAAGAATTCCGTAGATGTAATAAACTTCATCTGTTACAGAACATATTTACTAGAGAATACACATAGGCGTTTAGTTTAAAATACTCATTATATAAAAATAGTTAAATGGATACTGATAAATGTATTTTTATCCGTGCAAGAACGTAGAATGAATACGGTTTCCTGCAGCCGGGCGGCCTATCGTAAGAGGCGACAAAAAAACCGCAGCCAGCTAGTAGGGTATTTTCCCGTCTGGATGGCTACCACCCTGGTCTAGAGTATGCCTTCATAACAACCTTGAGTTGTGTTCAGGCATTAGCGGCCATATTCTAGTCTCCCTTTAGAGAACGGCAGCAAATTGGTAGAACCTTTGGTGTTATAAATGTCCATAGGCGATGGTAACAGCTTATGCAATAAAAAAATATCCAAACTAATGGCGATGAAGCTCTGGTACTTATTGACTAATAATAGATGTTAAGAATACTATTATACTAATATTTGTATACCTAATCCGGCAGTTGTATATAGTTATAGCTACCAGAGCATCTAATTAATATACCTTTGTTTTTATAAATAAACTTTCATTTCACACCGATCAGAAAATATGTCTATGCGATGTGTATTCAGCTACCACGATTTGACCCATGTCATTAGAATGAAGTCTTAATCACTAAGTTATTAAGACTTTATCGATATCAAAACTATAAGGAAGCTAAAACAAAAAGGGTTAAATTTATCACAGGCGTGCTGAGGTGTGCTTGTTATAACAGTTTGTCGGATAGGGGTCTCAGTCGTTAGTTGTTGTTCAAAAGGGGCTTTATCTCTTCTTACTGCGGACCTTTTTCACAGCGTCCAAATTAACCGTTAACGAGAAGAATACGTTTATCTGCATTCTTTTCCACAACAAAGGAAGTGTTATAATTAAAACATTCTTTCATGACACAGACATTTAATATCCCAGTATGAAGACATGATTAGGGTTTTTGCGTTTGTTGTGCTTTACTGGTTGGAAATCTGAGACATCTATGAAAATAAAACAAAATTAAAATTTATTTATTTTATTCAATTACAATGTCATAACGTAATGTAAGCACCTTATCCTTAGCTTATTGTTGAGTGTTGTTACATTTCAATGCACTTTCTGTGAATTTTCATAAGGGACGAGTGAAAATATCTAAATCTGCGTTCTTTTCACAAATCTGGTTCAATAACCAATTTCAGTGATAGAAATCAAAATAGCTTCAATTCATTTTAAGAAAAGTATTCATTGAGTAGTTTTTGAGATATAGGGTATTAACGATTAAATGCTTTTTTTAAGGCTTCCTGACCAAATGACAAATACAGTAAACGCTAGTCGTCTTTATGGAACTCTTCATGGATTGACAAGCAATACCCGGTTTTCATTAATTCTTCCAAGATCAAAAATTTATAACGTACTTTATTAAATAATTGAAGAAATAAATTTGTAATAAAGTACTTTTTTTTTTAGGAAAACAACGAAAAACATTGATAAAATATTGATTTATACGTAGCGCAAAAATCTTTGGGGTTTATATTAATCCTGTAATCATTTTTAACATTACATTGGGTATAAAACATATAGTTTACTAGCTGGTGCCCGCGACTTCGCCCGCGTGGTGCGATTTTTTAACTATCCCACGGGAACTATTTAATTTTTCGGGATCAAAAGTATCTTATATGTTGACCAGGGATATAAGCTATCGCCATACAAAATTTCATGTAAATCGGTCTAGTCGTTTCAGAGATTAGCCGATACAAACAGACAGACAAATAGATAAAAAAAAAATTAAAAAAATCTAAATTAGTTCTATTTCACTTCTTACATCCCCCTGACTCGGTTTTTAGGATTTTTTTTCATTGTACAGAAATTTGACCTCTACAATTTTATTATATGTATAGAAGTTTATTTTTCATGTAATGCTTTTCCTCTCTATGTTAATTTAAATTATCGTCGTCAGCCGTACTGTATGTTTGTGCCGGTCTTTCTCTCTTCAATGAGATCTGACCATCGATGTTGCACAGGACATTGGTCCACCGGAATGAAAAGCCTCTCAACCTATATTTATTAATACAAATCTGACCCAAAGCCACTTCGCCTTATATGTTATATATCGTCTAACATTTACTTAAAAATTATTATCTAATTGAATTTATGAGTAACAAGTTTTAAACTTATGATCTTTTTCAATTGATAAAAAACTAATATTTGTTTTATTAATATAAAATATTGATAGTGTCCTACTTTATGACATTACATTTTAAAATAAATTCTTGGGGCTAGATTTCATGTAGACGGTAGCCGCAGTATTTTATTCTTTCGTTACCGCACCATTTTGCAGTCAAAGTTAGTTTATTTATTTCTTAAACAAGAGTACTTACATGTCAGAGTATACATGATGGTATAAAAGTAAATGTGCATCATGTTTGGCCAGTTAGGCATAGAAAAATTGCAATAATAAATATAATTAAATGTCCTACAAACAATGTCATTATAATAACTCAAAAAAATGTGATAAAAAACAAATAATAATAATTAAAATATACCAACTAATTGTCTACAATTATTATTTTATTAATATATTAATACCCCATTAATATATGATTATATAAAAAATACAAAAAGATCAAAATGTATTTATAAAATCCAGTAAATCGTAATAGCATTTATTTAATAAAAATGTTCTCAATTTTTCCTTCTATATGTCACGCTTTAAATTTCTCCAGTCTTTAGGTAATTTATTGTATCGTATTGTATCGCCTTAGGTCGTTTTTTTGATAATTATTTCCTTATGAAAAACATGTTTGCAAAGCGTAAGTTGTGTTTGCGATCATAGCGGTGAGCAGGGCGGTAGAGAAAGTGGAGGAATACAGAATCTTTCAACTTAATTTTAAATTAAATATATGAAACAGCCTATATTGAATAAACTACTGTAATATAAAGGTGGTAATTTATCGAGAACCTTGCGTGTAAGTATACCTGAGTAATGTTACAAAGTATATCATTACAGGCGTTCCATGTATGCGCATCGCACAGGTTTATCATGTAATTTTCTAACTAATTTAATTTCAATAATCTGCCCAAAACTCTGACTTGAACCTCGTAGAGTAGGAAATTAAAAGTCGTAATTTTATTTCCACCACTACCCCCGAGTTGAAAACTGCAGCGGAAGACGAATGAGAAAACATTCCTCAATCTAACATCAAAAACAATGGATGAGCTTCCAAATCACCTTTATGACGTCACAAGGAACGGGGAAGGAAATAACCACCATTAATAAAGGTTTAAACCCAGTAATCAATAAAATATGGAATGCTTTTTACTTTTTTTACTGCCGCGCATTTTTACCCAGAATTTCGCAATTCTGTATTTTCTTGGTTTCTTATTTAATCAAAGCATTTTTTAACACTTTTATGACAGATTTATCTTTTAAAACATTATTAACATTCAATGCAATACGCCGGGCGATTAATTGTGCCGGTAAGAGTAGTTATATTACACGCAAATGTTTTTGGCGAATGACCATTTCTAACATAAAAATAGAACGTAGCCGCGAAGCTTTAATTGGGTATAAATCAAGTAAAAGTATACAATATGAAATCTGTGTTAATCGCTATGAGTGGGCATCTCAGCGTCACATTGGCCTCGCTATACATCATTTATCTGTAACTTTCATCTAAAGATAAGACACGGCTGTTTTGCGATATACTGACCTACTTGCCCAAGTTCTGGGTGATAAAAACCATTTCGGTTCAGCGTCAAAATTTTCGCTATTACTTTGACGTATAGATAAAGATAAAAATCCAAAACTTCATATGTACACGATATATAGGACGATATGTACTATAAGATAATCCGCGCATACCCTTGTAGAGTATTATTTGTTAGCAGTGGAGTTGGGTTTGCATACAGAACGCACCGGTCCGATCACACTGTTGTTGCTTAGAGCGCAATACACACCGAAGCCGCCGACCTGCCGACCTATGTCGATAGCCTAGTTGGCGACTCGAGATGAGGAACAAAAAATACAGCACGACAGTGTCGGCGGGACTGAGCGCTTGCGTACGCGAGCCGCCGATATGCCGCCAACATGTCGGCGGGTGCCTGTTGCCGACATGATTCTTCTCATATAGGCTGCCGAATTATGTCGGTGGGCTGTGTCGGTGAGTCGGCGGCTTTGGTGTGTATTGCGCTTTACATATCGCTGTAGTCTGCAACACGGCCTTAAGTAACACAAAAAGATGTTAAAAGTTGAACTTAATCTGACAAAGGAAACTAATGGATGTTATTAAAATATGTCATATTTGAAGTTAAAGATCGTATTTTATGGCCTTCTATCGTGTGGATGTCTTTTTATTTTAGGTTTTATATCAGAAACTCATGAATACCTACAGGATACTACGTTGAAATTTAAAACGAGAGAATACGTATGCAGATACGTATTCTCTCCTTTACGTCCTATACGTGCAGAGAAGGCCCGCCTAATGGAAAGTGCATATCGTCGCCTATAGGTGTTTTGCAACACCACGGGCGTAGCAAACGTGTTGCAAGCCTATACATAGAAAGGATAGATTAGGAGGGATAGAATAAAAGGGATGGTATAGGACGACGGGATAATGAAAGAAAGAAAAAAATTATTCGAAGAAATAGCGACGTAATTACATTCCTTATACATTATTATTTTCGCCGCATTTTCAGCAAACAAGGTTTGCACTCAGCATATTGCTATGCCAAAATTATATCCGACACAACGCTGATTTTCAGTGCAAACCTTCCTTTTGGCGTAAGACCAAAACGACCCAATTTCGTTAATTAAATAATAAATAATAATGATAATTAATAAAACTAATTTTACTTATGTAACATTTAATTAGTGAAACAAATAAATAAATAAAGGGGATTGGATAAATTAATCGAATAGAGGAATAGAATGGGGGACGGGATAGGAAAAATGAGACAGAAGGAGGGGAAAGTGGGCAATCGGAACTGTTAATGTTTTAACGTCAAACCAAAAAATAAAAGTGTTGTGGTGTATTTTTTAGTCAGCAGTACGTTATAAAAACAAAATGTAACTCAGCCAAAATAGCCAACATAACGTCATCGGATGTTTATTTTTTTACTTGCCATGTTGTTTAGATTAGCGATCACATAAAATAAATTCACTGTTTTATTGCGATCAGATGTATATCTGCTTCACAGACTGAACCTGACTTTACTCATTTTATACAAGCGTGTTGTATATTATTCTTGTGTTATGTAGTAGTCCGTGCGATATTTGATTCAATTCAATAGTCTCATGTTTAGTAAGTCCCTAGTAATTCAACTTTTCCTAAGTTTTTGTATACTGTTTCTCAACAAGTTCTTAGTATAATGAGTTATAGTTAATTCAGCCTAAAATTGAATTAATCATAAACATGGTAATATTAAAGCGGTATACTTGAAATAACCTGTATAAATACAAAAATAGAGTTGTGACTAAAATACAGTTTTATCACAAGATTAATGTGTGTATTTGCGAAAATTTCAGCACTTCTTTGATAATGTTATAAACAAAAATTAAAATTTTTGACTGTTTTTTAAATTATAAATTATTTGTAAAACTGATTTGTTTTATAAGGAAATTAAAAAATTACGACCTAGAGATGAATCTAGTTACGGACCTCAAGCTATCCTAGTAAAACTATTAAATGAAGGAGACGCAACATGCTTGGGCCAATTCGGCGACTCATCTCAAGACCAATATCTAGGATTAAACCTGTTTGCCTAGAGACCATACGGTTTTATTCGTAATGGTGAACGACAGCGATATATATATTGAGACCTTAGCTTAAACTCTAGCTCTAGCTTGCCTTACCTTTAGCTATAAGCGGTTAATTGTTTTTATGTCAAAAATATCTATTTTATTTATTTAGATTTATGGCTTGGCAGCTAGGCCTTTAAGCCAGATCTTAGATTACAATGTAGTTTCTTCATTTTCTTAAGGCTATTTATAGCACAGCTAAACTGTAGGTTATCAGCTGGTGCCATTCTGCGGAGTTATTGTGACAACTCAAAAAGCCACATTTGACTATACAATTCATATTTCTCACAAAACACATAATTACTACTCAAAAACTATCAATATCCTACAACTATTGTTCATTTTAGAGTAATTTTACACATTTTTAGAAAATAAAACTGCACAGCACAACATCTTTCAGTTCCCGCCAAAAACTCCTCAAAAACATCTCTATGTGGCAATCCACAGACTGGAGTAAGCAAACAAGTGTGCGATGGAATATTTAATCTGATTCGTTCAGTAGTCTTGGACTTAAGCTCCCAGTGTGTAAGATGCTTTATCATCTAAAGTAGCACAAGAGAACCTGTGGACAGATGGTCTGCATAAGGTTATCTGTAGGGGTTAAAACAGGGACGTTGAGAAGTAGTTATAATAATAGAAATTATTTATTAAAATACATCATAGTCAAAAAAACATACACTGATAAACACACAATAACATTAGTAGATTTTTTCATTATATCTATGTTAGTAATCAATGACTAACACTGATTTGGTCTTCTTAACAAATGACCAAATCTAGTGGACAGTCAAATTTATCGGCTATTCCCTTCAGGATGCTATTGCTGCTTCCGTGCAATCTGTTCAGTAACGAACCTGTTTTTTTGTTATGTTAGGGATGTTAAAGAAGGTCTGTTCGGTAGTAAACAATAATTAGACAGCGACGATGTAAATATAAATTAGTACAAAAAAAAACGAAGCTGCTTTACGTCTCTTGACACAAAGTGGGTAATACCTGCCTCCTCGCGCATATATCATCCGTGACATTGTAAAGAGACCCATATCATAACGTAACAACAGTAACGTATCACGACCTAGATACCTTCATCACATTCGCTTGTCCAAATTCAAATAACGTAGCTCGCAGAAGATGTTCGGATAGTACGGCCATTAAAAAGTCGTTTTGCAAACTTCAAATAGAGATTCGCTGTATTAAAGAGATCTATCCTTACAATCAATAGGAATATGAATGGGACATAAAATAAAATTGTGAATAATAAAATTGGTATTACTCGTTCGAGCGAGCATACCGTTTGCATTGGCGAGGTATGGTCACAAAATTTGCGTTTATACATTTTCTTATGCTTAACCTTTAACACTATTATATTTTGGTATACATTATCTGTCATGCTACAAATACACACCTTCATCATATATATACATATTTTTGTGGCTTATCTTTAAATTTTTTACTGTTAGCGATAAGGTCTAAATTAGTTGCTTTGGTTCAAGCGATCATTTCATTTCAAATTCATTAATTTATATAAACTTATTTCTAGGCCTTATATAATTATATCTAAAACTTATGGTAATAACACACTTTGAATTATAATGGTTTATACCTAACTAAAATATAAAAATGAGTACGTGCGTGCGGCGCGCGCGCACCTATATGTGTGTGTGCCCATAGTGTAATAGTCGGTTACCTAACCTGCATTCTGTGTCGCTGTAATTTAATGTTTTTAGCCATTTAATTAATTGGTGTTTAAACTTTGATGCTGACATTTCTTTGGCGGAGGGTGTATTTTGGCATACTTTGTTGTAAATGGATATATGGACGTATGGAGGAAGGCATTTGGCAAAGGATTTATTTAGTTTAGCTAACGGCATATTATATATTCGACGGAAGGTGAGGTATTGGAAATTAAGGCATTGAGATTTTCTTTATGAATTGCTGTGGCTACCTTGCAAATAGAGCTGTTGCACTGTCAAAACCTCAATTTTTCAATTTTAAAGTATTGTTTTTGTTTTAGTTAGTTGTTTGGAGAAGGAAATAACCATTATAAGGATAACCCCATACGGTACATAAAATTAATATAATTATGTTACAGTTATTTAGTAGCATAGTTGTTCTTGTCATGTTTCTTTTTAAAGTTAATAATTAATTTTGTTATGTATCCTCTTATTTCTAAACAATACAATCGGCCATTTCCTTAATTGAATAATAATGTTATATTTTTATTTATTCTGTGATTAGCGCCTGTTTTGTATAGAGTAGTTGTCTATAATTTACCATAATTTTATGTAACAATATTATCTCTAATATGATGAAGTAATTATGTAGATTATAATTCAAAATCTCTCAATTGTATATACAATTGAGAGATTTATTAGAATACCGTCTATATAGACGGTATTCATTACATTTTATTTTTATGTTGGCAGACGCGATAAATTTATACTGTGTTCGGTTTATTTTATTACATAGAAAACTTTTAAGTATAATATTTTATATGATATCTTATATAAAATATGATCTAAAATTTCCAAACAATAATCTATTAAATTCTATTCATTCATAACCATTTAATTAAAATAGTTTATCAATGTCTTTAATCCGCTAGCGGTTGTGCCAACTTTCTAAATTTCTTAGACTGTAAATTTGGAAGGAAGGATGTCGAGGTGTCTAAAAATGCTTGTCGAGTGTGAAGTGTCAGTGTAAAATATATCTTAAAAGCGTAAGGTTCTCTGATTATAAATGTAGTGAGCAGCTGCTGTTCTTTTAGTTCTTCCAAGTATTATATATAGTAATCATATAATGTAATTTTTTAAACTTTAATTATTGCTCGCTTGTTAGGTTTTAAAGAACGTCCAAAATAAAATTGTTATTTATGTATGTACATATTATGATGTAATAAGTTTATGGTAACTTAATAGTTTCAATCCCGGCTACGGAAGCATGCATCACCAATCTATGGAGAAACAGTCGAGATTAGCCATTTACAAACGAGATGGCTACATATATTTATTCACCGATTTTGTAATTGGCGCATATACTATATGAACCTATAAATATAATCTATTCCTTAAAAAAAATATATATAAAGGAGTAAAAGGTCAATGTTATGTAATTATGCACGTTGTAACTAATTAAAAAATAATAATAACTCTGCAGACTAGTGTGAGAAAAATTACGCTCGTGTTATGGGTAAAGCAGAAAACTGGGGCCTATTTCAGTAAGACTGACAAAGCAGCTATAACCTGTCCATGACGTCTAGAACGAGAACTATTTTTAATGTTTTCTGACAATATTCTATTTTATTTGTAGTCAAGGTCAGTAAATCACAAACAAAGCGAAATTATTCACATTATTTTAATTTTAACGTATCAACGTTCTAAAATCCGCAAAAAAATAACGAAATAGGCATGTAACAAATTATTGTTACATGCCTATTTCGTTAACACTGCTCACGTGAAACTTATTAAAGTTTCACGTGAGCAGTGTTTTTAAAGTTTACCAAGGACGTCTAGTGGAATTTGACGCAATTTTTTTTTCGATAAACTCTACGATATTTACCAAAGAACAGCCGACAAGATAGGTTTGTAATGGTTAGTTTAGCTTCTTTTAATTAAATAATTGTTCTGATGACTATCAAAAGTTGTTAAATCTCTTTCTTACAAAATTGCAGTCATTGTTATTTAAGTAAACATCATACTAAACTAAAATTACTTGATACTTGCGCGATGTTTGATGTCATACTAAAAATTATAGGTGAGTATCGAAATTACTCTTGACCTAATATTGGAGTTGCTAGAGTTTAGACAAAATGCGAAAGTGGCGCCCCTATTATTTTTACTTATTTTTGCCACCCGGTATCTTAAACAACATCTCTGGATTTTAGGTAAGTAAAGCAACCCTACATTTAAATCATGGGAGTGATCTTTCATGGCATCCATTAACACATTTATTCACGTGTTACAGAATGGAATATACAATACCAAAATGTTAAACGATACTGTAAGGCTTCGTATTGTTACGACCGACAAAGACCCATGCACACCTGCAGCTTATTACCGTTTTGGCATTTGGACTTCTTTTGTTTACCTTATGTTTAAAATTTGTAATTACAAAATAGCCTATTGTGTATTGTACTCGCTGAAGTGATCTTTATTGTGCAGTTTTATTGATTCTTTTTATGGAAATATTGTGTATATATGTAAAAAAACTGCTCAGAGTAAAAAATATTTTGAGTAGCCAGAAGCACCCCAGAGCTTGGCGTCAGTCTAGTTTCAGTCTGGTAATTGTTTGCTTAAAGATTTATTTGAATATTCATGAGAATTTGAAAATGGCTAGATATACAAACCGTACGAAACAATATTTAATAATGACAATTTGTACGGATTATCGCAACAAATGTCAGTAGTCTTGTTCTGAAATATTATTAACAGTTGTGGAAAGCAACCCTGTTTTTGTTTAGATTTTTTTTTGCATACTGTATGTAAATAATTGTACATAAAATATGGAAATGGAAAAATTGTACGCATCCCTCCATTCCGCCAATGGTTTCATATTACCATAATATAGTGTTATAACAATGCGACAAAATCTGATGTGTTTATTACGAATACACATATGCTTTATATCGTCATCAATTTGGTGAATGTAGTGCCTTTTTATTTTATGGATTGCTATAATGTTTACATTATACAATACTGGTTTCTTAGTATTTCCGATACTTTATGAACAACTTTTAACGCAAGAGGCGATTGATTTCATTTCTCAATGTAGTCAACTCGACTCTATCTTTTGTAGCCTATATGTATATATACTGGCTAGTTATACATACATACCTTTGTATCTATATGAAAACTCTTAACCCAATACTAGATGGTTTATTTCTGTCTTTCAGATGCATACATACATATTATTACGCCTGTTTCCCATAGGAGTAGGCAGAGGCTATGGATCTCCACTTGTGACGCTTCTGACAAACGGTTTGTAGTTTAATTTGTTTGAAACAACCAAAGTGATCATGTAAACATTTTGAATGATTCAATCTCATAGAATACCGTCGTGTTCATTGAGTTTTGTGTTTTTTAACTAAATTGATTCAATTTTGTTGATCAGTATTTTATTAGTATAAAAAAATATATCAAATAAAACTTATATTCTGCCTGTATACACTTCTGAAATCTTTTATCAGTGACTACCTGTTTTAATTTATAATATTATAAAATTCTAAACATGCCGTGTCTGTGCATTGAAGCTATTTAAAAAATGGAATATACTATATAAACGAAGAAGAACACGATGTATTTTTTTAGATTTCTTGTCTGTTTATTCGGGATTCACGTAAAAACTACTGGACCGATTTCGAAGCAGTTTTCGCTAGTGGACAGCAAATTCTAAGACTCAAAATCTGCGCTACTTGTTATTCCGGTAATTCCCAATCCTGGGAATGATTTAATATAATCAGATTGAAACAAAAAAAATCGAATGCCAATGCTATTTCGTCACTGATCGATAGCAATTTTATGTAATAAAATTGTGTGATTTTTTTATCACGGGCATTCCGCGAAAATTTTCCCGGGAACAGTTTGTAGTTGTTCGGGTACATAAAAATTAGCTTATTCCGACACAGTTTCCACTAAAACTAGCTTACATTCTTTTTTAAATGTTGAGATATTTTATGTCCCGGGAATCCCGCGAGAATTTCAAGTTAAGCATGGATGAAGGTGCGGGCATATACTAGTACTTAAATAATATTCTTAAAGTAGAAAAAGATACATTAGAGTAAGGGTTGACGTACCCTTGTGAATAAACCATCCTATGCATACTATATTTATGTATCCTGTGACTATAAGGATTGAAATGTTTTTAGCGGACCAATAGACAGTACATTTAAAACATAAAACTAATCGTGTGTACTGGCTCTAAAACAAATTCGGATGATTGCATTCAGTTACGTATGCCAAATCGACTGAAACACTTTTTCCCATATTACATAAAACTTAGATTCCTAGTTTTATAGGGGCGTTATAAGTTATACTGTCATAATTCCGATAACTGTGTCAAATAGATAGATAGTTAACTCTTAAACAATTTGAGAAGTAATAGTGCATAGTGCTATTCGAACCATGTACAAAGGGCGTTCTTATTATTAAAAAGATACTCTTCCAAGCAACTCATGGCAGAAATAAATCAGAGTGGAAACGGCGATAGCGTTATACATTTACGATTGTTTACATTTTAATAATAAATATACATGATGGAATCTTTCGGCGGGGCAGTAAGGGGTAAAATGGTCTTAGGAGATTATCCATAATTTATTTGTGAAACTTTGATACTCATTCATAGGTTTTCAAGAAAATGTACATTTACCAAGAAAATGGGCAGTTTACACAAAAATTTTTTTTTCATGCCAATCGATCCTGTTTCTAATACTGATCAAAAACTGTAATAGGATCAACCGTGGAGTACTAAAAGTCAGAAATTGCATAAACCTTTTATCAAAATTTCACGAATCATATGAATAGTCTCCTAAGGTCATTTTCGTGTAGCTACATCGGTTTTGGTAGTTCTCCTTAATGCCCCGCTGAAAGTTGCCAACCTGTATAACTATACTGAATAAATATAAATGTACATACAGTGGAAAGGTCTAGTAGGTACTCTGTTCTAAAAATAATCAAAAGTGGAAATTGTTTTACTAATAAAACCATACTAAAATTACGATCGTAAACCAGTACACAATAAATTAATCTACAGAACAAACAGACACTGGGACCACAAAAGACGTAATAATATGCTTGGTCTATATAAGCAATAAATTTAAGTAGAAATACGGTATGTATATGAGATAATATAATCTACTCCTAATTAATGACATGACGTTAACGAGACAAGATTTTGGCAAGAAGCTATAATGCCTATCTCGTAATTGATTTATCGCCGAGTGAAACTGTATTCCATAATATTTATACATTTTTTAAGTAATGTTTTTAACCTGGTAGAGACACAATCGTCCTGGAGTTATTTTTATAGGCTTCAAACCGCTGGGTCTGCTTACCTAGATCATAACCACCATCTGAAACATATATACCAAGTATATGTAACGACTCTCACTGATCGGTCCCTGGTGTCTACTTTAAATAAATTTAAAGGGTTGGTCTGTGTATTTCAAAATTAATCCCAAACTTGCTGTTATTCACTTGCGACGATCTTGAAATATACCTTTCACTTCGTCCGATCTGATCGGATTCATTCCTCTATACTATCCTCTTTATCACATACCCGTATCCCATACCTCCTTTTTTATACCGCGGGTTATGTCTTTTCTTGGGACGCCATCCTCGGGCCTGGGCGTAAGGCTTCACACCAAGGGATGTGTGGGACTCCCGAACGGCAGTATTCCCATCGCGGCCTCGAATGGAGGACATGGGGATGTCGGCCATCTAAACCTAATCTGCACCCCTCTCCTATGCGCTTTTATGGAGTGCCGCTGGAATTAGAACAAAGGTACTACATCTGTGAGACCCCTACGCTTGGCTCTCACTCAGGGTACCCCCGGGGAAGGGTACCCTCTTCACCCTATGTCATCCCCTCTAACCCTACCTAAAAGCTGGCAACTCGTTGGCTATGCACCTGATGTTGAAAACGTCTAACTACTCTCTAATATGTTGGCCGTCTACCTAATTGCTAGCTTCGCAATAAAGAGGAAAAAATCTACACATGCACGTTTATTTGAGGTGCGTTTTACTTGACTTTTCTTGAAAATATCTTCAACTTAATCATATAAGTACATTTGCTGTCTACCAGAACCAACACTACCATTTACTTTGCATACATTTCTACAGGATTTATATAGAGTAAAATAAAAGAAAACATTTCTCCCTGATCAAAAGGTACAGGCTTTTGTAGACTTGATCCTGGACGGTTACGTAATGAACGGCCTTGACATTACCAATCTAATGCTGTGACAAATAGTCGTGAGGAAAATATTTTTCCTCTTGGAGGGCCGTGTGGAGGATGGAAAAAAGTGCTAAAGTCATTTGAGATTAGAAAACCGTATTTTGTTTCGTATATTTTTTTGTAATATAATCTGTTTTGGTCGGTAATAGTTCGTGTCCTTTATAACTACAAGATTGGATTTTCTTAAGAGTATTTGAACGATGATATATTTTGTTGTGCAGTTTTATTTTTAAATCTGCATACGTTTTTCTCGCGTCTTCGTTCGCGTTAATGTATTTTTTTATAGACAGAGTGGAGGACCGACCGTTGGATATCACACACGCTCGCCCTGCTTAGAAATGTCAAAATTAAATTATTTATTTACGAAAGTAAATAATAACATAATACAAGATAATAAATAAATAACTGGCCATAACGGCCTATCGTGCAGCAGAAGCGCAGGTAGATGTCCGCGACACGCCAGCCTCAAAGACGATTGGTTGGGCTCTTGTAAGCGCCGGCGTGCCAGCCGTTCTCGAACCGAACGGACTGGTCGGTGATGATGGCATAATAATAAAATAATTTATTTGATTGAAGTATATTTATTTTTATTTATTTATTTGAAACTTATAAATTGATCAGACAGTATTTTTTTGATGTTACTAGCCCCTAAACTAGTTTGCACTGTTATTATAGGGGAAATAAAGTATAAGTAACTTAGAATTAACGAAATACGTGAAATATATACAAATTTGGGGTATCAGAAACTAAATTCTTATTTGTGATTCTACTCGCCCCAAAACGAGTATCAATTGTATCTTTGGATCTAGTATGCTCTTCTACATTGTCTGCTTCTAAAATAACAAAAGTTAATAGTTTTTAAATGTGTGCAAATGTGTATATTTGTGTGTGTACCTATGTCTATTTTTACCAGTTTATTATATCATCTATACCTATCTGTTCTTTATTCGTCTATTCTTCTGAAACAGTACCTTTTTCTGTATTAAAGGTACCCTATGTCCTATCTAAGTAACTCATGGTAACGTAATGGCTAGCACACGTTTCCCAAACTCAAAGGGCGTAGTTTCGAATACTAGCCGGAACGCATAAACCACTTAGGCAGTTTTATGATCTATATTGTTATAATTACCACGTGCCAACAACGGTGAAGGAAAACATCGTGATGAAACCTGCACATCGAGATTACCGATGTATTAAAGCTGCCAAGCTGTCTTGGACAAGCGTTGCGGGTATACCGTTTGTTCCCCAATAATGGGAGGCCCAAGACCAGCAGTGGGACGTTTATGGACTGTTATTATTTTATTATTATATATGTCATTTTCTCTACCTTTAACGTGTACGCAAAATTTCATGATGATCTCTTGCGCAGTTAAGGCGTGAAAGCGTAATGAAGACAAAAACTGACAATCGCATTTATAATATTAGTAGCTTCTGTCCTCGGCTTTGCTCGCATTTATATTATCTCATGAGAACCGCACATTTTTCTTTATCTCTGTGGCAAATTTCATCCAGATCCGTTCAGCCGTGATTGAGCAACAAACATGGATCTAAACTTTTGCATTATTAGTAAAAATTTAAGACCCTCACATATACTACATCTATTAAAATCGCTCCAGTGTTCCAATAAAAGGGAAATATCTCAAGTTGGTCGAGCTAAACGACAATTCGACTCATTTGTGTTCATTAGTTGTTGTCCAGTAATGGGAACTAGCATGGTCAAGCGGAATGGCACTGAAAATGGTTTTGCGCGACGCTAACTGCTCGCGGCTCGGACGTTGAAGCTTTTAAACGTTACATGTTCAACTCTAAACGGTTTTTGTAATGTACATAATATTTGAAATTTAGAAGCGTTAAACTGAGATCTTTTTATGATGGGCCTCTATTGTTATTAATTGTGAATGACGTTATATATTAACAGATAATGTATGTATACACTAATGTGGCTATTCGATAATCGCGTTATTTTTAAAACATTAAACAAGGCGCATTCAGGCACAGTCGGTATGTTTACCATTATGGCAGGTGCGGCCCACAAAGTACATTAATATAATAGGAGAGTGCGGCCCTAGCTTTAAAGATGCACCGTCCACAACTTCTCCGTGCATGAACGGAAAAAGAATACAAAATCCTGCGGCCGGGCGGCCTATCATAAGGGGCGACAAAACACCCCACAGCCAGGTGGTAGGGCATTTGCCTAGATCTAGATTGGTCTAGAGTATCTCGCCATATAAATTTTGAGTTGTGTTCATCAGTGGCCAGGTTCCAGCATCTCTTCGAAGGCGGCAGCACATTGGCAACACCTCTAGTATTGCTAATGTTAATAGGTGACGGTAACCACTTTCCATCACAGTTGGGCCGCCAGCCTGTCTGCTGTGTTTCAGCAATAAAAAAAAGATGTTTCTAAGTCAATGACTCTGTATATTGTGGTAATGCTACAAGCATACAAATGACTGATACAATGCACCTACATTCAAACTGGAAACACATTAATACAATAAAGAAATCCTAATCTTAACAAATAATTACCTTCTTACTTTCATCTTACCCTGATCGTTTAAGGTTATATATCTTTTCTTTCCGTATTCTTCTATTTTGGCTTTTTTCCATAAATAAATTTAATAAAGGGTAAATTACTTATTATTACTAAAATATAAAAAAAATACCTGTATCGCATCTGGTATTTAAAATTGTAGTTCACAATTACCTTTTTTGTCATTTTTAAAATCTTGAATACATGTAAATATAAACATCGAAAAATATACTTCAAATTATGGTACATAATAATATATAGCATGTAACTCCATTTATTTCTAATGCTATATAGACTAAATTTCCTTTCAAATTTCATCTATTTAGATACAGAAGTTTTTTTGAGAGATTGATATGCAAAGAAAAATAGATGGACGGACATAATGGCAATTTTATAGGGTTCTATTTTTTCCAAGATAGCTACGGAATCCCAAAAAACGGCTAACTTCTATGACCATGTTGGGAACGGGAATTCAAGGAAGGGGGGCGGGTTACAGATCAATCTTATTTTTTGCTTAAAAAACTAGTAATAATATAATAACACAGTCCATAAACGTCCCACTGCTGGGCTCGGGCCTCCCATTGTAGAGTAACGGACAGTATACCCTACACACTTGTCCAAGGCCGCTTGACAGGTTTGACATATCTGTTATCTCGATGTGTAGGCTCCAGCGCGATGTTTTCTCTTCACCCGTAGCTCGTGGTAATTGTAACAATTAATTTATCACAGCTTGCTTAGAAAAATAAGTCGCAAATAATTCCTATTTAAAGAATATTTGAATGCACTTCAAGCCAACACAACTTTTTAGAACAATGTGGACGTGGACACATGCTACAATCAATTCAAACATTATTTACATTAACAGGCGTTAATATAACATTCAATCATCTTAATTTTAAAACATAGTTTTAGAAATAATTTCAATTACTTTTTAAATAATAATTAATGCGCTAATTACCTCCTTTTAGTTATACTGGGGCTTCATCTGCGTTAATGTTAACGCGTAGCCACGTAAATACATGTGGTGGTGAAATTAGCAGAGCTGTTTCAATTTCAAACAAATCTTTTAGTGTAACATCTTAACAGGGTTTTCGATAACATATCTTACTTATTATTTATATCTTACCACCGTCCTTCATCCAGCACCAGCTTTCAACTCACGCTCCCGTTTGATCGTCACTACTCTTTTTTCCATTATCTTCTATTGTTTATCTTTTCAAATATCTTCTTTCATTCATCATTTATCTTTCTCGCTCACACATCCTACACATGTTCGGAAACATTCTCAACTACTCTATGCAAAATGACTCTTTCGTTCAGAAATATTCACAATCCCACATACATATTACTATTTATTTCTATATACACCCATCGTCACATCTCCATGAAACAGCCTATATCTTTAACTCTATCCCAGATGAAGCCGCACCATTATACGTCATTAGTAAGTTCGTACACAATTTATGAGGCCGCTACGTTATGTGAGATGTTAAAAAGTATCTCAATTGATTTGACTGTCTGCTCCCCTATTGCCCTACAGAGAATGGCAGTTAAACGTCGTTTATCTTCAACTACGTCTAAATGACGACAGTTTATTAGCCAATTCAAGTATTGGAAGACAAATCAATGTTATGGCCCTTATCACTGGAGGTGCCAGGACGGTGATCGTGTAAATGAAGGAAAGGAAAAAGTTACAATGAAATTGGAATAAAGGGCCTAAAGCAGCCGCTTTCGCAGATATGTGTTAAGACTACAAAAAGTATCAAATTAACTGGTACTTCATTCTATGTCTTACGACTACCAGCCCTCATACATTTTCTAGATACGTAACCAAGATTAAAGTGATATTGTCTAATGATCTCTCCTCTATATATATATAAACAATTACATATAAGAGCAAAGAGTATATGGATACTCTAAAATTTTCCGCCCTTAGAATTGTAATTATAAAGAAATCTATTATAGAATTTCTTTTTGGTTTGATTGGCTGTGATAATGTCTAGTGCTACGTTGTGTATATAAATATTGTAATAACTCAGTTCTATGGAAATTTGTTCATTTAAAAGTTCAGAAGTTGAAATATCTACCCAGTATTAATGACGGATTGTGATTAACTATTAGAAATGCGGTAGCTTTAGGCCCTCATATCCTATTTTGCCCCTATTTGTGTTGAGGATTAATTAAGTTTTATAAATATATTTACTTTATTAACTTAATACCTTCAGTTATAATAACTTGATATTCATTAACCAAGATTAAAGTGATATGGATATGTAACGAGGACAGATTGTATATAATATCTCGTATAGAGCAAAAGATATCAAAAATGCGTGACTATAATTTTTATGATATCAAATGATTTCGACAGGAAACAAAGACCAGTAAAAGAATGTTAAACTGGAAAAATTGATTGGTCAACAAATATACAATGTACAACTACCATATAATGAATTAGTAATAATTTTGAATAATATATTCATTCATATAGCTTAAACCACAGATCGGACTAACAATACGGACTACTCATTTCTAAAACTTTGACGCCTATATAATTTTATTATAGAGAATGATTTATCACGAGATTATTAATTAATTTGTCGAATTGAATCAAAACTGCTACTAATCTAGTGCTAGTTAAGAATTAAATAATGAATTAAATGAACCCCAAAATCTTTAAATCACGTAATTATATGATTTTATGTGAAAGTTAAAATCAACCCACAAATGTAACGATGAAACTCTAACAATACATTATTACTACTTTTGTTCAAGAACCCCGCTAGTATATTTTACCAATTAAAGACGTTTATTCTCATTTAATTCCACCCCCTTTTTGTCTACGCTTGAATTAGAAATTCAAAAATCAAACTAAAACTAAAGGATATTAATTATTAACAGAATCTATATTTAACTATTACTATTTAAATAATAAATAACAACACTACAACTTCGTTCGCGTAGCTCAACGGCGTACCCGGAGCTATATTTCGACCGCGTGATCCAATAATAAGAACCCGATGGATCTCAGACTACTTGACAGCGAGGCTTCGACCTCTGAACGACGGACTACACAACTGTCAAATCTTCAAGTAAAACTCGCGAATTCACGCTTCGAAGGACTGTCTAGAATTCTTCACGAGAGTCCCTGTGTAAGTCTGTCTGAAAATCTGTCAGAGTTACCCCAAAAGTCTGTGTAAAAGTCTATACAGGAACCTTCGCGAATCCTCGTTGAAAGTCCCCCTTTTCGATCTACTTCGCGATTTCTTCCGATTTGATTAATAATCCCTCTTTCCAGATCTACCTCGCGATTTACTCCGATTCGAATAATAATATCCTTTCCCGAACTACTTCGCGATTTACTCCGATCGATTAATAATATTCTCTTTTTTCGACTGTGTCGCAGGTTTTTATTCTCAAAAATCCTGCCACCACCACTTCCAATAAAGGGGTGTTCTTTCATTATTTGGACCGCCTCTTTCAGTGATCCTTGATTGTTTAAGGTATTGCTATCGTCATTTCTTTATGCCCTGACTATGTTTTAAAGTATGTACAATTGTAAATTAAAGTTCAATCGAATCATACACATTATTAGTTTTGGTTTTAAACTTTAATATTTCTTACTTGTTTTCTTTAAAGTACAAAAGTTTTTATTACGTAAGTACACGTTTAATAAATTATAGTTCAAAATAAAATTCATAAGCATGGTGGATCCGTAACAATATGGATATGTAACGAGGATAGATTAAAAATGCGTGACAAAAAGAATGTTAAACTGGAAAATTGATTGGTACAAATATAAAGGTAGACCGAAAAAGAGATAGATCGGTTGTGGGAAGGATGATGATGATTTATGGTGTGACAGAGAATGTGTAAAAAACTTCTTAAATTTTATATTAACGGTCTTATTCATATTGAGTTAGAGTTTAAGGTTCTTAAAGAAGCTCACAAGCGTATTCTAACTAAATATGAATAATATCGTAATTTGTTAGAGAACTCTAATGGCCTTATTCATAGAGCGTTACAGTAAGTTTGGAGTAAGTTGAAATTCATATTTAAATAGAGAGAGAGAGAGTTAGAGTAATTTCAAATTCAAATTCAAATACCCTTCTCCTATACAACCTTTTAAAATATTTTATAAGAGTACTCTACAGTCAAAACCTATCCTCTCCATTATACTGTTACGAGTCGCGAGACTCTAATTAAAATGCCGTTGGAATTATTATAGAATTTATTAGAATTATACAAACGCGTATAACACAGTTACAAATATAACTGAACATAACCAGTCCAAACGTAATGCACGATACAATAACACGCGCGAAGTCCGTCACTAAATAGATTACCGAATGTACACAATTCTTACTCCGCTTGTGGTTGTCGCTAGACTGCCTCATCTCTCAATTGGGGCATTGCTTTATACTGTACAAATACAATATGTCTGCTCGGCCGCGTGGACACCTGGCTAATGACTACCATAAAAGATTACAATACTCAATGGGCTCTTTTTCTAATCACAAATTTTAAACACAACGTAAACAAAAGAAGTCCAAATGCCGAAAAGGTAATAAAATGTCTACAGGTATGCAGGTGTAAATTTATCTTTTGTCGGCGTTCAGGTTGTAACAATACTATAGAAAAAGGGACAACATTGTTCTGTCTCTGAAAAGAAAAGTTAGATGAGTACTTTATTACGATACCCGGCGGAAGTGATACAAGCTAATGGTTAATCAATGACACAGAAAATTGTGGAAATATTTGCTTTGTCAATTGACTTTCTCGTTTCGTAATTATTTTTCGGTAAATGTCATCGGATATATTGATTTGCGGTAACGTTGTGATATAAAACGTTATCAAGGGATTTTATTTTATTAATTTATTGATTATGTATTTAGTATTATTGACGAATGGTTTTATTTTATGTTACAAATAATTATGTTATGAAATTATGTTTTTCTTAGCACAATTTAATATTAGTAATGGTTTCTGACAGTAAATAATATTTAATTAAAAACAACGTTTTAACTTCTTTAAGTGCGGCATTATATTAGATTTTTATTTATAATTCAAAAAGTGAAATGTAAAAAAGCAAAAAATGAGGCTGAAAGTGGCCGTAACATCGAAGTAAAAATAAAATAAAAACTAAACTATAACCGTTAAAATATACAGATAAATAAAATTTAAATGTCTATTTGCAATCTTAAAAAATGAGAAAAAATCAGGCGGGGTTATTCGGACCAGGAGATTCCGAATGTGCAACTTTTAGAATTTTTGTCTGTCTGTCTGTATGTTCCGGCTATTCTCTGGAATCACTGCACTGATTTAGACGAAACTTTCACTGGCAGATAGGTGATATTATAAGGAGTAGCTTGGGCTCTTTTTTTACTTATTTTAGGGCTCCACGAAAAAATTCCACGCGGACGAAATAGAGGGCACAGCTAGTCAATATAAAAATCAAATCAAATATCGCGCCTAAAACAGTTAAAACGTAGTTATTAAACATATGTACCTACCAATCGTGAAAACTTAAGATAATACTAAGTAATATTTACTTATTATATGCAAGTAAGACGAAAGGGTTTGCCTTAGATGTTAAGAACAGTCTATGCTCGAAATACAATTAATACATTAAGCTAACATACCTAGTGTTCACAAAAAATATTACTCAAGTTAAATCATATATAAGTATATTTTATACAAACAACAAAAGACGTAAAATGTATTTAATGCAGTGTTATTGACGAAGATAATTCTATTACTGTAACATTAAATATTTTATTATAAAATACTACATTATATTCTCGACGTTGATAATTTAATTTTTACCGAAACCAGCCAGAATGCCGAGAAAGTTTAAGTATAGATATCTCGAATACATACCCTGAATAGTCAGGTTTGACAATAACGTGGAATAAATGCGGGGTCTTTTTATCAATGCGTTGCAGCCGTGCACGGAAAAGGCTTCTTTCTCCTTTTTGTAAAGATATACGATCGCGAACGGTGGAGACGGCAAAAAGTAATCCTTAAAACAAAGAGCACTCTGGAACTACTCATTCCTCACATTTCATTTGATATCAATCACGGCTTACAAAGTCTCGGTAGCGTTCGGTTAACGTCGGCTAAGTTCGGAAATGTAGTTCACAGCGACTGTACTTCCAGTGGTGCTACACGGCTACGCTGACTGCACGTGTCGTACGTAGACTGCGCCGTAGCGGGAGGTTCGAACGTAGCTGCGTAGACGAATTCACGCGTGAAGTGGTGAAGACTTTCTGGTATAAGTGAAGACTTGAGAGTGATAAAGTGAGATGAGAGTGATTCGATAGTCGTAAGGATCAGCACTCCCTTATTGAGTTTGATAAGATCATTATATGGTAAGCAAATATTTTCATAAAACAACCTTCAATTTACGATTAAATATCACGTCTTCATTTTTCCTCTAACTTAAAATTTATCCCGTGTTGAGGAAGTACATACAATCTATCCGATCGCTTTTTTACGAGGGAAATCTTAAATTTTGGAAATTAAAGGCTATTTTGTGTGGAATTTTAATTGTTTGTTCCTTTCGACGTTATTTTAGAATATTTCAGAAATTATTGACATAACACTTGATAATTATAAATATACTTATCGTAAAACAGTAGATTTGTTAGAAATAATTTGTTTTATATCCTAATTGTTTGAAATTTGTCAGTTGAGTTTTAACGCAACGATGTAGTTGGCGGAGACATTGCCTCGCGGCATATTCATGGATTTGATTACCACTTCGAACAAAATATTATATTTAAAATGTTACAAGACTGATTTTGCCTGTGATGGATATGTTGGTGACATATCTACGGAACATAGTTACTATAGAAAGGAGTTATATAATTTAATATAGTCACATTTCTTTTTGATAATTGACATAAATACTCACAGTATATTGCCAAGTAAAGCAAGTTATGTTTGTATTGCAATAAATAACTCTGAAGTCAATCTCATATACCAAGAGATAGAGAGAAGACCATCAAGAGTA
This sequence comes from Dendrolimus houi, assembly GCA_039645545.1. NCBI lineage: Eukaryota > Metazoa > Arthropoda > Insecta > Lepidoptera > Lasiocampidae > Dendrolimus > Dendrolimus houi. Next base: position 14,416,034 of record CM077129.1, read on the forward strand.
ACCAAGAGAAGAGTAAATAAAGGAAAAATCTTTTACAAAATTTATCCGTACAGGAATTGAACCAGGAGTGTTCAGGTTTTGGTGAATTAGGCAGACTGCTTATAGGTGTCTTGTCCCAACACTAGTCTGTGGTGTACTCTGTGGGTACAGATCACTAGAGCGTACTTTTTGAGCAAAAAAGAGAGAATTGAACTGAATTCAATTAAATTGAGAATTTCTGCGGAGAAATGTCAAGATTAATAATAATAATAACAATAATGGCAAGGCCCCCACCCCCGTGCTTGCCTTAGCCAGCTGGCACGGAGCGGAGATCGCTAGAGCTAATACTCAAGCTCCAGGGGTGGAAGTGCTAAATGGCATCACGTCAGAAGTAGCTTCGGTGAACCTGCAGCCCACCTCTCTACACCCCTTAACAACTCATACCCATGTTGCCCCTGTCTTCTATGGCATTTTTTTGGGCCCATGCAGGGAGTGGCGAGTCACCGTGTCATTTTTCCATGTTCCCCGAGCATTACGACGGGCAAAGGCCATAGTCCCAATATTTCCAGACCCCTAGTACCACTAGCAGTTCAACCCAATAGCCCGGTACTTTCTGATCTCATTTCCCACAATAGACCTGCACTGGCCGAGGCTTGTCTTTGGGTCCATTATTATATGGTGTAGACAGGGATAATCGCCGGTCATTGTCACGCCACATTTACATTAAATTTGTCAAAGGGTCTCTACGTGTTGACCTTCCCATGGCCCTACGCAAGCCCTCCAAAAGCCCGTGCCATTTTTATGGCCCGTGGTCTTCAGAGACATACAGTACAATAACACAATGTAAAAAAGTTTATAATACAACTTAAATGCGAACATGTGTCTTTATTAAAATAAAATACAATGGAACCACATAACAACACAGTTTAGACCATTTGACAGATACAGTTGTTTACTAATCCTGCTCAACCTACTTCTACTGCTCTACTTACTTTCCACGGTCTTCAATGTGTTCAATAGTTCAAACAGTTGGTCCATTCGCTCGCATGGCTTATTTCAATACGTAGTGTACCCTAATTTTCAACAATAGAGGACTACTAAAGCTTCCATCAATAACTGCCATACAGTACATTGATCAAACAATTTAAAGGTCAAAGGTTATAGAGACGAGTATAATATGATCTCTGCGTTTAGCCAAAGAACTTACCATCGAATCTCTTTAAGAGCTATATATATTCTGGAAGAATTCTCGAGCGCAAATAGTCACTTGCGGTGTTAATCCGTATATATTAAAGACTATCCTTGAATGCACGACGCGTTAGAGTGCTGCTTGATAATTCAATTTTACCGATCATCTCAAGAATGGATTTTGGAGTTTGAGAATAAGGGGGTTCTTTGAAGGCGAAACAGTTAAGGGGACTGAGATAAATGGATATTGGGTCGAATATAAAATGTCTGCGGTACAGTGTCCTCAGGCACGATCTTATATTGGGAACAAAAACGAAACTGGTAAATTAAATTACAAGTCTTTCAGTCATTCTTTTGACCTTTCTTCAATAATTTCGAATCAGCACGGTATGTATTTTTCTTACATACTCTTTTATCTATAATATTATAAAATTCTAAATATGCTGTGTCTGTACATTAAAGATATTTTAAAAAAACACCTGGAATAGACTATAAAAGATCGAGAACACAATGCATTTTTTTATAGATTTCTTGTATGTTTGTTCGGGATTCATGTAAAAACTACTGGGCCGATTTCGATGCAGTTTTCGTTCATCGACAGAAAATTCCAAGACTTAAAATCTGCGCTACTTTTTACTCTAGGAATTCCGCGGGATTTTTTCAGAAAATGATTTAAAATGGTCAGATTGAAAAAGAAATCGAATTCAAATGCCACTTTTTCACTGATCGATAGCATATTTTATGTAAAATGTGTGATATTTTTTATCGCGGGATTCCAGGGGGAATTATCCTGGAAGCGCTTTGAAGTGGTACGGGTGCATAAAAATTACCTTATTCTGAGACAGTTTTCACTAAAACGGTAGCTTACATTCTTTTTTTAAATGCTACGGTACTTTGTGTCTCGGGAATGCCGCAGAAACTTCAAGTCAAGTGTGGACGAATTCGCGGGCATATCCTAGTTCTGTATATAATATTTTATATTATATTATATTATATCTTCTCTCGAACCAGAGTCAATTGCGGCAAGTTACGTGGAGAATAAGTATCTAGCATGTAACTATACATATTGTATGTGTTATATAGCCTCCGCTAGCTCGCTCTTCCATATAAGGGATAAGGCCAATATATGGTGGCTTAACGCCATGAGGGCTGATATGCATACAGGTGGACTCATAATTTGCAGCTGCGAAATCTGGCGAAAAGAACACAAGAAAGCGTACCCTTGACTCCGAACACAATCTATTTTTAATGCTAGTATACTGATAATGGAATCATTCACCAGGAAAGGATACCAGATATTGCTTGAACGTAAACATCGCTAAAGGGGCAGAGGATTTCAAGACGTTTTATAACAAGTCAAAGCAATGATTTCGTTGACCTAATCCTAAACCACCGTCTTTGTATTTTTTCCGAAAACTACTTGGTCTCTATATGTAGATATTATTCATTTAAATACATATTTAGATATTATTAATTTAAATACACATTTAGATACTAGCTGATGCCCGCGACTTCGTCCGAGTGGTGCGGTTTCTTATCTATCCCACGGGAATTAAAAGTATCCTATATGTTGACCAGGGATATAAGCTACCACCATACAAAATTTTATTTAAATCGGTCGAGTCGTTTCGGAGATTAGCCGGTACAAACAGACAGACAAACAGAGAAACATAAAATTAAAAAAAATCTAAATTAGTTTTATTTCACTTCTTACATCCCCCTGACTCGGTTTTTAGCATTTTTTGTATTGTACAGAAATTCGACCTCTACAGTTTTATTATATGTATAGATTGTTAATTTAAATACAATTTTTGTTTAACTACCACTATTTAGGAATAATGGATCATTATTGGACTCTGAGCGTGCTACTAAGTTAAACGTAAATCAAACGAAACGTGTTAACATTAATTATTATTCCAACTTCGAAAACCCATCGATCAATGTACATTTAATCTCTATAGAGAATAGCTTCATTAAGAGGAACATATTATTCATACATAATACCACGCCTATTTCCCATAGAGTTAGGCAGAGACAGTTGTCACTTTTTACAAGGTTGGCACACAATTTTTGCTTCATCTACTTTCATTAATCTTTTTATACATGGCTGGTTTGAAGTATTTTTTACCTTGTTCTTTTTCAGAATATCTACGATTTTTGGTATTGGAACAGGTATGGTATTTTATTAGTATTAAAATGATACTATAATATTTATTAACTTAAGTCTCTAGGTCGCGAGAGATTTGTAAAAAGTGTATCCTACTCCTTCCTGTTGATAAACTATGGGATGGAACTTGTACTCACTATTTGGCTAGCCACAGTCCGGTTAGACTTTCGTCTGATCGCAGCTAAGAAAATCTCCGGCCTCATCGCCGCTCAGCTAAATTGTTTCTATATAGTTCTCCGTGCAGGGACGGAAAAAGAATACAAACTACTGCGGCCGGGCGGCCTGTCGTAAGAGGCGACAAAACAACCCACAGCCAGGTGGTAGGGCATTTCCCCGTCTGGATGGCTACCACCCCTGCTCTAGAGTTTATTGCCATGACAATGTTGAGTTGTGTTCCGGCATCAGTGGCCAGATTCTAGGTTCGAAGCCGGCAGCATCTCTGATATTGCTAATGTCCTTAGGCGACGGTAACCACTTTCCATCATAGTTGGGCCGTCAGCCGGTCTGCAGTGCTTTAGCAATAAAAAAAATCAGGTTCAGTGTGCGGCCGGTACCTCGTGTTGCGATAGCGATTTCGGATTCTGTAATCCGTCTAGACGTATATAGCGGTCAGCTCGACGGCCAACCACATGGTGCGTCTGAGCTTTATAAGAAAACTAACAACAACTAAAAGTATATAATCTGTAGCGTAATTTTGAAAACATAATAAGGAGGTCAGCCGTTTAGCTTACGTAATTTGGTGGTTCCGAGTTCAATTCCCGGTAGAATATTCTATTATATTCTTGTAACATTGGGTTCGAACCGAATGTTGTCATAGGTTAACCATAACCCGTAATTTTGCTTAGTTAAGGAATACATAATTATATTGCCAATACGTATACATTTTAAATTGGCTATAGGTTTACTCTAAGTGGCGTACTCAACACGCCTAGGTACACTGAAATGAAAATCCTCTCAGTTTGTATAATAGCTACTCCTAATTTATTGCACTACAATACTACATTCAACATATTGTTACGAGTTACGGGACTCGAATTCAAATGCCATTTGGAATTACTATAGAATTTATTAGAACTATATAAACACGTATAACATAGGTATAAATATAACCGGACGCAGTAAGTCCAAATGTAATGCACAATTAAATAACACGCGCGAAGTCCGTCACTATATCGCTTATCGAATGTACACGTCTTGCTTTAATCGTGATTCTCGCTAGACTGCCTCACCCCTCCGTTCGGGCATTGTTTTATACTCACTATACGATACAACAATCGACCGCGTGGACTGGATCTTCCAAGAACTACACCTGGCTAACGACCATCATAAAGGATTACAATACACAATAGGCAGCTTTCCTAATTACAAATTTTAAACACAAAGTCAACAAAAAAGTTTTAAATGCCGGTAGGTAATAAACCGTGCTTTATGGCCAGCAGGTGTGCATTCATATTTGGCGTGCTTCGTGGAATTTTGGCTAAGTTGTAACAATATATATAAAATACACTATGCAGTCAACCTTATAAACTAAGTATATTTTTAGAAAAATAACTGTCAATATACATATACAAACACATGGAGGATATTAATAATTTTATAATGATTTCCATTTTGTCAAAATTACTCTTTTTTGTCTTTTCTTTCACCTACTCCTAATTATTTGAGGTTGGCACAATATGTCATTTCCTTCTATGCTCCGCTATTCTGACATACGTGTTCTATTACACCACAAATCGTAATGTCATTCTTTACACAATCCATCCATTTTTTTTTTGTTTAACATTATTTTTTACGTGACTTTTATCCTTTTTCATTACATGCCCATATCTTAGTCTTCTTCTTGCCAATTAGTTAAAATTACTACCGAACACCTACATATATGTGAACACGGCACTTGTAAAACTTTTTCAAAGATAATTGTGACTAAAATACGTTCGTGAATTTGAAATTTATTTAAGAGAATAGTTAAATCAAACAAAGTAAACTGAAGCTCTTCTATAATTTATTTAACGTGATTGAATTATACCAAGCAAATAGACTACGCATTTTAAAGTATCTGTTATAGGTACAGTGTTCTAATACAAAGCCATAGTATAGTATACAGCCTTATTGTGTTTAAATCAATATTCAACGTTATCTTTAACATTTATTTTAAGGACAACAACCCCATATTTTCCATCTTCCATAATGTAAATGTTGGTTTTTATTTTTTTATAGCAGTACACAAAGGACTTACTTTATTTGTATCAACTTTAATTTATAATCATTATAGAAACCGAATTTCCTGGTCGCCAGACATTTTTTGGTAAAGATTATTTTTTAGAAAAAAATTGAAAAATCGCTTTTCAGGGAAATTCTTCATTACATTTCACACAAAATATAATCAACCTTTTAAAATTTAATACTTTTTTTCGGTATTTACTTATCAGAATTTATTTCAGATTGAACATACGCTGTACTGAGACTTGAATCTGACCTTGTACAATCAATGCGACTAAATGAATTGATGATAGTTATTTTTAAAAAGCCATAACAATGGTCACTGAATCTTGTTGCATATGTTTTGCCAAAATGTAAAATTATATTGTACATATTTTATAAGCTTTGCCTTTACATACTCCGAAATTTAAGAAATAGGATTCTTTTTCCATGGTTATATTATCTCTTTGACGATTTTCAATCTCCCTCAATTGTTCTTTTTTTTAGAAGTAGTGCCTATACAATTGAGTTTTACAACGTCTAACATTGTTTTCTTAGAGTACAATTTTTTTATAACGGCGGTCACCCCTATCGTGGACAGGAATCCTGTTCCAGCTCTTTTTGTAATATTGCGTGTTCTCTTCTAATATTGTGCAGTACGCTCTATTCAGGGTTCTTCTTTTGTACTACATACCTATATTCTTTATTTAAGGATTTATTATTATTAACTATTTTGTTTATTGTATGTTAGACCTTATGCTAATTTTTATTCTACCATAATTTATCTTAGTATATCTATAACGGAGTTGAAGACTATTTAATTTTATTTAAACACGTCATTGGCTACAGATATATCAAGGCAACTACCAATGTGGTTGTTAAGGTCACCGCGTAACGAAGCCGAGCTACCTTAGGCTAGCTCTTGGACTTTATTCCAAACTGCTTTTCTAAGCAGTGCTGCTTGTGCTATGAATATGGCCACAATACGTTAAGCTGTAGATCCACCCACCTTTGTGTCTTCATCTTCATAACCTTTGGAACTCCTGAGTGTACTTATGTACAAAAATCCCTACAATTTAAAGTATGACTAAAAAAGCAAACCCTAAAACGTAAGAAGTGACAGTAAAATGATATTTTAATATTCCCGCTACACCTGGGACTTCTGAACGAAGAATTCCCAATTTACATCGGGTTTGTAGTATTTATACAGCGTTGAGGGTTTAATACAAAAGTACCTTCATTATTTTAAAATATAAAACACTTCCACTATTTATTCTGATTAATTATTACACATTAAATGTCCATAGAGTACATACTAGTCTAAATCTTTAACAATAGTTGGAGTGATCAATATCAAACTGAGTAAGTACTAGGTAGGGAGGTACTAGTAACAAATCCTCTTAACAGTAGCTAATTATTAATTGCGTTATTTTTTAACGCTACAAGCGAGACGTATTTAGACAAAGTCACTAACACTAAACAGATGAAGGAGGACATTAGTAGAGTGTGAATTATAAAATGTAAAGATATGTGTTGAACTTCTCAAATTATTTTTAAAATAACTCAACTAATGTATATTACCGTACAGCTAAACAAAATAATACATAATTAGCAGGATACATTCGTAATATTTTCGTTCCACAGTTGTGACCGCATACAAACTTGGACTTTAATTAAGCTAGAGGCAAAATTCCAATTTGGACCGAAATAAAACTGAAGATAATATTTTTTATACTAACACAGTAAAAAATTGAAAGTGATACTTAAGAAGGTTATTTTGAATTATAATATGTTGACGGATGTAGGCTAAAGGAATTATATTTATATTAATAAAAGTTAGAGACGAAGTATATGTGAGTATATTCTCTGAAGTTTCACTTCTACTGCGTGTGAACTGCACACCCATTTTAATTTGCTTGTTTTTTTACTAAAGAACCTAATGGGCCCGGCCTCTTCGCTAACGTAGTCAGAATTTTCTTAGCCTTTATTATTGATAGGTAATGCCAAGGCCTATATCTTACTATCCCTTTATTTGCTTTACTCCTGGTTAAACGACACAATCTCAATACTAGTAATGTTAATTTTCTACCAATGGTAAGGTTAGGTTCAAAAGTATGGATAGTAGAAACCCAGCATGGGTCTTCTTAATTTTTCATAATATTCTATGTTCTTACTAATATCAAGGTTAAAGTCATATATTTAGACTATTTTGATTATTATCGTCTCGGAATATGTAATAACGTCAACAAATAAATACAATATAGTTTTATAAAAAAAATACAAACCTAAAATTTTTGAACAAAAGTTTTGTATGATTCTGCTTTTAAATTTAATGAAATCGATTTTTAATCAATCATACATTTTGTACTGCTCATATATTATACATGTGTAGTACATTGTTTTTCGACAAAAAGTATAAGTTTTGTTAATTTTAATATCTCAGTTTTCTAATATAGTTAAACAACAAGTTTATTCGTAATACCTTTTCCTTAATTTTTATATTTTATTTCAACATTATTTACTATTAGAAGAAAGTCGTGGTAGCGTAATGGCTAGAGCACGCGTCCCAAACTCAAAGGGCGCGGGTTCGATCCTAGTCGGAACACATGCACCACTTAGGCAGTTTTCTGACCTAATGTGCATATTGTTACAGTTACCACGTGCTAATAACGGTGAAGGAAAACATCGTGATGCAACCTGCACATCGAGATAAACGATGTGTCAAAACTGCCAATCCGCCTTGGACAAGCGTGGCGGGTATACTGTCCGCTCCCCGATAGTGGGAGGCCCGAGCCCAGCAGTGGGACATTTATGGGCTGCTCTCTCTACTATTAGAATCACTCACATTTAACCTTAAAATCAAAGTTTTAATAGTGGTATTCCGAATAAAAGCCTACTAACTGTAAAATTGCAACAGCACGTGAGAGACGAGTATTTTCCGATAGGAAGAAAAAAACCCTTCCAACAGGAACAGTGGGTGCGGAAGCGCTGACCTAACAATTGGTTTATCTCTCCGGTTTTTATTCCATATTTTACTTTATGATTTTCGTTTTAGATAACTCAGTTTGTCCTGTGTCCTTTTGAAAGTCGTATTTTGTTGGAAAGTGACACACACACAGTACGTTTTAGTGATAATTGTGTGAGAATAGGCCAATTTTTATGCACCCGAACAAGTGCAAAACGCTCCCGGGAAAATTCCTGCGAGATTCCCGGGATACAAAAAATTACTCAATTTATTACATTAAATTTGCTATCGATCACATTGGAATTCGTTTTTTTTAATATGGCCATTTTTAATGATTCCCAGGAAAATTCTCGCGAGACTCCCAGGATAAAAAGTAGCGCAAAGCCTAAGTCGAAAAATTAGCTGTCGATCAGCGAAAGCTGCATCGAAATCAGCTCAGTGGTTTTTACGTAAATCCCGAACAAACAGACAAGAAATCTAAAAAAAATTACATCTTGTTCTCCATCGTTTATATAATCTGTTTTTTTTAATTTTCTTAGAAAGAGACATGAATATGTCATAAGAATGTTACGTCTTGTAGTTTACCTGTGTGACTTTTTTATATATTTTCGTACGCAACCAATAATATAACATCATTTCGCAGACTGCGATGGGAAAAAAGAAAGAAAACAAACTTTTGCATTAGGATAAGCAAAAGTAACTTGTGGTAAATATCGTGGCCAACATACCGACACCTTGTCTTCATTACACTGGATTAAAAACCAAAAGGATGAATAAAATGTTTAGAAATTACCACTAACTTATTTAATTCTAACCTATCTGTATAAAGTATAGTCATACAGATTAAATTCGATTTAAATTTTCTCTCTGTAGCAACGGAGAAAGAATAGAACTTCCGGCGGCCAGGCAGCCTGTAGTGAGAGCCAATAAAACAAACCAAGCCAAGTGGTAGGATATTTATACGTCTGGATGGCTACCACCCGTGGTCTAGAGTATGTCGCCATAACAACCTTACGTTGTGTTCCGGCATTAGCGGCTAAGTATCAGTCTCCCTTTAGTAGTAAGTGAGCCCAAGATGCTAAATGTGGAGTTACTCGAGCGTCGCGGGGACCTTTTGGCTTGTGAAGATTGGATGCTAAAAAGAAAAAAAGGTTATATGATGTATGCCCTTTCACATGTGGGATCCCCGTGTACAGGTTTTCAAAAAAAAGAGTCGCAAAGTAATACTCAAGTGCGTCAGATATTCAAAAGGGATGTTAAGTAAATCCTAAAGGAACTCCTATTCAAAAGACTGACGATTTGGACGCGACCAAAAGTCATGGGCTGTTTTTGCATTAACATTGAAATACTCGAGCGCATCAGATTAATATACAGACGGTTCAGCTTGATGTCCTTGTCGTGCTGACCCATAATCTGACAATTATGTGGAGGAATTACCTTAATCTGACGGTTTGAAAAAAAAATTGAAGTATATAAAATACCCCCACTCTATATGAAGGGTGAATATATGGTGGAGGTAGATAATAGGGTGCAAGGTTTCTCCCCTTATGTTATTCTGCCACGCTCAAGTAAATCCCAAACTCCCCGCTTGGCCTCCCCTACTATAGAGAGCAGCAGCACATTGGTAGCACCTTTGGTATTACAAATTTCCATAGACGATTGTAACCGCTTTCCATTAGGTGGGCCGTCTGTTGTCTGCTGAACTCATGCAATATTTTATTTATTTATTATTAAAATTTAAGTAGTCGTACAATATGTATAAAACCACCATCACTTTTAATCAGATTTATTCCTGCCATGGGATGTCTGGAAGAGATCATTCTTCAGTGATAAGACCAACATTTGTTCATAACTATAATCGTACTGCTGTCTGTAAATTTTATGTAATGGTGTAAAATAAAGAGGTATATCTATTACAATTCATGGAGGCGACGGCGCTTTACTCATGGTTGAAAAAAAGACAAGAATTGTCATAGCGTGTGTCTGATGGAACAAACAGTTGCGAGCGTACCATCCTCATATTCGTGTTTTTCTCACCCAATAAAAATTTAGACTAGAAATTAATCAAGACTCTGGGGCTATGGGGTCCCGTAGTCTATCGATTTTATTAAGATCTCGCGTGGTCGAAGTTTCACCTGACCCAAAGGCTGGCCTGTACATGGGGCAACACATCGGCATTGCCAATCAGTGCGGAAATGCGGGTAGCGTTTTAGGCACAATCCCAATCGACAGCGATTTACTATGTGTAATTTCTTAAGTGAATTATATATAATTTATTATTATATTACATGTGTAACAAGCATTATATATATGCTTATTTATATATCTGATACTACTAGCCCTTTACATACATGAACTTGCGTTTCGTTATAATATAGAAATTGTTTCACGTAATAAATAACTTGTGCACGCTCGTACTTTTGAACAAAGTTCCTAATGTGAGTTGGCATCTTAAATTCACAACGTTTAATTGCCACCACGAAGTGGGGCGAACTTGAAAAACTTAAACTCGTAAATGAGAGCAACATAAAGTGAAACAAGTTACAATTGCCTTTGAAGTACAAAGCCGGAGATAGTTAAATTGTAACTTATTTTGAAGGTAAATACTAGTAGGTTGGGATTCTAACCTTTGAAAGGTTGTAAAGTTTCTATATTTTGGATCTTCATTTTGTAAAAATTGATTTCCTATTTTTAGACGTCTGTTGCTATTTTAGCAAAAAAAAATGGTGTGTGTGTGCACTTCACAACACACACATACAGACAGTGTAGATGTGAAACAAAGTGTGACATGAAGTGGGAGGGACGCTGCATTTCGTGACGTCACATTTCATATATTGTATCGTTATGATATATTTAAGCTTTAAAACACGAAATTTGAAGTATTAACGAAAAATTTCAAAATATTTCCAATTCTATCTGTATGAGCATAGTGTTTAAATGATTAAATATAATGTATTCTATCTCATTCTCTCGCAGTCTTTGTCCTATACATTTAGCACAACGACTCTAAAGAAGTTTCACTTCAAAAAACTGCAATTTCCTTTCTGTCGATCTGTTGGCTTAATTGTTTGTTTGCCGAAACTTACTTTAATTAGTAAGGTATCCAAAAATTATAACAATGTCCTTTAATAATTCATTTGTTTAAGTTAACAGATGAGGTAACATCAGCTTTCCAAGTCGTAAATATCATGTATGAGTCCTTCTACCTTTTGAACCATTTTTGGAAAATTTCAAAAAAATAGGGTTCAGTGGTAAAGCTTATAAATAATTGCAACGAAAATCAGTTAGTAACATCCGTTGAGTAGTTTTAAGTAATAAAATCGTCGTCAACAATTTGCAGTCCACTGCTAGACGTAGGCCTCCCCAAGACGGCGCCACTCATCCCTGTCCTCCGATTTCCTCAGCCAGCACCTACCGGCGACCTTGCATAGGTCGTCGGTCCATCGGGCTGGAGGGCGTCCGACACTACGTTTATCGAGACGCGGTCTCCACTCCAGGACTCGTTTACTCCATCGACCACCGGTCCGGCGGCAATCGTGACCGGCTCACTGCCACTTCAACTTGATTATTTTGCGAGCTATGTCGGTTACGTTGGTTCTCTTATGGATATCCTCATTTCTAATTTTATCCATAAGATAAACACCTGACATAACTCATTCCATAGCCCGTTGAGCGACTTGAAACTTGTGGGCCAATCCTGCCGTCAGTGTCCATGTCTCGGCCCCGTAGGTCAAGACGGGGAGGACGCACTGCTCGAAGTCTTTTGTCTTCAAGCATTGCGGAATGGTCGACGAGAAAACTTGACGAAGCCTACCGAATGCTGCCCAACCCTACTGAATCCTCCTATTTGCTTCCGCGTTGGACGCCTTCGAGACACTGCGATCTGTAACGGACGGCGCCGTCCAAGCGAAGGATACTGTCCTGGCTGTGTCGCTAGATATAGCGAACGCTTTTAACAGCCTCTTTAACAGCCTCCCTCACGAGACGATCAGGGAGAGGCTCTGTGCACACGGAGTTCCCCCATACCTCACGAGGCTGTTGGGCGCATACCTTCAGGACAGGTACATCCTTTGGGAGGGCGGCGAGTCCGATAATCGAGCGATACGTCGGCGACGCGTCGCATGCGGCGTCCCACAGGGATCGGTCCTCGGGCCGGTTCTTTGGAACGTCGGTTATGACTGGATCCTCCGGGTTCCGGTCCTGCCCGGAATAGGGCTAATCTGCTTTGCGAATGACACCCTACTCACGGCACGCGCTACGTCATTCGCGGAATCCGTGGACCTCGCTAACGCCGGGTTGGCGATCGTGGTCCGAAGAATAGGTAGGCTGGGCTTGACGGTCTCCCCCGCGAAAACGGAGGCCATCATGTTCCATAGGCGGTTTCGTAATCCCCCCGCGGACTTGTCCGTTACAATCCAAGGGGTGGATATTCGCGTAGGTACCCAGATGAAATATCAGGGGCTCATTCTCGATGGGAAATGGCTGTTTAAAGCGCACTTTGAGCAGCTAGTTCCCAAGCTCGTGAGGTCCACAGGCGCCCTCTCTCGGTTTCTTCCCAACGTGGGGGGACCGGGTGGGACGACTAGGAATCTCTACATGGATATCCTTAGGAATATGGCCCTGTACGGTGCACCCGTATGGTCCACTGCACTTCACCGCCACAATAGAACTTTGTTGTGCCGCGCACAACGGGTCCTGGCGGTGACGACCATCCGAGGATACCGTACAGTGTCGTGGACGGCGTCGACACTCTTGGCGGGCGATCCGCCCTGGCCTCTCCAGGCGGACGTGATTGCCAAAGTTCGGCGCTCCCGACAGGATGCCCTCGCCCGTGGCCTGGTCTATGGCCAGGCCAAACTCCAGGTGATCAGGACGCGGGAAACCGCGACCATGATCCAATCTTAGTCAGTAGAGTTGGAAAACCCTGTTGCTGGCATTGACACGGTGGAAGCGGTTCGACCGCAGCTATTGCGATGGCTCTCGCGGAAACGCGGGACCCTGACCTTCAGAATGACACAGATACTTACCAGGCACGGTTGCTTCGATAAGTGTCTGTGTCAGATTGCGGGCTGCTTGCCTTCACCCCAATGCCGCCAATTTGACGCGCTAGACACGGCGTTACACACGCTAGTCGAGTGCGCAGCATGGGCACCCCAGAGGTTTGAACTCGAGACACTAGTAGGACCGATCGATTCGCTGAGCGATCTGGTGCAAGCCATGCTGCACAGCGACGATTGGTGGGTGGGCGCGGCCAATTTCTGCGAGACTATAATGTCTCAAAAGGAGGCAGCGGAACGAGATAGGGAGAGAGATGGAAGTGCGCATGCGTCTCGCGGGCGCCGACGTCAGTCGGGAGCCCGGAGGCGCAGGTATGCGCATGATCTCCCCCCCTGAAATACCGCTGCAGGGGCCCTCTAGCATCTAGGGAGCAGAGGAGTCTTCACCCCTGTTGACGAAGTGAGTTTGCCTCTCCCGGAGCAATCGGTGTGGGCATAACTACGTTCTGTATCTCATGCCTTTCCTACTCATAAGCGCGGGGCACATGGGAGGAGGGTGGTTTTAGTGGAGTATTGATTAGTCGAGTCTCCACACAAACCGGTTGATTATTGTTTGGATTGCCTCAGTGGAAAGCCTCCATGATCAACAACGGTATAATCCCTAGCAAAGGACCCGGTATGTGCGAAATGCATTTCCCCCGCCTGAAAAAAAAAATCCTCCTATTTACTTCCACCTCGAAGTTGTGCCTGCCGACCTGTATTTTCATAATTAGTAATAACATATTTTAGATAAAATAATGTGTAGTGTTCTGTAGGCAAATTAATAAAGTTAATATATTTTCCTAAGGCAGTTAATGAATTTAAGAAATTAAGTAATTTGGATCACCATTGGATCATTGATATATTTATATCACAGGTGTAATCTATCATAAGTACCTACAGACGACTGATAAAGTTTTATTTCGTAAATTAGTACCTGCACGAATGTATTAAATTTTTATTCCTTCTGTTATTTGAGCAGACTTATTTATGACTGTCCTTACCGCTATAATTTAGTTAATTAGATTACAACCCCTAATAAGATAATGCATAAATAATTGCTAAAATGTTAACATGGGTGCTGTAAATAAGGATGATAACCAGATATGATTGTACATTTTAGAATGTGTCCCAAAATGTTATGGAAATTCACAGCTCACATGCACTATTTTAATAAATTTCAAAATTCTCTGCCTAAACTTGTTTCAACCACTGCACGTTTTGCACTTACATTTCCACTCGTGATTTTCACTCTGTTGAATCATAAAACGTGATTTTTGGTGTGAAATGTGACGACGAGTTTTTGGAATAAACTTTTAAATTATTTGGCATTCAGTTTGCTTGAAAATTTTAGCATCTCCGAAAAGGGTATTTGGAAAGCTTACTTCTGTACCTAGTATGTTAGAAGTATGATTCATTAATGATTATTAATTAGTATAGTGGCTAAGATAACCGAGTTTCATTTAAATAATACATGCAATGCCTTATTTGAGGTCTTTAAATGGTCAAAGCAGAATCGTATGGTGAAATTGATATGCCTCTAGATATACCTACTGGTAGGTGCAATATATGGCATAAGGTTTAAGTTGTCTTAACACTTGTCATATTTCTAATAAGGTTCTGCGACAGTAACTATCTTAGCCCACTGCTTTTTCTGATCTAATATGCATTGTTACAAGTATCACGTGGTGAAGTAAAAGCACTATCTGTCTTAATTGACGACTATATGTATTTGGCTCGTTTTATACGTATGTATTTTATACATGTGTATTCTTTTCAATAGGAAAACTTTCTACTCTACCTTTAGATGCATAGGTTTCCTAAAAGAAAATTCTTATAAGCCTCCCTTTATAAATAACTATAATTTTATATATAACTCTCTTTATATCCCAAAAAATAAAAGAAATTAGCACATACCATCAATACAGCTACGTTCAGTAGAATACAAATTCTATGTGTAGTCCTTTTTCCCTTGCTGGCACCCTAGATATAAAAATTGATTCTAATTACTTTTTTAAAATATATTGTATATGTAATAAATAAAGTTAATACCATAACACAAATTACCCGAAGCAGCATCATTTATTCAGCAGAATCACGAACCCTTAACATTATTTAATAATAAAGACAAAAGAATTGAATTGCAAAGCCTCGTTTCCCTCATTTCATTCGAAAAGAAATAATATTTAATGTTTGTGAAGAAAACAAAGGTAACTTCATTATGTCCTTGTGGGCGTGTCTGCTTCTTGAACTCGAGAGTAGACCGCCGACTTGTTTCTCACGTAACCCGCTTTAGTAAAGCCCCCCAATTTCGGATATTGTACGTTCCTATGCCTTTATTTTTATTAAATTTGTCGCAGGCTTCTCGGCAGTTTGCCTATCTGTGGAATTTCTGGATTTTTCTCTCTGTTCGCGTTTGTTGTGGGGTTTCGAGCTTGCGTTTTGTATTTCTTTTATTGTGAGATAGGCAAAAGTCGTTAAGGCTAATATACAAATTATGTGTGTAAGTATCAAATGTAGGTAACAAATTAAAATCAATACGTATTATCTATCAAGCACATTGCCATATTTAGAATAGAATAATTAACAATAATAATGGTTAATTAAAACCATGATTCTACTAATTTGAGTAAATCAATATAAGGACTCAGTTCTAAATATGGGTCGCGTTTATTTTAATAAACAAAAATATGAAAGTATCTTTGCTTAAGTTTTCGCGACATATATACATAATAAAACTACGTTTTAACGGTTTTAAGCGTGGTAGTTTTTTTGATTTTTGTTTTTCTGACATTTTGGCCACTTTTCAGTGGCCGTGATCACGGAATACAAAGATGTCAAGTGTCAACGAGCATTGTTAAAGTTTTATTTAGCCTACCTCTAACTTGTTCATTTTAATTATTTAGTTTTAATTTTGTTTATGGTTATTATTTACTCTATGGGAGTCTAATCTAATTTACCACCGCTTCGCAACATGTTATAGCTTAAAGAGAAGAAGCGGCGCAAGAAACTCTTCAGCAAACATGCCTAGCTCTAATAATTTTATATAATATTAAAATGGGTGGAAGGAAAAATAAAAGAAATTATCAGTCAAGTTGGTTAGTGTTCCGGTGTACGCAGAAATAGCTCACAGTGTCCTGAGGTCTGGCAGTTGGTTTTTGCTGGGTTTGGATCTTGATAGTTTGATGATCGGATCCCAAACAGGCGGTACTTGCCAACCATCTTCTCTATTGAAATTTGGATGTTTTTTGATTTTAGTTAAATGCAAGTACCACTATTCAGTACGTTACTACGCTAATCAGTTTTTTTTTTAAATTTTGTAAGTACTTTGGGACATCTCAGCTGGAATTCAATCTAAGAGTACGTACCTCAGAGTACGCAATAATATATACGTTCTTGAGACAAGTTGTATACAGGAGCATAGCGGTTTAAATAAGTGAGACTACACCTATATGCGATAGAGGGCGGTGCGGTAGTAGAAAGAGGATAATGGCACCATTATATAGTTTTCGCTCATACAAACTTTGGATTTTTGTCCCATGAAGGTTATATCATTTCCTTATATAAAAATCTTATCGCGCTATCAAAAGTGCACAAACCAAATTTAACTAAGGAAGGAAATCATAAACAACATAAAATTAAATTACTTATGTAGTCATCTAAATATCAACAACCTACAATCTTAGTTACGTGCAATATATTACTAACATCTGTTAAACATACACCCAATTGATCGCATAAGAATTTCGTTGGTTAAAATAGTGAATATAAGCCTGTAATCTGAAATATATATTCGCCTGGATCTACGACGGATAAGACGAAACTATTTTCCGTAGCTTATCCGCTAAAATTGTCCACATCCCTCAAGATGTATTCAACTGTTCATGTCAATATATACATGTATGTATAAATGTATGTTTGGGGAAGACTTCATACTTCTAATGCTATTCAGATGTTCCTCATTCATAGTTATGAGCCACAATTCCATATTCTAAACATTGCCTACGCTTGATAAACGGTTTTTGTTTGAAAATATAAGTATTTTATCCTTTTATACGGAAATGTTATTTATTCTCTGTTTAAGCGTAAATGCAACCAATGTATTTTAATGGTTCCGTAGCGAATTTATTAAAAATGTAATCCTAACAACGTGATCATGTCCGTCAGCCTGACCGTCTATTTTCGTTCTTCTCAATACTAGTCTAAATGGATGAAATTGAGAAAGATATCATCTATACCTTTCTGCTTCTTTATTTCGACGACCTCTGTGGTTGAGCGGGGTAAGCCTTTGCTGGCCTACCTCACTGCAACGAAAATATTCCGGGTTCGTTTCCTGGCATGGAAAAATTCAGACACGATTTTTTCCGTTATTGACTATGATCTGGGTGTCTGGGATCGGCCCCAGAGTAGTCCGTTGTATATTACATAAAACACAAGTAATTTAATTATTATATTTCATAATTATTTTTTAATTTAATTTATAAATAACGTAATTTGCTTAATTTGGGGATATACAATACATGTTTGTCTGCTCATTAATAAAAAAAATAATAACACGTCAAATTTAAGAAATAAAAATTATGGTTGGTCGCCTAATTGCAGGTTAATTATATTTTTAATGCATTTATATCAGCGTGTTGGATATCGTTAGATAAGTTTTAAAAAATCCTAACTATATTTATTAGTGACTTTTTATTTAAGTAAACAGGTGGCGAGATATTAGCTCCCAAAATTGTAAAAAAATTGTTTCATATCTAAGTTTTAAACTATCAAATTGAAAATTTAGAAAAAAATTAAAACGATAGATAGATAACACTTTATTGTACACCATTACAGAAAACTTACGAACTAGTCTTATTCTAATTGTGTACAAAGGGCGGTCTTATCGCTAAAAAGCGATCTCTTCGAGACAGCCCGTGGCAAGAATATTGCTGATTAGGAGTGGCGATGGCGGTATATATAATTATTGTACAATTGGTAAAATGGTATGTTTTAAACATGATCGTTTGTGGAATGCCGTTTTTAGGGTTTTATAGCCAAATTATAATAAAAGGAGACGTTCAACGCTTGTATTAAAGACTTCAATACATACGGAAACTGACACGCACTTAAGCGATTTGTTATTTCTTTCAATCTTTGATAATTTGTATTATACTTATAGATTAAGTTCGGTATTTTTTAAATGTTGCTTTCCAATATGCTTACATTCATATAAGTGGGACACTCTGCAAGTATAGCGAAAAAAAAATCTGTAGGTAAATATTTTTTATTGTATCTTTTCAAAGTACTCTCCACCAGCCTCTATACAAAGTTTCATGCGTCTGAATCAATTTTCGAAACACTTTCCAGTCCGCCGCAGACACCTCGTTTACAGCTTGTTCGAACGCTGACAGCGCTTCTTCCGGCGACGAAAATTGTATCCCTTTGAGCTGATTTTTTATTTTCGGGGATAATAAGAAGTCACACGGTGCTTCTGCCAAGCATTTGATAGTATACCATTCGGCGTTAATGCTTCTTTGGTTCCGTAAAGGAATTGACACCAAGTAGCCAGACAAATTGAAAAAGCTTGTGATCAAAATCTTCCCCTCGCTTCTAGATCGCTTCACTTTGGTAGGCGTTGATTCGTTTTTAAACACCTAATCCGTCGACTGGCGCTTCGTTTCTGGATCGTATTAATGAATCCAGGACTCATCACCTGTAATTATGTCGTAAACACGCCGAGACGATCCTGCTTCAAATTTGTTTATCATATCACAGCATTATTCCACCCGGGCCTGCTTCTGAGCATCGGTGAGGTTATAAATAATCATATTTTCAAAATAGATTACAACTTGTCAGTCTCTCATACATAAAAAAATTATTTGGCAATACTTTCTAAGTGACCCGGTACATATAAACATATTCGACTATAGCACAGAAATCTCATGGGTTTATTCGTGTCGCAGAGAGTAGTGAAAAACTAACACTTTATCCGTGCAGGAACAGAGAAAGAATACAATTCCCTGCGGCCGGGCGGCCTGTCGTTAGAGGTGACAAAACAAACCACATCAAGGTACTAGGGCATTTGCCCGACTGGATGGCTACCACCCCTGGTCTAAAGTATGTCGCCATAACAACCTTGAGTTGTGTTCCGGCATTAGTAACCAGGTTCCAGTCTCCCTTAAGAGAGCAGCACCGCATTTGTAGCACCTTTGGTGTTTCAAATGTCCTTAGGCGATGGCATCCGCGTTCCATCAAATGGGCCGTCTGCCTGTCTAATGAACTCATGCAATAAAAAAATAAAACTGAAAATGTATCCAAATTCAAAAGTTTTTATTCAAAATAAATTCCACTGGCGAACACTTTTTGACGGCCATACATATAAGTTAAAATTTAATTTTACTTAGTCTATGTACACGGCTTCGCAGCGTATTATTTTTACCCAATATTTTTGTTATATCAAAAATAAAATACAGAGGCAAAACTGTTGCTATTGAACTTGTATTTTCCCACTAATTAGTGGGAATATAGTGAGGGCTATTTGCTTTAAACGATCACCCGTATTCCATCGCAGTAATTCGACTGCAGAGTCAATTGATTTCGATCGCTGTCGTCAACCTCACCCGACAATGTTTGGGCTATCAATTAAAGGAGATCGATATAATTTTAGATTTAGTGTTTGATATTGTATTCTTGTCAATATTGTAATGTAAAAATAACTCTATTTGTTAATTTAGCAATTAAACGCTGAAAGGATTTTAATGAAAATGCTGTATTTATTATATATAGCTTTTAGTATGATTTAATTTGATTATATTTTAGATTTTTATTCTATTTTCTGAGTTAAAATTATTCCATGTTCATCTATGTAAAAAAAGAAAGGAAGAAATATTTTTTTATTGTACACAAAATAGTTACACATAAAACAACAAAATTGGAGCGATATAAAATGGCGAGCCTAACCCTAAAAACAGTTTTTTTCCAGCAAACCTATGGGCCCAGCGAGAATGGGAAAAATAGAGGCAGGGTTGTGTACATTAAAGTTTAAATGCATAAGTATATAGGTTCTTATACCTAAATTTACATTAAATTTACTTATTGAAAATAAATGTTTACATAATAAAATACATACAGATATACATATAATATACACAATATATATATATATATATATATATATATATATATATATATATATATATATATATATATATATATATATATATATATATATATATATTATTACAATTTGGGCCACCTGCATATTTGTAAATAAAGCACATTTATTACCCCCGGCGTTTGATCTAATAACACTGAAGCACTTTTATGACTGTCTTCTTTTGTTTACTTTGTGTTTGAAATTTGTGATTGGAAAAACAGCCCATTGTGTATTGCAATCTTTATGGTAGTAATTAGCCAGGTGCGATTCTTGGAAAATTCGGTTAACGCGGTCGAGCAGACGTATTGTATTTGTACAGTATAAAGCAATGCCCCAACGGAGTGGTGAGTCAGTCAAGCAATAAGCACAAGCTAAGCAAGACGTGTGTACTACATTCGGTAATCTATTTCGTGACGGACTTTGCGCGTGTTATTTTATATCATGTACCTTTGTTATACGCGTTTGTATAGTTCTAATAAATTCTATAATAATTCCAACGGCATTTTAATTCGAGTCCTGCAACTCGTAACAATATATATATATATATATATATATATATATATATATATATATATATATATATATATATATATATATATATATATCAGTTAATTAGGATAGATAGTGCTCTTTAAATCTTTTAAAGATGGTATCCGACGGACTATCTCGGATCACATGACATAAACATAAATTCTTAACAAAGTCACGATCACTTTTATATACTAGTACGGATTATTCTTTTTTTTATAAACGTCAGACAAACACGCACATAGTATTTACCCAAGCTATGTAAGTTGTGCTTGTGTTATGGGTAATATACAATGGACCACTCTGGGGCCGATCCCAGACACCCACCCTATAGTATTAAACGGAAAGTTCGTTTACAAAATTTACCACGTAAGCAATCGAACTCGGATCCTTTACGTTTCAATGAGCTAGACCGGCAAAGGCTTAGCTTATTCAACCACAAAGGGCATTAAAGAAGAATTGAAAGCCATTAAGAAGTACACACATTGTTAGACCAGACAGTGAAAAAACATGAAGGCAGGTCAATGTAAGCTTCACAGTAAACATGCTTTTCATTTCTCATATTCTGAAAGTGCGTTTAAAGTTGCCTGATCACAGGGATGAAAATAGTACTTTTCGTTCCTGGGAAACGATTTTCCCTGCTGTTAAAATATTAAAAAATCTATGCGAATCATAGATAATACATGCGACTCATGTCCCAACTTTTCTTACAGCCACTGTTAAATCGCGGCATAAGTTGTAATAATAAAATATTAACAAATATAACATTATTTTATACTTATTATAGTTTTCACTGAATTATTATTTAATGCTAAATATTTACTATCATCAGTGACAAACAATTACTGGTTGGTAGAATGCCACAGAAAATAATTTGACTTGCCTTTCTTTGCATACGTGACGTATTAAAAGAATTCTTCAGATTTAGATATGGATTTAACGCCTAATTTCATTAGAAAATATTTGTTTGTTTAACTAATCAATTTTTATTTACTTTTCTCATATTCGAAATGAAAAACTGAGTGTTAACCTCAGGTGAAAAACCAATTGAGGCACTATTAGCGCCCTCGCTACGCTCGTGCGGCAAACGATCTCATGCCTAAATAGGTCACTTTCACCTCTCGTGTAACAATCTACTATTAAAAGTCAATGTTTAAACGTGTAGTACTACTGCAGTATCGGGTATATAAATCAAGATTTGAATACATTGCGGAGAGACACAGTAGCGTTAACACAAACTTCCAACATTAAAAAAAGGCGTCGTATAAAAGTATGAAACTGGGAATTCAGCCAATAAAATAGGATGGTGTGAGACAGTATGCCCGTGCAAATCACATTATGGATCTTACATCCCGCATTTCCTCCTGCCTACTGCGTATAATTCCCGCATTATCTTGCGTCTGATTGAGCCAAGCGGTTTTCGGGGTTTTGGTAATAGCAGAAAATATTTTTGGACTAAAGTAACAAAATATACAAAAGGTTTGAATGCATGCAAATTTTTATTTGTAAGAGTATATTCAATTTTTTTTCAGTCTATTTGTCCAAATCAGATCCGTTGTTTTTGGAATATAGGACATGGATGTTTAATAATAATAATAATCTGCAGACAAACAAACATATTGTATACCCTCAAATTAAGTAAGTTACGCTTGTGTTATGGGTAATATACAACTGAATACTCTGAGGCCGATCCCAGACACCCAGACCATAGTAAATAACGGAGCAAATACGTTTCCGAAATTTACTATACCAGGAATCGAACCCAGAGCCTCTGCGTTGTAGTGAAGTACAAGAAGCCGGCAAAGGCTTAGCCCTCTCAACTACAGAGGCCGTCAAGTATTTACTCTACCTATTCATATATAGGAACCTATATATATAAGAATTACTCAATTAAGACATTAAGAACTAATAAACATTAATCTAAAACATTATAAACGAATACAGTAAAGGTAAACTCAACTTAGTTATAACTATTGTATTCTGTCTTTTTTTACTTTTTTTAATGCAAGAGTTTAGCAGACAGGCAGACGGCCCACTTTATGGAAAACGGTTACCATCTCATATGGACAACTATCTATAATTCCTCAAAACTATAAGTAGAATACTGACTGTAGTTCACCGTCTTCTGCGGTTAAGGTGCCCAGAAAGTGTAGGAACTACAGGAACTTATATGAATATGTATTGGACATTGGTTATTTTTAAATACATACAGCTATCGTATCCAAAGAGTTTCAAGGTCAATTAAATTAAGTATCGATCATTGTCTTCTAAGCATATTATGAATTCACATTATAACGCCTGTTTCACATAAGGATAAGCAAAGCAGATAATAGAGGAAAATGGCGTGCTCTCATTTCGAAGTTTATCAGTCACTTTAGGTCGCTGAGCTAACAAAATTAGTTAGTATATTGTTAATGAATGTCTGTCTCAATCGTAAAGAGTTAGAGTAAATTTTAAATTTTATTTATTTATTTTTAGAGTTTATTATGATTAAATAGTTGCATTTTATTACAATATTATGTATATATATATATATATATATATATATATATATATATATATATATATATATATATATATATATATATGTGTGTGTGCAAAGACAAAATATAATTTTCTTTAATTTGAACTTTCCCGCGCATCAAATGTCATTGAATGCATAGTGAACTGACAGATGACGTTTGCGAGCTATAAAAAAGATAACCTATAAGCATCTCGTGATTGTTAGGAGAAAACAATAATTCATAATATTAATTCCATTGTTAAAGTATTCTAATTGTGATTAGGAACAGACATTGTTAATAATAACATTAAATTTCGTTTCTTTTTTTACAGGTATGTAAGTTTTTTTAACGTACTAAGTAAATACACACTTTTATTTCATGTATTACAAAACAATAAATCTTTTCTTACAGAGAAACTCAATTGTGTTTGACTGACTGTGTCGTCCTAATCCCGAAATTATTAGAAAATATCTTATATATATATATATATATATATATATATATTATTTGTATATATAGTATTTGTATTATATATTTATTATTAAAACGTAAGCAATCGTAAAATAAATGTGTACTCTATCATCGCCACTCCTAATCAGCAATATTCTTGCCACGGTTTGTCTGTAAGAGATCGCTTTTTAGTGATAAGACCACCCTTTTTACACAATTAAAATAATACTAGTTCGTAAGTTTTCTGTAATGGTGTACATTAAAGTGTTATCTATCTATCTATCTAAATTTGAATGCTTCTGTAAAAATCTTAAAGAAGCGTTAAAACTTACTCTAACTCTATGAATAAGACCGCATGTGTTTATTTATTTTTTTGTTTATTTAATAGTTTCAAAGCTAGAGCGAAATTATTCGCAAAAAATATATTCATAGTTATAAAATTAACGTTTAAAATGCAACGAAAATAAGAATCTCCATATACAACTGTGATTGCAGATGTAAACATAGCAGGCCTAAGAAAGAGTCTAGCTTGAAGATGATGAATGTAATGTTATGTACGTTATTTATATATACTGGAAATTATATTAAATTTCCGAAACTTCAGTACAAAATTTGCATGTAACCAAGTGGGAAAGATAATATGATATGCTGTTTATACTTCCATGATATATCAACCATATCCTGTAAGAACGGCTTAGAATATTAGAAAACGTGCACGGAATAATGTACAATGTCTAATAATGTACAACGTGAAATAATATACAATGCAATGTGTATGCGAATATACCTATAGTTAACGAAGCGGTAATGGTATAGTTACCAAGCTTTGAGTGAATGTATATCTTTGTATTTCAATCTTATTTAGACTTGAGCTAGTAACTTAACGATACCTTTAAAATACATTAAACGAATGTGAAATTATGTTTATTTAGTCTTTCATTAAGGTTTTGGAAATGCATGTATCTATAATCACTAGTGGTCCTAGTGGTTGAAATTCGACCATAATTAATTTAAATGATAAGTTTGAACATGATTAAGGTTCTGTTGTCAAAGACTATATATACTTCTATAATCACAGATTTCGCCAAGGCTACACTGTTAATTTGACTTTAACAATAAACAAAAGAGTATATATTATTATGCCTTTGTGTGTCAAATACATGGTAGTGTGTGTAATATTTTTTTATTGATTTAGAGCCGCTTGCACAACGATCGCCTTTAAATAAAAATTAATTAATCATATTAAACTGCCTAAATACGTTTTACACAAAACATATTGTTACGAGCTACAGGACTCGAATTAAAAAAATGCCGTTGGAACTACTATAGAATTTATTAGAACTGTACAAACACGTATAAAACAAATACAAACAAAACTGGTTGCAACCAGTTCACACTGCACGATTCAGTGCCATTCGAGACGCGTAAGTCCGTCGTCTATATCGCTAATCGAGAGTACTACGAACGTCTTACTCGTCTCGTAATCGTCGCTTGACTGCCCGCCCCTCCATTCAGGCATTGTCTTTTACTCACTATACAGTACAAAGAAATTGGCCGCGCGCACTGAGTTTCCGAGAAATAGTAATTTGCACACCTGCGAACGGCCACAAAGTCGAAAACAATAACAATAAGGATTAGTTCGACGCTAATGATGGTTATAAAACAAGTAGAAAAACAATAGCATGTTTTTCTTAATTACAAATTCAAAACACAAAAGAATTCCTTAATCCGGGAAGACAATAAACGGCGCTTACAACAGGCAGCTGTGCACTTATCTTTGACGGCATGTAACAGTATTTAAGATGCCTTGCATAAGGCGGTCTCCTATGTTATTTAGCTAAATGTATTTATGCCGTCGGTAAAACAGCCAGATGTGTTCTGTATCACGCTGCGATCTATTTTTTCGAACAATCACACGAAATTTAACTTTAATGTTAGTTATTTCTTGCGTAAAAAGGAATTTTAGTTGTCAACTTGACATTTGAAATTTCGTTCGTTTGGTTAAGTTTGCTTCGGAATTTTTGGCGGCAACCTGAAGAATGATTATTACTGTGCTGTTTTATTTACAAATAATAAATACTGGTTAAAAGTGAACAATAGTTGTATAATATTGAATAACGTAGAATTGTGCATTTGTGTTGAAAATCTCAACTATTTAGTGAAATCCAAGACCATATCATAATATGGTAAAACCTCAACCATATTCTAACTCGACCCTAGATACACAAATCATAAAGACCAATGAATATTTTAATAGAAAATAAATTTTCTCCTCTATAGACACCAGGTTTGTGAGTATACGTTGAAATTTATTATAACTTATATTAATTGTATTCTTTTCATTTGAAATAAGATATACCTGGCATATCTACACACATTCGCAATCGTATTATCACATTTTCCACGGAAAACAGATCAAAGTGCAAATTCATCTTAAGAATTAAAATAATTACATCAGAAAATGTCGACCAAAGATATTTGAATTCTATAGTGTCGACGCTGTACTAAATGAACTAGCTTCAGGTAAAATCTGAACACATCTGGCATTTCTATTGTTCAAAACATAATGCGGATCTATTTTGTGGTCCTTAAATCCATTTAGAGCAGTTAAATACCCATTTTTGGCTGATTAACTTTGGCAGTTCTTTAAACATATTTAGCGACGCATTTTGCGTTGTGCAAGATACCAATTGTATTTAAGAGTACTAAATGCTTTTAGTGTTTCTTAAATATATTTAAGCAACTTTATGCAAGCGGCCCTTAATGTATTTTCTATGCGTAATTTAAAAACGATATTAGCATTCTCTCAAGTCGTTGTAGCGTAATGGTTAGCGCACGCGTCCCAAACTCAAAGGACGCGGGTTCGATCTTGACCGGAACGCATGCACTGCTTAGGGAGTTTTCTGACCTAATGTGCATATTGTTACAATTACCACGTGTTATTAACGGTGAAGGAAAACATCGTGATGCAACCTGCACATCGAGATAACCGATGTGTCAAACCTGCCAAGCCGCCTTGGACAAGCGTGGCAGGTATACTGCCCGTTCCCCTCTATAATGGGAGGCCCGAGCGCAGCAGTGGGACATTTATGGGCTGATATTATTATTAGCATTCTACACTCCTTCTCTATATAAACTATAAGTGTGCGAAATTTCATATTCCTCCGTCCTCACAATTTTCGTAAAAAGAGGTACAAAGTTGGTTTAGTACTTTTAATAACGAAAATGAATATATCTTGGATAATGTATATATACCATATTTTTTTTAACAAAAACAAATCTGGCTTCATTCTACAAACCAAAAAATAAATATTTAACCAACTACTTTCTATAACATCTTGAAGTTGGTGCCAAGCAAAACATAAAAGAAGAACAACCACAAATATTCAAAAAGTAAAATAACAAAATATAGTGTGAAGTCGGTTTTGATTTTGTAATTTTTTTTGTTTGGTTGTTGCGCAAATACTTCAATAGTTTTGAAAATTGTAGATAAGAACCTGTAGAAATTGTACACCGGAATGCGTACACTTTGCAATCTTATTCTTCGGTGTACATACTCTTCAACAAGGGTTGCTTTCGATTTCCATGCGATCCACAAATCAGATTCTGTCTTGGTGACCATGAGACCACTTCAGGAGTACATATATTTACGAATAAAGAAAAATGTTCAAAATCGATCCACATCTGACGAAGATATCGTGTAGCAATTTTAGAGGGTTTTTCTCGAATTCCCTGGGTATCACTCATCAGGTCACGACTTAGTGACTATGGGTCCATCTCGGCAGTAATTCTTTCGCTTAAAAAGGTATTTGAAAATTCGGTCTACAATTGACGGAAAAATCGCGTAACATGCATATAAAAAAATTACGCTCCTGTTGAAAATGTAATATGTACACGCGTAGACAAACTTTTTTTCCAAGAATTTAGGCGCACGGTGTTCTTTAATAAAAGTTAGTCTCGATTTCTCTGGGACCCACTCATCAGATCCTGACTTGGTGACCATGGAACTACCACGGGAGAATACGTTTAAGAGTAAGGGAAATTAAGTAACACACATACAAAACAAACATACAGACGAATTGAGAACCTACCCCTTTTGAAAGTCGATTAAAAAATATTGTGGTTTTGAGACAAGCGATATAAATTTAGTTCAGTTTTGCTCCACTGCTATGGATGGTTTCTAAACTTGTGGATACGGGATATACAGGTATTTTATTTTAGTATCCTATAATAACACTGATCGGGAGGAAAAACTGGTTTATTGACACTATTTATCGAATTTAAGTACGGGTATTGAGCAAGATTAGCTAACGCGATTTTTTCTGTCAATGCTTTTATCGCTGATAAAGCTCAAAGCGGCTCAAATCCACCGGTAAAATCTTGTCACATCAATCAATATGTTTTCGCGTTTTTCAGCGCTTTCCATCAATCACAATCTATACTACCGGTTACATAAATATTTTATAATGTAACGTAAAGCTAATGTAAACGCCATAGACATGTATAATATTATGTGAGAAAATTACACACACCTAGGTAACTCAAAACATAATAACATACCTATATTTATTAATTTTAAAGCGTCGTTATAATTTTGTTAAGACTTCTTTACGTAAGATAAAGGTATTTAGATATTGAGATATAATATAGAAGGTATTTCATATTACACAAGCTTGTATGCCCAGAATTCTTTTCACCCCGTACGTTTAGTTTATTTGCAATTTCACTGCCCTATCGTCGGGCTGTTCGTGCTGTCCTATACTCACAAATAGTCTAGATACGCTTGTCCTTCGGAGAAACTCAGGGTCTCTCTGCGTATTCTACCGACTGTATAACGAGAAACTGTTCAGAATGGTGCCTTCGTCTTCGTTCTATCACCGGACCGCTCACTATCGACTGGACCTTCAGTCCTTCATACACACTTTCTTGAGTCGCTTTGTTTATGTATGCAACGTTTCTCAATAATGTGTTACAGTTATTTAGTAGCATAGTTGTTCTTGTCATGTTTCTTTTAAAGTTAATAATTAATTTTGTTATGTACTTACCCTCTCATTTCTAAGCGATACAATCGGCCATTTCCTTAATTGAATCATAATGTTATATTTTTATTTATTCGGTGTTTGGCGCCTGTTTTGTATAGAGTAAGTAGTTCTCTATAATTTATCATAATTTTATGTAATAATATTTATCTCCAATACGTGGTAATTGTGTACAGATTATAATTCAAAATCTCTCAATTGTATACAGACGGTATTCACTACATTTTATTGTCATGTTGGCAGACGCGATAGATTTATACTGTGTTCGGTTTATTTTATTACATGTAAAACTTTAAGTATAATATTTTATATAATATAATATAATATATATAATATAATATCTTATATAAAATATTACCTAAATTTCAAAACAATAATGTATTAAATTCTTGTCATTCATAACCCTTTAATTTAAATAGTTTACCAATGACTTCAATCCGCTATCGGTTGTGCCAATTTGCTAAGTTTATTATACTATAAAATTGTTGAAGTGATAGCGAGGTGTTCTGTAACATGTATGTAAGCCGTAAGGTTTTCTGATTATATTTATTGTGACCAGTTGCTGTTCTTTTATTATCAAAAACCCTTTTGAGTTGTTGCAAGTATTAGAAATGTTCCTCTTGCGCACTGTGGGGATCTGGAACGAGCTTCTAGGTGAAATTTTCTCACAGCACTATGGTATACAGTTTTTCAAAATGGATATCATAAAATTTCTTCGAGGCCGTTGGCGACATCTCTGGTGTCGCAACGTCCATAGAAAAGGTAACCGCTTTTTGTCTTTGTTTAATAGAGAGAAAGATGTACAATGTACATAGTTGATTTTAAAGTTCAAATAAGTTTATTAATTTGGTTTGTCTATAGATATAGTGGAAATCTGAAAAAGAATCAAGATGGTAGAACATGATAAAACTTTCAACTAAAATTGGCTTTAACAAGAATTGTCAAATACTTTTGGTACATGAGAGAATTTAAAATAAATAACAGTTTTTCAATTGTATAGAATTCTTCATTGTCCGTGGACTGACACGTACTTGGTCGAATTTTAAATTTTTTAATCATCAAATAATATTATTGAGGCATCTAGCATGGGAGTGCTTCAAAAATGGCGAAAATTATTAACATTTCCATTTCTAATTACAGTACAGTAATGAATAGTAAGTATTATTATATTATAGCACATCAGTAATATATACTACATGCTTTTAAACGTATGTGTGTTACTTTTACTTCCCCGTTTCTCGCTAAGAGCGCAGACTAGTTGGGCACTTTCCGGTGTGTCAAGCAAATTGCCACTTATGGTGGTGACGTACGAACTCTAGGCACAAGGAACGAACATACGTATTTCTGTGCATCCAATGTACATGACGTACTCTTCTTTTTGCCATACATTTGCAATCTGTGCAGTGAAATTATATCCCTTCCGCGGTTTTCCCAGGACTATACCTTAAGGATTTTTTTAAAGAGAGAGTGAATAGATATTAGAAGTAGGGATGAAACGTATATCCAGTAACTATTTGGCCCTATACTGTTCTACGGCCCAATACCGGATAGCAACAAAATATTTGTCCAGATATCAGATAATAATATATATAGAATAGAATAAAAGAGAATATTTTTATTTCACACATGAAAATAATACACATGAGTTAACAATCATTCAACTAGTACAATCGGCGGCCTTATCGCTAACAGCGATTTTACATAGAGATAATTTCACATTTTTTATAATGGGTCGGTATTCAGTGCGCTTAGTATTCCAAATATATATCTGGATGCCGAATATTTGGAAAATACGACATTAACTATTTGCCGACGATATGAAAATTTATAAATCTATTACAAGTCCAGTCGATGCATCACTGCGTCAGGAAGATATCTTGCGTATATCTGATTATTGTAAACATAATCATTTAGACCTAAGCATATCTAAATGTTCGGTAATTACGTTTACTCTTAAAAATATTTTTCTCAATTATCGCTATAATATTTACAACCTACCACTAGCGAGAGTCAACGTCATAGGTACGGGATCTAGGTTTGTATTTAGACACTAAACTTTCATATAATCATCATATTGATCTCATTGCCAAAAAGGCTTCGTCTGCTTTAGGTTTTCTAATTCGTAATGCTAGCTAGCTCTTTCAACAAGATGAAATCCGATAGATTAGAGCTTATTAAAAAAAAACACTAAATTTATTAATTTTAAATTCAAAATATCGCGTCAAGGTTACATGGAGCGCTGTACCCTATTCCATCTTCTGCCCCTTAAAGTTCGAAGAAATATTGCCGATATACGTTTCTTGGTGAAAATTGCTCAGTCCAAAATTGACTGTGCTAGTTTTATCGAGAAACTACATTTGTATGTTCCTCACCTAGTCTTGTACGCCCTAGAAAATTACTTCATTCGCCCTTGACACGTACAGCCTTCAGACGCCACTCATTTTTTGTTAGAACAGTTAATGAATTCAACAAACTCAGCAAGTCGGATAATGCGGACATTGACTTGTTTGTGGATAGTCTAGCATCTGTAAATGCGAATTTAATCAAAGTCTATTTTAATAATAATTAGTTTCCCCGTCACAACATTTTCATTTTATTGCTCTTTATTTTTCTAAAATTATTGTATTTTATACTTTATTTATTTCCTTGCCATCTGTGGAGGTTTATGAATAGATGTTCTTTAACTATCTCAACTATAGTTTGTAAGACTACAGCTGTTAAGCACCCAAATAAAGCAAAATAAATAAATAAGTTAATAAACTGGAAGAAAACAAATATTTGTGAGGGAAATAAAACAAAATAGACTTTAGAACAATGAATTTTATTAAAATATGAAATGCAATCACTATCAATAAAATAAATTTTCTTTGACAGAAGAAAAACATGGCGATAATTAACCATTAATTAATTTTTATTACCATTAGTTAATTATTACTCACCACACGCACAGTGATAACAAGCAAAAATTTCGGCCTCCGAATATCCTATCTTATATTCGGTAGCCTGCTAAATAACTATCAATTTCAACGAGGTAGGCCTGAATTGGTGTTTATATTAAACAAATCAGGGATTTAGAATAAAGGGTTGTGAAATAAATCTAATACGAAATTCTTTTCTTATGTTTGTGACGAGGCCTTTCCTGAAGCTTTTCCCATGTATTTATGTAATCTATGGTTCCATACCCCACGGGCACGCATGACTTTCTTAAGATAAATATATCATTTGTATATCATGTTTTCTATCCAGCAAATTTATTTTTAGGGTTTCAAGAGCACTCTGAAGAACAAAGGAAAGCTTATGTAATCGCCATTTCTATAGAACTGTTTGCTTATCTGTCTAAGCATATTACAGCTATTTTTCAAAAACGAATCGTTTTGTATGTTTATAATTCGGTCGAAAGGTGTTGTATGCCGAGCTATAAAATGTTGTAGTGAAACTATCATACTAACACAATAATTAAAAAAATGCACAACTATGAGTCAATAGAGAGATAGTATTTGGATTTAAAAGTCACAAGCATTTTCACCTCTATAATTATTAAAGTATAAGATGAAAAACCTTGGAAAATAATTATGGTGGAAGTTTAAAATGCTTTCAACGTAAATATATTAAATTTGAACAAGATAGAGTTGTGATAATCGTTACTTCGCAACTAATTGAATGAATTAGAGTATTTACAGTCATCGCTGGAATTGCAAAGGTTAAAATGAGAATTTTGGTAAATGCTTTTTAAGAATAATGTGCAATTATTCAACACTGAGTGTGGCAAAATGGTAATATGCAAGTGACAAATGCAAATAAGCACGCAAACGTAATAAATGAGTTGAAAGCAACAAGGCGGCAGGCAGCACCGAGAAGAACGACGTGCCCGTGTCACGCATCGCTGCAAAACGGGTATCCCACGTCGATTCAAGGAATGTATGGAAATTTGATGGAGACATATCGTATTCTCACTCAACGCTCACGATACTGAGTGCTCCCCGTACTTCGTTTCGTATTCTCCGTTGTTTCTTATTTGATGCTTTTTGCGGGAGAAAACAATGGTATCCATTTAGAACATTCCGCATTAAAGAGATTCAGGGAGTAGTGCTCGCGAATCGAGTTAGCGCCGGGTATTGTTTGTGCGTACACGTTTTCAATAGCGGGAGCGTAATGTTTGTTCTTCCAGCAAAGTAATATCATTGGATGAATGCGAGTATTTTGGGGTTAAGATCTATTGTCTATTTAAGAAGTGTAAGTACCTAAAATATAGCTACTAACTTAATACGCATGACCACTAATTCATCTAGTCCATTGTAGTAAGTATTATATATAAAAAAATTGCTTTGTATATTCTTTGTTGCGGTTTTGATAATGAATTAATAATTGTGACAAGCTAAAAACGCACACGTATAAATTATTATATTCGTAGGTAGTGTAGAATAATATTTCATATTATTTATTATAACCATTTCTACGTCATATTATGAATGTTGAAATATATTGAAGCCTACAATATGTAAGCCCTATACTTTACGAATTAATAATATTTAATAATTGAATGTTTTATTCGACAAAAGCCGATTGTTCGATATTTATACTATAGAAAAAAGGTCCAGTTTTCTAGCGAATTATATCAAGGTCTCCATAAGAAGTGTAATCTTTTACTACTTAAAAATTGATGGGATAGTTGACTGTATACTTCTATTAAAAATTATTTCTTCTGATATAGTTTGCCTACATCTACTAAGTAAAATCGACCCCAACATTTCGACCCAGTCTGTTCTACCAACTACAGGCTAAATGCATTCTTAGTGCGAGTAAGCAACTATTTAAATAATATAAGTAAGCAGCATAATGTTGACCCAATTAGGTTCAATATTTCGGGAGCCAAGCGGTGGCAAAGCCATAAATTTTTCGTAACTAGTTTTATAGTGTACTTTACATCCACATGTTACTTAAACAAGATATTATTCGCGAAAACCTGTGATTGGTTGTCTGATAACAATTTTAAATGTTTATTCATGTGTATTAATTAGCTCTAGGTTTACCATAATTAAATAAATAAGATATTATGATAGCCATACGATGATTAATGAGAGATACAGCAACGTTCACAGTATTGCACTTAGTACATCATTTTAATCGAGGCAAGTATTCTCGCTTTAGCTAATCTCCATTTTCAAGATTGATGTGATGTTAAAGTTAACACGGATACGCTTTTACAGCAGCGATGTCGCAACGGGGCGATATACACTAGCAATTAGTCAACGAAGAAAACCAACTGCAACTATAATAGGTCCATCCAAGTATGTCTCGATCCAAATCTAGTAAAGGATATCTATATAGAAAAAGAATATCCGCCATTTTTAAAATTTGGCTATTCTAATGAAAATCATGTGACTATAGTTTGGCCGTTCTATAAACCTACATTTGGCATCTATCACATTAATTTTACTAGTTACATGAATTATCGATGATGATATTATTACAAATTTGAATTGATATAGGAAGTCAAACATTACCGAATCGTTCAAAATTCCCTTAAGAGAGCAGCAGCGCATTTGTAGCGCCTTTGGTGATGCGAATGTCCATAGGCGATGGTAACCGCTTTCCATCAAGTGGGCCATCTGCCTGTCTGCTGAACTCCTGCAAAAAATAAAAAGTGGCTTCTTAGGGCGGCTCAATTATAAATATAGCCAATATCTTAAAAAAATCATGCACGAATTTTGTTATTACGTAACCATTGGGATTATTTTTGTTGTTTTGGAATTTACCTTTTAAGGAACCATTTTAAAATCGTCGTGTTCTTCCGTTTATTATATCTATTTCTCGAAAACTACTACAATAGGACACAAAAAATTAGGTATATTATGCAAACATGTGACAATAAATAATAACATTATTTATTTAATACAAATGGGCGTTAAATTAAATTTTATCATTTAACTATTAAAATATATCATAGAAATATTTGTAATTAATGTTTATAACGCAAAAACGTCATAATTTTGTACACTCTTACATAATGTATAAACCTGCTACATTTTGTAAGTTTATTTGTTTGTCATTTAGGTTATTATAACCCTGTTATAAGGGTTTTAGGTATTTGACGATGAAACTTAAAAAATGCTATAACAACCGCCGCGGGTATTGCTAAGTCACCTTGTGTTCAAAATTCACGGGGAATACTCCATATTTCATTTTCATCCGCTTCTTGAATACAAAATGAGCTGAGCATCATGAATACTAACTAGACAACAGTTTATTTCGTTAATCGTGCAAACAAGAACTTTCAGTTTGTATTGCTTGCTTTATCCGATGAAATGTTTTGAGAGGTTTACAATTTTCGCGTGGCTTACGCATGTTGTTATAACATGATCCTGTAATTGATGTTTTTCGTTAAATACAACTTATTTTATTTTTGATTGATTTTTAAAGGGAATATAAATAATATGGACGAGCCATTATCAGCAGGGTCTTCAGGTTGAATTTTAAAAATTTCGCCAATTTGATGAAGTTATTATGGCAAAAGTAAAATGGCATCCTGACATCCATCCTATCCAGCTCGTTTTATTTACATCCCAGCTACAAAATTATGTATCTACATTCATATATATCTATAATCCAACAATATATTTTCTTAAGTTTTACTATTTATTAAACTACGTTTTAATTTAAGTATAATCTTTCATTTTTATTCTGACATCAGTATTTGTCAATGAGTAAGTAATGTTATATTTGAATAGTTTTTATTTAGCCTACCGCCAACTAGTTCTTTTTCATTATTTAGTCTTAATTTTTGTTTATGGCTATTATTTAGATAAATAAAAACTTTAACATTGCTCATTGACACTTGGCACATTTAATTTTGTCTTCTTTGATCACGACTAGTGAAAAGTGATTAAAATGACGGATTATAAATCAAATAAAATCCCGCATTTAAAACCGTTAAAATGTAGTTTTATTATGTGTAGATATTTAAGATTTTAAATTTTAAAGTTATTTTAGATTTTAAAGTTAACCTATTTATACATTAATCTCATCAAAACTCGTTAGTTGGTCTTGGACAAATGAATACGATGAGTATCTTTAAAACGATTTTTGGTATACCTAGATGTCCATTTGATTCTGGGGTCACAATAATTAAATACTGAAACGAGTGAAAAACCTGAATAATTAATTTTTAATATAAATATATTTTTAATTGTATGTAGAAATGACTTAATTTCTGAAATAACGGAATTACTATATTTGTTTTCAAATTGTTAAAAATGTTTTTTTACAAATATCACAGACTAAATTATTATTTTATAAAAAAAAAAATTCAACGAAACATAAAATTTCCTCCAGCAGTCGAGTGTAGGTTCCAAGCTACAGGTTACTAGGCTCTAGAGACAGGAACCTCGTTACAATATGGACCCTGTCCAGCAGAGTTGCCTTCTACATCCGACCTTTCACCCCTCTGGGTGGTCTCTACTAAGCCTTTCAAGATGGCGGTCAAGGCTCTTCGCTATAACGACGTTCACTGACGCCACTATCGCTACTATGATTATAGAGTCCAAGTTCCACATGACAGTAACAGCACGAGCAAGATATTATAACCTCCTTTGGGCCAAAAAACAAGGAGAGGGGGCAGCAATGACTCGTTGAAGGGTTAATATTATATTATTATTATACATATAAAAATTTCTTTACTATCGTGTACGTGTAATATTTTGCTGTAGTCCTAGAAGATTCGGTCCAGAATTCCAATTGGGAAAATAAGTCATATTGTCTAGAAAAATGTTTTGGAATATACGTAAACCTAATGTACGGCCCCCTAATGTGGCCAGATATGCGTCACGTCACGTACGTGTCGAATTGCGAACGCGTGTCGCTAGTGTATTTAGGGTACAATACTGAGGATACACGAACTACATAACACTATTATATTGGGGATAAGTTGGATAATCAATGCTTTGTCTAATGATAATTCCGTAAATCATCAGGGTTGGGTTAAGCGAAGTTAATTGCGATTAAATATGTCGTAATTGTTTTTGAAGTGAACTTGAAGGTTAATTATCACTATAAGTTTAAACATCACGATATGCGTGGTTATGTTATCACCGAATTTTTGTTTCTTTATGATTTATTTTTCTTAATCCAGGGTCAGTTAATGGGTCATTAAAAATTAAATAGTTGTGGCGTAAAGTGGAGGTATAAATTAAAGATATCCTATTTAATTTTGCTGCCTTGGCTGTCGTTCTGCTTTTTATGGCGGTCTGCCCTAAAGCGTCATAGAGGTTCAGAAGTGGCCCCAAGAGTGTTGTTAGCAGGCTCCTCCTCTGCCACTTCCAAACGTCGGCTACCTCGGTAAGACGACAAAACAGGGCGAAAGACCTCAGCTGCTGAGGTGGCCAAGCGGAAGACAGACGTAGTTACAAAAATGATTTTAAAGAAATTATTAAGAAAATGAAATAATGAATTTATCAATATGAACCTGATTATTATTACTCACAATGAGACTTACTATCATGACTTAAGTACGAAATTTAGTTCATAGTGATAAAAAACTCAACATTTTTCGTTTAAAATTAACAGCCTATTACAAATGTATTCATGAAGATAAAAGAAAAGTATAAAAAGAACATTTTAGAACAATACGAAAAGCGTTCAGCTGAAACGACTCTTCAGAATTATGAATAATTATAACGGTTATACGGCGTTATTGAGGACCGCATCACTTACACATTAAATCTACATTTATTATTCGCCCATTTTAAGCTGCGTACATATAGGAGCAACGAAGTTTAACGATCACTCGTTAGCGTACGCTGTCAAATCACCGCGTGACAGTAACATAAAACTTGAAAGTTTTTATTCAAACTCCACTCCAAATATTTTTGAAGGGCATAATTTTTACTTACAAAGATAAAATTATATCTAGGTACTTTGTACCCTATGTGTACAAAGCTTCGCAACGTGTTATTGCTGTTTTAAGTAGAAGAAGAGGCAAAGTAAGATTTTTTATTTCATTTATTTTATCTTTTGCTATCTATTACTTAAAATAAATATTACTTTTTTATAATGAATAGGTTCGCGTTTGACTGACATTGCGCCTGATGTCAGGTGGAAATGCAGTCTAAGCTGGAGCACGCTTACCTAGAAGATACCTGTTCATGCGAGACTTGTAGACACCTAGATTGTATTCTTCAGGAAAAACAGACGACGGTAAAGAGTTGCACTCCTTAGCGGTGTATATGATAAAAATGGATATATCGGTGGCGTGAGTGCGTACGTCTGCATGTCCGGTCATAAAATGGTGATGGAGGAACAAGTTCATGTAATTTCGTGGCACACTCCTCGAAGTATAATCCTATAGAATACCGACAAACTAGCGACTTTACGTCGATGATTTAGGCTCTGTACCCTCTCGTCGAGTAGTCAGTTACTACTAAATTAATTATTAATATTACTACTAAATTTAAGCTATTAATTAAAATAAATATTATGCAACTTCTCATCATATTATAAAATTAATGAAGCTAACAGAACATACTCATCGTAGCATATAAGTTTCCCCCATTCTTATTTATAGAGGAATTGACACAAATTATAGTGATAATAACAAAATACTAAAGCGAGCAACTATGCGAAAGCAGGTTGGTCATTGATATATTTTGAACGGTTTATTTAATATTTATTCTTATTTTAGTCGTGTAGCGCAATTGTTAGCGCACGCGTCCCAAACTCAAAGGGCACGGGTTCGATCCTGGCCGGAACGCATGCACCAATTAGGCAGTTTTTTGACCTAATGTGCATATTGTTACAATTTCCACATGCTAACTGCGGTGAAGGATAACATTTTCATGATACCTGCACATCGAGAT
Source organism: Dendrolimus houi (assembly GCA_039645545.1). Lineage (NCBI taxonomy): Eukaryota > Metazoa > Arthropoda > Insecta > Lepidoptera > Lasiocampidae > Dendrolimus > Dendrolimus houi. The sequence continues at coordinate 14,455,078 of CM077129.1, forward strand.
AGCCGATGTGTCAAACCTGCCAAGCCACCTTGCACAAGAGTGGCGGGTTTACTGTGCGTTCCTCTATAGTGGGAGGCCCGAGCCCAGCAGTGGGACGTTTATGGGCTGTTATTATTATTATTATATAAACGGTTTATTAGTAAACTTTTTTAATTTAAGTATTTTTGATTTAGTTTTAAATCTAGTAGGATAGTATTTATTCGGAACCTTATTGAATGAACGTATACCAACTCTCAAGAATGAGGACAATACTCTATGTAATCTAAAAAGGAATTAATCCATTCTACCGTTTCATGAAACATTTGCCAATACATGTAGTCACAAAGACTAATGAAGCTTATTCGTTGGACGTCGCTGGGGTTGTGTGTACGCAGCTTTAGGGTGAAGTTTCTTCTCGAGTACGCTCGTCATTGTTATTGCAAGTTTCAGCGCTTGATTGATGACGCTGGCACTGCGTCGAGCGCCGTCGTCACGGTCTACGGCAACATAAAAATCGCTGTAATCCGCACTCAATTGCTTGATTATAGCTGTTAATCTCTCGTCAAAATGAGAGTTTCAGGCCTCCCGCGCTAGCCTTTTTATAGCCCTTGTTTTATTTCAGCGGAGCAAATTGTAGACATTCAAGATTACTTAAGAAAATTGAAACGGGACACTATATTTACTTAATATGTTTTAGCCCCTATAAAGATTTAATGCCCGGATAAAGGGTCACTTGTTCTTTTTATTTTATTTTAAGACCATTTAGCTCATTAGGTTAATCTATCACTAAATCTTAGGCAATTGTATAGTGTTTATTGTCTAAGCTTTTCACCAATGTTTGATATAATGAAAACTACATTTTAAATTTTATTCTCACCAGACTTTCTCGCCACTTAATTATTGTAATTGCAGAATAACTTAAATGTGAAGAAAGTAAAAAAATAGACATAAACATAGACAACACTTTATTGTTTACCAAAACAAAAATTACAAATATGCACAACTAGACAAAAATGTGATTGAAACACAAAATTAATCAAATCACACTTCTAACTGTTAAAATCTAATTTTGTCTATTACTGTGAAATACATTACGCGGTGTTAATAATCACTTTTGTTTTATATAATAAATTATCAGTTTTAAAGTTATACGAAAAGTGACATTGTAATTTAAACTATAAACTAAAGCATTATGCTTTACGCCTCGTTTAGATTATAATGTCCTCCACAGCAACAAGCAGGAAAGTGACGAGGGGAAACGGGCAGCGCGAGTATGTATATATAACATCGATAAACATAGCATACTCGCGCTATCCTCTTCCTTCAATACTTTTCTATGTCGTGCCGCAGAAGTGAGCTTAATCAACGAGGGGTAATATTGTACTCGTAATTATTATAATAACAATCGACCCTTTTCTTTTACTAGAGCAATTCGCTTAAAGGGCGCCTAATTCGCCCTCTCATTCATGATTCTGCAGTGCAGTCCTGCAGTGGGTGGAGCGTGGTGGGTGGGTGGAGAACTCAAGAGGCTATTCTGTTCGGTGTTGCAGGACGCAATGCAGGCTGCAATGACATTCACAATCCTGCATTACACGGCGGAGTACTAGGCGGACTGCCATGTAGGACAGTAAATGGTCCTCTCAAGGAATGCCAACCACAGAGGAAACACGATGGGGTGGGGAGTGTGGGTATCGCAAAGATGGGGTGGCTGTAGCACCCCCGAAGAAATGGTATTACCACTCGGGTCAGGGATACCACTAAAACACCTAGGTGTTCCTTCCTTCGCCTTATGTAAGGGCATCGGGAAGGAGGACAACAAGCAAGCATAAGTCATCTTCTATTATATATAAAAATTAACTGCTGTTCGTTAGTCTGGCTAAAACTGAAAAACAGCTTGACTTTGATTTTGAATAAATGTGTGTATGTTTGAGTAAGTCCTGGGATGGTTCACGTTCACAATTAGACTCGGTAGGTGGCGGTGCAATCGGGTTCTAGATTTTGTTTTTAGAGCCGGACAACGTCTGCCGAGCCCGCTAGTCTCCAATAGATACGGCGTCTATAAAACTAACAACATTAGATCGTTCTCTTTGCCCGTTGTATAAAGTTGTCAATTTAATTTAGGACTTGACCAGGCGCTTCAATAGCTCATTATAGAGGCTCAAGGCATCGAGACTTAGGAATAAAATAAAACGTTAATTTTATTCACAAGTCATGAAAGTAACTTTATAAAATTATTTTACAAAAGTTCAGAACGCTGATGGCTCCCGATTTCACCCCAGAGGTCGATCTTACTCGTATCTTGCTGAATTTTAAAATACTGTAATACTTTACTAGCGAAAAGTTAAGGTAAAAAATTCGTTTAATATTATTACCATCTTAGGAATAGTTTGCTGATGTTTTATTTATTATCGTTAAATAATTATGAATGTTGCTATCTTATCAAAAATTAAGTTTTAAAACAATAGTTACTTACATATACAATAGAATACAATGCAAGAAAACTTAACTTATTTGTATTGTATTCTACGCATAGTCCCTCAAGACTATAAGTTTGCTGATTAAACATAGCAACTTATTTAATATCCACATTTTCTTAGCTACTTTAAAATGTTTGTTTTTAGTTATTACTACACAATTTGTGTATTCAGCTAGTGTCAGTACTGAACTGACAGGAATAAGCAAAATTAAAAATAATCTTCCAGCTAATAGGTACTAAATGAAAGCTGAACCCGTATAAATCACTTAACTTGAGCCAAACTGTAATTGTTTAGCTAATGTTGAACAGCAAAGTCCTTGTGGCAATTCAAAAAATTATATACTTATATATAAAAATATTTGTTAGAAATATCAACTACGAGTATTTACTGATACGAAAATTTTCTACTTGACACATGAACAATGAACATCCATTGTTTGGATTCAGGGAAAGATCGATAATATGGCTAAGGTTGAAATGTACTTCCCATCTGCTTTAAAATTGTGTTAAACTTGAATATTCAGTAGGCCATAAATTGGGTATCTATGAAAGTATAGTTTTGCAATTGACAAAACGGAACTGGCTAAACTTATGTTTAAACATATACAAGCACATTGCTATAGTGTGTGTGTGGTGTGTGTGTCTGATAGAACGATCAGTGGCGAGCGGGCGGGCTATCCAATAATACGCGTTTTTGATGTCAAGGACACACAGATATGTTTTTACCACAAATAAAGCCCACTTGCCTTCAAGAATTGCAAGAACTATAATGTTTATTCAGTTAGAAAGTGACACCCGTTAACATTTGCAACAACAATAGCGTTGACAACACATTTCTGATTTTAAATAAATTTTAAGGAGCTCTTCTTAAACAACTCCACGTCATAATTCAGAAAGAACGCAAGAAATTAATTGTAGTAGAAAAACTAATAGCGTCATAAGATCGTGTTAGATTTGATATTACTTGGATTTTTCTAACGTAGTATATTTGCAATAAGACCAATATTAATATGACACACAGCGAACTAAAAGGAAAGGGCTTGTTTGCTTAGGGCTGCGGAACATCCATCAAAGTTACCTTTTAATCGTATCTTATGAGTTTCCAAGTCTCGCTTCCAGTTTGATCGCTTCTAAAAGGTCACCCTTTCCGGAATTAAATAGTTTGTTATTTTTAGGATTTGAATTCAAAGTAACGTAGGCATGAAACTTCTTTGAAATTACTATTTTTGCTATTAGTATAAAAGTACAGTAGTACTATAGTATTTTCGATCATCATAGTCAGCCTGTACAAAGCCAGCTCATTACGTCGAAAATTAATGCTTAGACATTCGTCAACCACTAAGTAGAAGAATTAGGCCCAAAAAATCTTGACGTCATGAGAGATGACATAGGTACCAATGAATCCACAACAAGAAATATTGAAGATCGAAGTGTAGTAGAAAAAGTAGTAAACCGGACTCCGGACTTCAAAGCTAACGCAATCGTAACTTAACGCTGGGATGATGATGATGATGATGATGAATCAGCCTACACAAAGCTTAATATTGCATGTAAGAATATGTAACAATATTTTATGGTTGTTTTATCTTTGCAAGATTTGTGTATCTATTCAGTGCAAAGTAGTCATAAATATTCTAGTTTGAAAGTAAAACAAACGCTAGATCCATGTAACGAATGTGTTTGCTAAATATAATTCTTAGTGACGCCAAATTAGGAGTTCTTATTAGCTTGAAAAGGCATTTTTCACTGATCAGTTCTCGCATAAAACAGCCAATCTTTAACAGCTGCCGTTCGTTTTTACTAGTATTATATTTTGTTGAAATTATTGCTATGCAAAATATTACGCTTCTTGCTTCCCCCAAAAATTTTCAAATTCACCATTAAAATTAAATAACAATAAAATGATAGAATAGAATATTCAAACTATTTTGATTCTGCTATCAAAGATTTAAATATAAATATGACTATATTGGTTAACGACTAACTTCTTATTTTTAAAAATCTTTATCATTGCCAGTACCAAACTTTATGGCCACTTTTAGCTTTTTTTTTTTTTTTTTATTTTAAAGGGGCTTTTAACCTTTCCGGTTATGTCAGTCCCATCGTACCTTTTCTTAATTTAGTTACTGACAAATAATTGCTACAATAGTTTTTCATACTAACCAGTTCTTGTACAGTTTCTAGTAATAATACTCTTCTAGCCGTAGAATCTTGAGTGGCTAGAACTAAACAGGATACTAATTCAATAGAATTTGCTACCCATATAAATAAATACACCACGTATATCCTAATAAACTCTTGTTAGTCGCATATATTAAACATAAAAATGTTTTATCGTCATAAACGTTTGCGTTAAACATAAAAACGAAAATTACCTGAATATCTAACACGGTTGTGACTCAGAAACCCGCATTAGATTACCACTGCAGATTAATTGTCGTTCCTTTCTATCAAAGCTGTAAGAGGTCGGGCTTACCTATGAAATGTTAATGGACTGATAAAAATAGACATCAACTTTTCCTCGTAATCCTATATGTTTAATACCAGTGAAAGTATGGCGTATTTTTTCGGTATTCGTGTATATTTACCAGAGTAAGGAAACAAATCATATACACATAACATGATTGATAAAGAGCATTATGTTATTAGAGATATTTTTCTTACTTGGGGTAATATTGTAAGTAGGCACTACATAAATCACTTGGTTTCGTTCTCGTAAACTTCGGATCCGTATCCCATAAAAATTATTCTACTTTTCGGGATAAAAAGTACTCTACTATAGCTTCAATGTTCGTCATCAAAATCACATAAACACAAAATTTTATGATAATCGATTTATTCAGGATATTTGTAAAATATACACCTCAACATACATATACAGAATATTATAATAATATGTTCATTTCTAAGGTCGTGAAAACTGAAGTCACTTTCGCGTTTATACTGGCCGTTACCTGAGACTTCATCCGCTTTTATTTTTTGTACTTCTGAATGAAGTAAAAATGCAACTGTTACGATGAAACATAACTTTATATATGTCCTATCAAAATTATTTTAAGTTTAGTAAAGTATGCTTGTGTAATGGGTATACAATATAGAACTCTGGGGCCGTTGCAGAAATTCAGAGTAGCGCAAACACCGGAAATTTTGCTTACGAAATTTACCTTGCGAGAACAGAAGTTCTACCTTTGAATGAACTAAATGAACAAATGTTTAGACCATTAGGCCACAGAGGCGACCTTATTAGATTAAAAAATTCTTTACCAGTAAAACGCCCGGAGCTCATCAACAAAAAAGTACCTAACGTCTTGGATATCATATAATTCGCTTCTTCAGAAGAAAGACTGGCTTAGTTACTTAACTATAATAAGTAAAACTAAGAAATAAAAATACAATAACTAGTATCCAAGATGATAGGCACGTTTTTTTTAGCAAACCATCCCAACATTAAACATGCGAAGAAAGTAGCACCTTTACTGTTTAGAGTCCGAGTTGGTACCAGTAGTATTCTAAGATGAATGAATGGACTCCCCTTTCCTTTGACGTTGGTGAGGTTATTTATCTAGTGTCGAAAGAAGAGTGGAATTAGATTATTTTTTGGTTATGTGTTCTCTTACATCTGATTTTCTAACATAGATGTAAATAATTATTATAAGTAATTAATGGATGTAAAGACTGGAAATAAAATAAATTATATTCTTAGTATTATCTGTTTAAACTTTTATGACTTTCCGTCGTATTAAAATGTAATCTGATACATAATGATAACGGCTCCCTTATGTGCTGAAAAAATAATGGATGGAGGCATCCAAGCATGGAGCAATCAATCAGGAAAACGCACCCCCCACGCCAATCCATGTGTCAGAGTTCGCGCCTTAGATTGATCATTACTCTTATGTACTTATTATGCCATATCAGTTGTTAAGTTAATAGAAGTTATGTATCTCAATTTTGATTTCAGATAGAGTTTATTTACTCTTTAGAAACTCAGAAACACTCTTAGATTAATTCATACAATTTCATATAACATTTCAAATTGATTGTGTGGTGAATTAGACGGTCTTTGTGGTTGAGCGGTCAAGTCATAGCACGTCTTTGTGTCTAGCTCACTGGGACCTAACATGAGGTTCTTAATGGGTTTGATTCTTAACATGATAAATTTCGTAAATGAACTCTCCGAATTTTATTGCCTGGGTATCGGGTTATCTGTTATAACCCATAACGCAAGCGTAACTTGCTTAGCTTGGTGATATATTTACAATGCGTGAGCATTTTTCAGACAATTATTATAATAATTGTTTTAGCCATTGGTCAATTATACCGATAAAAAATCTTCAAGTGATGGTCTTTGGCGAGTCTTTTATGTAAAAGTAATTAATTCATATTAGTCATATTATATTCTACCTTATAACCCTTTACATCAATAAGTAAAACACTGAGCCTAGTTCACTGTATTATGAGTAAGGTGCCTAAGAGATTGGCTACATTACCTAGTTTTTACTTAAATGTTGGCATTTATTTTGAAATCACGTCATAATATAATATTATATAAAATTTATAAAGTATAATCTACATATGAAAATTGTATATATCAACATGACGTTTGAATTTGTCGAGCTACACGTGTATCTACTTAAATCTGAACCTCCGGGATCATCTATCAAAGTCTGTAGCATGCCTCATACTTGCGATATGGGATCGGCAGCCATTTTCCTTTTCTTGTAAAATTTAATCCCCGTTTATGTAGGTTTGTATGATAATAGCCTTAACTTAATTGAAAGTATTTGAAAGTCACAGTTTTCCTGGAACAGGTAAAATGGACCATTAAATATTAAATGGAAAATCATTTTCATCTGCTTAATTTGATATTTATAATCAAATTTTATCTTATTTTTTAGTTATAGTATAAGTTCGTGTTTGACCACGATCTCTCCTCTCTCGCACGTTAAGCTGTCAGTTTCTGAGAATTTGCTACTCCAGTCGTCTTTGACCCAGAATGTTCGTTATGGCACCTACTAAATGCTAGTAATAGCGTATAGACCCGCCGATGGCAGTAATGGCAGCAAATATTACAGGCATCTAGGTAGCATTCATATCTTCTAAGTCCTACGAGATATTGAAATGGAATTCATTTATACGAAAATTCAAGACACATTTCCTATTATATAATATCTAAAATTTTAATTGAAATTCGTTGAGCTATTTCATAGCCTATTTGAGACAGGCTTTCAAGTAGACAATTAGGCATCATATAAATAGCAGTTTTCATATGAATTTTATTATTTATTTTAAAATCGTAGAGAGACAATTCTATTGACTGATATAGATAACTTGAAGTAATCACAGTTTTATTTGGTATTGACAAATTTGTAATTTAAGTTTTCTTTAAGAAGCTACATTTATAATTAATTGATTCGTAACAGAAATAAGTTACCAAAGTGAATTATCAAATGAAAAAGGAGAACCGGTAACTATCCCATCATATAACCAGCGAAACAATGGATTAAGAAATGCTCGAATAGTGGCTATGATTTGGAAATCGTAGATCGTTCTCGGTAAAATAACTCTGTCTGTTACGTTTTCACGGAAAAACTACTGGATCGATTTGGTTGGAAGTCGGTATATATATATTTTTTCGATGTCGAGGATGAAGATAGGATACTTTTTATACCGAAAAACGGGATAGTTTCTGTGACAAAACTATATTTTTCTGTTTGGCTGTTATGCTTTCACGCAAAACTATCGGACCCATTTGGCTGATATTCGACATATATGCAAGTTCGATATCTACTTATAGAATGGATATAGGCTACATTTCATCCCGGAAAAAGAGATAGATTTTGGGATAGATTTATGTAAAGGTTATCCCAGAAAGTAGGGAGGTAGGTTTTGTTTCTCTAGGGATGTCATTTTAGTCGTTTTGGTAACTTGGCAGTTTTGCCAGTTTTAGTAGTTTTGACCCGCGGCGCAGCCGTGGGGAAAACTCTAGTTGTATATAAACGGCAGATGGTTCACCTTATTATTGTACACCGTTAATATTGTCCATGGAACCCTGCAACACGTGCGTCGACACGTTGGCTACCACGTTGAAGCTTAAATATTTGTTTTCACCGTTTTTGAAGAGCCCCATTTTATATAGTTCTGGGAAAACTTCAAGAGGAAGTTTTTTTTATTGCATGAGTTTATCAGCCCACCTGATGGAAAGCGAGTAACGTCACCGATGGACACTTGTAACACGAAAGGTGCTACCAATGTCTTGCCGCTCTCTAAAAGGAGACTGGAACCTGGCCACTAATGCCGGAATACAATTCAAGGTGCATTTCACCCCTTAAATTACGGCAAAAAGGAGTGACCGCCGTTTACACTGGATATAATAACATAATAACAGCCCACAATCGTACCACTCCTGGGCTCGCGTTTCCTATTTTCATAGGGGAATGGCCAGTATACCACACACGCCTGTCCAAGACGGATTTGACACATCGGTTATCTCAATATGCAGGTTTTACCACGAAGTTTTTTTTCAGCGTTAGCACGTGGTAATCATAACAACATGCACATCAGGTATGAAAACTGCCTAAGTGGCACATGCTTTCCGGCCAGGATTAGAACCCGCGGCTTTTGAGTTTGGAACATGTTCTCTAACCACTAAACTACCACAGCTATACCATGGATGTGTGCCAAGTATTCAGAAAATGTGGACAAAGCTCCAGTCGTTGGCACCATTTGCCAGTGATAAAAAGGTGACTGTGGCACCAAGTCACCAGTTCGACAGAATACTTCTCGTCTTACAGATGGTAGAACAAACTTAGTGAGCTGACGTCTCTTCTAAAGCTGGGATGGTCTAGACCTTTAATTTCTAGAGATATAACAAGCACATTACTAGTTTAGTTTGTATATTTTTCGGGCTCTGTCGGTCACTCTGTTTTTGGAATTTTCTCCATAAGAGACGTCAGGCATGTCTCACAGAGTGACTTGGTATTTCCAAATGAATACAGCCGTCGGGATACAAGTCTCGTTTTCTTTTACGCCTCTTGAAGTATTTTATGTTGCCTTTTGAAAATGTATCCAAAACTTTGCAAATTAATAAGCCCCTGAAACAGTATACTAAAGTCGATTTGAACAGCTTGCGCAACGAAACGGAGGGGAAGTTAATAATGTCATTCTTTTTATTTGTTGCTCATTTTACTTGGGCTTGGGTTGTTTTGTCCTTTAAAAAAACTTCCCCGAGATTATACCTGTTGCAATATTTTCTTGGAATAAATAAATTTAGGTTATGGGACAATTTTGTACTTTGTACACCGCAAAAGTAAAATGTTGATTATTTTTTTATATAAATAATGTTGTGATAAAGCCGATATTAGACGGTTTATTTTCGTATTTCAGTATGGATGAACTAAACAAGTTCAATATCATTGAATAGAGTCGTGTCCTATCAGTTCTGTGCCAAATTGAATCAATTGGTTGATCCGCCTAATATCAGCATTATGGTCGTTTGTTTAGTTTTATGAAGATAGAACTGTATCAAAAGTACTCGCAGGTAAAGACAACAAAAATTCGGATGAGTATTTTGGCAACTAGCTGTAGTTTTATATATTGTCCATTCTCATAATTTGGTAAAATTTCACTATGTAAAACAAGACGAATAATCTTTCCGATTCAAATCTTAGCTTTATTTTATTCAATCTAATATTTGGGCCGTAAATTCCATATCGCAAAGTAAAATTCCAAGCTAGTAAGACCCCACCAATAACTAACAATAAATCAAGCGAACTTCAGCGCGATATTTTGCTTTATAACCTTCGGGAAAACCCCTTTCCTAAAAGATTTATGTAGCAAACATAACTTTCAGGAATAATTAACTTCAATACATATAAAGGACGATTTTTTCATATATGCATATTAAAAATATATATATATATATATATATATATATATATATATATATATATATATATATATATATATATATATATATATATATATAAGTATGACCTCATAAGTATGCATAAATAAAAGGCAAGATAAACAATGTACTAATTTTTGTTCAAATGCTGGGGCTTCGTGTGCGTTAGTGTTAAAGATATAGGCCGTTTCACGCCGATATGGCGATGGGTTTAATGCGTTATTTGAGTTGCAACATTGATAATTACGATGTTAAATATTGTCAGATAACTTATTTATATACCGTACACTAATGTGGCTATGCGTTAACGACGTTATTTTTTATCACATTAAATAAGACGCATTTTTCCACAGCCTAAATCTTTAACACTAACGCAGATGAAGCACCAGCATAATACTAATTAAAATTATTTTTATCATTATATTTTACGTATAAGATGAGGACGTGTCATTTTAACGCCTGATCTTGGTATATGTTATCTTATATTTGCAAATAATGTTTGAATTTATTGTAATATGCGTCAATATGGAAATATTTTTGATATGATTACATGAACCTTTGCCTAAGGCGAAGGTTATCATATATATATATATATATATACACCAGCAGGCTGGCTTTGTGGCGAAGCCTTAGGTGAGTAGCGACACCTCGGACCTGACGCCGGGGGCCAAAACAAGGCCCCCACCTCCGTGCTTGCCTTAGCCAGCCGGCACAGAGCGGGATCGTTAGAGCTAAGACTCAAGCTCCAGGGGTGGAAGTGATAAATGGCATAACGTCAGAGGTAGCTTCGGTGAACCTGCAGCCCACCTCTCTACACCCACTCACACCCATGTTGCTCCTATCTTCTATGGCATTTTTTGGAGCCCATGCAGGGAGTGGCGAGTCACCGTCTGCCCATTTTTCCATGTTTCTCGAATATTGCGACGGGCCAACGCCATAGTCCCCATATTTCCAGACCCCTAGTACTACTAGCAGTTCACCCCAATAGCCTTTTTGTTCTCATTTCCCACAATAGTCCTACACTGACGAGGGCTTGTCCTTTCGGTTCATTACTATATGGTGAAGACAGGGATAATCGCCGGTCAGTGTCACGCCATATTTACATTAAATTTGTCAAGGGGCCTCTACGTGTTCGCTCTCCCATGGCCCCACGCAAACCCTCCAAAAGTCCGGGCCATTTTTATGGCCCGTGGTCTTCAAAGACATACATTAAAATAAATATAATTATTGATGACTTGCAAAATTTTCCTTCCCTTTTTTTCCTAAAATATCCTATATTTGTGTCACTATATCTTCTTGCTCACTGTTCGGAATAAAATAGACAACCACAATGGTGGTAGTCTGCCTCAGCTCAAGTTGTGTACATTAATATTTAAAATTCACAAAAACTATGTTGTGTTTAGGTGCATAATTATAATATAGTTAATAACTGAACTTGATAAGGTCGTCTAATATAAAGAAAATAAAACGAAGAAGAAGGAAAAAGAAAACACACGAAGGACAAATCAAACTATAAAATTGGCGAGTCCTTTTACTTGTCCTTCCTTTCTTACATAGATAAAGTATAGATGTTTTACGTTTTCGTTACATATAAACATTTAAATTTAAGAAATTTCTTAAAACAAATACCTCCATTCAATTTTTACTAAAAATATTTTTACAACTGAATACTTTACGTAAAAAGTAGATTAAAAGAATTCATGTCAAAATAACGTTCTGCAAAAGCTGTAAAGCACCGTCACTTAATAAAAGATCTCCCTTGGGAAGTGAAGCAAACGGCTCAATAAGATGAGGCGGTATCATCATCTCCGAGTAAAAAAAAAAACGTCGTAAAACGTAGGCGGGGCCGCATTAAATAAATTGCAGGCGCCTACCACCCGCCGCGACATCTGCGTCAACCCGCTAACTACGCTTGGAGATTTCGCCAGTTTTAGGACCCAGATATCCAGCTAAGCCACGATCGTGACGTACTTTGAATCCACTCATTTTGTATTTTATTCTCCTTATATTAAAATGTTTTTAACAGTTTTGTTATTGTACTTCTATTTTTTTTTATTGACGCGCTAAATTAAAGCCTGCCTCTCACGCTTAGCGGCGTTTGATAGGCTACTGCACTCTTACCCAGAGGGATCATGTTATTTTATTCATGTCAATTTACGTTCCTTACTAATATAGATTATCGTATCAACAAATCGCAATGGGATAAGATTTAACTATTTGATAATAAATATATAGTAAGTACATTTGGTAATAGTTATTCATGTAAAAGACAATAATAAAAAATACTCATAAATGGTATAGTTTATTAATATATTATAATTTAACTTACTATATTATGAGCCCATAAACCTCATATACTTATAATGTAGTATAAGGGGGTGAATCTTTGCCGAGGTATGAATATATATGCGGATCTCAAGCATCCAGACCACCGTAGACAACATAAACTGTATTTATAAAACTCTTTATTGTGAGATTGTAGCAGACAAGCCAAAAGCCCACCTTATGGAAAGTGTTAAACGTTGCCTTTAGATAATTCAACACCAAAGGTGCTACCAATATGCTGCCGGACTTAAGGGAGAACTGGAAACTGGGTACTAATGTCGGAACACAACTCATTGTTGTCTAGAGGTGGTAATGTCTTACGTAGTAGAACCATGCTGGAATCATTTACTTAATTACAGTTGTTAGGTCCGGCTCAATTGGTGTAATCCCACGTTCTCGCAGAATATAGACGTGAAACGATTATCCTTGAGCTAATTGTGTTTTTTGCGGTGGGTGAGAGTTCCGATGGCCCATTTCCTCCCCCTCCTATTCAATCCTCGATATCACATCCCTCTATTCCAATCCCATATTCAATCCCCTCTACCTCATTGCTCCTGTCTGATCTCTCTTTCTTATCCCCCTATCTCGGTCTCTTCATGCCATCCCAAAGGCTGGCAACGCGTTAGCTTCGCCATTAGAATTACGTAAGTATGGGAAAGATAAAGATGTGATAATTGACTTTAGAGCTCGAGGTAATAATCCATAATATGAACCCACTCCCTTACCACGGATTATTTACGTGAAGCATATACATACACCAAATAATAATTTCAAATGAAAAATAGAGCGTGCGAGATACAAGCGAGCTATCATCTCGGGCGGGTCCCAAATGAGTTTTATAACTTTTATAAGTTGTGTCCCCGCTAAGATGAGTTTGAGTCCTCCCTAGGGACAGGCCTGGCGTAATTATGTTTAATGTCCACGATTATCACACTCATTACAATTACGAATTTTGTATTCGTGTTTCATTCAGGGAGTGGCGTTTCAGCAAATGCTTGAAGTACGTGACGGGAATGTATAACGCCTTCTTAGTTTTACAACTTGTTTTAAGTGATACAATTTTGGGCACGTGATATCAATATATTTTTATTACTTTTACACGATTTGGAGTTAGTGAAGATTCTCAAATTTATGTTTTATTTTTATATTTATGTAGCTATGAAACATGATAAAAGATACTAAAACTTATGACAAAAATGTTGTATTAACTATAGAAAAATTTATTAAAATCCGTTGAGCGTTTTTGGAGCGTAATTGAAACAGATTTTCAAATTGTCATATATAAAAATTCTTAAAATGATGATTTATGAACGGGAATTTTATAAAAAGCAGTTTTCATTTAAATTCTAGCATTTATTCTGACATCATTGACAGACAATTTCATTTTTAATTTTCTGTAGTGATTTTGGCAAATTCGAAATGTGTGTTCAAAGTCATTTTATTAAATGTAAAAGAATAAATTTTTCGACCCAATTTTACGCTTTAACAGAAATAATGAACAAGCCTCAAATTCCATATATAAATTATCTATATCTAAAGAAATAAAAAAAATTGAAGTGTCTGTTGTCTGTAATGTCAAAATAACAGCTTTTAACTAAATGGATATGGAAAGTACATACGGTACGTATATCAAAAAAATAATTTTTAAAATTTTTGTCTGTCTGTTTGGATGTCCCGGCTAATCTCTGAAACGACTGGACCGATTTTGACGTCACTTTCACTAGCAGATAACTGATATTATAAAGCGTAACTTAGGCTAATTTTTTAAAAGTTGCTACGGTACTTTATATCCCGAGTATCCTAAGGGATTTTTTTAGGAGAGGTTTAAAGTCGTCAGGTCGCAAAAAAATTAAATGCGAAATTTAACTGATCGATAAAATCTTTTCTATTCGATAAAATCTAAACCAATTGTAGTTGTTTATGCCTTTAGTAACATTACTTATCCCGAGCTTTCACGGGAATTTCCGGGATTCGTGTATTTTCATATTAAAAAATCCATTACCCTGCTGAATAACCTTTGGTTTTATATTTAGCAACATAATTGTAATCTTTGTTATCTGTTCAACGAGGACAAAGTCGCGGGAAAAGGTCATTATTCAGATAAATTTCTTTCTCACCGTGAGAATTCGTCTATAATGTAATATTTGTGATTAAATTTTTAGCATTACGTTACAATACCGCCTCCCTGACTGACGAGCATTCGCCTGAAACGAAACATGTATTATTTGATTTTGAGCGTTTAGTTGATTCCACAATGACCGACGAAGCGGTCGTTGTGCTACAAGTTGTATCAAAATATTACAGATTGTATCATTAGAGGTTGCGCTTGCTTGGTTCTCCTTCTTCACTGATGTAATGCTAGGATCATTAACGTGACGTTACAGGCGAATGCTCACGGGAGCACCTTAACAGGATTTAAAACTTTGAAATTCCCGGCTTAATAAGTATAGCAGCAAAAAGGCCACTTCTCCTAAATTAAAAGCTAAGAGAGTAAATAAAAGTAAAATTCAGGTCGCTAACGACGTAATCACAGTTAAAAGACGTTTGTTAATCAACCGTTAAAGTTAACTCCACTTATTTTTAATTAATTCGAGCGAAGAAAAAAGCACCGTTTTCTGGTTTATGGTAATTTATTTGTTCACAAAAGCTTGTTTATTACTTGGATGTCTTTTTCACTAACGATTTACCGTTGTGGGTATCTCATTAATTTCGCCAACATCAACATTAATATGGAGTTTATGTTTAATATACCAAAGGATAGACAAATTAAGACTTCATTATTTACTAGGATATGCCCACGACTTCGTCCACGTTTGATTTGAAATTCTCGGGAGATTCCCGGGAGTATAAAGTACCGCACTATTTAATAAAGAATGAGCTATTGTTTTATTGAAAACTGTCGGAATAAGCTAATTTTTATGCATTACAAACCGCTCCCAGGAAAATTCCCGCGGGATTCCCGGGATAAAAAGTATCATACGTTTTAATACATAAAATTTGTTATCGATCAATTAAAATATCATATCAATTTTTTTTAATAGGCCATTTTAAGTTCTTCCCAGAAAAATTCCCGCGGGATGCCAAGGGTAAAAAGTAGCGCAGACTTTAACTCTAAGAATTTGCTGTCAATCAGCGAAAACCGCATCGAAATCGTCCTCCTAGTAGTTTTAAAGTGCATCCCTAACAAACCGACAAGAAATAAAAAAAATATTGCACCGTGTTCTCCATCGTTTATATAAGGTTTTCCAGTTGTTTTTTTAAATAGCTTCAATGTACAGATATGCTTAGAATTTTATAATAAGTATTATAAATTACCGAACAGTAGCTTTATAGTGTTTGTTATTTATTTTTTAGAATTTTGGTGTATTTTTTCATATAGATGTCCTATTATAATAAAACTACGTTTTAACGGTTTTCAGTGCGTTAATTTATTTGATTTTTGTTATTCCGACGTTTCGACCACTTTTCAGTGGCCGTGATCACGGAAGACAAAGATGTATACAAGTCGCGAAAACTTAAGAAAATATTAGTTGTCCTATTTTGAATTCGGTTTCAAATTTAAAAATAAAAATGAGGAATTGATTTTTTTTAATCAGTATTATACCGTATTATTTATGATTCTTCCATAAAGAAATCACTTCTTTATTGTCTAACTAATGAAGTTTAGTATATAGAATATAAAAAAAAAATTAATTTTGTAAATACAGTGATAAAGTAAATCGCAAGTAAATTATATTGATGTAAAACATCGAACGGAAAACATATACATCTGACCGGGTAGTAGCTAAGATTTTATTATTTATTGATGTGTGTACGCAATGTAGACGTCTGCCGTGATCAATATAAGTTTTTAAGACAATAATAAATAAAATATATCAATGGCAGATCTGGTCAATTACTTTAAATAATTTTTTTTGGTGTTTTCAAAATTGTCTGCCACAAAGTAAAATGCGCGATAATGGTCTGTCATTCTTATTTTCCGATAATAATAATCATGTATTTTCAAATTTTAAAACGGCAGACGTGGTCAAATGGATTTTAAATTCGTCAAAAATCGATACCTGTCTTACCTAAGCGCTCGTCGCGTCCACCACTTTGAGCTTAGTGAGTCCCCACCTCATGCACCCCACCTGCATGGTAGGTATAGGGGCGTCAGTGTACAAAAACTCAGGTCTGGTCTAATACATACAGGTAGCCATTCATGGGCTCTTAGACCACATATTAGGTATGTATAAAAAATCGATTTTAAAATACTATCTTATCATATTATTTTCTAAATATCTCGATATAAATAATTTAAATCACTGTTTAAATAATAATTATGTACTATTTGAGTCGTATGTAAATAATATTACAATTTATTACAACATTTCTCATCTAATCATTTATTAAAATATAAACTTTAAAATAACTGCCTAGACGGTAGATGTTTACCGGCTAGTGTTATTATTTTTAATTCGTCTCTCCTCTTTCATCTTTCTGGATGGAGAGTATTCTTTTTCTCTATTTTTATTCTTTTATATTCTATCTACGTTCTAGGGAATAAGGGGTTTTTTTCCAGAAGTTCTATTACATATATACACTTATTATGCTACTATTATTATTTGTTTCCATAGTGTTTTATACATTCCCTATATTCTATCTATTTGATTATATACACAGTTTAATACGGCTTATCTTTTGTTTTTTTTTTATTGCACGGGTTCAGCAGACGGGCAGACGGCCCACCCGATGGAAAGCGGTTACCATCGCCTATGGACACTTGCAACACCACAGGTGCTACAAATGCACTGCTGCTCTCTAAAGGGAGACTGGAACCTGGCCATTAATGCTGGAATACAACTCAAGGTTGTTGTGGCGGCAAACTCTAGACCGGAGATGATAGCGATCCAGACGAATAATTTCCCTACCACCTGGCTGTGGGTGGTTTTGTCACTTCTTACGATAAGCCGCCTGGCCGCAGGAAATTGTTTCTCCGTTCCTGCACGGGTAAGATTATCTTAGGAGTAAGTCTATTGTCCTGCAACATTGTAGTTAGATGCATGCAACACTACTCATTGCCCGATTTCTATTTACTACCTTTTCTACTATTTTTATTGTTAGACTGACAAACTCCTCTCTCAGCTTCTTTCCCATCAAGTCATGTATATTAAGGGCGCACTCAAAATTATACCTTTCAAAAGAGAAGAGGAGGCACTCAAAGAGGCAGTGTATGGGAGTCTCCAGTGTTGCTGGTTCACGAGGAGTTCTCCTTCAATTTGAAGCGATTCAAATATTTAGAGAACCTTCCGTGTCCTGTAAACAACTGGGTCCTTAAGCTATAAGTTCCGATGCTCTTCAATACTTTGTTGGCGCACGTCGCATCCGGGAAGAAGGCTTTAGGATCTCCGGTTTCCGTACTGATAATCCGCTTGAAAAATAAGACCTGGCACCTGTTATAATGAGGTTTTGTTCATAGGGACAGAGCAGCAGCCTTAGCCAGAGCATCCGCTCTATCATTTTTTTTCACGTCGGCGTGCGCTTTCACCCAGTATAAATCGACTCCCTTACCTTTCGTCCGGGATTCTAAGAAGTTTTGTCTAGCCGGAATAGTAAGCTGATGCGCACTGCCCCAGTTGGTCACCGACTAGTGCTGTTCTCAAGTCACCATATATGACAAAGCTTTTTTCTGGACTCGCTAGAATTCCCTCCGTTGCCATACATATTATGGCTAGGAGTTTGGCCTGGTAGACCGTGCAGTACTACGACAGCAGTAATTTCCGTCCTAGCTTCGGGTTCCGCTATTATTATTGCCTGAGGCAAACAAACAGGCAGATAGGCCCGCCTGATAGAATATTGTTACCTTCACCTATGAACATTTGCAACACCAAGGGCGGTATAAGCGTGCGTAGAGTGAGACCCGGGCAAGTTAAATAAATAAATCGGCAGACAAACACACACACTGTATATCCCCAAATTAAGCAAGTTACGCTTGTGTTATGTAACATATCATTATAATTATTATGTACACATTCCTAGTCTTTTTTTAAATATATTTTGAACCAACACAAGACTTAACAAAGTAATCTATATTCATTTATATGAATAATTACTGAAAGAGCTCGGTAGTGATCGCATTATTCCTATTCGGTGCGGTCGTCTAGAAAATCTTTCTTTTCGCATAAACATTGCTTTACTAATTTTTTAAACTTGTTTGATCGAAGCTTTTGAACGTTTTCGGTCAAAAGCCAATAATACAAGATGACCATGACAATAAAAAGAAAATGGAACTTACTACAGTCACAATAAAATATGATACAACCTGAACCAAGATGAAACTATTGGCAAAACTCATGAGCGGACCTTAAAAATAAATGAATTATCTGAAAAGAATAACAGTAAAGCGTTGTAATGGGAAAAAATAAGATGATCCAAATTGCAACAAAGTTCGGACAGAGGCAGGAAATAATTGAATTTTATTATGGACGTCCTTAACATTATTACCTCGAGGGCTTAACCCTAAAGGGGCTTACACACGTCCCATTCCCAATACGAATGTTGTAATTCGAACAGATAATGGTTAAATTGATTCACCCTACAGCTATTATTAGTAATAAATTAGAATAACCATTGTTAGAATTCTATTGCTATTTTTGACTAAACGTATTTTTCTCAATCGTCGTGTCCGTCCGTCGTGGGTCACAGTAATTCCTTTCAAAAACTACAGGCGTGTAAATCTAAAATTTGACAGGAAGGTTTGTGGTGTATACAACTGTATGGCGGTATGTATGTAGCATACACCTTCCTGCATTATGACGCTTAAAACACCTCTTAGATTTAATCACGATTCTGCGACCAGAACATTTTTAGTAAATTATTTTTTATTTAAGTCAATATATGTTAATAATATTCAATTTCGAATTCGTTAAGATGTGTTCAAAAACTCTTTAATGATATTTGTTTATGTTTATAAGAAAGCATTCATCAACTCTGTTACTAGACTTCATGGCCATACTAATAAACAAACTTGTTACTAATGGGGTTAGATTCCATATGGACTAAAAAAGAAAAAAATTGAGAAAAGAATGTAAACTTACTTAATAATACATATTAATATTAATGCGAAATAACTCTGTTTGTCAACTTTTGACGACGAAACAGCTGCACGGTTTTTAATAAAATTTGGCAAGATTTATCTAGTGTATTTTTTAATTTTTTATTGCAGGAGTTCAGCAGACAGGCAGACGGCCCACTTGATGGAAAGTGGTTACCGTCGCCTATGGACATTTGCAACACCGAAGGTGCTACAAATGCGCTTCTGCTCTCTTAAAGAAGACTGGAACCTAGTGACCGATGTCGGAACACAACACAAGGTTGTTATGGCGGCATACTCTAGACCAGGGGTGGTCGCCATCCAGTCGAGCAAATACCCTACCACCTGGTATTTTAGTGATGGACTAAATTTTGTCTCAAAAACAGTTTTGAAGGGTCAAAGTAAAGAATAAAGAATGAATCCTTGGTGACTGAAGTTAGAGATATGAATTTTGATAATAAAGAAATGTGTTTTTCATCGTTACAGTTGCAATTTACAGTATTCAGAAAGCAAAAAAGTACATCCAATCAAGCCGGGGGCAGTATCTATGATAAACAAATTAGCTTGGAGCGTTTTTGTACCAGAACACAGAAACACACTAAAGCAATGTATTCACTGAGAAACATTTTTTTATAAGGCCTGGCCCACATTGCGAATTCTCACCACGCGAATTTTATTCGCGGGAGATTAATTCCGCAGAATGAATCTCATCTATGCGGCACAGCGAATTATTTCGTACGATTTTTATTTCATTTTTATGAAGTTTTCAGCTGGGACGCACGTCTAATATGGACAATAGGACAAAAATTATCATTTTTCTGTTACGACACCAAAGGAGACGTAACATATCAAAAGATTTCATGGACATTGGATTCACCTATTAATATCAATACCTACAAAATTAGATATTTTTTTTTTGGATATTTTTTATTTTATTTTGCTTGACTTGGCACCTTTTTATTAATTTTAATTTTAATATTATTATAGTATTTATTTTCATTATAATTACGACATGATAAAGCCATGCTGGAACAATTATCTTTATAACAGCTCTTAGAGTCCGCTCGGTGGTATCGCACTGATGATACAGCGCTTTTACATTGCCGTGAAACGGTTAGCGTTAAGCTAATTGTGTTTCGTACGATGACTCTGAGTTACGATGGTCCATACCTCCCCACTATCCTATCCCCTCTATCCTAGTCCTCTTGTCTGATTCATCTATCCCATCCTCTTTATTCTATCCCTCAATCCAAATCCCTTAACCCTTCCTAAAGGCTGAAAACGCGTTGACGTCGCCCCTGGTGTTGCAAACGTCTATAAGTGGCGGTAACCACTTTCCTTTAGCAGGGCGGTCTGGCTGTTTGCCAGCTTCGCAATAAAAAAGTAAATTAAGTAAAAAAAATCTTCCCAATAAATCAACAATTCTAGATAAATTTCCTCCCATAACACGTCGTTGTACTTAATATCAAAATCTCATATGAAAGATTTTGTATGCATTAGGATAATTATTTTTTACATATCTAGCTCATATTCTGAGGCTACGGGAGGCGCAGAGCGCGCCATCCCTCCGCAGAAGCTGATGCACAACCGAGCGCCGACCTCGTCAGTTGTCTCCCCGCGAGAATTTTTTCGCAGTGCGGACCAGCTCATACAACTCCATATTCCACAGAATATTCGCCCGAATTAAATTCGCCTGTGCGGACACCTCCATATGATTCCATGTGTCATGTCAATAGGCCACGGAAAAATTCACGCGATTTTATTCGCAGTGCGGACTACTTCTGTTTTAAGAATTAAATGTACATGTTTTTGAAACAAATCAAATTGCTAAGGATTTCATTAACATCGGTTTAGTACCCTCTTATTAATAAAAAGAAGCAGATCCCAAACACAGTCGAAAATAATAAACGCCTAGCAGTAAGAAAGAAAACAAAGATGATGAATGAAAATGTTGGAATGCGAATATTATCCAGCCGTGAAACACACTTAGAAATATGCCACCTGATTTTGCTAGGCCATTTATCTTGCTTACTTTCATATAAGTGAGACATTTTAATTTCCGTATAAGATGTCAAGTTCGTTTTAAAATTCCATGAATGCTGGAAAATTTTAACGATAGACAACGTTTACACATTTCTTATACTGTAGTTCTCAGCTCACTCAGTATATTTTCAGATAAATTATCAGTAGCTCAGCCAAAACGCTCATAATATATTTCATTAAAATCTTAAATTTTCCATACAAACATACAATTTTTGCTTAAAAACTATTAATATAGCTGTAGTTGGTACGTGATTTTGGGTAATGTTTGGACTCTCTACAAAGCGAAATGGTGATTTTGTGCCAGAAATAAAACGACGACATTGAATATTAAAAACGGAAGAGGAAGATTTTATTTTCTTTTAAATAAGGTTATAACACTGACATTGACAGACAAGGAACACATACACTCTCGGGTAATGGCAGTGCCAGATATTCGCGTCGGTAACAATAACCTTAATGTATTAATTGTTCATCCTTAAGCGAAATTCACACCAAAACCGCCGCCGACCTATATCGGCAATTTTTTGTCGGCGGGCTAATTGGCGGTTTGACTTATTGCAAGTCGGAAAACTTTGTCGGCGTCATGTTGGCGGCTTGAGATGAGGAACAAAAAATACAGCACGTCACTACAGCTTCAGTGTCGCCAAAACTGAGCGCTTGCGTACACGACCCGCCGACATGCCGCCAACATATCGGCGGGCAGCACACGCGGGCACATGTTGCCGACATGATTATTTTCATATAGGCCACCGGGTTGGGTCGGCAGACTATGTCGGCGGGTCGCCGGCTTGTGTGTGTATTGCGCTTAAATATAATCAACAGTATATATTTCTTTAAATTAAAACGGCATACACCAAACATCATTTTTTAAGTTCCCGCCAGACATTGCATCAAAGAAAGAAAATGTTTATTTATCAAAGACGATACACACAAAATATAAATGTCGCGATTTGGTAATTGAGTTGCCGAAGGTTATTTCGACATAACATTGATTTCGGTGCCCCCTCTTTATTTTTTACATTTAAAAAATAAATAAATTATTGCTGGAGCACAGCAGACAGGCTGACAGCCTAACTGTGATGAAAAGTGGTCACCGTCGCCTATAGACACTTGCAACACCAAATGTGCTGCCGAACTCGTAGATGGGACTGGACCCTGCCTACTAATGCCGAAATACAACTCAAGATTGTTATGGTGGCATGTTCTAGACCAGACCAGGCCAGTGGTAGCCATCCAGACGGGCAAATACCTTACCACCTGGCTGTGGGTTGTTTCAGATCCTCCATATTCTCCTGAGACCTGTAATAATATTTTTAATTAATTTATACACAGGAATTAATGCATAAAAATAAAACTAAAGTGAGCCTGTACGTAAATGGTGTTGATATTAAATTGGCATTAATGTATTTTTCAGTAAAACCGAAGGGAGGCATGTGGGGCGGGGGTGCGCAGTGCGTGCACGCCTCGCTGCCGCGCGGTGCCCGTGCGCAGCCCGCGCCTACGCTCAGCGGCGCAATCGCCAGCCGCCGCCCGCCCAGGTCAATCCACATTTATTATTTACAATTACAATAGAATATAAAATGAAATAGGAACCCTATTCGCCTAGAAACGAATATAAGGCGTAAAAAATCCTCGTTAAAAGTTAACTCCTTTGTGTTACAAATCTCATTGAGTAGTAGATAACAATAACTTACCCAAAAATAAATCTTCGGCTTTATAGCATTAAAAATAAATTAATAATTTGTAATAATGAGGTCATAAACATCTACAGAGGGCTCTTAGAATACCTAATCAACTCCTGTGTGTGTTTATATCTGTCTTCTATTTAAATAGCAAATAGACGGAAGACGAACATGACGTTTTTATAAGTTTCATTTGTGCCAAATCAGATGCATGTCAGTAAATATATATTTATAACTTTTCAGGCCATCGCCCCCATCGCCGACACTCGTAGCACAAATTGATTCCTCTGTTGCGTGTCTTTGGCTCCTGACTCCGCTCTCAGCTGGAACCGCAGTCGTGGCCGTTTTAGTAGCTGTATCGACGAACAACTGGCTTCACACAGAGGAAAACATGCTGAACCCTTTCTTCAACGGCACCGGAAAACATGATCTTGTCGCGAAACAGACTGTCTCAGGACTGTGGAGGATATGTCACACTGAACGTAAGTTAACACTTTTATATCGTTTACTTAAAAGTTTTGTTTTTGTTAAAATGGTTATGGCACTTTAAAAGTTGATTTTAATTTGGATGACAAAGAAAATATCACTATTATATTGTTTTTTAAACAATTAGCGAATATGAACAAATCTGTAGCAATAAATAAAATTTAAATGTCTTTTAAACTAAATTGTAAAATTTTAGTGAAAGCTGCTATTTTTGAGACGCCTAATTATAACAGAATATTTTTCAAATGTTTTCTGCCAGTCTGTCTATAAGTTTTGTGGAATGAGTTCCGAAACCGCTTGATTTCAATAAACAATTAGAGACTAAAACAGGATTTATTTTAAAATTTTCGCGTTATCCATTTCCGTATCTTGGAAGGTTCATAAGATATAGATAATAATATTCATAAGATATTACTCGTGATTATGAATTTAAATATTTACAAACTCGTGGCTACGAAGCCGCGAACAGTCAGTAATATATAGAAATTAGTAATTCTTATCCGGAACTTTCATCCACATAGGTATGTCACTACCATCAGGCACCACTAAAGCTATATATACATTTAATATTATTTGTGAGCAATAGTATTTAAGAAATTTCGGCTGTATCGGAAATAGGCTATGGCAGCACACTTTGAATTATGTTTATATGAATGTCTAGTTATGGTACAAAATACTACATACTTCCATAAAAAGATCGTGGCAACTATGTAACAAAAACAAATAAACTTGTATATACCACAAAAGAAGTAGTGGACGCGAGTAATACAATGGACATAGAAGCCTCGGCGTGTGTTACGTCGCTACAATGCGTCACGGCTTCCGTATAGCGCTGCTAGCCACGTAAATTGCATTGTATGCACTGCAGCCCACTTTCATTCCATTCACTGAGTCCGCAACTGTCCGTCTATTTATGACTACTTTATGTCCTTCATTAAATGGAAACGCATTTGTGAACATAGTTGCCTCTTTTACTTCACCTAACAAACTGTTAATACCTATAATAGTATTTTATCTCATTATCTGCTTAAATAGTACTTCATCGCAATTGACATTAACTGTAAACGAGTAAAATTTGTGTCATTGTATGTAGGATAATCTCTGGATCTGTCACTTCATATTAAAACAACTTATTTATTTAGCACCATATAGCCTGATAGTTCAGTAACATTAGATACATATAGACTATTTATATCTATATCTACTATACAAATATATCGCAATATATCTTTGTTGTGTGAAATAATAGTATACTTGACTAGTAGTGGGGGAGGCCAAGCGGGGATTTTGGGATTTGCTCGAGCGTGGCAGAATAACATAAGGGTAGAAATCTTGCACCCTGTTATATACCCCCACCATATGTGAACCCAGGGTCCTGCGTTTAGGGCAGCCGATCAGAATAATAATAAAAAAGATCGTTAAAAAAAACTCAAGCGTGTCAGATTAAGAAAAGTCTACGTTTTAATAATCTGACAATTTGCGCTTCACCTAAGGACCTAAGGTGAGTCACAAAGTTGCAAAAAAAAACGTCACCTCGACATTGTCGAGCGCGGTCGAATTTTTATTTTGAATGAAATCATTCAAGGATCACGGGAATAATATAATCTGCCGATTTCCGCAAGCCGAAGTAGTTAAAATCATCAATAAAGTGTGGTGTGTGCAGCTGCTGAGAACTATGTATTTCCATAACAAATGTAGATGGAAAGCTGGAGATGACTTGGTTCGTTGGTTATCAACTACCAGAAGTGTATGAAGATGTTGTCATAGCACCTGATATTTTAGGAGATGCTCCACATTCAGGTATGTTTTTTTTTTCAATATTGTAATATCAAAAAAAAATAAAAGATTGTTAAGTATCGTGACTATTTCTTGTTGCAGATACGCAAGATGTAGATGAAAACGACCAAATCGAACCGGACTTCTATTATGAAGATGATTTCACTGATTATGAAAATTATAAAAAATATTGTTGTCATTTTCTTTACTACACCGTTTCCTTCTAAATATAAATATTGTATTATTATATACTAATTGTATTTGTTGTTGTCTGTGTTTTAAATAGGAGTTCCTTTAGGGTTTACTTAACATCCATTTTGAATATCTGACAAGCTTGAATAAATTTTCTTTTTCCCCATTTTCAACCTCTTCGTACGGCCACCCCCACCATGCAAACCGGCAGATTAATATTTTTCCGTTATCAGAAACACATGGGGTGCATACATTTCTTTTTAGCATCTAATCTTCACAATCCAAAAGGTCCCCGCGACGCTCGAGTAACTCCACATTTAGCCTCTTGGGCTCCCCTACTAAGAGTAACTAAATAGATAATCTATTTGATTTCAGCTGGCAGTACACTCTTCAGGTGCGTCGACATCCCGTACTTTCCTTTATCTCAATATCAACCGGACCCAAGCGATTCGACTAATGCAATACCATGTAAGTACTGCTGCTCGTTTAAGATTTGATATCTTTATTACGGGGACAATGTTCAAATCGAAAGGAACCAGTCGAGAGTTTTATCTATATAACAAGTCCCATCTCCTGGCTGACAAATAACAGGAATCTTGTGGCTAACCAAAGAGTGAAATAGAACCTAAAATAAAAATATGACATCTATCTATAATATTATAACATTCTAAAGCCGTGTCTGCGCATTGAAGCAGTAAAAAATAACTGAAATACAGTATATAAACGATGGAGAACACGATGCATTTTTATTTAGATTTCTTGTCTGTTTGTTCGAGATTCACGTAAAAACTACGGGGCCAATTTTAATGCGGCTTTCACTGGTAGACATCAAATTCCTAGACTTGAAATCTGCGCTACTGTTCGGGTGCGTAAAAATTAGCTTATGCCGACACAGTTTTCAGTAAAACCATAGCTTACATTATTTTTCAAACGCTGCGGTATTTTGTGTCCCGGGAATTCAAAGGCAAACGTGGACGAAGTCGCGGGCATATCCTAATATATTATAAAATACTAGGACAAATACGAAAGCGGTTACTAAAAAGAATAGCACAAAATAATGATTTTAACATATGGAAAATAATTTTGTTAAAGTATAAGATTGTTGTATTAAAATGAGTAGACCCTAAGAAAATTGTATACCTATTGATTTTATACCTAGTCTTGCCATAAATATTGTAACAAAGAAATATTTTTTTTCTATTGCACATAACGTTTATAAGTTTTACAGTGTGTTAGTTTAATACATAAAAATAAAACAATTCAAAATATAAAAAGCAAGCCGTACTCTCTAAAACTGACCATAAATCATAATCCAGCGGATTAAGATCGGGACTAGACGACGGCCAGTCTTCAGCTCTGATGAAGTCCGAAACGCTCGTTTCCAACCAAGACTGCGTGGACCGAGCTTTATGACCCGGCGCCGAGTCTTGCTGGAAGGACCATTCTTGGTTATTTAACATGGTGTTGTTAAGGGGCTTAACTACCTTCTCAAGAATGGTATCTTGATACACTTGTGCCGATGTTTTGATACCTTTTTCACAAAAATATGGCTCAGTCACTCCTTCATAGCTAACACCTCATCAAACCATGATTGAAGGCGGATAATGCCCACGTTGCACTCTGTCGACTAATTGAGAAGCTTCCTTCGAACTTTGAGCGGTCATCTTGCATTTTGTTTGTTAAAATGTTGCTCAATTGTAAAAAATTTCTCATCCATAAACAAAATTTTTCTGTGACCTCCCTTTACGTACCGCTTCAGTAGTTGTTTCGATTTTACCACCCTATTCTTTTTTAAATTATGAGTTAAGAAATAACCAGTGCGTCTCTTATAGGTTGCAAGTCCTAAGTCATCTTTTAAAACACGCGACATGGTTCTATGTGATATCTTCATCTCCCGAGATAAAATCTTTTGCTTTCGAACAGGATTTCTTCGAATTCTTTCCCTTACTGCTTTGACCACCTTTTTCGTACGAACACTACGTGAACCGCCAGATCTTTTTCTGTCATAAACAGAGGAGGTCTCATTGTGCTTATTAATAGCCCGGTACATAAACATTTGACTAATACCAAACGTATGGAGAGTTTTAAAAATTGCATTTAGCTCCATACCTACTTTGTGTAATGCAATCACAGCGATTCGGTTCTCTTTATCGCCCCACTCCATTTTAATATCGCAAAATGTTGTACAATATATTGGCGCCAAAATGAGAAAACACAATGAACAATCATATAAAAATGACAGATTCCAAATTCAAATGTAATATTTTGTTTCTTTTTAATTGTAACAGTATTTATGGCCAGACTAAGAATATTGAGACCTCAATTTAAAGATGTTGTTTGACTCCAAACTGCACCAAATAACAAATTCAATATTTTATAGGTTATGAAGTAAAATGTTATTTGTTGCCTCATATCAGTGACGTGGCACACAGAATGTGGTAATACACGGCAAGCACTGTAGCGAATTGTTTTCGAATAAATGATTCGATACAAGTTGTTATACGAGTATTTATTTTAATTTTTAAGTAACGCTATTATTGTAATATTTATTATTGCTTTTATGAAATTTAATTATTTGTTTTACTAATTAAATATTACATAAGTAGAATTCGTTTTATTAATTATTATTTCATTAACAAAATTGGGTCGTTTTGGTCTTACGCCAAAAGGAAGGTTTGCACTGAAAATCAGCGTTGTGTCGGATATAATTCCGGCACTGCAATATGCTGAGTGCAAACCTTGTTTGCAGAAAATGCGGCGTACAAATTCTCAAAATATGCTCTGTGTATAATAATGTATAAGGAATGTAATTACGTCACTCTCTCTCTTTTCTTTCACCATGTCCCAATTATTTGGGGTCGGCACAATATGCCTTTTCCTTCCACACTCCTCTACTCTGACATACATCTTCTGTCACACCACATATCATCATATCATCCTTCACGCAATTCATCCATCTTTTTTTGGTCTACCATTACATTTGTACCCATCTATCTTGAAGTTTAACACTCTTTTTGTCACGTGACTTTCATCCCACCTCATTGTATGCCCATATCAATGTAATTACGTCGCTATTTCTTCAAATAAAGTTTCTCTTTCTTTCTTTCAAAATTCAATGCGAATCAGTAAAATAGTCATCTACATAACTTCAATTAATTAAAGCTTTGTATTCTTTATGCAACCTGTATCGATAGAAGATCAATAGCTGGATATAATGAATATATGTAATTTTAATACGCCATGTATATAATTACAGACGTGGTGACTCGGTCGGCCGCTCCATTATTGCTAGCAGTATTTACACAAGCAGTCGGTGCGCTTTGTTGCGTGCTCGGCCACTGTGTAAAGGGTCGGCGCTTGTGTACGTTTATTGCTGGCGTCCTATTTATTGTATCTGGTACGATTTTTTTCTCATAAACAATAACCTTAACGTGATTAACCCTTATTAGTTCATCATGTAAACATTTTTTACAACAATAAAACTTATAATTTATTTAACTTAACTTTTTTATCACTTCATATACAAGGTGTTTCAGCAAACGGAACACCTACTTAAATGGGTGAAATGGGGCGTAAAACTAGCGTACAGTTAAAAAAAGGAATTCTTAAAAATTTAGTTTTAGAGTTATGACCGTTTAAATGTATTTAAAAGATTTTAAATCGAATACATTTTCTCTTTTCAAATTTATTCATCCGTTGTTGAAAAACGCATGAAAACTAACTTCAGCAGCGACATAATTTTGATAGGATCCCCCTTAATAATGTCTACAAATCGTTGAGGTCACGAACTGTCAACTGAACTTTATAAAAACGTCGACTATCGGTAAGCCGGATGCGCGGTTGCTTTGTAGTGTTTATGTTTGGCGGCATTATTAAAGGGCAACGAACTTATGATTTAGCAAAGTTCAATCATTCTTAGTGTACAATGTTAAGGTAAAGCACAACCAAAATTATTTTATTTTCTTCCTGTATCTTTGTTATTATTAAATAATAAAATTATAATGCATCTTAATAAAAAAAAATAATATTCCCAGTATACTATAACGGTTTCAAGCAGGTGTTCCGTTCACTGAAACACCCGATATTGTACGTAACGGTACAACGTAGCGTGTACAACGTAGCGATTAGCAACGGATCGACGTGAGTTGAAAAGTGAATTAAAAGTTAAATTTGACCGTAGTTTAAGATGATTGCTTATTATTCGATTCTATGTGTTAGCAGAAGGGATCAGAAGACTTGTTTGATAACATTTTATTTTATTTAAAGAAAAATGCATATGCAAATACGTATGTAGCTCAAGATTCTCTTCTCATTTCCAGGTCTAATCATGCTGACCGGAATAGTTATGTACATATCGGTATTCAAATCGCAAGTTGGTCACAAGTTGCGTTACATGACAGTTTTCGACACTCCAAGAATGTCGTACAGCTACGGATATTCATTCGGATTGTACCTAGGCGGGTTCGTAGCTGCAGAACTGGCTGGCACATCAGCAATATTCTTATTCCTACAATGGTATCAAAAAGACTGGATAACAGAGTTAACAGAGAAGGCGAAAGCAGATTGTAGGGCTTGGGATAGAGAATACGCGTTTTCCGAATTTAGAGAACGGGACTCAACGTTATTAGAGAGGCGAATGATGAAAAGAGACACCTATCCTCCAACTGGGTCTTCAGCAGCAACTCCGCGAGAAAGGAGACGGTTCGTGTTCGATGGTGACGATATACCACATTGCTCAATTCATAAAAACAGAAGAATAAACTTAAGTTCAGCGTCTCTGAAAGATTTGTCGTCATCAACGCTTTATGGGTTTCCAGCGGCCCCTAGACCAACTGCGTGTGACAATTACTTTGAAGAATTCAAAGAGGTACCACAAAGTGCGAATACATTAAGTGGTTTGAGAAGTGATTCTATTTTCCAATCACAAGTGTCGGTTGCGAGTGGAAGATTTTTGGACACGTCGGCTGTAGAGCCACCGCCGTCACGCGAGGAGGAACTTGTCACGTTTGGTGCTGGAGCCAGGGGCTTGAATCCTCCTGATGAGCAGCCACCTCATCGGCATGACCGAGCTGTGGGCACGGATCCTTATCGCAGAACGACGCCGGTCTGATCCGAAAAGTCGGGTTACCCACTTCCACGTTAAAGCATATCGATGAGGGTGCACCGATTTTGTGTTAAACTATTTGTGGCAGAATTTCACTTTTCAATTTTTTTTATAGTAAGTATATGTTTAATAATTATTAACTTCGTGTTAGGTTTATAATATGTTTTCTTTGGTATAAAAGCCAAATGTAAAACAACATATTAATAGAAATTTATAAGAATTATAACAGATATAAAAACACAAACTTTAGCCTTATTAAGCATACCACCAATATCATCCATAAGTATGCTATAAATTTAATAAATAGTATCTCACTTATTCCTAATAGTTATACAAGGTTTAGAATCTCGTTAAAAAAAAATATTATTTAAAATCGCCTTATAATAAGATTATGATTAACAGTTTCTGATAATCTTTATTAACAAGCCTATAAATCTCGTATAACTATTACGAATGAGGGAGTATAATGATATTGTTAACTACGTATAAAAGTACAATAATGTAATCTTAACACTTACAAAAAGTAATCAGTAGGTGAGAGTCTGCCATAAATTGCAAAGTGATAATCGGGACAGTAAACATGTAATATAACAAAGAGTGAAAAGTGACCATTTTGTACACTACAAACTCAAATATTGAATACAATTGAATGTACGTAGACAGATACGGGTAACGGTTAAAGGTGTATTTCGAATTTATGAACTAAATATGTGAATTGTGTTATATTTAAATAATTTTTAATTGTTACGATTCCTTTAATAAACACTGCCATTTGTCTAAATGTTTTTTTTTTCATTTAGAAATTTCTTATTCGAATGCAATATGATGATGACAATTAATGAATTTATGACAAAGTTAAATCTTATACATTACTTATTGAAATACATGAGTCTATCATCGCTTCTCAAGCAATTTTTGTTACTACTGCTATTAAGGAGAAAAACGCGGCACAATGATTTCCTGAAGAAGAAAGTATTTTAATATATATAAATTTAAGTAAAGTACTAACTTTATGACCGCTCTTGGTTACTAGATTGCTGCTCAATAAATTACATTGCATACAAAATTGAAAATCGCCGAAAAAGGTGCAGCTAATCTGCGTAGCTCATAAAGTTTCATATGGACATTATTTATTACTTTATCTCTGTACTTAAAATTTAACTTTAAGGAGAAATTATCAATGTAGTCACAAAATAATAATTACGATTCTGTAATAAGGTATTTTGTGATACGGGATAACACAGAATATTCTCGAGTACTATAATTCCTTGCTAGGATTTTGCTTGGTCAAATATAGCGTGGGACTATCTGTACTATATCTAGTAAGTGTTAAATATTTATATATGTTCCAGTTTAAGAATAATCTTCAAGAAATATGCTCTAAACAAAAGCCGGACCCATATAAATTCTCGTCCAATGTTCAGCCACGTTGTAGGTTGAGTTCTTGGGTCTACTTGATCAGTCCATTTCATTAAAAAGTTGAGATTTTGGTATATAGAAATACACTATTCTTAAATAAAGACTTAATCTTATGCTTCGTTTACGTTATATTCACTTCTACAGCTAACAGTACAATGGCAAGCGAATAGGGCAGCGTGAGGGAAAATGGCAAGGGAATTGGGCGGCATGAGTATGTAAACGCAAGTTATTTATACATTTGATACGGACGTTGTCTACTTTTCGCGCCATGTTCCTGCTTGCTGCCGCGGCCGTGGAGTAGGTATAGGACGCGTTCCTCTTGTACCTCACAATGGCCAAAATGCTCCTTTAGCCGTTCCACATAGTGACCACGGTCGTTATGGTCGCCGTGAAAACGTCACTAATGACGTCATGATTTTCGCTCACGCAACGCCCATAACGACCGATGTCAAGAGGTGGGTCGAATAATCCGTTCCAGTTGAGTTTACGATTGTAACGCCCGCAAGCAAGTGGAACAGGAAAAATCGCGGTTGTGGGCGTGGTCGTTGTGAGCCTCATTTGGAACGTAGCTATAATATATTTAAATGAGGGATTATTTTAAGAGATGTTTTACCAACAAGAAAAATTAAAATAAAACTTTTTTTATATTATTAAGTATTTATCTTTTTTGAAAATCTTCCTTATTCAAATTTTGATACAAAGTCTAATTTGACATAAGATTATCTTTTATTTGCGGTTTATTTTGTGGAGCCGCTGAATATCTTTCGTTTAAGAAAATAATTTAAGTGTATTAGTTAAAATGGCAAAACCAAAACCTAAGGCGAAACCTAAGCCAAAACCTAAAGTGAAACCGAAGGCGAAACCAAAACCTAAAGATACAACGGCAAAGACAAAGTCAAAAAAGAGTGAAGAAGGCTGGTGGATTATAGCATTGTAAGTTTTCTTATTAATCTTGTTCTATTATTAGGTGACCTTTTGTCTAGTGCGGGCGTTGCATTATCGAATTCGTGTATACATTTGCCACCAGGTCTTTGCCATTGAAACGTAGCTACTTCTGGCGTAGCGACAAGTTCTTTGCCTTACTGCTCCATCTGGGATAATGTTATAGTTAATGATCCTTTCACGCAGATATAGTGTTGAGTTTAATGCGTTATTTGTGATTCAATATTGTTATTAATTTTTAATGAGGTTAAATATTTACATATAACGTATATACACTAATGTAGCTATTTGTTACCGGCGTTATTTTTAACGCCATAAACAAGGTGCATTTGGCCACAGTTAATAATTATAACATTTTTCCAGATGAAGCCCCTACTTTAGATGACTTTTTGTGTAGTAGATACTTGTTCATGTACAATTTGCAAGCGTGGGCAAGGTGCACTGTTCGTTGCATACATGACGTGGTTGAAAAGTACTAATACGTACTCTGGCGTAGCGATAAGTTCTTTAGGGATGACATTCTTGCGAGAATATTGCACAGCCTATTACTTATATCAAACCTGCGTTTCTTACGTTGCCTAATAATAACTACGTCAGGTTTGTAATATTTCGTTACCACACCCGCTCTTCAACGTGAACAAGTACTAACCGTGTGCCCGCTTAGTCGATTAGATCCTAATTCGAGTCCCAGCGGGGTAAATTAACTTTACTTTATTAACTGGCAGTCCGATATCGACCCCAGAGTTGTTCGTTGTATATTACCCATAATACAAGCATATATTGCGTATATATCATGATTTTAAACCTCGTTTTGTGTTGGATTCATATTATATTCATTTCACTACCGTATTGTACTTAAATACCTGAAAACTTTGTTAGTCAAAACAAAACACTCATGTATATAGTGTTACTAGGATATGCTCGCGACTTCATCCACGCTTGACTTGATATTCCCGGGGATTCCCGAGACACAAAGTTCCGCAGCATTTAAAAACGAATGCAAGCTATCGTTTTAGTGAAAACTGTGTCGGAATAAGCTAATTTTTATGCATCTGAACAAGTACAAACTGCTCCCGGGAAAATTTCCGCCGAATTCCGGGATTAATTATCACACATTTTATTACATAAAATTTGCTATTGATTAGTAAAAAAATAACATTGGAATCAGATTTTTTAAATCTGGCCATTTTGAATCATTCCCAGAAAAAATCCCGCGGGATTTCCAGAATGAAAAGTAGTGCAGAATTTAAGTCTAAGAATTACCTGTCGATCAGCGAAAACTGCATCAAAATCTGCCCAGTACTTTTTACATCTATCCTGAACAAATAGACAAAATGCATCGTGTTCTCCATCGTTTATATAGTGTATTCCAGTTGTTTTTTAAGTAGCTTCATTGTACAGCCACGGCATTTTT
Organism: Dendrolimus houi; assembly: GCA_039645545.1. Lineage (NCBI taxonomy): Eukaryota > Metazoa > Arthropoda > Insecta > Lepidoptera > Lasiocampidae > Dendrolimus > Dendrolimus houi. The sequence goes on from CM077129.1 coordinate 14,489,894, forward strand.
AGAATGTTTATTTATTTATTATGGACCATCAACAGGACATACATCATATACATCCGTCATCAATCTAAACAATGTTCATGCTGAATATACTCCCTATAATAGGTGGTCACATCATGCATTATGTCACATTTTATAAAATGTCAATTGAAAAGTTTAATTTGGATGATTTGCATATTATAAAATATTAATTAAACAATAAAATAAAGAAATAAAATGAAAAAAGAACAATAATTATGTGTGTATGTTAATGTTATAATATAATAGATTTATTCTACTTTGATCGCTGTGCAAAACCATTACTGTTACTTCCATATTATTTGTTTGTTCTATGATCTTAGTTACTAATGTAAATTTTTTTCTTCTTTCAGAATATTGTCTTTATTGTAAGTATTCTTTGCTATATAGGTTTTCATTATTATCAGTCAATATTTACTTTCTATGTACTATGATCGCTAAACATCAATAATAAATTATATGTTTAATAGTAAAAAAAAGGATCCCAGGACACCTGTGAAAGGATTTATTCCAAGGCTCAAGAATACAATTTTGATGCACTATAGGGGAGTTATTGGGTTGTTGATTCCAATTTGTTTTTTAACGTGGCAAGGTGAAAAAGGAGTGGTAATTATATTAATTTTCTTATATTTATATAATATAGATGACAGTTCTGGGACTTGGCAATCATGTCACTCCACTATACTAAATTAAGTAGGTATATTCTATACATTTGAACATAAATTTTACATATTGTCACGCCTTTTTTTGTAGCTGGAGTAAGGCAGATAGGCAGACGGCCCACCTGATGGAAAGCGGTTACCATCGCCTATGAACGTTTGCAACACCAAAGATGTCACTAACGCGCTGCTGGCCTCGAAGAAATTTAATTAACCCCATATTGCAGCGCTGTGGGAAAAAAACGGCTGGGAGCTTATTCCAAATCTCCATAGTGAGCAAGAGAAACGTTCTAGAGAACCGTTGCGTATAAGAGTGAAGCGGCTCAAGAAGTGGGGATGAACGCCCAGCCGATGGCGTGCAGTGCGGTGGTAAAAGAAAGACGAAGGCACCATTCTGAACAGTTCCTCGGAACACTCCCCATCGTACAGTCGGTAGAATACGCAGAGAGACGCGAAGTCTCTCCGAAGACCAAGGGTATCTAAACCGTCTTATGGGATCGTGGACAATGCGAACGACTCGTCGTTGAAAACTGTCTAGGGGATTTAGCTGGTAGGCGGGTGCCCCGGCCCACAAGTGTGAGCAGTACTCTATATGCGGCCTAACCTGGGCTTTGTAAAGCACAAGGCGTTGCTGCGGAGTGAAATACTGTTTGGACCGGTTTAGCACTCCCAGCTTCTTGGAGGCAAGTTTTGCCTTGCCTTCAAGGTGGCCTCTGAACTGTACATCGTTTGCAATGTCGACATCAAGGATCCCTGTACTCTTAGAGGTGGTAAGGGGTGTTCCTTGTTTTCCATTCGGATAGGCAAAGACGATAGATCGCCCCCTGCTACAATCCTGACAAATACTTTTCGGTTCATCAACTTTAAGTAATCTCTTCACACTTACACGTTTATTGAAAGTCCTTTTTACCTGATCTTTCTTCGTAATATTTTCATTTTGATCATGGGAGTAGGTCGCGATCTACCGGCACCGACTCTACCAGTCACATTACTAACATTTTCGTTTCCATGATAATATTTCGGAAATAAGGTGACTATGATTTAATTTAGTTTATTATAATGCTAGTTCTAAACAATGACATTTGATAAAATTACAAATACTAGGCATTGGATATACAAGTGAGAATACTATAACTGAACATTAATATTTTATTTCCAGCATCATAAAACTGTTCAGGCTATGTGGATATTGATGGCGTGGTTCTTCTTTATGCAACCGGTAACTCCTCCTGTCACTGCAACAATTCCTATATTTCTTCTGCCAATGGCCGGTGTCATGTCTACTGTAGATGTTTGCACTTGTTATATGACGGTAAGTATTTATCGTAGAATAATAATTAATGCTACAAAATAAATACATCGGAACTATTTGCACCTATGGTGTTGAAAACGTGTTGGACAGAGAAACGAATAGGTATAGTTTTTTTTATCGTTATTGCAAGGTTCCCGCTAGTTATTGTTACAATGTGGAAATGCTTTAAGCACATCCTACAGCGTAGGGACAGTCAGTGAATTGAATGCAGTACTCTTGGTGACTTTTAGGAATTCATTAAAATCACACTCAGTAGTACTTCAATCATCTTCAGCCAGTATAATGGGACAACAACTTAGCCAGCATCAGGAGACTAGAATGTGCGGGCCCGCAGACACACCTCCTCCATTTTGCGGGGGAAGATCAAACCTCTTAGCATAGTCTGACCCTGTTAAGTAAATTATATTATTTTTATTGCTGGAATACAACAGACAGACTGATGGCCCGCGTGATGGTAGCCTTGAAAGATAGACCGGAATCTAGCTACTGATTCAGAAACACAATTCGGGTTGTTAAAGCGGCAAACTCTAGACCAGAAGTAGCAGCCATTTAGATGGGAACCTAGTTGTACCTAGCCCAGCCGCAAGAATATGTATTTTTTTCTCCGTTCAAGCACAGACAAAAACATATAATATACATGTATACACACACACACTTTGTGCTATTATTTAAGACGCTTTGCAACTTGCGACGCAAGAAGTGGCAAGAATATTCCCAAGACATGTAGCTGAAAATTCTTTTATTTAATATCTGTCTGTTGCTATTTTTTAACATCCACTAGAGAATATTCTGTCGAACGCTAATATGTAGCTCTATTTTACTTGAAAATTTATTAGATTTTTTATATATTCAGTATAAATAAATATTATATTACCTTCAGTAAAAAATATCTAACAGACTGTGAAAACCACTTAAAAATCCTTTGTGTTTAGATGTTAGCAGATATACATACAGACGCAAAAAGGGACTTAGTTTTTACTATATGTAGATAAGAAAAGTTGTAGGAAATCGAGACTGCAGGAGACAATTTGTCACGTTATTTTCGAGACACCTTGTATAAGTCTTTTGATAAGGTAACGTTTATCGTTTCAGGAAAACATACTGCTATTCATATTATGTGGAATGTTGCTTTTGCTGCTAAATAATTCGGGAGTAGACCGCCGTATAGCTTTATTAATTCTTTGTTCGGGAAAAAGTGGCCAATTTGCGGGAAAAAGGTATAATTTATTTCATTCCCACCTACAGTGGGCTTAAAATGTTCGCTTTTGCATATTCGTATGACGAAGTGGAGAAATATTCAAATAAAGTAGAACTTTATGCTATGTCTTACAACTACCAATATTCAAACACTTGACAATTTCACTAAGTGATTCTACAATAAACATCCGCTTTAAGTTCTTAAGAGTATATCTACTATCACGTACAGTGTTAGCTTAATACATAAGACACGAACGCAAGTGCCAACTTTTGAATTCTGATCGGAAAGTATAAACCATTTAGGCAGTTTTTCTGTCAATTTCCTCACAGTTACCACATGCTGATTGTGATGGGTAGCATCGCGAAAGTAGTTGTCTACATCGAAACACTCCATGGGTGAATGTTTCCAATTCGCGTTGGACAAATATTGAGTTTATTGTCTTGCTCTAAAAATGGAAATACATGACCCGAGACATTTATAAACAATAGAAAAAAATAGATTTTTTTGTAAATTGGTAAATATATTACGTATGCTGTTACGAGTTGCAGGACTCGAATTAAAATGCCGTTGGAATTATTATACCGTTTATTAGAACTATACAAACATGTATAATTTAGGTACAAATATAACCGAACGCAATAAGACCAAACGTGTGCAGGAGATCGTAATTCAAATACACGCGCAAAGTCCGTCACTAAATAGATTACCGAATTTCTTAGAATCATACCTGGCTAATGACTACCATAAAAGATTACAATACACAATGGGCTGCTTTTTTTCTAATCACTAATTTTAAATACAAAGTAAACAAAAGTCCAAATGCCGAAAAGGTAATAAAATGTCTACAGGTATCCAGGTGTGAATTTGTCTTTTGTCGGCATTCGGGTCGTAACAATACTTTGGGTAATAAGATTGAAAACGGGATACGTTTTATTCCGGAAAATGCGATATTTTTCCACGGGACACGAAAAACCATAGTTTGCTATTTACTTAAGTTGCGATTTTTCAATCACCAGATAAAAGTTACTCATTGAATAAAGTATATCGTGGAAAATTAAAAATATCAGTTCCATGTGTAAAACAGTTGAAAAATCGACTCTGAAACTAATTTCCTTTATTGCAGACTAATATTCAAATGCTCTACTGCATCTTTCTTGTTATCAATGTTCAGTAATAGACTTATTGTATCATCTACTATCACACAATACCTGACGAAACCTTTGATGGATTTACAGGTATAGATAAGATAGATAATTCTTATTGTTCACCATAACTTTGTGAGTTTGGATAGTCGGAGTAATATCCAATACTACTGATCCAATTTTGAAAATTCTTTCACCAGTATAAAGCTACATTATTTCCTAGTAACATAGGCTATATTCGATTTTGATTAATAAATCAAAAAAGTGAAAATTATTTACGCCCAGCGAAATGAGCACGGGAACGCCTGTCAAATATGTTACAGCATTAACGTTACACGCAAGAATTGCGCACATTTTCGTACGAGGCACCACGAGTGCTTTCTACGTTTATGAATTAATTAAAGGTTACAAAGCTTAATTAAACCTTTGATATGCGTGCACGCACGTGTGTGTGTGTGTGTGTGTGTGTGTGTGCGTGTGTGTGTGTGTTTGCACGTGCACGCGTGCGTGTTTGTATGTGTATTTTTCATGACGCCCAGCGAAGTGGGCACGAGTCAGCTAGTTAACAATAATATTAAAAAGGTATTGTACTAGTACTGTAATGTATAATAATACCAGTAAGGAAACTCGCAATTGACTTTTCAAAATAAAATATTATTGATAATAATTTATATGCATAATTTTTTTTGCATCAGTTCAGCAGGCAGATAGACGGCTCACCTGATGGAAAGTGGTTACCATCGCCTATGGACATTTTTAACACCAAGGGTGCTACCAATATGCTACCACTCTTTAAAGACTGGAATATGGCCTCTAGTGCTGGAACACATTCAAGGTTGTTATGGTGGCCTACTCTAGACCAGAGGTGGTAGCCATCCAGACGGACAATTACCCTACCACGTGTCAATCCATATTAGATATAAGCTTAGAATGTGTAGAAATATCTGTGGAATTTTAGTATTTGTCCCTTAGTAAATTGTCAGCTATAATAGTGGCTTACGATTTCAACCCTGCATTTAATAAACTTTATACATATGGGTTCAATGGTGATGTCATTTAAAACTCATCGGTTAGTATCAAGTTGCACTCACAAATAATTTGGATGTATTTCAGACTGCAACATCCAAATATAGAGGGAAAGAACCTAATTATGATACAATGCGAAATATCATCAATAACGCAATACAAACATCTTCATCGATAGGTGAACATATTCTCTTATTATAAAATATACTGGGTAGATGATACACATTAAAATAGGCTTTTAATTAATGTACATATAAAAAAGCAAACCCTAGAATATCGTCTTTTAAAATATTACGCTAAAAATAAAAAGGTGTTAATAATTATAATTACTTTTTAAATAACGACTATAACAGCGAGTGGTAGGTGGTTAAAAGATACTTCAGATGGCAGAGAATATTATTCACTGTCGAGTGCTGATGTCAAATGAAGTGAACTCATTTTATTATGGAAACGGTAACCTTATATACAAATATTATGAAGTCGTACAGCTAGTGCAATACATAGAACAATGTGTGAGCGGGATGGAGCAACTATTAATATGGGCGCTTCCGCGTTGATCTAACCATAGAGGTGCTTCCTCAAGCGCGCTGCTTCCGGGCTGAACGCTTCCGTTCCCACGGAGTCGGGAAGCCCACCAAGCCCGGTGTCGCTGAAAAAGCCACCTGCGGCTATTCAGCTGGATCCTACACAAAAAAATGCTCTAGCCAGTAGTTCCTTGTCTACTGCGATGACTGGATGTATGCAGCTCCCACACAACAAATACCAGATGGGAGTGTCGGAGTGAATTGAAAAAAGAGCCAAGAGGCTGGTCGGCAATGGTCAGCTTTTTAAAGCTCGACTTTCGAGTCTGAGTATAGATGCAAGGTTGCTAAACTGTCGATATTCTATCAGATACCTACACTTCGAAGAGTGTTTCTCAGAACTGCATAAGCTATTTCCCCCATCCCCGTTTTACAATCGGATAACCAGACGCACTGATTTACGCCGCTGTGACATGGTGGAAACACTCCCACTTAGGACAAAGCGCTTCCCTTCATCTTTTCTGATGCGCACTGCCAAAGAATGGAACAATTTGCCGGAGTTTTTCCTGATAAATACAATCAATACAAGTGATTAGGTATCTTTTAGGGAAGCGCGCTTCATATTAGACAGCGTCTTCACTCAAAATCAGTTGAGACAGCGGTCAAACGCGAACCTATACAAAAATATAAAAAAAAACAACAATTTGCTACACGGTGATATTTCACTATTTAAACTTATAACGTCATAACATTCTTTGACTTTTAAATTCTTTGACTGTCATCAACCCTAGAGTCTGAGCCACAAAAGAAGTCCCACGGAAAATAAAATAACTAAAACTGGCAGCTCCTCTATTTGATAGAATGTTGTTCAAGTAGCCAGAAAATAAATTTATAGTTTTAATTATTTTATTTTATTTTGTTTTAAATAAAATAAAATAAAATAATTATGTAAAACTTTGTATTTATTATTTAGTAATTACTTACATCGATTTACGGATTAGCAAATAATTACTCCTTTTTTTAAATCGTCAGACAAACACAAATTATATATTCCCAAAATAAGCAAGTTACGCTTGTGTTGTGGTAATATACAACGGACCACTCTGGGGCGGATTCCAAACACCCAGACCATGGTAAATAACGAAGAAAATTCGTTTTCTAAATTTACCATACCAGAAGTCGAACCCGGAACCTCTGCGTTGCAGTGAGGTAAGCCGTCAAAGGTTTAGCCCGCTCAGCCACAGAGGCCGACCAATTACTCTGGCGATATTAGTTACAGCGATTGCAGTGCCACGTCTGTAGGACTTCTTTAGTATGCGGACTACTACTATTATTATATGTCTATGACTTTCAAGCTTTATGTTTTGTGTTTTTGTACATAATAAATAGTGCTATGTTTTCTTTTAAATAAATATTACTATTAGTATTTCAACACTTTCACTAAAATATTTGAGAAAAAATATTGCATTAATTACCCTATTCATATAACTGCATTACTATGATAGATGATATGATGATAGATAGATGATAAATAATAGTAATGACTTTTTTTGTAGGAAGCATAGCAATTTTGCATTCATCGCATGCAGTATTATGTTTCCGTGCTATGTGGTGTGAGTAAGTATGAAACTTAATGTTTATCACCTTTTATTCATACTTTATATAATCCAAAATTAAGATTTTTGCTTCTATTCTTTTACTGTTTGGTTATCTTTAGAGTTCACTCCTTAATAATCGATTTTCATGTGAGGCCCCTAGTATGAAAATTTTAAGACGAGTGAAATAATATAATTGTAATTCAAAACGACATTTTTTCTTTTAAACCTGTATTGGAGCGAACCTAACAAACGAAAAGTAATCAAATCGGTTAAGCAGTTTTTGTTAATTAAAGTAATTTAAGTGTTAATCGGTGTCATGTTAATATTCAACTTTCCTACCTAACATTAAACGTGCTTACCAGGATGACTTTTGCTACACAACCATTATATTTCCGTCAGGCGCTCTGGTAATTATTACTTACTATGATTTTAATCTTTAATTCATATGTTTGTGTGTTTGTGTGTTTGTGTATTTTCTACCTTTATTAATAGTTATCTGTTTCATTTTTTTTCGTTTCTTGCTACCGCCCTTAGTCTGCCACTGTCACCGCGTACGTGCACATGTTTTTTTATTTAGTTTTTTTCTCATATATAATGTTTCTTTCTTTTCTATCTTTCTTTCAAATTAGACTGATTTTTGCTCATATTAAGTTCTTTTACGGTAGTCTATTTTTGCAAAAATGGAACTATGGACTGTCTGAAACATTTCCATCGTGTCTGTCTGTCTGTCTCTCGAGATTAGAATAGATACTTTGGCAAATGAAACTACAAATAAAGCTCTACAATATTTTCATATAAATAAAAAAAATAACGTAAATATTTATAACTACCTACAATTTACAAAATTTAATTATTATTGTTTGGTTAAAAAAACGTAACATGTCGGGAGTGTCTTCAATATTTATGTTTATTTTTTCTAGGAGTGCACCAAAAGGACTAGAGTTTCCTGACATATTCAACTACATCCAGTATTCATCATTTGCGTTTCCGGTTGCTTTGATAATGTTCATATTGAACTTTTCATATCACATGCTGCTTCTTACCTGGTAAAAATATTTTAATAAGTTATAAAAGTGTAAAATTCTTTTAGCAATACTTAGTCCTTACATCTTCGGCATCTTATTTACATAGGTACTAATTTTAGTTTCTCATATTGGCTTTATTGTTAAGGTACCTATGCTTAATAATCTTCTTATTCCAGTGAACTATTTGATTCCTAGTAGGAAACATATGTATATATATTTCTTAGCATTTTAAATTGCATTATGTGCCTACTCACGGTGAAGAGAACCGTACACGAACGGAGAAAGAATACAATTTCCTGCGACCGGGCGGCCTGTCGTAAGAGGCGACAAAACAACCCACAGCTACGTGCTAGGATGTTTGCCCTGGATGGCTACCACCCCTGGTCTAAAGTATGCCGTCATTACAATCTTGAGTTGTGTTCCGGCAGTCTTCTTTTAGAGAACGGCAGCACATTGGTAGCACCTTTGGTGTTATAAAATATGTCCATAGGCGATGAAAACCGCTTTTAATCACGTGGGCCGTCTGGCTGTGTGCTGAACTCATGCAATAATAAAAAGGGAAATATGTTAAGCTAACCTTCGACATCGAGGTGAAACCCGCCACTTCACCTTGGACGAGCTTAATTCTTGTTTTTTTTATTGCATGAGTTCAACACACAGACAGACAGCCTACCTGATGAAAAGCGGTCACCATGTACTGTCCACTACCGTGATCTCAACAGGAGGATGTTTGAAAATTGATAAAAATATTTTTTTTCAAGGATTTCATTCACGTAAAGAGCAAACGGAGAACAAATGTATTAAAAAAAAAAATATATATTTAAGGTTCCGATTTGCTTTAGCTGTGCATTACATTTATCTATTGTTTTATTTTGTAAACTTTACAGGTTCAGCGGCAAACCCATGAGCAGCAATAGTAAAGAAGAAATGCGGAAAGCACTTTTAAAACACAAAAGTTCATTACCCCCTAAAGTGACTCTTCATGAAAAAGTAAGTAAATCAGATTTCATTCCAATTGAGCGAATAATAAAATATTGACATTGGCCCATAAACGTCCCACTGCTGGGCTTAGGCCTCCCTAATTTTAAGGGAACTGGTAGTATACCTACCAGGCTTGTTCAAGGTGGCTTAGCGGGTTGGACAGATTGGTTATCTTGATGTACACACACGAATGATGCAAGTTTTATCACGCCGTCTTCGTTCACTATCATTGTAGTTATAATTGTAAGAATATGCACATTAGGTTACAAAACTAAGAGGTGCATGCTTTTCGGTCAAGATACAAACCCGCTTTATTTGAGTTGCGAGTGCGTTACCCAAAGATCGCTTGAGCTAATCACCGAATACTAAAAAGAAACTCAAATATTTCATTAAAAATAATTTCGAATAAAATAATAAAACTCACGAGACGTTGCCAAACGCTTGTTAAAGGTTCCCGAGACAAAAGCGCTATCTGTTATTTTGGTCACCGAATAAGCAGTGCCATAAAACGCGGCAACGCTGCTTATCTCTTGAGACCGTTGTTGAAGAGCGACAGTGGTTTAGTAGTATTTTATCTATAATATGATATAAGTTTTACCGTACCGTACCGTTTTACTTTAAACTATGCAATTATATATACAGGTAGGTTTATTATTTTTATTTTTGTTACTGAATAGGTATAACTTGTATATAAATTGAGTGATAGAATTGCGAGTGCTCGATTTATGGCTCGATCTTTTTCACATGTGAAAGTTCGGTTGTTTATCGTGTGTCCACCATAAATGAGCGAAATTTCACTTTGTACAACTTTTACACATACGGGCAATAAAAGTCGTCGAGCCATGAGTATACATACTTACTTGAACTATTAAAACTAGCTTAAATTTTATTAAATTACTAGCTGATGCCCGCGACTTTGTCCGCGTGGTGCGGTTTTTTAACTATCCCACGAGAGCTCTTTAATTTTTCGGGATCAAACGTATCCTATATATTGACCAGGGATATTAGCTACCACCATACAAAATTTCACTTAAATCGGTCCCATCGTTTCGGAGATTAGCCGGTACAAACAGACACAGACAAACAGAGAAACAAAAAATTAAAAAAAAATCTAAATTATTTCTATTTCACTTCTTACTTCCCTTGACTCGGTTTTTAGTATTTTTTTTTCATTGTACAGAAATTCAACCTCTACAGTTTTATTATATGTACTAGCTGATGCCCGCGACTTCGTCCCCGTGGTGCGGTTTTTTAACTATCCCACGGAAACTCTTTAATTTTTCGGGATCAAAGTATCCTATATGGTGACCTGGGATATAAACTACCACCGTACAAAATTTCATTTAAATCAGTCCAGTCGTTTCGGAGATTAGCCGGTACTAACAGACAGACAAACAGAGAAACATAAAATTTAAAAAATCTAAATTAGTTCTATTTCACTTCTTACATCCCCCTGACTCAGTTTTTAGCATTTTTTTCATTGTACAGAAATTCGACCTCTACATTTTTATTATAATATGTATGTATAGATAGATATTTTAGAAGTAATCCCAGTTTTAAACTCAAATAATCCTAGTAAAACCCAGGCCATCATAATTCGAAGCTCACGTATGATCTCAAAGATAAACTTTATTTGATGGGACGCGTCTTCATATTAGCGATAAAGTTAAAAATCTTGGCGTAATCGTCGACAGGGAACTGTCTTGGTGGCCTCACATCACAGAACTTAGTCGTAGGGTCTTTGCTTCTTCTGCATCGCTTAGGAGGTTAAAATACTTTCTACCGACCGCCACCAAGGCTACACTTGCTCAATCGCTTTTACTGTCGATCCTTGACTATGCGGACGCCTGTTATCTTGACCTTACCGTAGAACAACTCAATAAACTTGAGCGACTTCAAAATGTTTGCATCTGGTTTATATTTGGTTTAAAGAAATATGACCATGTCTCTGAATATCGCAAAAAGCTCAAGTGGTTGTCAATCTCACTTCGCCAGAATGCTCATCTTCTCAATCTGCTGTATAGCATATTATTTATTCCTTCTACTCCTTCCTATCTTAAGGAACGTTTTGATTTTCTCCATACTTCTCACACCCTTAATTTGCGCTCTGCTCATAATCTTGCTTTAAAAACACCTACACACGTTTCTACTTTCCAAACCAAATCCTTCGCTGTGCAGGCTGTCCGGCTGTGGAATTCATTGTCCGAAAACATAGACAGGCAAAGTCACTCCCCATTTTTAAAAAACTGGTGCGAGAATATTATTTCACTTTATAATAAATATTTAATACCTAATTACATGTACGTTTATTTATTACTTAGTGTATTTGTATATTAATATTATGTATATTAGTATATATAATATTAATATGTTATGTATTAATACTATTATTAATATTGTATAGCTATTATTAGCTATATACATATATATATAATATTAATATGTGTTATTGTTTATTCTATATTTTATTTTAATTCATTTTAGGTATATGTATTGAGTGATATTTATACATCCTATTTATATATATATATATATATATATATATATATATATATATATATATATATATATATATATATATATATATATATATATATATTTAATTTGCACAGCACCGTCATACACTTGCTAATCTCCTATTCATAAAATCCATAGCCCGGGTTGTCTGGTAGAGATCGCTCTAAAGCGATAAGGCCGCCCATTGCTCCTACTTTTACTGTTTAATGTGACTACTGTAAATTGTTTATTTTATGTGATGTGGTGAACAATAAAGTGTGTTTTCTATAATGAAATTAAATTGATTTCAGTTGACAGTGTTTTTCTTGTTTGTCACGCTGCTTCTGTTTTTCCTACGATGGAGTAGATATTTGGATATGGGGTGGGCTAATTTCAGCGCTGAAGAGAGCTCGCCAACAATACCAGGGTAATTTTGATCTGTTAAATCTATCTATTCCTTTAACAGCCTTGTGAAGAAGCACTATCTAACTATATAACTACTGTATTTATAGTAACTATTTCAACTGCACGCCAACGCTATCTTTGCAATTAGATCGTGTCTATCCAAAGATTACCTGGAAGAGATTGCTTTAAGAAATAAGGCCGTCCATTGTACTACCTTTTATTATTTAAGCTTATTGTGAATTTTTCTTTCTAATGTTCCTTTATAATAAAGAGTATTGTATTGTATTGTATTTTCTACTTTATTCATTGGACGATTCGTATTTCAAATTGTTTGATACGTATTGGTTAAGCGCATAATATAAAATAGAACTACTTTATCATTTATAGAAACTACACAGAATATGTGTCATATTACCTTTTATTGCGATCGATTTAACAAATCCCACTTTTAAAGACAAAATCGCTACCATGTAAAAATAATACTACATAAAGCTAATAAACTTTTATTTTTAAATTGACTTTAATAAGTCAATTTCAACACTAATGTGTTGTCTGTCCTAAAATTACTTACACTACACATTGAAGTTTACTTTTTTTAAATTCCGTATAATTATAGACAGATATTTCATACAAAATTGTCAATTTTCAAATTTTTTATTTAATTAGTTTAGTAAATACAGGAGTATCTATACACTACTGTATTTACTAAGCTAACCACTACTACCTGGTATTATTAACTGGTTTATTGTTTATTCACGATTGAATTATGATGAAAGTTTAAATACATTGTAGCCCGACGACCTAACCTATTCTATAATAAAACATAGGTACTACGAAAGTCAATTAAATTTTTCAGATTGAAAGATGCTTCAGTAGCTGCGATGATGGTCATAGTATTACACATTGTACCCAGAGGCTACGGGTTTCTATCCTACGTAAATGCCAAAAGTGGGTATTGCTTTTCTTATTTGGAATAGAAAACTTTTTATGGCCTAGTAACAAAGACTTATGAGCTAAATCGATTAAAACTATCACTTTACTTGTTGAGATCAGCATCTGCCAAATCGTATCTATTCTAATCATAGTTAAATAAGGATCACGATATGAAAAGCTTCATTAAATAAAATACGTCTTGTAATACGTCAACTAGTGTTTATTTTAAACAAGTTTTTTTTATTAAATATATTTTTTTTATTAATAAAAAGAAGCTGGGCGATTGTCAGTCCTTAATATCTAGAATATTATAAAATTCTAAACATGCCGTGTCTGTGAACTGAAGCTATTAAAAAAAAACAACTGGTATAGACTATATAATATAAACAATGGAGAATGTGATACATTTTTTTTAGATTTCTTGTCTATTTGTTCGGGATTCACGTAAAAACTACCAGACCGATTTCGATGTGGTTTTCACTGATCGATAGAAAATGTTATGTAATCATATGTGCGATACTTTGTATCCTGAGAATCCCGCGAGAATTGTCCCGGGAACAGTTTGAAGTTGTTCGGATGTATAAAAATTAGCTTATCCCGACACGGTTTTCACTAAAACGATAGCGCTTACATTCTTTTTTTAAATGCTGCGATACTATGTGCCCTGGAAATTCTGCGGGAAATTTCTCGGGAGTGGTTTAAAGTTTAGCATGCATAAACATCAACTGATTTCGATTTACACTAAAACAATAATTTATTTTTCAAATTTTCAAACTAATAAATCCATTGCCCTACTGAGAATACCGTTTGATTTTAAATATTGACAAAATAACAATAATCCTCGTTGCCTGTCCGACGTGGACGAAGTCGCGGGCATATTATTATTATAATGTATGTCTTTGAAGACCTTGCTTGCTTTGGGCTTGCGTGGAGCCATGGGAAGAATAACATTTAAATCCCCTTGACAAATTTAATGTAAATGTGGCGTGACACTGACCGGCGTTTATCCCTGTGTACACCATATCATAATACACCAAAGGACAAGCTCCGGCCAGTGTAGGACTATTGTGGGAAATGAGAACAAAAAGTACTGGGCTATTGGGGTGAACTGCTATTGTTACTAGGGGTCTGGAAATATGGGGACTATGGCGTCTGCCCGTAGCAATATTCGGGAAAAATGGGCAGACGGTTGCTCGCAACTCCCTGCATGGGCCCCAAAACATGCCATAGAAGACAGAGGCAACATGGATATGAGTGGCTAACGGGTGTCAAGAGGTGGGCTGCAGGTTCACCGAAGCTACTTCCGACGTTATGTCATGTATCACTTTCACCCCTGGAGCTTGAGTCTTAGCTCTAGCGATCTCTACTCCGTGCCGACTGGCTAAGACAAGCGTGGAGGCGGGGCCTTGCTTTGACCCCCGGAGTCAGGTCCGAGATATCACTACTCACCTAAGGCTTCATCACAAAGCCTCCCTGCTTATTATTATTATATCTTAGTTCTTAATAACATTACAACATAAACTGACTATGGTTCCATTTTCAATTACAGAGAAAAGTCAACTGCCGCCATTGAAACCGGCGTCCTCCGTATTGTGGTGGAAATTCGTCGATAAGAATACAAACTACGGCTACATATTTATGTTAGGTAGGTACAAAGATATATTGGATCTTTTATAATTTTGAACACTCAAAAAGCATTATGTGGTTAAGAAAATGATTATAGTTCAGCCGTTCTATAAAGCCACATTGGGCATCTATCAAACTCATTTTAGTAATTACGTAAACAATCAATTAAACGATTAAAAATTGCAATCTACACAGGAAGTCACACAAATCGACTAAAATAAAACGATTTATTATTTAAAAAAAAATATTTTACGTTTCGTTGCCTTTTTATTCTTTAAAGTGTAGAAACTATGTATACGATTTATGTTTAAACTTTTCGTTTGCACATCAATCTCACGTCACTAATATTTAAGAACAAAACGTGTTGACCAACATATAATTCTCATGTGTTTCTATAGAAATAAGCTAATTGTGGCGTTTTATTTTGATATAAATTAATTTGATACTGTTACAAAGCTAGTTCGTCAGTATTTATATGAAACTTCAAATGTGGCTTCTTAGAACGGATCAACTATAATTGATTACGCCGTACGTTATGAACATATATACCATACAAGTATCTGCTTATTTTATGGCGAAGCTGGCAAACAGGTACCTACATGTATTTGATTTTCACACCACCGTCATACACTCTCGATTCCTTTCACACAATCCACAGCCCGGGTTGTCTGGAAGAGATCGCTCTAAAGCGATAAGGCCGCACATTGTTCCTGTCTTGACATGAAATGACTGTAAATTATTTACTTTGTGTATGTGGTGAACAACATGGCTCACCAAGGCTACGTTCCACAAGAGGCTCACAACACGATCGTGATTTTTCCCGTTCCACTTGCTTGCGGACGTTACAATCATAAACTCTAATGGAACGGATTATAGAGCGTTGATATCATAAACGAGGAAATCACAAATGTCATTGGTTGATTTGAAAATCGCGCCCTTTTCAATGTCAATCGATATAGACAATTAATGCCCTGTGGTCAACGCCCACTTTGACCCACCTTTTGACATAGGT
The DNA here is from genome assembly GCA_039645545.1 of Dendrolimus houi. Classification (NCBI taxonomy): domain Eukaryota; kingdom Metazoa; phylum Arthropoda; class Insecta; order Lepidoptera; family Lasiocampidae; genus Dendrolimus; species Dendrolimus houi. Next base: position 14,505,843 of record CM077129.1, read on the forward strand.
CGTTGTGAGCGAGCTGTGATAAAAAATGATGGCGTCATTAGTGACGTTTTCGCCACGACCATAACGACCGTGGTCGCCATGTGGAACGGCTGATGGAGCATTTTGGGCGTTGTGGGATACTAAAGGAACGCGCCCCACATGGAAAGCGTCGCGACATTACCGTCGCCTATAGACGTTTGGGATAACAGGGACGAAAACAACGTGATTCCAGCAGGATTAGATAGAGATGAAGGAATGTGAGAAATAGGATAATAATATAGGGATAGCAATGATTGAGGTAGAGAGTATGGAATAGGGAACATAAAAGAGATAAAGAGAAAGGTAAGTAGGTCAGCAAAACTCTCATTCGTCGTACAAAACACGATTAGCTAAAATGTAACCGTTTTATGTTCATTTTCTGTCAGAGCGTGGTATCACACCCATCGAGCTGGCCCTAAACGCTGTAATCAAGATAATTAGTTCAGCATGGCTCTACCCGCGTCAGTCTGTCTGTATGAAGCAGCAACAAAGAATTCAACAAAAAAAAATCTAAGAAGTAATTTGGAAATACGTCACTAATAAAAAGTATAAATATAATAATTAAATAAAAATAATAAATGCAGCCGGCCTGCTGGGCACGCTTCCCTCTGGCAGCGATTTGTTACATACTTTATACTAATTTATTTATCATAAGCAATTAAATTTATATAAAAAATAAAAAGAAATAATAATATGACTTTTGATTGAATAGTTACTTCAAATACCTATCGACATGCTTGTAAAATAATCATAAGATTCTGACGGGTGTAAAAATGCTTGTTTTAGACTTATCAGATTTTTAAATTACAATGTTTCAGGTGGTGGCATAGCGTTAGTGATTGCTCTTCAGGAAACAGGCTTAGGAAGTATACTGGGAAATAATCTTGGGAGAAAAATATCGGACCATCCTTGGAACATATCACTGTTTTTAGTCTGTATGTTTGCTGTGATTCTACCTAACCTGATGACTGGGGTTGCGGCGTGTGTCGTTTTATTGCCGTTTGTTTTAAATCTAGTTAGTATTATATACAGTATTTTCATAAGACTTATACTAGATATGACAATCAGCCAAAAAAAATATCACTGAAAAAGCAACTAAAGCTTTATTTACATTTTTGAATTGAAACTTTTTTAGAATCATTTTTATTTGAAACTCGATGAAACGAAAAAGCGTCACTAAAAAGAGATATATACAAATCTATAGAACTAAGCCTACGAGTTTTAGATTGTGCAGCACAGATTAGAGAGTCAATAAGACTGATGCTTAAATATAGGTCCAATTTGGACCGAAATGAAACTGATAATAATATTTTTAGACTAAATCAATGAAAAATTGAAAGTGATATATAAAAAGTTTATTTTGAATTATAATATGCTGACGGATGTAGCGTAAAGGAATCATATTTATATTAATAAAAGTTAGAGAAAAAGTATATGTGAGTATATTCTCTGAAGTTTCACTTCTACTGCGTGAGAACTGCACGCACACACACATACACACACATTTTTTTATTGGGAGGCTGGCAAATGAGCCCACCTGATGGAAAGCGGTTACCGTCACCCATCGACGTTTGCAACACCAAGGGCGAGGCCATCGGATGGTCAACCTTTAGGATGGCATAGAGGAGTCTAGTGGGATCTAGTGGGTAAGACAGAGAGGTCAGATAGGAGGAAATGGATAGCAGGAATGGGATAGAGTAATGGGATAGAGGAATGGAATAGGGGGGAATTGTTACTCATCGTACGAAACACAACTAGCTCAAAACTAACCGTCTCACGCCGATATTCTGTGAGAGCATAGTATTAGACCAAGCAAGCTGACCCTAAGAACTGTAAACAAGATAATGATACCAGCATGGCTCTACCACTTCGAAATGTTAGTATTAGTTAAATCGATGCGAATAAGTCCTTATAATCGTTTAGACAGGCGCTTGACTTTATCAAAAACTTATTACTTAACTGGAAATTTATGTCCAATCATTCATAAGGACATATGTAACTTTGTCACTGGTGTCTATGGACTTTAAGCTCTCATATGCACTAGCGGTTGGCTACCTAGGCGGTTTCGTTTCAGCAGTTAGCTGCCTGACAAGGTTGGAATGACGGCTGACCGCGATGTTATCAACTAAACTGCCCAGGGGTTCCTGGCGTTTGTCTATACGAACTAGGCGGTTGCCTAGTTCGTATACACAAACGCCAAGCAGCTGCAGCCCTCCATTCACACGCCATGGTTGAAATTTGTGGCGGTTAAGTGTATATTCATAGGCAGTTGCATATCAAAATAAAAAAGCGGCTAGCCGCTCTTGCGGCTATTCGTCCCCACGGTTAACCGCGAGTACGTAAGAGGTATTATTGTATTGCATTGCTCATTTTCTTATACCAAACATAGGTTCATTTCTGTCTTTAAATTTGTATGGAATTGAAGCATAAAAAAATAAAACGATCTTAATTGTTAAAAAAAGATTTCATAACTTACTTTTTAACTGCTTTCTCGTTTTTTATTTTATTTGAATACGTTTAATTTTGGCTTTAGTAAACTCTTTATTTTTTTTACAGCCTGCCATGGAAGGCGCACAGGGCGTTACAACGACACCAGCTGGAAGAAGATTAGGAGAAGACGAGGTTGAGTTTTTAGATGAACCTGTCTTCAGAAGTAGCATCGGTGCATGGGCATTGAAATCTTATTTGGGGGCATTAGGCGTTGGTATTGGAACATCGCTGGGATTCATGCGCCCTTTTAAATTTACGCCTGCCTATTTTTGTTTTAAAACTGGAAAAGTACCAAGGCTGAAAATGGTAAGCGGTAAAAATGATGTGCTTTTTTATAACTACACACTTATTTGGAGAAGTTTATATACTTATACCCTTTCCAAGCATTTATTTTGCTTTTGACAGCTTGATGACGGATGAATTAGTAATATCCTGCGTTATCGACTCGATTTGTTATAAAAATCGACTTCATTTATAAATAAGTTTTAATCAATTTATCTTTTCTATATATTTTTGCTAGAAATACTATATCGTGTAATACATATACCCACATTTCAATGAACATATTTTGCAATGAACATTTTTTGTATTAAATAAGCTATTTGTGAAATAAAGTAAAAAATGTATGTAATAAAGTAGAATATTTTTTTAGTTTCAAATCGATTACTTTCTATTTATTTACATATAGTGTTGATGGTTTAATAGTCTGTGCGTTACATAACTCACAAAATGTCACTATTACGTCACCCACAACAATAAAGGCTACGTTCCATTAGGGAATCACAACGACCTCGGTGACGACCGCGATTTTTCCCGTTCCACTTGCTTGCCGGCGTTACAATCGTAAACCAAAGTGGAACGGCTATTCGACCCACCTCTTGACATGGGTCGTAGTGAGGTTGTGTGATCGAAAATAATACGTCATTAGTGACGTTTTCGCCACGACCACTACGACCGCGGTCGCCTTGTGGAAAGGCTAACAGAGCATTTTGGGTGTTTTGAGCCACTAATGGATCATATTGAAAGTACGACAATTATGACATTTGTTTCATGTGGGCTTTACTGTCAAGAAATATGTCTTGATAGACGTGTAAACGTCAAAAGTAAAATAAACGTTTGGGAACAGTATAATCGTCGAAATTATCTATTTTTTTGCATATTTTATATTTATATATGTATTATTTTTGTGTATATTATATTTGTATATATAGATATGAATGTAGTTATTTCTAATATTTATTTAATTTTATAATCACGTGGTTATGCGTATGTATTATAATCATGAGGCTCCATTACTTCGTGAATATTTAGGCGTAGGGTAAGTACTCCACCGAAAAGAACAATGAATGAATGAAGAAGTTTATTATACATACACAAACGTCGAATAGGCGGTCTTCTCCAGACATTTTATATTTATTTTTTTGCACGAGTTCAGTAGATAGGCAGACGGCCCACCTGGTGGAAAGCGGTTACCATCGCTTATAGACACTTGCAACACCAAAGGCTCTGCTACAAACGCGCTGCTGGTATCTAAATGGAGACTGAAACCTGGCCACTGATGCCGGCCGGAACACAATTCAAGGTTGTTATGGTGCCATACTCTAGTCCAGGGTGGTAGCCATGCAGACGGGCATATACTCTACCACCTGGCTGTGGATTATTTTGTCGCCTATTACGACAGGCCGTCCAGCTGCAGGAAGTTATATTCTTTCTCCTCTTAAACTAACCTTAAACGACTCTACTATAAACGATAGAATTATTATAAACACCGATTTTAGAATTTTTACTAAGTTTATAATTATTAAATGGTAGATTAAAACAAGACTACGATAATCACATATCAAAAAACGATATACAAAGAACGCTCCAACGAGCACGTAAGGTACGAGTAAATTGTTAACGGATTCACTCTTTAAAACCTAATAGTTCTGCACTCCGTTCTTTATTTTACTTATATAAAGTCCACTGGTACTTGAAATGAGTGATTGAGTGCATTGACAATCTATACTAATATTATAAAGAGGTAAAGTTTATGAGTTTGTTTGTAGGAAGGAATCTGTTGAACTACTGAACCAATTTTGAAATTTCTTTCACAAATAAAGAGCTACATTATTCCTAAGTGACAGTGTAATTTTGATTATGATTAACATTTTTTTTATGTGAAATATCAATTCCGAGTAAAACGAGCTGATGCGTTAATTTATCGACGTGTGCTGACTTAAAGTCCCAGGGTCAAATATTCTCTCTGGAAAGCATTAACTTGAGAAAGGAGTATTTTTCCCATGGGCAATTATGTGTTGGCTTATATCGAGTAACGCCCTAATATAATACTAGGTACTCCGTTCAACTAATTCAACTAATTTGATAAAGGCAATATTAAAAGCGTTGGAGCTATAATAGTAATAATAATAATTCATTTATTTCAGAAAATAGAGTATTTCCATATTATACAATTTTTTATTATAACATTTCACAGTTATCAAATTTCAAATTAACCCATGGTACAACAATTAATTAATAAGACAAATACTAGGGCATTACACCCACGGCACTATAATTATTATCAATGTTTCTACTCCACGGGGTTAAAGGGACGTGTATACCAAAATGACTTCAAGTATGGACTCTGCCACCGGGCCGTGAGGTGGCAGAAAACATACAGACTCATGCATTTAACTGGGTGTGCAGTTACACCCATTTACGATAATATTAAAAATAATCAAATAATCCCAAACAAAGAATATTGAAAATTGCAGCTTCGTCGAATTATTATGGAAGCACTGCCATATTCGCCATTAGTGGCCAGGTTCCAATATCACTTTAGAGAACAGCAGCACATTAGTGGCATGTTTGGTGTTACAAATTTCCATAAGCGATGGTAACCGCTTTCCATCAGGTGGGCGGGCTAACTGTCTATCTGCTGCACTCGAGCAATAAAAAAATCATCACAAATATCGACGTTATTTTTAAAAAGATTTAATTTTAAAAATTAGCTTATGTATAAATAAATATTATATAATATTTAATTAAATATTATATAATATTGGGCATATTTTATTTGTCCAATTCCGTGCGAACGAAATTGGGAATACTTGCAAGACAAAAAAAATTAAAACCTGAATATATTACTTTCAGGCATTGTACTCTGTGGGTAGTAGTGTGATTTGCTTAATCATCCTTTGGCTGTCGCTGGCGTTCTACGCTCCGATCTTATGGGACCCCAATAACCAAGGCATCGTACCAGTAAATGCACCGATTACTGCGGCTGCTGTTGCTACAACTGCGGGCCCTGCGGACGCACCACCCACACCATAAGTAGTATATTATATCGATTAACATTCTGAGCTATGAGCTGAATATCGTAAGATACGATTTCCCAGATGAGCGGTACCGTAACAGAGCGGCGGGAAAAACGACTGATAACAAAGATTGCTGTCATAACGGTGACAAACGTAGAAAGCAACATACCGTACCTTGACTGCCGCCTTAATACTTAATTAAAACTATTATTTGACGCTTTGCACTACTAATGTGTATAGTAGTTATAGCGCGAACGAAATCTTGTTGGATGGTTGAAATGAAACAAGTCTGGTTTCAGAATCTTTTACTCAAGAAGGAAATACGTATCCCTGCAAGAGTATCGTGCCACGCTTAGCTACGTAGTACAAACGTCTTTATGTAACTGTGCTACTTGATCGGCTGTGTACGGACAGAGCTGGACGCAGATCGACCTCTTTATATACATGTTTTGGCGAATCGGTTTCTCTACAGACGTTTGACTAGTTTTCACCACAAGATATCAAGTGTTGATGAGTAATGTTAAATAATAAGTTTAACATTACTCATTGACACTTGACGTCTTTGTCTTCTGTGACCACGGCTACTGAAAAGTGGCCGAATCGCCAAAATTACAAAGCAAATAAAATGTCGCCCGTAAAGACGCCCGTTATGTATTTGGACGCAAGACATTGCTCTTTGTAAACCACGCCATTTTATTTCAATGTACAATGTTTCAGTCATTCGACGTTATAATTCGGCTGCTAGATGACGGTCCCGCTGTTCTAGGAAGCTGTAGGTTTAGCATGGAAGAAGATTACTGGAATAACAATCCCAGTATGTCAATATGTAGCTATGATAGTTAGTTCCATATTTACGCTAGATGTCAGCAATACCATGGAAGAAACAATGCAAATCACTCCATAAAGAAAATCAATTCTGATTGTGTCGCAGGATCGACGGCCGTTGGAGCCAACGTGTTCTAGATCGGAGATCTCATCTCGGTGAACGTACTGTAGGTCGCCTTCCAGTCCGGTGGATCGACTACCTGCAAAAGGTCCCCAGTAAGAGCTGGATGAGGAAGGCGGGAGACCGGGATATGTGGCGTAGGTTTGGGGAGGCTTATCCAGTAGTGGACATTGATTGGCTGAAGAAGAAGAATAACTCTTCTCAGTCTTTCTTCTTTTGCGTTTTTATGTAGAAATACATCGCTGGATTTCATTTCATCATTTCAACCAATATTTTATCATTTAAAAATTATATTCATAAATCGAAACTCAAAAGTAAGTCTTAATAAAGTTCTTTTTTAATTAAATTGAAGTCTATTACTGGCTGGTTTTATTAAAGAAGTAGCTTAAATAATAAAATGTTGATTGAAAGTGTAGTGTTATTACGCTATATCAAAAAATAGAAAGACTTGGCATCGTCTAGGATCTATACCTTTTCCAAGCATTTATTTTACATTTCATAGCTCACTGACGGATCAATTAGTAATTCCTATAATGCGTTACCGACTCGATTTGTTATAAAAATCGACTTCATTTATAAATAAGTTTTAATCAATTTAACTTATCCATATATTTTTCCTAAAAATACTATATCGTGTAATAAATATGCTCACATTTTACGGCAATTATGTCATTTGTTTCATATGAGCTTTAGTGTCAAGAAATGTGTAACTTGATAGACGTGCAAACGCCAAAAGTAAAATAAACGCTTGGAAACGGTATACAAGTTTTTTCCGACTAACATTTATTACTGGGAAATTAATTCCAAGTATTTACGTTCTATAGTAGTACTGGTTCTATATTTGTATAATTTTATATTGTTTTCAAGTGAGTATGTCTCTTTCTCGTTTGTTACCAGGGAAGTAAACCTTAAGTTGCAAACGTTATATTTACATTTTTTAATTAAAAATAAACAAACTAACTTTAATGGTTCTTTAGGTTAATTCTATTCTTAGCTCTTTGAATGTGCTCTTTGAATAATAATTCAATCCAGTGCAACAACTGGATTGAACTATTATTAGGCATAGCGTTAGTAAAAATTATACAAGGAATAAATTCCTCATTTAAAACTTCTCACGTTGATTGCTCATGAATCAGACTAGTATTTGCAAATTGTAAATAATATTTATTAATACGGGCTTTAATTCGATGTAAAATAGAAGTTTATTTTTAGTTTGTTTATGAAGTAAATTATTTCTTTATTAAGTTTTAATACCTTTTCTAATACTTAAAAAAAATTACTCGGCGTTACGTACTTTTTTTATCAGTATCTCCTTTTGAGTAGTGGATAAACAATTTATGGAAATAATGTTATGTAAATGAAACTTTAGCTATGTCTTGTGCATTCGCCTCCTGAATTGTGTAAATAATGAAATATTCGAAAGTTAGATTGTTTTATTTTTAAAGTCTAAGTTGACTTAATAAGCAGTTTTTTTTTTAAAGGTTACACGAGTTAGCAGTTTTTGTTTTTATAAAAAATATAAAATAAATAATAACATTAACAATCGGGTTTATAATTTTTGATTGGTTTTAAATGTTGGAAGTCTAGAGTGAGGTGAGTAATTCTTATGAAAAATCAGATTTTGTGATCCGGTCACACGTATTGGCTTACCTCTGGGCGGCGCAAAAAATGGAGTGAAGCTAGGCCCTGAGTGCGTGCTTTTTCATCACATAATTATAATTTTTGTCACTCTTCATAATGCGCTCAGTTGTCGCTAACAGTAATAAAACAAAACTGTGGCAGGACCGTAACAGATAATACTATGATAGACTGAGTGAAATTCTCAATACTTTTGCACAAGCCCACTTATGAGACGAAAATTCGTCCAAAGCTATTGTCAAATAAACATCCACAAAACCTCAGACATCCATTTCCAAACTAATTGTATGTGAGAAATAAAGTTTATTATGTAATAGTTAGATATATTACAATAATACGTTGTGCATTATGTATTTTTTATTAAAACCTTAATTTACGGGTAGAATCCAAGGAGGGAATTCAAATAAATCAGGCCAAATTACTGGAGCCCAAAAACATATCGCCAACCAGGTCAAAATAATAGTTGCTATAGTGGGGCCAATTCCAGCTTTAATCTGTCAAAGCAATAACATATTATATTGGTAAATAGCAATTAAAATATACAATATTTATTTGGATTCACAGACAGATTTCGGTTTTATTGGTATGAATACAATAATTATCAAGCATACCATTTTCCCCGTTGGCATATTTGTAGCACTCTGAACTACAAGATTTCCTGGTGTTCCGACGGGCAAACAATAACAGTATGATGCCGAATATCCTGAAGCTATGTTATACCATAAGGGATTAATCCCAATACCTGTTGCCTGTAAAATGTTTAGCAGCAATTAAATTTAGTTCTGCCACGTAAGACGCATATTATTAAATAAGGAAAGACGAAATATTTTTGTTTCAGATGGATTTACAAGAATTATTTTATCCATAACCATAGTACTCGGATAACAGAAGTATTCTATAATATAATTATATTGGTTAAAACCTTGAATAAATGTTATGCATACAATAAATACTCATTTCCCATTCAAAGGGATTCAATTCCCATTAAATACTTAGGAGTAGTCGTTGATGAAAATTTAAATTGGTATGCTCATATTGATAATCTAATAACACGTGTTAGAAAACTTATTTGGGTTTTCAAAAAATTAAGATATGTTGCAGACTTCAATATTTTACGTAGCGCTTTAAATCATATATGATCCAATTAGAAAGGGCTCAAAGATCATTACTAAAGACTTTAACTTTTAATCCCTATCGCTTTCCCATAAAATTGTTATATGAGATAAGTAACGTGTTAACCGTTAGGCAGTTATATATATATATACAATATAACCCTAAACAACATAAAATTACACCAAAACGTGACAATACTAGCGATAAGAAATGTGCTGTAACCAACATATTGCCAACTCTAATGTGTCGTACTGGCCTGGCAAGACGGCAGCAATGCTATATGTCTGTGACACTATATAACAAGATAAATAAACAAATCAATGTACATGAACTCACAAGTCGGGAACTTAAAATTAAATTAAAAAATTGGCTACTTACCCTTGACTATGCGACCACCGAAGCATTGATTTAATATGTTTATTTTAATAGAAACTGTACATTACATACACAATTACTCACACAAATACACACACACAACACACACTCATACACACTCATACACAACGCTCACACACGCACTCACACACACTCACACACATACACACGAAGTACGCGTGGGCGCACGCTCACACATATAAACACGCTTTCCCACTACACATAAAAACACTCTGTTACCGATTTATATTTGTTGTGTGTTTAAAACTCTATACTAATGTGAGAGGGCACTGATTCCCGAAACACAGGCTTATGCCTAGCTCGGGAGTCAGGGACTTCCATAGGTTATTGTATCAGATTTTTTGGCAATAAAGATTTATTATTATAATAAAAAAAGGGTTATGTAGAGACGATAGATCTCCATTTGCTACTATCTTAGTATATAACACATTATTTACTTTATTAACTTCAACTTGTATGTTTTTGAAGTGCTTTTTACCTGACCTATTTTCAAAATAACCACGATTTGATCATAGCAAAATCCATACCGACTCCACTATACGATTCAAACTGCTATTTAGACATTTTCTGTCGGTCTTCATTCATTCCACAAACCAAACCATCTTGATATTCTTATACAACCCATATTAATAATATACCTTCTATCAATATCAGTCAATGCATATCAATAATATAAACTGGTATCTCACCAACTGCATAACAATCGGCGTAATAACATTGCACACGGCTACATTTGAAGCAAAGTTTGTTATAAACACAGTGAAAATAATCACAAGCAGGATAATAGCATAGTTTGGTAAGCTTTGAAGGTTTTTGAGTATGTCTCCGATTTTGCCGTTCAGGTCCGAATGTTCCTTCTTGGCTGCCTCGGAAAGAGCAAATCCGCCGCCTAAAATGTTATAATTTATTTTTTAAAGACTAAAGTATTTCTATTAAGAAGATACCTAAATGGAGTTTGCTATCTTACGCGCCTATTATCATATTTTCGAAGACATAAATTGTCAGAATTTACACGACAAATCTTTATTCTACAAACCTCTACATTAATTTGATTTTGATTTCATGTGCATTTTCTATATGTAATTTCTGAATTTGAACTGTGCGTTTTATTGCTTGCAGTATTTTAAGCCTTAATCGTCGCTGACCACTAAAGCTAAGATGTCAAGTTAAAGAGTAGAGATGTGATAATTACAGTTTTCGTTGAAATAAACAGTTATAATTTATTGATTGATTTTAATGAAATGCTTACCTAAGAGAAACATAAAACTGTAAGGCATTATGGAATTCATTATTTTCCAATCCAATATAGATCTAACTGGTTCATTTGTAAATTCGCCATACTCTATAAGATTTTTTAAAATTATTATTAGTAGTTTTAATGCATGTAAAATTCACACCGATAAATTACATATCTATGAGAAAACCAGTTTATTCCATTATGTGAACTCATTTCTATTAATATGCAGCGAGATTGTTACCCATTTCGCAATAATGTTCTACTTGAGTCACATTCGAATTAGTGATATATATTCATATATGTGAACAGCATGGTAGAATCGATATATACATTTTAACTAATTTAATACCCTAGATTACAAATGAACATTTTGTTATATACTCTGATCCGGATATTACTGAGATAAGTCTCGAGAGTTGTCTGTGATTGGTACTCGTTACCATACGTTCTTTATCTACAAGCACCAAATCTGAACCAATCCTGGAAGGAGGTGATCTGAAGCTCAGTGAAGTTGCTGTTTATTTAGTGTAAATATTAATTCAATCAAAATCTAACTACTATTGCCTCACACACTACAAATACTATATAAAATATAAAAATAATGTATGTCTTTCAAATACAACCTTTTGCCGTAAAATTATTGAAGAAACTTAGATTTGCAGGAAGAATCAACATTAAGAATCCAATTAACAGAGCTGCTGCTGAATCACGGACGCTGAAATAAAAACAAATGCAATAACCACTTAATTTTTGAGTTTATAATTTGGATTCTACTTAAATACAAGGATCACGATTATTATCTATAATATAATAAAAGTATACTTCATTTCATAATAAACATGAGGTAATGGGCTAAATTCGCTGCACGATACAATAACATTCGTGAGGCTCGAACACCTGACACTACGTTTTTGTTACTGATGAGCATCTACAGATTGTTGCCTATTAGGCCTTCTATAGAAAATTGAATTTAAGCTTACAACTTTTTGTCCTTCAATCCATAGTAGTCCGCAATAGCTTCACCCCAGCCGTAAAATATTTGAGGTGATCGACAAAAGAAAAGTAGAATTGCACCCACAAATAATGTTATCACCATCTAAAATAATATACAAATAATAAGTTTTTGATTTTTTTGGATTAAGGGCCGATTTTTCAATCATCAGATAAAAGTTATCAGTAGAACAAATTATAACCTAAGTGAATTCGAAAGTGTAACCATTTGTTCTATTTATGCAACTGACGTTTTAATTTCATTATATTTTAAGTCCATGTTATATTTTATTCTATGAATAACTTTTGTGTGGTGATTGAAAAATCAGCCCTAAATCTTCCAAGGTTTAGTCTGAATTATTAAAAGAACAATAACGTATTTAATAGCTCAGGCTAAATCATAGAAGATTTAGACTCCGAAAAATTAATAGTAACGAATAGGTAAAACAACGAAAGCTGATAAGTATATGTTGGCGAATATTTTCATACAATATTTGATAGGAAGACTGGAGCCCAATTTTGCTATTACTATCTCGTCAAAATCACCGGACACTCGTCTCAATCGTAGGTTTGTCTGATTTCAATATTCTGTTGATTCCAATGGCGTATCCGTAGCAAGCTACTATACCTTAATTAATAAACAAAAACTCGCGATATAATGTTTAAAACTACTATTATTCTGCCACAACGATATGGAAAAGATGTTGTGGATTCAGTAGAATACGAATTTTAGCCACTATCACAATGGAATCGAACGTTAAATATCTTCGCAGCGCCAAAATATTGAAATAGCTGAATTGGGCCTTTGTTCTACGAGCAAATTGCGATCACTCTGCAACACGAAATTATCGATTTCCTAGTATTCTGGGTTATGAGTAAGAAAAACTGTTTACCATGTAGAGAGAATATGTCAAGAAATACACTAATAATAATAATAATAATAATAATCGGCAGACAAACACACACATTGCAAATCCCCAAGCTAAGCAAGTTACGCTTGTGTTATAGGTAATATACAACGGACTACTCTGGGGCCGATCCCAGACACCCAGACCATAGTAAATAACGGAGAAAATACGTTTCTGAAATTTACCATACCAGGAATCGAACCCGGAGCCTCTGCGTTGCAGTGAGGTAGGCCGACAACGGCTTAGCCCGCTCAACCACAGAGGCCGTCAAATCAAACCACCTTATATAGTGTAAAGTAAAATATGAAATGAATAACACAATGGACAATAGAATTAAGTTGAAAATCTACAACTAGTGTTTGATTTCAATAAGAATACATTACTATTTCCCAAAATGTTATCCTTCCCAGATTTTTCCAATCCTGTTCTACAGTAAGTTTCGCAGCTTTTATTCCTTCTTCTGGTATTTTTGCCATTTGTGCAGTTTTACTTTTTGGTCTGTAATTAGCAATTACTTTATTATAGAGCTAGTAATTTGGACGTTTGTAAATTATCACCTTAATTTCTGTATGTTGGTTTCATAAAATTTATAATATTATAACAGTCAAAGCTGCAATAGGTTATCAAAACTCTTATCAAGACTCTTCAAAAATGTTTGATTTTTATCTGAATATTTACTGTATATAAAATACCTCAAAAATCCGAAATATACAACCAGCATGTGAATATACACCACAATTTCCATTAACAGCATGTACGGTATCGAAAAAGCTGAAAACTTAGGAAATGACAAGTATTCTGGAGCATTCGGGTAAGCTCTGAAAAGGAAGCAATATTATTAACAGTACTAACATTTAATTAACGAGGTCAAGATAGTTAACCGCAACGAAGAGCTTCTAGAAAGATAACATATTATGGAATAAATTACTGTGGTACTCAGCGAGCCCAAAAAACAACAATTTTCATAGTAGTTAAGTAGTTAGTAGTTAGTAGTAAATTAAGTAAACAATTTTTTTTTTTATGATTAATGATTTGCTTACTAGATTTGAGGCTATGTCTACATCTGTGTAGTATCTGTATTGTAATTTACAAATAACATCACAAGCTTTCATAATCTGAATTAATTTTCGTAAGATAATGTGTTATTTTATTGGCTATTTAGAATTAAAATTTACATTCACTTAAACACACTTACAACACTTAAAATTAAAACATACAAATATAAAAATACACTAAAGCTCAATTAGAGATTTTTTTAAAAATAATAAATAGGTCCTAAATCACCGTCAGTGGGGAACGTTCCCAAAACGCTGGCTGCATTACCACGTTGAATGGCAACGCTTATGGGTTGTCCAAAGTACAGGCCAGCCTTTTGGTCGCGTGAAGCTTCTATCAACCGTGTAGATAGATCTCGATGAAGGCGGTAAGCTTCTGGACCTCATTGCCCCAGAATTTCGACAGCAAAAGCCACAAATATGTATCCGCTGCCAATGTATACATATTTGAAGCATTTTAGGTCCTCTTGCGGCGTGGCAGCTGCGCCTGTTAACACAGCTGTATCTGGAAGATGGCACGCAGCCAAAGTGCCAACGCACGTGGCGTCCCACACTAATGGTTGCCCCAACTTTCAGGGCACCAAAGAGATTCCATCCGGCCTCTTGCCATCGTCGCGACACAGTCCAGTCAGTTTCAGAGTGGCTGAAATCTCGACGATGACAAGAGCCCGACGGATATCATTTAGTGCAGCATGGCATGATATTCTGCCGGCAATCCTGACGCACGATAAATCAGGGTGACCTGACTGACTTTATCTTCGTATTGACAATGATGAGAGGCTACAGTCGCTGCCCCCAATCGAATAGAGGCTGCAATCCTAAATGTAGTGTCATCCAAGAGTGTGCCTAAATTGGATTCGTTGGCACTGGAAAACAAGAGATTTTCCTAGGCCAATTTGCTGAGCGGCCCGTTCCAAAGCTTCTCTGACCTAAGCTCTACTGGATAATTTTGGCTCGGGCATGCCAGAGACCACGTGTTCCTGGTCTCAGTTAAGTATAAAAGCTCAAAGTGACATAGTGACGGATTTATTAATTTGCCAATGAGGTCCACAGTACTTATGTAACTTGTGACTGAATATTTTATTCTTAACTTATTTTTTGCCTTATAACTGAATGGTGCTGAACATGGATGTATTTACGTAATAGAGTAAAATAAAAATTAAATCTCTCTCTTTCTAGATACATTATTCGATTTTAAGTGCAATTCTTAGATCTATCAACTGTAATAATAATGGATAGCTTTCTTTCATCTATTGGGCTATGTAGCAAGTAAGTCACGGAATCCCCATTCAACGAGTGAAGTAAATTACAAATAAATCGGCATACAAACACATATATTTTATATCCCCAAGCTAAGCAATTTATAATGTAATTGATAATAAACCCTATGAGGCAACTCCAGACAGCCAAACTAAAATAAATAATGAAAGGTTCGTATGCGAAATTTTCTCTGGAAGGATTCAAACCCGAAACCTTTTTGTTTGAGTATAGAGAGCTGACTAATACTGAAAATATTAGACCGCAAAGGACACCAATTTTTAGTATTCATAGTGTTTGAAGAAAAATATGTCAATACGTACTTGCTGAAAAGCCCCTTGAACACCAAATTAGTTGCTGTACCAACTAATGTACCTATTCCACCTGCAAAAATAATAATATGTACTAATATATAAATTATCAACATAGTTACTTTTAATAAATATGCATCTGGTAGCAGTAACTTATTGCGAAATAATTAATCTTAGCACTTTTAAGCACATCCTGCTTTCTTGGCATTAAAGCACAAAGATAAAATTTCATATTAATATTGAATACACTAAAAAAATGCCACCAGTTATTGCTAAAAGTTAACCCTGAACATCTCAGGTTTGCGGACATAAAGCAACGATAGGATACGTTACTATATACAGTTGATTCAAAATTATGTCGACTGTATGATTAACCTCTTAGTTAATGTTTACTTGTAAGTTGAACCCCTGGTGGTGAACATTTATTTGGTTTCTAAGTGGCATTATTGCTTTAAATGAATGTATTGTATGTAGATGCACAATGATAAATTAAACTTACCAATAGTAGCAGAAAATGTTGTCGAACAAAAGTAACACGTAGTAATATCAGAAGCGATTTTGTCACCATTTGCGTTTATATCGTAGATATTGAGAAGGTTTTGCTTTTAAATAAAATTGTTATTAAGTTTGGAGGTGAAGGTGACCTGTAGGGTTATTCACAAATGTCGGGAAAGTTTCCGTATCCGAACGGGAAGCTCCCGAACGAATTAATTCTCAATCCGACAGAACATGAAACGCGATTAACATATCCTGTCGAAAACATTCTTGAATGTGTTCGTTTCACATTCTGTCGGATTGCAAATGAATTCGTTCGGGAGCTTCCCGTTTGGATACGGAAACTTTCCCAACGTTTGTGAATAACCCTACAGATCATTATATTTTAAATATATACGTCCAGTTTGCAGTAGGCTTGGAACTTTTCTTTATGTTGACCAAGAAATCAGTGCAATTACGAATTTAATTTTGTTAACAATTCTGAGTATTGTTTTTTTACTATTGTACTCCAGCTTTAAAGAAAATTATTAATAGTTTTAAATGTGGATTAAAATTAATTAGCATAATTGTAAAATTATTTTTAGCAGTATATATAAAATATATTATATATATTATGTGTAAGAAGAAGAGGTCACGTGCAGTAATTTAATGTGCGTTTTGGTAGAAACAAAGCAAACTTTTTTTTAACCAAGTGTCTGGTCGTCCAATAAGCGGATGAATAATAATCGTTAATAGCACATTCTTGTCAACAAATGTGTAAAGTAGATATAGAAAGTAGAAATTGTAATGTAATTGTATAAATAAGAAAAAACATACATCTTCAAACACTGTCAATACGGCAAAATTAATAGGAACCATCATAGTTGTGGCAGCTGTGTTGGTTATCCACATCGATATGAACATTGTTGTAAATGATATCGCAAACAACAATCTGAAAAAAATACCCAGAAAGTAAATATTTTTTTGGTTTATTAATTTCCACTGATTCAAAGTTTATCTCAACGAGTCCCAGAATAGCTCACTATTCTTTAAATAGTGACAAATAATGCAATTACAATGATGTATAGCATATAATAATATTTATGATGAGTGCATAAATGAAATCTGTTTTCGAAAATTAATATTTAAAGTAACATTAATTAATTCATACAAATAATGTAAACGTTAAAGTGAGTTGGTAATGTGGACTGTATAATTAAACACTTATATAACTGAGGTTTATTATTTACTTTATACTAAAATTATGATTTTGTATGTTATGTATATTGATTCTTTTTCACTTCTAAAGGAAAAATATTATCATTGAAATGCTTACCGATAATGCGAATATCCGATAGCTCTTATAGCACAAAGAGCTAGTCTTTTGTGAAGCCCAGACTGTTCTACTGCATAAGCTAATATCATACTTCCAATGAACATTAATATAGTATCCTAAAAAACATATCAACTTAAAATTAATAAAAAAATGGCACCCCAGGTGCCTTCACCAGCTTAAATCCATTCTGTACCTATGCTGCGAAAGTTCTAATGTGCAAAGTTCTGATTTAAATTATCAAGTACTAAAGCCCCGAATCTCATGAAAAACTTCTTATTTTCTAAAACATGGATATGGAAAAAGAATGTTTATAAATATGGAGTAAACAATGGGTCAGAAAAGTACCTTGAAGTTTTTTTTTTTTTTTTTTTAATATTATTTCCAAAATCAGAATCAAACCCTTATTGATTGGTATTTATTAAATCACCTCGAAGAAAGACGTATGCCTCTTTTGACTTCATCCACATTATGCTAGCCTACAATTATTCTGTAACCTTAACATCAGGAGGATCTGATTTAGAATTTATAGTGTGCTTTGCACGGTCTTTGGCATCTTTATTATCAGACCGTTGACGCAATGTTGAGCCAGCATTGCTTATCCATTTCACTGAGATCCATTAGACTCATTATTTCCAGCATAGACTATAGTTCCAGTTAGACTTAACGTGTCCAATTGCAATTATATCTTAAAGATTAATTTTACATGTCATGTAATATTACGATGCACGAAGAATACAATTTCATTTATAAAGTTGCCCTTATCGCTAAGTGTCGGTAAGTAAGTTGTAAATACTTACATTAATATAACATCTACATGTCGTAGCTGTATTCATCACGCCTGTTAGAGGAAATATGAAAACTGGAATAAAGGAAGTGACAGGTAGAGGAATGCATTCAGTTACCCAGAAAATAGCCATTAGAACTAAAGTGTAGGCGCACCACTGATATTTCTGGAAATATATATAATTCTTTGGTTGCCAAGATTTATGTCTTTAAATTTCATATAGAAAATAGCCCCTTAATTCATTTCTTAGATGAACCCAATGATTTTTTTTAATGTAATATGCTTTTACACAATTTTTATACGTATGAATATTTTTGACACTAATACCACTAAGATAATTGAAATAACGGGAGGTCTACCACAGGGTAAATTTCCCCCTATTCCATTCCCCATCCGATATCTATCCATCGATCTATCCCATCTCACTTATTATCCCATGCCTTCATCCCATCCCGTCTATCTTAAACCTCTTATCCCACCATAAAGGCCGATGACACAACCTCTGGTGTTGTAAACTATAAGCAATGGTAAGCATTTAACATTAAGTGGGCCGTCTGCCTGTTTTCCAGAATCAGCTAATTAAAAAAATAATAATAAGCAAACCAAAGAAAAATCGTTTCTGATATAAATCTTTCTAGGAGTGAAGTCCACGATCTAAGCCCAGTATTCCTGATGAGTGTTTCTGTTGTTTTATTTTACCTGACATTCCGTAACTTCCCTTTAGAGATGCTTCAGAATTGGTTCTACTGTCAGATTTTGTTACACAAATCTATTTTCTACATAATGAAATACATCATTAACTATCTGAACTTTACCTGACTAGGGAAAGGTGTCAGTATTGGTGTCAGGATAAGCGGTGTCACAATAATAACTATACCTCGCCAATGAGTATTTAAGAACAACTTAATTTTAATTTTACATTTAACAGGTCCGTCTTCTAACCTGTATAACAATAAGAATTCATACTATCCACTCGTAAAGTTATAGATACAATAGTAACCACATTATTAATTAACCTTTACTGTTTTCTCATGATTCTCACTGATAATTTGTATTACTTAACCGGATACTATTCAAATGATGATAACAAGTGTAACTCGCTACCTTCAGAAGTTAACTAACTAATGCTGATATTGTAGCGTTCAACAAAATTGAATCAATTTGGTTAAAAGGCACAGAACTGAAGGGACAGAATTGTCCTCAATGACATAGCATTATTCAAGTTTATGTCTATATGGATCACTGGTTGATACATTCAAATAGAGATACAGTAATGAAAAGCCTAATATCGGCTTAAGGCTTAATGTAAATCGGGCTTAAATTGTTGAAATATTTAAGATTTGTTAAACGATCATCAAACATCCTAAAACTTACTCTGATATAACATCGTCTTCATTGTTTTTTTCACCTTCCTGTTCCATAATATTGCCCTCAACTTTTATTTCCTTAACCTCATTTTCTTCTTCATCCATAACTTCTTTGCTAACTTTTATAGAAGTTATCGACATTTATTTGAGCTTAATATTCATAAACTATATAATGAGAGGATTATATAAATAAAATCTAGTTGGTTGATAAAATTAAAATGTACGAGTAGGCCTCTAATTATAAAGACTATAAAATTGTGAATTTACATTTTAGCTCAAGGCAATGAAGAAAGAAATCCTGTAATGGAGACCGCGTTTCGGTAAACGTGATGTGAGACGCTCTCCAGCCTGATAGATCCACGACCTTCGTAAGTTCACCGATGGGTGCTGGATGAGGACAACAAAAGAAGGATATGTAGCACAAACTTGGGAAGGCCTGCGTCCAACAGTGGACCGCAATTGACTGACGACGAAATGAAGAAATAATCCAACAATTAGATCAGAGATCATAATCATAATCAAAATAATCATAACACCAATTAAAAAGTTGGCGGTATAAGTACAGCCGAAACACAATATTCTTTGCTTAATAATAGTAATTTAGAAATGTATAGTTTTGCGCTAGTCAGATTAGTTCAAGTAGAAGCCACAAAAGTACGTAATTATATCAATCATGTAATTTTTAGCGACGATTAAACTTAAAACAAATTACTTAAGAGCCAAAGCCATACCTACAATAACCTTGCTAAGCCATCTCATTATATATCCTTATTTTTTTTTAATTTTAGAAAGCTATTAATGAAACCAAACTAGGCACAAGATATTAAAGAGGCTTATAGTTAACAGCAATAACCTGTCTAAAGTGTTTTAAAAATTCGAAATTATTTTTAGAGGTTTTTATTGATAAACAACTTTTTCTTGGAGCGGCTTCACCTGGGATAAAGTTAACAGTAAAGGCCGTTTCACGCAGATGTGGCGATAGGTGTAATGTAAAATACGAGATGCGACACTGTTAATGATGTTAAATATTGACAGATAACGCATATATTCACATATACACTAATGTAGCTAAGCGTTAACGACTTTGTTTAACGCTTTAAATGAGACACACGTGTCATGTGTCATGTGTCAAATTATATCATCATACTTAAATGATTTTGTGCTTCATTTTTATATATTACACTTACGATCATATAAACGTTATACTTTATCAAGATGGATAACGATTTAGCAGTTTTCTGTTGCTATGCGTGCAATTTTATTAATTGCACTAAAAAAAGATAAAAACGGTGAAAAAAAGTAAGACATTTGGGTTTTTTTTTAATTACCTACTCTACGGACTCGAGTTCCGTACCCTTTTTTACAACTTAATTTCTATTAAAGTTTTTAGGTTTATACACGCTTATTGTTTATTTTGTTATTGTGTGTGACATTAATTTAGTGATATTTATGTTGTAGTGTACCTTAAGAATAACTTATATTATTTTTTTAATACTGAAATATACTATATACTAATGTACATTAGTAAGACATTTGGGTTAGATTATGGGTAATAAGTCGATCAGAGAGAGGGGTCATAACACCTTACTCGAAGAACTTAGATTGAAAGACAAAAACTCTTACAAATAATACAAGATATTCCAGTCGAAATTCTTGCACTGTGGCGTCATATTTAGGTTAGACCGATGATATGATCATGGTACGTTTGCTGTCAAATAGCATCCCTTAATTATGATCATAGACGATACGACGCATATGTGGTTAATATACCGTTATACGTTCTTTATATAAAAATTACTCCGTTTCTATAATTGTCTAATAAGGCTCTTACGCAGATGAAGTCTCAGCATCATAATGCCGCCTTAAAATTCTTAGTCTCAGAAAATATAGTGTGTGAACAAAGTGCATATACCCAGTAGTAGAGGTAATATTTTGGTATATAGTACAGATTTGATGGTTATACATAGTTTATGAACAAACACAAGTCATTTTATGCAGTAAAATCAGAACAACTTAAGGAAAAGCGATTAAAAGGACATTAAGTATTAACGACTTTATTTTACTAACGTAGTTTAAATACTTACAATCTTAATTAAATACTACTTTACGCATACAACATACAGGTATTGAAATACATATGGATAGTCGAAAGTGTACATCAAAATTAAAATCAATTATTTAACAAATGCGGTCGACTATCGTAATATAAAAATAATCTACACAACTAAATCTTATTTATTTTTCAAAGAATAATATAAATATAACTGTTAATGTTAATTTAACATTAAATTATTATTAGACAAAGAAATGACTTACAAAACAAGCAATTGAAAATAACAATAAAAGATATTCGCTGTTTTTTGACAAACATTCTAAAAATTAATAGAACGACACTTTTCACTATCTCAGATCATAACTAATGTTCTTCTAGCATAATTTTAAGATTGTATTTATACACAGTAGCGTATTACTTACGCATATACCTAATTAAGCAACAAATGTGGGTTGAGGAAACATTTCTATTTTCTAGGAATTTCAAAAGTTGGAACTATTTCTGGTGTATTCAAATGAATTATGTTTATACATGAACAAAAATATATGAATTGAACATAAATATTTAACAATAATTAAATTCCAAAACTTAAAGAAAGCTAAGCAACGCTCTTTGAAACTCTTACAACAGTAGGAAGTTCGTTTAGTTTTATTAGAAAATTTAACAAATGTGGCTTCGGACATATGAATAATTTTTATTGTAAAATGCCCACGTTTTAGTTTTTTTACAAACTTAGAATATTTTACATAGCTATAAATCTTGATCCAATTTTTGATTGTAGTGCAATATTGATATTATAAAGTTAGATATATAAGACAGGGGATTATGACACACACAACTTATTTGCTTTATATGCAGTAATGTTAAACTTGTTTGCGGGATTTAATACTAGAATTATATTGATGAGTTATGAAACCAGCAATAATTCTTCTATATATAATAGTTTTACTTATTAGTGCGAGGATTATTTAACCCAGCTAGGTATGGTATTAAGATCTGGCCATATTACTGGAGCCCAAAAGTAGATAAAAAGCCATGTTATTATAATAGTGCAGAATGATGGTCCAGCCCCAGCTTTTATCTGAAATGAAAATAAATCGTTTAAATTGAGTTTACAATTGATTTTGGTTTCAACATTTCACTTTCCCCATATAAAATATGTACGTATGCACATTAGTGGGGAATGCATAAAATTGTTTTTAAAGTAAATATTTTACCATCTTGACAGTTTGAATGTTCGCAGCACCCTGTACAACTAGATTACCCGGAGTTCCAACAGGAATCATAAAAGCAAATGATGCAGTAAATCCAGATGCAACTATATACCACAGTGGATTTTGATTAATCTCTTTAGCCTGTAAACAAAGAAGCGCAGACATCACTGTACTGGGTCAAAGATGAGATGATTTTACTGACACCTCTCATAGCATAGCTTTTTATGTGGCGGCCTATACAAATTCCGTAGGCTGCTTACGGCATGACGCTATAAACAAGTGACGGATCCTTATTATAAAAATGCACTACAGTCGCCTCTCTCCGATGCCTGTTGTGGCGCATATACGTTGTGTGCATTCAGAATATTCCATTATTAATTTTAAGCATACCTATCAATAATAAAATAACATTCCTTTAATATTAATGCTAAAATAAAAGTAACACCATTATCATTAAAAAAAATGTATTTGTATGTATGTATATAAAGGACTATAGAGCAGATTTATCGTTTAGGCACCTTTTGTGGCTTATAAATGTAAGTATATTTTTTTTAATATCTCGTGGCTACATTGAAGGAAAATATTAAGTTTGCACATAACCGATAAGTGTATTCATCTTCAACAACTCTGAAGGGGTACAATCCTTAGAATTTCAAACTACTCTAGAGATGCATAAAATTTCTCTCTCTTTGAATATTTCCCAATCATTTCGATCAGTAGAGTGTCTTTTTCTTCCACGTTTTTCTATTCTGATATACGTTCTATATCACACCATAAATATTTGTGTTATCACATAAGGAAGAATAAATAAACTTACCAATTGCATGCATATTGGCCCAAACACATTAATTACAGCCACGTTGGAAGCAAAGTTGGTTACAAACAATACTACAATAACAACTATCAGAAGCACAACTATGTTGGGTAAGTCTTTAAGATTGCGCATAAATTCACCCAATTTTTCGTTGAGGCCAGTTGACTTGGCTGCATTGGACAGTGCAAATCCACCCCCTAAAGTGTAAAACAAACTTGTTAAAGAAAAAACAGTATATTGTTATATGATCAATTACAGCCAAGGAATCAAACACGTTAAACAGTTTGTCTGCTATGGCATGGATATAAATGCTGCAGGGAGTTGCTGACGTAACCCTTCCACGTAATTCCACACATCAACTGCAGCATATTCATCACCGTGACGCTCTTGCTTGTGTTGCTCAAATACATTACTACCTAATAAATTTACAAACATGTTCTTTCAGCTCCATCAGCATATAAATGTTATTACTATAAGTGTAAAGGATTCTAATAAAAACTTACCTAAAAGAAACATAAAACTGAATGGCATTATTGCATTCAACACTTTCCAATCTAAAACTGATACAATAGGTTCATTCGGCAAATCTTCGTGGTCTGTAAAAAATGAAATAACGAAAATACAAATTATTAGATAAAATATTTATATATTACACACTGCAGATATATCCAACAAAGAGGAGCAGTGACGTATTATTAGAAAATTTAACAATTCAATTCAAACAATCAACGCCTGAAGTGTAGTAATTGGATTTCATATACGTAATTGAGTTAACAAAGTGAGTGAATGAGTTCAGGTTGAAAACTGATCGAAAAGTTGAAACGCACATTAAATAAAATTCCACGCTTAAAACCGTTAAAAATAGTTTTAATTACATGTACTAACTACTGGCGAAATCTTAAGATAATACTGTTCCATAAACATGCTTTGCTCTACAGTTTTACTACCTAAAATCTTCCAAGACCATAACAGTCTACGTATGAAGGGTTCTGTAGAGATGATGAAAGTCAATTGTTTAATTTAATCATTTGAGTAAGGGCTCAAATATTTTTTTTTCTTAGAATTACCCCACGTCTTAAAAGTTACCCAACACGTCTTGATTGAAGTATTTTTCAACTTTTTCAGAAATTCTTACAATATATTTCAAAAGTTAGAAGCATATTCACCTTCTAACCTTTGAAATATATTGTCGGCCCTAAATCACTATTTAGTGATTTAGGGCCGAATTTTCAATCGTCAGATAAACGTTATCAGTCGAATAAATTATAACCGACTAAATTCAAAAGTGAAACAATTCAACTGTTTTATTCTTTCTTTCTTACAGTAGTCATTTTAATTTTCACGTTTGTTTTATTCTAAAGAATAAGATTTACCTGCTGATTGTAAAATCGGCCCTTAAAAATATTTATTATACCGGTGTAACAAGATACAACTAGGTCATGTATTAAAAATAAAATATTTGAAATATCTTACATTTCGCTGTGAAGTTTTTGAAGAAGTTTAACGTAGATGGAAAAAGGAACATTAAAAAGGTAACAAACAGAGCCAAAGCAGAATCTCGAACACTGAAAAAAATATTAGACACAAATGAGAGGAGACATACATATTTTTTCAGAACCTCATAGTTTTTATGTTTGCATAGTGCCTACTTACCTATTATAAACCTTGGTTGCTTATACGTTATTTAGTATTTATAGAGTCTAGTATAAGTGGTTTGGTAATGGGTTAGGGTCTACAACGGGGTCATTTTGCCGAATGTGGTAGAGCCATGCTGGAATCGCTGGCTTGGCAGGTCTTAGGACCGGCTCGATCGGGTAATACCACGCTCTCACAGATTATTGGTATGAAACGGTTAGCCTTGAGCTAATCGTATTACAGGCAAAAGGCCCACCTGATAGAAAGCGGTTAACATCACATATGGACATTTGTAAACCAAAGGCGCTACAATGCGCTGCTGCTTTCTTAAGTAAGAGTGGAACCTGGCTACTTATGCCGAAACACAACTCAAGATTGTTATGGTGGCATACTCTAGATCAGGGGTAGTAGTCATCCAGACGGGCAAATACCCCACCACCTGACTTTGGGTTGTTTTGTCTCCTCTTACAACAGGCCGCCGCAGTAAATTGTATTCTTTCTCCGTTATTGCACGGACACCATCTATCCCCTTCCTCCTACCTGATATCTTTAACTCATCCTGTTTATCCTATCTTAAATGCTGCCAACACGTTGGCTTCGCCATTGGTAATACAAACGCCTATAGGCGATGGTGATCACTTTCCGTGAGCTGGGCCGTCTGCCTGCTTGCCAGCATCGCAATAAAAAGGAAACATTCTTATTTAATTAATATTAAAGCATCTATGTTATTTACGACGATCCACGACGATGGCACGACCATCCAGACGTGCAAATGCTCTACCACCTGGCTATGGGTTATTTTGTCGCCTCTTACGACAAGCCGCCTGGCCGGAAAGAATTACGTTCCGGCACGGATAAATTACAATTAAATAGTTACTTACAACTTCTTGTCTTCTAGTCCAAAATGATCACTTATCTTATCACCCCAACCAGGAAAAATCTGAGGTGAGCGACAGAAGAACGATATCATTGCGCCGCCAAAAAGGATTATTACCATCTGAAATTTTTAACACGACTATTTATCCTGAGAAATCAAATCTAACTCTTAGTTATATAAGTGCTTTCAAACTATATACTTTACTAAGGTGTACCCCGCGGCGCAGCTGTGGGTCAACCTCCAGTACGTATGTCTTGTATACAATATAACCTGTACCGCCTGCTCTTTAAAGATTCACTTCATTTTATATCGCAAACTATATCATTCCCCATCTATCTGTAAATTACGTTATCTGTCTAAGTAACAAAACTTGACAAAAATGACAAAAGTGAACCAAGTGGACCAAGGGACCAAGGCGACCTATGGGACCCACGGCACCGACGGCACCGACGGGACCCACGGGACCAACGGGAGGGACCAAGTGGATGAAATGGACAAAATCACAAAAAACCTATCCCACTTTTTGGGATAACCTTCACATAAATCTATCCCAAAATCATTATCTGGGATGAAAAGTATGTATCCCTTGGCTACCCTCAGTATTAAAATTACATATGTACCGAGTTTCAGCTAAATCGGTCCAATAGTCTTTCCATAAAAGGATAACAAACAGAGAGACAAATATGTTTTTATCCCGGAAACTATTCCATTTTTCGGGATAAAAAGTATCCTATGTTCATCTTCGGCATCGAAAATATATATATATATATATATACTGAGTTTCAGCCAAATCGGTACGGTAGTTTTCCGGTGAAAACGGAACGGACAGACGGACAGACGGACAGACGGACAGACGGACAGACGGACAGACGGACAGACGGACAGACGGACAGACGGACAGACGGACAGACGGACAGACAGACAGACAGACAGACAGACAGAGCTACTTTCGCATTTATAATATTAATAGGGATTTTAATTAGTGAAATCACAAATCATTTTATTGAAAACTTTGTTACACTTTAAATTTATGTATAAAATGTATCTCATTCAACTCAATATGTAAAAGGTGCACTCGACTAACCACCTCCTGAGCCGTATTTTAAACAAATTTACAGATGGTAAGTCTATTATGTTTATCGGCAATTTAATATATACTGTCGGTCCCATGACATGTATTAGTCTGCTTGAGTTCCCAAGACTGCATTTTAAGTGTCTCATACTATTCCTATACCGAGTGAAGTGTATATGCAGTGAAATCAAATATATATATTAATTTTATAATTACAGTTCATTCCTGTTCATGTAATCCTTGTGATTTCCAAGAAAATAACTGTGACATACATAGCCTCTACGGTCGATTTAAGAGTCTTAATGGATCAGTTTTAGTCTAAAGGCCAAATACAAAGTATTTGGAATCAATAGATAAAGGAAACTATACCATTGTTGGCACCAGCTGCAATCATTAGCATCCTAATCAAAACAATAAGAATTTGTATTGTTATTGTTTTGTAGCCATATAATGATAAAGAATATATTATATATTATATGTGTATAAAAAATAATCTAGTATGATAAATTGTCAGGGTGCCAATGACATGGGGTTGCCAAGAATTTTATAGTTTATCATACACACCACTTCCCAAAATGTTATACTTCCTAATTTTTTCCAGTCTTGGTCTATAACAACTCTAGCAGCGTCTTTTGCCTTTTCTGTTATAGTAGCGGATTTAGCGGCTTTACTTCTCGGTCTGTTAAAATAATTACATAAAAACAATATTTTACAATTTTTAATCAATTGCATTGTTGTTGTACTTAGACGTGATTTTTGGTCAGTTCCTATATCTTAGTAGTATTCATTCACATGCCTTACCATCGGTGGGTTGACCAGATTGCTGACCAGCTGGATACTTCAATAGACTCGGCCTTCCACCGTGATCGGAACCGATCTCAGTGGAAAAGAGCAATTGTTCACCGCCATCAAAGTCACCATCCTCAGAAGTGAGGGAACGACTTAGAAGAAGACCATCGGTTGAATTTTGACATTACTTGTACGGAGATTATTAACTTTGACCTGCCAATGGAGTTTTTGGCGGGTACTTGTTAGGTGATGTTTTGCTGCGCAACATTGTTTCCAAAAAATGGTAAATTTTGGTTAAACGTGGACAACACACAACTCTTTGTAGGATATCGCTTAATTTTAACCGTAAATTGTACATTGCTGATGATTTAAACTGTTTAATGAAATGCGTCTCGTTACGCTACTACAAGAACCCCTTTGTTTGTCGTTAGTTAAAGATCGATAATTTGGGTAGGGCTTTTTCCTTGAAAATCATTTTAATACTTCAATACTTGACACTATCTAGGCTAGTGTAGAGCCATATTAAAGAGCGAAGAAGAGTGAACAACAAAACACTCACTTATATATATTTTAAATATATAAATTTATATAGAGTATTTTTTTAATACATATCTTCGATTAAACGTTACAACAATTGGGACCTAATGTTTACTCGGCCATAGCTTGATTACTGTGAGCGTATTAATAAGGTATTTGAAAATTTACTCGTACAGACAAAATATATGACAAAACAATATTTACCTCAAGAATCCAAAATATACAATAATCAAATACATATAGGTGAAAAATTCTAAAACTATCATCATTGGAATTGAGAACGCAGAAAATTTAGGGAATGACAAATATTCCGGAGCGTCTGGATAAGCACTGGAAAATTAATCAATTATTTAATTTAAAACAAATTATAATTATTTTAATAATATGAATCTAACGCACATTTTATCGTGTGCTTGATACTCATTTAACTTTAAAGTAGGTTTGAGTCACTAATATGCCAAATTTATTTACCTAATGAACAGTCCTTTGAATACCAAGTTTGTTGCCGTACCAACGAGAGTTCCGATTCCCCCTGGATCAAGAAAAAAAATGAAATGACAATAGTTATACCAAGCATACAACTTTGAAAAGTGAACTTTGAAAATATAGATATTACTATTCATCCACCACAAAGAGAAGATCTTTCATCCAAATGAGATGATATCGGCTGCGGCCTATAGTTTACATTTAAATTGTGTTTGTTACACATAAGCATTCAAAATAGTTTATCAATTATACAGATTAATAATATATATGTCAAAAACAGTGATTCGAGGTCAGCTTTATCTTTGTGTTCTATCGGCGTTAATAGAACAAAGGCTAAATTATGTAACAAAACAAAACATCCTGCCAAATAACTATAATTGTTGCATGAAAAAGAATTGAGAAAACTTACGTCAGGTAGTGATTCATTCTCACTGTACGAAGCAACCAGAACCACAAAGTTAAATGTCAATTTTGCAATTTATAGATTTTTATTAATTACTAGGATATGCCCGTGACTTCGCCCACATTTGACTTGAAATTCCCGCGAGATACCGGGCATAAAAAATCACACACTTTATTACATAAAATTTTCTATCGAACAGGGAAAACATTGCACCGGTATTCGAATGTTTTTCAATTTGGCCATTTTAAATCATTCCCAGAAAAAAATCCTCTGGATTCCCGAGATAAAAAGTAGTGCAAATTTTAGTCTAAAAATTGGCTGTCGATCAGTGAAAAGTGCATCACAATCGGCTTAGTAGTTTTACGTGAATCCCGAACAAACAGACAGGAACTATAAAAAAATTGTATAGTGTTCTCCGTCGTTTATATAGTCTATTCCACTTGTTTTTTTTTTAATAGATTCAATATACAGACACGGCATGTTTAGAACTTTATAATATTATAGATAATGGTCATCTAAGTCAAGTGATACCAGACAAGATAATGAAGATGCTTTGGGTAGAGAACAGAAAATGAGTGAAGAATTATTTTCTATGTACCACTAATAATAGATTTATGTCCATAATAATGAAAAATTAGATAGATTAATAAATAGGTTTATTATAATAAATAATTAGTTTGTCATTTTATTTTGTATTAATGATCAATAATGAATTCGGTAGGTATATATTTAAATAATGAATAAACTAATTAGGGTCTGATTCATATTTAGCTGAAGTAGGTTCATATGGTTGTTTAAGGTTCGTAAAGAAGCCTACAAACTTACTCTACCTCAATATGAATAAGACCGTTGATGTTTAAGTAGTCAAAACTTCAGAATAAAAACGATAAAACCAAAATATAAAAGCGTTGATATGTGTAACGATTGCGAAAGCTTAAAAAACTTAATAAAATTAAATATAATACCAATAGTAGCAGAATATGTGGCGGCACAAAAATAACAAGTGGTTAGGTCGCTTGCAAACTTTTCGCCGTCGCCCTTTGTATCATATATTTGCAAAACTTTTTGCTGAAATGTAAATATAATATGTACATAACAATGCATTTTTTTATAATATTTGAATTAGATGATTGTAACCGACAGTTAAAGCATTAGTTAAAACAAACGCATTTTTCTGAAATCGCAAACAAATATTTAAAATTTTATTAGTGTGTATATTATATCTATAAATAAAAAAAATGGTAGAATAAACATTTATATGCATTTATTATATTACAAATCAAAAATTACTCACATCTTCGAATACTTTGAGTATAGCGAAATTTATAGGTACCATCATTGTAGTTGCTGCAGTGTTTGTTATCCACATCGAGACAAACATTGTCACTACACACATCGCAAAGAGCAACCTTCAAAAATAAAATATCTAATTTAATTAATGTATAAATTTTCGTGGCGCCGATACGTTGTGCACGGCATCCAAGCGTATACTGCAATGCCAGCATGTCCCATATTCCATATTCCTTTGAGGATTAAATCTTTGTAACTGTCTAGAAGATTTATAAATAAATATACCGTGTCCAATTATTTATTTTCTTTTTGACCTCTGCACGCCCATCAATTTGCACAGTTTTGCCAGTAAACTTCAAATGTCAAAATTATCATACTACATTGTGCCAAACGACGACCAAGTCGCTGATGGCATATTATTATTTATTTAGGTTTATGGCTTGGCAGCTAGGCCTTTAAGCCAGATCTTAGATTTTAATGTAGTTTCTTCATTTTCTTATACCTATGTGTAGTACAGCTGAACTGTAGGTTATCAGCTGGTGCCATTCAACGGAGTTCTTGTGACAACTCAAAAGGCCACATTCGACTATACAGTTCACATTTCTCACAAAACACATAATTACTACTCAAAAACTATCAATATCCTATAACTATTGTTCATTTTAGAGTAATTTACACATTTTTAGAAAATAAAACTGCACAGCACGACATCTCCTTTCAGTTCCCGCCAAAAACTCCGCTGATGGCTTATAAAACGTCACTACTAAGTGACGTTCTATAAGCCATCTAATGCAAAGACAATAAACAAACTGTCGTCATTAAACGTTTTGACATGAAAATGTTTTAATTAAAAAACAGCATTTATTTAGCTTCAAAAGTCATACTTTTGCTTTTACTTCACTTTTAAGTATAAACATATAGGTTACATAGCTTATTTAATACGTAACGCAGTATTTTTAGCAAATGATATGGGTGCACTAAAGTGATTAAAATGTATTGACAAAGAAACTCGATTTTTATATAAAATCTAATTGGTAATAATTTAGCGCATCACGAATTGATCAATGAGCGACCTGTCAAATAGAAAATAAATCGCTAGACAAACTATAATAAAGAAAAGTCTTACTTGTAATGAGAATATCCAATAAGCCTGATTGTACAATACGCCAACCGTTTATGCAGACCAGATTGTTCGACTGAGTATGCGAGAAAAAGGCTACCAAGAAACATCATTACAGAGTCCTGAGAACAACGATAACTATTACATTGTTTTCTGATAAAAATATTCTATACATTTTATAATCAATATTATTATTTATAATTTTGCGGGCTTTTAAATGTAGTTTTTTATGGAACTAAGATTAAAAAACTATATAATTTACGATGTAGTAGTAAGTTCGATGAGTGGCGTTAATCTGGTTTCACGAAAGCTATGGTCTTAATCTATTAAGAAACTGAATTTTGATACCCTAAGGTTGAGCATGAGTGGCGTGGACAATGGATATAGCCATATGGCTTTAGTTGTCTTTAGAAAGTTACGGTCATATTCATATCGAGTTAGACTAAGTTTGTAGGCTTCTTTAAACTATCTCAATATGAATAACACCATTAATGTGTTATTTAAGTCAAGTAACTAGTAACTGCGTTCGAGCGATACGTGCAGATGTCTAGTGCTACTTATTAATAAATTATAGTAAAACGTCATCTTTAATTGGCTTCAAAAACTTTACGTCTTTTTATTGTATATTTACTTTTTGTATTAAACATAAAAATAAGAAAATAAATATACTTGTGAAATAATAATAATAATCGGCTGACAAACACACACATTGTATATCCCCAAGCTAAACAAGTTACGCTTGTGTTACAGGTAATATACAACGGGCGACTATGGGGCCGATCCCAGAAACCATATAATTTACTTCTTCATGTGCGTATTTTTTGGATACAGTCTCACAAAAAAACTACCCTAATTTATGATTTAAGAACTAGTCTATATTCATCTCATCATATTTGGTTCATATAAATCGAAAACAAGGTGAAGAAATATAAGCAAAGTTTAATCAAATTTGTTTACCCCAAGTCATGTTCATATTTACATATTATTTATACAATATTAATATGTAAGTATTCCAAATTCAAAGTACTTACATTAATGTATGCCTTACACACTGTTGCGGTACTTGCAACTCCAGCCAATGGAAATATTATAATTGGCAGAAAAGAAGTCACAACTAAAGGTATACATTCAGTAACCCAGAATATTGCCATAACCAGTAATGTATAGCCACACCATTGGTATTTCTGAAAAAAAAACACTTTTGAAAACACACGTAAAGTAATTCTGTGTATACTGATTTCGATGCAAATGATGTAAAAGTGACTACAGCTAAAAGAAAAGGTTCTTAAATGATTAAATATTATTATTAGAAGTAATATTCATACATCTTTTTATTTTAAAAATAAAATTATTTATTGATTACAGAATTTAATATGCATATTATATCAAGAGCACATTTTAACCTACAAAGTTTTTTTATTGAAACAAAAATTATGAATAATATGTAGGTACCGCACCCCATAGCCAAATTTAAAATTAGAATTCACTTTTATTGATGTTATTAATATAATATAATCTTTTAATTTTTATTATCGTTTTATTTTTTTGAGATGGACGTAGTTATGCAAATCGGAAACAGCCCACAACATTGGCAAAATGTACAGAACGGCTTCAAATTACGTGTTTTCTACTGATAATAAGATTCCGGCTTTTTTTAACCAGCATATCTTTAGAAAACCGTTTTACACAGATTTACGAACATCTAACTATCCTAAAATTTTTAGTTTCGTTTTACATATCTGCTCCAATTATATTATTTGCTTTTCATTCTAAATAGTATGCTTAATTTTAAAGAAACTAACTACTTATTTTCAATACAAAACTTTACTTAGTAGTTCTATTTGAAAATATCCTCATGTTTATTTTTATATAGTACTAGGATATGCCCGCGACTTCGTCCACGTTTGACTTGAAATTCCCGCGGGATTCCCGGGACACATAAGTTAATTTTTACGTACCCGAACAACTAAAAACCGCTCCCGTAGAAATTCCCGTGGGATTCCCGGGATGAAAAAGTCACACATTTTATTACATTAAATTATCTATCGATCAGTAAAAAAGTGACATTTGAATTCGATTTTTTTAATCTAGCCATTTTAAATAATTCTTAGAAAAATTTTCGTGGAATTCCTAGGATGAAAAGTAGCGCAGAGTAAGAATTAGCTGTCGATCAGCGAAAACCGCATCAAAATCGACCCGACGAAGTATTTACGTGAATCCCGAACAAACAGACAAGAAATCTAAAAAAAAAGTGCATGTTCTCCGTCGTTTATATAGTCTATTCTGGTTGTTTTTTTTAAATAGCTTCAACGTACAGAAACGACATATTTAGAATTTTATTATGTATAATATAAAACAATGGCATTTTCCACGTTTGTCTGTATATCCGCTAATTCTTAAACCACGCAACGGATTTTTAAGCAGTTTTCACCATCAGTTAGCTAATGTTTCAAGGGAGATTTATACATATATTAATTTTTGCCCGCGGCTTCTTTCGTGATATATAATGACCTAATTAAGTTTTTATGTAAGTAAATAGAGCTACTTATCAGGGTTTGAAAAGTTTAGAAGATTCTAGTAAAAACTAAAATTCAAAGTAACGGTTTACCTTTGGTGGAAAAGGCGCAAGCACGGCTATAAGTATTACAGGTGTAATAATTATTACAACCCCGCGCCAGTGAGCGATGAAGAAGTATTTAAACCTGTCCAACATTTTCAACGGAGGTTCTTCTTTTTTTTTACTTAAAAATTATATGAAAAATATTAAAATTACTTTCGCCATGCCTCAATTATTATCTTAATACATTATTGTTAAAGCCAATATTAAGATGATCTCTGTTTCTCTTTTCTTCCACCTTATCCCAATTCTTTGGGGTCGGCACAATTTATAAAAAGACTTTGCTTTTCACACTCCTTTTGATGTAATCTTTTGTTACACCATAAATCATTATATCATTCTTCACACAATCCATCCATCTCTTTTTTGGTCTATCTTTACATTTTTATACATCTATCTTGTAGTTTAACATTATTTTAGTTACGTGACTTTCATCCCTCCTCCTTACATGCCCATACCACTTTAATCTTCTACCTCTCAATTTTTCAGTAACGGGTGCAACTTTGAAAGATCCCATTACGTTCTCATTTCTCACCTTATTCATTCTTGTAACACCACACATTCATCTCAACATTCTCATCTCAGTTGATAGGAGATATTTATGGTTTATCACTTTAGTGGCCCAATTTCGGACCCGTATAGCATGACTGATAATAATTTCTGTCTTTCAAATTGAATTAAGCAACCAAATTCGCTCATGTAAACCTAAACATGAATCATTTAATGTCATTGAAAGTCGTTGTTTAATATCAGTTTTCTGCCTTTCAACTAAATTGATCCAATTTGGTTGATACCATACAGTTGTCATGCATTCAATTATCTATCTACATAGTTATTACTCCACTAAGTCAGGTAAATTGAAAAACGCGAAACAAACATAAAAAAATGTTCAGGAACTCATGTTCATACTTATATTTGAACCAATATGGAAAGATAAAGCTAGGGTAAAATTCTTAAGATTTAAATCTCCAAAATTGAGTAAAGAATGTTACGGCTTATATTGATGGTAAAAGTGGTAAAATTGTTCAAAAGCCAATTTCAAAATTTTTGGATGTCTCTTATTATAATTGTAAATCAATGATTTTTCATAGTATAATGATTAAATTGTTTTGATTTCAGATTTGTCTTAAAAGCATTGTTCCGTAAAGACCTCATACCCTAATATTCTGATTTCTCTAGATAATTAATAAATACTTACAACATCTTGCAAAAGTTTTAAATCCTTTAAAGCAAATCTTATAGTAAATAAAAGGAAATTGAATTAAACTTCGATTTTCGTCTTCGACTTTTTATGATAATTCTGTCAGCTTTGAAATATTCTTTATATGAATTTAAACATTTTTTTAAAATTTTTAAGTCCAAGTTTTAGACAAAAACTATTTTTCGTGAAAATAGTGTGCACTGTACATCATCTGCGAATTTGGCGATGTCTAAGGGGTAATCCTTTGAACTGAAGCAGATGTACCAATGGAGATTTATTGGCGGAGAAAACTAAATCTTAGGCTTAATACACTGTCTTAATAGTCCCTCAAAACTATAAGTAGATCACTGGTAATATATAATATAATATAATTAACATATATTAAACGACAGTTTTTCTAGATAAAACCCTCTCTCTGATCACTTGAGGATTCTATCAGACACTTCGAAATTACGCTTTATTGTAAAATTAATAACTCTAAAAATTGCTGGTTATGGAATGTTATTAGTAAAAAGATCTATTTCAGGTATCCTAGCTTTAAGGTGCTTTATGAGTAACTTTTTAAACGTTAATGCCTATATTTTGGTATTTCTGTCTACAGTCCAAACGTACATGTTTCACAAACTTTTGTAAACCATCTTTGAGTTGTTTGGAAGAAATTGCTTTTAGTGATAAGACCGCCGTTTGTTTTCTGTACTTAAACTTTTTCAACTGTATCTCAATGTTATGCAATGAAATATATTCTATTCTAGATGTAGTGCATTCCAAAGTTTAAAAAAAAGAGTTATCATAAAAAGATTAAGTAACAGGGCACATAATTTATGTACAGGTGTTATGATAATGTGATACATATAAGAGCGTTAGTTGTGAGAATTGGAGAGCGGATGGTAGATCCATGCTAGAATCATTATCTTGATTACAGCTCTTAGGGTGCCTTTCCACCAGAGATGTGCTATGCAGCTAAGCTGCGAATATGTAAAAGCTAAGCTACGAAACTATGTGACTATTTCTACTGATGCTAAGCTGTGTAGCTGAGCGAGTAAGATGTGTTATGAAAATGCACCGCCACAAGGTAGCTGTGCGAGGAAGACGCAGCTCGAGCAGTGCGATGTATCGACAATAAGGCACGCATGTATAGCATGCATCCATATCTCGCATCTATAGCACGCATCTTTCCATATAAAAATAGTTGAATCAGCTTCCACCACTGCTATGCTATGTGAACCAATGAATATGATAGGTGGATATCAAACGCATCCATAGCAACGTTACATAGCACGTCTCTGGTGGAAAGGCATCCTTAGGGCCAGCTCGATCTGTGTAATAGCAGGCTCTTACAGAATATCGGTATGAAACAGTTAGCCATGAGCTAATCGTGTTTCGTACAATAAGGTGAGAATTCCGATAACCCGCTTCCCTCTCCCTATATCCCATCCACTTTGTCCTAATCCTCCTGTCTGATGATCCTATCCAATCCCTCCTACACTACTCCAAAGGCTAGCAACGCGTTAGCTCGGCCCCGGTGCTGTAAATGTCTATAGGTGACGGTAGCTATTTTTCATTAGCTGAGCCGTCTTCCCGTTTGCCAGATTCACAATAAAAAAATTGTGTGTGTGCAGTTCACACGCAGTAGAAGAGAAACTTCAAAGAATATACTCATAGATAATTCTTCTCTAACTTTTATTAATATAAATATAATTCCTTTAGCCTACATCCGTCAACATGTTATAATTCAAAATAAACTTCTTCAGTATCAATTTCAATCCTCACTGTTTAAGTCTAAAAAATATTATTATCAGTTTTTTTCTGTCCAAATTGGACCTATGTTTAATCATTGGTCTCATTGACTCTCTAATCTGTGATGCATAATGTAAAACTCGTATGTCATTCTCTCGCAGGCTTAGTCCTATAGATTTGTGTTGATCTCTTTGTAGTGTCGTTTTTTCGTTTCATCGAGTTTCAAATCACAACGATTCTAAAGAAGTTTCCCCTCAAAATTTAAACAGTTATTAAGGTAAATATAGTTATGAACTCTTCCCGACCCTCTATGTTAGTGGTATCGCCAGGTAACCTTCTTTCGGCATATACAAACTTTTCCTTTATTAATTTAAATTCTTCCTTTAAATCTGACGGCGCGTTCCCCTTTCGCACGTCACGTCAATTATTCATTGTCATATCATAAATTAAATTAAATTGCCCCGCATAGTAAAAATATATTATAAAATAATTAATACAACTCAAAAATAAGATATAATATACTAGCAACGCCTTATAAATAAATACATAAAATAAACAATACTGCTAACTTTATAACATATCAAGTACAATAGTAACCAGTGAAGTGCAGTGTGGAGAAGAAGAGCAGCGACATTTCATACCCATTAACCAAGTAAGTGCGTGCCCTTCTTTCCAATACCCTTCAAAATTGTCCCAATCTCCTATTTTCTTACTTGGTAAATGCATAGCATTCTAATACAGGAATTTTGAGTAGTGGGGTGGTGAAGTGGGGAGGGGGGGAGGCATACCTACTTTTACTACAACCCCTAAGGTCCGGTGATTTCGAAATATATATTTTTTTAAAACATAACCTCACTTATTTTCACTAAAAGCGAAAAAATGCTAATATTGCACTTCTTTTCTAGGTCTAAAGTTGAAAAATCCTTTCAAAGTTCAAAAAAAAAGCCAATAATCAACATAAAAAGAGCCAAAATAACCAAAAAACCAGCTTAATTAGATAAAAATGAAGAAAAAACAATAGAACACATTCATATACACTACAAGAGTAACCATTCAAAATGGCGACCAATAAAGACGATGTTTTTTTTACGTAATCGCATTAATTTATATTTATCCTATATTTAGAAAAAAAATGTTCAGCAATGTATTTAGAAATTGATATAATTGATATATTGATTCATTGTCATATTTAAAACCAACTTATTAGTCGTCCACTAAATTGATAAATAAAACAAATGTTTCATACGAGATTTTTAAGGCGTCGTACTGTTTGTGTGTATAAAATAAATATTAAATGGTAACAGTCGGTTCTGGCACTCGCCGGCCGCTGCCGCGGCACGCTCGCTTCGCTCGGTCGGCTTGTGGGCTTTGGTCTGCATATAACCTAACCTAACCGACTATTCTTGTTGTATAAAGTAAATAGTAAATGATTAGAAGTCTGTCCTAGCACTCGGCGGCCGCTGCCACGGTACGCTCGCTTCGCTCGCTCGGCTCTGTTATCAGGTAAGGGATCTCTTTAAATAAAATATGGTGCCTATATAATTTAATTAACTTTAAAAGCACATTCTTTTAACTGAAAAGGAATAAAATGGCGGCAATAAGAATTGCAAAATATTTGTCAATATTTTCTTT
Organism: Dendrolimus houi; assembly: GCA_039645545.1. Classification (NCBI taxonomy): domain Eukaryota; kingdom Metazoa; phylum Arthropoda; class Insecta; order Lepidoptera; family Lasiocampidae; genus Dendrolimus; species Dendrolimus houi. The sequence goes on from CM077129.1 coordinate 14,544,939, forward strand.
TTATTGAAATATGTCGATTTCCGAATATTATATGAAAGAATATATTAATTAAAACTCAAGATTTCGAATTTCTTAATTAAAAATCGATAAGTATTATTGACATATCGATTAATTTATTTTTATCATCACACCTTGTTAGCCAAGCCATTAAAAACGAAAGTGACAGCAACAACGGTCACTTTTTAATCAATCGATTATATGTCTAGCATGAATTTTGTGATGATTTTGTAATTGTGACTTATGCCTCAATTAAATTTAAAACTTTATTTCTACATTAAAAACAATTTTAGTGTTACAAAAAGTTCTGGCGGTTATATGTAATTCGTGAGTACATTCATAAACTCAAATCACGGTTTGTTATTATCAAAAGTGACGCAATTTTACAACAAAAACAAGTGAGGTTATGTTTATAAAATATAAAAAATTCAAGACCTCCGGACTTTAAGGGTTGTAGTAGGGGTAAGTTTACCTCCCCCCTACCCACTACGCCCACCCACCACTTAAAATTTGTGTATCAGATTGTTAAGTCGCAGCCTCTTACTTTGACACAGTTCTCTTATCGCTAAACCCAGCGCCGCCGCAACAGTTAGATTAGAGTAAGCTTTCTCCAGCGGAAGGCCCGCAGACACATGCCAGCATCTACCATTACTATAACTTTGTCATACTTATGGTTTTATTAAAAACTCTTTTGGCCCGAGCCAAGATTTGACTGTGTTAAAAATCAAAATATTTTGTTTATATATTGATGATTTAAAACTAAGCATTATTCAGTGCGAACATCATAAATTAATCTCAATTATAACTGATGCATAACATTGGGTGAAGTTCGACGAAGTTCATTCGGCGGTTTTACGTTCGAAAACTTTTACGAAAGATAAAAACGAAGTAGTGAGACCGGTGTGCCATTATTGGAGGAAAGCACGTAGCCCGGCAACAGGCGAGTGTGCGCAGCCCAGTCACAAAGTCTCCGGCCGCGTGCTAACACTTTCCACCGACCGTAGTCCGTCCTGACTCATTTCCCGCAGTTCTCGGCCGTCGGCTGCACGGGCTGAAAGTACGTCACCGCGAGCATTATCCACCGAAACGTATTTCGTCTTCCGAACTGAATATAAACGTACGCGAAAATAAACATTTTTCTTATTGTGACAATATACTATTCGAAATGTAAGCTTGTCTTTGTCAGTTGTGTTATATCGTGGTATGATTAACGTAATCGGCGTGAAAGATGCTCCGAGTAATTAAATATTCATGATAGCATCCCGTCGGTTCCCGGTTTTTGGCAACACTAAACAACTCTATCAACAGGTCGGTTTTATTTTATCATTTATTAGTAACGACATGTGCTGTTTCGCGAAAACTTGTAATCTTTATTAATCTGTACTGTACTGATATACAAATGTGAAAGTAACTTTGTTGGAATGTTTAGTCGTTTTATCTTATGGTTCTTGAGAACGGTTTGATTATCATCCAATTTGGAATATATGTACTTCCCGTAACGGGCTTTAGTATGCTCGTAAATGGCAATCTATGAACATTCTGATTACTGAAGCCATTGTTGTTTAGTGGTTAACATACTCGCATCCTTCAAAATAAATGTTGCGGGTTCGAATCCTAACTCTGAAAATAGCAAGCACCTCTTAGGCTTTTTCTAAATAAATGCGCGTATTACTACCATGTGCTAACATTGAATGAAAACATCCTGATGAAACCTGCACATCGAGATCGATGACATCTCAAACTCGTCAAGTTGCCTTGAACACGCGAGGAAGGTGTGATGTCCGTTCGCCTAAAACTAGGGAGGCCCAAGCCCAGCAGTGCGAGCTTTATGAGTTGTTATTTTTCTGATTACTTGTCGTCCTTACACGCGCTTGAATGTGAGCCTGATTTAATTAAATTTGGTATAAAAGTATAGACACGCAAGAAGAATATAAAATAGTGTTGCAACGAATACTCGCTCACTATTCTATTTTTTACAGTTTTAAATAATGTTAAAATACTATTCGATGTAAATCGAATACCTATTTAAAAACTGGATATTTTATTATGAAGTAAATTACAGTTACACATTGATTTGTTTTCACTATCGCAATTAATTTTGAAGAACTAAATCTCTCGAAATGATTTTTAGTCAAATATATTCTTTTTTAATTTTAAATATTTATAATAGTGCTAAGTTATGACGCAATAATGTGATATTGACTGAATATTATTATTATATATTATATTGAATATATCACAAATATGAGTTCTTATTGCCACAGGTAATATTTCTTCCAGACACCCTTGTAATAAGCTATGTATTATATATACCATACATTATCATATCAATAAAAATGAATTGTCAGCAATCTTAGTATAGTAATATCTTTTTTACATAAATGTATTACATATAAGTACAGTTCTCTTCATACACAATCGTACAAATATAGTTTTCGTTCGTTTCGTACAAACTCCAATACGAAATGCTTGTTGCCCGGGAAATTACTCGTATGAGAGATAAGAAGGGCTAAAAAAAGCTCTATTACAGGATAAAATTGTGTTTTTTTTACTTTATTTACAATGTAATGAATCTTTGTATCTGAAACACATACAAATTATGATATCTATGATTAATTATGGGTTTCATCATGGGTTTCACATTGTGTTAGATGTGATATTTAGGGTTTTTCATGCAACTTAGCTCATGTAAACTTTGTATCTAGGTACCTAAACACTAGAATGATTATAAAAATTACTCACCTCTGCTCCTATTTTTGATATAACAATATTGTGTACATGACTCCCTGCGGCACGAATAAACCCATGAGGTTTCTGTGCCACAGTTCAAATGTGTTTCTAATGTATATGAATGTAAGCATATTGAATAATAAATTTAAAAAAAATCCTATATTCTCTAGAAACATTACCAGAACAAGTGCACATTATTTGCATTCATATTTATTTATCGCCATAACCGAAAAGATATACAAACACATACTAAATTCTTAGACATGCTCATATATGTATAGTAAATTTAATTAAAATTTATACATTTCTAAGACCATAAAGATATACAAAGATTATACAAAATCAATTTCAATGAATACCAATACGTAGGAAAAGCATTTTTTTTTTTGAGATGGGGGAGAGGGGCAAGTTTTATAACTTTAAAAGCTAACATATTCCCACTTTTTAAGACCTAACACAAAAATACCCATACGATTATACATTATTTTTTTCAGTTTTTTTCAGTATTTTATTCAACAGTCGGTTACATGCATAAAGGTCACTGGTAATTTTTAGTTGTTTCGCGGAGTTATCACAAAATTGTGTAATAGCCTCATATATAGGTACTATAGTTTCCTATCAAATTTCATTCACGACTCAACACAAACACAATTATTTTCTTGCTTTTACGAACATGGAGTCATATGAAATAGAAGACTGCATTTAATTTTAATATGCAAAGGAAGTATTTTACAAAAGGATAATTGCGAGACAGAAATTTTATGGAAAAAGGATGCTCGAAAATGTAAATCTGTACACATATTAAATTCAATAGGGCATTCCCTAATGAAGAATTACAGGAAATTTCAGCAAATTGTAATAAAAATAAATTGTATTTGTATCTTAATAAAACAACGGAAATAAAATTAAATGCGGAATTCGAAAAGAAACACAATGGATTTAAAGAGCCTATTTATTAACGGCGAAAATTGTAGAATAACTGTCTCAGGAATAAAAAGATTCTTTACCAAAGATAAGATTATAGTCACAAAAATGGAATTTGACAAATACGAGGAAGTCTCTGAAATGGAACTAAACTATATAATAATGTAGAACATATAACTAACAAATTAAAAGAATTGAAACAAATTAATAATTTGGAGAGTCAAGAAAAACACACAATGATATAGTGTGGAATGTTGTTTTGTATCATTGTAACATTTTAATAATTTCGGCTTACAAATTGGTCAGCCCTCACTTAAGAAAGGTAATAACTTCAAATTTGGAGGGGGAGAATCAACACAACCCCTTATAATCATTTTCCAGTATAAACATTAATTCTGGTGACAAGACAATAAAATCATTTCAGTGGACCAGCAGCGACAAAGTATAAGAACTGAGATCTCGAAGAACCTGTTGGACATTTCCATATCTACAACATGTAGGATAACTACTTACAATAATTTTTATAATTTATACATACATTAGCTATAAATAAAAAGTATTTTTTTAAAACTATTTCGAGTTCACTCATTTTGAGTCACGTAATATGACTGTCACCTACAAAGACAGACAAATGAACGGACATTAGGAAACCATTAAATTTTTGCCAAAACAAATACGGAACACTAAAATGAAAACACAGTAACGTCAAGGTTTTACACCTCGACGTTACGTTACGTCTGTACCAATTTTAGTAAAAAAATCTTTAAATTTTGTTTACTAAAATTGCTGCTTGCCGGATCCCAAGAAATGAAATATACCTACCTACCTCTGAATCATTGGCCGTACATTAGGGTGTAAGATTTGTAAGTGTAAAATTAGATACTATTGAACTTCATTGGTCAACATTTCAGCACTAAAGTCTATTTCAAGTAGAACAATTTGACTGACTTTAATAAAAAGTAACTTATATAGTTACCGTAAACTTTTCTACGAAATAAACATTACTTTTAATTACATAAAAATATATTTATAATGAATTAATTAAATATATAATTTCTATCCAGTGAACGCATACATAAAAGTTCGATAAAACATTATGTGACAGTTCAAGTAGAACACGGCCTAAGTAGCACATAGATAAAACTAATGAATCCCAGAAGGCGTTGTAGCCAGCCATATTTAAAATAAAATAAAATAAAACTGCAGATGACGATGGATACAAAAATGATTATTTTTAAGTGGTCAGTTAAATAACAAATATGGAATTTTTGTGAATTAACTTGTAATGTTGTTTCTTTGTTATTTCAGAGAAACACGTCGTTTTCTTTCTTTTAATTCCTTTAATTAATAAAGATTGTCTTATATATTTAATCCTGTTACTATTTAAAAATAATTAGATAATTATATAATATACTTAGAATCACGATGTTTATTTCTCCTATATTGCCTGTGGGGCGCTGTAGCCCACGGGTATTGTGCTAGTTCGGTAATTGTGGACTATATGGAAGAGATATGACCTAGATCCTTGTACTAGAAATGCAGAAGCTCCATCAACATTGATATCCGCTCTCCCCTGGCGTGGTTCAGATTGCACACAGGAACGACGTATGGCACTAAATTCCACTTTAGAGCTAACACTTCGTACAAAGTTTTAAGTGTAACAAAAGTTTTTGGCACGGCCAGTAATCACAAAAAGTTGATGATGAGAAGAGTTGATATGAAGATGAGCGCACAGCGCGGTGTGTTCTTTGTCAAAAGTTAACTCGGAATGTGTACAAAATGACTGCCGTTCCCCTCTAGTGAGTAAGTCCTCATCTCACACAGAAAGAGCGTAGATAGCCAAATTAGTGGAGCGATGTTCTACCTACTTTATACTAGGCAAGGACCGAACACTGCCCTTGAAATAGACTATAATGGACTTCATTAGACAATCGTCACCGCGAAAGAATTTCAAGGTGACACATCTCTGTTTTCACCAACACTTTAATTTGTTGGATTGTTTTATCAGTGCAGGAACTTAGAAAGAAAACGAGTTCCTGCAACCGAGCGGCCTATGATCGTAAGAGGCGACAATAAAAACCACAGCCAGGTGGTAGGGCCTTTGCCCAACTGGATGGCTACAACCCCTGGTCTAGAGTATGCCGCCTTAACAACCTTGAGTTGTGTTCCGGTAATAGTGGCCAGGTTTCAATCTCCCTTTAGAGAACATCAGCGCATTTGTAGCACCTTTGGTATTGCAAATATCCACAGGCGATAGTAACCGCTTTCAGATGGACCGTCTGCCTGTCTGCTAAACTCATGCAATAAAAAAAAAGAATATAGAAAATCGCCTCGAATGAGCTTCATACAAAATTGGTTCGCTATAGATTCCAGTAAAACCCTAAGTAAAGTTCTCATTTGAGTTAAGTATAAATTGACACAAAGGATCGTGACTGAGCGACCGGCTCGGTGTTTTAACAGTTTGCTTAGGCAAGAGTGTTTGCAATCGATCGACCAATTCCATTCATTGCCGTTTAAAGCCTTGCTTTTATAGAAGCTTTGGTCCTTGACTTATAAGTAAAGTAATATCAGAGCTCAACAATTTTTGTGGCCCTGGATAACTGGACTTGAAAATAAACCAGAATATATTCATGAAAGTATTGAACAGGCACTGGTTTTTACGATTTTTAAAATGATAGATAACTCTTTGTTGTACGCCATTACAGAAAAACTTAGAAAGTAGTAGTACTGTAGGCTATATATCATCACGCTAAGATCAATAGGAGTGGAGCACCAATGAAGAATGTTTCAAAATCGGGGGGTTTTGAAAACAAATTCCACGCGGACGACGTCGCGGGCACAGCTAGTGCTTGTATATAACTATGTAGTGAATATGAACATCAAGCTACACTCTCTCTACGATTACCTGGTTTAAATTCCCTGATCATCTTGAAAATTTTAATGTGGCATGGGGAATGCGCTTCCGCCAGAAGCTAAACGTGGCGCTGGAAAGGTATAATGGTAGATGGAATATCGCAGATTTAGCAGTAATCTGCCATTTAGCGATTCGATTCAGTCTTCACAAAATCAATTTTCCCTAAAAACATTACAGAAGAAAAATTTGTAAAAGGTGTCTTCCCGAAATACAAAATATGTTTGTTTTTTACATCTATACAGTTTTAAATTATTTAACCAGCAAAACAAAACAATTAGTAATGTTTTACAATAAATATTAGATACTAGCTGACCCGGTAAACTTCATACCGCCTCAGAATCATTTTTTTTTCATATTTACTTACCTTTTAAACCTTCCCTGGACTTCCACAAATAATTCAAAACTAAAATTAGCCAAATCAGTCCAGCCGCTCTCGAGTTTTAGCGAGACTAACGAACAACAATTGATTCTTATATATAAGATTAAGATGTATAAGTATTATATATTATACATTTGTAAGTTAGTTTATTTGAGTATCTAATTATATCTTTTAGTTAGTTTTAATTTGACATTGTAGCTTCTATAGAACAATAAATTAATCAAATTATTTTCATTAACTTCCAAAGCTTAAATATATTAGGTATATAATTATTATACATATATTTGTAATATTTACTTCTTTTTGTAGAATATGAAAGTGAAGGTTATAAAAATTCAGGCAGTTTTATAAAATCATTCATATGTAGTTTAATAATTGTTGGTATAGAATTATTCGAAACTATTTTACATACATACAAAACCACTGTTGACCAATGTTATTTTACTGCCGAGTATTCTAATGCTATTCATAATGTAAGGACCATTTCCTAAATAAGCGATTAGGATTGAGTCAAACTTGAACATGTTATAGGAAACAGAGGTAATGTCACTCACTGGGTAATGGGGCTCACGAGTTTAACTTGGCAAACTCAGTGCGTAAGAATACGGGACACAGGTTAAAGTATGGTGGCGTTTAATTCTCACTCATCCGCATATTCTCACTCACCCGCATATGCCGTCGAGATGAGAGTGCGAGTGTTCCGCGCGCGCTCATCTCTCTTCCCGTGGGGCGCGTTACAGACCGCCCCACGCATGGAACAGACCTAGTCGTGGCCAGGGGCCTAGTCCCCTGGCATTGGAAGAGGCCCAGTGAGGGGGGCCCACGCCTGCCAGGGCACGTGGAGTTGGGAATCCCGCAGTCTCGTAGCCCTGGCATAAGGCGCAGGACGGAACATCCAGGGGTTTTAGTGGGTATCCCTAACTGGGGAGTGGCAATAGCGTGGCACCAGTTCTGACTGGGCACGCTAGTGCCACCCGCGATCTGGCGAATCCCACACACTCACATCGGTCGCGAACATCCCCCCAGGCTTCTGTGCCTGTCGCGGCTTAGTCCTCAAATGGATTTCCCCTGGCCAAAAAAAAAAAAAGAAAATGGTGGCGTTTAATGACCTCGCTCCGTGCTCGTGCTCGGGGATTTTAACGCAAAATCCGTGGCTCGGGGATCCTCGAGAACAAGCGCGCGTGGCGAGGTACTAGAAGAATGGGTCATCGAAAAGGGTCTCATAGTTCTCAATCGGGGTTCCGTACACACGTGTGTGCGCCAGCATAGCGGCTCAATAGTCTACGTTTCATTTGCCAGCCCTGAACTGGCGCGCCATGTGAGGGATTAGAGGGTTGTCACGGGGGTGGAGACGCTCTCAAATCTCCGTTATATACGGATCAGCGTCTCCACCCGGAATCGGGACCCGCCGTCCGGAGAGTCCCCGGTAGGAGACTGTCTACGCTGGGTATTTAAAAAGTTGAATTAGGAAGCGTTCAAAGAGGCCTTGATCGTTGCCACCTGGGCATCAGGGCCCGAGATGAACCCTCCCGACGTAAATGTTGAGTAGGAGGCACAAAACCTACGGTCGCTCGTCACTGGCGTCTGAAATACGGCGATACAGAGGAGGGGTCAATTCCGGCCCTTCCGAAAGGTGTACTAATGGAGTCCCGTACTGGATGGGCTAAGGCGTGTGCAATAGCGCGCACCGCCAGTACTCCCGACACAGACGACGGCTTCGCTGCGCAGCAGATGCAGCGGCCGTAGAGGCTCAGCTCTACGAGGGTACAGAAGCGCCAGGGAGTCACTACGCGTCGCGATCCGCGATGCGAAGAACGCGGCCTGGGGGGAGCTCTTGGAAAGTTTAAATCAAGACCCTTGGGGCGCCCTTTTAAAATGGCACGGAACAAGCTCCGTGCCTGGGCATCTCCGCTAAAGCAGCTGGACGAGGTAGGAAAGCTCGTCGAGCGTATCATCATCGAAAGCCGAAATCCAGCATCAACATGAAGTTGACCGAGCCAGCATTAGCAATAATGCTGGATGGCAAGGATGTCAAATCGTGTCTGAAAGCATATTGTCAAAGCGTTGCAAAGCATTGTGAAGCGAAACAAAACAAGTCATAATTTTCCATTATCTCGGTGTTCTCAAAGAGCCTTTTTTGTCAACTCTGGGGAATACATTTGTGCATATCCTCAGGCCCCGGGGGATGCCACCAAGGGGTATGAGGTATGAGGGACTCCCGGCTGCTGGTGTTGCACACAAGCTTCAACGTTGGAGCTTGCAAGCACCGACCACCAGACTACCCACTAAACCTTCCAGCGTCCCTTCGTATTATGATGAGGCGCCACGGGACCGTAACCATGGCTATGACTGCCGTGACACCTCGATTCCAGGCGACAAGGAGAGGTGTCCCTGAGACTAGAACACCCTACGGTACTGGGTGTGGCTCGTCGGGACCCACAGTCCCCCAGTCCCACTACGTTATCGGGAGGAGATTAGCAAAGCGCCTCCTGTGAACCCCTGTTCGCCGTCTGCGACAGAGGTGTTCTCAAAGAGCCAAGTGGGATCACCATCTGAGTTTAGAACGGAAGGAACGGCCCTCTGAATATAAAGCCGGTCGCAAGAGACTTCTATATAGAATAAATATGAGTAAATTAATTTAATTATATATCAATAATTTTATTATTTTATTTTACACTTTTTTTAGGTTAAGTAGTTAAATATACATTTTAAGCTTAATTAGATTTATAATATAATAAGTTAAACATGTTACTAACATATACACACAACACTTACACACTTGCACATATACACAGATGCCCAATGAAATAAATCAAAGGCGTACAGCATGCGAACGTGAATATGGAAGGTTATATAGGCCTCGAAGAACATCGGGGGTTGACAGGCGAAAAAAAATATTAACTCCTTAAAGAATAAACTATAAAAGGTTTTTCTTAAGTGAATGGCATTGCCACTGTATCCCCTAGAACCGGTGATAATATAGTAATATGAGTGATGTTACTTTTTCAGCGTCCCTTACATGGAACCCTTGTAATCACTTCTCAGAGTTGTTCATTTTGACGTTAGTTATTCAAATTGTATAATATTTTATTTTGATATCAATAAAATATTCACTTATCTAAAAAACTATTTTTGTATGCTTAAGTGTTGTTACGTAGTATATATACAGTTATATGTTTGTAAAAGTGAAATTTGCTGATACCGCGATAAGTAACAGTAGCTTTTGTTATCGTTATCACTCGGTTATATCAACTGATTTAACGCTTTTTCGACATATTGAAATTGATAGAATTTACAAATCGTTTTTTTTATGAAAAAATAATAAACTCATAAACGCTCTACTTTTGGGCCCGGGTTTCTTATTTTATAGGAGGTCGAGAGTATATCCGCCATGCTTGTCCAAGGTCGATTGGCGAGTTTGACACATCGGTTATCGCGATCTCTAGAAAGTTTTATCATAATGTTTTCCTTCACCGTTGGCTTGTAATTGTAACAATGTGCATGTACATAATGTTAGAAATACTGCCTAAATGATTTTCAGCGAGGATTAAAATCCTTGCCCTTTGTGTTTAGGACGCGAGTGCGCTAACCACTAAATTAGGTACGATTTTATTTGTCACAAATTATTTAGGCCAGACTAATTAAGACCTCAAATGATAGTCTACTGTCATTAATTTATCTATTTCCCTCAAAATACAAAATAAATAATATTTAAAACAGTGTCATTGTATCCATTAACATAAGATTTGTATCTTAAACTAGCTTTTGCCCGCTGCTTCGCTAACTTTAATCTAAAGTTTGTAGATAGAGTGGAGGACTGGCCCTTAGTAGTCCCACACGTCTTCCTTACAAATCAATCAAATCAAATCAAATCAAAAATCATTTATTGAGTAAAACATAATTCACAATTTTTGAAACTCATTGGTCCCCAAACTAAGTCGACCTGTCTCGGCGACCTCCTTCCTAATGGGTACAATTCTGATTGTGAAATTATTTATTACAAGTGTTAAACTTGATTTCCAATTTCAAAATACCCGCAACGCCATTTATTGAAGATGGGTCTAACTATGAGAGCAACACATTAAAATTGCGTTGTCATTGTGGTTGCCATTCCAGGTTATTGTGGGGAGCTTGCCCAAAATGCTGGGTACATTTCCACGCTGTATGGCAATGCTAATGCGTTGTCCAACAAAATACAGGCCAGCGTTTTGGTCACGTGAGTCTTCTATTAATCGTGATGAAAGGTCTCTATAGAGTTGATGAGCCTCGCATCCCCGCGGCCCTAAAGTCTCCACTCCGAAAGCCACAAATATGTACCCTGTACCCATTACCTTCGGATGCATATTTGCGGCGTTTCAGGGTTTCCTCTTGTGTAGCAACTCCCCCGGCAGTCACGGTAGTGGACAAGAAAATAAGTGTTCGTCTGTACATACAGATAAATAAAATTTAATTATCTGTTTGTAATATCAAAATAACAAACAGCTTTTTGCTAAATGCATCTGATAGTATATATGGTACTTATATCAAAAAATAATTTTTATTTTTATTTTTTCTGTTTGTCTGTCTAGAAATTCCGGCTAATCTCTGAAATGGCCCGATCGATTTTGACAGAACTTTCACTGGCAGATAGCTGATGTATAAGGAGTAATTTAGGAAGTCGTGGGCATAGCTTTTATCGTGGCCTTGTAACAATATAACATTCATAAAATTTTGCATCCTGTTACCTGATAAAAATATGTGTTTATTGGGACGCAGACAAACCTACTTGTCACAAAATATAAGCGGCGTGAGTAATGGAGCAAAGATATCACGCATTTCAACTACGTTTAGTTGGCTGCATTCCACAATGGCTTCTAAATGGTTAGTCTAATGAACTGGCGTATTGTTTTGAAAGTGTCTTTTCATTTAATGATCTTTGGATATTCTGCTAGAAATTTTAGTGGCTATACACTAGCCTCTCAACCTAGTCAACAAAATTTCGAATTTCACCTTCTTCCTAATGCTTACACTGATAATAAATGTTTTAATTCACTCGTAAAATTAGACCAAACGGTAGAAAAATATTAGCAAGAACATCGTTCTTTAAACTGATAATTCTTTCGTCAACGCATAATGAAGAGCGGACCGTCAAATCAAATGAGATGCATTTTATTATGTTAGAATGATATTAGACGGATCTGCCAAATTGAATCAATTTCGTTGAAAGGCTCAAAACTGAAAGGACACGATGGTATCCAATGACAGTCAAGTTTATGTTTATATGGATGGAATTGTTCGATTCACCCAAATTAAAAGATAGAAATGAATAGTCTAATATTGGCTTTACACAACGTTGCAGCCTTATAGATTTCGTGCAAGCGTACATACTTAGGACGTCATATGAAAATCAAATAGCGCAATCATTATTCCTGTTCGATTCCTGGCACGATAAATTTCGCAAAACGAACTTTCAGTTACTATGTTCTGGGTGTCTAGGATCGGTCCCAGAATAGTCCGTTGTACATTTCTCACAACACTAGCATAAGTTGCTTAACTTGGCGATATACAATGTGTGAGTTTGTCTGCCGATTATTTATTTATTTAAATACAGTAATAAAAAATATTTTCATCACATTTGCTAAAAAAATGCATTTACGAAGCCTGTATACGTTGTTTGAAAGTTAAAAATTACGCACCATACAACGGAACGTGCGCTAAAATAGGTACAATACTCTCACCTAAGTATTTATTTTATCACATGCCATGCTTTAAAATAGATACTGAGGCGAAAAAATATATAATAATTCCACCAAGGAGTCACATTACAAGAATAACTAAGCTGAATAATAGAATCTCGTTGGAAGCGCTTTTAATCAAAACATTTGTCTCATTTTAATACAAAAAAAAATGACGAAAAATGTACTTTTAATCTTCGCCAGGCGCACATGGTGTTATTTGCAAATGCACACCATTTTCATATTAGAAACGTCGAAGATTGTTGCGACTTTCCAACTGATATTTATGTTTTTTTCATTACCTATTGTACTGTTTTCTCAAAAATGTGTTCAAAAACGTTGTATGACACGCGTGCAGTGACTTGGTCTGGGGCTTACTTTTGTGTACTCGTTTATCGTCGTCAGCCATTCGCAGTTCACTGCTGGACGTAGGCCTCCCCAAGTCGGCGCTACTATTTTATACGTAATTCCAATTTGTGTCGCTCAAGCAAGTTAAACTACCTAAGTAGCGCTTAAGTAGTTTAGGTAGTTTCTTTCTTCAAAATTTAATTAAATTCTCTATTATGAATTTATTATTAGTATCTTAGCTCTTATTCATATTTCTTCATATATTCAGAACATATACATATGTATTATTTGCTTATTATTTGTTGTGTATGTATAATATATGAATGTACGTAGTATATATATTTTATAGCTATATGCCTATTTATTATATTTTATTATTATCATTAGTATATTATTAAGCTGCACTCAAACAAATTATTTTTCATGACAGCTATCCAAAGGTTGAAGTGGAAGAGATTGCTTTAATAGTGTGTTTACCTTACATGTATGTCTCTGCAGACCACAGGCCATAAAATGACCCGGACTTTTGGGGGCTGACGTGGGGCCATGGGAAGGCCAAGACGCTCCTTGACAAATTTCATCTAAATGTGGCGTGACACTGACCGGCGATTGTCCCTGTCTACACCATATAAAAATGTACCCAAGGACAAGCCCGGCCAGTGTAGGACTATTGTGGGATATGAGAACAAGAAGTACCGGGCTATTGGAGTGAACTGCTGGTGGTACTAGGGGTCTGGGAATATGGGGACTATGGCGTCTGCCCGTCGCAATGTTCGGGGAACATGGAAAAATGGGCAGACGGTGACTTGCCACTCCCTGCATGGGCCCCAAAAAATGCCATAGAAGACAGGGGCAACATGGATGTGAGTGGCTAAGGGGTGTCGAGAGTTGGGCTGCAGTGTCACCGAAGCTACTATCAACGTTAGGCCATTTTTCACTTTCACCCCTGAAGCTTGCGTCTTAGCTCTAGCGATCTCCTCTCCGTGCCGGCTGGCGAAGGCAAGCGCGGAAGCGGGGGCCTCATTTTGGTTTACCTTGATTATTTTGGTGTGTAATAAAGAATATTGTTGTTGTTGTAAAGGATTTCCCTATATTGCAGGCAAGGTATTAGCGTTGCCGTTCAGCGTGGACATGCTGTAAACGTTTTGGAAACGTTCCCAATAGACAACATTTTGGGACTCATAATCTATCTATCTATACTAAAATAAATCTGTAAATGGTTCGAGTTTGTATATTGCGTTTAAAAACGTGGAAAAAATCAGGGGGAATAATTTGGGCCAGTAGATTCCGAAAATACAACTTTTAGAATTTTTGTATGTCTGTCAGTTAGAGCATCACGTGAAAACTACAGAACGGATTTAAATGAAACTCGATACAGAGCTAGCTTATATCCCGGGTCGTAACTTAGGATACTTTTATGCCGATAAATGACGTCGTTTCCGTGGGGTAGACGAATATAGCGAAAAAGATGGCACTGCAATCGCATTTTTTTAATTCACTAACAAATACCTAACAGTCGTGGTAGCGTCATGGCTAGTGCACGCGTCCCAATTTTAAAGGGCGCGGGTTCGATCCTGGTCGGAACGCTTGCACCACTTAGTCAGTTTTCTGATCTAATGTACATATTGTTACAATTATCACGTACTAACAACGGTGAAGGAAAACATCGCGATGCAACCTGCACATCGAGATAACCGATGTGTCAAACCTGCCAAACCGCCTTGGACTAGCGTCGGGTATACAGTCTGTTCCTCCTTATAATGAAAGGCCTGAGCCCCGCAGTGGGACATTTATGACCTAATATTATTATATATAACAAATACCTACGTTGTCATAAACAATATCTCATTCATTGTATTACTTCAAATCAGGTTGGCTGCGACTCGCCTTTATGTTTCGCTGCGCAGTTGTGTAGACTATATGGACTTAGTTTCTTTGTTTTTGTAGTGAACTTAGTAAGTAACAGGAAACAGTAAAGTTTTGGTAAAACACCTTAATAAATTTATATATACGTAACCCACCCACCCAAAGTTAATCACGCGGCGTAGCCGCGGGTAAATCTCTAGTAATATATAATATTAAAGTAACTTCTATATTTTATTATATACATTTGTATTTATAATGTAAGTTGTTTATTAAAAAACTATAATGTTTTATAGTCATATCGTAGTAAGTTATTATTTTTAATAGGTATATAGATTTTACCAAAAATAATGTTTCAATAAAAATTATATAACGTAACTAAGACATTAAATACGTTTAAAAGTGACAGCAAATGAGGCGCTAGCTGAAATTTAAACAGTTATTACATGCTTATTAATTATTTCAATTTAAAGGCGACGACGACTACATACCGCTTTACTACAGCTTTACTGTCTCTAGTAGAGAATTTAAAATGTTGGCACGCTCTGCCAATGGCGCTGTCACACTAATTGTGCGTGAAAATAAATAATCTAAAAAATATGGAGGTATATACAAAACAGACTTTACTACTGCAGATAATAAAAAAGCGTCAAGTGCGTAACAGTTTATGAAGCATGATATTTTCGTAGCGGTGATCGTCAATAGTTTACGAAATCGAAAAAAACCAATAATCTAAAAACTGCTCAGCAGATATTGTTCGAACCTACTTTTTTCGTATTCTACTAAATGCACAATTGTCCTCTCAATACCGTCGCGGCAGAATAATACTAGAAAAAACTAATATTACCATTAGCAGAAATATTAGCCGAAATAAATATTGAAAAGCTACCAATATTTTGAAACATTTATTTAGCAAGTTTTCTATTACAAATATTTATAAAGATAGAGTGGTGTGCTACGGGCACGCCATGAGAATTAACAGAATACCGAAATCAGGCAAACCTATGATTGAGACGATAGTGTCTGGCGATTTTGACGAGATAGTAATAGTAGTATTGGGCCCTAGTAGTACTCGAATTGTATATTTTTGTCACTTTGAGCCAGCTGCATCTTTTTGCTGAAGGTTAGCTCCATCAGATTTTTTAATCACCGTTACGATTTTGTGTTTCGGTACTATATATATCACATAAAAGTATATCATGACTAGTTGCGAAAATGTGGGCACGTAAACCCAGCTTTTTATGCATTATTCTTAAAAAAATAACCTAATTTATAACTTTCACACAAAAAAATAAATAAATGACATGAGACAATACGGTTAAAATAAAAATCTTCAACTGTCATACAATCCAAGATATTTAAGGAAGCCTATATACAGTGTGATGTAGTGTAAAAGAGATAGAGGTATAAGTTTCGTTTTAAATCTCTGGTTGGGTTTCAACAAAAAAATTATAGACCTTTCCATCTCACCAACTAAACAAAAGAAATGTCAGGTTAGTTAACTCGGTGGTATTTTTTGTGGCACAAAGGACAATGAGTGTTAATTTTTTAATTAACTAACCCCGAGCTTACAAACTCTACATTTATTTATTTAACTCGACTATGCGTGCAAGTGGGCCTAAAAAAATACTTTAACCCTTAGTTTCATGTATGATGGCCAACTTTTATCTTTATTTTCTCGCACTTTCAATACAGTAAGGTATAGCGGCATATATGTTATATATTTCTACTAAATTTCATTTATATAGACCATTGGGTCTTAACTATCTACTAAGTTTCCGAGAACAATTACTGTCAATACAAAGACAGACGACATGACTATTTCGTAAAGATTTTTTTTTAGAAAATGGCTACAGGACTTAGTTCCTGGGCCTACCGTTAAATCGATATTAGATGATTCATTTCCGTCTTTTAATTTGGATGAATCAACCGAAGTGATCCATATAAATCAAACTTGAATCATTTAATGTGATTGAATAACATCATGTTCTTTAAAATCGGTGCCTTTCATCAAATTGATTCAATTTGGTTGATCCGTCTATTACCAGCATTACAACATTATGGCAAATGGAATAACAACAATTAAAGCTAAGTTTTGGAAAGTGTGCCGTGTAGCTTTAGTTGTTGTTTGGAAGTGCTGTATATTGTAAAATCTAGGTTGTCTTGCTCATCAGTTATTTGCAAGACATAATTATACTAGTAAAATTTACTTAGTTACATCTTCCAACGACAGATGTTGCTGGGGACTGTAAAACTATTGTAATATTATTCTTTACATATCCGCATTCTTCATAGAGCGTTATCCAGAAAATATTAGAAAGAAAAAGTAAATATTTAACCGACTTCTTTCTGTAAAAAAAATAGGTTAAATATAGATGTTGACATCTTAGAGTCGATTCCAAGTGAAACAAAGACGTTGTAGAAAGAAGTCCGTTGAATATTTATTTTTGGTTTTTTAGTTTGAAGTCGGTTTTGTATTTGTTAAAAAAATATTTCATTCTTGACTCAAAATTTGGCGTATGTCATTAAATTATAGTCATACAAGGAAGTCCACTCAAGTATTTGGCAAAACTTTTATTTTGGGAGGATACAGATACTCAAGAATAAAAAAAGTTACTTTACAACATATCTGCATGCGCCTAGGCGATTTGTTAAATTTTAAAACACTTGGTTTATATCTTCTGCTAAGCTTTTTTATACATTTAAGACAAACATTTTCCCGTCGTTTCATTAAGACATCAGTCTATCCTTTTTGTTTGTAATACATTGCAAAACTTCCCTATATATTTAAAAATCTGGCAAAGTTTTTACGACTGTCTGCCAAACACACGTCAACACTCTTATGGAATCACCTTCGGTGTTCACTGACTTCCAGGAATCTGCTACACGTGTAAATGGATGGACCCATCAATTTACTGAACTTCTATGTAAATAGACTAGAACAGAATAAATGCTTATAAGATGTTCCAGTATTTACATGTTCTACTTATCTTGAACAAAGGAACTTTCCAAAATTGTTCTAATATATATATTGGTGTATAATAAAGTATTATCTATATATCTCTCTCTCTCTCTCTCTCTCTCTCTCTCTCTCTCTCTCTCTCTCTCTCTCTCTCTATATATATATATATATATATATATATATATATACCATATTTACGTTAGATACGCAACTTTTATATAGCTATTTAAGTATATTTATATAATTCGGATCTATTAAGTTTTATTACAAATTAATAGATTCATTACATATATTCCAAAATTAAAATATTTCAATATATCCATCATATTTTTTCCTATCAAAATATCGTATCAAGCAAGAGTCTGATAGTTTCCTGACAATTTCAAATGACATAAAATCTCAATTTGACTCTAATTTTAGTTTTATTCAGTCATATTGGAGATTTAATATATAACATTCAATAAAAACGCCAAAGACATCTTAGGAACATGTAGTTAATTATAGGCTTAAAGTGGTATCAATGATATCTCTGTAGATACAGCCTTATTAGCAATGTCACTTAACGTTCGCAAATAAGTTTTGTGTACACAAGTTGATAACGTTAGCTATAGTATATTCATGCCTTAGGGCCACGAAAACTGACTCTCACGGGCGAACTTTATACGCTGCAAGTGTCGCATCATCACGTCATTGAATCAAACAAATATTACAATGTCATCATTTATTCATCAAATCATTGTCGCTATTATAAAATATGCCCTTTATAGCTTAACATGATTTAAAATAATTATTTGGATTTAATAAAACTACGTTTTAACAGTTTTAAGCACAGTATTTTATTTTATTTTTATTCCGACGTTTCAGCCACTGTTCAGTAGCCGGTTTTAGTAGGCGAAACGTCGGAATAAAAATCAAATAAAACCATTAAAACGTACTTTTATTATGTGTACTAGTCACGAAAACCTCAGAAATAGTATATTTTTTAGATCAAAGGAACCCTATGTCACCCTGGCCAAGCACATCGACGATAAGTTTGTTAATGAATCATCTAAAAACACGAGTGCAGCGCTATTTATTTGGCTATATTTTATATTCCTCCGGAGCAGTACTTTAATTTGGATAAATATCATTTTTTGTGTTTAAAATTTCATGATGATCGGTTTAATTATTCACTTTCGAATATATATTATTAGTTAGGATTATTAATATCAGGCTGCTGTCAGCGAATTACCCGACTTTGTGAATACAGCGTAAATTGACGCTTCAAGCGAGGTGAAAATTTTCGTGGCCCACTGATAAGTTCTAAATATCCGGCGGCCTTTGTTTGTGTAGTGCGGCGTCTTCATTATGTTGAGGTCGCCAGGCGTCCCGACGCCCAGCATTCCGGAAATTTTGTGTCATTATTCATTACTAATACTCTCTCTGGAAGCTCTTGGAAAAGTCAATATAAAGACATCAAAAGCAGTAGGTTTATAAATTAGTAGTTATAATTTTAAATGGAGCTTTACTTATCATAATTATAATTATATTCACTGTAGACGACAGACCCATCAAGTTGTTTACAGCGATGGCTACCTAAGCGTGCTTTCATAAGCACCTATAACTAGCGCTCATTACAAAATGCAAAAAAACTAATAATACAAATAGATCCCAGATTGGGTAGTGGATTGGTAGTGTGAAGTGGAGTGAATTGTGTAGTAAAAATATGTAATACACATAAGTGTATTACATATTTTTGCTATATATTAAAGTTAGTGTACATCGTCGATTTAGTTGTAATACTGTTATGAGACTACACACAAATGTATAAATACACACACACACACATATATATATATATATATATATATATATATAATAAAAAACGTATAAATAAATAATATTATGTTGACTTATTAACTCTTCGGGAGATCAGAGGGCTGGTTCGTATCCCTGAAAACGGTTCAGTATGACGATCCAGCGAGGTAACGTAGCCAGCCTTCTAGGAACTTTACCCATTGACTTCGCTGACCTAGGCTCAGTATTCTAATTAGGCTTAAGGAATTATAGGTAGAATACAATATAAGTTAGGTTTCCTACACTATACTAGTTTATACGTGAAATATAACCGATGGCAAAAAATACATAAATATTATATTTGGAAAAAGTAAAAAAAAAGAAAATGTTTGCAACACTAGGGCACAGCCAACGCGTTGCCAGCATTTAGAATAGACTAGGAGGGATGGGATGGGATAGGAAAGATGGAATGTGTGGTGATGGAAGTGGGTCATCGGAACTCTCATTCATCGCACAAAATACGATTAGCTCAAGGCTAACCGTTTCCCGTCGACATTCTGTGAGAGCGTGTTATCATGCCGCTGGCACAACGACACGTAATCAAAACAATAATTCCAACACGGCTCTATCATCTTAACAACACCGTAACACATAGCTAATTTGATACATTTATTTATTACAGGTATTGAATAACTCTGCAGTAACTTTACTCTCTTTGTGTATTCATTAAATCACATTCACTTTGATAAGACGGAAAAGTCTCTTTTCAAATCAATATTTAAGCGAGTGATTCCTAAGCGAATTTGCTCCAAGAGAGGATATTAAAACTCTCCAGCGACGGCCAGCAACCCATTAGTATGGACTCATAAATTCTTGGTGACGTCACGCGACAAGCGCCCCATCTCGTAACTAAGCCGTCTGTCGACTCTCTGTCAGTCCCCTACAATTATGATACACTTACATAATCCTTCTTATAATGTAGCTGTTGAGAGTACTTAAATTATCAATATTGAATTATTTTGGAAAATGATCTACACATTATATATGTATTGGTATATAATATTACACACATGGACACAGAAAACTCTGTGAGGGTGTTTAATGTCGGTACAAGTATACCTTTCTATGCTAAAAGATAAGTTGCCTAATAATTCTACAGCTTTGGAAAAGGAAAAAAAACATCTGTTTAACCTTTGAGAAGACAAACTAAAATAAGGAAAGTTTTGCTGTTTTGTTCATAAAGAGACGCAATGCCTAAGTATTACTGTTATTACATTGTAAGATATTTTTATCAGTACGAATGTGACATTGACTTTGTTTGGATGTTTCTTTGGTCCCAGTGTAATTTAATTATTATAATGGCAGTTTTGCTTATGGGGTAGTTTTATCGAATCGATTATGATGTTTGGTCCGTGCAGGAACGGAGAAGTAATATAATTTCTTGTGGCCACGCGGCCTGTCGTTAGAGGTCCGTCTGGATGGCTACCACCCCTGATCTAGAGTATGCCGCCATAACAAGCTTGAGTTGTGTTCCGGCATTAGTGGCCAGGTTCCAGTCTCCCTTAAAAAAGCAACAGCGCATTTGTAACGTCTTCGGTGTTGCAAATGTCCATAGGCGATGGTAACCACTTTCCATCAGGTGGGCCGTCTGCCTGTCTGCTGAACTCAGACAACAATGTATATATATATATATATATATATATATATATATATATATATATATATATATATATATATATATATATATATATATTTGATATCCTTGATATCCCTGGATAATCAGTAGACACATTTTGTCCCAAAATTGAAATAATTTAATTGGGAAACTATATTTACGCAATTTAAATCAAGTCAAAACGCTAATAATAAATTAATATTGAGACTTGCAGAGTTTCTTTTTGCATTATAAATATTGTGAATTTGTCTAAAATAAATTGAATGCCACGTAAAACAACAATTTTTAATTAAAATTTTAAACTCGAAGAAGTTTTTAGATTCAATGAATTATTAAGATCCTTGCGTGAATTTTCAAAGCAACAAGATTTATTGCATCGTCTTCTTAGTTATCTGTTTTTAGCAAAAGTTTATTCACAAATGTTCCAAAAATCGTGGAGGTTTTCAGCCTTTCATTGATTATTATTTTTTTTTTTTGGATTGCAAACTGCAGATATACCTGGCGTTGCCCGAGTTTCATTTTTTAATTCAATAATTAAGGTACATTATAGTTGCGCGTGGTCTAATTGCAGTATTATTGATGTGGTTTTGGTTCTCTCACTTTTAACCACACTCCCTCGTATTGATAACTATGAACACCATCAATGTTGTGGAAGATCAAACAGGAATAAATGAGTCAGTGGTGGGTCTCAACGTTACTTCAAGCAGAAGAGATCTTTCGATATTCTTTACTTATTAATAAAAACAGCCTGTGGCACTTTTGGAGTTTATATCAAAATAGACTTATATCAATCTCTATCACTGACGTTTTATTTAAGTTGAACATGTTGGTAATACCTACTCGTTTATTTTCGTGTGAAGTAATAGACTGGGAGATATATAGCGTGTGATGTTTATTTTCTAGCGTTTTAAGGAGAACTACAAAGTGGATATATACACAAACTTTAGGTGATTCCTCGAACTCTTAGTCACATCACCCAAAGTCAATAGGGAAAGTATGTTTTATTGCTCTCAGTGTTTTACTTCAGTAAAAAACAGTAAAGTAAAGTTCTTCAGAACTGTGTCCCCGTTTTGTTTCTTGTATAAAATTTTATGTGGGATTATTGTGTCATCAATATGTAATTTATGTGAACTATATACCAATATTCAATTATGGAATAAAGTTCAATCACGCTGGCAACGCTGCTGCACTAGCTGAAGCCCTCAAACAGCGCAAATAATGAACATATTTGTGCCGTTTGGAGTTGATACACTAACAGTCAGTTACTATGTATTAACAACCGTTCGTTTGCCTTACTATTGATTAAAATTTGACATAAACTCGATACAAACAATTAAAATTCAACCGATGGTAAGGCAAGTGAACGACTAGTAAGATATAGAACCGACCATAAGTCGGTAGAGTCCCTCCGCAAAGAATTTCTACAAATAAAATTTGTAGAAACGACGTCATTTCATTTATTCGTCATCAGCATAAAAATTATCCTATGAGATGACCCGCGACATAGGCTAGCTCTGTATAGAGTTGCATTTTAATGCGTTAAGTAGTTTTCACGTGACACTCTAATAGACGGACAACGATTCTAAAAGATCCGTTCTGGCGTGATGGAGTAACAAACATCCATCAAAACTTTCGCATTTATAATATTATACTAGCTTTTGCCTGCCGTTTTGCTTGCGTCAATGTTACCTAAAACCTATGTTTTCCGAGATAAAAGTGGCCTGTGTGCTATTGCAGATTATAATCTATCTCTGTGCCAAATTTCATTCAGATCCGTTCAGCCGTTCTTACGTGATTGAGTAATAAACTTTCTCATTTATAATATTAGTATAGAAGTATGGATTAGTATAGATATAGTGATAGTAATGTATACTATTGATTTATTTTCTCTCACAGAAAACAAGAAAATGGAGACGGATAAGATGTCAACGGCGTCCTCGGTGGGTGCGGCCGAACGGAGACCGCTCCTACAGGCGCTAGTGATAGAAAGGCGGATACTTTTCGCCTGTACAATCCTTGTGGGATTATGCACGTTCATGTGGATTACTGCAGTATGCACTGAAAAATGGGTCCATATTGAAGGAGGGAGTGGTGAGTCATTTATTTTCATTAGTTAATTTATAAACTTAGCCAGTTAACGTTGTAGCATCACACTTATTTAAATTCAGGGCTTAATAACCCTAATACGTACTTAACGGGGCGGAGTAATCAATTTGTAAAAAGGTAAAGTAAAATAATTGTAAATATTACGATTCGCATTTTCTTTAATATGAAAATAAAATAAAACGTTTTCACCTAATCTCTTATTGAACAGATCTTTGTTTTAATACTCTATTCGAAAAATTAACATAAAATTTATATTTCACTTTAGTCTTATGAATTATCCTTTCCATACGTATATAGGTACACAAATAATAACTCTGCCTTGGTTGGCCATGTTTTATGGAAACCAGCAAGTTAAACTGTATCCGTACTAGAGGTAGTTTGTGTGTGTTTGTGTAGTTTCCTAGCTGAGAGGCTAGGTCCCGGAATAGGGATGTGGACACATAATACAATAAATTCTAAAATATTTATTTATAAAGACAGTCATTAAAATAACTTCTTATCTATAATAATATCTTATCTAACTTTCAAAATGCCACGATAGAAATAATTTAAATTACTTTTCAAATAATAATTAGTCCACATTTGAGTCCCTTTAGTTTTACCTGCTTATGACGTCATAAGAAGATACGCTCGTACAAAATCTATGAGGCTGCGATGTTCGGTTTTATAAAAAGTATGTAAGTCGATTTGAGTATTCGCTCCCCTATTGTTGGCGAACTCCGAAGACGAGTCTTGGAACGGAATAAAGTTGATATTTTCAAAACCAGGGTATTGTCAACACATTGCTGGCCTCGAAGAAATTTTATGAAGTCTTTTTTAAACAATCCATTGTCGTAGCGCAGAGGTAAAACCTCGCAGGGAACTTCCCTCCAAGTCGTTATTGTACGCGAGATAAATATTCTATAGAACCATTGCATAGTTAAGGGACACCGTCTCCTCCTTCTGTGAGCGCGTTATGCTTGCAAAGGAGGAGGCCGAACGGGAGCGTGAGCGGACCTCCTTGCTCCGCTCCCGTCAAAGGAGGACGTGTCGGTGCCGGAGGGCCAGTCTGGACGTTCGGCCGCCGTGAGCAGGCGGCGTGGGTGATTTCATAGGGAAAGGATTCCCCATCCCCAGTTATGCCGTCGAGATGAGGGAGTGACGTATTCCGCGCGCGCCCACCTCTCCTTCCGTGAGTCGCGTTACAGTCCGCCCCACGCAGTGAGAGCATGAAGATACCGGGGGACAAAAGTAGTTCTCCGGCAGTGGATGAGGCGGATGAGCCACCACCTACTAGAGCCAGCGGAGGGGCTGTGCCATGAACCCGTGGCCGGAAGCGTTACAGGCGACACGCGGCTCTGGCATTAAAAGCGAAGGACGGAACACCGAGGAGTTTTAGTGGATATCCCTAACTGTGGTCTTGCAATAGCATCTTTAGTTCTGCCTAGAGGTGCTAGTATCACCTCGACCTGGCGAATCCTCACACACTGGCCGCGATTTTCCTCCTACGCGCGGCTGGTGGCCATCAATCGGGTATCACATCTTTAAAGAAAAAAAGTACCTCAAGGAAATGAGGTTGAACATCCCGATTAGCAAGCGGTTCAGTAGTGGAAGTACTTTTATAGAAATGAATTCCGAATAAAGTATTTAAACTGTAATTATTATTAACATTTGCCTAATTACTTTGTGAAGAATTTCAGAAACAGTAGTAATTATTAGTATATAATCTTCGCAGGATTACTCTTTAATAGCTGGTTCCTATATCTACTGCTTACTATTCATTCACTTGCTTTACCATCCGGTGAATTTCGACAATACTTATATGGAGTTTATATCAAATTTTAACTGATAGTAAGGCAAATGAACGGACGGTAAGATATAGGAATCGGCCATAAGGCTATAAGTAGTTGTGGTTAAAACGTCTAAATTAGATTATTTTATTACTTCTTAATAGATTTTCGTCCAGTCATTTGGCTTTCAGCCGCATATTGTGTGAACTGCAGCCAGGAATTTAAGACCATCTGTCACTTCTATAATTGCACTCTGTTCACATTTGATGAGTCGAGCCCTCTAACACGTTACTTGGCATCGTGTGCGCGTAAATTCTTTTAGACGGATCATCTTTGTTGTAAGTTCTTAAATTACATGGAAAGAAAGAAAGAAAAAGACTTTATTTGAAGATAAAACGGATGTCATTACAATCCTGTATATATCATATACATTTACATAGCCGCATTTTCAAAAAGCAAGGTTTGCACTCAGCATATTGCTGTGCCTGAATTATATCCGAAACAAAGCTGATTTTCAATGCAAACCTTCCTTTTGGTATTGGTTTCACCTTTACAAATGTGCTGGTGTTACAAATGTCCTAAGGCGACAGTAACCAGTTTCCACCAAGCGCATCGTCAGCCTGTCTGATGTAGGCCAACCAGAAAATACATGAATATAATATATAAATATCTCTATAGATATTTAAACATTCAACAATGTAGATAACGTATCGGGTTCTAAGACAAACCCCTCACTGTAGTAATGCCAGATATAGCTGAAAATTAACCGTAGGTACGTATGCTAAAACAGTACACATAATAGTATGTATATTATTCAATTGTCAATTGTATGTCAATTCTCCCAACAATGTAGTCCTGTAAATATGAGAAACTTTTACTGTTTAGTTTCTTTCATTGCGCTACGGAATCCTAAAAAAACATTTAATAAGAGTAGCTAATACTCAGTTTTACCCAGTAGTGAATGAATAAAATGTTACTAAAGAATGTTGCTGAAACATTAAGGCCCACTTGCACGTATAGTCAGTTTAAATAAATAAATGTAGAGTTTGTAAAGTCAGGGTTAGTTAATTAAAAAAATAACTCTCATTGTCCTTTGCGCCACAAAAAATACCACCGGGTTAACTAACCTGACATTTCTTTTGTTTAGTTGGTAATATTGAAAGGTCTATGCTTTTTTTGTTGAAACCCAACCAGAGATTTAAAACGAAACGTATACCTCTATCTCTTTTACACTACAGCACACTGTATATAGGCTTCCTTAAATATCTTGGATTGTATGACAGTTGAAGATTTTTATTTTAACTGTATTGTCATGTCATTTATCTACTTTTTTTGTCTGAAAGTTACGAAGTAGGTTATTTTTTTAAGAATAATTCATAAAAAGCAGGGATTACGTGCCCACAATTTCACAATTAGTGATGATATGTTTTTATGTGATACAGTAGCGAAATACAAAATCGTAACGGTGATTAAAACAGCCGATGGGGCTAACCTTCAGCAAAAATATGCAGCGGGCTCAAAGTGACAAAAATATACAATTCGAGTATTACTGGGTTCCAATTCTACTATTACTATCTCGTCAAAATCGCCAGACACTATCGCCTCAATCGTAGGTTTGCCTGATTTCGGTATTCTGTTAATTCTCATGGCGTGCTCGTAGCACATCACTCTATCTTTATAAACATTTGTAATGGAAATCTCGCTAAATAAATGTTTAAAATATTGGTAGCTTTTCAATAAATCATTTCGGCTAATATTTCTGCTGTTAGTAATACCAGTTTTTTATACTATTATTCTGCCGCGACGTTATTGACAAGGTAATTGTAGATTTAGTAGACTACGAATTTTTGACACTATCTCAATGGAATTTTACTTTGAATATCTCCGCAACATCAAGATATTTAAATAGCAGAATTTGGCCCCTGTTTGTACCCGAACACTAAAAGCTAACATACACTTGAGATTAAACCTTACTAACCCTGTGTTAGCGCTTAACCTTTCCACATCGGTGGGTTAAATATTTAGAGGTTTAGCTCTAGGTTTACTCCTAACTTTTGATGGCGCAAGATAAATTGTTTTTTTTAACTCTGTGTTAGTAGGTAACTCCAAGTTAGTTGAGCTAACCCAGAAACGTGCAAGTGGGCCTTAAGAAATATATATACACATGAATACGGAACTGCTTTCTTAATTTGAAGCGTTTAAAAACGTAAGTCGTGGTACCGTAATGGATAGCGCACGCGTCCCAAACTTAAAGGGCGCGGGTTCGAATCTTGGCCGGAAAGCATGCAACACTTAGACAGTTTTCTGACCTAATGTGCACATTGTCACAATTACCACGTTCTAACAGCGGTGAAGGAAAACATTATGATGAAACTTGCACATCGAGATAACCGATGTGTCAAACCTGCCAAACTGATTTGGACAAGCGTGGTGGATATACTGTCCGTTCCCCAATAATGAGAGGCCCTAGCCCAGCAATAGGACGTATATAGCCTGTTATTATCTTATACTAATATATAAAGCTGAAGAGTTTGTTTGTTTAATTGCTTGAACGCGCTAATCTCAGGAACTACTGGTTTGATTTGAAAAATTCTTTCAGTGTTAGCGAGCCTATTTATCAAGGAAGGCTATATATTATATATCATCACGCTAAGACCAATAGGAGCGGAGCACCAATGAAGAATGTTTCAACTAATTCCAACACCTTTGAAATTTTATGATTGTGACAGTTTATACAATAAATGTTTATTCTATTCTATTCTAAAATCGGGGGGCTTTATTAACTTACATTTTTTAAACTATTCCACGCAGATGAAGTCGCGGGCAGAAGTTAGTATGTTATAAAAACGTACAACCTAGCTATAAAGGTTTTTGTTACCAGAGCATAAAATATTTATAAAAAAAGTCTACTGAAACTAAACAATAAATCCATACCGTAACTCTTGTTATCTGCTATCCATCAATTCCAGTGATACCGTGTATCAGAGAGCTTAACATTTATTACCATGTCAAATGTAATTGGCGTCATATGCTATGTCAATTGAATGTTATCAGATACATACTGTGCGTGCTTTGTTTATTTGAGTACCGGTGAATGATTTATGCCCTACATTTGAAATGTACCATGCGGTTATATTTAGCTGCTCTATATGTAGGAACGTTTTATAACCTTCTGTTCTGTAAATAATTCTATGGTTCTGATAATCTTAACCGTTCAAAGTCACCAGGGAATTCAAAGGTTAAGCGGTGCATTTACGTAAGTCTGAACTAACGCAGGTGACTGTTTTTCAATAATAAAATATTCTTAAAAAGCTGTGTTGAATGGCCAAATAAACCTGTTTATTAAGAATATAGATAGTAAATCTTAAAGATAAATAAATATTTAATTTTTAAGACATAGCACTGTCTCAATGTAAAATGGGCACAAATCAAAATTGCACTGTTGGAGGAGAGCTAATCAAGGTTCACAAGAAATTTATTTGTTGTTGATTGCTCTTTTAGCTTAACGATATTCCCGTTCATTTCTGTCTTTAAATTTGAAGTAAGCAACAAAAGTGATTCATGTAAACATAAAATCAATTCATTCGGTGTCTTTGTATGTTGTCTTTAATTTTGTACTTTTCATCAAAATAGTTCCAATTTGGTAGATCTGTCCAATATCAGCATTTTCTCTCGTTTAAACTATGCCCACTTCCACGGCAGCGAACAGGACACAGGCGACGGAAGTCGGCAGCGCGAGCATTAAATATTCAAATAAGTTGCGATTACATAATCCCGCTACTCACTTTACTCGCCACTGTCTTACTTACTGTCACAGAAGTGGGTATAACGTAAAAGAACTATTAAATAACTTTTGAGCAAGCTATTTGTCAATAAAAGTGTAATATTGAAATTGATTTTATCGTTATGCAAAAATACAATTTGTGGAGAACAGCCTATTGTCCTATTGTACTCGTTTACGACCGCTCAGGAGAATCATTAGCCACGTGTTGCGGATTATAAGTACAAGCTAATTCTAGGAAATTATGTCGACGTTGCCGAGCGGGCACATTTGCATTTGTGAAGTATAATAAAAATAATAAAACGATGGCCTAATTGAGAGAGGGAGTCAGTTGAGCTACAACTACGATCTAGGCGTGACGTGTGTAAATTCGGGAATCTAATATTGACGGACTTTGCGCGTTTTATTGAATTACGACCTTCTGCATTACGTTTGGATTTGTTGCGTTCGGTTATATTTGTACTTGTGTTATACGTGTTTGTATAGTTCTAATAAACTCTATAATAATTCTAACGGCATTTTAATTCGAGTCCCGCAAACTCGTAACAGTATATTTATGAAAATACAACTACGAAAGGTATTTAAAAAAAAAAACACGATCCTCTTTTTAAGGCAGGAGAAACGAACTCATTAAAATCCTATTTGGATAAGATTCGTATATTCAATCTCATTTTCGTCTTCAATTTGATTTGGCTATTTCATAAAAAAATATCATTTACATACCGTAATTCAAGGCTTTCAGATGCGAAGGTGCTCAGTTTAAATATATTTTGGTGTATAATGTTATCTGAAAGAGCAGACGAGTTCTGGAGTTAGAATCTTATCTTAGCTAACATAGTAATAAAGAAAAATGTAGAAATAACATTCGTCATGTAAAAAAATAACTCTGAAAAGCTCCTAAAGCCAGTATAAGACGATTCATATATATCCTGCAATTTGGATAAATTAATCAAACTAATCCGTATACACATAAACTTAAATACGGTCGTATTCTTTCAGTTCTGTCCTTTTCAATCAAATTAATTCAATTTGGTTGATCGTCTAATATCGACTTAAGTGTAGCTTAGATCCGTCCGACAACCGAAACGCTATAAATCGCTACTAGATGCGTTGTAAATACTGGTTTGTAATATTTGTTCTTTTGTATTTAAATATTTTTCATAGTATCATAGCAACCTTTGTTACCTATCTATACAAAAAAAAACTCGTCATTAAAACTTACATGAAGAAGACTACTTTTTATTTTCAATACGTTATCAGCACGAAGCTCTAAAATTTAGCTTAGCTAATGTTGAAAAATTGTAAATACTGGTTTGTAATATTTGTTCTTTTGTATCTAAATATTTTTTCATAGTGTTGTTACGAGTGCGGGACTTGAATTAAAATGCCGTTGGAATTACTATAGAATTTATTATAACTATACAAACACGTATAACACAGCTATAAATATAACCGGACGCAATAAGTCCAAATGTAATGCACGATTTAATAACGCGCGCAAAGTCCGTCAGTATATAGCTCATCGAATGTAAGCACGTCTTACTCGTATCGTAATCGTCGCTTGACTGCCTCACCCCTCCGTTCGGGCATTGTTTTTTATACTAACTATACGATACAACAATCGACCGCGTGCACTGGATCTTCCAAGAAATACACCTGGCTAACGACCATCACAAAGGATTACAATACACAACAGGCGGTTTTTCTAATTACAAATTTTAAACACAAAGTAAATAAAAGAGGTCCAAATGCGGGCAGATAATAGACTGTGCTTATGGCTGGCAGGTGTGCATTCACTTTTATCGGCGTGCTTCGTGGAATTTTGGCTAAGTTGTAACAGTATCATAGCAACCTTTGTTACATGTCTTTACAAAAAAAAGACTCTTGATTAAAACGTACACGAAGAAGTATATTTTTATTTTCAACCAGATGGCACCGAAGTGCATTATTTTACTGGAATACCTGGAGATGGGTAACACATTTATGGCGAAAGATTAAAATGTTACAGGAGACGATGTCCACTGGGGACGTTGAATGGCTCATCTGCTTGTTTGACCATATTTCTCACATAAGAAAATAAAAAATATGTGTTTCAGGGGTTTTGTATTACAATTTCTGAAGGGGATTTGTTGGGATTGCTTCTTATGTACAGAGTCCTTATGTACGGTTTAAAAATAAACCAGGAAGAACCCACTCCTAAGAGTAATATTATTCGTAGAAAAACGCTAAATGCCAGTTTAAACCTCTATTACTTAAAATGTACGTTAAACCTAGACAAATAGAGAAGAACCATACAACTCAAATAACAAATTGAAGGGTCTAAGCTGGTTTAAATTGGCAAAGAGTTTTAGTGTTTCATATGCGATTTAAAATAAAAAAATTTGACTATCGAGTCGATAAATTTTATAATTCTTGTAATGAATATATTAAACAAACTTATCGTAAATTTATAGAGCGTTTTATCACTACTGTATGTTTTGAATAACATTTTTGTCGGTATATTTTAATCAAGCCTACTAACTTTGCTTAAATCAATATTAATAAAACCGTAAGTACTTATAATTTCCAAAGAGTAATTAATTTATAATTGGTATCATAGTATTAATTAGAAATGTGTGTGTGACATTGAGGTCAGTGGCCGTTGGACTATTTCTGTATCAACGTTGTTAGTAGAACGTGAAGATAGCTATTCATAATATAGATCATGAATTCACAATGCAATTCTTTGCATTGGCCTTATTTGAATAAAAGCCAATATTGAGAAATTATTTCTCGGGTGTCTAACTCTTTATGTTATACTCTGGTGGAGGGAGGTATCACTGAAATCTGCTTCAGAGCCGTCCATTATATGCTACCATCATTATCTTCATCATCCTAGGATTAAAACTTCGGAGCCTGGTATCCACTCTTCTACTTATTTTCTTCCACTTCACGCGGTCTTCAGCATCCCTTATTATGAGATCAATTTTTACTCTCTTCCGGTTTGTCTGCTATGTTACGAACAACAAGAATGCGATTTATACGGGACCTCCTCACGCGATACTTTCACTTGACTCCATATATAAATAGATAGAGAAACAGCTCTTTATTATTCATACACAAAAGTGGATAATTCTCATTCAATCATTTTCTGTAAAGATAGAAACAAATGGCGGCCTTGTCGCTTTCGACTGATCTCTTCCAAATAACTATCCGGGCTATGGATTGTGTGAAAGTAATCCAACGTGTATGACGGTGGTGTGTAAAGTAAATACATGTAAATAGGATATATAAATATTACATAATACATATAACTAGAATAAATAATAATAGTCTATAATATTATTATTTATTACTTATCTTTTTCGAATATCCAATTCGGGATAGATAAGTGCATGTACAGCAAGCGAAAGTGGTGAATTCACCAAATTTACAACTTTCAGAGAACATGTCTCTCAAAGCCCTCTCCGAAACCGAGACATACAAGTACCTGGGTATGTCAGAGTCTTTCGGTGTGGCCTACGCGGACGTAAAACAGATGGTGAAGGACCAATTCTTTTGCCGCCTGAGGAAGGTTTTAACCAGCCTTCCCTCAGGTGAAATAAAATCAAAGCCTTCAACAGCTGGGTTATGCCCGTGTTGGCATACTCAGGTGGACTCAAACGGAGTTAGACGTCCTGGATCAAAGGGTCAGTTGCCTGCTGACAAAGCATGCATCATCCACGTTCATCAGTAATGAGATTGTATATCTCGCGAAGGTGTGGAGGTCGAGGCTTTCTGAATACCAAGGACCTGCACAATCACGAGGTGAACAATCACAGGGAATAATTCCTTAAGATGGACATGGGCTTGCATAGAGATGTTATGGCAATAAACAAAAGTCTTACCACACTCTCCTTAGCTAAAAAGAATTGGTGCAATCTGGCAGTACTGAGCACCTCCGATCGCATCAACGTATGGTAGAGCAAGGAGCTATATGGCAGGTTTTATCAGCGTCGGTAAACTGGCTACGGTTCGGTAACCTCTTTGGGGAAACCGAAGGTTTTGTGTTTGCAATTATGGACGAAGTTATTAAGACGAATAACTACCGAGAATATATCCTGAAGGATGGCATATTCTTTCCGGCTTTTCATATTTTTCTAATGGCGAATACTTGTACAGACGTAACCTCGTAGCCAGGACTATCCACCAGTAACTTGCCCTTCGATGTGGTCTTGTGGAAACGGAGGTGCCTTATTACCAGTACTCGCCGGAGCTAGTTCTCGTGATAAAACATGTCAGTATCCCACGCTAAGTAAATACTTAGATCTTGCTCGAGATTACTGGGATCGATCAATTATCATGGACAGGACTATTGTAGCCAATAAGTCTAATATCGTGATAATAGATAGATCTGCAGGATTTGTATATTTTTTAAAAAAATATAAAATTTTTGTAAGTAAATGAATAGCGTAACTACAATATTATAAAATTCTAAAAATTCTGTGTCTGTACATTTAAGCTTTTTAAAAAAATAACTGTAATATACTATAATCGATGGAGAACACGATGCATTTCTTTAGATTTATTGTCTGTATGTCTATCTGTTTGTTGTTTGTCTGTTTGTTCGGGATTCACGTAAAAACTACTGGGCTGATTTTGATACAGTTTTTGCTAATCGACTGCAAATTTTTAGACTTCAAATCTGCCCTACTTCTAATCCTGGGAACCCTGCGGGAAATTTTCTGGGAATTTTTGAAACGACAAGCTAAAAAACATCGAATTCCAATGTGATTTTTTTCACTGATTGATAGCATATTTTATGTAATAAAATGTATGATATTTTTTATCCCGGGAATCTCGTAGAAATACTCCGACGAGTGGTTTGTTGTTGTTCGGGTGCATAAAAATTGGCTTATTCCGACAGTTTTAACTAAAACGATAGCTTACATTATTTTTTAAATGATGTAGTATGTTGTGTTCCGGGAATTTCAGGTCAAGCGTGGGCGCAGTCGCGGGCATATCCTAGTTGTAAATAATATTATACATTATTAATATATGTATAACTATATACATTGTCAAATGTATATTACCATGGAACGAAATTTCTCGCAATGATCTCCCAGTAAGTAAAGTAGGTAACTCTGTAAATATGTCTATATATGTATATATTAGGTTGGGGAAAAAGTATCTTCGCATTTTATATAAAAAATCAAAAGGTTTTTTTATAAAGTTTATTTACATTTGACTAAAGTATGTAGGTGCCATTTTGTTGGATAACTTTGCCATTTTGTAGGTGTGGACGTGATCCTATTGCTATAAAAATTTTGGGGCTTCTGATCAAAAAACTGCGACAAGTGGTTTTGGCAGTCCTCTCGTGATGTTAACCTGACACTGCCTAAGGAATTCTGCAGAGACCAAAACAGGTGAAAATCTGAAGGTGCAAGGTCAGGACTATACGGCGGATGCATTAACACCTCCCAGCCAAACTCTCGTAATTTTTGCTAAATGGCTAAAGATGTGTGAGGTCTAGCGTTATCATGGTGAAAAACCACACCCCTTCTGTTGATTAATTCCGGCCGCTTTCTCTTAACTTATTGCTTTAATCTCATCAGTTGTTCGCAGTACAGTTCAAAATCGATGGTCCTGCCTGGCGGTAACAGCTCATAATGAATAATGCCCTTCCAATCCCACCATACATACAGAATCACCTTGTTGCGAGTTAACCCGGGTTTCGCCATAGTCTGTGAAGCCTGACCGGCCTTTGACCACGATCCTTTTCGCACGTTCTTGTCGTACGTGATCCACTTTTCATCACCAGTTATCAGCTTCTTCAAAAATGGTTCGGTTTCATTACGTCGTAATAAAGAATCACAAATGAGTACACGGTTCATTAGATTTCTTTCAGTGAGCTCATGAGGCACCCAAATATCGAGCTTTTTTGTGTACCCAGCTTTTTTAAATGCGCCAAAACCGTTTTGTGGTCAATTACCAGTTCTCCAGCTACATCGTTACTAATATGCCGATCTTGCTCTACTTTTTCAAAAATGGCATCAATTTTATCCGTAACAGGGCGACCAGAGCGACGTGCATCTTTGATATCAAAATTTCCGTATTGAAAACGCTTAAACCAAATTTGCGCTACTCTCACAGATACTGCATTAGGTCCATAAACATCGCAAATTTTTTTCGCGGCTTGTGTTGCAATTTAACGTTTTTTGTAGTAAAATTTGAAAATGTATCGAATTTCTTCATTAGATTCACTCATTTTAACAATAAGAAAAACAAATAAAAATCACACATTTTCCTAATTTGAATTTGGAATTGTCTTCTTTAAAATCAAAACTTTTTAATGATACTTTAGTATCATTGTATCTGGCTGGTTTTGACCAGCCACATACAAATGGTTTAGCCAAAAAGATCTTATTACAAGTTCATACATACTATATGCGAAAAGACTTTTTCCCCAACCTATTATATTATATATAGGTATATAGAGAAACATATTAATTTTAATTTTGGATTGATAAGATCGTTGTATTTATAGAGGAACTCTACATATTTCAAGTAAAAAAAAAAACAATTATAATTACACACTTCCTGTCGCTTTTCTGTACCAATGTACAACAATAAATTATCTATGAATCATATTTTGTAAGGCGTATATAATATGTTTTTCACTGTGAGTTATACCATATACTATACTTCCTTAAGAAATTTGAAATTAAAATTTGTGTTACATGAAAGCAAATAATAATGCACCTCGTACGAACGACTTGGCACGTCTTTACACCGGAACAGTTTTTAGATGAATATTAATTACTTGAAAATAATTTGGCTTGACGCCAGACAACCGTTTGGGGAGTCGTTAACACTGTCAATTGTTTTTGAGGTATCAACCCACAAATGTATCACTACTTGACTCAGGTTTCCCCTTAGTTAGAGGAATGGACAGCATACCCGCTACGCTTGTTCAAGGCGAATTGAAGGGTTTATTTAAGACATCGGTTATCTTGTTGTGCTAGTTTCATCACGATGTTTTTCTTCATTATCACTACATTGTTATTGTATTAATATGTATATTAGTTCAGAAAACTGCCCATCTGGTACATCCTTTCTGGCCGGTATTCATATCCCCGTCATTTGAATCACGATTACATTAGCTAGTGCTTGCTTTACCTATAGTGCAGGGTGTGCAACGCACGGGCGCCGGATCATAGGGGGCATCGAACGCCGTTCCCGACACCTCCAAAATGCAGACGTCACTCACGGCGCCCGCTTTTTCAAAGACCATGCGCCCATGTTATGGCCGAAGCCGAAGCGAACAGCGAACAAACGGCTCCAGTACTCTACACTGAGTCTATACAATAACTTTTGTTTCAACGCGAAATCAGCCTTAGAATAGATAATGAAAGACTTTATTAGAGGAGGAGTTTGAAGAATAATGCGATACTACGCGTATCGCATTATTCTTATAACTCCTTTCTTCGTAAAAACTACTTTTTGCCCTTGTACCCTCAGAACAAGAATTCTCATAGATAGAAGTAAGGAAAAAGAGAATGCTTCATTAATATACCTTTGTCTTACTTATCCGTATAGGCCAACTTGGGAGTAAATGAAACAACACTATCTTAGCAGTTGCTATTTTAGCACGTTATGAGACTTTTTGTTCTGAACGTGTAGCTGTTGCTTCCCGAGATAATTTAAAATTGCACCATTTGCACCCTGTTAACTGGTGAAAATATAACTGTAATTATTCCATTTTGACCGAGCGTCTACTAGACCAGGGTATGTTTTGCACACGGGCGCTACATGGACTAGAGCCGCATCTAGCCACAAGTTATCACGGATCTTTTCCTCTATTATGGTATAGCCAAAAGATTTTTAATAGTCTATGTATGTTTGTCCATTGTAGTGCTTGAACTACTCAGCCGATTTTGATGCACGTCGTGTCAATCGGTTTGTTATTATGATTCAAATGACCATAGCCTACAACTATAATGTTATAAAATTCTAAACATGCCGTGTTTGACTTTGAAGCTATTAAAAAAACCAACTGGAATATACTATATAAACAATGGAGAACACGTTGAAATTTCTTTCAGATTTTTTGGCTGTCTGTTTGTTCGGGATTCACGTAAAAACTATCGA
This sequence comes from Dendrolimus houi, assembly GCA_039645545.1. Classification (NCBI taxonomy): domain Eukaryota; kingdom Metazoa; phylum Arthropoda; class Insecta; order Lepidoptera; family Lasiocampidae; genus Dendrolimus; species Dendrolimus houi. The sequence goes on from CM077129.1 coordinate 14,581,986, forward strand.
GCCGATTTATATATATTATATATATATATATATATATATATATATATATATATATATATATGTGTATATAATATATTCCAATGTGATTTTTTTCACTGATCGATAGCATATTTTATGTAATATTATATAATGTCTCATATTTTTATCCCGGGAATCCCGTGGGAATTTTCCCAGAAGCGGTTTGAAGTTGTTCGGGTGGATAAAAGTTAGCTTATTCCCACACAGTTTCCACTAAAACGATGGTTTACATTATTTTTTAAATGCTACGGTATTTTGTGTCTAGGGAATCTCATGCGAATTTCAAGTCGAGCGTGGACGAAGTCCTAGTTTGTCAATAAAAAAAGTTCTTTTCTAAAAATTTAATTTACCAACAGTTATTTATTATATAAAATTGGGATTCTCATACTTATACTTACTTTTCCCGCAATCTAGTTACCTACAGTTTTTTTTAATTTTTATCTTGTTTCAGGTATTTACCTGCCAGTGAAAGGCCGGTACTTGATGTGGAGTGATTCCGGCGTTTGGGAGATATGCCGTTACGTGTTCCAGCCAAATGTTACGTCTACTGACAAACTGAACGGTTCAATGTCAACTACGCCGAGACCCCAAGACATAAGCGGGATGACAGGAATATATATGTTGAGTGAGTACGTTTAATGGTTGTTTGATTAATTGCTAAGCTTTTAGTCTTACACATTAATTGCATGATATAAAGGCGACGGTGATATCTACCTCTATGCAATCAAAAAAGATGGAGCTAGTATGTGCAGCTCAGTAGTAAAGTGAATTAAGTGCCGATTAATATTTTTTTTGTTTTAATTTAAAAATCGGCAGACAAACACACATGTTGTATATCCCCAAATTAAGCAACTAACACGCTTGTGTTATGGATAATATACAACGGACTACTCTGGGGCCGATCCCAGCCACCCAGACCATAGTAAATAACGGAGAAAATACGTTTCCGAAATTTACCATACCAGGAATCGAACCCGGAGCCTCTGCCTTGCAGTGCGGTAGGCCGGCAAAGGATTAGCCCGCTCAACCACAGAGGCTGTCGTATTGTTGCTTATAAGAAAATTAAAAAGAAAAATTAGTATATGTATCTATAAGGATCTAAAATTCCGAATTAATGCTTTTCACGGAACCGGTAAAAGTAACCAGATTTAGAATTTGAACAATTTAATATTTGTAGATGATGTCTTCCTTTCATATGATGTGTACATGTTCAATGTTCAAATATGTAGATTGGTAAAACATAAATGAGTACAAGTTCATTTCTCTTACGTCGCGGACTCTAGATTGATTCTAGAACTTATACACAATAAAAGAAATTATGTATCAGTTGCTGTGGTTGTCACTTCTTTCCTACGGGACTTCAATTATGTCTTCTGAAAATAACAACATATTGAATAAATAAGTTAAACATAGATGAATATTTAATATAAACATTTTGTTTAACTTGTAAGACATTTGTAACGAGAAACAAAATATTTGAATTTTCAATAAATTTTCTTGAGACGTTTCGAAACCTATGCAAGACAATCTTTCAACAAAACTGACATACAACAATTCTAATAATGGTCATTTATGATTAAGCATTGTATAAATAACAGTATTTACGAAAATTTTGCCATGTATTTTGTAATCACAGAGAAACGCATTAATTTTATTTATTAACTAGCATAAGCCCGCTACTTCGTCCACGCTTGACTTGAAATTCCCGCGGGATTCGCGGGATACAAAATAGCGCAGTATTTAAAAATAATGTAAGCTACTATTTTAGTGGAAACTGTGTCGGAATACGCCAATTTTTATACAACCGAGCAACTGCAAAACGCTCCCGGCAAAATTTCCGCGGGATTCCCGTGATACAAAATATCACACAATTTATTACATTACATTTGCTATTGATCACATTGGAATTCGTTTTTTTTAATCTGGCCATTTTTAATCATTCCCAAGAAAATTCCCGCGAGACTCTCAGGATAGAAAGTAGCGCAGAGCCTAAGTCTAAGAATTAGCTGTCGATCAGGGAAAACCGCATCGAAAACGGCCCAGTGGTTTTTACGTGAATCCCGAACAAACAGACAAACCGATAGATAGACAAGAAATCTAAAAAAAATGCATCGTGTTCTTCTTCATGCATATAGTATATTCCAGTTGTTTTTTTAATAGCTACTACTAATAGTACAGACACGGCATATTTACAATTTTGTAATATTATAGATGTACATAAAAATTTCATTAGCGGCAATGATATTCTTTATTTTTAGAAACATAACTGAATAAATTTATTACACCACTACTATCTAATAGTATACTACATATTACTAATGTCATCATTACTTTTAAAATATAAAATATTTTGTTTATTTATTCTTTCTAAATCCCAGGGGCTTTAGGCATCATTTATTATTCAAAACTTTGCAACGTCCAACCTTTTTTTTAAACCAACGCACTCGAAATGATATATATTTTTTTTTCATTTGGGTTGCCTGGAAGAAATCGCTTTGAGCGATAAGGCCGCCTGTTGTATTGCCTAGAAAAATATTGTAAATATGGTCTGTTTATGTAATTGTATATTTTGGTGTGCAATATAGTGAACATAATGAACATAATGATATGAAATTTATTGCTGTACTAAGACATATGAAGTCGTAAAAAACTTAAAAACTAGTACCGCGTAGCCCACACCGTGTGTCCCTCGTCCCGGTAGTATCGTTTAACATAATTATTCTTCAACAGAATTGACATTTTTCTATAATCTTTCGGAACTTTATAATTTAATTTAATTTAATACTCGTATTAAAATATAGTGTTATCTCTCTCTCTCTCTCGAAATGTGATGATTTGGAAGTAGCTTTAGAAGTAATTGCAATCTATCTATCGGAAATGTTTTTATTATATTATTACTTCACAAAATAGAAAACTTAATTTATTGATCGTAAAACAATGCAAAATAACCTCGAGAAGTCTTAAAATTTGAAGGAAACATACATTACAAGTAAAGATCGGCAGCGGATACCCCGACAAGAGAATTACTGTGTACATAAAGCATCTGAAATGTTTGGATATTCATGAGAATGTACACGCAGAACTAAAGCAAGTTTATTTTTCCCATGCCACCTTCTGTTTTACCTCACTCGGTTCGTCCATTAACTCCCGCCGGCTTACTTTACAATCGGGCTGTTTTTCTAAACTCACAGCTACTAAACCTACAGTTTGTCTAGCATGTTATATAGTTAAATGGCGTTACGAAAATAGTTATCCTCCCATTAACCTGCTATTTATGTTGATTATTCACGTGAAATCATTAAGAGGGATATATTTAATGTTTGTTTATAAAGTTTTCCGAGGTGGCAATTAACGTGGTCGTAACTTTAAATGCGTTTAAAAATGACTCTTTTGGTAACGTTCGAACATGTTTCTATAAGCTTTGCATTTAATATCTCCTTTTGATTTTCGCTTTTATAATGGTTTAGTACAAGCACTTTTAAAAGCAAATTTTAAAAATGTAAAAATGTTTCATATTCATTAGATATATAATACAGTTTAAACATTCGTAGTTGTATGTAGTTGTAGTAGTTGGCAGCAGTTTCTTACAGCAGAAACTTGAAAAAGTACAGTGTTTAGTCAATGTATACATATATTATTCTACTTAAATATGTACATTGTACAGTCGCGGTATGAAAAGCTTCGTCACTTTAAAGTAGACTATTGTTTGCACGAGTACAAGAAACAGTACCGCGAACATTTTAATAAGTATTACGTTTTGTTACGGTTATAAAATATAGAAACGCGAAAAAAACTACAACATTGACAATGACAGACATTGAGATTAGCTATAGTTTTAATCATCAGAAACAAATATGATATAATCGCTACGTTTATCATAAAAGTTAAAACCAATAAAAAGTTTTTACATCACTAAACAATCTTTTTAGACAAGATATAAAATTAACTTTAAGTAATTTTAAACTTTATTGTCAAACAGTTAAACATATTTTTTTGTTAAATGGTCTGTTCTGTGACTTAGTTTGAAAATATAATGTGCTCGCGGAACGTCAAATGAATCAATTTGAAAACTAGCGAACCTTTTCACAACGCGACTGCACATATACGTTTTGACGTGGTAAAGCCCTGCTGGACTGAAATGCCAATCATTGTCTTGATAACAGCTCTTCCGGCCGTCTTGCTGGATGTGATACCATGATCTCACAGAATATCTTCGTGAAACGATTAGCCTTTAGCTAATCGTACTTCGTGCGATGAGTGAAAGTTCCGACAGCCCCCTCCCCATTTAGTTTTCCCTGTCTTATCCCCCTATTCCAATCCCATATCCCATCCCATTCCTCCTGTCTGATCCCTCCCTCTCACCCCCCTATCTCATCCTAAATGCTGGGAACGCGTTGGTTTCACCCCTAGTGTTGCAAAGGTCTATAAGTGACGGTAAACATTTCTCGCGAAGGCGCTTCCCCCGAAAACCCCGGTAAAGTTGTGAGGTCTTCGGACCAACAACATAAAGTCAAGTCCGATAAAAAAAAAGATCTAGACCATATGCCTGTTTGCGAGCTTGGCAATAAAAAATAAACATTTCTTCTCAGACGTTGACGTCTTAAGCTATTTCAATTATAGTTTATGTATCAGAAAACCAGACACTCTCTAATCACATTAAATTCTTCGTAAAAACACAGAGTACTTAGTTCAAGTGTTTATAAAATGTGAACCCATTAATATCACATTTTGTAGCCAAAATGTAATATATTACACAACATCTACCGGTTCACGTTGAACGGCGTGCAAAACCATATATTTTAATAAAATGACGTGTATGGCTTCCACAGTATTCAGTAATAAATCGTACTCCGGCTCAGACAGAAGCAGTTAATCGTCTGCATTGTTTTTAGCTATTATTTAACACTGAAAATTCTGTCGCTATTTCTACACTGGTCTCTCAAATAAACAAACATTTTTTTTTATCTCCATTCTTCCTTAGCCATTTTACACATGGTTCCTATTTCTTCCTGTCCAAGTGTCCATTCATTGCTCTACTACTGATTAAAATTTGTTATTAACTCTTTACCAATACTTAATGTAATATTTTTATCAACGGCTAATTGAAAGAATTGATGAATGGTATAGAAACACGACTACTATGGTTTTAAAAAAATCTATCAATAAAATTTAAGTGTTTATCTGTAAAAGCGATTACATACGATTCATTTCTGTTTTTCAATTTGTTTTAAGTATATTTGTGTTTACCCCCTTTACTCATAATATTTTTACGAGATTTATGAAACGTTAAAAATCACTTTTGTACCCTTTTATAACGAGCCCTTATATCTCTTGTAGCTGTTGAAAATAAGATGAGTTATTACCTTTATACAGATAATTAAATAAAAATAATGATAAATCGGCAGAAACACACACACTGTATATTCCCAAATTAAGCAAGTTACGCTTGTGTTATGGGTAATATACAACGGACCACTCTGGGGCCGGTCCCAGATACCCAGACCATAGTAAATAATGGAGAAAATACGTTTCCGAAATTTACTATACCAGGAATCGAACCCGGAGCCTCTGCGTTGCCCTGAGCTAAGCCGACAAAGATTTAGCCCGCTCAACCACAGAGGCCGTATTCTTTCTTCTTCTTCTTCTTTTCTTAATTCTTCTGATCGTGTGTGTATCGCTGAACTCCTTAACAGTTGGATTGATTGTGATGAATTTTTTTGTGTTTTTCAAGTCGATTTAAGATTAGTTTATATTCACAATTGTACCCAGCTGGAATCGAGTTCCAGAATATAGACGAATTTTTTTATTTTATTTTAGTGTGTTCTTCGGTGGTTTAAGTCCACAATTGGACCCAGTAGGTGACACTGCAAACGGAACTTAGAGTCTGTTCTTCAGAGTAGAACAATGTCAGCCGGGCCCGCTAGTTTACATATATATTTCTGAGATATCTTAATTAAAAAGGATACATTTCGATGATTTTATAAAGTAGATAGAATACAAGTTTCTATAAGTGAAAAAGTGGTGGTTTATGGAAGAATTTCAATGCCTGCAAAATCTTAAAACTAATCTAATAAAAATGTGATCGCCGATATTGAGCTGGTTAGTATTTTCTTGTGCGACAACTTTATGTCATAACTCTTATAATAGTCCAATGAGTTCATCACAGCGTGATTTACGCCGCATGTCGCCGCTCCCTGCTACGACACAACAGTAATAAAACCCCATGAATGCTAAAAACATGAAATGGCAGTGATTATGAAGTAGGATTTTCACTTTTTAAGGTTCTGTAGGCAAACCGTTCTTATCCGTGCAGGAACGGAGAAAGAATACAATTTTCTGCGGACGGGCGGCCTGTCGTAAGAGGCGACAAAACAACCCACAGCCAAGTCGTAGGGTATTTTCCCGTCTGAATGGCTACCACTCCTGGTCTATTGCTGCTATAGCAGACAGGCTGACGGCCCAACTTTGATGAAATGTGCTGCCGGACTCGTAGCTAGGGCTGGAACCTGGCCACTAAGGCCGGAACACAACTCAAGCCATCCAGATGGGTAAATGCCCTACCATCTGGCTGTGGGTTATTTTGTCGCCTCTTACAACAGGCCGCCTGGCCGCAGGAATTTATATTCTTTCTCCGTTCCTGCATGGATAAGTTAAGATCGCCTCTGTACATCACCACTATTTTATAATTTTATATGTAACTTTTTGTGAACAATAAAGAATACGAGATAGTACAACGGGCAGCCTTGTCGCTAAAAAACGATCTCTTCCAGGCAACCGTAGGCAAAGATGGATATTTTTTTAAATACTAACTAATATAAAATATAACCATTTCCCTCCACCCGACTGTCTATTTATGTATGACACATGTAAATTCAAAAGTTTTTATTCAAACTGAGTTACACCCAAAAAAATTTTTGAAGGTCAAACATATAAGTTAAAAGTCTACTTCCTATTCTATGTACTAGTAATATTATACTGGAAAACTATTGCAATACAATACAAGATTGATTGATAGAAGAACAAAATGAGCTGTTTCTATCACTTAGTTCTTGCGCGACTTAGAGTTTATATTCATATATTTTGAACCCTGCATGATATATATAATATAACAGCCCATAAACGTCGCACTGCTGAGGTCGGTTCTCCCACTATAGAGAATGTGGCTTAGCATGTTTGACACATCGGTTACCTCGATGTGCAGGTTTGATCACGATGTTTTCCTTGACCGTTGTTAGCATGTTGTAATTGTTACAATATGCACCATTAGATCAGAAAACTGACCAAGTGGCGCATGCGTTCCGGCCAGGATCGAACTCGCGACCTTTGAGTTTGGGACGCGTACGCGTATTCTAACCATTACGCTACCACAACTTAAGTATAAATTATACAGAAATAAGTTAAGGTTCACTTTAGTCTATAAATAACCAAGAGACGAGAATAAAATTAAATACACACATATGCGTGTGAAGTATCGTTACATAGATCTTGAATTTATTTATTTATTTATTGTTATCATAGTGATGGTTTTCATGACTTTTAAAGTTTACTTGCTATTTTGAGAAAAAGAACAATTTTTAAATCTTCATATGAGCCCCTCCGTGATACGGCTATCGTACTAAAATGACTGTCTTATCATTTATGGTATTACGGTATTATTATTGTTAGGTAAGGTAAGGGGAGATAACTCTTTATTGTACAACAAAACATATCCAAACAGAAGTAGGAAAATACAAAAGATATCGCTAAAAAGCGATCTCTTCCAGGCAACCCTTGGCAGGGATTAATAGAATTATAGATAGATTAGATTTTGTTAATACAATAATCCATGATAAATACAAAGAAATCTATTCAAAATGCTACAAAAATATATAAAATACAGTATAAACTATTCATGAGAGAAAATTTACTATAAACTACATTTCATAGCACGATTTACTGACATGATTGATTATGTACGTAGTTTATAAAATATACACGTTAACAGTGTTGTAACATTACATCATTACCAGGTGTTAGCTATTATGGACGTGAAAATTTTACTAAAAAACATAACTCGTGATCACCCGTGTGGGAATGGGTTAAATTTTCACAAAAGAATAAACACTGCTTTCGTTCTGCCCACACAATAAGATTTATAGTCACCGATAAAAATACCCCATTGGTTCTTTCAAGTCGCCAGATAGCACGTGTACGGTTGTTCCATATTTTGTCTAGTATCTGAGGGCTTACTCGCAGACGTCTTTCGTAGTTCGTTTTTTTTTAAATTTACTTCACTTTCATTTTCTATTGTATTTATTTTTATATTAGATAGATAGATAGAAAATTCTTTATTGTTCACCACATACACATATAGTAAATTATTTACAGTAATTTCATGTAAAGGCAGGAACAAAATGGGTGGTCTTATCGCTTTAGAGCGATCTCTTCCAGACAACCCGGGCTGTGGATTCTGTGAAAGGAATCGGAAGTGTATGACTGTGGTGTGCAAATTAAATATATGTAAATAGGATACATAAATAAATATTATAAAATATATATAACTAGAATAAACAAAGAGAAAAAAAATCGATAACACATATTAATATTTTATATATATACATGCGTTACGGGCAACTTGATTGATCGGGCATTATTTATATGGACCGGTCATTATGAATAATAATCGAGAGCGTCGGTCAATTTTATAAATTAATTACTTTAGCCGGCCCATATTAATAGTAATCCCGATGGCCCGTGGTCTATTTAAAAAATCACGGTTTGTGACAACTTAAATTTATCACTTGGACGTAAGAATTAAGAGGAAAGTAAGAATACTTCCCTACTTCTAGTCGGACAATATGATAAATTCAGTCGTGTTGTGGTACATGTGTGGACGGGTCAGGGGCTCGGCGGCCGGTAGCCAGCGAAGATTTTCACCTTCCTTCCGGCCGCCTTCACTAGAACCCCGATTGTGCAGAGCTCTTGAAAGTCTATAAGTGGGACCTCGTCCTGCACAATAAGCCTCGTCACCAGGATGGCCGTGTCCCTATTCGGTGGGCCCCGAGAGACTTCGTGACGCTTGTACACGACGAAGTTCAGAATCCAGAATGTGATCTTCGGCCGAAATTTCGTCTCGCCGAGGAGGACGTTGTGTACAATTAATTGTGTTGTTGTTGTGTAAACGTATGTATGCAATAAAAAACATTAATTCATTCACAATTGTACATTTATGTACATCCTACGACTGGTGCAGAAGGCGCAGAGGCAGTGTATTGTCAGCCGCTTTTCCATGAGTTTCAATATCTATCTATGCTGATCCGCTGGTTTCCTATCCATGACGAATAGCGTCAATGCAGACCAGATGATACATCGCAAATACCTTGAAATCTGCCCCAACTGCGACGGTGGAGGTCAGAATTATCTAAAGTAGGTTCCTGGCGTTAGTCTAAGTTAAGATTTCGGTGCAGGAGGGGCGGGTGCGCACCTGGTCCTACTCCTCAGCCGACGATGCGGTAATGGCTGAGCAGCCCCGGTGGTGGGAGTTGGTGTCCTCTCCAGCGGCGTCTGATGACTGCAGTGGAGGCATGTTTCTGTTATAGTGCTTACTTGCGCTGGTTTAGTGGCTGCGGATGGTGAGGCGCCCGTTGTCCACTCTTCCATAGGCGGTTACCGTAGTTGTGCAACTTATTCCACTTCTTGGACAGCAGGTGCTGCTCTTTTACAGCACTTCTTTCCTTGGTGTCATTTGTAAGAGGCATTAATGTGGTTCCTGGCACCCCTTGTGGCCTCTGGGCTGTTTGCCGTACCGTAGCCTTCGGTTGCTCGGATTGCTCAGTGTCGGGAAAGCCTTTAGGAGGTAAAGGAATTTGTGCCCGCCTCCTTTCGGCCCTGGTCGATCTTTGCGGGTGGTTGCCCGCTGATTGGCGGGGTCCTATTGGTAGAGGGAAGTAAGTGCTCGATTGTTTTCCTTGACTCTTTAACAAATGCAGGGCAGCGTTTAAAACATGCTTCGTGCGCCCTGATGCAGTTTGCGCACGTTGGCCTCACCGTACGCACTTGATTGGGCGATAACAATTTCTGGACGACTGCTCAAATTTTTGGTACGGATGGCATTGTTCTCTGTTCTCACCAGGCCTCTAAGACCACGCCCGGTATATAGAGCTACTGGTTAATTGCATAAAGCCGGGCGAGGTTCTCTTGGTTAAGATGACTAAGTGTGACGTAGAAGAGGCAGCTAGTACCCACGCCAGAAATGTGGCGCATTGCTTCCATTGGGAAGGTTTTTTCTTTCAGCGTCCTCCTTATTTCCTCTAGATCGTCTAATATAACCCAAATTAACTTACAGTTCTGGTCGCTGGTAGCGACCTTCGACCGCCCCTTACGACTTTCGTATTTTAAAATCTATATAATTAACATATACATAGATTCGTTGACATTTATCATTATGACATCTCTAAACTTTGTTTATCAAGTTATAAAGTAAAAAAGAGACAGAAAATTGTTTTTTTTACCTTTCAATAAGAATTACGTAATTTAATCAGCCTTTATTAAAAAAAAAAACTAAAGTTCATCTGTTTTATCATATTGCCCAAGCTAGTGTGGTTGTTATTCATACTGACCGGGAAAAGTGATTAATCCTGTGGTTTTATTTATATGGCCCACTTGATATGGACATTATGTGTACAGACCGGTTATTATTCTTCAGAGGAGCGCAAATTACGGGTGTGAGAAGCATGGAGGAATGCGGAAAGTTCCTTAAGATAGAGAGGGGTAGAAGGAATAAATAATTTGCTGTACAATAAAAGAAAGGCGTTTGGGAGTAAGATTTCCCATTTATTTGACTTCTTATAAAAACATGTCCTAAAAACCATAGCTTTTTATATTATTTTGCAGTCATTTGAAAAATGTAATAATTTGTGCTCTACACTTACTTGTTTTATTTTATGTAGACCGAAACAATATTTACACTTGCCTTACCCCGTAGCATATATGTACTGTGGTCAAACATAGATCGCAGTTACGAGGTGGGTAAATAAATAAACAAAGGAAAACTTGTATTGAACGTAACTAAAACATAAACGGCACTGAAATAACAGTTTTTAATAATACTACGTAATACTTCACGATGCATACGAAAAGTTTATATCCTTTGGCGTACATATTTCTTCATTTACAAATACAATTAAAAATGTTTTTGAAAATACACCTATTAATTAATACATGTGCTTTAATTGCGTAGTTAATAGAAGCTATCTAATATAAAGTTAAATAATTAATTTTCATATAAAAGAGTAAGCGTTAAAATATCTTACTACCATTACACTTTAAAAATATTATGATAAACACAATTTTAATATTTAATATTATTAATGTTAATATTATGCTTTTTCATTTTTTTTATTGCATGAGTTCAGCAGACAGGCAGACGGCCAACCTGATAGAAAGCGATTATCATCGCCTATGGACATTTCCAACATCAAAAGCGTTACAAATGCGCTGCTGCTCTCTAAAGGGAGACTGGAACCTGGCCACTAATGCCGGAACACAACTCAAGATTGTTATGGGGGCATACTCTAGACCAGGGGTGGTAGCCATCCGGATGGGCAAATACCCTACCACTTGGCATGCTATTTGACTCGTTAATATACAATGTCAAAACTTACTACGCTAGTACAAAATCTAAGCGGCTTCGGCATATTGGAAAATGATACAAATTAGCTTACTTTATTTTATTGTCAACTACTCTATTTTTTTGATTTTTCAAAACATTTAACTAAATTTAATAATTTTAGAGTTCCTTACATTTTTCTAAATGTAATCTTTATCGATATTACACATGAAAATCCTGAATGTGTTGTTTTATGCTTCACACCAAAGGATTGACGAGAAATCATAACAAATTATTTTACTCTTGCTTTTTAATATAGAAAAATAATATCAAAACTTTCATTCGATATTTTACAATTAATAACGCATATTTTTATCAAATTAGTAAAAAAAAGGTGTAAATAAGTTCCTTTTATTTTATTTTACTTTATATAGAGGCTAACAGCTATAGTCTTAAAAATTAAATTCAAAACTAGATTGGTCTGCGATTTCATATTTAAATAAAGTATCAGATCCAAGGCCGTATTCTGAGGTCGCTTTCTAATTTTTTGTTGCTGATGAAGCAGCGGTGCGGAATCATACCGATTTTGTGTGCCACTCCCGCTCCAATACCGGTGAAATCAGGAAACACCTATAGAAATAAATGCCCTTGGTAAAGCTTTCGGTACCTTTTATACAGAACATATCAATTCCACACCGCTGCTACAGCCACAAATTAGAAAGCGACCTAAACTAACTATAGTTTCCACATGTTTTACGCTCCTAAAATTATGGTAAATCAACACTAATGACTAGAGAACAAAGTCATTCTCACGATGCTCAGACTTTAATGTTCCTTTGCAGATGACAAAAGAAAACATAAAAGTACCGAGACGTTCATTCCTTACATTCTTCCCTGACATTATTCAATTTTATTTAATCAAATGTTTTTGATTGTGTTTCGATTCACGTTCGAGTTTCTTTAGAAATTTTCTACCGGAAACGTATTGTTTGAGTTCTATAACATTGGGAATTTATCTAATTTTTATTGCTTCTGTTTACTCTGTAAACGATGTTACGTGCGGCGGAAATTGCCTGGTTCATAGACATGAAGATAAAAATACATTTTTTTAAATAACTGATATTATTTGTAATGAATTCTGTTATGTTGCACTGCAATATGAAATAGACATTATTTTAGGATATTATGACTTGAATAGTGTATGAAATAATCTATTCAAGTAAGGGCCGATTTTTCAATCATCAGATAAAAATTATCAGTGGAATAAATTATAAACTGACTGAATTCAAGAGTGAAACCATTCAACTATAACAACTTTTATCGGGTGATCGAAAAATCGTCCCTATAGTAGGGGAGGCCAAGCGGGGAAACCTTGCACCCTATTGACTATATATATATATTAACCCATATATTATTCATATAGGGTGGTAGTATGTTTATTCTTCAAATTTTTTTCAAACTGTCAGATTAAGGAAATTCCTCCGCATAATTGTCAGATTATGGGTGAGCACGACAAGGATATCAAGCTGAACCGTCTGTATATTAATCTGACGCGCTCGAGTATTTCAATGTTACTTTTTTGCATATTCAAAAATCGGCCATGACTTTCGGTCACGTCCAAATCGTCAGTCTTTTAAATAGAAGTTCGTTTAGGGTTTACTTAACATCCTTTTGAATATCTGACGCGCTTCATTATTTCTGTGTGACACTTTTTTTTGAAAACCTGTACACTCTCCCTTCACAAGTGAAAGGGCATACATCGTATAACCTTTTTTTCTTTTTAGCATCTAATCTTCACAATCCAAAAGGTCCCCGCGACGCTCGAGTAACTCCATATTTAGCATCTTAGGCCCCCTACTACTAAGACATTACAAGCTAATAAAAGAAAATTTAACTTAAGACTATAAGTAGAACACCGAACCTAAGTCGCTGTCTTATTATCTTCTATGGTGGGTGCAGAGAAGGCTGGATACGTTTCCTCGCTGGATTGTCATACTGTAAATGTAATGTAAATTGGACTATTGTTTATTTACTGTTTATTTAAGAATATTGATTAAAACCATAATAACAAGAAAGGATAACTTAGGTAAAAGAGTTTTTAATATTAAAATTTTTAATTACTTTTAATTAAGATGAATACAGGGAGTCAATAGGAATTAAAGAATTTATTCGTAACCATTAACATAGTGTACAGAAACGATTTGGTATCGCAAACAACTGCTGTATACTGTGTTGCAGTTATTATCGCCCACTTCCAGAATACTGGTTTGTTATAAAATTAAAAAAATGGAAATTATTTTAAAGTTTATACATTTGGAAATTTTCGTGTTAATATTTGTAATGTATGTGGAAATGTATAGATGTGTGTACAAGTGAACGAGTAAGTGTGTGGTTACAGACATATTAGACTAGTGTAGTCAGTTTAATTAAAAATAAACTTAAATAAAAATGTACAAAAAGTAATAAAAATAAGTGTAGACTATACTGTGTCTTCAAAACTGCTGAGGCCCGATTCTGCTATTTCAATATCTTGGCGCTGCGAAGATAATCAAAGGTCGACTCCATACCGATAGTGTAAAAAATTCGTACTCTACTTAATCCACAATATCTTCTCGATATCGTTGCGGTGAAAAATAGTTAAAAAAATGTATTACTGTTAGCAGAAATTGCGTTAACCGAAATTAATATTGAAAAGCTACCAAAACTTGAAATATTTATGTCGCTACTTTTTGCTTATAAATATTTGTAAAGATAGAGTGGCGTGCTAAGGGCACGCCATTGGAAGTGACAAAGTACCAAAATCAGGCAAACCTACGATTGAGACGATAGTGTCCGGTGATTTTGACCAGATAGTAATAATAGAACTAGACTAGAGTTTAAAATATGGTAACAATAATTTTAATTACGCTATAAAAATAATTAAAGCGCTATTTGATTCGTTAAAGATATAACGGAATAAATTGGTGTTTTCATGTAGATTGTGACAGGTTTAAGGCTCTTGACTGTCAACTGCCCGATTCTATATGCTTCTATGTTATATTGTAGTGAAATTACAAAAAAACTAACAATCAGGCGGTTCGACATGTGACTAAGATTTAAAAGAAAAATCAGAATATATGTTTTTACTGTTTGCGTGGAAAAATTTGCGCATTTATCACGTATGGGAATCACGGGGGCGTGTGGAGAAGCGCCGGCCTGTTGCCGGAATACTTACTATAACTCCCCGTGTTTCTTCCAGTTGCCTATAGCAGATGTGACTCATCTAAGATACAAGTATCTGAAATACAGATACAAGATACAAAATACATATTTACATCTTGTATCTAGGTACTTTTTAAAAATTTATTTTGTAAATACTTTATTTGCTAAAATACTTTTACCCATAATTACCTATGCATTTCTTACAACCAATCAAAAGATATCTCTATATAGAACCCGATGGACTTCGTATTATAATTCTATACAAGATCTTTTAACGGTGCAAGAACTTCTTAGTGAAACCATAAAAATGTAAAAATTACCTCCATTGAAGGAAAATAACATACAGTTTCTAAGTGAATATGTGGACTGTTCAAAATCAATAGCAGACGGTATTCAAAGCCTGCAAGGAGATAAATACATTTCTTATGGTTGTTAATAGTCAATTGCTGGATCAGCGGGGGGTCCATGGGTGGAGTTTGTTCCGCATCATGTGGTATGGGCGTCCCCAAGGAACTTAATTTAGGCTGACCAGCAGTTCCTCCCATGCCGCTGATTTGGCTGCCCTAATGACTTTTTGAAGCGCATTCTTGATTCCTCTGTACCCTTCGTATAACCTCATGTCCATGATCACTGTGACGTCGGCGCGGCGGCACCGTTTCCTAAATCTGGTGTATGGGCGGCGCACTAAGAGTCACTGCGTAATTGTGCTATTTCGTCACTCCGCCAGTACACCGGTATTGCTGCTCGCACGTTGCCGACATCAGCAACCGTAACTACTGCTGCTGTACGATTAGGGCCTCTTGGGACGCTTCTTTGTCTAGACTTTTCAAAGCGCATCATGGGTAATCCTTAGGTGGGGGAGGTTCCAGGGCCTAAGAGACTGGTACATGCGATTGGAGACGCTTAATCGTATGTACCAGTGCTAGGAGAGCACCACCACTCAGGTCAGGATTGCTTTCAAAAAGTTATTTTATCTTTAAAAAGTATTTAGAAGATACGTATTTTGTATCTATAATTACAAATATTATTTTCAAAAGTATCTTATATCTTACCAGATATAAGATACTTTTGAACCAAATCTTCGAGTTACCACCCGAATACTTATTTTAATAGAATCTTGTATTTTGTATTCAGATACTTTGTATATGGTATCTTGTACATCTCTGCGGCTATAGCCAAGACCGTGGGAAGCTGCTATCACCTGCTGCGTATAAACCCTGGCAGACGCTAGCCAAAAGGCTTCAATTATGGTCACCGTAAGACACAAAGCACACCGTGTATTATACAGGCTCCTGCACTAACCGTAGCATATTCTTGAAGGCGTTCCTGTAGGACTAAGAGGGATAAGCGTTGCTTGGTATCACACTATGTTTGCATTACATTCTGAAAAGATTCTTGACGCGCTTTACTTTCTTATAACCTCACGCAAACCTTCCAGAAGTTCGTGTCATTTTAATGGTACGTGAGAAAAAAATGTAACAATATGTTCTCGTTCTCATATTCTGATACAAATTACAGAATAAACTATAATAATAAGCATTACAATGAAATCGAACAAATCGACGTCACTTCAAATATCTCTTACACGGCATCTTTTAGCGAATGTTTATAAACACAATATCATAATAATGAATGCATGTTAACGTAATTGACATGTTTACATTTCGGGATACATTGAACATTATAACGCATATCGTGTATTTATGTTCATCATCCATTCTTCACTATTGGTTGGCAACGATTTTATTTTCTATTAATATCTGTGCGAAAAGAAGTTTTGCATATTTTTTCAATGAATTTTCAGAATTTTTATGTGGTTGTCTGTAAACACTGTCACTCCACGTGCAAATAATAATAGACTAAATTGCTATGATAGATAATAAATTGCAATAAAGACGTGTTGATTACATGTTTAATTATAAACTATAGGTAAAGTGGACATTAGAGAGATGTGT
This sequence comes from Dendrolimus houi, assembly GCA_039645545.1. Classification (NCBI taxonomy): domain Eukaryota; kingdom Metazoa; phylum Arthropoda; class Insecta; order Lepidoptera; family Lasiocampidae; genus Dendrolimus; species Dendrolimus houi. The sequence goes on from CM077129.1 coordinate 14,598,747, forward strand.
TTAAATATTCATGTTTATACCGCAATTGTCAGCAGTACATTACAATATATACTAATGTATTTAGATACTTTCATAAGTAATTTATATCAATTTAAAATTCAAATTACAAAGCTTCTTAAGTTCTTGCAATAACTTATACGTTTTTCTATCTCTTTTGTTTTTAATTAATTTTTGTAGTTACTTTTTTATATTTTAACATGTGACTTTTTTTCATGATTTTTTAGTATTTACATAATTTAAATAGCATTTTATGTCTTTTTATCGTAGTATTTATAATTTATTTTCTTGTAATTGTTTGGGAAGAACTATTAATTATATAAATTATTTTTAGTGGACAACTTCATTGATATATTAATATATTTATATCCGTATTTTATATTTAAGAATAATAACTGCGTCACTGCCTTTTTGTGCCCAAATTTACATACACTCTCCGATGTTGCCAACTCTGGAAACAAACCTCTCTTTTACAGACGTTGGACAACATCGTGAGGGATACCCATTTACATCATACATCATATCCATCATAAATTTAGAAATGGACGACCGAGCATGGTCGCAGTGTTCTCTCCTGGTGAAACTGGGTGGCCTCGGCGTCCGCAAAATCTCCAGTGTCACTCTGCTACCTTTTCTGTCATCGGCTTACAGTACGAGTGATTTAGTATTCAAAATTTTACAAAAGACCAATTTGCAGTTCGAAATTTCCTATTTAACCGATGCCAGAAGAGTTTAGTCAATGGCTTGCCCTGACGTCAACATACCTACTGTCCTTACTTCACAGCATGCTTGGGATAGGCCGCTCTGCGAACTTACGCGGGATAATCTTCTACAAACGTGTACCAGTTCAGCAGAGCGCGCCCTCCTCTTAGCCGTCGCTAATTGGGAGTCTGAACAATAGTTACAAGCACACCCATAATTTAATAAGAACACACTTCTGAACAATACGACATTCTGATCAAAGTTTACGCCCGGGGGCACCATATTGTGTACCACATCACTGTCAATGTGGAGTTATGGTAAACCGATTTGGACACCACGGGTTGTCATATTTAAACAGCGTCGGTGTACCGGTCATTCTAGAACCGAATGGCCTGGTGCGTGATGATGGCAAGAGACCGGACGGAATGTCACTCGTCCCTCGGTAGATGCGGCGGCTGCTAGTGTGGAATGCGACCTGTGTTGACACATTGGCCCCGACACATCTTCCAATGACCGAGTCAGGGGCTGGCAACGCCGCCGCTGAAGCTGAAGACGTCAAACTGCGCAAATATGGAGCCTTAGGAAAAGGTTACATATTTGTGCCGTTTGGGGTTGAAACACTAATGTTTCAACCCCACGGACACCGACGACCGTTTCTTTAAAGACATATGTAAGAAACTCTTTGACACTACCCCTGATCAGAAGGCTGGCTCATATTTCACACAACAAATAAGTATTGCCACACAGCGTGGCAATACAGCCAGCCTTTTGGGCATGCTCCCCGTTGACAGTGATCTGCTATATAACTTATTTTAGTTTCAATGTCTTTTTATATTTTTTTGTCTCAAATTGACTTGAACGCTGAACTCCCTATAATTTACACATAGTTCAAGTTAAGAATAATAATTATTATGTATTTCCAAAATAAATTAAAAAATGAAATAAATAAGCGGCTTTAACACTTTTCTTCGTTGTAAAAGATTTATTTATTTATTTTAGAATCGCAGAAACATGTTATATCATGCGATTTTTTTATTGCACATGCTCAGTGTCATTAAAACCCTATTATTCTATCTCTGCGAGTATTCAAATGTTATCGCCCGATAGAAAATAGTAGTACGCCCTTGGGTTTACTGAACAGATTTACAGAGAAAGTATAGATATTTTCAATGATTCAGTTATATTTCTTGCGTTGTAAGAAATATTTTCTTGTGCAATTTAGATAACTTCTTTAAGGGCCGCTTGCATAACGTTGCTTAAATTTATTTAAGAAACACTAAACGCATTTAGTACCCTTAAATACAATTAGCGTCCTGCACAGCGCAAAATGTGTCGCTAAATATATTTAAAGAACTGCCAAAGTTAATCACCCAAAAATGGGTATTTAGCTGCCTTAAATGTATAGGACAGAAAAATAGATCCGCATTCTGTTTTGAACAATAGAACTACCAGATGTGTTCGGATTTTACCTGAAGCTAGTTCACTTAGTACAGCGTCGACACTATATAATTCAGATATCTTTGGTCGACATTTTCTGATATAATTATTTTAATTCTTAAGACGAATTTGCACTTTGATTTGTATTCCGTCGAATATGTGATAATACGATTGGGATTATGTGTAGATATGCCGTGTAGATGTACGGATACAGAATGAATATAAATTGTAATAAATTTCAAAGTATAATTCCAACCCGGTGTTCATTTGTGTATTTAGCCAGTGTCAAGTTAGAATTTGGTTGAGGTTTTAACAAATCGTAGATCTTTGATTTCACTCAATAGTTGTGATTTTGAACACATATTCACAATTCTACGTTATTCAATATTCTACAACTGTTGTTCACTTTTAATCAGTATTAACTTATTATTTACAAATAAAAGGGCACAGCAAAAAAACACTCTTCAGGTTGCCGCCAAAAAATCCGGAGCAAACTTAACCAAATGAATGAAATTTCAAATGACTGGTTGACATTGGCTAACTAAAATTCCTTTTTACGCAAGAAATACCTAACATTAAAGCTAAATTTCGTGTGTCTATTCGAAAAATGGATCGCAGCGTGATTCGGAACACATCTGGCTGTTTTACCGACGGCATAAATACATTTAGCTAAATAGGTAACATGGGAGAACGCCTTATGCAAGGCATCTTAAATACGTTTTGTGTAAAACGTAATAGGCAGTTTAATATGATTAACTAATTTTTATTTAAAGGCGATCGTTCTGCAAGCGGCCCTAAATTTCCTAACATGATAGCTGCGATTTTATGTTTGTTGAAAATTCAATTTTTTAAAATAAGTATTATTTGGATAATAATAATATTCACATATAAAGGACTTACAACTAGGCTCGAAATTTCCCAATCCACCTTTGTCTATATTTTATTATTTTTTGGCGCCTAAAGCGGGGAACAGGCCTACTTGATGGAAATCGGTTACTGTCACCTATATATATATAATTCTTCTGTACGTGTGTTGATAGTGAACTCCTCCTAAGCGGCTGGGCCGATTTTGATGATATTTGTTTTGTGTGTTTGAATGGGTCCCCGGGTGGTTTAGATTCACAATTGGAACCGATAGGTGGCGCTGAGATCGGGTTCTAGAATCCTCCTAGTCACCTGGAGCGATTTTGGCGTCAGCTAGTAGATTATAGATTTCTTTGCCTTAATACGTACTTATTAAAACTTGACTTAAACTTCATACAAGTATTGTCACTTTTCTACCTATGGTAAGGTAAAAGAGTGAATAGTACGTGTGGGGGTTTATTTTTATGTGTGTGGTGCATCGATGATGTTACCCCATTGGATGAGTTGACGCACCACTGGCAAGGGCCCATGGCTCCATCGCCGCGGGAGCTAGGCTCGATCGCTTGCGAGGGAAGTACAAAATAATACTATGGTATTGTACTCTAGATGTAATTATTGCTTTATTAATTTAACATTAAACTTAAGACTATATATACACAGAAATCTAAAATGCTAAGTGAAAATACATAAAACCCTAAACATGATCGTAGATGCATTTCTGAAGGTTTTCTGTATTGACAGATATTGGCATGTACATGGACAACTCAGTTTTAACCTTGCTAATTATTTAGCAATAAATTATTCCATTTACGTGACGTAACAGTAGGATTAATAGAAACCCGGTTTCAGAGAAGCTTTGTTGGGTTAACCTTCCGTTCTTATAGTACTTATTAGTATATCAAAGTGCTCGCCTACACTATTTTTAATAAGATTTTGTCCGTCCCAAGGTTGCCTGAAAGAGATTGCTTTATTTTGTTTGTATATTATTGATTGCACCCATTGTACACTCACGGAATTAAAATGTTCGTCACCTTAGTCGACTTTTGCTTGCATGAGTACAAGAAATAGTAATGTCAACATTTTAATAAATGTTATGTTTATAAAATACAAATTGTGCCCGCGATTTCATCTAAGTGATTTTTTTCTTCGAATTGTAAAAAAACTTTGGCCTAACATCAGCTGTCTGCCAGTGAAAATCCCTTCAAAATCGATCCCGCCGTTTCATAGCCAGAACATCCAAACAAACAAAAAAAAAAATTGTTTTTTAAATATAGGTAACGTATATACTTTCATATGCATTTAGTAAGAAGCTGTTATTCTGAAGTTACAAACAGACACTTAATTTTATTTATTTATATGTATAGATAGAAACGTGAAAAAGAAATTGCAATGTTGGCAATGAGAGACGCTATGATTAACAATAAGAAAATATGCTTAACATAAATATTAAAACCAATAAAAAGGTTTTACATGTCTGAACAATCTTATTAGGCAAGATAGAAAATAAAACAACTTTTATCTAAGTAATTTTAAATTTATTGTCAAACAGTCAAATATAATTTTCTGTGGAACAATCGGTTTTGTGACTTAATTTGAAAAGGTAACATGTGCTCGCGGAACGTTAAATGAATCAATTCGAAAACTGGCGAACCTCTTCATACCGCGACTGTGTACCTACCATCTTATAGTTTTCAAGACAATAAGGTTTGTTATTTTTATTATATTGGTGTGTACAATAGAGAATGTTGTTGTTGTATATTTTATTCTAAAGAAGCCTCGCAACATAACTTCTATGAACTGTCATATTGAACCCTTGTGAATGGAGCCTTCGATAATAGACTTGCTGAACGTTGCTTATTTACTCTACTTAAAATCCTCTCTCTGTTCACGTAAATCATAATTATATAAACATATCGGTGTAACAATAAAAAATATCCAAATGAATCTTAACTCATTGAGACTTAATTTTATTTTACGGGCGATATATAATATTTTACGATCGTTTCAACATAATAGATAAATTATGAGAAGTATGAATGTTTAATAATACGTAATATATATCTGGTTGAGATTTACTTCTAGGACGTTAATACACTGTCTCGAACAGTAAATCTTACTTTACAATATTTGATTAGTATCATATAATGCAGTTAATTTACAATTACGGTTTTCTCTATTTATTGGGATTTCCAATGAATATGATTGGGGAAGAATAATAAAACGGATCTTGAGCAGTCGGGATCACTGCGCATTGAGCGTAGCCAATGTGATGCGATTTATTGACACAACGATAATCATTTGTTCCTTTACTCGAAAGGAACAATACTTCATACACAAAAAGAACCGTTTCACTGTGCGTAACCTAAGGTGACTACTCAAAATTCGTGCCGGGGGCTATAAGTGAGAGATAAAAAAATTAAAGTCATCACTGCGTGTGTAAATTTTTTGTAAGTGTTTGAGTGGGATTTCATACTTTAGATTCAAAACTGTGACCGGTACGCGGCGATATAATAAGGTTCTAGATTTTTTTTCAGCGCAGGACAATTTCTGCCGCACCAGTATAATTATTATAAATTGATGTTTTACTTTTTAATTGCGTTTAGGGCATTTCAGTAACCCATAGACTCTATCGAAATTTGGGTGGCGAAATAATTTATATCCCAGATTTTTTTTACATTTTATCTGCTATAAATATATAGTTTATAAATTTTAAGATCAATAGCAGACAGTTAAATTGTAATATAATATAAAATTTTACGAAGGTCATAATTTTATTATGGCGTAACAGACCGCAATAAACACTGTTTTATTATGAAGATAGCTACATTTCATCGGATTGGACGATAAATAATTCGTTAAATTTAATACTAAGAAATATTTTTGGAAATATAACTGTTATATAAATTATATAATTGTCCTTAGTTTGTATAACGAAAATAACATGAAATAAATCTAATTTACTATCTGGAATTTTTCAAATAATCCTTTTATAATGATTATTATTTATTTATTTCAGATACAAAGAACCGTAATAACAATCTGAACAAATAAATTAAATATTAGAAATTAAAATTAATTAATGTCAAATTTAAATTTAAGCATTTCATTTACATATTAGGTTGGGGAAAAAGTTTCTTCGCATTTTATATAAAAATTCAAAAGGTTTTTTTATAAAGTTTATTTACATTTGACTAAAGTATGTAGGTGCCATTTTGTTGGATAACTTTTTGACATCTTGTAGGTAGGGACGTGATCCCATTGCTATAAAAATTTTGGGGCTTCTGATCAAAAAACTGCGACAAGTGGTTTTGGCAGTCCACTCGTGATGTTAACCTGACACTGCCTAAGGAATTCTGCAGAGACCGAAACAGGTGAAAATCTGAAGGTGCAAGGTCAGCACTATACGGCGGATGCATTAACACCTCCCAGCCAAACTCTCGTAATTATTGCTGAGTGGCTAAAGATGTGTGAGGTCTAGCGTTATCATGGTGAAAAACCACACCCCTTCTGTTGATTAATTCCGGCCGCTTTCTCTCAACTTTTTGCTTTAACCTCATCAGTTGTTCGCAGTACAGTTCAGGATCCATGGTCCTGCCTGGCGGTAACAGCTCATAATGAATAATACCCTTCCAATCCCACCAAGACACAGCATCACCTTGTTGCGAGTTAACCCGGGTTTCGCCACAGTCTGTGAAGCCTGACCGGCCTTTTACCACGATCTTTTTCGCACGTTCTTGTCGTACGTGATCCACTTTTCATCACCAGTTATCAGCTTCTTCAAAAATGGTTCAGTTTCATTACGTCGTAATAAAGAATCACAAATGAGTACACGGTTCATTAGGTTTCTTTCAGTGAGCACATGAGGCACCCAAATATCGAGCTTTTTGTGTACCAGCTTTTTTCAAATGCGCCAAAACCGTTTTATGGTCAATTCTCAGTTCTCCAGCTACATCGTAACTACTAATATCTTGCTCCACTTTTTCAAAAATGGCATCAATTTTGTCTGTAATAGGGCGACCAGAGTGACGTGCATCTTTGATATCAAAATTTCCGGATTGAAAACGCTTAAACCAAATTTGCGCTACTCTCACAGATACTGCATTAGGTCCATAAACATCACAATTTTTTTCGCGGCTTGTGTTGCATTTTTACCTTTTTTTGTAGTAAAATTTTAAAATATATCGAATTTCTTCATTAGTATCACTCATTTTAACAATAAGAAAAACAAATGAAAATCACACATTTTCCTAATTTGAATTTGGAATTGTCTTCTTTAAAAGCAAAACTTTTTAATGATACCAAAACCAGACAGATACAAATGGTATAGCCAAAGAGATCTTATTACAAGTTCATACATACTATATGCGAAAAGACTTTTTCCCCAACCTATTTTACTTTAATGTAAATGTAAATGAAATGCTTTTTATCCGCGCAGGAATGGAGAAAGAATACAATTTCCTGCTGCCGGGCGGCCTGTCGTAAGAGCCGACAAAACAACCCACAGGCAGGTGATAGGGTATTTGCCCGTCTGGATAGCTACCACCCCTAGTCTAGAGTATGCCACCATAACAACCTTGAGTTGTTTTCCGGCATTAGTGAACAGGTTCCAGTCTCCCTTAAGAGAGCAGCAGCGCATTTGTGTTTCTTTGGTGTTGCAAATATCCATAGGCGATGGTAACCGCGTTCCATCAAGTGGGTCGTCTGCCTGTATGCTGAACTCTTGCAATAAAAAAATTAAAAATTATTCTGTACAGCAATCTGCAACCAGCCCCAATACATTTTTCTTTGGTGTAACCTGCTAGCAATGGCCGCAATTATTACTGTTTCTACACCTCTCATCCCTGGTCATGAAATTTACAATGCGACTTCTCCGAATAGCACAAGATATGTTCAACCTGGCCTAGAGAAACATACTCAAGGCATTACAGTATCTTTTAAAACTATAAGTATTGTATAGTAGATAATATAAAGCTTTTTAGGTACCTTATAGATCATTACAGTCATTCGTTGTCCGAGGTCCAGCTCTCTAATCACCAAAAGACTTGATTAGGAACAGATGTACAAATTGGAGTCTTAATGTAGCTGTCTCTGAAGCGACACCTACTGGCTGCCCAAGAAAACGATGACTGGGCTTCGTTAAGCAGGACACATGAATAGACTGACAAAGAACAAGGATAAAGGTCGTGTAGAGAGGAGTAAATCGAGGAGGAAGATAGGTTACTGCAATAGCCGGTATTAACAATTTTAAGGCAAAAAGCATTGAAAACTAAGACTACAAATGATGATCGTACAGTCGAAAATATGTTTTGAATAAATAATAAAACGTCAAAGAGCTAAACAAGAATGATAATTGTTTCTATTTATTCTAGATTTCTATATCTTACTATCGATTTGTTAGCGTTAACTATTTTCACAAAGAGAATACTTGTTTTGAGTATATGTTTCGTTACGACTTTACAAGTAAAACAATTTTTTCTAGTTATCATCGACGATAGGGCAGACATGAAAGATGCTGACTTTTTGATGTGTGGTTCCTATATTTTACTATGCATACACTTGCGTTACCATCGATTGAATTTTGACATTATTTGTATGGAGCGTATGTCAAATTTTAATCGTTAATAAGGCAAATGAACGATTGGTCATAGACATCGAGATTTGAGTTAAGCCATTAGGTTTATAGAATAGAATAGAGTAGAAAAGAAAACACTTTATTGTTCACCACATACACATAAAATAAACAATTTACAGTAGTCACATTAAACAGTAAAAGTAGGAGCAATGGGCGGCCTTATCGCTTTAGAGCGATCTCTTCCAGACAACCCGGGCTATGGATTTTATGAACGGGAGATTCGCAAGTGTATAACGGTGGTGTGCAAATTAAATACAGATATAATATATAAATAATATATATAAATATCACACAATACAGTCATATACCTAAAATGAATAAAAATAAAATATAGAATAAACAATAACACATGCTAACGGAAAATATGTCCAAACAGAGTTTAAAATGTATATTACGTAAGCATTATTTAGCATTGTGTCCTTGATGATGGTGCCGTGTCTCGTTGCGTATATGCACTATTGCTTGTTTTGTATGTGTGTATGTGTATTTATGTATATATATAAAGACAATACAAAAATTGGTTAATCCAATCACTTCATTTAATTTATATTATAATTTACATTTAAAAAAGTGTACTTCAGTACATAAAACAGAAGTTATAAGGTATAATTTAATGCGATCCACGAGAACGCTGCCGACAAACTGCGCTGCAGTTTGGCAATGTAATTGTTTGTATGATCTTGTAACTTTTTTTTATTGAAAATAAATTAAAAAAAAAAACATTAATATTTATTTATGTGTTCTAAATACTAAAACCCGGTATTTTTTAAAACTTTTGGCCTTGTTTTTTATATTTTCTTACGTAAATTACAGAGTACAGTGGTAGTGCCGTATAAATTAAGCCTATAATGCCATTAATATTATAACCGTTACTACTCGTAGCTGTATATCTAAAGACAATAATACTATTTGACGCCTGTAATTTTGTGATTTACGTGATTGTATTAGGAGATTTTTCACACAATAAATACACGCGATAATTTATACATTATGATCAAAGTTAAGCGTGTCCACATAAACTTACGTAATCGCTAACAGCTACCGATGTCTATAATCTGAAATTCAAAATGTTAGGACAGACCGCAACAAAGAGATATTGTTGAGAGCCTCCCTTTTGTATGGACGATAAAATTTTACGAGTGGCAATACAAAAGCAGTCATGAAAACGTTAGGTCTGTTTGTTTAATAAATAACGATGTGTTTTTATGTAAATTGAAGGAGTTTAAGAGGTTTTCGGCGGCCATTTTACTGTTGTTTGATTTACTTCACCTGGGGAGTACCATGTCAAGCTTTTATCATTTAATTAAAACTAAATGAAGTTTTGTTTATACAAATTTTAATTATATTAATTAAACGTTTTAAAGTTTGATATAAGCGGATAATAAAAAGGGGGTATGCGAGTAGGATACACTTATAACTATGTATGTCTAGAGCGGGATTGAGCGATGTGTGACGGGTACCGAAATGGGCAAGGTTTCGCAATAGCACGTCCAGCGTTCGCAAAACGAGAGGTACAAAGAAGTAAAATATTTTTATATTTTACTAACTGCACCACGTTGCAGTGCCTTATAAAATAAAAAATATTTGGTTGTATATTCTGTTTTTTAGTTCAGAAAACCTCATGTATGTCCTCAGTATATACTACTAAAGTTTCATTAAATTTGAACGATGCTTTAGAAACGTATAGAGTACAATGATACAAACATTCATTTTTATTTATATAAGTGAATTTGCATGTATGTAAGTTTTTGTTTTCGCAGAACTGATAAAGACGTTCGTCTAGTTCTAAAAATAAATTTATAATGAACGTCAAATTTTTATGACGTATAAATAATTATATGGGAATTTAATTGATTTAATACGTAATCATATTACGATTCTGCTAAGTATCAACATTACACAGAACCATATAGAATTTCTTACGCATATCAGTATAACTAGAAACACGTCGTTTGAAATGAATCTGCAAAAGTGGTTATTATCTCCAATGATCTGTGCTGAAATCTGTATGTTGCCAGGTAAAGGATTGTCCATTAATTACCCCACACCCGTATATTATATTAGTATGGGTGGCACACCTAGATCTGGCCCAAATCCTGCAAAACAACAAGGCTGTTCTTTCTTTAAAGATTGGTTTAGCAACAAACATTATATTTAATTTGTTAGTGTAAGTGTTGATGTAAATGTTATATTTGCATTATAAGACAAAATAAGTTATGTTTGTTAACAAGATTAATTTGAATAAATGAATACATTATTAAAAAGAAAAAATATCAAGCTATCTATTAAACATACGAGCGGGCAATCACGTTTCAGTAGTCAAAAATATTCTCAACTTTTCACTACACCCAGGAACATAGTTAGTATAAACAGCTATATTCAATAAAGTAAACAAGCGTCCTAAAAAAGAGAGGTTATAATTTTGGCGGTTTATCGTCCACTGTAACAATGTGTGTTCATTCGATTTTATACAAGCTGAATTGATAAAACAAACAAGTTGTCTGTCTATTCATTCGTCTCAATTACATGTTAAACATTTGCAAGTTAAAACTTGCAAATGTTGTATTTGTAATATATTGAAACAATTTGTACTCTATAGATTTGTATTGACTTCATTTTCCTGTTTGGATTGAAACCTAAATGCTTCTTATATTACGTGTAAAATACTTATGAATTAGGCTTAGTAATAACACTTGTATTGCAATATAAATAGATAGATATATAAGACGTACGTTTAACATTATATAAGCGAAACTAGTAACATTATAATATTATAGGTACAATCATGGTTCTAAAAGATTTTATCTAATGTGTATCTATGTAGTTATAGTGGTAAGCACAAAATATTGAACAAACTTTTGTGTCATTTAACACCTGGTAGATTTGTAATACAGAAGGCCTAGAGCGATCGGCCTTTGAAGAATCTCTTAATGAATTTGACACGTGTTTAAATATACTGGTAGTTGTAAGATATAGCATAAAGTTCCATTTTATATTGATACTTGTCATGTTCATCATACGAATCTGCGAAAATGGTCTTTTTAACCTAAAAGTGTATGTATACTTCCCAATATTAATAGATTCCATATTCAATTCGGTAAACTCCGAAATGTGCGATTTTACTTCATAGTTCATATAGAGTCCCTAATAATATGTCCAAATTTTTATTTCAAAGGACACACGTTACAATAAATTCTAATAACTTTATATAATAATATAAAAAATAGCCCTTAAAATAATATTTTATCATATAACTTTTAAAAATCATCAGAGAAAAGATTTTAATTAATTTTCAAACCATAGTTAATAAGCTATTTCACTCCTTTTTCTTGTACCTACTTATGACGTCATAAGTAAGCTCATATAAAACCTATGAGGCTTCGACGTCCTGCAATTTTATAAAAAGTATTTCAGTTGGTTTGACAATCCGCTTCCCTATTGGATCGTTGCAAGACCATAAAAAATAATTGTATAAAAGTCCAAACAAATTCATTTTCACGTTTATATAGTAATATGAATGGATTAAAATGGAAGCAGTATTCATAAACTAGTCACATATATAATATATTTCATCTTTAATGGCTGTGAAATGTGGCCGCTTCCCCACGATAAGCCTAGTCGGACGTGGGGTTGAAGCATATAGCGCCTATCTACTTGGTTAACGACCCCTGCCCCGTGCACTGTTAATAGAAAATGCCTGCGGAAATTTCCTCGCAGAAAATTAAACGTCTATTCGATTATGTTATGAAGTTTAATCTTGCAGTTTCATCCTGCAGTTTAATTTTGTATTAGATTTTGTTGTTTTAGTGATAAATATTTGTGCACTTATAAATAATTAATTTCATAAATGTTGTTACAGATTAAGATCTGGATACATTTCTTTTAATTAATTTAAATACCTTAGTTAAAGTCAAAGTAATTTACTTGTTTGAAACATGGATATTTTTGGAGATATTATACAGACTACAGTTACCTGTTTCGCCTTTGACGGGTATTCAATTTTTCGTAGTTTTGGTTAGAAACCAAACAGTATGTACTTATGATTTCATTTATTACACACACGCGCACACAAACACGTGTGTGTGTGCGTGCATGTATGTATGTGTATTATACTAAAATAATCAAATTAAGCGAATATAATCAACAATTGGTAATAAAATTATATGTAATTAGTCAATTATTAGCAAAATTTGTTAGGCCCAATGAAATAGGGAATATATTAATGAAAAGCCTTGTAAAATATTTGTAGATTCAACATAGGAATGCTTAATTGTATTTTTTCGGACATAAAATCAAAGTCCAAGTTTAATAATTTGAATGTATTTAAAAATAAGGCACATTTTAATTAACTGGCATATTTAAATACACATAATTAATACACCTATTAAAACCAGATAGAAAAGAACCTGAAATGTTGCCTCCTTCGGGGAAACCGTAAGAAATTTCGGTTTCCCTGAAGCAGAAATGCTAAGAAGGACGTGATGGTAGCGAAATTCTTACGTACTCGGACTAACTCTTACCAGAGAGCGTCAAACGACCTCTGCCCTATGCACATTTACAGAAATTAAACTATATATCAGCTGATTAAAATTGAACCTTGATTGAACTCTTATCTGCTCATAAGTTTAACCTAATAACATTCTGTAATAAACACCTATGAAAACTTACAACTAATCCCAAGACACAGGTGCAAATCTAGTTTGGGGGTTACGGAAATGACATTGTCAATTTATATACATTTATGTAAATTAAATTTTAAAATGTTTATGACACTGTATCTGACTTTTTACAATATATAATTAATATTATGGAGATCTGGAGTTGCACCAGAGTTGCACCCGTGGCTAAAAAATTGAGAGGAAGAAGACAGGTGATATGGGCATGTAATGAGGAGGAATAAAAGTCACGTGACAAAAAGAATGTTAAACTGCAAGATTAATGGATATAAATGTAAAGATAGACCAAAAAAGAGATGAATGGATTTTATGAAGGATGATATGAAGATTTGTGGTGTGATAGACGTTTGTCAGAATAGAGGAGTATGGAAGAAAAATACATATTGTGCCGACCCCAATTGATTGGGGAACCTTCTCCCAATTATTTCTTCACCTGAAAGAAAAGAGATTATGGAGATCTGGGTAAGAGCCTAGATAATACATCGGGTATACTGGACACTATATGCATACGTTACATATTGTCTTTAATGTACCTATATAATTTTATATAATTATTCCACGGATCTGACATTTTTTAAACGTAATTCTACATATTTAAAAAGCGTAATTACTATTCGTCAACAAATAATCAATACCTATAAAGACATAAAACTGAAGTGTCTGTTTGTAATGTCAAAATAACAGCTTATTACTAAATGCATATGAAAGTATATACGGTACTGGTATCAAAAATTTAATTTTTAAATGTTTTGTCTGTCCTTCTGTAACAAACTGTTTGTTCCGGCTAATCAATGAAAGGGCTGGACCGATTTTGACGGGGTTTTCAGTGGCAGATAGCTGATGTTATAAGGAGTAACTTAATCTACTTTCAAAATTAGGGTTCCGCGAAAAAAAATTCCACTCGGACGAAGTCACGGGTAATATGTATGCGATTTCAAATGATGAACCTTGATCACCTATCATTTGCCGTCACCGGCATCAAGAGTAGCGAGACAGAGGCGACCATGTGTATCGCAAGTACTCGTTTCACTTGGATTTGATATCGATGGGGCATTAATTTCATAGCAAGTAAAGAAAACAACGCACTGTAATAGATGCAGACTAATCCACATAATTTACCAGGGTTGGCAATGTTTGTACAAATTAGGTTCCTGTTTTAGAGTTTCATGTAAAACTATTAGCAAAGGTTTCTTCTTACGTCTCCAGTAAAAATTATTGCTTAACTTATGTAGGTTCTCTATTATGTCTATTATGGGAGAATTCATAGATTTAGATTTTAAATAAAATTTACCAGCCAAGTAACGGCGACGAACAAAAAGGGGAGGTAGAAATAATTCTGATTCCATCACATGGATAGGAGTAGTTTTAATAAATCCGCCAATCAACCGTAAACATATATTTTGAAGTCGATCAAGTTTGATTAAATGTACTTCGGCGCAATTATCAAATAAAAAACTAGCAAAATCCATGCGACTTCGGACGAGAGTGAAGTATAATCGTCTCAAATGAGTGGGGTGAACACCCCATCCTGGCCCTACTAAAACTTTGAAAATATTTATAAACTTGGCTACTTTCATGCTAGTTTCGTTAATGTGTTTTTTCCAACGAAGACTTCTATCCAACCACATACCAAGGTACTTAACGTTATCTACTACTTCCAATGGAGACCCATTTAATTGAATATCTACAACTAGCCTTCGAAAACCTCTGCTAAATATACAGATTTTGCTTTTATTAGTAGAAATTTCTAAGCCTAGGTCCGTTAAAATTGCACTGATTTTGTTAAGAGCTGCTTGGATTTGAGATTCGCCTGCATATATAGAAGTGCATTTTACATATACCACAAAATCATCCGCATACTGTGAAATATATGCATTTTGAATACTTTTACAAATTTCTGATGTAGCTATATTAAATAATAATGGTGACAGAGGGTCACCTTGAGCTAATCCACGACCCGAAAGTCTCCTAAAATTGCAATTACCTACTTTAATGTTAAGTACTCTTTGGTGAAGACTCTAGTACTTTTATATAAAATATTTTACTTTCAAGTTACTTTCAGGTTCGATCCAAGTTTCACTAAGGACAGCAATATGGATCTTCTCCTGGCGTAAAATTTCTACAAATGAAACAATCTTGGGTCTGATACTTTGGGCATTCCACTGGAGAATGTTCAGCTTAACTGCCTTATGAGCCATCAGGAGACTGAGTAAATAAATTAAGCAGGACCTTCACCCACGGCCATTCCGAAAAATAATCTCGCACCATTATTATAAACCACTCTAGGCACAATTGTATAATCGCCTCTATTTTTGATGAAACACTAATTTCCTGTAGGAAGACAACTTCTTTTTAAACGATATAAAAGGTCTCTAAAATCTTTTGGTGATGTACTTTCTTTCTTATCGTCTGTGTTATCTGCCTTTGTCTGTGGATCATTAATCCAGGATAACCAATCGTTTACCTCAGATCGTCTTTCTATTTTCCTTTTAATTATTCTCTCCTACTATTAACTGGTTGCCCAATATGTTTGCTGGACACATTGGAAGAACATTGGTGGAAATAGCTAACGTCGCCTACGGGTGTTTCCAACGACAAAGGTGTTGCTAGTACGCTGCCAAGCTGCCGGTCTTGCAGATACATAGGATAAACACGAACATTTCTTCTTTGGTGCTATAAAACTATTCCTAGAAAGATTGGGACAGATATATACAGCTATTAATACTTGAAAAGTAATAACAACAAATCATATTACTTTCATCTACTTCCTGTCAAAACAAAAACATGAATACATAAAGTCTTTTATTTAAGACAATATTTTATGAAACGCTTATGTAAACCTTATTGTGTTACGAAGCGTTTGAACGAAGTATAAAATACGTAAGATCGTTTTAAATAGCAATGGGATTGAGATTTTTAATTGGTGTAATTAAATAGGAACTTTGTCAGGGAAAATGTTTGTTAATATATAATCTAAAAGTGAGTTTTTATGTTTATTTGCTTCTTTTTAAAGACCTTAGGAATGAAGTGGTTATTATGAAAAGCATATTTCATATTCACAATCATTCATATGTAGGTAAATATAACTTTCGTAAAGCGGGATGAACATAAAATTCTTTTCTACCAGAAAATGGGATTAGGTTGCATTAATGAACGCTATACTGGTTAATTTTACTTATACTTTCGAGAGATTATATTTTATGTAAAATACAAAACTAATCTATACATACATATAATAAAATTGTAGAGGTCAAATTTCTGTACAATGAAAAAAAATGCTAAAAACCGAGTCAGGGGTGTATGTAAGAAGCGAAATAGAAGTAATTTAGATTTTTTTCAAATTTTTTGTTTCTCTGTTTGTCTGTCTGTTTGTACCAGCTAATCTTCGAAACGACTTGATCGATTTAAATGAAATTTTGTATGGTAGTAGCTTATATCTCTGGTCAACATATAGGATACTTTTGATCCCGAAAACTTAAAGAGTTCCCGTGAGATAGTTAAAAAACCGCACCACGCGGTCGTAGTCGCGGGCATCAGCTAGTAGTTAATATACGAGTATAAACATAGTAAAATTAAAATTTCTTTAAACTAAATA
This sequence comes from Dendrolimus houi, assembly GCA_039645545.1. Taxonomy (NCBI): domain Eukaryota; kingdom Metazoa; phylum Arthropoda; class Insecta; order Lepidoptera; family Lasiocampidae; genus Dendrolimus; species Dendrolimus houi. The sequence goes on from CM077129.1 coordinate 14,615,650, forward strand.
ACGAAAATCTTCAAAATATTTCCAACTCTATCTTTATAAGCCTAGTGTTTAAATGATTAAATATCTCTTTCTAGTATCGCTTGTTTTTCGTTTTATCGAGTTTCAAATCACAACGATTCTAAAGAAGTTTCACTTCAAAAGTAATTTGAAAAAGAAATCGTTCCCCCAAGTACAGATCAGCCTTTTGGTCACTTGAGACCTCTATCAAACGAGATGATCTCTCTTTATTGATATTGATTTATTTAAGAAATGCATATTTTTACGGTTTTGTTTAACTGCCATAATAGTAATTAGAACAAAATTAATTGAACTTTAATTGTTTCAGAATGTACAAATTATTTAGCACAGCCATTGATGGAAAATGGAAAACCTGCAGATCCTGCCTATGATGTGAATATAGCAAGTGAGTTCCGAAAGTATCTTTTCAGAATTATTTTGCTAAAAACTTTTCTATATAAAAAAGGCATTCAAAAATAAAATTTTAAAAGAATATACAAAAGTGATTCTCTAACACACATAAATTTTGTGTTTAAGGTGCTTCCTCACCGCGAGCATTCGCCTGTAATGTAATATTTATGATTCTATTTCGAGCATTATGTTACAATATCGCTTCCCTGACTGACGAGCATTCGCCTGTAACGACACATTTATGATTCCATTTTTAACATTTTATTGATTTCACAATATCAGACGAAGCGGTCGTCGTCTTACACAAGTTGTGTCAAAATATTATAGATTGTATAATTACAGGTTGCGCACTGTAATGCTTGGTTCTCCTCTTTCACTGATGTAATGCTCGGATCTGTAACGTTACATTACAGACGAATGCTCGCGGTAAGGGAGCACCTTTATAAATTCGCGCTGTCCATTTACCTCGCTACTTTAAAGTAGGCATAGTGGTGATATTAGATAGGTCAACGAAATTGAAAATTGATTATCTAAACTACCCCGGTTACAATCTGGAACACAAATTCCTTCCAAAAGCCGGGTTACGCCTATATGTCCGCGAGAATGTTTATTGTCGCCGTCTCCATGGCCTGGAAAATAGGGACCTGTCCACCTTATGGGTGCGGGTAGATTTCGGTGGCTCCACCCGAGTCTATTCGTTCTATACCGGTCCCATGGCAGGGAATGCGACAGGACTGAGATAGCCCACTTTTTTGGACATGTCCAAGACGCGACCGACAGAGTTTTCGGGTAGTACCCTTCCGCAGAAGTAATCATCCTTGGAGACTTCAACGCCCACCATGCTGAATGGTTGGGTTCTCCGAGGACGGATCTGCCGGGTACTACTGCCCGCGATTTTGCTCTCGCCTATGGTCTTGTTCAATTGGTCACGGGATTTATCCGCATACTGGACAGAGTAGACCATGAGCCCTCTTTACTGAACCTTCTGCTGACCACACACCCAGAGAACTACCAAATCTCGATCAGAGCTCCTCTGGGATCATCTGACCACTGTTTGGTATCTTCCGAAGTGCCCCTTTGTATTCCCCAACGGGCTCGCCCCAACGGTAAAAGAAAGGTATGGCGATATCGGTCAGCAGATTGGGATAGATTGCGCGAGTTTTATGCATTCTACCCTTGGGGGCGACTTTGTTTCTTTACGGACGATCCTGATATTTGTGCAGACTCAGTCGCCGAAGTGGTCTTACAGGGAATGGAGTGTTACATTCCTAACTCTGTAATCCCAATCGGTGGCTCTAGCCAAACATGGTTCGATAAGCTGTGCGCTGAGGCTGTAAGCCAAAAGCAGGCAACTTATCGGGTGTGGAAGGCAGCTAAACAATGTCAGGATCCGCAAATTCCAGATCTAAAGAAGATATACAATACCGCCACCAGGTCCCTCCCTCAAAAAACGGCTCATGAGAACAAAATTTGAACACATCGGCAGAATTGGCGAACGGCTTGCTCACTTTCCTTCTGGAACGCGAGCATTTTGGTCGCTCACCAAAGCTGTTGAGGGTAATTTCTGTCGGCCGTCTTTTCCATCGTTGCACACAGCGGACGACCAACTGGCGCATACCGCAAAAGATACAGCCGAACTCCTGGGCAACATCTTTGCAGCCAATTCAACTCTTGACGATGGAGGAGCAACCCCGCCTACTATTCCGTGGTGTGGTAGCTCTATGAAAGAAGTTCGTTTTATGCAGAAAGCGGTTCGTAGAGCTCTTAGCTCCGTCGACGTCAAGAAGTCGTCCGGGCCGGACGGTATACCTGCTGTCGTGCTCAGGACTTGTGTTCCAAAGCTATCTCCAGTCCTGGCCCATCTCTTCATACTCTCCTATACTACCAGCCGTGTCCCATCTTCGTGGAAAGTTGCCCTAGTTCACCCTATCCCTAAAAAAGGTGATAGGACCGACCGATCCAACTACCGGCCTATAGCGATAACATCCTTGCTCTCAAAGGTGATGGAGCGAATTATCATCGACGGCCGCTACTCATCCACCAAGCCTATCAATGCTGGTGTGCCACAAGGCTGCGTGTTGTCACCGACACTGTTCATCCTGCATATCAATGACTTGTAGTCTATAGAGAACATTCATTGCTATGCGGATGACAGTACCGGTGACGCCAGATACACCAGTCGCGCCAATGTCCATCGGCTAGTAGAAGAGAGTCGGGTTAGACTTGTGTCTCACGTAGAGAACTCCCTGGAGCGAGTTTCTGAATGGGGACGACAAAATCTTGTCCAGTTTAACCCCACGAAGACAGGTCTGCGCATTTTCTGCCAAAAAATTATGACAATAAAACGCGCATGCGCCCAAAAATACGGCGAATACTGTATTCACGAGTAGAATCGTGATTTTTCTACCCGTCTCGCATCCGCAACCGCCCGGCGTTCCACATGGACTGTATTTCAACACAATTGTGTGTCACACAAGTGTATGACTGAGCCGCTGAGTAACTATGATTTAGATGGGAATATAATGGCTGTTGATTTACTTTTAACATTAAAATATTTGAATATGCTTCGAATTCATAAGAATATTACGTAAAACCAATTCTTTTCCATAACAGATTACGTCCGCACGATGATATCTTTCGGAATAATCAGCTTATTCGTTATGGCGATGGGATGTGGGTTTTCAATATACACCTTCCAGAATCCTCGATACATGTTCAAGAGGCTTGCTGCAGGCATACATTTTATTAGTAGTAAGTAATCATGGAATATATAATTTAGGCTTACATCTATCTGTATAAGTATATGAATATATTATAATATCAACCCATAAATCTACAGTAGCGATAAAAATAAATTAATAATAATCAATTTTTTTTATCGCTACTGTTAATACATTAGCGATAAAAATAAATTGACTTTAAATAATTTGTACTATATATAATGAAAACAAGAACGAATATTGAATTGAGAATTTTCTATAGAAAATTCTCAATTCAATATTCGTTCTTTTTATATTACAGCTTTAAGGCTAAACGTACCCTACGACTTTTAAACGACCGTTAATATTATTGCTGAGTTGCAACATTAAGGTTTCAAATACAATGAGCGCATATGTGAAAAATAATACATATTAAAATTTGTATCTATTATAGAACGATACGATTTTAGAATCGAAGCCCACAAAGGCTTCGATTCTAAAATAGTGTTTTCAAAAAAGAAATCGTACTGCGCGCTCAGCTCAGTCTTAGTCATTTCATTACTCTGTAATAACTGCTATATGAATTCAGAAATATCCTCAAATGTTATTATTACATTTAGTTGTTTCTTATTTCTTTCGAGGATTAAAATGATGTGTTTATTTTTAGCGTCCTGTACATTTGTGGTGGTGCAAGTAATGATGTCATCTGTGGACCATATGAAGAAAAGTGTCAAATTTGTATACCCAGAACGTGCCTACCACTAGTAAGTTTTCATTAAGCTTGATTCCGAAATTCTCTTTTTTCTCATCATTAACAATATTGTCTTTATTCCTCCTGTTGTTGAAAATATTAATTTGACATCCATTATTAGCAGTAGAAAACTTTTAACTCTAGTTTAAATTATTTAAAGAAATAATCTAATTATAGTATTGATTTGCCGCCACTTTGCTCACGCGGGATTTGATCTTTATATTCATAACTTTTGAACTCTGCAAGATATCGAAATGAAACATAAAAATGTATACGGAGATTTACAATAAAATTCCTCTTTGAATTCACTTTCATTGAAATTCATTGAGCCTTTTCAAAGACTATTTCAGACAAACTTTCATATAGGCTGAACGACTAATTCTAAAAAGAGGCATTTGTAAGCATTTTGGCAAGCGGATTTGATACTTATTTTGAATACATGGATATACAGTTGGATTTTATTTATTGATGATTTACTAGGGATGGATGTGTTTCTTCCTCAGCTACCACATTAGTTTCTTCCTCGCCTGGTTCGTGGTTCTCGTCAACTTGTTCGCTGCAGCGTCTTTTCTCTGGTACTCTCGGAAAAGGAAAGGCGATAAGGCGGCCACAGACGAGCTTGCGATGGCCGACGAACCCACGATCATCGGCCGATGACGCCGCGGGCTGCTCAATTCCAAACAACTGTTTAAGTTGCTGGAATGCTTCCTCAACTCTTTACTGAACAGTGCTCAAATGACCAATAGCTATAACAATGTTCAAGTCTTCCATTTAACGTGTGCAACCGGGTTTGCACGGTTGTTTCGAATTTCAGATACTTGACTGATTGTCACCTTGAATTTCATCTTATCCTTATTTAAATCATGACTTTTGTATTATTACGCCTTGTTAATCTTATAAGCAAAAGGAAATGTGACTTTAATGAGACGATTTTCACTTGCAATCTTTTGTTATTGTGTACAACTCGTATATTAAATTCAAATACTATATTCATTTATGACTTATGGGATTAACGAAGTTAGTTTATATTTATTATAACTTTGTTAAGCTACTGTTTTTATATTGCGATTTTGTTATGTTTGCGCTGTCGTATACACACGTGCCGATTTATATTTATATGTAAACTGACTATGCTGCCATGAGATTTTTTATATGCAAGTTTGATTCTAGTCATAATTGTAATTAAAGTGCATATATAGGTAAGGATTACTTCCGTGAATGAATCGTTTAATGAAAATCTTTAAAAGACATACGGTATGGGTTTTTTCGTGCCTGGTATATACAGTGCATGTTCTGTTTGTTTTACAAACCGAGGATCCTGTTCTATTTATTTAAATGCTGCGGGTTCACAATATCAATATGTTTCTGTATTGTGTATAAACTGGCTGGAAGAACCCTACCATAAATTTTATCAGATAAATTTTAATGTAAGTACGTTGTCCTTAAAAACTTTTGAGATGGGACCAATGAGACGTTAACTGCAGAAAGGTTTTCGTAAATAAAGAAAAATGTCTTAAGAATGGAGTAATAAAATTGAGATGTATAGTTAGTTGTTCTATAATAAATTCAGTTTCAACCAACATTGATAATGTCTTATGTAGGTAGAACTGTAGTGATATTGATCATTGCGGAATGTATCCTGAGGAGTGGTATTGTTTATTCCATTTTATCTGCATTAATGTGTGTATTGATGTTATGTATGTTCTTCCTATTTATAAATTCTTTTTATTAATTAAATTCTTAAATCTAATCCATTTTCTCTTATTACCTGTAGCTCCTTTTATAGATCAGTGGCGACATTAGAGTAGATCTCTAATAATTAGGGGATTTCTAGTGTAAGATCTACATTATATGAGTATTCAATAGCTAACTCGATTTTGAAGGATATATAGTAGTTATTGTTAGGGCTCATAGAGGTAAATTTCATTGATGATTACTCCAATGCCGGTAGATGATTTTTAATCAAAGAAGTTTGCTCGTGGTGATGAAGTGATTCTCTACACATAGCACCGTTGCATCAGAGATACAATAATATCCAGTAAGTTGGGAGTCTACCGGCTTTAGTGTACCTTTTTTTGAATATAACATGTATTTTAAATTTATATGACTGATAGTTAAGTTTGAAATTAACTCGCAATATCTAAGTAGTAAACCCATTTGGATACAGAATGAATTTCTCAAGTTTAAAGCTATGTTCCTGTTCGAATGTTAAGTTACTGTGTAGGGCTATAATAATGTAATAAATTTTTGCTTTGAAAATTTATTGACATACCCAATGAAACATTTATAGGATATTATGATAAGGAGAAGAAAACAGTAAAGAAAGCAAACAATTTTATATAACAAAAGAAGTATATTTAACTCATTACTTTGAGTCACTGTCACAAATTTGTGTTTTGGCTGTGACCACGCTTTGTTAATAAACATCACCAGAAGACTTTTAATCCATCGTATATTATAGCCTCATAATATGATGAAATCCGAACGCACATGTTTAGCTGTCTTGGACAATGTTGACAAAAGCTTGGTGATTTTAAATTGACAACATGCTTAGTTTTATTACTCGTGGATGTGAAACAAGAAATATTCTTCTTATATAAAATTGTCCTGTTCATGTGTGTCTCGCTGAACTCCTCCTAAACGCTTGAACCGATTCTGATGATTTTTTTCTCAGTGTGTTGAAGTGTGTTCCGGGATGGTTTAGTTAGATTCACAATTGAACCTGGTGGGTGTTGCTGCAATAGGGTTGTAGATTTTTATTTTTTAATAAATGACAACATCTGCCGAGCCCGCTAGTATATCTATAAAATATTATTTGTATGATGCAACATTTCGCAAAGTTACATGTTGGTTATCGTTTAAAGTTTTTCCACTTGCCGCTGCATTCTGAGTCGCATTAACTTTAAGTAGTAGCCATTCATGTATTCGATTTACTTATGTATAGCATTCAAAATGATTTGAAAATTTCATAATATTCATACATAACACGGGATAAATCCAGAAAGTCAATAGAATTATAATATTTCAAAAGCAAGAGAATAAAAGTATTGCTATAAAAAAAATACCTTTGAGTTAATTTTGCAGTCGAATCTGGGGAACAGAATTATATTTCTCAGTGTATTTTTTTGTATTCAAATGACGTACAAATCTGATCGAAAATTGTACTCATAAGATATTGAGGTTTTAAGTAAAAATGGTGTATTTGGCAGGAAAATGGCTACTATTTCGTGAAATATAAGTTTTGGAGCTATGACTAGAGCTCTGTTGTTTAGTCAAAAACCTATAATATCCTACCAGTGATATTATAGGTTTAATGGGAAGGCAAAAACTTGAATGTTCTTGGATACTAAATACTGGATGGATATAAGAGGCCATATTTGAAACAATGTAGGACTGATACCATTACATATAATAATATAAACTAAATTTTCTGCCTTAACTTTAGAATACTGTTACGAGTTACGGGACTCGAATTAAAACGCCGTTTGGAATTACTGTAGAATTTATTAGAACTATACAAACACGTATAACACAGCTACAAATATAACTGGGCGCAGCCAGTACGAACGTAATACACGATTCAATAACACGCGCAAAGTCCGTCACTATATAGCTTATCGAATGTACAAATATACGTATTTATTAATTAAATATACGTATTTATTACTGATCAGGCGGGATAAATAAATGAATATAATGCCAATGCGGGTTGATTAAATGAGTAAATTTGGAAATAATTCAATGATACAGCACAAATTACGCATAGAATCTCATATGAGTTAGTGGGTGGCGGGTAGCGATATGAACCAAAAAAATGATTCAAAGAAGAATTAAAATAAAGAAATTAAAGTATTTAAGGCAAGAAAAGGGGATTATTTATAGTTTTTAAATATATATAGCGGAAAAATATATAAATATAGCGGGAATAATACGCAAAATAATTATATAGCGGGAATTATAAATAATATATTCGCGGAAAAAATAAAATACATATACCGCTGCTCGATTGGACCCGAATTAATATGGTGGTGCAGGTGACAAAGGTAAAAAAATGTTGGTGGTGGAAGGAGGGCAAAATCCACAGTCGGGTAGAATGAAGCGGCACTCACCTGCGGATCCCCAGTCCTTGTTCGTTAGACTCCTCAGTACGTCTTGATATTTGCGTCTGTTCACACCAACAGGAGCGGGTTTGTAAGTAAAAAAACGTTCTATATTTGCACTTAATGCGCGTGCGATGCTCGCGTGACCGTGGACGTATTGGGCCGCCCGCCGGCACGAATCGTGGTTAGCTGACAGGTGGCACCGCCTGTCTCTATCCAGAGTGCGGATTTGCGGATAGGAGAGGAGAGGTAGGGATTTAAGGCGCCTAACCACACGTCTTGTATCGCTTGTGACCATCGCTAGACTGCCGATCTCCCTATTGGGCCATTGCTATATACTGCACCGATACAATATGGCTGCCCGCCCGCGTGGATCGAATTTCTTAGAATTCGTAATCTACACACCTGCCTAGTTATGCCTGCAAACGGCCATAAACGAGTACAATACACAATAGGCTGTTTTCTAATTACAAATTTAAATATAAGACAAACAAAAGAAGTCCAAATGCCGAAAAGGTAATAAACTGCAGGTGTGCATTGGTCTTTGTCGGTCGTAACAATACATTACTGGTGGTAACCTTTTTATAAGTATGAAATACCCGTCTCAGAAGGTAGTAACGTAGTACTTCCAAGTAAAACAAGTATTTGCGTGTTGTGTGCATATGTTCGTATGTGTATGTTCTTGTATTTTGTAGTGTATATTTGTGTGAGTGTACATGTTTGGATTTTAAATATTATTATGTACATTTTGTAGTATTGAGGTATTAATCAAAATTAATTATATTTAATTATAATTATGTTTTATAATAATAATAAATAATAATATAAATCAGCAGACAAACACACACACTATATATCCCCAAATTAAGCAAGTTACGCTTGTGTTATGGGTAATATACAACGGACCATTCTGGGGCCGATCCCAGATACCCAGGCCATAGTAAATAATGGAGAAAATACGTTTTCGAAATTTACTATACCAGGAATCGAACCCGGAGCCTCTGCGTTGCAGTGAGGTAAGCCGGCAAACGCTTAGCCCGCTCAACCACAGAGGCAGTCAATTGTTATGTTTTAGATTGCAACCAGTGTAAAACGGCCATTTGACAGTTATAGTAAAAGGTAAGGTCCTATTCAATACAGGTTTTTTTTATTTAATAATTATGTATGATACTAGTGCGGTAAGTTTGGTTTATACAAACGAGTAGACGAATGTAAACCCGAGACGAAATTAATGGTTTACCACAGTCACAAGTTTGTAAAAACCAAGAACCGCGTGTGTGTCATACAAAGTTTTCAACACATTTGCCAGAAAAAAGTACAATAGTTAATGAAACAAACGTAAAGTATAACATAAACATATCAGTCGGAAAGCCGCAACAATCCACGTTTCTAATATGAACATGGAGCGCATTTGCAACTGGCATCACGTGTGCATGGTGAAAATTAGAACTACATCTTTCGTCTCATTTTCTTTATAGTATGAAAAGGAGTTATAGAGTCTCACTTTCATACTATAGAGAAAATTAAAAATGATCAAAAGACCTTTCAAAGGACGTTCGATCAATAAGCTTTTTTATTGTCATAATGTGAACTCCTTGGTGAAATTCTTATATACCTACATATATGTTTTCACCTAAGTACCTATATTACTGCACGGCGTGCGGTAAAATAAGTACTTGGGTGAGAGTACCTACTTTACCCCACGTTCCATTGTGCGATGCGTAATTTTTAACTTTCGAATAATGTATACAGGCTTCATAAATCCATTTTTTGAGCAAATGTGTTGAAAATATTGTTTAATTACATTATGTAATTTTTTTATGATAATTGTGATATAATGAAACGACGTGCACGTATTATTTTATGATAATTTTACTAAAGAAAAGACCTATAACTTAAGTTATCAAAGAGTACCCGGCAGTGAGAGTGATGTGCCATGGTGGCGATATATAACAGTTTTACAACAGAAAAAATGTCGTGTAAACTTTCGGTGGTTGCTATTTTAAGCCACGCATTGTCGAAAATCTGGCAGCCGCCCAGAGCTGAGCTGTGACACTGCCAACGTCAATAGAGGTTACTGTCCTAAAAAAAACTGTCGGAAAAAAGGCCGACGGAGCTAATGAAGGAACCATGCTCATCCGAAGCCCCATGCTGTCTGAATCTTGTTCATAATTCGATTTATTTTCGAGACGCCACGCTGTTCTGGCATTTTTCACTTAACGTCACTTTTCAAGTGTTATTGTTTCCGTCATTATTTCTAGAAACGACTGAAGTAAATTACTTGTAGTTCCATTATCTCAAACTTTAATTGTTCTGCTAAAAATATCCTACTCTTGTTATTATAACTAAGCAGTATTGTCTATGGATGGATGGAGGTTTGTTATCATTTCACGCAAAAACTACTAAACGGATTTTAAACAATATTTTTATAAATTATAACCAATGTGTTATTTTGACGTATAATCTATATTACTGTAAAGTTTAAATTGGCAAATAAGTTGCGGAGTCAGTTAGTATTTTGATATGCAAATTACGACAAGAAATATAAAGAGTAACACTGTATGGTAAATGGAATCTAATTGAGTCATACAAGGTGTTGACAATATCTATTATAGTTTTACTTTATCAATTCGATGAAATAACTAAAAAAGTCAAGGGAGTACTTGAGTTCGTTGGTATATTAATCAAAACTATATATATAGTTATTATAATCCTAGTTACAATCGGGGTGAGTGAAGCGAGCCCTAACACTATCCCACATTCTATACATTTTTGAGGAACACTTTACTGCAAAACTATCACATTTTCAAATTGAAGATATATCTCATTTCTGCACAATATCTTTTTCAACCCCTGTAGTCCCCCATATTTAAAGGAACTTTTTAGTTTCCTCTCTCAATCGCATTCCTTTAATTTGCGCTCAAATGAAAATCTTCTGCTAACGATACCCAAACACAGTTCGTCCTTTGAACGAAACTCTTTTGTCGTACAGGCTGTTCACCTGTGGAACTCCCTCCCCTTGAAAATCAGACAAGCTACATCAATTTCTACATTCAAACACTTGATCACTGACCATTATTTGTCCATTAAATAAAATTGTTGCAGTAAATAGAATTGTATTATTCTTCGCATGTAAATATATGTAATTTATATTATTATAATCTATATTTACTTATATATAAGTATATATATATTAGTTTATTATTTTGTTTCTTTTTCTTTAATTACAATTAGTTTTAATTTAGTTAAACCACCAAATATTATTTATTTTTTCTAGTAATGTCTCCTTGGACACCGGGTTGCCTGGAAGAGATCGCTATAAGCGATAAGGCCGTCCATTGTTCTAATGGAATTGTCTTTATAATAAATGTCTAGGTTTAAGTTATGATGAACAATAAAGAGTTTTCATTCATTTCGTTCATTCACATAACAATTTTTATTAATTAGAATTTTATTATATTCTTAGGAATAATTATAAAACTAATAAGAGATGTGTAATGACAACTGGACTGTCACTATCTGTTACTATAAAATAAAAATAGAATGAAAATAATTTGTCGTATGAATTATTTACAGAAGCCCACATTAAAAATCCATACATTAAAATAGTTTTTTTTAAACTATCTTATAAAATTATTACTAGATAGAAAACTTCGCGAGCCCTTCTAAAGCACCACTTTTCGCTAGTAATATTATAATGCTCATATTCTGAAGCAGTACTCCCTCATAAATCAACGTGAATCAATACCATTCCTATAAAAAAACAGTACAACTATCTCTTCGTACATTCAAAGACACCTTTTAATACGGAAATACTCGTAATTCTCGTATTATCAATGCATTGCAAATTTTTAATTTTGTGTATGAGTTATCGCAATTGATGATGATGTTATCGCAATTTAATATACGCCTTCAGCCGATATTAGACGATTCATTTACGTCTTTCAATTTGGATATATCGAGCAAAGTGATCCATATAAACGTAAACTTAAATCATTCAATGATTTTGAATAATGTCGTGTCCTTTCTGTTCTGTGTCTTTCAACCAAATTGAACCAATTTGGTTGATCTATTTAATATCAGCATTGTATTAAAACATATTTTTTTGCATTACTGGCCAAAATCAATAACATAACAACCTTAGACCATTCAACCAATCTAAGCATAACAACCCAAAAACCAAAACGTAACAATACTGTTTACTGTAATAATAGCACCTGGCTCAAAACAAACCATTGAACAAGGAATATCAATCAATACCTGTTTATCTCTTGCCATGACAACCATTCAAACGTTGTCGCATGTTGCTGTCTTGTGCTTCAGAGATAATAATGGAATAAAATAATTTCGGGTTGTAACTTTAACCAGATCAATAAGGCGGGGTAATTTAAGCTGATCACGCGATATGGCTGAAAAGGTATGCCCCACAATGTATTAATTTAATTAATGCGGTTTCACTAACATGCAATGGAATTCTTCGTAGCGCAAATACGTTATTTCCTTGGGGTCCCTTTATTATAAACATCAAAACGTCTGGTGATTTAGCTAAGCGGCAAATTGCTTTTGCATTTGCTGTTGACGGCTTTTGTGTTTTTAAATATAAAGACCCTGTCCTACTTAGAATGTTTTCTATTTTATTCTCAGTAAAATTCATCTAATGTGTTTAATCCTCGTTTCCTGTAAGTTATTGCAGTTTTTATGCCATACTCACTCGGATGGAGTTTCGAGTTTCGAAACTATGCTTTTGAAGTGATGAATAAAAAGAATTTTATACGAATTTCTAGACGACAAACTGTGACTCTGGCATTTTGAAAACAATACTAGTTTGGTAGTCTGTGAATAACTGCAGATTATCAGTAGGGTTAAAGTCTCTTCGCGTGCTATTTTAGGTGTTTCCCTATGTCTCTGCTCCACCTAGGATAATGTTATTGACTGTTTTACTCAGATGTAGCAATGGGTTTATGCGCTATTTGTCATGCGACATTGTAATTAATTGCTAATGATATTTTTTTATTGCTGTACTACAGCAGACAGGCTGACAGCCCCAACTGTGATGAAAAGTGGTTACCGTCTCCTATGAACATTTGCTACACTAAAGGTGCTACCAGTGCGCTGCTCGACTCATAGACGGGACTGGAACCTGGCCAATAATGCCGGAATATGACTCAAGGCTGTTATGGTGGTGTACTCTAGACTCTAGGCCATCGGAGGTATCCATCCAAACGCACAAATACCCTACCACCTGGCTGTGGGTTATTTTGTCGCCTCTTACGACAGGCCGCCCGGCTGCAGGAAATTGTATTCTACGTTCCTGCACGGTATTACGTTACTAAACATTGACAAATAATGTATGTATATACACAACACTATCCCAGATGGAGTAGGTACATTTATATATATATTTTGACGGCCTCTGTGGTTGAGTGGGCTAAGCCGTTGCCGGCCTACTTCACTGCAACGCAGAGGCTTCGGGTTCGATTCCTGGTATAGCAAATTTCTCTCCGTTTTTTATTTTTATTTATTTCTCCGTTATTTACTATGGTCTGGGTGTCTGGGATCGGCCCCAGAGTGGTACGTTGTATATTACCCATAACACAAGCGTAACTTGCTTAATTTTCGGATATACAATATGTGTGTTTGTCTGCCGATTATTATTATTATTATTATTATTATCTTCTATACTATAATAAATCTGTAAATGGTAAAAATTACGGTTTAGTTCACGAGCTTTTAGCCACTTTTTCTTCTGAGATAATGTTATATAGTTATTGACTGTTTTACACAGATTTAGCGATGAGTTTAATGCCTTATTTGTGATGTGATATCGTTACTAATTGGTGATGACGTTAACTATTGACAGATAATGTATGTGTATACAATAATGTAGCTATGATTTTTAAGCGATTTTCACCATCAGTTAGATAAATTTTCATTGAAGGTTTATATACATATATAAAAAAATCTGATTAAGTTTTTGTTAGAAAGAAAGAAAATATTTATTTCTAAAAATGCGACACTTAGCAATAATTTATAATAATAACAATAGCAATGAAAATGTGTGCCGCAATATTCGAAATGAGGTTGGCACTCAGTTTTGCTGTGCCGAAACATAGTCCGACACAGCATTGATTTTCAGTGCCCACCTCCTTAATCACAAAAATCATGCGACCCACGGCAAAAACAAGTTAAATTATAATCAATGTATACATGAAAGGAATAATAACAAAGAAAAAAAAATAACAGAATAGAGTGATAGTATAATTTAAAAAAATAAATAAAAATGAGTACCTAAAAAAAAATTTAACCTAAATAGAGCACTTATTATATACACATGTTATATGTGTTAGTAAAATAGACCCACTAGCTAGGGTTATTCACGCGGAGAAAACACTAGTACCATGATAAATCTGCAAATGGTTCGAGAGCCCCTTACCGGCTTTGCCATCAACAGGCAGAGACGATGACCCACCCTCTTAAGTAATGTTTCGAGTTTGTACATTGCGTTTAAAAATGTGAAAAAAATTAGGGGGAATAATTCGGACCACAAGATACCGAAAATAGAATTTTTAGAATTTTTGTCTGTCTGTCTGTCTGCTAGAGCATCACACGACAACCACTGAACGGATTGAAATAAAACTCAACACAGGGTTAAGTTATATCCCGGGAAGTAAAATAGGTTACTTTATATCCCGATAAATGACGTCGTTTCCGCAGGATAGACGAAAAAATCAAAAAAGATGGCGCTAGGATCGCATCCTTTTTGCAAACTACTGAACCCATATTAATGAAACTCTACACAGAGCTGGTGTATATCCCGAATCAACATTTAGGATACATTTGATCCCGATAATGTCATTTCTCTAGAATAGACGGATTAGCTAAATAGATGGCGCTGCAATCAGGTTTTTTCAATTCACTAACAAATACCTACGTTATCATAAACAACGTGTCATTGGTTGTATTACTTCAAATCAGATTGGTTTCGAATCAAATCACCTCTATGTTTTCTGGACAGATATCTAAATTATATGGACTTAGTTTTTGTTATTATTATATGCAAAAAACCGAATTAAGTGTTTGTGTTAGTAAAATAAAGCTACTGCCTAGCGCGCAGAACAGCCGCGGGGCAAACTCTAGTTATGAATAAACTAAAAAATATTAGGTTGGGGAAAAAGTTCCTTCGCATTTTATATAAAAATTCAAAAGGTTTTTTTATAAAGTTTATTTACATTTGACTAAAGTATGTAGGTGCCATTTTGTTGGATAACTTTTTGCCATCTTGTAGGTAGGGACGTGTTCCCATTGCTATAAAATTTTTGGGGCTTCTGATCAAAAAACTGCGACAAGTGGTTTTGGCAGTCCTCTCGTGATGTTAACCTGACACTGCCTAAGGAATTCTGCAGAGACCGAAACAGGTGAAAATCTGAAGGTGCAAGGTCAGCACTATACGGCGGATGCATTAACACCTCCCAGCCAAACTCTCGTAATTATTGCTGAGTGGCTAAAGATGTGTGAGGTCTAGCGTTATCATGGTGAAAAACCACACCCCTTCTGTTGATTAATTCCGGCCGCTTTCTCTCAACTTTTTGCTTTAACCTCATCAGTTGTTCGCAGTACAGTTCAGGATCCATGGTCCTGCCTGGCGGTAACAGCTCATAATGAATAATACCCTTCCAATCCCACCAAGACACAGCATCACCTTGTTGCGAGTTAACCCGGGTTTCGCCACAGTCTGTGAAGCCTGACCGGCCTTTTACCACGATCTTTTTCGCACGTTCTTGTCGTACGTGATCCACTTTTCATCACCAGTTATCAGCTTCTTCAAAAATGGTTCAGTTTCATTACGTCGTAATAAAGAATCACAAATGAGTACACGGTTCATTAGGTTTCTTTCAGTGAGCTCATGAGGCAACCAAATATCGAGCTTTTTCGTGTACCCAGCTTTTTTCAAATGCGCCAAAACCGTTTTGTGGTCAATTCCTAGTTCTCCAGCTACATCGTAACTACTCATATGCCGATCTTGCTCCACTTTTTCAAAAATGCCATCAATTTTGTCCGTAACAGGGCGACCAGAGCGACGTGCATCTT
Organism: Dendrolimus houi; assembly: GCA_039645545.1. Classification (NCBI taxonomy): domain Eukaryota; kingdom Metazoa; phylum Arthropoda; class Insecta; order Lepidoptera; family Lasiocampidae; genus Dendrolimus; species Dendrolimus houi. The sequence continues at coordinate 14,631,696 of CM077129.1, forward strand.
TGATATCAAAATTTCCGGATTGAAAACGCTTAAACCAAGTTTCCGCTACTCTCACAGATACTTCATTAGGTCCATAAACATCACAAATTTTTTTCGCGGCTCATGTTGCATTTTTACCTTTTTTGTATTAAAATTTTAAAATGTATCGAATTTCTTCATTATATTCACTCATTTTAACAATAAGAAAAACAAATGAAAATCACACATTTCCCTAATTTGAATTTGGAATTGTCTTCTTTAAAATTAAAACTTTTTAATGATACCAAAACCAGCCAGATACAAATAGTATAGCCAAAGAGATCTTCTTACAAGTTCATACATACTATATCCGAAAAGACTTTTCCCCAACCTATTATATCCATAATTGAACCTAGGTAACTGACGTAGCTCGCAATACTAGTAAGTTGAAGTAGCAGTGGGTGTGGTGTCCTGGTATTAAGGAATATAATAAAATATTGATTTTAGTAAGTGTTCGGAAAAAGCAAAGTGTGCACACGTTTATTGTTGTGCTAGCATTTGCTCGCAACTTTGCCCACATTGGACAGGTAACAAAGATCACAGTGATTTTGCTAAATATAAAACAAAGGTTATTTTCAGCAGGGTAATGGATGTTTTAGTATGCACATACATGAATCCCGGAAATTCCCGTAAAAACTAGGAATAAGTAATGTTACTAAAAGCATGCACAACTACAATTGTTTTACTACAAATTTTAGCGATCACTGAAAATTTTGCATCGGAATCAATTTTTTTTCGACCTGGCCACTTTAAGCCTGTGCTAAGAAAATTATCGTAAGATTTTCGGGATACAATGTACCGCAGATTTTAAATTCGGGAATTTACTATCGATCAGCGGCAACCGCACAAACAAATCCCGAACAAACAGACAAACACATAAAATGTAAAAAACGAAAGACTACACTTTTATAATCTATAATATTATAAAATTCTACAGATAACGTTTCTGTACATTGAAGCTATTAAAAAACAACTTGAATACACTACATAAACAACGGAAAACACGATGCAGTTTTTAGATTTATTGTCTGTTTGTTCGGGATTCACGTAAAAAGTACTGGGCTGATTTCTATGCGACTTTCATTGATCGAAAGCTAATTCTTAGTCTTAAAATCTGCTTCTTATCCTGGGAATCCCGCGACAATTTTTCTGGGAATCCTACTAATATTACAAACGCGAAAGTTTGTAAGAATGTATACATGTATATTTGTTACTCTTTCACGCTAAAACTACTGAATGGATTTTGATGAAACTTTATAATAACATAGCTTGCACATCAGAATAACACATAGGCTATAATTTATAAAGATATAGTGTGAATTATCCAAAACATAACGATTTTCCATAACCACGCGGGCGAAACCGCGGGGCACAGCTAATGATTTATAATGACCAGATTGAAAAAAAATCGAATTCCAATGCGATCTTTTCACTGATCGATTGCAAAATTTATGAAATAAAGTGTATTAATATTCAGTATAGTATAGTATGTAGTATTTAGTATTCCGGGAATCCCACGGGAATTTTCCCGAGAGCGGTTTGAAGTAGTTCGGGTACAAAAAAATTAGCTTTTCCGACACAGTTTTCACCAAAATAATGGCTTACATTCTTTTCTAAGCCCACAAAGTACTACGGTACTTTGTGTCCCGAGAATCCTACGGGAATATCAATTCAAACGTGGATGAAGTCGCGGGCATATCCTAGTTTTATAATATTATTATAGATATTATAAATATCACAGTGGGTCGGCCACAACAATCGAGGGATAGATAGCTGTTGTAGGAACTGGGCCCTGAAATGGAGAACACGTGTTTAGTCCAGTCAGCCGATGACCTGTATAAGGGCGTCCTAAGTAAGGGCTGTGTTATGAAAGTAGAGTACTAGAATATATAGCCTACGTCAAGCAGTAAACATTGGTTGGCTAACAACGTCTGCTAGTATGGCTGATATTTTAGGTGTACAATTAAATGTATATTACGATTGTTGCAGTCTCATTAGTGTAAAACCTATTTTTCTTATAGAATAGAATTTTGAATGTGATTTTTATTTTTTATGTCAAACTGTTTTTTATCGAGTGAAAATTATTGAGAGGAATACACGTATAAATATCCATTGTTGTGTTTATTAAGTTTATATATTTGAAATAACACAAAAGCAGGATATTTCTATTAAAAATCAGGATGTCCTCTCGTTCAACGACCACAACAACGATTAAAAATCATTTTGTCTAGATTTTACGGTTTCTATACTTATTGTACTGACTGACTTGACTTGATTGACCTCCAACTCAGTATATAACCAGGTTATATACTGAGTTGGCGGTATAACCATATACATAAATGGCTTCGAATCATTGTTTTATTTTATCATTTGTTTTCTGATACCAATTAATTAGATGCATTATACATATACAGACTGATGGGAAAATATCTAAAAGTAAAACCACTAAAAAATTATCAAATCAAAATGAAGCTGATGAAGAAAGTTCAAGTGGATCTAGTGGTAAGCAAAGGAAACTATTATTTTGAAAATACAAATTAGTCTTTATTAGCTTGAACTGTAAATTTAGATGCTTTCCTTTAAAAAGTAATTTAGTGCCTTACACAATTTGTAACAGAAATCACTTGTAAGTTATTCTGTACTTTATACAAGGAATAAGCATTGTTATTCAAAATGGCAATCCAACCATCCGACTAAACTCACTATTGGCAGATTAGACACTGATCTGAATATATAAAAACCCAGGGAACTATAGAATTATTTTTAAATACCTATTTTAAAAGACAAATAAATAAACAAACAAATCTATCATATTTTTATTATATAGATGTAGCAAATATCTATATTTTTAATATTGAAAATTATAAGTTTATTAGTAAAGGAATGTGCTCTAAAATTGCAAAATAACTAGGAATCAAAATTATTCTAATTATTCTGTAGTGATAAAAAAGTTTAAAATTAAATTATTCTAAAAGATCTGTCTTAAACAGTCAGTGCTGCAGAAGGTGAAAACGAGACAAGTGGTCTTCAAATTGGGAAAGGTGTTGGTCAAGCATCGGTCACAGTGGATAGGGATGAGTATCTGCAAGCGCATAGGGACCTAACGTTTGATCGAAATCAACTACAATTGAAGAACAATATACTACATCGGAGATTAGCTGAGTATTACAAGTACTAATACGTTTTTTCAATTATGTAAAATAGTTGATTAAGTAGAATCTCTTCTATTCTAGTGAATAGAATACAAGTTCAATATTACTTTATTAATCAAAAAATACTTCAATGTCCGTAAAAATATTAAATAAATTGTTTCATATTCCAAATCATGAAAAGTTAACAAATAAATGTGTATTATTACTTTCAAATTTATATATTTATGATTGGTTGAAATATAATAATGTAATGCTTGTTTCAGGAGTTTTAAATTTATTTTTTATAACTATACTTTCACCAAACACTATGTAGTGTGTAGGCAGCTTGTGTAAATCAAACATTTCTCTCAATAATCCAAATAAAACAATAGCATTCAATTTTTAGGATTTACATAGTTACGTAAGCTCATCTAGGCTTTTTTTTTATCAATGATACCAGAACGCCTAAACCAGTGTAGATGAAATTTGGTACGGAGATAAGTTATGTTTTGGAATAGCACATGGGTTACTTTTTATCCCAGAAAAATGTATGGGTTCCGTGGGATAGATTTGTTTTAATAGAGGGCGTGTGGTATTTCCAGCGGCTGTTCCTCCACTCTGTCTATAAAATTTATATTAACGCGGGCGCAGCTACGGGCAAAAGCTAGTGCATAATATAACAGAACAAAATAAACACGCAGACTCAATAAAATTACGTACCATAGCAAAAGACAAATTTGATGCCTGCGTTTATTTATTCAACAAGTCATCTTTGGCTCGAGCTTCTTATATTGTCCGTTGTATTGAAAGAAAATACTGAAGGAAACGTAATGTAGAAAAGTTCATCATCTACATGTGATAAACCTAATATACCCAAAACAATGATTAATTTTGTGGTATATAATGTATAAACTTTAATTAGGTATAATTTATGATACCAGACCAAATGTTGAGTGTTAAGAATATGATACTCATTCATTGGAGCTTCAATCTTAGGATTGTGAGATCAGGAAATTGATTCTATATTTTATTGTTGGTTTGTTCTATTTTTTTTTCACAATACGTTGCTATAAAAATTTTCATTTACCTGCTTGATTTATGCAGAATAAAAACGTGACATTTGGTACACTGGAAATTAGGTAACATACTCGTATGAATTTGGGTGCATTTATCATTTCTATTGCTAGACTATAGTCTATTTTTCAAACTGACACATTTATTAACCTGATGTCTATTAGGGGCACGATATAAGGTCATACTCATAGGCCCTTTTCATATTACTATTCAGAATAATAAATCAGCTTCGCGAAAAAATAAGCAAAGTGTATTCACCCACGCAGACGATCTTGCACAAAGCCCTAACACCGGTGAACATGGTAATTTATCTCCTTAATGTTAAAACAAAAAGCTCGTTCAATTCACTGCCAGATGTTTCACTGCACAATTAGTCATCAACAACAACTATCCAAACACCACATGGTGTAAAATAAGAGTACTTTTTATTTATATTCATTGTGAGAAGAATTTAAGATAGCACTGAGCAGGTTATGAATGGAGGAGATTATGAAATGTTACGTCTTGTTGTTGGAAAACTCTGAAGATCAAAATAACATTTCAGTCTTTAAAATAAATTTTCATATAAAGAATACTTGCTCTTTGTCTAAAAATAAGTTGAATAAGAAGTAGAATGCTTAGTTATTAAAAAGATAAAGAGTCCAGATATTGAAACTTGCGTCTTCACTTACATATATCCTCGTGATTGACACTGTGTTTTAAATTGAATCAAGAAATGATCATATATCTTATGTAGATGTAGTTAAAATTTGTGGCTTTGCTATCGGGAGCGTGAGCGCGCCAGCCTGCTCCACTCCCGCCAATAGAGGACACGCTGGCGCTGGACTATGGATTTCGACCTTCGGCAGCCATGAGCGATCGGCGCAGGTGGGGAAAATAATGCCGCCGGCAGGAGATCACGTGCTGTTCCACGGGCGCTCATCTTTCCTCCTGTGGAGTGAGATATTTGGCCATCCCACGCTGGGCAGGGAGGAACGCCCTAGGGGCCCCCGGCTGCCAAGGCACGTGGAGTTGATCGAGCTTCCGTTTTCCCGTAGCCCTGGCATAAGGCGCGTAAGGAACAGCGAGGAGCTTTAGTGGGTATACCTGAGCGTCGCGTGGCAATAGCACTTCTTACTTGCGGTGCTAGTGCCACCCCGAAGTGGTAAATCATCAGCCGCCAATCCCCACGTGGCTGGTGGTCGTCAATCGGATTTCCCCTCATAAAAAAGGGTGCTTTATTAACAGTCCCATAATTTTTTCTTCAACCTAGCTTGTCTGTCGTACATTCGTCATGATGGTACAGTTGTGGAAATAAGCTATTTTATTTCAAACCTCGGGTTCCTTGTGATTTGATTCTGTGTTATTTTTTATTTATAGTGTTTGTGTTATTGTTAACACGACAGAAACGAATGTTTCATTTAGCAAAAAAAGTATCAGGCAAATTTAATTCACTTATGAATCGTTGGGCAGTTGTCCTTATATGACCCGTGTCATTGTAGACATAAAAATCCTGCTGCAAAGAAATGGTAACACATTTTTTCAGGAAGAGAAAACTGGAACACGTTTTGAAGCCATTAGAAGGTGCTTCGGATTTGGAAGAGAAGTATCAACAAAAGTTATTTGTGTATGAAGAATTAAAAGAAAAAGAAGAAAGGGAAATCGTCGATGTATGTTATTTATTCTTTTTGTTTTATAGTTTGAGGTCAATTCATTTTTTTGTAAATGATATGCTTCAAATACCAATAAAAAGGCACACAGTTCATTAATGTACGTATTTACAATACACGTGTTGGCTTAAGTATCAGATTTATTCATGTAACAAATATGCTTTTAATTATGAAGAGTGTTGTTTTATTGTTGAAGACAAGCAGACAAGCTGGCGGCTCACGGTTCCAGATGATGGAAAGTGACTACCGTCGTTCATGCCTATAAACACTTACAACACCAGAGGTGCTAATGTGTCTGCTAATATCCTGCCAGTCTTGAAAGGGGCGACTGGTACCTGGCCATTAATGTTGAAACACAACTCAAGGTTGTTATGGTGACATACTCTAGATCAGGGGTGGTAGGCATCCAGACCGGCTCTGCCGCTAGGCTATCGTCTTCAGAGGAAAAATGTACCATGTACAAACCGTGTATTGAAACAGTAGCAAAGTACGCACTAAATACGTCTAAATCTAAATTAGCATTTGCTATCTACAAAATATTTAGTTTGGTCTCCACCAAACTAAATGTTTCTACAAAGCAAGGAATAAATAGAATCTCATTATATTTGCAAAAGCAACAGCAGAGTTGATTAAATTCTAATATTCTAATTGCGTCTAATAAGCAAGTACGAAAATATTTTCTTCATTTATGTTTAATAGATGTTTTTATATTTACTTGCATATTTGATTTATAATTATATAAATAATTTGCAGATAAAAGCCAAAGTTCAAGCAGTAGAACAACAATACGCTAACCGGTTAGAGTATGCTGAAAGCAAGTTTGACGGCTTGCAAGCTTTTGAAAAAAGCACTGGCACCGGTCTCATTTATTCTAAGAAAGGGAAACCTATTGCAGACAAGGTTCTCATTTTTATCCCATTCATTACTAGAACTAGTCCCGTTATTTTTTTATCGTAAAATTTGTTTCTTTATTCATTAGTTTTTAGAAGTCTTTTTAGAAGAAGAATTTTGTGAAAATGTGTTCTTGTCCGATCTGCAAAGTATATGTCGACTCTTTGCTTCAATAATGTCTTATGATAACAATTAAAATTTGAGAAAATATTTTTTTTTATCGTTCTAAAAAATAATTGTATAGAAATAAATAACTTTTTTCTGACAATCTACAATGTATTTTACAAGATACCACGTTGTTTGTTTCGATGCAATTATTTTTTGATAATTAAAAAACTAAACTAAAATTTCAATTTTCAAGATAACAATTATAGAAATAAAAAGAGGTAATGTATGTTTGAAATATTATTATGATAGATTTCGATACATTACAGTACATCTTGCGGCTAACGTAAGCCACCATTTTAATAAATCTGAAAATCTATTTTAGACATGTGAATTATTTTTAATAGATACACATCTTTTTTATCAAACTCAAAACAAAGTCGAAATACAAATTCTACCAGAGTGCAAGAATACTGGTCCCATTTTTCACATAGCGCAATTGTCTCCTACTCCTTCTTAATTTGAGCTATTCAACGATTACCTTTGAGTCAAAAGTCTACTACAGATTTGAATGCAGTTTAATTTATTTTATTGATAGATATAAATTCATTATTAGTACCAGGAAAATATAAAAATATATTAGCACGATATAAAGAAGAATATATCGCACAGGATTCAAACTTAGCTGTAGATGCGATTATAAGTTACAACGCTGTTAGTTCATAATAATATCATAGCGTAATAGGCAGTAGCCTGCAAATTTTTGTGTATATCCCTATTAATATTTAAAATGCGAAAGTAACTCTTGTCTGTCTGTTCCCTTTTTACGGTAAAACTACTGGACAAATTTGGCTGAAACTCAGTAAATATATATATATATATATATATATATATATATATATATATATATATATATATATATATATATATATATATATATATTTTTTTCGATGCCGAGGATGAAAATAGGATACTTTTATCCCGAAAAATGGGATAGTTTCCGGGATAAAATATATTTGTCCATGTTTGTTATGCTTTTACGGAAAAACTATTTGACCGATTTGGCTGAAATTTGATATATGTGTAATTTTAATAACGAGGGTAGACATGGGATACTTTCCATCCCACATAATGGGATAGATTTGAATTTGGTAATTTTGATCAATTTGGTTATTTTGTTCATTATAGTCATTTTGGCCATTTTCTTCATTTTGGTCAATTTGGTCAGTTTAGTCATTTTGGCCATTTTGTTAATTTTGGTAAATTTGGTCATTTTAGTCATTTTGGTCATTTTGGTTAATATGGTAATTTTGATAATTTTGGTAAATTTGGTAATTTTGGTAATTTTAGTGCTTTTGACAATTTTAGTCATTTTGGTAATTTTGGTAATTTTGGTCAATTTGGTCATTTTGGTTAATTATATAGTTTACGGGTAGATAGACGGGGGATAGATAAATAAAACTAAAACGGGTTGAAATAGAGGTTGAAAGATTGTATGGGAGACCAATAATTTCTCAAATTTATAGATATAAAAATGTATCATCTATGCAATAATGCGATAATAATTCGATCTGTTTGTCTATTAAGCCTTCACGGAAAAACTACTAGGAGTGCTGGATCGGTGTTGAAGTAATTTTGTTTAAATGTAGTTTTAATACAGAAAATGGACATAAATATTTTTCATCCCGGGAGATGGGATAGTTTGCGATATAAAATAAAGTAAATCGTCCGGGGGCAAATAGAACTAACATAAAAATTTTATACAATGTAACCTGTATCAACGCCAGCTGTTTAAACAAGAGGCACGCACTAGTATTTAATAATTTACTTTTATGTCTATTGGATTTATTAGACTAAATATCCATATGTAACATATATCTGACATCATTACTGTTATAACTACTGTGTTTTAAATTTAAACGTGCATCAAGAGATCTGGGCTAATCCCACACATTAAACCTGCCGAAAGCAGACGGAATTTCTAGTATCAAGTTTCTTTGTTCCAATTACGTTTCTCTGTTCGAGTGGAAAATATATACTAGGTTTCAAAGAGCATCATATAACACGTTTAAAGTAATAATATTGGATTACACATTATCAATGCAAACATGCAATGTAAAATCTGGAAATTTCTGATATCGTAATGATAAAAGTAAAATAGGATTTGTGTTTAAATGTAAATGAGAATATATGTATATGAAGTGACAATTACTTTATTAAGAAAATAGGTGGCCTAATCTTTAAATTGTTTTTTTCCAGGAATGTCCATAATTATAAATTTTATTTCAAATAAACATGTACCTAATTTCGAAATAGTGGTAGAAATTTATCTGCCCTCACTGGGGATTTATCAATATTTACGAAAAGTGAATATTGGAAGTAATGAAAGTCTCACTTTGATAAAACTAGGTATGCCAAATGGCGCTAAACGTTGCAGTGTTTTTGACAAACTTTTGGAACGAAGTTCCTTATTGCACGTTCCACTGAAGTTCGGCGGATGCGAGCTAGATGGAAAAGTGTACTGAAATGAAAAATGCTCACCGCTGTTATGTTATTATACGATTTTGAACTTTAAAGCATGAAATAAGATCTAAAATAAAATAATATCCATCAATGTACTTACGGTGTTTTGAAATTAGATGGTCTTTTAATTCCCCTTATTACTTAGCATACAATTTCGAACTTTAATGCAATGCTATAAGATCTAAAATAATATCCATTAGTGTAATATACGCTGTTTCGAAAACCGAAGGTACTGTAACGTTGCGCGCCGCGCCTTTGTTATTTCGTCGCATTTGGGCGCTGTCTCTGGTGTACTTCACAATATTTTGATACAATTTGTTTCTTTATTATTGTACGTCTTCGATGGTTTTCGCCAGTCTTCGATATTTATTAAATACTTTTGAGACGTTTTGAGGATTTTAAGACTTTTAATAACTTCTTTTCAATCAGACACCTCATTAGTATTGTTGTATAAATTTCCAAGACGAAGTGGTTTACATCTTGTTTCCTATAAGCTACAAGTGAAATTTTCTCTTTGAAACTTTTAATATAAATAGCACAAAAGGCTCGAACAGTCTCGTAACTTATTCCCGATTTGAACTTTCCAAAATAATTAATTGCAAGAGGATCTTTGAACTCAGTTGATCTGTTTTCTTTAATCAAACAAAAACATGAGATTTGGATGTTCATTTTCTACTCTAGACTATTAAATCTTAATAAAATATTTATAATCTTTATGTTTAAAAACTATGTTGTTGTTTAAATGGATAATGCTACTTAAACGTAAATAGAATTATATTTAGCTTATATCTGGCATTATTTTTTCAGTCTATATTTTGCATTAGTTATTCTGAAAGATAATTTAAAAAAAAATTGCATGATTTCAACGGACAGGCAGACGTCCCACCCGATGGAAAGCGGTTACTATCGCCTGTAGACATTTGCAAAACCAGAGGCGTTACAAATGCACTGCTACTCTCTTAAGGGAGACTGGAACACAACTCAAGGTTGTTATGGCGGCATACTCTAGACCAGTAGTAGTAGCCATCCAGATGGGTAAATACCCTACCACCTAAATAAAATAAGATGTTAATGTTTGGCTAAATATATGTATGAAGAGATAAATGAAAGTTTATGAAACGAAAAGTATTTGTCAGGATCGTAGCAGGTTCCATGGCCTCTCCCTACCCCAATGGGAAACAGGCGTATGTATGTATGCAATATTTGTTTGTGTTTTTTTATTGATGAAGCACAGCAGACTCATTGACGGCCCAACTGCGATGGAACGTGGTCACCAACACCTATGGACATTAGCAACACAAGAGGTGCTGCCAATGTGCTGCCGGCCTACCTTGAAGGGGAAACTGATGATTAAAATCGCTTAAAAATCGTAACTACATTATTGTATACCCATATGTTATCTGTCAATATTTAACGTCATTAACAATTAATAACAATATCATATCACAAATAACGCATTTAACTCACACGCTACATGTGTGAAACGGTCAATAACTACAACATTATTCTAGATAAAAAGGTAGCATAAGCTAAAACCTCATGAACTAAACGGACATTTTCATGTTTTAAAGTATGTGTAATAACAGGTACCAAAGGAACTAAATGCCTATGAATGGTAAACTAAAAAAAAATATGGACTATGAATGATGATTCCTAATTAGATTTTATTACTATAAATAATAAATTTGGATAAAGGAGGTTATATTCTGTAAATTTTAGACCTAAAACTTTGCTGTTTCTTGTTCAATTCACTACAATAACAAAGAAACAGTCTATAATTGTAAACAATTGCCCAGCATAACATAGAGATGAGTCGAAGGCAGCCTGGTTTGAAGTAATACAATGAATGACTTGTTTCCTAAGACAACGTAGGTATTTGTGAGAGAAATGAAAAAACGCGATTGTAGCGCCATCTATTTAGCTAATCTGTCTATTTTATGGAAACGACATAATTTATCGGGATAAAAGTATCCTAAGTGTTGATTCGAGATATAAGCTAGCTCTGTGTCGAATGTCATTCATATACGTTCGGTAGCTTTCAAAAAAATTGACATCGTTTTTCGCAGCGCCATCTTTTTCGGTATTTTCGTTTAGCCCTTGGAAACGATGTAATTTATCGGTATAAAAAGTATCCTACGTTCCAACCCGGGATATAAGCTAGCTGCGTTTCGAATTTCATTTAAATCCATTTAGTGCTTTACACGTGATGCCTAAACAGACAAACAAAAATTCTAAAAAAAATATTTTCGATATCTGCTGGTCAGATTTAACCTCCTGATTTTTTTACATTTTCAAACGCATTGTACAAACCCGAACCAATTAAAATGTTATTACAGTAAAATAATAGATAGAAGATAATTAATCAATCATCATATTAAATAAACTATTTATCATAAGGACTCGCATATTTTGGGAAATATGGCCTTTTACCCTATTAAAATGAAATCTCTCTTACAGACAGTCCAACGATTTCTTACCTTGCAACGACGCAAATGCGAGCAATCGTCAGCCCTTTGTCTCCGGTATATTAGAGCCAGGAACGCAGTTGCCGAGCTTGACGCCGTTGTGAGAAACCTCGAAATGCTCGGCCCCGGGCTTTATGTCGCTCAGTACGAACAGCTGCATATCGACCATCAGAATTTCATGACGAAAATTGAAGGTGTTATATCATCTCTTATAGTCGTAATTCATGTCGAACTACTTATTTCACAACGACTTATTTGCTTCTTGGGAGATCAGAGGACTAGTTCCTACCTCGGAACGGATCAGTATGGCGTTCCAGCGAGGTAACGTAGCAAGCCTTCTAGGAACCTTACCTTACTTCAACGACCTAGGCTTAGTATTCTACTTATAGTCTTAAAGGATATAGGTGGAATACAATATAAGTTAAGTTTTCTTCATTGTATATATTGTTTATAGAGATTAACTTATATAGTTATTGTATTCTAGTTTATATTGTGCCAGCATAAAAGCTAAAATGTAATACTAACGGGACAAATGTTTACTATTTATTATACAAATAATACATACAAGAATTTTAATTAAATGCTAGGATGTAAGCAGACATAGTACATGACTTTTTATGGCCATACTATATTATAAATATGAAAATACCTGTGTGTGTGTACTACTTCATGAACAAATGGTTGAATGAAAAATAATCAAATTTGGTATGGAGATAGAAATTTACTATGGGGAAAAACTGGGGAATTACACGGTTTTGCTCTAACCTGGATCGCGTAGCTTAACTTTGATACGCAATGTGCCTCGACCCTCTTCCTTAAATGAGCAACCTCACTCAGTCTAAACCTGTATCCCATACCCACGCTTGTGTTGAAAGAACATGATGTCTACGATAAAGTTACTCTCATATCCATCCGCGCATCAAGCGCATCAGTGACCAAATCACCCCGCGATGCAGACTAATCAACTTCTCCAGCAGAGGTTAAGCCCGCCGCATTGAACCCCTACGATGGAATCACGAAAAGAAATTTTGCGCATATCTGCGTCCTCGGAGGCCAGTCTGACGACAGCGTCCAGCGGTTGTATGTGCAGCTCCCTCTCTTTCGGCGGCCTCCTTTTGAAACATTACTGCCTCACAAAACGATGAAACCATCTTCCATTGATCGCCGCTGTGGAGCATGGCGTCGACCAGGCTCCTCAGCTAATCGATCAGCCCTACAATGCCCTAGAGTTCGAACCTCTGAGCTTCCCGTACAGCGCATTCAACCAGCGTGTGAAACGCAGTGTCTAGTGCGCCGCACTCGCGGCATTGAAGGGAAGACAAACATCCCACGATCTGATGCAGATACTTATCGAAGCACCCATACCCGGTAAGTATTTGCGTCATCCTAAAGGTCAAGGGCCGTCGTTTCCGCGTGAGCAGCCTGTCTGCCTGAAGAACAGGTTACTCAAACCGAGGCTGCCGCTGCCTCTAGTGGATACAAAACTTTAGAGTCTTCCCTAGTACATCAGCGTAGTATAGTTATATACGTATGTATAGCTGGGCGAAACAGTTTAAAAATATAATTGATTTCATTTTTTTTTAATTTCAATGTATTGTATTTTCTAGTAACAATGTGACCGATGATTAAGAATTACACACTAATTTTAAGCTTGAAATAACAGAAAACCTCGTTTGTAATGTTAGTGACTGTGTCACGCAGATGTAGCCAAGGGTTAAATGCCTTATTTGAGATGTGCCATTGATAATTATGGTAAATATTAACAGATAACCCATGTATATACACTAATACAGCTAAACGTTAACGCTTTATTTTTTAACATATTTGTACACAAAATGTATTTGGACATAGTCGGTAACACTAATACTAATGCAGGAAGAGCAGGGGCATTAAGATGACTTTGTTTGACTATTAGTACTACTTATTTTTAAATTTGGATTTCATAGAACGTGAAGATGATTTAATAAAGAATCGTGGAAAATGCACAGAGTATAATCAAATACTAGCTCATATAAGAGAAAAGATGCATCACACAGATGAAGTCATAGATTATACGGAATGCGACCTCGGGGACGCTGAGATGGAGTTCCTGAGAGCTAGAGAGGACTTGGGGCGGATTAAGGTAATTTATTTTAAAGTTAAATGTCCATACACATTTAATGTTTCTTGAGAGAAGCAATTTTAAAGAATTTCTGTCATGAAATTTGATATTATGTGCGATACCAACCTCAACAAGAAAATTATGAAAATAAATTCTATTGAAACAGGATATCTTGTAATTTTTTTAGCTTTAATTATATTCTTATTATTAGCAAATAAAAAATCATATGTTTTAATGCCTGTATATGTGCTGCACTTCTTAGACAATTTTTAGAGCATATTTGCACTGGGTAAGCAAACCTCTGTTTACCAAAACCTGTCTGATGACTAATGCGTGAGATCCGATAATGCGCTTTGGATAAGCGTGGTGGGCCTATCGTATTATCTCACAGAAACGAGGATGAAAGAACCCGTAATGTAACATTTATAGGCTGATATTACAGAATATCGTTTTAATATAGTTATCTATTATATGGAGTTTCCTACTATTATAATGATATTATCTTCTAATTACCTCATATAGAATCGACGTGACAAACTTCGTTGGTCATTAGAAGGTGAAAAAATCAAAGCTGGACTCCTCACCAGGAAAGATTTGTTACGCGATTTTCAAGAAGCCACAGACAAGGTTATTCCATTACAACCTTATGATTTTATACCATTAACTTCGAAACTTTATACCATCTCTTGTGTCACATATATTACGATATTTGAAACTGAGTATATCTGAGTGTTGTTTACAGTGTCCTTGTAACTATTTTGGTAAAAATGAAACCGTTAAAAAATATTTATATTCAGCCGTCCATCTATCCGTTCAGCCATCTGTCTATGTGTAAATCAGTGTCAAATTTCGAAATGTGGTGTATTTTCAATAATTGTAAATGTATTTTGGGATTTCGTGGTCAATTTAGCAAAAAGGGAAACCGCACACACTATACCCTAAATTTTAATGACAGCTGCGATCGACTTTTTTATTTTGCAAGCTTGAAACATAGTGTTGTAGCAAGGCTCATTCATGAGTGAGTTTTATGAGTCGTTGATTCAACTCATCACTGTGTGTTGAATCCTATAGAATATCTATCGAAATTCTATAGCATCCTATCACAGTGATGAGTTGTTGGTTTAACTCGCACAACTTACTTATGAATGAGCCATCATACTACAACATGATGCTCCAAGCTTGCAACATAAAAAAGTCGATCGCAGCTGTCATTTTAGTCCAGATAATTAAAATTCAGAGGTTACAATATTATTGAAATATATTTATCTTATGATTTAATGCGATTTTCAATATTCATAATTCGTATATATTATTTTATATTTCAAAAATTTTAGGTAATCAAATTAAAAGAGAAGAAAGAAAAATTGGAGGTCCAAATAGAAAAAACAACCCGAGAACTCAGAGAAGCTCGTAAAAGAATGCAAGGAGATAAAACAAATATTCCAGAATCTGCAAGTGATTGATACCTACATACAATGTATGAAATGTAATGAGTAAAATAACTATTTTAAATGCAAAATTGTATGTAACAACTTATTGAAAGTCATTTCATTTCATTTCGATTTATGTATTGGCTAGGGTATTCTATGCGAATTACCTTGCGTTTGTTTATGCTTATCCTTTAGGAGCTGTCTAATTTTCAAAATAAAAGAAGTCTTCTGTCATTTCAGTTAATGAAAATTCACGTATAAATAATTTGAGATAATTGGCATATATCATTGACACTACATTTTCAAATTCAGTCACCTTCATAGTACTCTCCATTGGATGTGATGCAATTATTAAGTCTCTTCTCTTACATGAAGCATCTCTGCTACTCATCAACTTTGATATCGGCCAGAGTCCCTTGCAAAGCTGTTTTTTTCACCTCCACGTCATCAAAATGTTTTTAGATGTTGATTATTCTCGGGAACAGGAAAAAGTCACTCGTATTTTATATCTCTAGCCTTAGGGTGCTTGCATTACAAAACAGGTTCCCAGTAAGGACATATCAAAACTAACTGGTGTGGATGCTTAGACAAACTGTCTTCAGTTTCATACTCTCTGTATGCGTTTGTACATAAGGACATCGATAATTTCTTCAACTTGCCTTTTTCTTGCGTGCACATACAAAAAGTCTGATATTAAATTGTTCGCCATAATCGGTACCTATTATTCCTGATTTGTACATACTGGGAACTTGTATCGTTATGGAAACGTCAGTAAGCTGATATTAGACGATTATTTTCTGTTTTTCAATCTTGATGAATCAACCAAAGTGATCCATATAAACATAAACTTGAATCATTTAGCATCATTGAATAACCTTCTTTCGATTCTATGACTTTTAACAGATATGATTCAATTTGTTTGATCCGTCTAATATCAGCATTATATAGTAGTACATACTGATTAATCAATTGTGATACATAGATTTTGGAGTCGGAACTTTGTACCTTCCTATAGTTATCGGAACCCTGAAAATTGTATATAGGTCCTTGGGGTCTAAAATTCACCAATTATAGCGCAGATAAGGAATGTTCTGTTCTAATTTATTATTTCTATGAAGAACTTTTACTTTTTGTTATGCGTATAACGTATTTTTATAAACTTTGTTAATTGTGTTAGTTAGCTCATTAAATAATTAATTAAAACGGCGTATTTATAGAAACTCCTACCAGTTTGCGGTCGTGTTTATTGTAATAAATTGTTTTGGTAAATATGTTATCATTTTGACCTAAAAGTATTTTATTAGTTTGGTAAACCAGTAAAATGTACGAAGAGAACCTTTTATGGAAAACTTTTCTGTGAAGTCCGTTAATATACGAGAAATTAAATTCTGACGGGTTCGTGACTTCTTTAGTTTAGTATATATATTATTACGGATTTGGCTTTGAATGATGATGATTAGCACGAAATGTTGTTTTTTAAATATATGTTGTCATGTCAGCAACGTGGAGTGGAAATTCATCTAGGGGAAGCCAGTAGTAAAAACATACCGTATAATGCAAGCGCACACTACACCACTATTGTAGAAATTAAGGCCCCACTATCAGCATGCAAAAAGCATTTGATTTCATGACACTGATTTTGATATATGATAAAAGTGGCTTTGACAAAGGTCGTTTTAGACGTGCCCGAAATCCACACCAGACCAACTGAATAAGAACTGAATTCGACTCAGAGAATAACAAACATGGAAAACAAGACATTTTATTCAGTTTGTAGCCACCCGTCATCCAAATACAGTATACTTCACGTACAAAGACACATGAAAATGTTTAAAAAGTCATCTTGCCTCTTGTAATTAATAATTATGGTTGGTAGAACACAGTTTAAGATAATGGCATGTTATTTGTTTTAAAAACAAATATGGAAAACGAAGATTTCTCGCTAAGCGAGCAGTCAGTGGCGCAACATTCCAAATGAATTAAATCCATTTTGGCAAATAAAATTCACTGCAATGAACAAGGAACTGAGTAAAATCCACGAACAACACAATACAAGACAATAAACAAAAAAAACACAATAGTTCACAAGCACGCACGCCGTAATGGCGAACCACAGCATACTTTAATATTTTGTGAATAAAACTTACACTTTTAAATAAAAACATATAACTTGCGATGTATTTTCTTATATCAATTTGTATTTTTAATTATGCAACCTTACTGCCTCTGTGGTTGAGCGGGCTAAGCCGTTGCCGGCCTATCTCACTGCAACGCAGAGGCTCCGGGTTCGATTCCTGGTATGGTAAATTTCAGAAACGTATTTTCTCCGTTATTTACTATGGTCTGGGTATCTGGGATCGGCCCCAGAGTAGTCCGTTGTATATTACCCATAACACAAGCGTAACTTGCTTAGCTTGGGGATATACAATGTGTGTGTTTGTCTGCCGATTATTATTATTATTATTATTACTGCATATTTTGAAACAAAAACCGGTGCCCCATCGGCTTATGAGTTGCTATTTCAACCAATACGTGTGAGAAGCCACCAAGCGTAACAGATAGTAAGTAATACAGTAATAATATATGTACAAATAAAAAACGTAAACACCAATAAATTCATGGCGCTTGCTATCTTTTGGTCGCTAGTTAATTTATAGAGACATTAGTAAAATAATGTTTGAACAGAAAGTCTAGACGCTAATGAATGCATGGCGCTTACGAAGTTTTGGTCGCTGCCTTTTTAACGACAGGCTATGGGGAATCGAGTTGTATAAAGTCCATGCCACTGTGTCATGTTGTTATATATTTTCGATAACGGAGATAAACATAGATATACATAAATTGTATTTCTCAGAGTACAAAGTAATTTTGAAATTAAGAGATTTCAATATGTAAGTTTTAATACTAAACACCTTCGTTAAAAAACTTCCAGCTAAATGTTTGTAAAAAGTAAACCTAAATTTTTAAATTCCACTGTAATGGGAGAAGTATTTTTATATATCTGGCCATAGTTTTATATCACGCTTGGACAGATATAGTAGTTAACTGATAGAATTGTCTCTAATAATAATTATTATGTTTATCCTCGCAAAAGAATAATCATAATCAATATAGCTGACAATATAAAAACTAATTGTTATGAATGGATTCTAATTGTACTTCAGAAGCGGTATTGTCTGTAGCTATCCATGTTGCTTAAGAAAGCGACTTACCAACTTTGATTGGATAAAGTTTGACTCCGAAAACAATTTGTACTAATGTCAACGTCTGGAAGAATGACCGTCTGTTATGAAAGTCGTGAGTGGAATCTAGTGGCGACATTATGAGCAGTAAAATTAATATGTAACTAAAAAATATGTTAGGGCGTTTTACTTGATTTTACTTACGTAAACTTTGTTTCTGTGTTCCGGAAGTATAAGTCTTTTACTTTAAGAAAGTAAAAATATTTTATGACTAGAGTTTTAGAGTTGAGAGTCAGACCCTGGGCAGTAGCTTTATTTTATTTACACAAAAACTTAATTCGGTTTTTTTACATAAAATAATAACAAAGAAACTAAGTCCATATAGTCTAAACAACTGCCTAGCAACACAGGAGTGAGTCGAAGCCAAACTGATTTGAAGTACTACAACGAATGACATGTTGTTTATGACAACGTAGGTATTTCTTAGTGAATTGAAAAAACGCGATTGCGGCGCCATCTACTTAGCAATAGCTAAGTAGATGGCGCTTGCATAGAATAGACGGATTACTGTCTATTCTATGGAAACGACAGTTTACCGGGATAAAAAGTATCCTAAGTTACACTCCGGGATGTAAGCTAGCTCTATGTAGGGTTTCATTTAAATCCGTTTAGTAGTTTTCACGGGATGCTCTAGAGAGACAGAAAGATAGACAATTGTATTTTCGAAATCTGCTGGTCCGAATTAACCCCCTGATTTTTTTCACATTTTTAAACTCTTGGTATAGGCTCGAAGTATTTACAGATTTATTATACTATCTATATATTTATACGTGAAGTATAAACTTTGTACCCCTTTTCTATTAAAGTTGCGCGGACGGCGGAGTATGAAATTTCGCACACTTATAGTTTATATAGAGAAGAAGCGATGAATGCTAATCTATTTTTTTAAAATTATATATAAAAAAAACATTACACACACTACCATGTATTTGACACACACGTATATATACTCTTTTGTTTATTGTTCACGTCAAATTGACAGGGTAGACTTGGCGTAATCTGTGATTATAGAAGTTAGTCTTTGCCTACAAATTTTTAATGTTGAATTTTGGAGTTTTTGGCGGGAACTGAAAGGAGATGTTGTGCTGTGCAGTTTTATTTTCTAAAAATCTGTAAAATTACTCTAAAATGAACAATACTTGTAGGATATGTACAGTTTTTATCTATCTATCTATCTATATAATTTTTGACTAATAATTATGTTTTGTGAGAAATGTGAACTGTATAGTCAAATGTGTCCTTTTGAGTTGTCACAAGAACTCCGTTGAATGGCACCAGCTGATAACCTACAGTTCAGCTGTAGGTTATCAGCTGGTACACATAGGCTTAAGAAAATGAAGAAACTACATTGTAATCTAAGATTTGGCTTAAAGGCCTAGCTGTCAAGCCATAAACCTAAATAAAATAATAAATATTGGTCGAAATTCGACCACGGGCGACCACTAGTAAAAAAATAGATGTCTATCGAATACCGAAAAGAAGAGCGGACATATGTTACAATAATATGTAATATTTTTATGCATAAAAGAACAGGCGTTAAACCTTATCATCTAACTTTTAAAATATCATGATATAAATAATTTTCATTATTGTTTAAACAATAATGATTGCGCTATTTGACTATCCAGCTTATTCAAATTCAAATTCAAATTCAAATTCAAAGTTTTTTATTCAAAATTGACTACTTTTTCTTGTTCCAGCTTATGACATTATAATATAATTAGTTGTTTTTTTTTTTTTTTAATAAGTACCCTCTTTTGAAGAATTAATGGAGTTGTAGCAAACAAAATCAATAAGAGGAAACAAAATATTATGAAAGTTATAATAATGATATGACGTACGACGTTCTGTAAATACATAAAAAGAATCTCAATTGTTTTGAGGGTCCGCTCCCCTATTCTAAATGTATTAAGGGTAGATTTCCTTAAGTACTAACAGTTGAACATACACAATTTTAAACTTCTTAACGTATCATGGTAATACTGGTTCTATTCACAGTTCAAGATTTGTCTCATAGAACATGAGCGCTAGGCTCTTTCTGACTGCATATAAGTACATAAATTACGTTGAAAGTTTAAAACATGGTAATGACTCAAGATTTGTCTCATAGAACATGAGCGCTAGGCTCTTTCTGACTGCATATAAGTACATAAATTACGTTGAAAGTTTAAAACGTGACTCTGAATATGGATCGCAAACGTAATGAGTTTTAATCAGCTACTGAAATACAAGTACCAGGCAAACCTTTGAATCTATGCCAACGGTTTGAAATCGCAAAGTTTTAATCCAACTTTAGATATGATTGCAAACTCTGCTTGAATTTGATTCTAAATTCCAACTAGTAATATCTTGTTCATCTCTGAAGTTGCATAACTATTAGGTAACTATTAGAGACAGTTTCATAAGTTATTACTGAGGAATTGATGGAGGTTCTTGAGTTGTGGTTGAGTATTAGAACAGTGTTACGGAGTTGAAGTTGTATTGTATTAATAACTAGCTTTGGATATCACTTCGTTCCCGCAGAACTTGTATCTGGTGGACGAAATACACATCTGTTGATAATCAAATGATGACTAGGTAGATAGTATGTAGGCGTAAATTTTTCAGTTAAATAATACATTGTCGAATAATTATCCACGCTGATAAGGACTTACAAAGTTTAATCGATCTTTTTAGGATGGTATTATGGTTATAATATAGATAAAATATGCATAAAAATGTTATATTTCTCATTAAAATTAAATGTATTTAATACATCTCAACTATAAAACTGTACAAACGATTAGCAGGTCATTACAGAACCGCCCATCTAAGGCACTTATATACTTTATAATGTTCAAACACATTGACTAGTTGTACTGGTATATAACGGTATGAGTTGTTAGGATTTCATCCAGCTTTTTCATCTGATAGTCGTATGGTTTCTGGTTGAGGAAGATTGAGTCCATCTCGGGTCAGTGGTCCGTGTTTCCAGCCTTCTGGATAGCCATACTGGCGTACGTCGTCCCACCACTGTTGTTTACCATCAGCCCATATACAGTAGACTACGTTGGTGCCAACCAGCACTGCGAAGCAAACCCAGAACGCAATACGCCATTGTGCTAAGGTTGACTGAAATTTAAAAAACACCAATGAATTAAGTCTGCATAAGTTAAATAGTGAGGTAACTTGCGAAACTGGTAAGTTAAGCCTGTGGCGCTGGCCACAATCAATATTCTTAAAATACTAATTAAAAATAGGCCTTGACATTGTCATTGCTTTTCAATACTCAATTGCAGTTTTATTGAATTTTAACAAATAAATTATTATTTGGCGATTTTCTATCCAAAGGATAATAACAAGACAGTTCGCCCCATGTGCCCTACAATCTTGCCGTATAAGAAATTGTACGATACATGCGGCTGATAATTTGATGACGTTTTCAATCCGTAACGAAGCAAGCCTGTGACACGTGATCGTTTAAAATGTATCCTATAAGTGGTTTTTTTTTTTTAATAGGCCGTTCAGGCCGCCGTCCCCCTAACATGGTGAGGGATTATATTCTGGTCTTTTATAATATCGGTTGCTTTTTATCTAATATTCTTACGCTAAGCTCGTCTCACCAGCGTTCTTTGCCGTTTTTGTCCATTTTTTATTTACAAGTCCTTTTTTAATACTTGCTTTAGTTTGTAAACATTATCTCTTCGATTTTTGTTTTTATTACTGTTACAATTATTTATACTATTTATATTTGTTTATTTACATATCTGTATTGTTTCAAGGCAAACTTTTTTTATATATAGCTATATATTACTGAAAAGTAAATGTTATTCGTTTCCAACACTAGTCCACGTCAGGTAGTAAATTGGAATATATTTTTACCACAAATAAAAGCGCTTGTGAAACTAAATAAAGCAAATCCAATATCGTTTGATACGTAGTCACGGAAATAGATGGAAAAGCAATATTAACTCACATCAGGCGTCAACAATCCAATAAGGTAAGGCGTGATGATACCAGCAAATGTCGAGGTTGTATTTACAAGAGATGTGAGGGATCCTGCGTAATTCGGTGACAGATCCAGTGCGTTGACCTTCAATTGAAAAAGTAAATGATCAGTAGAAATAAAACTATAGCATTTACACGAAGTGTTATAAAACAAGATTATTTGCATGTGTGTGTATTATTCTATTTACTAATACTATTGAATCGCACTATTTATAAAACTATTTAACTTTCGAACATTCCGTTGCACGACCGTAGCGTCTGTGAAACTTGTTTCGTGAGACAGTCTACATTGCGGAGCGGTGTTATTCAACAAAACTCAGTTTCAATCAAAAATTCTGAATTTAAATTTAATACAACCACAAATAAAAGTAAAAAATTACATGTTTCAAGCATACAATTATTTATTCCTATGCTTATGTTTAAAATATTTTTTATTTATTATGTTTATTTATTTTTTAAATTTGAATGAAAATTTGGCCAGAAATCCATATTCCTTGAGTAAAGATATTGAAATGTGAGACAACATTAAACAAACATACAAACGACCTCACTTTTTATACATCACTATACGGCAATAAATGAATAGACAATTATGCTAATTAATCAAAAAAGAATCAAAAATCATTTATTGAGTAAAACTAGGTCGACCTGTATCTCGGCGACCTCCTTCCTAATTGGTAAAATTCTGATTGTGAAATTATTTATTACAGTTAAATTCATTTAAAAGAAAAAAAAATATCATTACTTATTTTACAGAAAATTATATTTAAATGGTCAGTAATCTTATATGTAAAAATCAATTCCTGTTTGTTAGTCTCGCTAAAACTCGAGAACGGCTGGACTGATTTGGCTAATTTTGGTTTTGAAATATTTGTGGAAGTCCACGGAAGGTTTAAAAGGTGAGTAAATATGAAAAAATGATTCTGAGGTGGTACGAAGTTTGCCGGTTCAGTTAGTTATAATCATATTTTGGGTAGATGCGGTTTAATCTTACTGCTAAAGATTTATATCCTGCCTTTCAACTTAGTCCTAAAGGTCAGTCAGTAGCTTCAGCTAACAACTGTATTTAACCCGTTTTGGATTTAGAGCTAATCTGCCCCCGTTATCCAGTTCATTATCTCCAGTAAGCCCTTTTGCTGTTCATCTAACTGCTGATAAAAATTATTTGAATTCAAAAATGTATTTGTGATATTTTTTCGCAGTTTAATATTGATTATAATCGAATTAATGTATTAAAAAATTGTCTTTTACATCGACACGCAAGGGATAAACTCGTAATGATTAGCTATCTAGGTAATTCCAGGAAAATAAAAATTTTCTTCTTATAATAGCGTTTAATAGTAACGCTTTTTCTACCTGAAGGCTAAAGATGTTAAGGGATTTTTGAATTAGATTACAAATAAAAAAGCTACAGGAATTAAAAGAAGAAAATTATTTCTTTATTGATTTTCTGAAAATGGTATTTAATTTTCGCGACAATTGAAATTAGGGTAATCGATATGTAGAACCATGATTCTACATAAGAATAAATTTTAAGACGATTATGGAAATTCAACTCTCAAGGTAAACATACAAAATAATTCGCAGATGTTTTCGCCCTGAAATATATTTTCCGGCAAATAGCGAAATTTGGGTCGAGGCAAAAAAGCTTTTTTGGGATAACATGCTTTCAGATAAGATTGGATAACATTCGAGAAAAGAGTAATTTGCGGTAAGCGAAAAAGAGTCAAATAATTCTAAGAAAATTGCTATTGCAAGGTTTAGTAGTACTGTAAGATCTATGTTGGTCTGAGGCAGTCAGTCCCTTTGGTGTAATTAATGGTCTTATTGTATCTCTACCTAGTTCACTGCAACGCAGAGGTCATTGGTTCAATTCTTCCCATGGTCAATTTTATAAATGAACTTAACGTTATTTATTATGTTCTGGGATTGGTCCCAGAGTTGTCCGTTATACATTACCAATACAACTTAAAATATTATTACTCTTGAAAATTGTATATCTTATACTAATATATAAAGCTGAAGAGTTTGTTTGTTTGATTGAATGCGCTAATCTCAAGAACTGAATGGTCTGATTTGAAAAATTATTTCAGTGTTAGATAGTTTATTTATCGAGGAATGCTCTGGCTATATATCATCACGCTAAGACCAATAGGAGCGGAGCACCAATGAAGAATGTTTCAAAATTGGGGGTTTTGAAAACAAATTCCACGCGGACGACGTCTCGGGCACAGCTAGTTACATATATATATGCAATCAGTATCAGTCCAATATCTGTATACATGATCACAAACAGTGTTCTGGTTGTTATTAGTGACAAGAGAGGTTTAGTTATCGTTCTGGGTGTCAATGATAGGCCTAAAAGTTACCGTGTAGCTCTATTTAACTATGACCCTTAACAACGTTTAGAAATTTGTCTCATCCGTAGAGTAGGTATAAGAAGTATCATCTATGATCTCATTACATATTAACTTTTTTCAATTATATTTTCGCCGTAAACAATATATATTCGAAATATAATTCGCTATAAACAGATCTAAATAATTCTAAATAAGCCCATATCAAAGTAGTAAGATAAATGATCCTTCACAAAACTTACCTTCATCCCGCTGTAGAAACCTCCCATGAGAGCCATTGAGAGGACGAAATAAACCATTGCGGCGGTACGGTCACAGCCCGCGTACGATGCTAGAATAATACATATCGCTGGTCCAGTAGCGGCTGAAAAATAATATGAAGCAAGTATAACAACTAGATTTTCCTCCAAAAATTATAGAAACTTTTATATGTATTTATCTCCTTACCACGGTTCTTCACGTGGGTAATATGAGTAGACGCTAGTTTGTTTTCAGAGCAAGCACCAAATCGGTTATCTTCTTTCTTATATATAAAAGTGAATTATATAAATGTATGTACGCGCATAACTTGAACGATTTTACTGATTTTGATGATTTTTATGTGTATTTGAGTGGGTCCTCGGATGGCATAGATTCACAATTGGAACCTGTAGGTGGCGTTGGGATCCATTTCTAGGGTCCTCCTAATCTCATGGACCAAGTTTGATTTTTTTGTGCCTGTTTGAGTGAGTCCCCGGATGGTATAGATTCACAATTGGAACCTGTAGGTGACGCTGAGATCGGGTTCTAGATTTTTATTTTTTCAGGGCAGGACAACGTCTGCCGGGTCAGCTAGTATTGTATAAAATTGATACCCAGGTAGTATTCGTTTCTAGAAAATTTACTAAATTTCATACCGGGACTATCCAATATTCCAGGATAAAACGCATCCTGTGTACATTTTCAGTATTGAGATTACATATAATATGTAACAAATTTCAGTAAAACAGCTACGGTAATTTTTGCCGTGAAAGGCAGACAGAAAGAGATACTTTTGGTTTTTTAATATTAGTATGGATGTTGAAAGTATACAGTAAAGGCAAAAAGTAAAATTAAGGAATAAGACTGCTCAAGTTATTAAGTTACTAAGTTTCGCCCGCGACTTCTTCCACGTTGTACTGAATAAGCTAATTTATACGTGCCAACTTGAAATCACTCCCGGGAAAAATCCCGCGCTTTTCCCGGGCTATAAAGTGTCACAGATATAATGACTGAAAATTTGCCAGTGAAAATACTATATCGGAATATGATTTTTAGTCAACCGGGCCACTTTAAACAGCTCCCAGGAAAATTTAAAGCAGTGTAATAAGCGTAAAATAATAAACACAAATTCTATTGACAAAATGCACTATAATCTGTAAAAGGAGGATTCAGCCAATAATTATAAAAGTAATTACTTTATTTGGATGTTTATATTTGTTTGTTCCTTTTTCATGACCTTAAATTAAAAAAATAAATTAAATAGACCATGACGACGTTATCACAATAATACATATTTTGGATAACAGTGATAATTACAGGATCATGTTTATATCAAAAGATGGTGTAGTTCTTGTAAGATAATAGTTCTAAATTAAACGAGTCAACTCTTATTAATAGTATAGCTGTTTAATTAAATTCAAAAATAGCGCACATAGGATAACGATGTAGGTATTTTCTAAAGGTTGCTCTTGTTGGTGTTAATTAAAATTTGATAAAATCTATTAAATCCGGCGAGCATAATTTACAAGCTTGCTCCTACAATTTCTGCTTAATATATAGACTTAAGTGGATTTTATTTGGTAACTAGTTGCATCCGGCAGACGTTGTCCTGCCCTTAAAAAATAAAAATCTAGAACCCTATTGCAGCGCCATATACCGGGTTCAGTTATGAATCTAAACCATCCCGAGACCCACTCAAACACACACAAAAAAATTCGTCAGAATCCTAGAACCCGATTGCAGAGCCACCTACCGGGACCAATTGTTAATCTAAACAATTCTCTAATCCACATGAACACCCACACAAAAGTATCATCACAATCTGATCGCACTATTTAGGAGTAGTTCAGCGGCGCCACCTATCGGGTCCAATTGTGAATCTAAACCATCCCGCGTGTGTGCCCCCACTTGAACACATTTTTTTTATCAAAATTAGTTCAGTCGTTTGAGTAAAAGTCTAGTGACATACACACGAACCGAAGAATTTTATACGTAAATATTTTTCAGTCAGAAACCCTCGCGGGCGTCCTCACTATACTTTACCAAAGTTTCATCAGAATCTGATCAATACTTTAGGAACACATAGAAGACAAACATACAAATATTGATTTTTATTTTTATTTTTAAAGTTTTTTTTTAAGCCAGACACCCTTTCGGGCGTGTCGTGTTCTCCGTCGGTTATGTATATAGTCTATTACAGTTGATTTTTTTTAATAGCTTCAATGTACAGTCTCGGCATGTTCAGAATTTTATAATATTATAGATACCTTTAGAGCAATGATGCCGCAGACGACGTCAAAACAAAGCCATCAAAAGCACCGTTATACGGGTAAGCTCTAATGGCTCCCAACTCCGCCACCAACGGGTAGGCGATCACCAGCCAAGTAGAAGCTGGGGCAAAGAAGTTTTCCTTCGCCAAAGAGGAAGAAGGTCACCGAAAAAATAGGGCGAATAAATATGTCGAACTTACCAATAGTGGTGTGTATAATTCTTCCAGTTTTAATAGTATGCCACCCCTTCTTTACACACAGATCACATATCAGCCCAAAGAGGAATGAACACACCCACATAGCAATATAGGGCAGTGCAGTCAGGGTTCCCGTTGTCGCTATATTGTATTTCAGCACGTCATGTGAATACTTTGGGAGATCTGTTACCATAGTGTAGTAACCCCAGTCATGGCCGACCTGATGAAAAATCAGAAGATAAATAACAATATCTAACTAGTTAACTTATGGCCGATAAACATATCTTACGGGTTGTTCATTTGCCCTATTATCGATTAAAATTTGTCATAAGCTGATACAAGTAATCTCAAAATTCAACTGATGGTAACTATAAGATCTATAAGAGAAGCATCCAAATTGAATTAATTATAACAGTAACAAGAAATCAGTGTAAAGTTGAGCGGTGTCTAATTCCAATGATATAGGGATTAGTCAGACATATTAGGTCATATTGTTATAATTACCATATGCTGAATGAGTTGGAAAATATCGATTGGCGGATAAATCGTCCATTCCCTTGTTGGAAGCCTAAAATCAAGGTGTCTAAAACGGCCACTTTTGTAGATTCGCTTAGTGAAATTGGTACGTGTCTAGTTATTATACTGGTAGATGAAGACTACATAAAGCTACATTTTAATTCTTGTCATATTCGTAATATGAATCTACGACGGCGACCGCTTTACGCCTCGACGGTTATAGGTTGAATTTATTTTTTGTTTTAAAAAATAAACAAGGCTTTTTTATTGTGTAGTACAGTAGACAGGCTGAAGGGGTCCACCTGGTGAGTCCTGATGGAAAGCAGTTACTATTGCATGTGGACATTTACAACATCAGAGATGTTATCAAGCTAAGAGGTGGTGTCTGTTCGAGACAAGATTAACATTTTCGATACATTACTACATAATGTGCCTCTATCATGGAAGAATCCTTTTTCCATGCCTCTATACACAGTGAATTTTAACAGTCAATTTCTTTCACTAATACATTCTATAAAATTAAAAATATCACACTTCACGGTGGGTCTTTTATGCACTTCAAAAATGTTTCTATTTTTTGACTAGATAGTTTTCAAACGTAGATTCAGAGCGAAGCTTTATTTTAAAATACCGATTTTAGGTAACTTGTACTTCCTATATTGTGAATGATACCATGCTACTTTTTGTGTGAATATCGTCGTATCGTGACAGAAAAGAAAATGATCACTTATACGTTATTACTGAAAGCTTTTTGAAAATTGCGCCTTTTTGTAGAACATGCTAACGAGGTGAGTGGCCACTCCGGTGTCTATCAGAGAATGCATTAAGCTAAGCAACGCTGCGAACATTACGAAAGATTATTTTTTCTTCAAGATGTTTGAAGTACATGCTTGAGGCTCTTACATAGGAAGCATTACTGTGTTTTAAGGTTCTAAGCCAGATGGCGGAAACGGAACCCTTGAAGCGTCGTCATGTCCTTTCATCCTTCGTCTGTAAGTCTATGTATGTCTTTTTTGCTTTGCTTATACTTGATTCATATGACTATTGAATTATTTAATTTAAACGAAAATTACCTTCTAAGAACTGTTAAACAATGGTGTTTACACATTGAAAAAAAAAAAAAAAAACTAGATGAGACTGATCAAATGAGATATGAATAAAAATTGTTGCACGTAATAACAATAAATTCCTGTTAATTTAGAATAACTACCTTATTATATTAATAGTCGACAGTTGTAACTCAACTGTAGTATGTCATATCTAAAAGCGATGTAATCATTTAAATGAATAAATGTTCATGTGTATTGGTCAAAAAACAGTTCTAACCTTTATTCAAACCAGGTAAACTAATAGACTTTTACATAGCTTGTGAGGTACTCGACAGACGACACATGTCACAATAAATTTGAAACTTATAATATACAACGGACCACTCTGGGGCCGATCCCAGACACCCAGACCGTAGTAAATAACAGAAATTTACTATGCCAGGAATCGATTCCGGAGTCTGTGCGTTTCGAGTTCGGCTGGCTAAGACTTAGCCCACTCAACCACAGAGGCCGTCAACTTAGTTTTAAAATATTATGAACAGACTTTTGTTAGATAAATAACCCTTTATTGTAAGTACATCATTACAGAAAACTTATAGCCTAAAAGTATTCAATGTGCACAATGGGCGATCTGGCGCTAAAAGTGATCTCTTCTAGACAATCCGTATTTTAACACAATAATGAATACTATGTTTGAGGAGTTTAAGTACTGACGTCATGACTTATTACCCTCGTACAATATCTAGGAGAGTGGCATTTTGTAAGATAAGAAATGTCCTAGTTGACCCGGACCTCATTATCAACAACTTCTTTTAAGTAAGTAAACAAACATTACAACAAAATTTCAGACTTCGTTATTTTTGTCACTGTTGGTAAGATATGTGCTTTAAGAATTTAAACTAGTGTCACCCCACCTAATTTTTAATTATAATTTATCCGTTTATAATAATAATTTACCTATACTATTTCGATTATTTTATGCTGAATTCTCATAACGCGCTGCGGCGTGATTGGCATCCTTTTCCTAAATCAGCATACTTTAGCCAGCTTCACTTTGAGAATCCGAAACTTCGACGTTCTATTAATGGTCTAAGTTAAACATTCTGAACTTAAAAAACACTGTCATGTTAAGTAGTTTTTTAGATATGTGGTATACTTACACTTTTCTTAGGATTTCGTAGTCGACTAGCAAAAATACAAATGAATCGCCACTACGAAACTCTTTATCGAGAAACAGTTGGTAAATTTTAAAGTATGAAATTGAGACATAAAAGCTAGACAGAAGATCCTAATTCCTTTTCTAATTAAGTATGTAAAATATTTTAACTAATTATGTTCAGTCACAACATGTTAAAGCACTTAATCATTCAACGTCCTTGGCACACAAAGTTAAATTCATTGATCAAATTTAGCTACAGACTGTTTAATAAAGACGATGAAAATTGGATATAATTAATATATTGCTGCGAGTTTTTGGAGGGAACGCGAAGGGTAATATTTTGGGGATTTATTTTCAAAATATGAATGTTGATTAAAATTAATAATCTGAGTAGAGGAATATGTCTTTTCCTTCCATACTCCTCTACTCAGATGTATGTCAGAGTAAAGGAGTGTGGAAGAAAAAGACATATTGTGCCGACCCCAAATAATTGGGATATGGTGAAAGAAAAGAGAGATTAAATTTAACAATATTGGTGGTTTTATGCGCAAGAATAGGGTACTTGCCAGTCAAATCGACTGATACTCTTTTTATCATCATACTAAAAGCCAGTCACCTTCATTTTGTCCTGGTGCACTGCGTTATACACATTACAAATGCAAAGGGTGCACAATAGGGGTGCGGACACATGTTACAATACATTCCAATATTTTTGCACACAAAAGAACAGGCGTTAAAATACCTAAGGTCTTTTCATCTAAATTTTAAAATATTATATAAATAATTATTACATTAATTATTTTTCAAACAATAATAATAATTATTGCGTTATTTGACTCCTTTTCTTGTATCTACTTATGACGTAATAAGGTACACTCGTACAAAATCACGTACATAAAGAGATTTGCACGGACAGAGACCGGAACCAGATTGAACCGTCAATGGCATCATAGAATATAATAGAATACACTTAATTATTCACCACATATACATGAAATAAACAATTTACAGTAATCACATTAAACAGTAAAAGTAGGAGCAATGGGCGGCCTTATCGCTATAGAGCGATCTCTTCCAGACAACACGGGCTATGAATTTTATGAACGGGAGATTCGCAAATGTATGACGGTGGTGTGCAAATATACATATACTAACTGATGCCCGCGACTTCGTTCGCGTGGTGCTATTTTTTATCTATCCCACGGGAAGTCTTTAATTTTTCGGGATCAAAAGTATGCTATATGTTGACCAAGGATATAAGCTATCACCATACGACATTTCATTTAAATCTGTCCAGTCGTTTCGGAGATTAGCCGGTACAAATAGAGAAACAAAAAAATTGAAAAAATTCTAAATTAGTTCTATTTCACTTCTTACATCCCCCTGACTCGGATTTTAGCATTTTTTTCATTGTACAGAAATTCGACCTCTACAGTTTTATTATATGTATAGATATACATAATATTAATATACAAATACACTAATAAGTAAACGTACATGTAATTATGTATTAAATATAGTATATTATAAAGTGAGATAATATACTCGTACATGTTTTTTAAAAATGTGGAATGACTTTGCCTGTCGTACGTTTTCGGGCAATGAATTCAGCCGGACAGCCTGCACAGCGAAGGATTTGGTGTAGAAAGTAGAAACGTGTCATAATGTGAATCGAGCCTAAACCCCAATTATGTTGCAATACATTTGCAAACCTCTGGTATTATTTCAATAAAATAGGTATTATATACATTTTACACGCTTAATAAATTGCTTGATAAAATCCCACAATATGACATCACTTGACCTGAATACAGCCTATCGGAGCTATTTCAATATATCGAGCAAATTGTGGAACTTTGATACCATGATACGCGACAAACTACTTTCGTACGTACGTACAAACGTGTCTACTTTCAAATTTCTTGTCTGATTATTTATTTTTATATTTATTTGAAAATATTATTTAAAAATACAAATTTTACTGATTGTACTGTAATATATTATATTGTAGTTTTATTGTTGCCGTTTATTGTCCCGTTAATAAATAAATAAGATAGGAAAAGACCGCCATTATTCTTATCTTTATCTGTAGTTAATTCATATAGATGTACTTATAAGGTGAAAAGAATGAATTTTCAATTTATCGATATTACATTAAAAAAATACTCGTAAAGATATGAATATAAATAAATTTTAAAAAAATGACCTGTACAAAAAATATACCGTATATTTATTTAGCAAATGGCATTAACTAAAAGAATATGTGCCGAGAGTTACATTCTAAAAGTTCTAACAGGACCCCATTGGTTAATCTTTTAAAAATAATAAAATTCAAGCTATGGTTTAATTTCTATTATTAGTACTTTGAACTTAGCTATTACAAATGTTACTAGTGCTTACATCTCTGAAGGCAGAACTTTGTATCTAACTACAAAACTATTTCTCTAATCCAGTGGAAGTTAGGTCATTGAGTTAGCGCTAGAGTATGTAGGCTACCGATATTACTCATGTTACGGAATACGAAGATAATGACATAGATAAGGCAGAGAGGTTTTTCCAAAGTGCAAAATGTTCATTTATACACACTAAATACTTCACACGAACATTGGACTGCCTTAGATCTTGTTAGTAAATAGCATAATATAAAACAATACTTCTATCTACATTTTTAAATTATGATTGACACAAAATGATGACTCCTTTCACGCTACTCTCAAATTCGCCACACCTACAATCCTCGTGTAGTTTTCTGTATCTTGTTCACAAATTAATTAACCACCTGTTTCTGACCTATCTTTATGCTGAAATTCTTACAGTCTTATATAATAATAATCCTTTTGTTACCTAATTTTCTTCCACCTACTCCAATTATTTGTGGTCGGCACAATGTATTTTCCTTCGATCCTCCTCTATTCTGACTAAATCCTCTGTCACACCACATATCATCATATCATCCTTCACACAATCCATGTATATCTTTTTTGGTCTACCTTTACATTTTTACCAATCAATCTTATAGTTTAATATTCTTTTTGTTACGGACTTTCATCCCTCTTCATTACATGCCCATACCACCTTAGTCTTCTTTTTCTAAATTTTTCAGTCATGGGTGCAACTTTCAAAGATCCCCCTATGTACTTATTTCTCACCTTGTCCATTCTTGTAACACGACGCCACATATCTATCAGATGAGATGAGAATGTTGATCTCATCTCATCTGAGTGAAGACGTTTGTGCCGGCCACACTCCATACCACACTAATATTCTTCCACTAAATTTGTCTGTCATATATCTATTATTTAAAGATACTCATTTTCCAACTTATCTAAGTTGTAGAATAAACTTCTTCGCGCATTATTACCGAAGCGCTATAATATGGGACTCTTAAAAAATTACATAAACTGGTTTTTTAAGTCTTAACGAAGTAAGCAACGTATTGGATCTTTTAGTATTGTAGGTATAGACGACAGTAACCACTTACCATTAGACCGTCGCGTCTATCAGTTTACTTACAAGGAAAAAAACATCATTCATATTTTGTTCCTCATTATTTTACATATCTATCTGTCCCTCTAATACTTTTTCTTGTATGTACCATTTTTCGGATTCTCTTTTTAAACCTTCTAAGGTTAGCTACGAGTCTACGTCAAGATTTTCATATATTTATTTTAACGACGATATGAGTATACTTTCTTTCTTTCTTTCTTAGCTCTTGCTATAAAACAATTGATGTGAATACTGGAGAACCGGAATATGTGGACGTCAATTGGCTAAAGAAGATTAAAATAAACATTTAAAAAAATATATCCCTGGAGGAACGGAGAAAAATACATTTTCCCACGGCTGGGCGGCCTGTCGTAAGAGCCGTCAAAACAACCCACAGGTACGTAGGGTATTTGCCTGTCTGGATGACTACCACCCGTGGTATAGAGTATGTCGCACATAACAACCTTTATTTGTGTTCCGGCATTAGTGGCCAGATTCCAGACACCCTTTAGAAAGGGCATCACATTGGTAGCACGTTTGGTGTTGCAAATGTCCATAGGAGATGGTTACCATTTTCCATCAGGTGAGCCGTCTGCCTCTCTGCTGAACTTATGCAATAAATAGAACATAACACATCCATTGACTAAAAGTTCCTCGATCAACCATTTGCGGTCCAATAAACCGCAAGCGGAATACAAAGCTCTCGATAAGAATGTACTCACAGCGGCAAACACGAGCGCCCAGACTGGCGCCGATCGCAATATCCCTTTCCATGGCACCGGGTCCTTAACACTAGCGCTCTCAGCTGTCGTCACGTGTGTGTTTAAGTAATTCAGCTCTTTCTTGGATATGTAAGGATGCGTGTTCGGTGTGGAGTAGCACAAAAGGCTCTGAAAAAGATGAACGTCGTAGAAAATAGGTTATTTTTTAATTAATGTCGATTTTTAAATAATATATTTGTTATTTTAAAATTATTTTATAGTTATATATACTTTACAGGGAACTAAAGAACCGATTGAAATGATGACTTGATTTAGTATAATATATATAATACAAAATAGATATTTCTGTTAAATACAAGTTACAGATTAGTACACATGTTAATAAATTAATTTTGAAGCTGAATTTTAAAGGATCCCTTTAACTTTTGAACGTGCCTTACCATGTCACTACCTAACGTTCAAATTTTTTTAAGGTTCTATAGTCAAATGACAAAACTAGTACACTTTCTTCGCAATCACGGAACCCTTCGTTGTGTTTAGTCTGACAAGCACTAGACCGGTGTTTTTTTAACCCTGATATAATCATCATTTGGATTTTGATTTGAAAATTACTAGTAAACTTCATCTCTGTGCTCCACATACACTTACCCATAACAAAAACCACAGAATTCCAAATCCACCGAAGAAGTAGAAAACGTAAGCCCAATCCCTCCCGTCAGCCAATAGAATTCCAGACATAAAGGACCCGAAAATATTTCCAATCTGAGCTCCGCCGAATACTAGTGCTCCTTGGAAACCTCTTTCGTGAGGAGGAACCCATCTTGCTAACATTATCATCAGAGCTGGCATGGTAGGACCCTGCAAAATATATCATGGCTATGACATTAAAAAGGCCGTGGCAGCTTAATGATTAGCGCACGCGT
Source organism: Dendrolimus houi (assembly GCA_039645545.1). Taxonomy (NCBI): domain Eukaryota; kingdom Metazoa; phylum Arthropoda; class Insecta; order Lepidoptera; family Lasiocampidae; genus Dendrolimus; species Dendrolimus houi. The sequence continues at coordinate 14,667,231 of CM077129.1, forward strand.
CCCAAACTCAAAGGTCCCAAACTTCGAATCCTGGCCGGAAAACATGCACCACTCAGTTAGTTTTCTAACCTAATGTTTATATTGTAATTATCACGTGCTAACAGTGAAGGAAAACATCGTGATGAAACTTCCATATCGACATAACCGATGTGTCAAATACACCAATCCGCCTTGGACAAGCGTGCCGGGTATAAGGGATGCCCGAGCCGGGCAGTGGAAATTTTATGGGCTGTTACTACATAATATTAAGCTATTTATCTCGCTATCATCTTACTTTTAAGATCACATGATAAAATTAAATTTAATTACTTTTACAGTTATTGAGTAACATAGTTGTTCTTGTCGTGTTTCTTTTTAAAGTTAATAATTGATTTTGTTATGTACCCTCTGATTTCTGAACGATCCCTCTGATTTCTGAACGATACAAACGATCATTTCCTTAATTGAATCATGATGTTATATTTTTATTAATTAGGTAATTAGCGCCTGTTTTGTATCGAGTAGTTGTCTATAATTTACAATAATTTTGTTACAATATTTATCCTTTGTATAATGTGATAATTGTGTACAAATTATAATTCAAACCTCTCAATTGTATATAGACGGTATTCACTACATTTTATTTTCATGTTGGCAGACCTGATAGATTAATACAGTGTTCGACTTATTTTATTGCATATAAAACTTTAAGTATAATATTTTATACAATATCTTATATAAAATATTATCTGAAATATCCAAACAACAATAATGTATTAAATTCTTGTCATGTATAATCCTTTAATTAAAATACTTTATGAATGACTTAAATCCGCTATCGGTTGTGCCAATATGCTAAGTTTCATATACTGTAAAATTGTTGGAGGGATGGCGAGGTGTTCTAAAAATGCTTGTCGAGTTTGAATAGTCAGTGTATGAAATATCACAAACTAATATGGATACTACGTATTGAAATATATTAAAACCGTAAGGTTCAATATAAAGTATTGTGACCTGTTGTTCTTCTTTTACTACCATAAACCCTTCTGAGTTGTTGCAAGTATTACATTACTGTTCAAAGAATCCTAGTAGGTATTACAAATGCGAATATGAGTATGCTTGTTTGTGACGCTTTCACACCTCAACTACGCGACAAATCGTCACGATATGTTGCATATACGTTATCAGGGATGAATGAAAAAGTAACAATACTTTTTCAATAAATAGACGAATATACCCGAAAAGAAAGGCGCTTCAAATAATTTTTATTGGCGCTACTACCATTGCAATTTACTAACAAATATATCGTCATGGCAATGACAACGCCGCTATTTTAATATGCTGCTCTCATAATTAGTTCCACCTTCACTAGATGGCGGTGCGGGTGTTATCAATTTTGAACTAAAAATTAAGTTTCACATTTCTAAGAATAACATGTTTCATTTCACGACATACATATCCTTTTATTTATTATGTTAGGGGAATACATTTGCGCATTATCTCTGGCCCGGGAGAGGTTACCAGAGGGCGTGGGGAACTCCCAATGGCCTCCACTTTGTCTACAACATTTACATTAACGCGATCAACGCCGTGCGCAATAGCTAGTAACTAACAAGTTATTTAACTCGTTAGAATTATGACGTCATGACGTAGTACATAAGTACAAAATCAAACGGAATATGTCTTACAATCAGTTGATTTGACCATAAAGTTATTAGGGTCATTATGAACTTAAGATCAGCATACATAATTGTTTTCTAATATTTGCAATAAGCGATTGAGTATTGACGTGAAACTTGCAACTAAGTAGTGAAATTCCTTAGAGTGCAACAACGATGGTCGGAGGATGCAAAAGTTCCTAGTTTGAAAACTAAAATTTACACGAACTACTAACTACTTGTGGTGTAAGTTTTATAATAAAATATTCCCGATAAATCACTGCGTCCTCCACCATTTGACATACGAGGCTGTGAGACATGGACACTGACGGTAGGATTGATCCACACATTCCAAGTCGCTCAGCGAGCTATTCTCGGAATCTCTCTTACGGATAAAATTCTAAATGAGAATATTCGTGAGAGAACCCAAGTAACCAACATAACTTGTAAATTTGTAAGCAGAAGTGACAACGGGCAGGACATGTCGGGTGCAGCAGCGATAGCCGATGGAGCAAATTAGTCCTGGAGGGGAGATAGAGTCTCGGTAAACATACTGTAGGACGCTCTCCAGCCCGGTGGACCAACGATCTGCGCAAGGTCGCCGGTCAGTGTTGGATGAGGACAGCGGAAGGCCGGGATATGTGGGGACCGGAGACGACGACTAGGAAACTCTACATGGGCATCCTTAGGAGTATGGCCCTGTACGGTGCACCCGTATGGTCCACTGCACTTCACCGCCACAATAGGACTTTGTTGTGCCGCGCACAACGGGTCCTGGCGGTGAAGACCATCCGAGGATACCGTACAGTGTCGTGGACGGCGTCGACACTCTTGGCAGGCGATCCGCCCTGGCCTCTCCAGGCGGACGTGATAGCCAAAGTTCGGCGCTCCCGACAGGATGCCCTCGCCCGTGGCCTGGACTATGGCCAGGCCGAACTCCAGGTGATCAGGACGCGGGAAACCACGGCCATGATCCAATCTTGGTCAGTAGAGTTGGAAAACCCTGTTGCTGGCATTGACACGGTGGAAGCGGTTCGACCGCAACTGTTGCGATGGCTGTCGCGGAAACGCGGGACCCTGACCTTCAGAATGACACAGATACTTACCGGGCACGGTTGCTTCGATAAGTATCTGTGTCAGATTGCGGGCTGCTTGCCTTCACCCCAATGCCGCCAATGTCGCGCGCTGGACAGGCCGTTACACACGCTAGTCGAGTGCGCAGCATGGGCACCTCAGAGGTTTGAACTCGAGACACTTGTAGGACCGATCTAATCGCTGGGCGATCTGGTGCAAGCCATGCTGCACAGCGACGATTGGTGGGTGGGTGCGGCTAATTTCTGCGAGACGGTAGTGTCTCATAAGGAGGCCGCGGAACGAGATAGGGAGAGAGATGGTAGTGCGCATGCGTCTCGCGGGCGCCGACGTCAGTCGGGAGCCTGGAGGCGCAGGTATGCGCATGACCTCCCTCCCTGAAATACCGCTGCAGGGGCCCTCTAGCATCTAGGGAGCAGAGGAGTCTTCACCCCTGTTGACGAAGTGAGTTTGCCTCTCCCGGGGCATTCTCAAGCACTTGTGCGCTAGGATCGGCGTGGGCGTAACTACGTTCTATATCTCACGCCTTTCCTACCATAAGCGCGGGGCACATGGGAGGAGGGTGGTTTTAGTGGGGTATTGATTAGTCGAGTCTCCACACAAGCCGGTTGATTATTGTTTGGATTGCCTCAGTGGAAAGCCTCCATGATCAACAACGGTCTAATCCCTAGCAAAGGACCCGGTATGTGCGAAATGCATTTCCCCCGCCTTAAAAAAAACAAAAAAAGGCCGGGATATGTGGCGCTAACTTGGGGAGGACCTACGTCAAACAGTAAACTACGATTGGCCGACGACAACGATAAATTACATAGTAAAAACGTCAACTATTATAATAATATAGTTTTATTGGCATTTTTATAGTTTATCTTCCGACTCGATAAGTCTAAGTGTTATTTTGTAAATTAACTAAACACGACGACACGTTACTTGACACCAACGTATATGAAAATTCTTGAGCAGTATTTAATTTGCATAGTTCTAGTTTCGAGTACAACACGAGTTCAATTGAAAACACTTTAAATAGTTGACATATGATGAATGCTCGTCGTTTAATGCAAAGTTTCATTGACTCATCGAAGTAGGTACTGTATTTCCATCTTGTTATTTAATTAATTGAAATATGTCATTGCTTTTGTTCTTTTAATTAAATATTGTCCTTAATTAATTTAAGACGTTTATTGTAACATTAAGGCTATCGTTTGTTTTCGTGATATATATAATCTTATGTGAAAAAAATGTTGTTATGTCTCTGAAGACCACGGGCCATAAAAATGGCCCAGACTGTTGGAAGGCTTGTGTGGAGTCATGCGAAGGCCAGCAAGCACGTGGAGGGCCCTTGCCAAATTTAATGTAAATGTGGCGTGACATTGACCAGCGATTAGCCTTGTCTACACCATACAAAAATGCATCCAAGCACAAGCCCCAGTCAGTGTAGGACTATTCTAGGAAATGAAAACAAAATGTACCGGGCTATTATTAGGATGAACTGCTTGTGGAACTAGGGATCTGGGCTATGAGGACTATGCCGTCTGCCCGTCGCAATGTTCGGGCAACATGAAAAAAATGGGCAAACGGTGACTCGCTACTTTTTGCATGGGCCCCAAAAAATGCCGTACAAGCTTGGCGAGGGGCAACATGAGTATAAGTAGCTAAGGGGTGTCGAGAGTTAGGGTGAAGCACCGAAGCTACTTCCGACGTTAGGCCCTTTATATGAAAAGTTATTATTATGAAACTGATTTATTAATAATATAATTAGACTGTAAACGTGTCACTGCTGGGCTTAAATCCCCCTACCTCTTTGATGTGGGAATCGGACGATTATCCACCACACTTGTCGAAAGCCAATAGTGGTATGGACACACGTTAGTATAAATTCTAATATTATATATTGCATATAAAGAACAGGCGTTAACAAGAGAAACCATTTTAATTATTTCTCAAACAATATTTAATATGTCATTTTACTAATTTTATTTCTCCTTATGATGTCATAAGTAGGTACGATTGTTACATCAGAATTAAGTACGCTCGTACAAAATGTATGAAACTGCGACGTTTGTAATTTTGTAAAAAGTATATGTCATTTGATTTGACAGTCCGCTCCCTCAATTGGCAAGTTTCACAAATCACTAATCTCGAGGTGCAGGCTTCCTCGCGATATCTACCTTCCCCGTCAACACATTGTAACTGTAATTAATTTGTTCTATTTCTCTGAGGACAACTACTTGGCAGCATAAAAACATTAAATGGATGCTTTGGACGTGAGTAAAGGACTCTTGGGACTGTAATAAATGGAGTAAGAAATAAGAAACTTCGTTTGTACGTTGCTGTCGTTGTAAGTACATTTTCTTTTTTAATGGTCAAGAGAAATAGTGTATTATGAAAAAATACCATGCTAATACATAAACGTGGAAGCAGGTGGATGTCTATAAGTTGATTTATTCCTTATTCACGGCATAGGGAATAAGGAGATCGTCATAAAATTTGGATACATGTACTTTCAATAACTGGGATAAACTCTTGAATATATACGTAATTGTATATTGTGGAAGCAAAACGACGTTTTTATGGATTTACAGAATAAAATTTAATTAGGATAGAATAACAGTTTTTTCAATTCTTTTATCAAGACATTGTCATTCTCAATTTAAAATCTAATGACAACCAAAAAACGTAAGTAGTCACATACATAAAGAGGTGTAACATCGTCAATACAAAACAGCTTGTATTGTTGGTTCTGTTCAACATAAACATAGGACATTAATGCTTATAAATAAGATAGTTATTAAAATACGCGACATACACACGAATAAGACAAGCTATAACATATAAAATATCTACAATAATATATATTTTTAAATAAAAAATGTGTACAAATTAAAATAAAATGTTTCACATTACTAAAGGGCTGGTCTATATCTTGGGCAACGCATTAGCATTGCCATTCAAAGAGGCAATGCAGCCAGTCTTTTGGGTACATTCCCCACTGATGATATCTTAAACTAATTTTTATGTATAGTTTATTTTTAGTATTTAATTTATTATAAGGTTTTATTTTTAAATATGATTTATTTAAAATTAAATTAAACTAGAAATTCAGATGACAGATCGCTGTCAGTTAGGAACGTCCCTTATAGACTGGCCACATTACCTCGTGGAATGGCAACGCTAATGAGTTGCCCAGTGTATAAATCATCTTTTGGTCACGTGAGACATCTGCCAGACTTATGTCTCGATAAATCTTGTTTTTAAATATTAGGGCATTCCAAGTAGCCATGTTTTCAATCTTGCGGAAACTCGTATTATGCTTTTCTAGTACAATAATTGCTACTAGAGGCGATGATTGGTCGAAATACGATCATAATTCAATTTTTAAACGTTAAACTCTTTGGAGATAATATAACTGTTTAACCACAGACTTAAAATGTGCTTGACATTGACATATGATACTATTATTAGGTACATATAAGAAAATAAAAATAAATGAAAATTGGTTAAATCGTCGCCTTTAGCAGTCTGTAGCACCAGAAGCGAAGCCAACGCGGTGCTAGTCTTTACGAATTACTATAATTGTCTTTTCTCGACTGTTACGCTGATGTACGTACAGATTTCTAAGAAGCTGATAGAAATGATCTTCAGTGTTTGGTGCTAGCTAAAATGATCAATGGATGTCTTGCGTCGTAAAGTAGGATATAACATAATTATAATAGCTAATCGTCTGGCATTAGAGAACACTGATAATGTGTAAAATGCAGTAATTGTACTGTGAAAGCAAACCCTAGTAATTACAGCGTATTAATAAACGCCGAGCAGATAGAAAATATAAAATAAATATATAAAAAACTCTATTTTCAATATTTAATATTTACCTCGCCCATGCCCTGTAGAACCCTGAGAATGAATAACCATATTGCGCCTCCAGCTCTTATTACCACAGGTGTCAGGAAAGTGAACAGGGCTGTGCTTAAAAGTCCTACTCCCAAAGTCCATTTTCCACCGAACTTTTCAGCTAAATATCCACCAGGTACTTGAGTCGCTGCATAACCGTAATAGAAGCCACTTAAAATTAGTCCTTGCGTTTTCTCGTCCCATTCGAATATTGCGTACTAAAAAGAAATACAAAAATAAGTTTTTGTCAAAGATGTACAGTTATGTCAGTAAGAGTACTAAGTAACAGTTTTACAGAAATTATAATTCTGATCGGCAGTTTACATCGAACGTCTGACATGTAAATAATCTATATTGAACTTTATTCGCAAGCGGAAATGGCAGAGTGCTATGCATTTTTAGCTTTATTCCGCCTACACGATTCGTACACTGTCGCGCTACTAAAATTGGTCTATTGCGCAGGTAAATCGGAAGTAATTATTAGTCGTGTATCTATATGTTAGTTCCCAAACTATGGATAACCTTTTTTTTAGAGAAATCTGTTTATGCACTGTCCACCGCGGGCAGTTATCTTGGAGGGAGTATCAGATTTACGGTTTATGGTGGTAGTAGCATTTCTGCCATGTTCACGCTAGTCGGGGATACCCACTAAAAACTCCTCGATATTCCTTCCTTCGCTCTATACCAGGGCTACGGGAAAATGGCCTAAACAAGTCCGCGAGCCCTGTCAGGTGGTGGTCTCATGGTCCTTTCCACTGCCGGGGAAAACATAGCCCCTGGCGCCTTCTCTCTTACTTGTTTTCGACGTGTGATCACGCCCGTTGTGTAATAAACTAGTATGTTCTCTCAACTATTATATTATCCATTCAATAACGTAATAAGAACTGGGGCCCAATTCTGCTATTATTATCTCGTGAAAATCGCTGGATACTATCGTCTCAATCGTTGATTAATCTGATGTCGGTATTCTGTTTAGGCCAATGGCGTGCTTGTGACACGCTGCTCTATCTTTATAAATATTTATAAGCGAAAACACGGGAAACAAATGTTTAAAACTTTTCGTAGCTTTTCAATATTTCATTTCGGCTAATGCCATTTTAATTGTAATACCAATTTTGCCATTATTCTGCCGTGAGGATATTGAGAAGATATTGTGGATTTAGAAGCAAAAGAATTTTTGGCACTCGCTACGGAATCGTACTTTGAATATCTTCACAACGCAAGATATTGAAATAGTAGAATTGGGCCTCTTCCACTGATAGGGTAAACATAGCCGCCAGCGTCTACTCTCTCACATGCGTGGGCGTGTGATCTCATCCGTTGTGTAATAAATGAATGTGTTCTCACAAATATTACGTTATCCCTTCAATGACTTATTAAGAACTTGTATTATTATCTTATACTAATATACAAAGCTGAAGAGTTTTTTTTGTTTGTTTGTTTGCTTGAACGCGCTAATCTCAGGTACTACTGGTCTGATTTGAAAAATTCTTTCAGTGTTAGATAGCCCATTTATCGAAGGCTATTAAGGCTATATATCATCACGCTAAGACCAATAGGGGCGAAGCACCAATGAAAAATGTTTCTAAATCGGGGTTTTTTTTTAACTATTCCTCGCAGACGAAGTCGCGGGCAGAAGCTAGTTTATTAATAAAACAAGTAACGTATCAAGACCATGTTTTATTAATCTTTTGATCCGATACGGAAACAATTAATGCAAGATGAATTTATTAATTTATTTAGTCTTGCACTTCCTCAAACAGTGTGGTAACTGTTTTGATTACAAATCATTTAAATAGTGGATATCTTTTACACGGAGTTAAAATGTATGCATCGTTGCATTTCAAGGTGTTCCTACCAAGGTGATATATTAATAGCATTTTGTAATTTAATTCCCTTTTTATGTACTTGCATCTACATAAGTTATATAGAATTTACAATATCCGAGCATTTATTTATCTAAGGGCCGATTTGTCAATACTCAGATAAAAGTTATTCTATGAAATAAAACACAAAATAGTCAAATTAAAAATGACATTTGCATGAATAACACATTTGAATTGTTTTATTTTTAAATTCAGTCAGGTTATAATTTAATCTACTTATAACTTTTATCTAATGATTGAAAAATCGTCTATAAATTAATAACAGTGTAATTTGTCTGTCATTTCCCAATAAAGGCTAAAATTAAAGGTGAGATTTGCCATTTATACGACGCCTAATGATCGTTTTTCGTCGATCGAGATTTTTGTCTGGTACTTTGTTTGAAAGTTTGTCTCAAATTGCCTATATGAAACGAATAAACAGATTAAAACAACACTTTTATTTTAAATTTTCTTGTAAGTTTCATTTCGATATCTTACAGGATTCAGAAGATATGTGTATTAAATCCAAGTCTTGGAACGAAGTAGCGAGCACAGATAGTGTGTAAATTAACGGGTAATTGTTTCATAACTTCCAACCAATACAGTAAGATAATGACTAAATTACAATACTCGTATTTTTTTATATAAAAACTGATTAGGCAGAAGTTATCAACTTTGTGTAAGAGCAAGGTCATGTTAAAATCTGTGTGTCAAGCAAAATAAACAATTTCTTGTAAGAAATGAATAAAATAATTAATGATATGAGAATAGGGTCCTCTCCTGGCTCAGCATGCATGTAGCCTTTATGTTCGTAATACCACAGAAACTACAAGACTGTCTTACTCTGGTACAGCTATGTTTATTAGAAACCAACTAATTATCATGTTTACTTGTTTGTCACAAGTAAGATAATATATGTCCGTAATTTTTTTTGATCAATGTAAAAAAAATTTGCTTATCATTCGATATGAAACAGCGCTAGTGTTGTCCGTTACCAAACACTAACACAACTTACTTAGCTTGGAAGTGCGTATAATTTATAATGCGTGTATTTATATGCGACCGATCCGCAAGTCTTAAGGCATCACAATAGGCTTCACAAACTTATTCTGCGTTACTTCCTGAATAATAATCGAATATATTTGTTATGTAGGGGACAAATAGAGAATACAATCCCGGGATCCCGAATCCCGGGACCCCGGGATCCTGACCGTTTTCTGACCCCGAAATTCCCGGAACTGTACTTGGCTAATCACAGGATTTTCGGGTTTGCCATAAACAGGTCTAGTTTGCACTCCGTTGTCCGTTGCGAGTTGACAATGACCTTGCCTAGATTATATTAATAGCATTCATTACATATCGACAAAAAAACAAACCTTTGATACGCGTACGATACGTATTACATAGGTTCAGCTCTAATAATATGTTTGTCGTAGAACTTAGAAGGGATTTCCCCGCTCGGGATACTTCAATACAATACTCTTAATAAAATTCCCCAACGGGCCAATAGGGGAATCACCCGGTCACCTCATATCACAAAATTCCTCCAACCAGTGTAGAACCTGAACGAGCGTTTTCAGCTGCTGCTTATATATGTTGGCAATAAACTACGAAGCAGGCTTGGGAGTCAAACCTTGGATGCATTGATATTTCTACGACTGTATTTTCGAAATTCTAAATAAGTTTTTTTGTCTCGTTATTTCTTATTTACAAAGTATAGTGTCATTGTTTTGTAATTTTTATTTTTTTATCATATTGTGATTTGTGTCGTGGACTCGTGGAATAAAATTATAAAACATTTTTCTAGAAATTACTGGTTTTTTTACATTTGAGCCCGATTAGAAACCACATAGTCTAATCCCGGGTTAGCCTCGGGATCCCGGGATTACGCATCAAGAATCCCGTAATCCCGGGATAGAAAAACATGCTCGGGATTGTATTCTCTAGGGACAAATGTCAAGCAATGTCGCCTCCGCCAGGACCCAGAAGAGGCAAGCCCAATAAATGATGACTTAACGTCGTGAAAAATAATGCATGCTAGTGGTTTCACAATAAAAGATGCCGAAAGCCGCTCTATATAAAGAAAATGTAGTAGAAAAGCGAACCCTGTACTCCAAAGCGGACACTTCAAACGCATTAAGAAGAAAACAATTATGTGTTACAAATATCCGTTAAACCGAAAAAAGATGTGTTCATTATTGAAATGAGATATAAAAATTATAAAAAAAACATAAAACGATCTTCATTGATAAAAAAGTTTCACAAGTGACTTTTTGACTGCCTTTTCGTCCTCATTTTTCTTTTCATTTTTATCTTCTTATAAAAAATCCAAATTTTGTTGGTTGCGTTTCTATTAATGATTACACAACAATATTTTATATTTTTACCACAAATTTGTCCTTAAAGATACTCTATAATCTAAGAAACATCATTAAATAATAAATACGGAGATAAATAAAATCACATATGAAACGTTTTTAACTATTAAGTTCGTGTATTTCCTTAATGCCTCCAATAAAAATTGAAAGAAACATAGAAACGAATTTTAGACATTAGTAAAACTATTTTGGAATTATTAACATGGGTACAATACTAAAGTAAGCTTAATTACAGGAGTCCTCATGTTATATAACACAGTTATATATTATACTAGCGGTCCGCCCCGTCTTCGCACGGGTATCTAAAAAGAACATTTTTGTTGGGTTTAATTACCTACTAAGCGAATTCAAAATATTTCCCCTCCGGTACGGCCAATACCTCAGTGACGCCTACATCGCATAAGGTGCTGCCTAGCTAGCCGAGCAGGGTGAGCGGCGACCACGCAACTTTTTTCTAATACTTACATTTTAAACCCCTGATATCTTTCAAATGGAACGTCCGAATGGAATCATTAACAAAGCAAAGGTATTGAAGCAGTCTTGAATATGAAGTAATTAATTTTGATAAGGATGAAAACCATGATACAAATAAAGAGCCTTTTCTAGCGGCGGCATATCAATTAAATTTTTAAAATAAACACTTATCGTGGCATAAGTATAACAGTTAGACATATGCTGTTGCGAAACTTTTTGTGAATAATGATGTGTTCTGCAAAGTCGTGGTACATTATTTTATTCTATCATCAATAGTTTCGCAGCGCACGCGATGTTAGGTAATTTTTTTACACCTTGGGTTACATTATTAGAGTTTTAGTAAGGATCTCTTTTTTTTTTTTTTTTTTTTTTTTTTTTTTGAAAATATAATATAGCCTATGTCACCCGAGGATAGTGTAGCTTGCCTATAGTGTTCCCAAGCTCGTGAGGTCCGCAGGCGCCCTCTCTCGGCTTCTTCCCAACGTGGGGGGACCGGGGGGGACGACTAGGAAACTCTACATGGGCATCCTTAGGAGTATGGCCCTGTACGGTGCACCCGTATGGTCCACTGCACTTCACCGCCACAATAGGACTTTGTTGTGCCGCGCACAACGGGTCCTGGCGGTGAGGACCATCCGAGGATACCGTACAGTGTCGTGGACGGCGTCGACACTCTTGGCAGGCGATCCGCCCTGGCCTCTCCAGGCGGACGTGATAGCCAAAGTTCGGCGCTCCCGACAGGATGCCCTCGCCCGTGGCCTGGTCTATGGCCAGGCCGAACTCCAGGTGATCAGGACGCGGGAAACCGCAGCCATGATCCAATCTTGGTCAGTAGAGTTGGAAAACCCTGTTGCTGGCATTGACACGGTGGAGGCGGTTCGACCGCAGCTGTTGCGATGGCTCTCGCGGAAACGCGGGACCCTGACCTTCAGAATGACACAGATACTTACCGGGCACGGTTGCTTCGATAAGTATCTGTGTCAGATTGCGGGCTGCTTGCCTTCACCCCAATGCCGCCAGTGTGGCGCGCTGGACACGGCGTTACACACGCTAGTCGAGTGCGCAGCATGGGCACCTCAGAGGTTTGAACTCGAGACACTTGTAGGACCGATCGAATCGCTGGGCGATCTGGTGCAAGCCATGCTGCACAGCGACGATTGGTGGGTGGGTGCGGCCAATTTCTGCGAGACGGTAGTGTCTCATAAGGAGGCCGCGGAACGAGATAGGGAGAGAGATGGTAGTGCGCATGCGTCTCGCGGGCGCCGACGTCAGTTGGGAGCCCGGAGGCGCAGGTATGCGCATGACCTCCCTCCCTGAAATACCGCTGCAGGGGCCCTCTAGCATCTAGGGAGCAGAGGAGTCTTCACCCCTGTTGACGAAGTGAGTTTGCCTCTCCCGGGGCATTCTCAAGCACTTGTGCGCTAGGATCGGTGTGGGCGTAACTACGTTCTGTATCTCACGCCTTTCCTGCCATAAGCGCGGGGCACATGGGAGGAGGGTGGTTTTAGTGGGGTATTGATTAGTCGAGTCTCCACACAAGCCGGTTGATTATTGTTTGGATTGCCTCAGTGGAAAGCCTCCATGATCAACAACGGTCTAATCCCTAGCAAAGGACCCGGTATGTGCGAAATGCATTTCCCCCGCCTTAAAAAAAAAAAAAAAAAAAAAAAAAAAAAGCTTGCCTATAGTCAGTTCGCGATCAGCTTCCTTGCGTAGCGGTCACGAATGCGCTCCTCACATCTATCTAATACAATTTTTCGCGCTTTTCTACCTGGAAAAGCGATAAATTGTTAGTTCTGTGTACAGGTGATAGTGTACTAGTGTTTGTTCGTTTGGATTGCGGTGCGGAAAGCAGTTTTGGCCGGTGAGTCCCATTTCTCTCTCCGCTTGCTAGTGTCGTGCGCAAAATCAGTTGCGCGCGCTTTTGTAACGGTTTTTGTGTGTGTAGTGTTTTCGCGCGCCTTTCTGGTCTCCTCTCGGGTCAGGGCCTCCAGTAATGGACGGCCCAAGTACCCTGAAGGCCCCCAGGAGCCGAGTGTCCCGCGCAAGCGGGATCACAGCGGCTCCAACAATGGATGGGCCATGAAGGAGATAGGGAGACGCGGGAAAAGAAGTCTTCCCTGGTTCGTCGCAGCCGCAGCGCCGCGGAACCTCGTCTCGGGCGCCCGGGTCCAGCCGTTGTCACGGCTACCGGGCTGCCCGCTTCGATAGGGGGTGCATCGGCGGTGGTCGACCTCACCGCCGCCGGGCCCCGCGATAAGGAGAGCGCGACGATGGGGCCGCCTTCGGCTCCCGCCGCGCCTAGGGTTCCCGCCATGCGTGCCGCGCGCAAGAGCGCGGCACACACGGCCGTAGGTAGGGAGGTGGTGCTCGCCGCGAACTCGGCCGTTCTCATGGCCGTGAGCGCGGCGAACGCCATCGTAGAGAATGTCTACAGGGCGCAAACGCCACCTGCACGGGCTTCACCTGTGCAGGGGCCAAGCGCCTTCGTGGACCACGTAGACATCGCGCCGTCGGGCAGCGTCCCAGATTCGCTGGAGTACGCACTCGACGACGCGATTCGCGTCTTCTGCGGCCCGCACACCGAGGCTGCTGCATGTGCGCCGACACCGGTCAGGTCGGTGTACACAGCGGCCGGCTCGGCGACAGCGGGGGGCGATGGCCCCACGACGGTGTCGACTAGCGCGCGGGCTTCACCCGTGCCCTCGGCATCGGCTTGCGCACCGGCTTCACCCGTGCGCAGCGTGGGGGACGACCGCCCCGCGACACCGGTTGCCGCGCGGGCTTCACCCGCGCCAACGACCGGGGTCGTTGTTAGGGATGGTGATATAGGTGCGGTGGCGGCGATGATGTTGTCTTCTTTCCCTACTGGGACTGTCGCCGCCACCGCTTCGTCCAGCTTCGTCCCCGAGTCGAGGCAGCGGTTCTGGGACCGCAGCGCCGACTCGGAAAGCACATCGGGTGCTTCCACGCCGGCGCGGGCGCGATCGCCGCTGCGTCGCACGGGCGACGCGACGGCGAGCGTGCTCGCGGGTGCGGAGGCCTACCTCCGCACCGAAGGGGGAAAAGGGCCGTAGGGCCAGGAAGGCCACTGCTGCCAAACTGGCCGCGGCTAGCCAGTGCGCCGCGCTCATAGGGGACGTGCGTGTGCTCGGCCCTGGGGAGCTCCGCCTAGCGGCGAGCGCCCAGTTCGCCGACATCCTCCAGGTCGCCCAGACGTCGGGCAACCTGAAGGGCGCATACGTGCGCCGACTGAAGGAGGCTGCGACCCGGCTGTCGGACATAGTCGACACGCTGGTGACGCGGAATCCAGAGTCGGAAGCCTGGAGACTCGGCAACGAGAACTCCAGGCTGCGCGCCGAGCTCGGCGCCTTGCGGGAGGAGAACCTCTCCTACCGTAAGGAGTTCGAGCAGATGCGGAAGGCCATGAAGGCCCCCGCTGCGGATGCGGCCCCGGTTCCCGCTGTAACGGCGGAGCCGGGTCCCGTGCCCGCTAAGCGGAAGGCCAAGGCCGCCGCGGCGGAAAAAGTCCCGGCCCCCGAGCCGGTTCATATATCCGCCGCGGTCCCCAGAACGGTTCCGGCTACCGCCGCTGTGGCGGAGCCGGTTCCTACACCAACCGCTGCGCACACCGGTGTGGATTATGATATGCTCACGCATATCATCGCCCGCACGGTGGGCGCGATGTTGGACGCTCGGCTTGCCGGGATTGAGGAGCGGCTGCCGCCCGCGCCAATTCTTCGCCCGCCGCTTGCGGCGGACAGGAAAAAGGCCGCGGAGACACAACCGCTGCCTAAAACGGCGAGAGCTGCCGCCGCCACCCGCCGGACCCCGGGGGAAGTAATTCCCCCGGTACCGATGGAGGTGGTGGTAGCCCCCGTCGTCGGGGTGGCGGACTCCCCACCGCCACCCCCTCCCCCCAAGAAGAAGGTGAAGAGGGGGGGAGTAAAGCAGAGGGCGAAGAAGCTGCGCCGAGCCGCAGCTCTCGCCGCCGCCTCTGCTCCGGCGCCTAAGTCCGGGCCACCGGCCCCCAAGCCGGCCCCCAGACTCATGGCTAAACCCGCGGCCGCGACACCGGCCGTCGCGGCACCCGCCGTCGCGGCACGCGCCGTCGCGGCACCTGCCGTCGCGCCACCATCGGCTGCGGTGGCCCCTGCCCCCGCCCCCGTTCCGGAGGGGGCGTGGTCCACGGTCGTCCGAAGGAAGAAGGGCAGGGAGCGGGGGGCGGAAACGCCCCGCCCCTCCCTCGGCGCAAGCACCGGCTTCGCCATCGGGGCGGAAACCGGCGCGCAAGCCACGGGCTACGAAGCCCGTGGTATTTCAGGAAACCGAGATCGGCAGCAATTATCATTAAGTTGCTGCCGGAATCGGCCAAAAACGGTATTGGCTACCGGGAGGTCTTCGCGAAGGCCGCCTCGGTGGTCAATATCACCGAGCTAGGCCTCAGAGAGGGGCTGAAAGTGACGCGGACCGCCCGGGACGCTCGACTCCTGGACTTCCCCAGGACCCGAGAGCGCGACTAGGGCGAACCGCGTCGCCGAGGCCCTTCGAGGGGCGCTCAAGGATGGCCGAAGTCATCCGCCCCGTAAAGCGTGGGGAGCTTTACGTCTCAGGGCTGGATGAGTCGGCCACAGTAGATGGGCTTCGCAGTGCCATCGCCAGCGTGGGCAACTGCCTGCGCGACGATGTTAAGGCGAGGCACATCGGCATAGGACCTGGGGGATGGGCGCATCATACGTGATGTGCCCCGTCTCTGCAGCCAAAGCCATCGCCGAGCGGGGCCACCTTTTGGTGGGCTTCACCTCGGCGAAGGTGGAGGCTCTGGAAGCCCGGCCCATACGTTGTTACCGTTGTTTCAACGTCGGCCACGGCACCCAGACTTGCCCGGACTCGTGCCCGGACCGGACCGGCTTGTGTCTTCGCTGCGGTAAGAGCGGACACAAGCAGCCGGACTGCACAGCCCGCGACCCCCACTGCGCCGTCTGCGCGGCGGGGGGCAAACGCGCTACCCACCCGACGTTGGCGAGGCACTGCCAGCCCCCATATGTCAAGGGTAAATTCGTCCACCCGAGGGCGAATAAACGACCGACGAGTGGAAAGGGGGTACCTATGGACACCTAAATGCCCAATACACCCCTAACACTCTTCCAAGCTAATGTTAACCACTCCCCCGACGCCCAGGACCTGTGCCTGCAGGCGATGGCGGAGTGGCAAGCAAACTTGGCCGTAATAAGCGAACCTTATTACGTACCCCCAGCCAGGAACTGGGTGGGGGATCTCGACGATGTGGTAGCCGTGGTCGCCAGAGCCGGATCTGGCACACCGCTCACCAGTCTCGAAAGAGGAAAGGGCTACGCGGTGGCGGAAAGCGGAGGTTACGTCATCATAGGCGTGTACCTCACGCGGAGCCGCCCCCTGGCGGAGTACGAGCTCGCCTTGGACTCCATTAGGGCAGCCGTCGGCAGACTAGCGCCGAAGACGATATTCGTCCTAGGCGACTTCAATGCCAAGCACCAATCCTGGGGGAACGCGATTACCGATGTTGGGGACGGGCGGTTGAAGACTGGGCGCTTCAATCCAACCTGTCCATCCTGAACCAGGGGTCGGTCCAGACCTGCGTACGTGCGCGGGGTGGATCGATCATCGACTTGTCATTCGCCACACATGCGGCCGCCCGCAGAGTGGTAGGATGGAGAGTGCTGGAGGAGGTGGAGACTCTGTCTGATCACTTGTACATCAGATTCGAGCTCTCCCCTCGCCTAGCGCTAACCCTGTTCAGGGCCCCTCCCGGCTCCCACGCTGGGCTCTTACCAAGCTCGACGCGGAGCAGGCCGAGGAGAGGGCTATCATCGAATGCTGGACCTATCCAGCCGACCTGGGAATCTGGAGGCGCAGGCTGAGCACATGCGCAAGTCCCTCAAAGGATTTGTGACGCTGCTATGCCTCGAGCCAAACGACCGCCGCCGCGTACATCGGTCCACTGGTGGACTGAGGAGCTGGCTGAACTGCGGAGGGCAGTCCGCAGAATCAGCCACAGGCTCAAACGCAGCAGAGCGCGTCGTCCTCCAGACTATGTTGAAGAGAATGGACTCGTGGGGAGTTCAGAGAGGCCAGAAAGGCCCTTTCGATCGCAATTCTGCGAGCGAAAGCCCGGGCTCGGGAGGAGCTCCTCGAGACACTGGACCGGGACCCTTGGGGGCGTCCGTACCGTGCGGCCCGCAACACGTTGCGGCCCTGCACCTCCACGGCTACGGAAACGCTCGAACCCGAGGTCCTCCGGTCGGTTATCGATGGGCTCTTCCCGGATCCGGGGATCTTCACTCCCCCCGATATGGGTCCAATCATTCCCGACACCTCGGAGGTGGAGCCTCACTCCATCACCGAGGAAGAGTTAGACGTCGCCCTGGACCGGCTCCGGGGCAGGAAGACGGCTCCGGGACCCGACGGGGTTCCGGGTCGGCTCCTCTTCCTGGCCGCCAAACACCTACGCGGCCAGCTGCGGGAACTGTTCGATGCCTGTATTCGCGCAGGTCAGTTCCCGTCGCAATGGAAGGAGGGCCGATTATGCCTGATTCCCAAGGGAGGCCGTCCTCCCAACGATCCGTCCGCCTACAGGCCCATAGTGTTGCTTAACGAGGTCGCCAAGGTTTTCGAGAAGATCTTAGCGGAACGCCTCGTTAAGCATCTCGATACTGTGGAGCCGGGGCTAGCACAGACGCAGTTCGGGTTTCGGCGGAGGCGCTCCACGTTGGACGCCTTCGAGACACTGCGATCTGTAACGGACGACGCAGTCCAAGCAAAGGATACTGTCCTGGCGGTTTCGCTAGACATAGCGAACGCCTTTAACAGCCTCCCTCACGAGACGATTAGGGAGGGCTTCGTGCACACGGAGTCCCCCCGTACCTCACGAGGCTGTTGGGCGCGTACTCCAGGATAGATACATCCTTTGGGAGGGCGGCGAGTCCGAGAATCGCGCGATAGGTCGGCGACGCGTCGCGTGCGGCGTACCACAGGGATCGGTCCTCGGGCCGGTTCTTTGGAACGTCGGTTATGACTGGATCCTTCGGGTTCCGGTCCTGCCCGGAATAGGGCTAATCTGCTTTGCGGATGACACCCTACTCACGGCACGCGCTGCGTCATTCGCGGAATCCGTGGACCTCGCCAACGCCGGGCTGGCGATCGTGGTCCGAAGAATAGGTAGGCTGGGCTTGAAGGTCTCTCCCGCGAAAACGGAGGCCATCATGTTCCATAGGCGGTTTCGCAATCTCCCCGCGGACTTGTCCGTTACAGTCCAAGGGGTGGACATTCGTGTAGGCCCCAGATGAAATATCTGGGGCTAATTCTTGATGGGAAATGGCTGTTCAAAGCGCACTTTGAGCAGCTAGTTCCCAAGCTCGTGAGTCCGCAGGCGCCCTCTCTCGGCTTCTTCCCAACGTGGGGGGACCGGGGGGACGACTAGGAAACTCTACATGGGCATCCTTAGGAGTATGGCCCTGTACGGTGCACCCGTATGGTCCACTGCACTTCACCGCCACAATAGGACTTTGTTGTGCCGCGCACAACGGGTCCTGGCGGTGAGACCATCCGAGGATACCGTACAGTGTCGTGGACGGCGTCGACACTCTTGGCAGGCGATCCGCCCTGGCCTCTCAGGCGGACGTGATAGCCAAAGTTCGGCGCTCCCGACAGGATGCCCTCGCCCGTGGCCTGGTCTATGGCCAGGCCGAACTCCAGGTGATCAGGACGCGGGAAACCGCAGCCATGATCAATCTTGGTCAGTAGAGTTGGAAAACCCTGTTGCTGGCATTGACACGGTGGAGGCGGTTCGACCGCAGCTGTTGCGATGGCTCTCGCGGAAACGCGGGACCCTGACCTTCAGAATGACACAGATACTTACCGGGCACGGTTGCTTCGATAAGTATCTGTGTCAGATTGCGGGCTGCTTGCCTTCACCCCAATGCCGCCAGTGTGGCGCGCTGGACACGGCGTTACACACGCTAGTCGAGTGCGCAGCATGGGCACCTCAGAGGTTTGAACTCGAGACACTTGTAGGACCGATCGAATCGCTGGGCGATCTGGTGCAAGCCATGCTGCACAGCGACGATTGGTGGGTGGGTGCGGCCAATTTCTGCGAGACGGTAGTGTCTCATAAGGAGGCCGCGGAACGAGATAGGGAGAGAGATGGTAGTGCGCATGCGTCTCGCGGGCGCCGACGTCAGTTGGGAGCCCGGAGGCGCAGGTATGCGCATGACCTCCTCCTGAAATACCGCTGCAGGGGCCCTCTAGCATCTAGGGAGCAGAGGAGTCTTCACCCCTGTTGACGAAGTGAGTTTGCCTCTCCGGGGCATTCTCAAGCACTTGTGCGCTAGGATCGGTGTGGGCGTAACTACGTTCTGTATCTCACGCCTTTCCTGCCATAAGCGCGGGGCACATGGGAGGAGGGTGGTTTTAGTGGGGTATTGATTAGTCGAGTCTCCACACAAGCCGGTTGATTATTGTTTGGATTGCCTCAGTGGAAAGCCTCCATGATCAACAACGGTCTAATCCCTAGCAAAGGACCCGGTATGTGCGAAATGCATTTCCCCCGCCTTAAAAAAAAAAAAAAAAAAAAAAAAAAAAAGCTTGCCTATAGTGAAAGAATTTTTCAAATTGGTTCAGAAGTCTCGGAGCCTATTCAATGCAAACAAATAATCAAATCTTTCCGCTTTATAATATTAGTATAGATGTATGTATTTTCATATGTATATATATGTGTGTGTAATTGTGTATATACAAATTTATATATATATTTATATTGTTTTTGTATTTATATGTATTGTATTTATATTTATTGACTGCAGCACCGTCAGTATTAAAAATCTATCAATCCCTATCAAGGGTTGCATGGAAGAGACCGCTTTTTCTTTCGCCCGTTGTACTATCTCTTGTATTTTTCTATTTCTGTTTATCTATGTTTTGATGTATAATAAAGTGTTTTCTACCTATTTATCTATGTATAACATAGCACAAATCTTGAAATTGATGCTATTTTCAATCTCACAGGCTTTAGGTCATCTACTAACTATATAATAACAAACAAGCAATCAATGATATCATCATTATTACTAATGGGTAGTGAACGCACGTACATTGTAATCACCCATCGCAACAGAAACGTTTGGACATTGGCCAATTTTTTCCCTGGGCAATTAAAATAAATTATACTTGTTGCAAGTTAATTGGAATAACTTTTCTATTGATCTATTTAAGCAGTTACTTCTCATTAAGTAAGAAATGATAAAAATTAATGTCATGGTCCGCATATTAGTTTGTTTGGACGGCTTAATTAAAGAAAATATAGGGCAGTGTTGATAATGACTCGCCTCTTTGCTTCTATAATGCGTTGTCTTGAAAATTGAAATTACAGAGAAGAATTCTTTTAACCTACAAAAAATAATTGTATCGAAACGAGTAAAAAATACTGTGAATCTACAAGATATTATATAAGAGACCACGTTTTTTAGAAAAATAAAGTCGATAAGGGCGATTTTAATTATCAAATAAAAAAAATAAAAAAATTGTCGGACTTATCACGTTATTGAAGCAAAGAGGCGATTGTGTTATATTTTTGTTCAAAGCTTGAAATAAATTAATATCTAAAAGTATGTATTCTATTTACATTGAAATTGAGAATACGTTAATAAAGTAAAAAGTAAATTTGACATTATATGAGGTTCATAAATGTTCTTAGTTGGAACTTATTTTAATAAAAAGTTTCACATATTTATAATTTTTCATATTTATTTTTATTTTGCATTAGACGCGGTTTCAGATAGATGTTACAATACAATTATGATGTTAATAGTTTCACGTGTGCTAGCCATATTAGCGTGCAAAATTGTTCTTAAGTCGGGTACAATATATTTACAGTACAATTTTAATGCTATGATTATATTATTACAATTAAATTATATTTATAAATGTCAAGTTGAAAACAGATTAGGTATAAATGTCAAATACAAGAATATAAAATTGCACAATGCATATTCATACATACAAATTCCTTACTTTTTTTAACAATATTGTCTACTAGCTTCTGCCCGCGACTTCGTCCACGTGGAAAGTTTTTTTAACTATCCCACGGGAACTCTTTCATTTTTCGGGATCAAAAATATCTTATATGTTGACCAGGGATATAAGCTTCCACCATAAAAATTTCATTTAAATCGGTCTAGTCGTTTCGGAGATAAGCCGGTACAAACAGACAGACAAACAGACAAACAGAAACATAAAATTTTAAAAAAAAACTAAATTAGTTCTATTTCACTTCTTACATCCCCTTGACTCGGTTTTTAGCATTTTTTTTCATTGTACAGAAATTCGACATCTACAGTTTTATTATATGTATAGATAAGTATCTGCCATAAACAGACATTGTCAAGAGCAATTCCAAGAAATAAAATATTAGAATTTTCGACTAACTCGCAACTGTTAGAACATTTTTTTGTGTTTTCTATTGTAAAATTGCACAAAACTTGTTATCGACATATTTACATTTAGGTTATTCTTAGCAAGGCACTCAATGCAAGTATCTACGACAGAGTTTAGGTCTTTAACATGATCATGTTTATTATCATTTGTAACTACTATTGAGATGTCATCAGCGAAAAGTGTGCAATGGTGATAAATTATTTCTGGCAAATCATTTATATACATAATAAGTAATAGTGGCCCTAACACACCACCATGCGGTACGCCGTATTTGTTTAATTTATTAGAGGATCTGTAAGTATTTACTTCTTTGAAACTGTTGATTTCGCTTATTTCTTTTTTAATCCAGTCGTAAGCAAATCCATGAATACCACGAATAATTTAGATTTATAATTTGATTTTGCTTTGTTTTTCTCATTTTTGTATGGAGATTCAATAAACAGGTTGAACTTGGTTACTTTTTAAACCAGAAAAAAAACCTGCAAGATACGAGTAATGTAACATAATCATGTGTGTGCTGTTGGTGTGCCATAAATAAGCTCTACGTCAAGGTTATCGATATATGTAACCCGTCTTAGATAAGCGTGTCAGGTGCATCGTCTGTTACTCTTAGATACAGAAACACAACAGTGAGACACGGGGCTCAATTCTGCTATTAATATCTCATCAAAGTTGCCGGACACTATCGTCTAAGTCGTATTTTTGCCTGATTTTGGTATTCTGTCAATTCTAATGGTGTGCCCGTCGCACGCCACTCTATCTTTATAAGCAAAACCTCGTGAAAATGAACCAGTACTGTTATAATCATGGTACTAAAATTATTTTATGATACTCACAGGCTTAAAGGAGTGAGTCGTCTGATTTCCAATCGGAGCGTCGTCTGGACATGCATCAGGGTCAGTGAAATTATTTCCTTCGCTCTTTGTCCTATTCACCATTTGAGTTATGGCTAAGTTAAGACATACTCTCATAGTATAAGCATTGCATACACCCATAAGACCCATAACTCCTAATATATAACGCTGGGGGATTACACAACCTAAAAAAGAAAATTCCAAAAAAATTGGTCAATACACAATATATATACCTTGTTTTTAATTAAACTAGGTTTTTTTTATTCCGATATATCGTTCACTTTTCAGTAGCCGTGATCACCTAAGGCAAAGATGTCAAGTGTCAATGAATATTGTTAAAGTTTTATTTAGCCTACCGCCAACTTGTTCATTTTAATCATTTAGTTTAAATTTTGCTTATGATTTTATTTATTATATGGGAGGCCTAATCTAATTTACCACAGCTTAGTAACATGTTGTAGCTTAAATGGAAGAAGCGGCACATGAAAATCTTCTGCAACATGCCTAGCTTTCATAATTTTATATAATATTAAGCTAGGTGGGAGGAAACTTTTTACGTGGCTTAAGTTATCTAAGAGGTTTACACATAATTAAATAGTATAATTCATTGCAAAACTCCTGTTTATAATGTACGAAAATGTCCTAAGGAAAACAGTATACAGGTACATGGTTAGACATTTTTTATTTTTTTTAGCCTCAACAATGTACTTGTAACTACCCTATATATTGTTATACATTTAGGAAATAATGTTACATCTTTCTACTGGATGATTACTTTTGCAAAACTTACAGATAATCTTTTCTTTAAGCATGTGAAGTGTCACAAAGCTGTATTTTTTTATTTGAATGGCATAAACCTGAGGTGATAACACCTCAGCCATCTACTATACAGTAAACATTTTTATAGAACACGTAAGGCATAAACAACATTTTTTCATAAGAAAACGATTCTGTGCTGTGCTATGAACAAAAATAAAGTTTATTTTTTGTAAACGATTAATTATTATTTATTCCTGAGGATAAAACTATGTGAACATGTTACAATTATTATTGATATGTCCTAGGATATGTCCGTGTGTTCGTCCACGCTTGACTTGAGATTCCCGTGGGATTCCCGGGACACAAAGTACTGCAGCTATCGTTTTAGTGAAAACTGTGCCGGAATAAGCTAATTTTATCCACTCGAACGACTACAAACCGCTCCCGGGAAAATACCCACGGGATTGCCAGAAAAAAATCACACCTTTTTTACATAAAATTTTCGATCAGTGAAAAAATGACATTGGAATTCAAATCTTTTTTTAATCTTTCTGTTTCAAATCATTCCCAGAATAATTCCCACGAAATTCCCAGGGTAAAAAGTAGCGCAGATTTTAAGTCTAAGAATTTCTGTCGATCAAAGAAAACTGCATCGAAATCGGCCCAGTAGTTTTTACGTGAATACCGAACAAACAGACAAATAGATATAGAAATCTAAAAAATATGCGTGGTGTTCTCCAAAGTTTATATAGTTTACTCCAGCTCCTTATTTTTAAATAGCTTCAAAGTACAGACACGGCATGATTAGAATTTTATAATATTATAGATAAACTTAATCCAGTTTTTATGTAGGTAAAATAGAATGAATGCCCAGGGTTTGATCTGGGGCGTAACCTAGAGAAAAGTCTAGTAATATATGCACATATTTGTGTGATGCATATGTCGATAACTAAATAATTTGTGATTAATTAATTTTATGATTTTAAATTTCATGTTGGCGCATATCAAATGTGTTTAAGATGGGGGCGTGCGAAAAAATTACGTATATAATTTTGATACAAATATTAATATCTCCATAGTCCCTAAAAAGGAAATAAAAAAGAAAAGATAAAAAAGAACTCTGCCTTGGATCATGGCCGAGGAGATGGCGATTTATATAAAAAATAAAATCATAGACTTTATATATTAGTAAGAATATTTAAAAAAATATTTTTAACTAAAAGCAATTGACAGCCAAGTTGATGTGTAAAGTTTTCGTGTTCAAAAATATGTTGTTACACAATAATAACCTATCCTCGAGAAAATAATGCTATCAAACAATCACAGTGGATTGTTTGCTTAAAACTGATAACAATGTTTAAAAACATATTTTTATTACACCTGCATAACAAGTTATAAATAAATCTACTGAAATAATCCAAATGAAAAGAAAGTAAATGTTAACTGATTTTAAATATGCTATAAAAACAAACTAAATAATGCGGTATTGCTTGTATTTCTTGTAATTCGGTAAGGCAAGCGGGTTTTATTTCTAGTAAATACATAGGTATTACCTTACAATTACCTTGAAAATTGTAAGGTTATAACTAGAAAAGGATAACACCCCCGTGACTTCAACTTGCGTTTCAAAATTATGTGGGTTTGAATCCTAACCAAGAAGAAAGCACCAATTAGTCAGTTCAGTTTTTCGACCTAATATGTACCTATTAGTTATAATTTTGTGGTGACACTAATAAAGGTGACACAACATCGTCATGAAACCTGCACATCAAGATGAGCGATAACAATGTAAATCCTACGTAGCGGGGATATTATCTGTTCCCCTAATCAGGGGGAGGCCCAAGCCCAGCTTAGAGATATTAATTAGGAATTGATATAATAATACACTGACTTTAGCGTAACCCTATTTTATTTAGAGAGTAAGTTTTCACACAGGGTACATCACATTACATTTTTATTTAGGCGCTATTCGCCCCAGGAAACTTTACTTAATTTTATTCTGGATATTTTCTCATTTTCCGAGATGAAAAGTATCCTATGTTCATTGTTATTATAGAAACTACGCATATACCAAATTTCAGCGAAAACAGTACAATATGAACCTTTTCTATGAAGACATAATAGAGAGATAGACAGTGTTACTTTCGAATTTATGGTCATGGTGGGGCTTCATTTTGGATGATATTACAGATATAGGCCGTTGCACGCAGATATGGCTTAATGGATTATTTATAATACGACATCGCTAATGACGTTAAATATTCACAGATAACTTATTGTATGTACACTAATATGGCAATCCATTAACGGCGTTATTTTTTAACGTTTTAAATAAGCCGCATTCGGCCACAGTCTAAATCCTTAACATTATCGCAGATGCGGCCGCAGCTTAATAAGTATGCATTAGGTACTGTTAATAAATGTTATTTAGTTTGTTTAAAAATACGATATAGACGAATGTTTAGACACATTGATAAATTCGTCTAACGTGCAAAAGGCTATCAAAACAACGTCTAAAACTGTGTTTGCATGTCATTGATAGTAATAACACATTGATTCGAGATAAAATGACAATTTACTGCCTGGTTTGACAATATGTGAAAGTGCGTGTGGGAAGACAGACAGTTGTTCGTGTTTATCTGCCTGATTGAATAGAAATAGTAACGTAACTGTTTTGCCGACCAGTTGTATGAATATAAATGTCTGTTGCAATTCGTATTATATACGTTATTAGTCTTTCAAGTAACAGAAAATTGCATAGAATAAGATACGGCAATTCCAATGTATAGTCAACAAAGAATAGAATAGAATATAATATACTTTATTGTACAAAAATGCTACATAAAATCAAAAACATTAATATAAAAGTATAATTGGCGGTCTTATCGCCCATGGCGATTTCTTCCAGACAACCTTTGGATGGAGTATAGGAAGGACAACAAAAGTCGGTAGTTGAAGAAAGTTCTTTAACATCCCAAAATGAATTCCATTTGCACCTCAGACAATGACAAGATCTATTTTCGCTTATAAGCTGTACAGTTGTTGTGACAGTAACAAAAGATTCAATTTTATATCAAATTCAAACCTCAGGCTTAGTAATCTTTTGACAAAATTGATAAATCACTTTCTTGGCTCACTGTACATTCATTATTATTGACTTTGAAGTATTGTTTTAACTTTTTGCGATCTTTATTTCTGTGGTATAAATGGGAAATTTCTGACCACGATACTTATTTTTGTTACTTTCTAATTTGCTCACTGCACCTGGTTTCGAATAATAGAGTTAATTATATGTATAATTAACTTAAAGTGCAAAGGCGTCATTGAATTTCAAATAAAGTCTAATATATGTTTTCCAGTAGATAAATAAATAATAATAGTAGATTGTTACACGAGAGGTGAAGTAAGTGAGTGAGAGTATCTTGACATGCGATGGTTTGGCGCACGAGTGTAGCGAGGGCGCTAATAGTTCCAGTGCCTAAAAGACCCTTTCACCCGAGGTTAACACTGCTTTTCATTTCGAATATGAAGAAATTAAATAAACACTGATTATTTAAATAAACAATGACTTCTCTAATGAAATCAGGCGTTAAATCAATATCTCAATCTGATGAACTCATAATATTTTCTTAAGTTTTCGCGACTTGTATACATAATAAAACTACGTTTTAACGGTTTTAACCGCGGTAATTTATTTGAAACCGCGCTTAAAACTGTTAAAACTTAGTTTTATTACTGATTAAACTCCTTTAGTACGTCACATATGGAACGTCAAGTAAATTTATTTTTCTATGGCATTCTACCAGCCAGTATTTTTTTGTCATTGATGATAGTAAATATTTAGCTCAAAATGTAAATTAAGTAATAATTTATTGAAAAATAATTTATAAATGTAAAATGATGTTACAAAATTGTTGATACTTTTTATTACAGTTTATGCCGCGATTTAACAGTGGCTGTAAAAAAATGGGACATGAGTCGCATGTATTATCTGTGTTTAGCATAGGTTTTAATTTTTTTAACAGCAGGTAAAAGACCAGGCACCCAGGGACGAAAAGTACTATTTTCATACCTGTGATCAGGCAACTTGCGTGCTTTCAGAATATGAGAAAAGACAAATATTTTGTCATTATTGATGAGCATTGAATAATGTTTCTTTATATGATTTTTCAAAAAACGAAATTGAAAATAAATTAACAAATTCAATTCGGTTCAGTATTCTACTTATAGTCTTGAGGGGCTATGGGTAGAATACAATACAAATAAGTTAAGTTTTCTTACATTTTATTCGATTGTATATGTAAGTAACTATTGTCTGAAATAAGTTTCAAAATTCGGTTTAAACAAATTCTATATGAAACAATATTTGTAGGCTAAGTCCATACCAGTATGCTTTCACGTTCATCCTAAGTGTTCAACTTTCAATGTATATTACGTCAAGATGCTTAAAGATTCAGCGACAAACACTGTCACTCAATCAGTTTTAACGCATACGGTATTGCAGGTGTTACGGCGTTAGAAGCATACGACAAAGAAAAAAGCAGAATATTGGACTAGTGTAGACATTTCCCGTACAACAATAATACTTACATGACCGTAAAGCTTTCGTAAGTGCGGTATCCTTTCTTCTTGGTGCTTGACTATTCTGTCCTAAGAGCTTATGCGCCTGTATCGACACCTCTTTGTCTTCCATGCCTTAAAATATATAACTATCGATCAACCAGATTGTATATGATTGATAATGACCGGCGACGCACGCACTTCCGTACTTCAGTTCCTGAAATTGATTTATGTTATTTTAATACCGAATTTTCCTGTTTTGTTCTATGCTCTACAACGTAAATAAAGGAGGGATAAAAACACTCTAGAGGACAAGATAGAGTAAACATTTCTTATTGACTGCACGATTTTTCTTTTACTGTAAATTTTCTACTTTAATTTGATGCTAGTAACCTTGTATCTTGTAAGACAACATCTATTTGTAAAGTTTTATACTGTCTACAAAATAAACATTTATTGAATTATTTTGTTTTTAAGCACTTAATATTGGTAAAAATAACATGTTTTTTATCTATCTGTCTAAACAAGTAAACATGATTACACCTAAACCAACTAATTTTCATTTATTTATTGTATGTTCGAAAATGGGATAATTTACAAAAACAGTTGTAGTAATATATTGAATGCCCCTTCCAAAAATATTGGATAGAGGTAGTTATCGGCATTAAATAATAGTATATTGGGATGGTTTGCTATATATGTTAATAGTTTTGTGTTAATATATTAAAACGAAGTCAAATATCTTGGCGTAACTCTCGATAAAGGCTTGTACTTCCTCGAGCACACCAGAGCGGCCGGGAACAGAGCATACTGGACCCTAGGCCGACTCTGTCCGTTGATAGGCAAGAAAAGTAAGGTGAGCCTTAGAAATAAGGTGACTCTATACAAAACTTGCATCCGCCTCGTCATGACCTATGCGAGTGTGGTCCTCGGCCACGCCAGCGATTACAACATCTGGAAATTGCAAAAGATCCAGAACCACTTTTTACGTGCTGCAGCCGACGCTCCGCGATATGTACGGCTCGTCGACCTGCATCGCGACCTCGAGCTTCCCTCCATCAAAGACTACATAACCTCCCTCTCGCGCAGATTCTTTGACCGTGCCCCCCATCACCCGCACCCTCTGGTAACGGAGACGGTCAATTACAAACCCACTCCGAACGCTCCCACGAGTAAACGACGCCCTCGCAATGTACTCATTGACGAGCCGGATGAAATCACCCGACTTCTCGCTATAATGAACCCCCCGAGACTCAGAACATCAGCATGCGTCTGTCATGGCATAACAGACGCAGACAGAACAGACGCCGGAGAGCCCCCGGCTCGAATCGTCTCTCACAGGGTTAAGACCCACCAATCACACCTCACTCATTACAAACACAAGTAGCCATACAAGATTAGCTTAGGCGTGTTGCTGGAGAGTTTCTTCCGCCGCTTCTTAGCTTCAGCTATAACACGTTGCGAAGCGGTAGTAATGACATACTAGGATCGGCTCCGCCGGCGGAGTCGATCACGAGTCCCCAAATAATCACATCAGCCTGTTGGCTTAGCTCGTTCAGCCTTTTACGGCTAAATCCTATATAGAGTCAATTCCCAGCAGCGGTCGAGCCGAGGTCGAACCTCACAGGAGGTGCCTCCTCGAGTGTGCTGCTTCCGGGCTGAACGCCTCCGCTCCCACGGAGTCGGGAAGCCCCCAAAGTCCGGTATCGCTGAAACAGCCATCTGCGGCTATTCAGCTGGATCCAGCTCCAAAAAAAAAAAAAAAAAATGAAACTACTAACAATACTAACTTTAATTTGTAAGACATTTGTAACTAATACACTAACTAAATATAGGCCCCGGTCTGAAATAAAAGTTTTATTATTATATATAGTTTATTTCTTTTGTTGTAATTATAGTTTGTAACTGCAAGGAAGAGACTCCGGGTTCGATTCTTGGCATGGTAAATTTCGGAAACGAATTTTCCGTTATTTACTATGGTCTGGGTATCTGGGATCTGCTCCAGTGTAGTCCATTGTGTACCACCCATTACACAATCGTAAATTGATTAATTTGAAAAATACAATGTGTGTGTTTGTCTGCCGATTATTATTATTATTTTACGTAAATAAATACAGAAGTAACTTCAGTAAAACACAATATGACGTTAATCGCAGCACAATTGACGATCGTACTTGAACTCTAGCCACTCATTAAAGTCTTTCCTTATACATAAACTTCCATACAATCATTTTACATAATACGAAGTGAATGTCACGTGTTACATTGACTTAAATTTATGTAATGAGATTTTTTATATGAATAAGTATTGCATAGAATTGGAATCAAATCATGATCAGATAAATATAGTATTCCAAGTAATAATACATACATAGATGAATCTTAGCCTGCGTAAGTAGGTACTGTAATGACTTACCTCCTTAGTCGTAATAATATATTAAGAAGTATAATGTTTTTGAATTCAATTCGAGGAACGGCTCCCAATACAATAGAATACATTATTGTATCGGCCCGCAAGCAGAATAGATCTCCTGTAAAAGTGTCTATAAGGAGAATATAAAGTTATATCCTAAGCCAGTCTCTCAATCGAAGACATAGATTCCGGTCAACTCTGAAACCGCTAACCATCACATAGTAACGATCCTGGTACCTCTCGCTTAGCTTACGACTGAGAGACTAGTTTAGGATATAACTCTATATTGCCTTGCGAGACACTTTTGCGTCTAGGAATTCTTTTGTGTTTTGAATTTGTAATTAAGAAGAACATGCTATTGTTTTTCTACTTGTTTTATAACCATCATTAGCGTCGAACTAATCCTTATTGTTATTGTTTTTGACATTGTGGCCGTTCGCAGATGTGCAAATTACTATTTCTCGAAAACGCAGTGCGCGCGGCCAATTTTTTTGTACTGTGTAGTGAGTATAAGACAATGCCCGAATGGAGGAGTGCGCAGTCAAGCTACGACTATGAAACGAGTAAGACGTTTGTAGTACTCTCGATTAGCGATATAGACGACTGAGTTTACGCATGTTGAATTGCATTGAATCGTGCAGTGTGAACTGGTTGCATCCAGCTTTATTTGTATTTGTTTTATAAGTGTTTGTACAGTTCTAATGAATTCTATAGTAGTTCCAACGGCATTTTTAATTCGAGTGCTGTAGCTCGTAACAGTACTTTATTATTTTGGGAGGCGTTCCTCGAATTGAATTCAAAAACATTATATTTCTTAATATATTATAATGACCAAGGAGGTTAGTCGTTACAGTACTACTAATAAGAACTGTAAATAATTCTGCTCACTAGTCTATAAGGAGTACTGTATAAGGTTCCGTTATAGAGAAGATTGTTTTCATTTAATGCTTTTGATTTTAATTTTGTTTCGAAACTAAAAAAAATAGTTGTCAATTACAAGTTATGCACTGATTAATGCTCAGTGTCAAGTAAGTGAGACTGAAAGCAAGAATATAATAAATGAAACTGTTTTAAGACAATTACCTATGCCTGTAAATATATTAAAAAATACCAGAGGCGAAATCTTTTAAAATAAATAAAATTACTGACAATAAAATGCTATTACAATTTAGAAGATTTTTTAAAGATGACTTAAAATAGCACAGTAAAATAGTTTAATCCGCTCTAAACAACATCTATTGCTATGCCCTATGCTATGCTAGGGTTATTGTGAACTTGTAACACTGCTTCATAATATGTGAAATAAATGATTGAGTATTGAGAACGTCGCCAGTTCATTGCATTTTTGGGGTTCCAACACTTAAACGTATAAAGGATTTCAGTAGACAGGCAGACAGCCCACTTGATAGTAAGCAATTACCATCGCCTATGGACATTTGCCACACCAAAGGTGGTACAAATACGCTGCTGCTCTCTTAAGGGAGACTGGAACCTAGTCACTAATGCCGGTACACAACTCAAGGTTGTTATGGCGACATACTTTAGATCAGGGGTGGTAGCCATCCAGTCGGGCAAATGCCCAACCACCTGGTTGTGGTTTATTTTATCACCTCTTACGACAGGCCGCCCGGCCGCAGGTAATTGAATTTTTCTCCGTTCCTGCACGGATAAAAAATTGTGATTGTAGATTGTGGAATCTATAGGAGTAGAGCTTTGTATCTTATAAGCTACAGTATCTACGTTTATGTTAACATTAACATATATGTTAATTTTTACGTATATTTTTAGAAGTGTTATGCATGTATGTATCCAGAAATATAGTAAAAAGATTACGACTCTTTATAAACAGCCCGAAATTGGAAGTTGAATCATAAAAGTAATCCTACAATTAGGGTATCACTTTATGGGATAACTTTTTATAAATTTTAAATAAAAAATAATTATATCAAAATGTACATTATGTGCAGGTCCCTATCTGTGTGTAATATTTCGCCGCCACGCCGCTATCACTACTATATTGTAGTACCAACAAACCGGTATACAACAATGGCGTTCCGATAAATTAATGAAATTTAAAGTTAATGTAATTTGTGATAAAGAGTATACTTTGATAGAAAACTTTCGATATTTCCCGCCTCTTATTTCTTTGAATTATGGAGTTCAAACGACTTTCCCTCTTGCAAATTTAATTACGATGCATTTAAACTTGTTCTACTACCATTACTTATGCATCCCCTCTCTACAAAATGCATTCCACACACACACATCACCTCATAATTTGAATATAAAAACGTATAAATTATTATATGCTTTGTCTTTGATTATATGTTTAGGAGATGATGGGGCTGAAATGCCAATGAGAAAAAGTATAAAAAAAATATTTTTTATTACTAACGTCGGGGTCACCCAGCTCAGGGATATCCCGACTAGGTGGAGATGGAGAAGCGAGACGGAATGCTCCTCCGTCTCAAAGGAAAATCTTCCAGGGAGAAAAATATTTGTATATATTCTTTGTATGTATTAGAGTTATTGAGTAGCATATTGGTTCTTGTCGTGTTTCTTTTTAAAGTTAATAATTGATTTTGTTATGTACCCTCTTATTTCTAAACGATACAATCGGCCATTTCCTTAATTGAATCGTAATTTTATATTTTTATTTATTCGGTAATTAGCGTCTGTTTTGTATCGAGTAGTTGTCTATAATTTACAATAATTTTGTTACAATATTTATCCTTTGTATAATGTGATAATTGTGTACAGATTATAATTCAAACCTCTCAATTGTATATAGACGGCATTCACTACATTTAATTTCCATGTTGGCAGACGCGATAGATTTATACTGTGTTCGACTTATTTTATTGCATATAAAACTTTAAGTATAATATTTTATATAAAATATTATCTGAAATATCCAAATAATAATGTATTAAATTCTTGTAATGCATAATAAATCATAACCCTTTAATTAAAATAGTTTATGAATGACTTAAATCCGCTATCGGTTGTGGCAATATGCTAAGTTTCACATACTGTAAAATTGGAGGGATGTCGACGTGTTCTAAAAATGCTTGTTGAGTGTTCAAGGTTAGTGTATGTAATGTGTTAAAACCGTAAAGTTCTTTGATTATAAAGTATTGTGACCAGTTGGTGTTCTTTTACTACCATAGACCTTTCTGAGTTGTTGCAAGTATTACATATGTTTCGGGAATCGTTTGCGATCTCAATTATTGTATAGCGCCATCTATTGGCTTGTGAGTGTTCCACTACAAATATGTAATTGATATAATAATTTATCCATAAATAGTACATAAAAAAATTATGTTATAGAAGCAATAAACCAGAATGTTATCGTCGATAGTAAAATATGTTTTATTACAAATTTATGATGTGTCGAATAGAACTCCATAAAAGTTATTTTGGGATTTACCTTTATCCTTATCAGAAAACTGGTGAGTGAAAATAGCTTGAATGGACACGTGTCTTTGTGATACGATTTGGTTAACATTTTATCAGTTTCCATTAAACTCTTTTCTATGTTCCTGAAGCCTTCTCAATTGGCTGTACTCAAAGACTGTAATTATGGTTTTTAGTTATTGATAAAAATAAATTAACTGTAGCGTGGGAACTGTGGTTGGCTAATTGCGTGTCAGTTCACGCACAATGTAGGGTTTATGATCAAAGTCCGACCTTGTTTGAGTTTTGCTAGCTATAGGTAAAAAATAATTCTTAAGGTCTTAGTCCGGTGTCTGATTAATGATTATTCTGTCATATATATATATATAAATACACTTGTAACCTGCCAGATTATATGGCACCAAATTACATAAATATGTCGGACGGCAAACAACGACATACTTTTGGAAGCTCTAAAAGCATCTTTGTTACCAACCAGTCAATTCAATAATTTTGAATCAACTTGTTGACGTGTAAATAAAAATATTTTCTACACAAATGTATTTTTGCTTAATAACAATCAGTACTAATTCTTGTTCATATGATTTATAATATTCGAAATGGTCAGTATAACATCGCCTTGCATGTTCCCTCTAAAACTTCCATAAATATTGCTAGCTACTACACAAAATATAGTTATAAATGTATTATAGAATTTTAAGGCTTCTATTTAGGCTTTTGTCAATGTGTTTAATGCATGAAACGTGTTTGACGTTACTATTAAAGGTATTAAGATACACATGAATCTTACATCATGCATTTATATACTAATATTGATGTTGGGCTAAAAATAATATAAGTACCAAAACGTAACCAACACTATTGTTTTATTCATCATCATCATCTTATCTTTAAATACCGGTTACGATAATGGTATAAACAGCTACTTAATCTTGCTCAGAAGAAATTAAGTTGATCTCCGAAAACGAACAATCAGCTGAAGATTTGTTTATTTTATATTAGGAATGCTTACAGTATATACGAGTATATACAAGTTATAGTAACAATATTTTAAAAAATGCTGATAACAAGATTAGTAAAAGAAACGTATACATAAACGATATCGAGGCATATAAAATATAACAAAATTTTAGCTGTTAGTCTTTTAAAAAAATTTTTGAGCCAATGTGCGCTTAAGAGATTTAAGTTAGTGCGATACAGAATTAAATTTAGTTTACTACTACGTCATTGAAAGAATTTGAGATTCCTATGATTGACCCGTTTTATTGCGTGCAATATTACTTTCAGTAAAGATCACCTTAGTGAACAGAGCACCTACCATAAGTCTTTGACCATGTCAGAAGAATAAGCAAGGTTCAGCAACAACTTATAAAAAAAAGATTACGTTTGGGGCGTTCGCTTGGCAACCCGGGAACTCCAGCGAAAATTCGAGCCCGCTTCATTTGAGTTAGGGGCACAAATGCAATGACCACTAAGCTACCACGGCTTTAATAATGTTAAATTAAACTTTAAACTACCGCGATTAATTTCCTCCTCCGCTTGAATCCTGGTTGGGAAACACGTATACATGCACAGACTCTCTGGCATATTATGCACATTATTACAAAAACCACACGCTAACAGTGATGAAAAACGTTGTGAAGAACCAGCTTTACTGATGTGTAGAACCCGCCAATCCGTTATAGACAAGCCTACTAATTGTAATGTCCATTGTCCTTAAATTGGAAAGCTCAAATGCAGCAGTGGGGCAGCAGTTTATACTTTTTTATTATTACACTGGCAAAGTAAAAATAAGATATGGAGTTGTAAACATCATTTACATTAATAATTTCAGGTAATGAAATATTCATATCGTCTATTATAAATTTAATTATTAGGCTAATATAAATAACAAAGTAATAGCGAGTGAAACATATATCAGTTCACTATATAAATATTCTTATCTGCTTATGAAATGTGGTTGAAACAATTATATTTTATATAGTTAGTTTTAAATACTGTAATGCACTATATCGATTAACCACTTATTATGAAAGCAGATACCTACTGGTAAATTATCTTCGTGAAGTTTTTGCGTTTGTAGTAGTATTTGTATATTTACAGGACTTCTAAACTTGAAATTTAAATTTCCTTGAAATTTAGTATTAAAAATTGTGTTTGATATTATTAATATTGATTGTTTTAATATCATTTAACATTATTAGTTTCATATTAAATACCTGCCTACAAAAATATATAATAAGTATTAGCTTTTTTATTCATGTGCTGACAGTACACTACTACAAATGCAAAAACGTCTCGAAGCTACTTTATCTGTACCTATAATTATATTTTAACTAGCGGTCCCAGCAGATGTTGTCCTGTCCTTAATAACATAAAAATCTAAGACCAGAATCTAGTGCCTCCTAGCGGTTCCAATTGTGAATCTAAGCCATCCGGAGACCCCACTCAAACATATACAAAAAATTTCATCAAAATCGGTAAAGTCGTTCTCAAACTATGCGCGTGCATATATTTCTAAGATAATTATTATTGGTAAAGTTTAAATTTTAAACTATTAGTTTTATGTATTTTAGTGTTAAGAGACGATAATAATTTGTCAAACAGACAAAGTATATTATTTGAAAACGTTTTTTAATTACTGTACCAAAAACAAAAAACTATTCTTCGCATAGACAATATGACATTATAAAAATAACCTTTTATAATTTTACAGAACTATTAATGATCTACTGCATAATGTGCTTTAATTTTAATTATTTTGTTTATATTCCAATGTTTACAGGTAAGGTTAAGTAAGGTTTTGCTAATATATATTAAGTTGCTTTGTAAAAAACTGAGCCAGAGAACTATTATTTATTAAATAAGGTTAGAAATAAATTACCTCTAAGGAAATCAAATACACACACTATTTACAATTGACGAAACAAACACGCAACTCATTTACACAGTCACCACGCGGTCACAGCGCTTATTAATTTGTTTGGTCGCAATTTTATATTATATGTGTTATTTTATCAATATTGCGCGTATACGAGTGCGATGCGCCGACACATGGCGAATATTGCCATGTCCATGCGTTCGTTATACGCCACACTGTCACAAACTACTACCTAACGTTGTCAGCCTTGAAACCACGCAATGGTATCTACACTATTGTGCTTGTTGGATCAGAAATCCGCTGGTTCAAGCTTAGTTCTAAAAATAGAAATGCCTGTTTCCATAGGTACTTCTCAACTGCTTTTGCAAAAATATTTTACTGCTAACATCTATAGTATACTATAATATGTATAGATATATTTTAAATTGACTTTTAGTGTAGGGTAAAAAACTAATTCAAAATACGCGATCACAGAGCGCGGCGATTTAAGGTCGATCAAATGATATAGGTGTGCATGTACCGTAAAACTATAATTATAACTAGAAAACAAATGAAAATGAATGTATTTATTTAAAAATGGAGTCTTGTCTTATTGAAATTCATGAGTCTACCACCGCTTCCAAAGCAATTTTAGTTACTGCTAAAGGAGAAAAATTGGCGCTACAGACTCCCTAGTAACATATCTTTACTTCATAATTGTTATGTATAAACATTCGTGGTCTTTTTTTAATGTAATTTAAACTAATAGAAGGCTTAATAAAGTAATTTCTACGAATAATTATTGAAAGAGCTTGGTAGCGATCGCATTATTCCCATTCGGAGCAGTCTTCTAGAAAACCTTTCGTCGTATAATAGGAGTTCTCGTTCAAACGTTGCTTTACAGTTTTTTAAACTAGCTTACTGAAAGCTCTTGAACCCTTTCTAGATTTTGTTGAACAACTTTATATGTATCTAGTTTACCCCACGAAACTATATGTATAGAAGCTTTATGAAACCTACATGTGTAGGTTCCATGTAGAAGTTTCTAATTTATTTTTGTTCCTAGTATTTTTACAGTGTACATCTCCTGATCTGGGAAAATACGAGATATTTTCTTAAAATGTAGAACAATTTCAAAATATTTATTTCTTTAAATTTATCTAGCAATGAATACCGTGCTCGCATGTTGTAAGTTAAGTGAATAGACGATCAATGTATGATAAAGACTTTTACACTCGTGCTATGAAAAGGTTCGCCAATTTTCAAATTGATTCATGTAACGTTCCGCAAACACATTTTATCTTTTCAAATTAAGTCACAGAACAGGCTGTTCCTGTTCCAAAGAAAATTATGTTTAACTATTTGAGAATAAAGTTTAAAATTAGATTTTTTTAAAAAGTTTAAATTAAAATTAGATCAAACTTGTTTGATTTTCTATCTTGTTTAAGAAGATTGTTTAGACATGTAAAACCTTTTTATTGGTTTTAATATTTACGATAAGCCTAGTGATTATATCCTCTTTGTTTCTTATTGTTAACCTCAGTGTCTGTCATTGTCAACATTGCAGTTGTCTTTTTTCACGTTTCTATATTTTATAAACGTAACATTTATTCATGTTGGCAGTACTGTTTCTTGTACTCATGCAAGCAAAAGTCGACGTTAAGTTGACGAACGTTTACATTTCGCGACTATACATAGTCGTTGATGGTGATAGGTTGTACGCCAGTTGCGAGGTGATATTTTGTAATTATACTCATTTACAGTTAACACACGATCGAATGAAACTTAAAATCTAATCATGAATGAAACTAACGATACGTCCGTTTTTTTCTGAACCTGCAAACCTTAATACTAGAATAATAATAAGTGTTAGGTGTTTTGACTATGAAATTAGACGCTATATAAGTTTAGTAAGTCGTAAATCTGAACCTATAATAGCTACATTTTATACACAAAACATATTCCCCGATTAAGAGACAAAAGATCTTATGTTCAAACGCCTTTCGTCGATTCTATTCCTCCGAGTCACCGGAAAATTCAGTGAATAGAAAGAAGAAAGAAAGAACATAGATTTATTTAGAACTATAATAACAAACTAAAAATAAATGGAGCATACAATATAAGATGCACTTAAATATAAAAAAATAAACAATATAAGTTCTGAAACTAAAACGTAAGACGTTTGAGGGTAAGCCTAGATTTTGAATTTTGACATTGAGACCGAACCCACAATGATATTATCAAAGGTTATTTTTAAAATAATATATAAGGTATTAGGTACCAGGCGAAATCCAGACTTATGTAATAGAAGCATTAGCTAGATTGCAGGTTTTTATATGACGCCAAACTTACTCATAACAAACATATTTGTGGTAGCTCACAAAGTCAATGCACTAAAGAGTTGAGATTTTTAATACAAACACATGATTCTTGCTTAATAATAATATCCTATAGCTACAATTAACACTGCAAATAATATTTTATTACCTTCCCTAATTATGATATATTTTATGATTTTAATTTAAAATTTACGCGAAAGAAGCTAAATGTAATAACGGGTAAGAAACAAAATTACTTTTACCGTAGTAAATAATAAATCTCATGAGATATGAAATCGAAGATATTTAAGCAAAGCCGCGTGAGAATCCTTAGTACCAAATAAAGTTATAATAACTTTGTTTTCAATCCATTCCTTTCCTGCTTTGCAAGTTTTACTCTTTAAACTATTGCTAAACACCTGCGCGTTCATTCACCTTAACGAGGCCAAGAGTTCCTGTATACTTGCCAACTTTCGCACCAATAATCAAACTAGATACGTTATGAAGTTGAGAGATTTTCGTTTTACTATTTCCGGTTCTTATAATCTGACTATTCATTCGCTTGACTTACCTTCTATAGAGCTTATGTCAAACGAAGGAAAATAAACAGTCGCTAAGATAATAATATAGGAACCGGTCATTAGTCGTTTACTCGCAGCTAATGGCGGTAACGAAAAATAAATAAGATATCGAACACCGTGGAGCCGTGCTGGAATCATTATCTTTATTAGTTCTTAGGACCGGATCAATAGGTGTGATACCACGCTCTCACAGATATCGACCTCAAACTATTAGCCTTGAGCTAATCGTATCTTGTACGATGAGTGAGAGTTCCGATGGCCCATTTTCGTCTCCTACTTTCCCTTTTTTTGACGCAGGGGAATGTCTTTGGACTGTTGAACGGCCGTATGCCCAACGTGACCTCCAGTGGAGGCCCCGGGGATGTTGATCGTCAAACTACTACTTACTAAAACAGAACGTGCGCCCCAAACTCACACACTTTTACGGGGCGCTAAAGGACCTAGACCAGAAGGTACTGCGTCTTTGACGCCCTAACGCTTGTCGACGACGCAGGGTGTCTTGCGGGGGAGGACACGCTCTTCAACGATAGGGGGGGAAGCCCGCGGGCTCTCACCGTCTCCCACTTTCCCTATCCTAACTTCTCTATCTCGTCCCTCTATTCTATTCTCCTATCCCATTCTCTCTATCCCATCCTAAACGTTGGCACATGCTAGCTTCGCCCCTGATCTATAGGCGATGTTAGCCAATTTCCATTAGATGGGCCCTCTGCCTGTTTACCAGATTCGCGATTAAAAAAAAGTTTCTCAGCGGGTAAGTCGCACCCATCTTATTCATAAGACGAAGGTTCAAATCCCGGCAGCGAACTTTTAAGGTTTCGATTCGTGAGAAAACCTGCTAAAGCAGTTTACCAATATGAGAAAAGTACCACATTACTTGATGACATGCATGACGATGCATGACAGGTTTCTCATTCGATCCCCAAAAAGGGGGGACCCGTGCCCAATAATGGTATGTTTATAGGTTAAGAATGTCGTTAAAAATGATTTAAATGATTTTAATAAAGTGGGCATTCAAAACTAAATTATTGACATTGCTAAATCGTTGATTTAGTCAAATTATACAAAAACTGGGTTAATGTTATGTCTATTAACCTTATTTATTCATTTAATTAAGACAAGTAGTGAATTGGAATATAAACAAAACAAATAGATGAAGTATTGTTTAAATCAATAATTTTCTAAACCTGACTTTTCATTAATACATTTCAAATTCATTTATTCGTAGGAAATATGGAGATACAAAATGGTAAAAATCAGATACTCATGTAGTGCATGTTTTGCCTGGTGAAGGCATACAAATAACATTTCTTACATTAAATTGTCTATTCATCTTGGCTATTGAAAGCAGTTGCATATCACGTTTCGTAATAACTGGTTTAAATATCCAAAAATACTAAATGTCAGTTTTATACGTACGTAACTCGCTGTACCCGGCAGACGTTGTCTTGCCCTTTAAAATAAAAATCTAGAAACCGATTGCAGCGCCATCAACCGGGACCAATTGTTAATCTAAACCATTCTCGAATATACTCCAAAAACACAAAAAATCATAAAAATCAGTCCCACTGTTAAATAGGTGTTCAACAGCGCCACCTACCGGGTCCAATCATGAATCGAACCCATCCCGGGACCCACTTGAACACACAAAATAATAATTCACTTAAATCAGACAAATGAAAATGAGTTTTAAATGCAGTCACCGTTCCCGATACCGGCCGGG
This sequence comes from Dendrolimus houi, assembly GCA_039645545.1. Lineage (NCBI taxonomy): Eukaryota > Metazoa > Arthropoda > Insecta > Lepidoptera > Lasiocampidae > Dendrolimus > Dendrolimus houi. The sequence goes on from CM077129.1 coordinate 14,708,517, forward strand.
AAAGATCATAACAAATAAATGACTAGACTGATTTTTTTTTAATTTTTTTTTAATTGATGAATATCATATTTTAATACTTATTATCCTATTCCGGACGAAGATAATTGACAAACAAAAATACGTTTATTTGAAAAATCATCACAATAAAATTGGTCCAGCCGTTCTTGAATTATAAATGTTATTACATCTTCTTTCAACACGTCTTATGTTTCATATATATAACCGCACATATACTTATATTCATTTCAAGTTTATCCTACTTTCATGCTTCTTCTGCCATACCCAACTTTCACTGCCATACATTAGGGTTGGCACCAACACCCCTTTATGGACAGCCAAGCGTGCCTTTACAGACACCTTCTGGCTGTTCATAAAAGAGTTTAGCGCTCCATTCACCTTATTACCTGCCATAACTCTCCTTTCAATATCCCTTTCATGCTTTCCGTCTCTGGTAAACATGCAGCCTAAGTAAACAAATTCTCTGACTTGCTCTAACTTTTGATTTCCTATCTGTATATTACAACTTGTCATTCTTTCATCTCTTTCAAACACCATAACTTTGTACTTATTCACATTAATTTTCATACCCTTTCTCTCAAAAGACTCGTTCATAATTGTTACCATCTCTAAACTACTGATGACGCAAGTATAACCTGATCATCGGCGTAGAGTAGACATTTGATAAGTAACTCATTCATTCTCAAACCACTTTCACTTTCTTTCAAATTGTCCAAGCAACTGTCCAAGAATATGTTGAACAACCACGGCGACGCTACACAACCCTCGAAAACCCGCTTGTACATCCCATACTTTCTCTTCTGTTACTTTTAATACCCGTTCAATCAACACTTTAGCATATATTTTCCCGACAACGCTAAGAAGGCTAATGCCTCGAAAATTTTTACAATCCTGTTGTGACCCTTTTCCTTTGTAGAGTGGTATTAATAACGGCTTTGCATCTTTTGGTACACAGCCCCTCTTCCAGCATATATTAAAAGGCGGTACAAAAGACTTGCGATCAGACCTTGTCCAGCCTTTAGCATTTCTACGGTTATCCTATCATACCCAGCAGCCTTTCCTAGTTTCATACTATTCAATGCTTTCACAATTTCATCCATAACTATACTATCGCTATTGTCTCTCTATTGTCCTTTTCATCAGTCATACTGTTCACATCCGCTATATCTTTTTCAAACAAACCTTCAAAATATTCTTTCCAGCGATTCAATATGTGTTTTTCTTCTTTCACAATATTTCCATTCTTGTCTCTAATTACATTGAGCTCAGACTGTACTACCTTTCCTCTAGCTCTTTTTATAGATTTCCAGAAATATTTAATGTTACTCTGGAAATCTTCAGAGATTCTTTCATCCAAATCATCTTTTTGCTCATTCTTTTTATTTTTGACCGTTATTTTAACTATTTCATTCATCTTTTTATACAAAATTTTTGCCGAATTTACATCTTCCTTTTTTGTATTCTTCAGTCTTAGGTCAGCTCTTAAAGCTAACCAATCCTTCCATGCTTTCTTTTATCATTCACTACACTTTGTACTTCCTTATCCCACCAAATATTCTTCACGCATTTACCCGTTTTTCTTTTAGTTACACCACACACATCAATCGCAACACTCACAACTTCGGTTTTAAAGGACATCCATAACTCCTCTATCTCGCACATATCATTCATCCTAACAAATTTTTCTTCTAATTTTGCTTTATACTCTTCTTTTATTTCTTCTTCTTGCAACTTTTCAACTTTTATTCTTTCTAGTATATTAGATTTAGATTTATCGGAATGTTGGTGCCTCCAAGTTTTGAAAAGATCTTTTATTCGGCATACTACTAAGAAGTGATCTGTATTGATTCCTGTACCCCGATATGATCTAGTGTCCAGAATGCTTTTCCTCAATCTTTCATCTACTATTACAAAATCAATCATACTTTTCCCTTTCACATTTTCCACGTGTACATATGAATATTCTTGTGACAGAACATTGTGTTAGTCACGCACAAATTCCATTCTAAGCATATCTCAAGCAAACAGTTACCATTCATATTTATTCTTTCATCTCCGTATGTACCTAGCACCCTTTCATAACCATCTCGTTTTAAACCTACCCAGCCATTAAAATCACCTAACATAATTAATTTTTCGTTCTGCTTACATGTAAGCAGCACACCTCTCAAACATTCCCAAAACTTGTCCTTTTCCTCTATGGTTTGTCGGGAGGAGTTAGTCGAGCTCATGTCTGATGGTGCATATGCCCCAACCACAAAAAGCCGAGTCAAGCCAACTTTCAGTCGAATCCATACAAGTCTTGGGCTAACACATTCATGCTCTTTCACACATTCTTCCATTCTTTCAGAGAGAATAAGGCCTACTCCTTGACTCCCTCTATCTGTCGCTTTCACTCCTGACCAATACGCCGTAAACTGACCATACTTAGTGGTTTCACATCCTTTCCGCTTCGTCTCACTCACACATAATAAATCTATTTTTCTTTCATTCATCATCTGACATACTTCATCTATTTTACTGTCCATCCCTCCTCTAACATTCATCGTTGCTAAGCGGCTCTCCACAGGCCGCTTTTCGCCCCCATGAGAAACGAGACGTGACGAGTTGCGAGCCGCGTCGCCGCCGTTCGGATTATTATTATATACACTATATATTCCATTGCGTGTTCTCATGGGCTTTCTTACACTATATTAGTACATATTTAAATACTTATATATTAACATTTTTCTTTTTTTTTTAAACGAAACATTATATTTAATTAATAAAGTCTTTAAAAAAAACAAAAATCACAGCATATCATCGCAGTGTGAGCTGGTGTGAGCTTTTCTCAATTTATTAGCAGTGACATCTATTTTGAACCGACTTCTATTAAAATGTAGACATCGTCGATTGAGGTTCGAAATCTTGTTCAAATTTCTTGAAAACGACATCTCTTGTACCAAAATGGAAATACTTCGATTGTGGTTTAGGTTATTTGAATTTCCATTACAGCGACACCTCTGGTTTTAAACGTAAACAAAGAAGAAATTACCAATCTGAGAATGTTTGTATATTTAAATTTCAAAAAGCTGTTAACTGTTTACATGTAAAAAACAACATGAACAGTTTATATAATTGGCTTTTCACTATCACACAGTATTTATGCACTGGTTTATGTTAAATTTAATATATATTATATCTTGTTCGCATTTGAATCACTATTTTAAAAATGTCGAATTTGTTGTCAAACGTTAACGATTTTAAATTCGTTTATACTATATTTTAATTGAGGATAACACTTGCAGCACTTATTCGTAGTTAACTATAAACGTTGCACACTTCTCTGAACGTATTAAAGTGGTTTGAATATTTATACAAATTTTTGTTACGGAGACTAACGTGAGACCGCCGCCATTTTTAACTAACACGCCTTTGTTTTATATATATAGATATATTAAGTAGCTTTTATGTTTGACTTCCTTTGCATTTTCAATTTTTTAATAATGTACATAAACAGTGCCTCTAAACTACTGTCCCATAATTTTAATCCTTTTAAGGGTGATCTCGCAAAAATAAAAAATCTTTTTTCATTGATTACCAAAAAACCTAAAATTAAATTTTCATGTCCATATTCCCAAATTGAAGAACTATGTATTGCCGATATAATTTTTCATCCCCTATTTATACCCTTTCAACATGATCTTTTAAGACGAAAGGTAGTTCATAAATAAAGTGTTATATGTATATCGTTCTAAAAAAGTTAAAACCCAAAAATAAAGTATAAAACTACAAAAACTTCAAACCGGAAACATAAAACTCGTTTTGCGTAATGTTGGTCTAGTTTCCAAAACCGATAAAGTCAAGGTCTACTTATTACCTCGACACCCAAGCCATACATTGCTAGTACATTTACATATTTGTAGTAAAAGACTTTCAAACTACCATGCTTTTTTAAATAATAACTAGTAAAACTTTTCAATGTGTGAATAATTTTCGTTATGTTGCGTTGAGTTTGTCAATTAAATTTTTGGCAATGATGTATCTATTATTCACCTAAATTCAAGTTCCTGACCTGATACATTAAATACTTTAATGTAATGGAAAAGAATTATAACCACTGTAGTTTATACATTTGCATTTTTAAACACAATCGTTGTGTATACTATGTCCCAGGTATGAATTAATGAATGAATTAATGAAAACACTTTATTATTCACCAAAACTTAAAATACGTTCTTAAAACTAGGTACAGTAAATGTTACATAAATAAGGCGGGATAAAGAGGTACTTAACGTGACAAAAGCTGACAAACCAAACATCATGTTTTCTGATTTATCAGTATACTCAACGATAATAATGAAAGGATATTTTTATCTCAGAAAATAGATCAATTTCGAATAGAGATTGGGAACTGGACATTCCCAATCTCTAGCGGGTACTTGGGAGAGCCTCTATTAAGAGTTATACCATCGGCACCATGTTAAATACAACAAATGAATAGCTTTCTAAAAAAGCATAGTAACGTCACGTCTTGACGTGTTAAATAAAGGCCGCTTAAGCTCTTGCTTTAATAATTATTGTGACGGTTGTTGATCTGTCCAAAATATATTCCTGGTTACATATATATGCAAGGTCGATCATAATTTCTATAACAAACACTTCATTAAATAAATTGTATGAATTTTGTTGTAAGATTAGTTTTTTTAATAATCCTTCTTATATTTCTAACAATCCACATCAGCCACATCCACTTTTCACGGCCCTCATCTCAACTGAATTTATTCTATTTTCATATTACAGTTATCAAATGTGATTTTTTCGTCTGATATTCAAAATCTAGGCTACAATCCGCGGTTGCTACAACTGATATCGGTCTAGACAAGGATTATTGTTATTTCTTTATGTGTGTATTGCATTAATTTCCTCTTTATATATAAATAGTATTAGAGACTAGGAATTCCTGCAATCCCTTATCAGTAAACTTGTTAGGCTCTAGCGATAAGGATTGATTGATTAGTTCGAGAGGTTGCTATCTAAAGAGCCGGCCTATCATAATCTACTATATAGGCATGACCTTATCTGTTTATGTTTTCATTTTTTGCCCTCATTTCAGGGAGATCAAGAGGCCAGTATATCACAGACGTATCTTTATAGACAGCCCGTTATTAAAACAAAACAGGAATTCGTCAATATAGACCAAATAGTTTCGGAGAAAAATAACTGTGATATACAAAGACAGGCGGGTGGGATAAATGGGTATGATGATTTCATAAGGACTGAATTTTTATCAAAATGTCCATGAGGTTCTTTGTAAAGTTTCCCGCCATAATTAGATCCTAAGTCGTTGGAGTATTATGTTTTAGCCACATTACGATTTAAAAAAATGCAAATTAATAGAATACAATAGATAACACTTTATTGCTCGCCAAATATACAATTACAAAAATGCACGATTACAATATTGTCTTGGTAGAAACAATAGGCGGCCTGAAAGCAATCTCTTCCAGGCAACCTAACTTAAGGAATAATTTAACCTAACCTGGTGATGTAGGTTGTGCAGATTAATAGGTAGAACTAAAACAGCCATACTCAAACTACACATTTTATCAATTAAATACACATACATACATTATAAATTAAATACATATAAACATAATTATAAGATATATATATTAATTAGTATGAGAATTATGTATAATTATTTAAGAAAAAGTGATTTTCTAAGTGAGTTTTTAAATATAGCCAATGTTTTGGCCTCTTTGACAATAACGGTGGCAATATTTTTTTTGTTTTTTACAACTCCATTCATTCTTTGAATAGTAATTGTAATACAACTTTTATATGTATTTATAAAAAGAGCCTGAGGTAATATAAAAATAATTATGATAAAAAACATGATTTTTAGCTAGTCGTGATGCTGAGAAGTTTCTTGTCGCTTCTTTTACATTTAAAACATAACACATTGCGAAGCGGTGTACATAGAATATGAAGTAGATTTAAATTTTGACTTACATGTCAAAAAGTGTTCTCCAGTGGAACTTGTCTTATATATATAAATGAATCGTAAAATGTATGTACGCCCATAACTTGAGACCGACTTTACCGATTTTGATGATATTTGTTTTGTGTGTTTGAATGGGTCCCCGGGTGGTTTAAATTTACAATTGGAACCGGTATGTGACGCTGAGATCGGGTTCTAGAATGCTCCTAATCACCTGGACCGATTTTGGTGATTTTGTTTTTGTGTCATGAAACAAAGTCTTTTAGGAATTCAGAAAATATGGCGTCACGAAGGTCGCTGGGTCAGCTAGTTTTGAATAAAAACTAATCAATATTGATTTTTTTGAATTTTGACAGTAAGAGGCAGCTCATTCCAAAGTTTGACAGCCTGCATTGTAAAAGAGAATTAATTTACTATAACGGCATCCATGATTTAACTTGATACAACTCTATATTTTATTTTTATTATTTTAATTTAATCTTATTTACCTATATTATTATTTTGTTTTTTTGAATATAATGACTTTTATATTTAACATGTATCACGATTTTTTTATGACATGATAATTATGACTTAAGAATGAAATAGATAAATAGACATATTTTTTTTAGTGGAAACTTATGTGTATTAATTTATTTGTTTTATATTGTAAGAGTCTATATCTATCTATCTATCTGTAATACGTGAAGCAAAAACTTTGTCTTTGCCCTTTTTACGAAAATTGCGCGGACGGAGGACTATGAAATTTCGCACACTTATAGTTTATATGAAGAAGAAGCGACGAATGCTAATATTTGTTTTTAAATTATTCAATAAAAATACATTAAATTTATTAAAAAAAATATTACATACACTACCATGTATTTGACACACCCACGCATATATACTCTTTTGTTTAGTATTCAAGTCAAATTAAGTGTAGCCTTGACGAAATCTGTGATTATAGAAGTATAGTCTGACAATAAATTATTATGGTCGAATTTCGACCACGGGCGACCACTAGTTATAATTATAGTATGTTTTTCAAAAAAAATTAAATAAAAAATAAACTCGCTTGTACAGAATATCGGCTGAATACGGTTAGCTTTGAGTTCACAGTGTTTTGTGCGGTGAGCGTTTCGATGACACATTTATCCCTTCCTCTATCCCATCTGCCTATTCCATTCAGCTATCTCAGTACCTCTACTCCGTTTCTCCTGTCCCATCCCCTCTAGCCATCCAAAAGGTTAGTAGTATTATGTAAGTTTCACCCCTGGTGTCATGTCTATAGACGACGGTAACCGCGTAACCGCTTTCGATTAGGTGGGTCGTTTGCCTGTTTGCCAGCCTCGCAATAAAAAGAAAGCTACATAATGTGATCGACACAAAGCAGGGAGTCGGTTGGATAACATTAACACGTTAATTGATTCCAAATCCCACATAATCATGTGGGTAGTATTGCAACAGAAACCATGGTCGAATAATTTTGTCTTTGTTATGTAATTATAGTAGGTTTCCCATTGCACAATATTGAATTACATTCATTTTGACCCACTTTAGTTCATATTATCTACGTATAGGTTGAATTACGTATTTTCCTTGATGTGTTTATGAGTAGAAACAGAGCAAGACAAAGTTCATGTTGACTATTGTCGTCCAATTATAAATATATAAAACAGTTCTCCTGGTATAGAAACGTGGTGTTAACCCTGCGTCGTCTTGAAGTTGTCGGTCTTCTACTATTTTACATGCATTCGGAGATTCAGGTAGAATAATGAGAGAGAGAGAGAGAGAGTAATCATATGTGAACGGATACTATGCCGAAGATAATAATCGGAGAAAATAAAACTTTGTATAATAGAGTATCCCTGTTATATAACAATATCATTTCTAAATATAATATTCCTAAATTATACTATAAACAGATTATCTCATTAACTGGTACAGCCTAAGAGATCTGCCGATATGGATGATTAGGCTCAACTGCTAAATACAATAGTTATTAATATTACTATTTCAACTTTTCTTACTGATTAAAACTTAAAATGTTATACTTACATACATATACCATACAAAAACTACTACATTCAGTATACTTATATAAGTATAAACAAGTACATTATACTTCATACAAAATACATTCATACGTATTTATTGTCATATTTTATACAGATGTGTAAAATGAAAACTACCTTCGTTTGAATGTACAATACGTACGTTTTTTATTTCTTTATTACGTCAGGTTTGATATGATAATACGATTTTAACGAAATTTGTTTTATTCTAATTTCAATTTTAACCCGACGAAGGAAATAGTCAAAGTTTATGCTATCGAATTTATATGAAATAAACTTTCTTCATTAAAAGTCAAGACAAAAATATAAGTAGAAACTACCTATATTAGAACACTGGAGGAATAAGAAGGAAGACATGAGATAAGCTCCTACAGACTTGTTGTATACAATAACATCACGCTAAAATCGACATGTCATGGTCGTCGTGTTAAAAATCGAATTGCAATATTTTCATAGCTCTTTTTTATCAATATTTACTTCCATATAATTTTATAGAGAAAATACAAGTTTAATTTTTACATTTCTATATTTTTGAATCCAATGATAATTTACAAAAGTCAAACTACAAACCTGTGCTATAAACACTATAGTACAATCGAAAAGGTTGCCTTTCGAACACATCTGTTGTTAGAACTTTTTAGAATGTGTTTTTTCAAAATTATAATGTAATGTGATAACTTTTATTTTCAATTTGTCACTTGAAAGGAATTTTTTTCTTTAAAAGCAAGTCATATATAATCGTTTTATAGAAGCAAAATATTTTGATTTTAGTTAGATTCGCTATATTATATTAAAAACCTCAACATCTGTTAAAAACAACAGGAAACAATTCTGAAGAATTAAATATGACATATGTAGATCTGAAGATCTACATATGTCATGGATATATGACATATATAGATCTGAAGATCTACATATGTCATATATCCATGGGAACTAGTCTATAATTCGCGTGCCGTAGCCAATTGGGTAAAAACGCAACTCTTAGTTTTCTTTTTGTGAGGTTGTCTGTTTGTATATGTCACCATCCATTGTTATTGAAACTTAATAAATCTATTTGGATTATATTTATAAAGAAGGTGTACTGTATATTACGCTACATAATAATGTAGTAAAACCGCAAAACAATTGCAAATCACAGATACCCATCATACATGTAACTAAAGGTTTTTTTTTTTTCATTTCTAATACTTGGAAAGTGTGCTTGAAGTTACCTGATCATAGGTATGAAAACAGTACTTTTCGTCTTGGGATTTTCTACCCAAATGTCGAAAATTGTGGACGTTAATTACTTGCTTCTCCACGGAACCCTTTATACTTCTTGACACTAAATCTCAATTTATTTAAGTTGTAATAAAGCCTAACTATATCTAAGTTACAAACATATTGTTTAAGATACCGTGCACAAGACAGTCTGCTCCATTAATATAACAGACAAATATTTAAAAGATTTGTCTTTATAATTTAGAATTTTAGAGATACAAATCTTTCTATATTAATATCCGTTGCAGAAAGTAAACTTGTACAATCTTTCATAATAATCGATTCATTTCCAAAGCCGTGAAGATGGAATAATCAGACCTACAAATATGCAAACATAGGTATACCTTGTTTTTCTTACAAGTTATTTATGGATAAAATTTTAGTTAAATTGTCTTTAGATGATTAATATGAAACATTTTCTACTTTAGGTAATATCTAACTATACATGTGGTTTAAGTTGTCTAAAACATTTAAACATTATTAAATCATGTAATTCATTGCAAAAAATCCCGTTTGTAATGTATGAAAATTATCTTCTAAGAAAAATCAATGTATAGTCAATTTCACATTTATAGTATCTTATTTATGAATACTTCATCACTGTTCATTACTCGTATAATAATTTCGATTTGCTTATCGACAGAGAAGGTCAAAGATAATTGGATTTCAGTGTAAATGCTACTACTAGTAATTCTTGGGAAACGTTATCACAAATAATAATGTTGATTATTTTATAAAAAAAGCAATAAATTTCTATTTGATTCATTTTTATGATAATGATTTATACTGTTCTACATAATGTCTTTACCTTCAAATAAGGTATGGATTTTACCATATTTAGTTTTCTTGGGGTTTTAGTTAGTTGATTGCTTAGCTTTTCTGTTCATTTTTGTGACTATTATGTTATATTTTATTAACTTTTTTCTATTGTATACAAACGAATGTAGTTTTGTACAATATATTTATTTCATTAAATACGGTAGAAAAATATTAAATATCATATTTTTTATATTGATAACAATAACAGCTTACGAAAATTCCACTGCATGGCCCGGGTAACTGCTATTCGTATGCATATGGGTAACTAAGGCCACTATACTTTGTTAAAGGTTAATTAGTGTGTTATACAGATCGGTAACCTTGATGTGTAGATTTCCTCATAATGTTTTACTTCGCCGTCATTACATGATATTTGTGATAATATGCACCTTAATTTAGAATTATTAAAACATTATTGCTCACTAGTTACCTAGATAGATTTAGTTAGTAGTTGGTATAGATATGTCGATGTGGACAAAAATCCTGAAAAAATAAAGAGAAAAGGTTAGAAAATCTCCCTGGGCAGTGCTTCCCGGTCAGGAAACGAACCCACGTAATTGGAATTAGAGACAAGTACCGTGGTCAACAAGCTAGGTTATCACGACTTTTATTAGAAGTAGGTGTAGAAGCAAGTGTAGAATTAGATGATATAGGTACAACGATGATACGATATACAAAGTTGAATGTATCTACAATAACTTGTTTAACTATTGAACACGTCCTGTGTACATAACAGCATGCCTTAAAACGTTTTTGTAATTCAAAAGACAATGTTGTAAATCAAAATTTACATAATTTACTATCATCGAGGCTAAATGATTGATTAATATTCTAAACAGATTTAAACAGACAATCTTGTATGATTATCGAATAAAATATTGTCAATTTAAATACACGATTGGATATACTAACAAAACTTGGCAAACGTTGTCTTATTAATGTATGCCAGTGGTCGCCCGTGGTCGAAATTCAACCATAATAATTTATTGTCAGACTATACTTCTATAGTCACAGATTTCGCCAAGGCTACACTGTTAATTTGACTTTAACAATAAACAAAAGAGTATATATGCGTTTGTGTGTCAAATACATGGTAGTGTGTGTAATGTTTTTTTTATAGATTTAATGTATTTTTTATGCATAATTAAAAAAAACATATTAGCATCTGCACTCCTCTATATAAACTATAAGTGTGCGAAATTTCATACTCCTCCGCCCGCGCAATTTTCGTAAAAAGGGGTACAAAGTTTTTGCTTCACGTATTAATATATAGATTATGTATATTTACTTTATCTATATAGCTATATGTATTGAAAAGGATTGTTATGTATATAACGATTTCTATAATTACGTGAGCAAATGTTGCTTTCGTGAAATTGCTCAATAAATTTTATTAGGAAACAATTTAAAGAACGATGAGATTTAGACTACACTCATGATAGCTAAATATTGACTTAATAATGAAAGTGACCTCGCAACCTTCGCACTTTTTGTCATCGGCGATCTATAAGTATAATTTAGATTGATTTACATTTCTAATACCCATTTTTACCAGAAAATAAGGACCACCTAGGCAGATTTAGGTGACAGTCAGCAACCATTTTATTTGTAACATCTAGGACAGCATAACTAATGGCCGGTTTCTATATTTTACTATTCACTCCCTTGCCTTATCATCTGTTGAATTTTGGCATTACTTGTATAGTTTATGTCAAATTTTAACCAATAATAAGGCAAACAAGTCAAGCCATGGTGGCATAATGGTTAACGCTCGCGATCCAAACTCAAAGGGCGCAGGTTCAATTCTGGCCGGAGCGCATGCACCACTGAGGCAGTTTTCTGACCTAATGTGCATATTGTTACAATTACCATGTTCTTACAACGGAGAAAGAAAACATCGTGGTGCAACCTGCACATCGAGATAACCGATGTGTCATACCTGCCAAGCCTACTTGAACAAGCGTGGCGGGTATACTGTCCGTTCCCCTATAATGGAAGGCACCCGAGTTTAGGAGTGAGACATTTATGGGCTGTTATTATAAGGCAAACAAGCGGCTTCTATATCTTGTAATGGAAATAATTTAAATTAGGCTATGAATTATGTTTGAAAATAAGAAATCCTAGTTTGGGCACTATTTAGGTATGATTGATGAAAATGGGCATAAGGAAAGCATGTGCTGCAAAGTAATATAATTTTTTCTCTTTCTTCCACTCGGTGGACTAAAGATCTGCACAAGGTTGTGAGTGGAGTGGAGCCTGGATGAGGATAGCGGAGGACTTAAGATATGTGGCACAATATTGATAAGGTTATTTACCTCATCAAGCTGTTTACAACGATTACCTGACAATAACGTTAATTTTTTTATTGTTTTATTTATTAGCAAAACTTCTTGATTCTGGAGTTTCTTCTCTAGATGAGTAGTGTGCATATTATTTAATTACGACAAGCTCGTGTGCAGAGGGCTTACTCTTAATCGTCTTTCAGCGTTCGTTTTCGTTTTACAACTTCTTTTGCTTGTTTTTTTTATTTAAGTGCATTTTCCACTCTATATTCCATTTATTTTCGTGTTTTATAGACTTTATCACTATAGTTTTAAGTTTTAAAGAAACCTTTGTTATTTCTTTTGTCTATCTTAAATTTCATTGACTCTTTCAGGCTGATAGGCCGAACAATACCTCTGTATACAATTTTCCTGTTAAGGATTACCGCAATTAATTAGAGCCTGCTTAATTAAATTTTCATCTTCATAGGCATTAATACAATTGACCAACTTTGTAAGTCCATGCCCAATAATCAAGTCGAGTAAAAGTGATGACTGTCAACCGTTTGGTTATTGATATTTGGCTACGGAACCCTATAGATAGCATTTAAATGAAATACAATAAACTATTTTTTAAGTACATATAACTTCTAGTACTTTCATAATTTAAAAATTAGAGGGGGGGACACTTCTTACGATATTGAAAGCTAGTTTCTCCCATCTTAAAAATTACATAAGAAAGGCATCAAGAAACAACATACTGATTTTTGAATCATGACCTGAGTAATGATACATACGATATTGTAAAATCATGTCTCACTAAATGTATGGCGAGTACCCTTTATTTTTGTTTTCGCGATTTCTCTACAGCATTGATTTATATAGGATATAGGCAACTAGGATATGCCCGCGACTTCATCCACGCTTGACTTTAAATTATCGGGGTTCCAGAGACACAAAATATCTCAGTATTTAACAAAGAATGTAATCTATCGCTTTAGTGAATGTAACTGTGTCAGAAAAAGCTAATTTTTGTGCACCCGAATAATTTCAAACCGCTCCCGCCAAAAATTCCCGCAGGTTTCTCGGGATAAAAAAATCACTCGTTTTATTACCTAAAATTTTCTATCGATCAGTGAAAAAATCGCATTGGAATTCGAATTTCCCTTTCAATCTGGCCATTTTAAATCGTTCCCAGAAAAATTCCCGCCATAAAAAGTAGCGCAGATTTTAAATCTAAGAATTTTTTGTCGATCAGTGAAAACCTCATCGAAATCAGCCCAACAGTTTTACGTGAATCCCGAACAAACAGACAAGAAATCTAAACAAAATTGCATCGTATTCTCCATCGTATAATATTATCGTCTATTCCACTCGTTTTTTTTAATAGCTTCAATGTACAGACGCGGCATACATATATATAAAAACACATTTTATTACCCGTCGGCATTAGAATTAATTGTAATCCTTTTATGATTTTCTTCTTTTGGTCACTTATTTATTGGTTATTGTGGAGAATAATGCCTATTGTACTCGTTTATGGCCGCTTGCAGGCATAACTAGCCAGGTGTGCGGATTACGATTCTAGGGAATTCGGTCCACGCTGCCGGGCAGACATATTGCATTTGTACAGTGTAAAGCAAGGGCCCGATTGAGGGAGCAGGCAGTAGAGCGAGAACCACGAGCGAAGCGAGACGCGTGTACTACAATCGGGAATCTGATAAGTGACGGACTGCGCGTTTTATTTAGTTGCGACCTTCTGCATTACGTTTGGACTTGTTGTGTTCTGTTATATTTGTATCTGTGTTATACGTGTTTGTATAGTTCTAATAAACTCTATAATAATTCCAACGGCATTTTAATTCAAGTCCCGCACTCGTAACAATATTATAGATATGTATCATAATCCTAATGGCTATAAGTATACATCTTTCTGCCAAATTTTATTTATAATTAATCATCGAATATCTTTCATACATCACAGTAATTTTTCCCCAAATTTACTATTTCTACATGGATGGATATGTAACTTATAGCGAATGGCTAGAGAACATTAAAAATAAAATACGTGAACATTTTTCATGTTTTATTCTAAAGTGGAGATATTTTACAACTTACAAAAAAATAATAATTTAAAATAAACTTATATCTAGTTAATTACTTTTAGTAGGCATATCACAATCACTGCAATTTAAAAATAATTATATTATTTCATGAATAAATTCGATTACAAAATTCTCATTGTACTTTAAGTGTTTTTACTTATCATTTATATCCTGAATGGCACTATAATTTTTTTTTCTTTCATTTAAATCTTCTCTTAAGAAAAATATTGTATTTGCAGGTTAATTAGCGATAATAATGAGTACAAAGCTTTTATCTATAACAATATCACATTGACGTAGATGTTCTTAAGTCCTTCTCTGAATGATATATATAGCTAACTTTTTTTTTAATGTTTACTACATTTAGTATTTAAAAGTTAGGTATGTTATTTATTTCGTCCAAGTGTAGCCTATTATTTGTAATTTCAATAATTTCATACCTAACATATGAAGCACAAACTTCTTGCATTATAATTTTAGTGAAGGAGCACTGTTCAAATGAGTTTATCTATTATTTTATATATTTAATAAATTATGTAAAACGGCCGTTTCTTTTCCCAAAAAATATTTTTGTAAAAGAAGGCTCTAATGCTATCAGTATTGGTTTTGTCAATACCATGTGATATGGTTAGAGGAAGCGGGTAGTAAAAGGCAAAAAGCAAACCTAACAATTCAGATAGTAATTTATAATGGCAAAACAAAAAATAGTATAGAAACCTTATAGTTTGACTCGATGTATTTACCTCAGAATAATAATTGAAAATACAGAAAACATCCCAAAATAAAAGCTGACGACTAACAACTGTTTTGTTCATATAAAATAATATACTATATGAATTTAAATGACATGAAAAGTATTCGGCTACTCTTTTTTAAACGAGTCTAAAGTCAAAATTAATAACGTCGTGTAATTAATAATCTCATTGTGCTACTAAATTAAAAATACAGTCCAAGATCTTAGTTTCGTTTTTTTCTTGCATGAGTTCAGCAGACAGGCAGAGAACCCACCTAATAGAAAACAGTTACCATCGCCTATGGACATTTGCAACACCAAAGGTGCTATATTTGTAGCATACATAAATGCGGTGCTACTCTCTAAAGGGAGCCTGGAGCCTGGCCACTAATTTCGGAACACAACTCAAGGTTGTTATGGCGGCACACTCTAGACCAGAGGTGGTAGCCATCCAGACGGGCATATACCCTACCACCTGGCTGTGGGTTGTTTTGTCGCCTCTTACGACATTTCGCCCGGCCGCAGGAATTAGTATTCTTTCTCCGTTCCTGCACGGATGAAAGATAAGTTGTAAAGTTAGATCAACTTTATATAGGTACTTGTCACTAATTTAAAGCAAGCTAGTATTTTGAAGCTGTTTTAACAGTTTCTATAATTTTAGTTATTATTCTGAGTGTACGAAGAGGTTTTTAAGAATATACATAGTTACAGATAATAAAGATGTCATCTTTTAGAAGAGGTCTAGTTATGTACACTTTTTAATTTCCGGACTTTTGAGCTTCCGCTTTTTTACTTTTCTCTTTATCTTCCTCAGCTATTCTTAGGGGTCCGTGTTTCCAGCCAGCTGGGTAGCCGTATTGACGTACATCATCCCACCACTGCTGTTTGCCATCAGCCCATATGCAGTACACCACGTTAGTGCCAACCAGAACCGCGAAACACACCCAGAAAGCCACTCGCCATTGCACCAGAGTTGACTGAAAGTTTTAGGAAAAATAATTAACAATTTTATAGGAAATAATAATAAAATTAAGATACAATAAAAATGTTAATTTTTCTTCTCATTCTACCACGTTAATTTAAGCCACAATCAGTGTTTAATATAAATACATAGCCTACATATTGCCACAAACTAAAACTTATGGTGTTTCGGACGGCAGTGGGAACACATATTCTTGGTTATTATCAATAATAATAATACCGGCTGCATAATAACTGATAATGTGTTAAAAAGAAGCTTTAATTTTGAATAATACTTAACTAATATAAAATGTAAAAATATCAAAATCTTGACGTACATATTCATATAATATACAGTGCTGACAAGTGAAACAATAGAAGTCTTCAATATAAACTGCCACAAAACAGTTCAAAACTCTGCCAAAGTAACAAACTTGATATCGCTATGTCGACAACATTTAACACTGGGTTGAAGACGTTACTCAAATAAAACTCCATTAAATTTGACGGAAACTTCGCTACTGAAAACATTTTGAACGCGCTTGAAACTCTAAATAATTTTGGTTTATAATTCAAAAGGTTTAAAAGTGTCAAATAATGACAAAATTACTTTTGAGTGTAGGAGCAAAATTTATGGAATATATTAATTATATTTTCTTCTGCGTAGGTGGAATTTCTCGATTTCATATTCTTTGCTCGTATTTTCATTTCATTATATGGCTTATATATTATTACTTGACTTATGTATTATTGCGTATAATTGAATTCATGGCGCAACATTAGAAGGAAATACATATAAATGGGGTTAGAACTCAAAATACATTTTTGTCACCTTACTTTTCAAATGAATGAATGAATGAATGAAAACTTTTTATTGTTCACCATAACCATAAACCATTTGCAATTCCGACAATAGTCGGAATGATCGCTCATAGCAATCCCTTCCAAGCAACGCGGTGTTACAGAAGTTTTTAAAGGAAAAATAAACAATGTTGGGTGGTGTACTAAACTAAAATAAACCTAATATAATAATATGATATATATATATATATATATACACACAAATATATACATATATATATACATATATACACACACATATATATATATATATATATATATATATATATATATATATATATATATAGTCAAAGGTCGATATGCAGTCTCTTCCCGGAATGGCTGGTTTATCCTAGGTTTGACCAAGCCCTTTCGACAAAACCCGAAATAAATTCTATTTTCTACTTTAACTAAAGTATTTTTAGTCAAACCTAGAAGCCACTAACGTTTTAGTCAAACCTCGAACGTAAAATAACCTGTTTCGGACTTTGCCTAGTCAATCCTAGAAGCGACTAAGGCAGACTCGGTCAAACGTCGATTCGTACTGAACTAGTTACATGTTTAAAGACTGTATAAATTAGTCTCTCCTAGGTTAGACAAAAATTCGTTACTCAAAGGCAGAAACTTCATTTATATTGACTTTGACTAAGACTTTATATCAGACCTGAGGTTTGACTAGTCAAACCTAGGAGCGCCAGAACTTCGCTGTTTGACTATAATACACACACACACACACACGCACACATATACATGTATATATATATATGATAAAATATTCCCTGCTTCTTCTGTGGGGTACTCCGCAGATATTTGCATTTTTTTGGAAATAAAAAAGTATTCACATTCGTTTCCAATCTTTATATCTATATCAAATTCAGTCCTGATCGGTTTCTGATCTATTGGTGAAAAGGTAACAAAGAGACTGATACTAAGAAATACTTTGAATTGAATGTGTTTAAAAAGTGTAAAAAAAAAAATTAGATATATTACTAAAACAGAAAATTAACTTACATCAGGCGTCAGAAGTCCTATTAAATATGGTGTAATTATACCAGATATAGTGGATGTGCCATTTATCATTGCAGTCAAAGATCCAGCATAATTCGGAGCGAGGTCCAACGCATTCACCTGAAATGATTCAATTGATAAGTATGAGATTTGTTAAATTAATATAAATTTTTCATAACAGTGCAAGATAATATCATATATTTGTGGACTTATCTGCGCTTTATAAAATAAAATTTATTGTCAACTGGTAAAATAAAGAAAACAAAGTCATCGTAATTTTAAAACACATATTATTCAAAACAGTAAGATTAGATAAACATTATTTAAGTATCATTGGGCTATATATAGATCTACAATTGGATAAAGGCTTCTCGCAGTAAGTGATCTGTTTATCTGCTATAATTCTCTAAAATATTTTAAAACCGAAATACATCGTGAATAATAAATACCTTATGTTCGAATTTGTTTTATGTGTTAGAGTAATAACTCATAAGATAGTCAATAACTGCAAAAATGGAACTAATTTATTTAAAGGTGACAAAGTTGTATTGCAGGCAGTTTAAACTACCAACATGTAAGTGATTTATATTCTTGAACGCTTAAAATAATAATTCAATTAAATGTAGGGTAGACCCTTGTTTGCTGACAATGCGGCGTACAAATTTTCAAAATATGCTTTTATTTTCTAAGATAAGATAAGCTATATAAGTAAGTCGCTATTAGTTCAAATATTATTTTCTTTTATTTCTTTCTTTCTTACCCTATATTTCAGATAATTAATTACAACACATCTGTTCTATTTTTCCACCGTGATTTTGTTTATGAATTATTTTTTGAATAAATAAACACATGGGTACTCTCAAATTAAGCAAAATACACTTGTAGTAAATATCTATCCCAGTGAGTTTTGAGGTAAATAGTCAATGATCCGGCCTCTATGAATACCAATATTAATATTATCACAATCCTATGACGTTAGTGTGATAATTATTTATTAATTTATTAAACAATTTATTGGTCTCCAGAAATAAACTAAAAAAGTACAATATACAATAGTGCTTAATTTACCATTACGCAACAATCATTCCCTCCCCCCTTAGTTTTAAACTGTGTTACGGCAGAGTAAGTTCATGTCCCGTAAGTCAAAAATAATAAAAAGTACAAAGAGAGAAATTGGTGGTTACCATCAAATTAATTAGTAAGTACATAAAATATGAGTTTGTAGATTGCACCTGTAAGACAGTATATGTAAAAATTACAGAGAGCGACATTATTTGTTAAGTAGAAAAAATATAGTATACATATGTTATTCATAGTAGATAGTATACATATATTTTTCTGAAGTTTTAACATATACATAATAACTATATTAAACCATATAAATAACAGTTAGGTATAGGATAGTTACCTTCATCCCGCTATAAAAGCCACCCATGAGAGCCATGGAGGCGATGAAATAAGCGACCGCAGCAAATCGGTCGCACCCCGCGTACGAAGCCAATATGATACATATTGCGGGCCCGGTAGCAGCTGCAACCAATAATATAACGTGATCTTATGAAACTACGTACGTTATTTGATGTGCTAGAATCGAAATTGATTAAATTTTATGCTTATACATAAGGTTTTTTATTACCCGAAGCGGATACACAGGTACACCTGATGTGAGATGGTTACCATCGCCTATAGAAGATGGAAAAGAGGAGATGGGATAGTGGGAATAGGGGGTAGGCATTGAGGGGATAAGATAGGATCTGTGGAATGACATAAAAGAGTTACGATTGGGGCTACGTTCCACTAGTGGCTCACAAAGACCACGTTCACGACCGCGATTTTTCCCGTTCCACTTGCTTGCGGGCGTTACAATCTTGACGGCCTCTGTGGTTGAGCGGGCTAAGCCTTTGCCGCCCTACCTGACTGCCACGCCGAGGCTCCGGGTTCGATTCCTGGCATGGTAAATTTCAGAATTTTCTCCGTTATTTACTATGGTCTGGGCGTTTGGGATCGGCTCCAGAGTAATCCGTTGTATATACCCGTAACACAAGCGTAACTTGCTTAATTTGGAGATATACAATATGTGTGTTTGTCTGCCGATTATTATATTATATTATATTATATTTTATATTACAATCATAAACTCTAGTGGAACAGTTATTCGACCCACCTCTTGACATGGGTCGATATGAGCGATGCGTGATCAAAAATTATGACGTAATTAGTGACGTTTTCGCCACGGACCGTGACGACAGCGGTCGCTATGTGGAACCGCAGATGAAGCATTTTGATCGCTGTGAGCTACTAAAGGAACGCGCCCCGGATGGAGGGGAAAATGCGCAACTCAAATCTCACTCTTATCGTAGACGTTAAAATGTTAGTGTCGTAGACTCTTGGTAATTCAGAGGCTCGTTAGCGAATAAACTCGTTTCTCAAACTTGCATTTCATATAAGGTGGGTTCAAATTCCTGTAATAAGTCCTATTTGTATTTCTATTTTCGCCTAATCAGTCCCTAGATAAAAAAAATACCACCAACATTTAACGCCATACTTATTGCGTATTGAACAGCATTTTGTACAAAGTAAATAAATGCAGCGTTATAAATTAGTACTCATTGAATTTTGAGTATGACGGATGGAATAAAAAGCTGCTTTCAATTTAGAAAACGTCCAATGAATATACTTTTATTGGTATACGCTTAAATGGAGCTTCGTTCGATTTGCAAAGGACACGTACCGTCATTTTTTTATTTTTCCTTGCACGTTTCGCTCTATTCAATTTATTAGAGGCAGACATTTTTGAAGTGTTTGATGGATTGCTCATAGCATCTCCATTACAATATTATAAAAAACTTAAGTAATTGGAACCGTTTTCAATATACTATATAATTGTTTATGTGTATAGATGTATATAACGTAGTATATTTATGTGTCAACAAAATTTATACTTTAAGAAACTGCATTCTGGTGGGTTCCTATATCTTACTATTCATTCACTTGATTTTTCATCGGTTGTATTTTGACTTTACTTGTATAGAGCTCCTGTAAAATTTTAACCCATAGTAAGGCAAATAAACGGTCGACAAAATGTAGGAACCGGCCATAAAGGAAGATATAGGAATCTGCCAGCAGTGTGATTTAAGGGCGATTATATTAGAGATCAATCTCCCATCTCTCTCTCTCATTGCATGAACAGTGTTTGTAAAGCGAATATGAACGCGACAGACGTTAGAGTCACGACTTTCATGTGAAGACTTGGTGGGTGCTGAAGACAAAATACTGAAGGCGTTAGCAATTGTGTTACATAACCCTACCAAGGTAGTTCTACCACAGCAGAGCATTCACTGCTACATTCACTAGACTGTGGGTGTAGCAGTGAATACTCTGCCTGGCAGAACTACTTTGGTAGGGTTATTCAACACAAGTACAAATGTATTGTATTGTACTGACTATTTAATTATAATAAACTTTGACTGGAATGATTAAAGTATTTAGTCTTAGTAATTATTTTCATTAACTAGTCGATTTGTAATGCTGAGCGTAATTATTCGAACTCAATTCCAATTTCAAATTCCAATTAAGAATATTTTCTTTAATGATCTTAAACGTAACTTTTCAATTACGTCAATTATAAGTGTTTGATTAGTTTCTGTTGTTTTATTACTATTAAAAACGTAACAAACTTATTAAATCGATTATCAACCAACTAAGTCATTTCATAAAAAATATCAACTTCAAGTTATTATATATCGTAACAGGTACTAAAAGCAGTCTGCAATTAGTAATATATACTCGTAATTACGGATCGACATTAGGACGTCATTCGATTTTACGACCATCATATGATATTAAAGATCAGCATTTGTTATTACTACAGTTTCCCCGTGGCTGCACCACGGGTCAAACCCTGTTGCATGACTCTTGTTTGAAGAGCAAGCATTAATACAGGTTATTTTTTATTGTATAAAAATTTTATGTTAGTGCTATTTATCCCCGGGAAGATTCACTTCATTTTATATTGCAAACTATCCCATCTCCCCGGATGAAAAGAATCTATGTTCATTTTCGGTATTAAAACTACACATGTATAAAATTAAATCAAAACCAATACATTACTCCAGTAGTTTTTCCGTGAAAGCTTGACAGGTAGACAGACCGAGTGGCCAAAATGATAGAAATTAACAAAATGACATCACAAAAAAAACCTATTCTACTTTCTGGGGTTACCTTTACATAAATCTAACCATATTCTTTTACCGGGATGAAAAGTATCCTATGTTCATCCTAGATATTGAACTTACATATATACTGAGTTTCAGCCAAAACTGTCCAATAGTTGCTTCGTGAAAACATTATAGGCAAACAGAAAAATGTACTTTTATCCCGGAAACTATACCATGTTCATCTTCGGCATCAAAAATATCTATATATATATATATAATAAAACTGTAGACCTCGAATATCTGTACAATGAAAAAAAAAATCTAAAAACCGTGTCAAGGGGATGTAAGAAGTGAAATAGAACTAATTTAGTTTTTTTTCTAATTTTATGTTTCTGTTTGTCTGTTTGTCTGTCTGTTTGTACCGGCTAATCTCCGAAACGACTGGACCGATTTAAATGAAATTTTGTATGGTGGAAGCTTATATCCCTGGTCAACATATATGATACTTTTGATCCCGAAAAAATAAATAATTCGCGTGTGATAGTTAAAAAAACATTCCACGCGGACGAAGTAGCGGGCAGAAGCTAGTATATATATATATATGCAGAGTTTCGGCCAAATCAGCAGTTTTTCCGTGAAAGCGTAACAGACAGAGAGAGTTAATTTCGGATTTATAATATTAATAAGTATGTTTCACTTTGAAATTCAAAGTCCATTTTCTTACATTTTCTTTTATATACGTGATCCACGTTCGATCCGCACGAGATTTTTTATTATCATACAATCTTTTGAAGTAAAACTTGTCACTTGTCGAATTATTTTGAAAATGACTTGTAAAACATTACATTATTAGCATTTTGTATTCTCGCCAAACCATTTTTAAGTTAGCAAAATCAATCACATACAGAGAGCCTCGATAATCATAAAACCAAAAACTTACAGGCTTTTTTGAAATAGGACCAACCTTTTGCAATATTTATTTAGAATGTGTGTTTAATTTAACTTATTAGACCTGCTTACAATTTTAAATGAATTCTACAACTATTCAATGAAATATAAACGCTTTCTTTCGTAATTCACGTAGTTTAGGGGGATGTGGATTATAGAGGCTCTGATAAAGGGTAAACATGCACTCAATGTTGACAGATCATGTTTTTGGTATTAATAAACGTCCCACTGTTGAGCACGGGTCTCCTTATTTTCTTTTTTTAGGGGGATGGAGAGATTATCCACCAAGCCTGTTCAAGACAGCTTAGCAGGTTTAATAGATCGATTATCTCCACCATACAGGTTTTATGACGATGTTTTCTTTCACCATTAGCACGTGGTAATTGTCACAATATGGGTTAGTATACTACTGCCTAAGTGATTCGAATCCGCTTAATTTGAATTGTACTTATAATAAATAACAGTCCATAAACTTCCCACTACTGGGCTCTGTCCTCCCAGTATAGGGGCACAGATTATATTGTCCAAAACGAACTGGCAGGTTTAACACATCGGTTATCTCGACGTACAGGTTTCATCACGATGTTAGCACGGGGTAATTGTAAATATATGAACATTAGGTTAGAAAACTGCCTAAGTGGTGCATGCGTTCCGGCCACGAAGATTCGAACCCGCGCCCTTTGAGTTTGGGACGCGTGCGCTAGCCATTACACTACCACGACTTATACATAAGTAATTAAAATTATGTACTACAATCAATACAGTACAACGTTTGGTTCCATTTAAGCATTTGGTAAAACATGCTGTACTTTATTAAAGTCAATGTTATCTATACTGTCACCATATTTTATACAATTTATTTGTATTTGAATCATATATTTTAATTTTGATATTTTTTATACTTTTAATTTAGTACAATTTGTAATACATGTGTTTGAAAAATACCTAACTTTATTATACCTATAATAAAGTTATAAGTATTTAAGTATTTACCGATAGTTGTATGAATAATCCTCCCAGTTTTGATTGTGTGCCAATTCTTCTTCACGCAAACATCACACACCCAGCCAAAGATAAAGGAGCTTATCCACATAGCTAAGTATGGGATAGCTGTCAATGTTCCTGTAGTAGCTATATTGAATTTAAGCACATCTGTCATATATTTTGGTAGATCTGTAACCATTGTGTAATAGCCCCAGTCATGGCCTACCTGAAAACAAAAAAATGGCGATTATAAATATTTATTCTAATTTTGTTATACTGAGCCGAATAAAATTGTAACTTCATACTTAATTAACTACATGCGCTTTATCTGTAAGTTGTTTACTTTAAAGGGATTAAATAAATAAAAAATTGTTCTAGTAACGATTCTTATTTAACTTTATTTAGCCTAATATTTAAGCTGCTTTTTAGTAGCTGTGATTACTGTAGTTAGAGTAGCTGTGACTAATGAGTAACAATCGAGAATTTATTTCACAAATGTTTTTTGAAGTGAAACTTTTTAGCCACGATAGTGAGTTCTTTCGATGGGAACGAAAAACGCGACGCCGTGAATTTAATAATAGTTTAAACACTGTGCTCATACAGATAAAGTTGGAAATATTTTGAAGTTCATAAATCAAATTCAAACTAGAGCATTTGTTTCCTATTTTAGTAGTATCATAAGCCTTCCGTGTCATTTGTTCAAACTGAAAACATGGAATCTGAATAATATGTGTCATAATATATTTTAAACATGTAATATATGAAATGCAATATTTTGCATTCAAATATAAAATAATTTTTGAGCTTGGTAAATATATTATAAAAATAATAAACCTTCTAATTATCCTAATACTCCTGATACTATATATTTATCCATTCTCTCGTAGGCTACTTTTCTGAAGTTTCACTTCTGCCGTGTGTGAATTGCACACACACATTTTTTTTTATTGAAACTGGCTATCAGTCAAACGGCCCACCTAATGGAAAGTGATCACCGTCGCCCATAGACGTTTGCAACACTAGGGGAGAAGCCAACATGATGCCAGACTTCAGGGTGGAATAGAGAGTATGGAAAAGGGGATGCGATAGAGAAAGGGACAAGTGGCCGAAGCCCACTTGTCCCTTTCGCTAT
This sequence comes from Dendrolimus houi, assembly GCA_039645545.1. Classification (NCBI taxonomy): domain Eukaryota; kingdom Metazoa; phylum Arthropoda; class Insecta; order Lepidoptera; family Lasiocampidae; genus Dendrolimus; species Dendrolimus houi. Next base: position 14,733,782 of record CM077129.1, read on the forward strand.
CGCATCCCCACTCTCACTCGTCGTACGAATAACGATCAGCGTGAATAAATGCTTACTCCGTTTCACAGTGATATTCTCTAAGAACCTGGTATCACACCGATGGAGCCGGCCCAGCGCGCTGTAATCGAGATATTAGCATGGCTCTAAATCTAATAAAAGAAAGAGAAGCATGACAACACTGGTAAAAGAACACATTGCTGACATGAAACACACAAGATCTACAAAGTCTGCGATCAGTGAACACACGCTGGATAAACCCAACTACTACATCAGATTCGATTAAACCACAAATCCTCGCAAAAGATATTCGTTTCATACCTAGAATGATGCGTGAGGCTATTGAAATCAAAAAACACGCAAATTTCAATAGAGAAGATGGTTGGCAAGTACCACCTGTTTGGGATCCGATCATCAAAACTATTAAGACCTAAATCCAGCAAAAACCAACTGTCAGACCTCAAGACTGCGAGCTCTTTCTGCGTGCAACGGAACACAACTTGATTGATAATTTCTATTTATTTTACCTCGCATTCATTTTAATATTATATAAAATTATTAGAGCTAGACATGTTTGCTGAAGATTTTCTTGCGCTGCTTCTTCTCTTCAAGTCAGAACATGTTACGAAGCGGTGTTAAATTAAATTACGCTCCCAGAGAGTAAATAATGACTATAAACAAAATTAAAACTAAATAATTAAAATGAACAAGTTGGCGGTAGGCTAAATAAAACTTTAACAATACTCATTGACACTTGACATCTTTGTCTTCCATGATCACGGCTACTGAAAAGTGTCCGAAACATCGGAATAATAAAAATCAAATAAATTACCGCGCTTAAAACCGTTACAGCGTAGTTTTATTATGTATACTAATCGCGAAAACTTGAGAAAATATTATGAGAAATATTATTTATAGAAATTCACACTGAATTAAAATAAGATAGATAGATTATTTATTGTACACCAATACAAAAATAAGGGTACTCTCTCTTATAACGTTACAAGGTTACATAACCAATTATTACGTCCAATTAATGTCAGAGAAGTCCTATGGACAAGTTACCTCGTGCACCGAGGCCAGGTTATTGTGATAACAATGCTCTACTGAACAATAGCAATTGAAAAGCTATGTTATGTCATTGATTCTGTAATTGTATAATTATAAAAAGGGTAAGTACGGTAATTGGTAATATAATAGGTTGGGGAAAAAGTCTTTTCGCATATAGTATGTATGAACTTGTAATAAGATCTCTTTGGCTATACCATATGTATCTGGCTGGTTTTGGTATCATTAAAAAGTTTTAATTTTAAAGAAGATAATTCCAAATTCAAATTAGGAAAATGTGTGATTTTCATTTGTTTTTCTTGTTGTTAAAATGAGTGAATCTAATGAAGAAATTCGATACATTTTAAAATTTTACTAAAAAAAAGGTAAAAATGCAACACAAGCCGCGATTTTTTTTATGATGTTTATGGACCTAATGCAGACAGTAGCGCAAATTTGGTTTAAGCGTTTTCAATCCGGAAATTTTGATATCAAAGATGCACGTCGCTCTGGTCACCCTGTTACTGACAAAATTGATGCCATTTTTGAAAAAGTGCAGCAAGATCGGCATATTAGTAGTTACGATGTAGCTGGAGAACTGGAAATTGACCACAAAACGGTTTTGGCGCATTTGAAAAAAGCTGGGTACACAATACAGCTCGATATTTGGGTGCCTCATGAGCTCACTGAAAGAAACTTAATGAACCGTGTACTCATTTGTGATTCTTTATTACGACGTAATGAAACCGAATTATTTTTGAAGAAGCTGATAACTGGTGATGTAAAGTGGATCACGTACGACAAAAACGTGTGAAAAAGATCGTGGTCAAAGTCCGGTCAGGCTTCACAGACTGTGGCGAAACCCGGCCTAACTCGCAACAACGTGATGCTGTGTGTATGGTGGGATTGGAAGGGTATTATTATTCATTATAAACTGTTACCGCCAGGCAGGACCATCCATTCTGAACTGTAGTGCGAACAACTGATGAGATTAAAGCAAAAATTTGAGAAAGCGGCCGGAATTAATCAACAGAAGGGTGTGGTTTTTCAACATGATAACGCTAGACCTCACACATCTTTAGCCACTCAGTAAAAATTACGAGAGTTTGGCTGGGAGGTGTTAATACATCCGCCGTATAGTCCTGACCTTGCACCTTCAGATTTTCACCTGTTTCGGTCTCTGCAGAATTCCTTAGGCAGTGTCAGGTTAACATCACGAGAGGACTGCCAAAACCACTTCTCGCAGTTTTTTGATCAGAAACCCCAAAATTTTTATAGCAATGGGATCACGTCCCTACCTACAAGATGGCAAAAAGTTATCCAACAAAATGGCACCTACATACTTTAGTCAAATGTAAATAAACTTTATAAAAAAACTTTTGAATTTTTATATAAAATGCGAAGAAATTTTTTCCCCAACCTAATATATAACGAAGTAGAAGGATAATTAAATAAATAAATAAATCGGCAGACAAACACACACTGTATATCCCCAAATTAAGCAAGTTACGCTTGTGTTATGGGTAATATACAACGGACCATTCTGGGGCCGATCCCAGACACAGACAACCTCTGTGGTTGAGCGGGCTGGCCTACCTCACTGCAACGCAGAGGCTCCGGGTTCGATTCCTGGTATAGTAAATTTCGGATACGTATTTTCTCCGTTATTTTCTATAGTCTGGGTGTTTGGGATCGGCCCCAGAGTGGTACCTTATATAACACCCATAACACAAGCGTAACTTGCTTAATTTGGGGATATACAATATGTGTGTTTGTCTGCCGATTATTATTATTATTATTATAGACAACCAGACCATAGTAAACAACGGAGAAAATACGTTTCTGAAATTTACTATACCAGGAATCGAACCCGGAGCCTCTGCGTTGCATTGAGGTAAGCCGGCAAAGGCTTAGCCCGCTCAACCACAGAGGCCGTCTAAATCTAATTGTTCAGCTAATTTAATTAAGTATTATAACTTCTTCTGCCTATCGATGTCCACAGCTGCACCCAGACCATAATTTTCATCAGCATCATGGCTTAGAAATGAATTTATTTGCAAAACTAATAGTTATAAGAACATAGGCAGAACTCATGCGTTTAATCCCTATCAAATAATATAAGATTCTTTCACTTTGTCTCTTGTAAATGCTATTTATGTTTCACAAACCACAAACAATAGAACCGTCTTTTCGTTTTAGCTGTGTCATATGAAAAGTAATATACGGTTTCATATTAAACTTAGCGTTTTGTCAGTTTCTTTCTTGAAGCGAAGTTTAGGTAGCTTTTTATACCCGAAAATGAAATTAAGATGGGGTAATAATTTAATATTTTAATAATTTACTATTAGTTAAATTGATGTTATTCTGCTTGGAATTTATTAATATCAGCTTTTGGTATCATCTTTTTTATTTATTGCAGGAGTTCAGCAGACAGGCAGATGGCCCACTTGATGTAAAGTGGTTACCATCGCCTATGGACATTTGGAACACCAAAAGTGCTACAAATGCGGTGTTGCTCTCTCAAGGGAGACTGGAACCTGGTCACTAGTGCTGGAACACAACTCAAGGTTGTTATGGCGACATACTTTAGACCAGGAGTGGTAGCCATCCAGTCAGGCAAATGCCCTACCACATGGCTGTGGGTTGTTTTGTCGCCTCTTACGACAGGCCGCCCGGCCGCAGGAAATTGTATCTTTCTCCGTTCCTGCACGGATAAAATCACTTCATTTTGCACTCTCTTTTTAACATACTTTAATGTCTATATAATACATATATACAGTATACACACAAACCTGCTGGAGAACCAATTAGTTGAACAGAAAAATAAAGTAACAAAACGGCACTTATAATAGTAAATAATTTAGGTTGTATTTAAATATAATTATAATTAGGAACTAAGTTACAACTAAATTAACATCTATTAATGTGGTATTTGTGGAGTCTAAAATTATTTTTAATGAAAAAGCAACGAAATATATCAAAGAGCACTTTTTTCAGATTTCATGTTAACTTAGAAACGTTGAAAGTTTAGTATCGCGTGTTTCCTCCCTGTGCTCCGACTATAGCTTCCTTCTATCTGGGCACGCTACGGATAATTTGGAACAAGAACAAATACTAGCGATCCGCTAATGTGCTGGCGTGTGTAGGTTTAAAATAAAAATTAAAACTTAACATTCACTTACAGTATAGGATGTCTAAATTAATGTATGTATTGCCCACTAGGCACAGAAAGTGATTCCAATTGTCTATCACTTAAAAATTAGTGTTTCACTACTAATATTCCAACACGTGTATTACAGCAGATAGGCTGTCGGCCCACCTGGTGGAAAGTGGTTACCGTCGCCTATGGACGTTTGAAACATCAGAGGTGTCACCAACGCACTGCCGGCCTCGAAACATTTTTTATGACACCCTCTTTTAAAAACTCCATATCGTAGCGCTGTGGGAACACCTCGGCTGGGAGCTCATTCCAAATCCCCACGGTACGCAAGAGAAACGTTCTACAGAACCGTTGCGTACATGAGCGAAGCGGCTCCATGAAGTGGGGATGAACTCCCAATCGATGGCAAGCGGTGCGATGGTAGAAAGAGGACGAAGGCACCATTCTAAATAGTTCTTCGGAACACTCCCAGTTATACAGTCACTCCTCATAGTACTATTGCCAAAATTAAGTCTAAGTTTTGGCGTCATATAGACTAAGAACAGAATAGAATATATCTATAGAAACAGAGAGCACATTAATTCAGAGTTCTAAAATATTTCTCTCGTAATAATAAATAAACTAGTTATGAAGTTAAACTTACAGCTGCAAATAGCAGTGCCCAGACAGGCACTGATCTCACAATAGCCTTCCAAGGCACGGGGTCCCTAACGCTCTTCGTGTCTGCACTGGTGACAGTTTCATTTAAATATTTCAACTCCTCGTCAGATATGTACGGATGGGTGTTCGGTGTACTGTAGCAGAGGATGCTCTGAAAAATGAATGGGTAATTCAGAGAAATTACTTGGAAATTCTTTTCAAGACTATGGATAATATACAAATAAGTTTTTCTAACAAATATATATATCGGGTGTGTCGAAACTCAACGCTTAAAACATTATAGTGTAATGTTTAATGTCCTAGTAAAAATCCATGTCACGTAGTTAAGTGATAATAGACATAAATCTGAAAATGTTTTTAGGGTAATTTATGATATTGATTAATTGGTGATTAAACAAGATTCCGTTACAAAAGAAAACATATTTGAAAATTTGTGGCCACAGCACTAAAACAGGTGTTCTAGGGTATCGATAACTGCTGAAACAGTTCATGCTCTTTATTGAGATTCGAACCCAAACATCACTAGAAAGAGTCTCTGGGCTCCTTTGGCAGTTTTCTTTAAGTTACATTTTTTTAATTATTAACATAATTTATTTATTAATCAACCTTTATTAAATATATTATTATTAAGAGATAATAAATGTCAATTGATCGTAATATATAAATATCAAAATAAAATATTATTACATATTATTTGCATAAATTACGATGGAATTATAGATAAGTGTTTTATAAAAATATCATGGGACTATGAAACGAGCCGAACGAGTTTACAAGATTAATTATTAAAAAATATTCCAGAATATCTAGTATAATAATAATAAATCCGCAGACAAACACACACACTGTATATCTCCAAATTAAGCAAGTTACGCTTGTGTTATGGGTAATATACAACGGACCACTCTGGGGCCGATCCCCGACACCCAGACCATAGTAAATAACGTAGTATGTATTTATTAAAATAAAATGTCCATATGTAAATTGCTTTTCCTTCCCGATTTTCTTCAGGGCCTATGTAGTCTTATTATATAGTCAAGTGTCTTACGTTCGCCTGCGTTAATACAACTTTATTTTTTTATTTTTTGGTAACATGAGTCATCAACATTTTAATTTTATTGCAATAAATGTTCACAATTTAACCTTCACTTTGTTACAGACATAAATTCTTGATCCGCGAAGATCAAGAATTTATGTCTGTAAGTTTAAGGTTCATAACCGTTATCATTTTCTGAGTGCAAGAGTAAGTGTAAACAATATTCTTGTGGTGGAACAAGAATGAGGACAGAAAGGATTTTTTTTAAAGTGTTGTACTCGTTTTCGTGCCTTTTTTAAATTCTCATTTAATTTTATAAAGTTTTGATACACGTTTTGTTATTTTTTTTTTTGTGTTACACAATACAAAAAAATAAATAACAAAGCGTGTATCAAAACTTTACAGTACATTTTTTATAGTTTGAAATATGTTGAGGTATACATAAGGCTAAAGTTATGTTAATAGTACCTTATTATGTTATAACATGTTTATAAATACTTATTCTATATTGTGAGGTGTACATGTTCGTGCGTTATAAGGATGGTGTATGTATAGTGTGCTTATATTATTTTTATTTATTTATTATAAAGGAAGTTTAACAGTCCTCACCCAAGCCAAGAACCAAAGAATCCCAAAGCAGCCGAAAAAGTAGAAGACATTCGTCCAATCGCCATCACCAGCCATAAGGAAACCAGACATGAAGGAGCCGAATATGTTACCAATTTGCGCACCACCAAAGACCAGTGCGCCTTGCCTCGATCGTTCATGGGGCGGTACCCATCTGGCAAGGACTATCATTAGAGCTGGCATTGTTGGTCCCTGAAACATAAATAGAACATAGTGATCAGTAGGAAAAAAATATCACTTATCCTTAAGTAATAAATTTGCTCTAACATTTAACGTGGTAGCGGTAGGTATGCGAGTCTTTTGGAAAATTCCATTCTCCCAGCGATGCCAGGCTAACTTCTTTTCTCTATTTCAATTTCATTTCATTTTAATTTTTAGACAAACTGTTGCTGAAGTAGAGAATAAAAATAATAATAAACCTTTAACTATAACTAAAAGATGGGTGGACGAATTAAAATGAAAGCGAGATGTATACTGAACAAAGAAGTTTCTGACCGCTGTCTTTAGAGTAGATTTAGCATTCTAATTAGAATTAAAAGATTAAAATAGATGAAGGAACTGTTATTGGTTATTCAAAATAGACCTTCAATGAATATTACTAGGAATGACAATCATCAAGTAACAAACTCTTTCTATATAAAATTGTACCAGCAGTTTATATATGTTATTAACATATTTTTTTAAACGTGTTTTTTTATTGCCTGAGTTCAGCAGACAGGCAGAGAGCCCACGTGATGGAAAGCGATTAACATAGCCTATTGCGGTCTAATGACTTCAATGACTGAAACCAGATTAAACCATCTTGGTATTTTAACGATAGAACATGAAACAACACGAAATATAAATTTCGATGACGTTATTTCGGAGTTTGCAAGTGTTAAAGTTAGAAGGAAGAAATTTTAATTGTTTATTAACTAAATTTCTTTCACATAATGTATAAAAATTATTTTCAATACTCGTATTTTAATAAAACGTACATTATAATTACATTTTTTTATTTTAACAGTTTTGATTGAGTTTATGGGTGTCACCTACAATATCCGCCCCAGGTACCACCAATGCTAGCTACGCCACTGCCTATGGACAACTGGAACACCTAAGGTGCTACAAATGCACTGCTGCTCTCTTAGGGGAGACTGGAACCTGACCACTAATACCGGAACACAACTCAAGATTGTTATGACAGCATACTCTCGACAGGGGTGGCAGCCATTCAGTCGGGCAAATGCCCTACCACCTGGCTATGGGTTATTTTGTCGTCCCTCACGACGCCCGCCCGGACGCAGGAAATTGTATTCTTTCTCCGTTCCTGCACGGATGAGCATGATGATGATTTTGGAGCCCTAACAACGAAACACTGTCGATATTAAAGGGGTGAAAATTGAAAATTTATTTCAATATTTACATATCCATATTATATTTTTTCAAATAAGAGGTAATAATTTGAAATGAATAATATTACACTTAGATGAGAATTAGAACTGCGCTACTGTAAATTAATTAAATGCGTTATTATCAAAATAAACAATAATTCTATGAAAGAATTTCATGGTTACTGGTTCTGGGTTACCTATTCCGTTTTATTGAGTCATCATGAAGACTTTTTTACGTGCCACTGGCATTGTAGCGAAAAAGACTATTTTAGTGTTAGTGTTTTCGTATGGCGTCATTTTTATAGCAATTTTAAATGTTTTTGACCGATGACGTCATCAGGCAGTAATTGTGTTGTTGTTATTTTTCGGCAAAGTAATTTAGTAATAATAAGATGTAAGTTTTACATTTTCATTTATTTTAGGATATATTTAAGCTTTAATAATGTATTAAAAATTGAGCCGAAACTAATCTTCCTTTACTAATTTACTTTCATGTCATATAGATACAAAGTTTTTTTATATCTTAATATGTGATAGCGTAATTGAGGGTCAAAAATTAGAGAAAATATAAAATACTAGAGTTTACCCCGTGTTACCTCTAGTACCTTTCCATAAAAGGATAATAAACAGAGAGACAAATATATTTTTTATCCCGGAAACTATCCCATTTTTCGGATTAAAATGTATCCTATGTTCTTTCTCGGCATCGAGTATATATATACTGAGTTTCAGCCAAATCGGTCCAGTAGCTTTCCCGTGAAAACGGAACAGACAGACGGACAAACAGACAGACATACAGAGTTACTTTCGCATTTATAATATTAATAGGGATAATAAAAAATTAGATATTATTTTGTCATTTAGATTACAGTACAACCTTAATCCTCGAAGCACACGAGACGGTTTTTTAAAAAGAAAACTTTTAGAAATCGACTATCTCAATTGCGTAGATACTTGTAAAGATATATTTTTGAAATTTTGAGATAAAAGAGTAAAAGAGGCCTATTTTCTTTGAATACGGTCATATTGTATGATATACTTAAACAATACTTGCCTAAAATAATTGTCATAAAATACAGCAGGTAAAACCTTGAAATATTGTAAGAGGTGAAACTTAGTTTGGCACATGGTAAGGTTATAAGGTTATAACTTATAAGGTTTTAAGGTTTATCTGCATTCTTTCATTTGATGGTCGTGTGGTAAAAACATGTACATGCACACGCGAGGATGTAGATTATTCACATTGCGAAATGTATAAAAATGTTTCAATATTACATTATTTACAAATCCTTAACTTGTTTCTAGTGATTCTATAATCTATACACATAATAAAACTGTAGAGGTCGAATTTCTGTACAATGGTAAAAAATGCTAAAAACCGAGTCAGGGGGATGTAAGAAGTGAAATAGAACTAATTTAGATTTTTCCATTTTTTTGTTTCTCTGTTTGTACGGGCTAATCTCCGAAACGACTAGACCGACTTAAATAAAATTTTGCATGGTGGTAGCTTATATCCCTGGTCAACATATAGGATACTTTTGATCCCGAAAACTTAAAGAGTCCCCGTGGGATAGTTAAAAAAACTTTAATCACGCGGACGAAGTCACGGGCATCAGCTAGTATTTAATAATACATCAAACAATAATCAACCAAATTATTAAATTGAGTTAAATCAAGATAAAACTTTAAAAGTAACCAGAAACAGAGACAGAATTCAAATATTCTAGAATTTGAATTTTTAATCGGCTTTTGTTTTTGCATATCATGTTTATTAAACACTACTCAGAATATTATAATACTTATAAAATTTCTGTTAAAAATATGGAACATTTTGACCTTGGGTCATCATTTTCCTCGAATGTAAGTCAAGTCTACGCTAATGCTTGGAGAAGGATTTCCACCCGCCAGTATTGCCATCGAAATGAAGTATCTCGCATCCCGCGAGGCTAATTTTACGATCTTCACGTAATACTGGAGAAGGAAGATGCCGAGGATTATGCTTGTCCGCTTGTCACGGCTCTCGGAACTAGTGAAGCATTCTCGGATGAGCAAAGCTACAATGCTATTACCATCCATACGCGGCGAATACCACACTCTCTCAACCTATGTCCTTCGCGATGGATAATCCACAAACGAATTTTCCCTGGTCAAAAAGAGGCCTGCTCTCAGCATAATCTGTGTCATCACCCTGACGTGTTATGAGCATTTTTATGAAGGGAAATCTCAATGTCGACAAAGGTAAAGATAATTAAAGCCTAACCTTTTCGCATGCCTATAACTTTGGCCACATGAATGAGAATAAAATTATAGGTTACGTATAATATACTATACCTTTATTAAAATAACTTACCTATTTAAAAAATAATAACAATCAACAATCAGCCTCGTGTATAAATCGATTGTCTGCTAACAATGAGATGTGAATTCAGAATAATAAACTAAACAAAACTTTTTTTCATTATAACTAGCATATACTTAGAAATATAAAGCATAAGACCTTAAATGTTCCAAAACTGGGTTCAAACCTCTTCATCTTAAAATAATATACAATATACCCGCAACGCTTTTTCCAGACAGATAGGATTGGTTCCACACTCGTCTCGTCATGCAGATATCCTCACAATATTATTCACCTTTAGCATCAACTCGTAGTAATCCTAGAAAACTGTCTAAGCCGTGCATGTTTTCTGGCCAAAATTTGGTCCCACATCATTGATATGTGTCAGATACCGGAGCCATAAACTTGGAATTACGATGACCTACAAATGTGGAGGATATCTAATATTTCTTACAAATTTAATGCACGTAAAATGTGCGGATTACACATTCTACGACATCTCTAAGATTGTACCACTAAAATTTCAGGTCAACAATATTAACAAAGAGATACCTACCTCTCCCATCCCTTGCAGCACTCGCAAAATGAACAGCCATGTAGCACCACCTGCGTTAACAACTATAGGCGTCATGAGTGTAAATATCGCCGTACTCAGCAGTCCTATACCGAGAGTCCATTTGCCTCCATATCTCTCCGCTAAGTACCCTCCTGGGACGTGTGTAATGGCATATCCGTAGTAAAACCCGCTCAGTATTAGCCCTTGAGTCGATTCCGACCAGTCAAATATCGCGTACTGAAATAAAATGCAATTTTTATGCTTTATTTACTCCGGTTAGTAGGGGTTTATTTGTGCTGTAAATGGTTTTAGAAGCTTTGTTTGCAAAGTAGTTTGGTAAAAGTAGTAAACAGTAGAATTTGTTTGTTATTCAAACAAATCCATTTGATATTCAAACGTTCTTAATGCCTTAGTTCACTGACATAGCAAGAAAATGAGAACCATCAAATTAGTTGTACCTATATACTTGTGTAAATCATATTAATTGTTGTGTGCGTGGGTAATGTAGTAATGTTTTAGAATAAGTGTTATATTCAAAGCATAATATTTACTAATAAACAGAGAAAAAAATACCATAACAAAAAATTAGGTACATACTATATATGTAACACATATACGTATGTAAATTTTCAAGCGGATTTGGACTGTACTAAAAACACACAATCAAAGTTGAATTTATATTCAATTCGTCATGTTATTATAGTATCGCTATAATTACATTTCGATAGGGCATTATAATCGATTCTACATTGATAGAGGACTTGTAATATTGCATAAATAACATAAAAACGTGAACAATTAAATATGCTAATACAAAATTAAATAAGTTTAAATTAAATTTCAACGGCCTCTGTGGTTGAGCGGGCTAAGCCTTTGCCGGAGAAGCTCACTGCAGCGCAGAGGCCCCGGGTTCAATTCCTGGCATGGTAAATACGGAAAGTTCGAAATGAACTTTCCGTTATTTACTGTGGTTTGGATTTCTGGGATCGGCCCCAGAGTGGTCCGTTGTATTTTACCCATAAAGCAAGCGTAACTTGCTTATTTTTACCGACTTGAAAAAGGAGGTTCTCAATTTGATTAGCATTTTTTTATGTATGTACACCGATTACACTGAGATTTATGATCTGATTTACGTGATTCTTTTTTAGTTTGATGCGAAATAGTTGCCATTTGGGCCCCTGAAACTTGAACATAGTTTGATCCAGCAGTTTTCATTTTATGAACATTTTGTTATGACAATTTTCCGTACTCGTTTCTTGGGACCTTCATTTTTTAAGGCGCGCGGCACCTTTCGTATGCCTGCCCATAGCTAGACACTAAAAAGCAACAAAAAAAAACTTCATTTAAAAAAAAAACCGACTTCAAAAACTATAAAGTATAAAATAACTTAATATAGATTTTTGACTAAGAACTTATTTAGTTTGTTAAGAGACAAAATAATATAAAATTTTCTACGTCTTGAAGTCGGTGCCGAGCAAACCATAAAAATTACCATATACACTGTTATAACAACAAAATATTGTAATTTTCATGGTTCTTTCTAATCTTTATTAAGTTATTTTATACTTTTTAGTTTTTGAGGTCAGTTTTTTTGGGATATACAATGTCTGTAATTGTCTGCTGTTATTATTATTTCACTTTATTATTTAATTATGTACATCTATTAAATAATGCGCTTTTAAAAGCAATCAAAACTATTGAACTGGTGATAGGCAAACTAAAATTCTCATCATCAAATCTCAAACAAATATTAATTTTGATTGAAACAACATCATTGGCTTTGAATCATAATTCCATAGCGCTACATGAAGTTTTATTTGCAGTATCATAGTCGTGGCTTATGGAGTCCACTGAGGCCCGGTATCTTTTAAAGTAAAGATAAATGGGAAGGAAAGATGTGTTGTGAATAAATAATAAGCATTTCATTATTAAACTACCTCCTCTCAGCCAACACGGTTCCAGTAAAGAGGCGAAGCATACTTATTTTTTATATCGAAGTGGAAATGTGAGCAGTGGCTAGTAAACAGAAAATGTCTTGCAACGGCGACGGGTATGTATGTATGATAAGCGACGTATAACTTACACCGTTCGTCTTGCTTCACTGCCCACGTTATCACGTGAGTAGAAAATATGAATGTAATTCTAATGCCCCTGCTACATCTGAGATAACGTTTGTGCTAGTGACTGTGATCAACGGCAACTTACTTATAGCGTTAAAAAATAATGCTATTAATGATTAGCTAGATTAGTGTATATATATGAGTTATTTGTCAATATTTAAGAAGATGAACAATATCACATCTTAAATAACGCATTAAACCCGTGACTACATGTACGTAATACAGTCACTAACAGTAACATTATTCCAAGTGTAGCAGGAGCATAATATAGGTCCAATATTTTTATTTAAGTCTTTACTATCGTAGACTCACATCTACACCGTTCTTCTTGTTTTTAATATTGCTTTTACTTAAGGATTTTAATGAATATAAAAATATGCAGGAAATTTAAAATCTGTCAAAAGATAAAGAACACCTTCAGATGTTGAAAACAACATTGTTGTTTTTTATAGTTTAAAAATGCCACTATTGTTGTGTGATGTCAGCGTCCCCAATAAAAAAGCGGGCCAATATTTCCACTTTTAGTTATCCCAATTTATTGCAGTTTTAGGATATTTATTCTGATACTATTTTTTTTTAAATTAGGCTTTTTTATGAATATAATAATGGAGTAATGAACATGCAGACAAACATCGTATATATCCAAGTTAAGCAAGCTACACTTGCGTTATTGGTAATATACAACTGACAACTCTGGAGCCGATCCCAGATACTCAAACGGATCAAGAAAATTTCGTTTACGAACCTTACCATGCCAGGATTCGAACTCAGTATATCTACGTTCCAGGGGGATAGGCCGGCAATAGCCCACTCAACCACAGAGGACGAACTACGTCGTACATGCATAATATTCCCTACTTTACATAACAATACATATACACAATACAATACACAACATTGTTCGCATGTAAATATATGTAATTTATAATATTATAATCTATTTAATTATGTATATGTATATCTATATTAGTTTATTATTTTATTTTTTCTTTAATTACGATTGAATTAGTTTTAATTTAGTTAAACCACCAAATATTATTTAATTTTTCTTGTAATGTCTCCTTGGACACCGGGTTGCCTGGAAGAGACCGCTATAAGCGATAATGCCGCCCATTGTTCTAATGGAAATGTATTTATATTAAATGTTTAAGTTATGGTGAACAATAAAGAGTTTTCATTCATTCGATACATATCTTCCCTTAAAATATATCTCTCTCTCTACTCTCCTGTACTCATCTAACTTATTTAATGGTTACCAGGCTTTACTGAGTTATTGAACCATTACTTACCGGTCTTAGACTGACAGTGCCATTAACAATGATTTCGCTGTCATCAGGACAGGCATCGGGGTCAAAATGCGATTCTTCGTGCTTTGTGTTGTTGACCATCTGTGTGACAGCCAGGTTGAGACATACACGCATGGTGTAAGCGTTGCAAACAGCCAGCAGGCCCATGATACCCAGGACATATCGCTGAGGAATTAGGAACACTGAAGAGAATGAGCTTGAGTAATACAAAAGTATTGTCTTGTAATTTTTTATGATTTTGAATTAGAACAGTTGAGTTTTTAATTTTTTTGTCAATAAGCAATAGGAGTAATAGAGTTAGAGTACGTAGTCATTCAAGCTTAACCAGATCTAGTTAGCCGAGTAATGGTCGTATTAGTAGTCTGTCAAATAAAGGGTGAAAACTAGTAGACCCCGAGTACCCAAAGCTATAAATCTTCAATCAATACTTAATAGTCTATTCATACTAATATAACACGAATATTTAATTTCACAAACTTGGATGTTAAACTGATTTTCACGAAACTTAATGATTTACTTACTTTAGAGATTATAATTAAATACATAAAACATCGGCAGACATACACTATATACTTTCAAGTTACACTTGTGTTATTTTCGACATAAAAAGAAAACTCTGAGCTTGATCCCAGACACCCAGAGCAGAGGTAATAAGAAAGTCCGTTTACAAAATTACCCTGCCAGGAATAGAACTCTGCGTTCTAGTCAACTAGATGAGCTAAAACTTAGATCTCTAAACTACAGAGATAGGCAATATAATTGTATAGCCCTGAAAATATCAGTTGAAGAAACTTGAGCAAAACCGCGTGGAATCCTGTGGGAAAGGATAGTAATTCTTGCTGCCGATCGGCCTATTGTTACAGGCTGCAAAACAACACACAGGATATAGGGCATTTTCCCGTCTGGATAGCCACCGCCATTTGTCTAGAGTATGTCGCCATAAGAAAGTTGAATTGTGTTCTGATTTTAGTGGCTAAGTTCCATTACCACCTTTGACACCGGCGGCACATTGGTAGAGCACCTTTCATGTTGGAAACCTTCATAGACGACGGTAATCACTTTCCATCAGATGGACCGTGGGACTGTCTGCTGGCCTCCAACAATAAAGGAGAATTAAAACAGCATGGATATGGACATGTTTATACAATCTCATAGTGATTGGATAGGATAACATAAGGTGATGTAATTTGTAATTAACGATAATTAGAAATAACAAGCACTAATTGCCGAAATGAAAGAAAGTAACATTAACAAATTCATAACTAATATTATGTGAAAGTGAAGTTTTATGGCTCGTTTGTAATTTTGTCACGTGTTTGGAAACTAACAGATTAATTGTTATTATCGATACATTTACGGTCTTATTCATATTGAGTTAGAGTTAAGTTCGATAGCTTCTTTAAAAACCATAGGTATAGAAGACTTCAAACTTACTCTATCTAATTCAATATGAATAAGATTGTTAGTGTATACATATATAGTTTCAATAATATTCCTTTTACATCTGGGATAATGTTAGTGTTCGTAGCTGTGGCCAAATACATCTTGTGTATAGCGTTAAAACTAACAACGTTAATGTTTAGCTACATTAGTGTGTATACATACATACGTTATCTGTCAATGTTTGTCAATTAGTAACAATGTCACATCACAAATAACGCATTAAACCCATCGCTACATCTGCGTAAACAGTTCATAACGCTTACATTATTCCAGATGAAGCAGTAACATGACTGCGATAAATAATTAGAAGTTTTTTTAATTGAAAATGTCAGAAATAAAAGACATGTGGTACATTATAGATATTTGTCTTTATGAAACAAATTAAATACTTACGTCTTGATATTATTTTGCGCCATCTTGGTAACATCGCAGTGTCACAATGTCTTTATTGCGTTATTACTTGATTACCTGTAATAAAGGAGAGGTAGCTTTGTAAAATTATTTAAATAAAATAGATTACACTCATTTATCATTTATAAGAGTAAAACAAACATAAAAACAGATAAAGATACTCTTCACATTACCTTTATCATAATACAAGGTTAATGTAAAATCCTTGTCAATAAAAGGTCGATAAGACATAATTCTAATCGTCATTTTTAAATAATAAAAAAGTTTTAAAATTCTTACAAGTAAATATAATCTATAGCTAAAATTAGGTTTGAAAAAGTTTAAATAAGTGGACACGACATTTCGGCTACGTTCCACAAGAGGCTCACAACGACCACGTTCACGACCGCCTATTTTTCCGGTTCCACTTGGTTGCGAACTCTACAATCATAAACTCTAAACGGATTGTGGAGCGTTGATGTCATAAACGACGAAATACACAAATGTCATTGGTGGATTTGAAAATTGCGCCTTTTGCAATGTCAATCGATAGAGAGATTTAATGCTCTATGGTCAACGCCCATTTTGACCCACCTTTTTACATGGGTCGATGTGAACGCTGTGTGATCGAAAATGATGACGTCATTAGTGACGTTTTCGCCACGACCATAACGACCGTGGTCGCCATGTGGAACGGTTGATGGAGCTTTTTGGGCGTTATGAGCTACTAACGGAACGCGTCCTTCGTCGTTAAACTGATGTGTTGAGCACTTATCTGTAGTTGTATTTACGAAATAAGTCAGACGTTAATAATTAGGTTATAAATATTTTTATCTACCCTCAATTTATGTTCTTTTAATAATGGCTTTATATATCTAAGATCCTAAAAATTAATAACCTAGGCACAGAAAGGAAAAACAACACACATGGCACTAGTTAAGATATATATAGGTATAAACATAAGGCACACACTGCACATGCACTTCCTCACAACACCAGCATGAAACAGATACACTCTACATTAGTATAAGTTTAGTATTAAAATTAGAAAAAAATAACATTATAAGTTATTCTTAAGGTACACTACAACATAAAAATCACTAAATTAATGTCACATACAGTAACAAAAATAAACAATAAGCGTGTATGAACTCTAAAAACTTTCATAGAAATTAAGTTGTAAAAAAGGGTACGGAACTCGAGTCCGTAGAGTTGTTAAAAAAAAACAGTTGATTTGGTAGGTATCCCTGCGTTTAATTTCTCTCTGCTCAGTTTAGTTTAGGTTTGCTGAAGAAAATCTCTTTTATAGATAAGATCACCTTTGTATGCCACCACTATTTTATAGTTTCATATACATATAACTCTATGTAAAATGAATAATTATATTAAAACTGCCTAATAGATTCCTGTTGACCAAACATGGTGTTTATATTTACGAGCTCCTTCGTTATCTCATCTATATACATATAATAAAATTGTAGAGGTCAAATTTCTATACAATGGAAAAAAATCTTAAAAACCGAGTCAGGGGGATGTAAGAAGTGAAATAGAACTAATTTAGATATTTTTCAATTTTTTTGTTTCTCTGTTTGTACCTGATAATCTCCAAAACTATTGAACTGATTTAAATGAAATTTTGTATGGTGGTAGCTTATATCCTTGGTCAACATATAGGATACTTTTGATCCCGAAAAATTAAAGAGTTTCCGTGGGATAGTTAAAAAAACCGCACCACGTGGACGAAGTCGCAGGCATCAGCTAGTCTTGTATATAGCGCGAGTGTTGCGTAAAAAAGTCGGCAAGTTTAATCCACTCAGTACTGACAAGAGGTCGACTACTATCAGTCAATGTTTTGCATTTTAGTATCCGAAATAAAATATTACATCGCACATGGAACACATTGAATGGATTACAAGTCATCCGTAAAATTTACAACAGTACCTACTTCAAGTGATAACTCGAATAAAAATAGAATATGTATGTAAGTATAAACAAAGGTTTACCTAAAAGAAGCAGGATGAAGATTGAAGGAAGGATGGAAGTAATATTACAAAAAAAATATTTTAAATTATTTTGCACGAGTTCAGCCGACAGACAGACGGCCTACCTGATGGAAAGCGGTTATCATCACCTATGGATATTTGCAACACCAAAGGTTCTACCAATGTGCTGCCGCTCTTTAAAGGGGGACTGGAATCTTTAGAACTGCAATACCTAATTTATCTGTGCATAATTCCTGTGACCAGACGGCCTTAAGGAGGGGGACAAAATAATCCTTAGGCGGGAAGTGGGGTGTTTGCCCGCATGAATGGCTTACAAGCCTGATCTAGGGTATGTCACCATAACAGCATTTAGATTTGTTTTGGCATCAGTGGCCAGGTTCTAGTCCTCCTTTTAAGGCCGGCAGCACGTTGGTAGCCGCTTTGGTGTCGCAAATCTCCATAGGCTCAAGGTGGATATTGCACCCATATGAATGAAGCGCTTTTCGCGTCCAACTGCATTATGTGTACCGCAGAAGAGTGGGAGTCATTGTCGGAGTCTGTCTTTCCCGATATTTATTACCTGGGTGTCTTCAAGTCCCGTGCGAGTAGGTACGTTCTAGGTAAGCAAGCTCCATCTTAAACCATATCTCCGCTCTAAATCGGGCGAGATCATGGTCAAACGCCAACCTTTACTACATTTAAAAAAGGCGACGCTACCCATTTTCTATCAGGTCGGTCGTTAGCCTGTCTGATGTATAGATATAATATGTCTAGGAGTACAAAAAGAATATGTATTAAAGAGTCATATTAAGGAATATGCCAGAATAAAGAATTATGGAAGGGAAAGAACGGCGATGATACCTACGATCACCCGTCAAAACTATTGCCTACTGCAAATGACATGCCAGCTTCTCCGATTTTATTGTTGACTCTGTACTATACATGTTCTCAAAGGAAGTTTATTGAGACTAGCTGTGTATTTTTTTTATTTTTATGTATGAGTTCACAAACAGGCAGACGGCCGACTTGATGGAAAGCGGTTACCATCGCAACAGCAAAGGTGCTACAAATGAGCTGCTGCTCTCTTAAGGGAGACTGGAACCTGGTCACTAATGCTGGAACACTATTCAAGGTTGTTATGGCGGCATACTCTAGACCAGGGGTGGTAGCCAACCCGTCGGGCAAATACCCTTCCACCTGGTTGTGGGTTGTTTTGTCGCCTCTTAGGACAGGCCACCCGGCCGCAGGAAATTGTATTCTTTCTGCATTCCTGCACGGATGATGTATATTTCAGTACAGTTTGATTATCGTACCATGTCTTACGAAGACTTAAACAATATTATTACTGATGTTATGGTGGCTTTTGAATTACAAGTTAAACATATAACTTGGTTATGGCTGTTTTCCGCTTGTATTATCATGTATATTTTCGATTTGACTTTTAAGACGCGTTAAGAAGTATAATCCACCATAAATAAAATAATAAAATATATTTTCGTTTTACTTCATTTTCGCGTACAGCAATACGAAATAAAAACTACTTATCATGATTGTTAAATACTGTTTTTACAATTCAAAAATAAATATTAGTTCAGCTTTTATCATTTCATTTCTATCTAATGACGTTTTATATTGCGATATACAATTTTCAATTGTTTCCCGTAATATTTAACCTCGATTGTTAAGTGGATCTTATTCTATACTCATAAATGTATATCTATAAATAGAATTGTAGTGTCCGTAAGTAATTTCAAGACAAATGACATGAAAGGTCTTGCCATGGTTGCTATACTAAGTTCCGATTAAAATGTAGCGCTAGATATTTCGGTTTCCAATTGACTGCGCAAATTAGAGAAGGATTAGACAGATTAGTTAGATATGGATGCTCAAATCTCAAACTGGAATTATTATGGTTTTGAATGTATCACCAAGAAATGGAATCTCCTTCGAACTACTTATGCTTTTTTTTAAATTTAGTGTATAAACATCATCAGTTATGTTTATGGATTCCTCATAAATAAAAATTAAACTAAATTATAAATAAGTATATATACAAATTCAAATTAAACTATAAAATCTAGTTCCAGACCGCTGTCAGTTGGAAACGTGCCTAAAAGACTGACCATATTACCTCGCTGTATCACAGCGCTAATGCGTTGTCCGAGGTACAGACCAGTCTTTTGGTCACGTGAGACGTCTACCCGGCGTTTCGCTGTCTCGATAAAGTTTAGAATTTATTTTTTACATTATGTATTATACATTTTTTCTTTTTTACGACTTATTAGAGTTTACACGCAACTTCGGTAGCGTTCTTTTAGGGCTATGTTTTCGATGTAAACTTTTGATTATTTTTAAACAAAATGTATCAATTTACAAATATAGTCAATGAAATGAACAAGGATATGTAATACTTGCAACAACTCGGAAGGGTTTATGGTAATAAAAGAACAGCAACTGGTCACATACTTATAATCAGAGAACCTTACGGTTTTAACAAATTGTATACACTAACTTTTCACACTCGACAAGCATTTTTAGGACACCTCGCCATCCCTCCAACAATTTTACAGTACATGAAACTTAGCAATTGGCACAACCGATACCGGATTGAAGTCATTGATAAACTATTCTAATTAAAATGTTATGAATAAAAAGAATTTAATACATTACTGTTTGGAAATTCCAGATAATATTCTATACAAGATATCATATAAAACAGTATACTTAAAGTTTTACATGTAATAAAATAAACTGAACACAGTACAAATCTATCGCGTCTGCCGACATGAAAACAAAATATAGTGAATACCGTCTATATGCAATTGAGAGATTTTGAATTAGAATCTATACACAATCACTACATATTCGAGATAACCACTCCTACATAAAATTATGTTAAATTATAAACGACTTCTTACTCTATACGAAACAAGCGCTAATCACCGACTAAATAAAAATATAATATATTATTCAATTAAGGAAATGGCCGAATGTATCGCTTAGAAATAAGTGGGTAATAAACAAAATTAATTATTAACTTTAAAAAGAAACATGACAAGAACAACTATGCTACTAAATAACTGTAACAGATATATACGATATAAAAGCAAAGCTCTTCCAACATCACAATCGAGATGGGTAAATACAAAAAAAACACAGATTTAGATTAGATTTGTATGTTAACTTGTATCTAAATAAATAATTATTATTATATAAATCTGGTATTAAAATTTGATATTAAATACATGACATTAAAGTGTCATCGAAAAAGAATAAAGAACTAAACAATGTCCAATAACAATGTAGCAACGAACTTTGAAATTCCGTGTAAATTCAATTTGTCTTCGAAACTTTAATGTAGGATGCGGAATGCCTCTGTTGTTGTTACTCTTGAACTTTGTAAACTAAATGAAACATTTGAAATAAGGGCAATACAATACGAAATATGTTTCACGTTGATAAGCTGTTACTGAAGTAAATATAACAGTTAAACCAGAAAACATATTGCTACTACTGTTACTACGAGAATTATTTATATATATACATATGTGTGTGTGTGTGTGTATATATATATATATATATATATATATATATATATATATATATATATATATATATATATATGTGTGTGTGTGTATATATAACTATTAGACAATATCGTAATGATAATTGACGGTCTCTGTGGTTAAGTGGGCTAACATTTTGCCGGCCTACCTCACTGCAGCACAGAGGCCAGGTTTGTTTCCTAGCATGGTGAATTTCGGAAACGAATTTTCCGTTATTTACTATCTATTGTCTGGGTGTTTGGGGTCGACCCAAAGTGGTCCGTTGTATATTACCCATAACACAAGCGTAACTTGCTTAATTTGGGAAAATACATTGTGTGCGTTACTTTTATTACATATCTGTTTACTAAAAATTACAATATACGAAATATCATAAATGTATTTTTTTTTTATATCTAGCCAGTTAGATTATACGTGACTACTCCATTTTTAGAATAACTTAGTATAATCGTAATAATAGGCCTTTTATCTTCAGTTCACCCCTCAGCCAAATTCTATGACTCTAATGCTGATATTAGACAAATCAAGCATATTGCATCGATTTAGTTGATACACACAGAAAGGAAAGATCACAACGATATTTAATGATATTGAATGATTCAATTTTATGTTTACATAAATCATCCAAAATAAAAGATAGAAATGAACCGTCTCATATTACCTTAACTAACGACAAACAACAAAGTGCTTGCGGCAACGAACACAACAACATTTAAAAAAATTAACACTTCACACTCACGTCATTCTTTAGCCTGAGAATCGTCAATATTCTACCAACTCGACCAAATCGACCAAATCGGCCAAATCGACCAGATCGGCCAACTCGAATGACGAGAATGGCAAATAACAAAATAACCTATCCTACTTTCTGGGATAAAGTTTACTTAAATCTGTCCCAAAACTTATCCCATTATCCGGTATAAAAACTCTCCTTTGTCCACCCTCGGTGTTAAAATTACATATATACCGAATTTCAGCCAAATCGGTCGAGTAGTTTTTCCGTAAAAGCATAACAAATAGAGAAACAAATTTATTTATATCCCAGAAACTATCCTATTTTTCGGGATAAAAGGTATCCTATGTTCATCCTCAGCATCGAAAATATATGTATACTGAGTTTCAGCCAAATCGGTCCACTAGATTTTCCGTGAAAACGGAACAGACAGACAAAGTTACTTTCGCATTTATAATATTAATAGGGATACGCATTGTATTTGTACATCTCATTGCTAAATAAAGTTAAATACATCACTTCCGTCGATTTGGCAGCCTATATTTTCGACATAAAGTCTTGAAATAAAACTCCCGTCGAACAATACTAAATAACTGACACAGTATTGCAAGTTTTTGAATTAAAAATTTCTTTAGGCACGATATGCACTTTTGGGGTGGGGAAAAAGCACTGAACTAGTATGACCTTCATGCTGAGATGTAATGTTCTCACTTCTGACGTGCTATCCCACGACTGACAGTTTTTTTTTTATTATTCGACTCTGAGAGTAGTTGAGTGGCCAGACTTTTAAAGGTCAGTCGTTCTATAAAGCCACATTTGGCATCTATCTAACTGATTTGAGTAATTAGTGAACTATGATGATATAATTAAAAATTGGAATCGATACAGGAAGTCACACATTATCGAATCGATAAAAAATTATTTATTATCATAAAAAAACATATTTTAGGTTTCGTTCCCTTTTTTATCTTTTTATATGAAATATGCACAAGTTATAAAAAAAGTGTTGACAAACATAACGTTGTCGTGTGTACGTTTCTAAAGAAATAAGCTAATTATAATGTTTTAATTTGATCTAAATTATTTGTTACAATTTTAATTCGTCGGTATTTACCATATAAACTTCAAATGGCGTTTCTTAGAACTGCTCAACTATAGTTGTATTTTATGTCGCACACCTGTGCGTTCCATGAGCCACTAACCTTGAACTATCACTTTGAAGTGCTGATCTATGTATTTTGACGCACGTTGTAATCAATGCAAAATTTATTACTGCATTGTCTGTCTTTATACTTCACTGTTTAATACTTAATTTGTTTAACAAAGTGTTATTAGTGTCGTTTTTTACAATAAAATAATCGATAGTGACGTACTTAACAGCGGTTTGTTACATACGGAACAAATGCCCACCAAGTCCGTGTCGCTGAATAGGTCCTCCTCCTATCGTATCGAGGATTGACGTAGGTTCAAACAACTAAATAAACTAAGGTAACTAAATGAACTAATTTTGTATTTATTTTAAGCGAAATTTTGAAAATGTTAAGGTATATAAATAGTAAGTAAAGTTTCAAATGATACAGAAAAATCACGCTTAAAAAAGATAAACATCTATAGATTTCAATTTAACATCAGGTTTTTTATATTAGTTAATACATTGAGACGAAAAAACCTATCATCTTGTTAAGTATTACACAAAATGTTTGTCGAAACAAATAGCTTTCCACCCCTCAATATGCGTGTCGACGTGTCTAGTCTAATGCAGAAGGAAATGTTAAAAAGCTGGCTGAAAGTCATACTTTCCTATCTAAGACCCTTATTTATTTATACTTCACTGATTCACAGACTGGTACAGAGTATCTGCATAAGGTCGCTGCTAGACGCTGGACGAAGAAATAGAAAAGCAGTATATCCGTCGCAATCTTGGATATATTTAGATTCAGCAGTGAACTGCGATTGCTAAACTTCAGCTAAACGTTTTGTATGAAATATAATCGAATAATTTGCAATAATTATTGCAAATTACGAACGGACTTTAAAATTCGCTAATGAGTTTAAACAGTTTTCCTAGCCTAAATGGCAAATCGAGAATACCTATTTGTAATACTCGCCAATCAACTATAATAAACGGTTTGATTATACCACCCATTCGTCTGTTGATCCGAGATTGTGCTACGTGTTAGATCTTATGTTTCTCTTGATCTGTAATACATTTATATACATAAATAAAATTGAAGTGTCTGTTTGTAATGTCAAAATAACAGCTTTATACTAAATGCATATGAAAATATATGTACGGTACTTATAATATTTTCTTAAGTTTTCGCGACTAGTGTACATTACAAAACCGTTAAAACGTAGTTTTATTATACGTTACTTAATAGAAAAAATAATTAAAATTTTTGTCTGTCTGTCTGGATGTTCCGGCTAATTTCTCAAACAGCTGGACCGAATTTGAAGACACTTTCTTTCACTGGCAGATAGCTGATATTATAAAGTGTAACTTAAAAAGAAATCCGCCCGAACGAAGTCGCAGGCACAGCTAGTCTACATGTATAATTAAAGTATCTTTTTTTTTTTATATTGTTTATTACACAATTTATATAATGCCTAATCATATATCACTGATTGTAAATTTTTGGCTCTCTGTCTAAAATTTATAATCGAAAAGATCTGAAACCTCTAACAGATTAAAATGAAGATTTAAGGGATTCAACTAGCCCTTTTATATTAAATTTTTATGTACGATTAAATTCCTATCATCCAGGATATAAAGATATGAATATGAAGCAAGTCCGGCGCCAAAGAAGTGTCGGGCGCAATTAGATGTAGAATATTATAATATACTAGCTGCCCGGCGAACTTCATACCACCATATTTTCTGAATTCCTAAAACACTTTGTTTCATGACATAAAAACAAAATCACTAAAATCGGTCTAGGTGATTGGGAGAATTCTAGAACCCGATCTCAGCGCCACCTACCGGTTCTAATTGTGAATCTAAACCATCCGGGGATCCATTCAAACACACAAAACAAAGAATTATATATATATATAGATAGAGCGAAAATATAAAAAAAATCTAAAGTTGCTAAAATTTTATATACACCTAAAACTCAGGGAACCTGTTCTGTTAATAAAACAAGTTGCATGAAACATTGTCCTCGGAATGGCAATGTTGTTGAACTAATATTTGAACGAACCGGTAAATACTAGTACTGTCCAATTCGTTATTTAATATTACACTCGGCTTTCCAATTTGTAGCCACTTCTTATAATCTTTTTTGTAAGTTTTAGTTATGTCATTAACTAGGTTGCGCACCTGGTTTTTTTTGCAGTGACCCTGTTTTAGTTTGTTATCTCTGTATTGTAAAGATGAATGACAGTTAGATGTACTTTTTGTTACACTAGCAGCTTACACAATACAAGGCATCTTGTAATCTAAATATTTTGTTATTGATCTATTAATTCCAACGTCCTATATAGATAATACATCAGTAGCCGTTGAAGGCTTCGTTTTCGGTAAAAAGGATAATTATGTATGTCCAAAATGGACATGTTATAATTTTTAGAAATGTATAACTTCATTTTAAATTCAAAGTAACTAATTATAAATACCCGTAACGTCATCTAATGGAGGTGAAACTAACTACGGGAGCATCATATTAAAATTACATCGCTATCAAGTCGTTGCCATGATGAAGTATTTGTTAGTGAATTACAACGATGGCGTCAATGAAGAAAGACGAAACGTGTGTACAGTTCACAGGCAGTAGAAGTAACATTTCAGAGAATATACTTACAGGCTTTTATTAATATATATATATATATATATATATATTTATATATATATATATATAGATAATTATTATATATATATATATATATATAATATATATATATATATATATATATATATATATATATATATATATATATATATATATAGCCTACATCCCTTAACATATAATTCAAAATAAACTTCTTAAGTAACACTTTCAATTCTTCACTGTTTTAGTCTAAAAAATATTATGATCAGTTTTATTTCGGTCCAAATCGGCCCTATGTTTAATCATCGGTCTTATTGACTCTCTAATCTGTGCTGCACAATGGAAAACTCCTATCTCATTCCCTCGCATTCTTAGTCATATTTGATGTGTGTGTTTATCTCTTTTTAGTATCACTTATTCATTTCATCGAGTTTCAAATTTCAACGATTCTAAAGTTTCACTTCAAAACCAATCGGAGCGTCATCCTTTCGGCTATATTGTTCTATATCTCTGGATCAATACTTTTTTTCTATATGAAAGGTCCCCTATATCCTGTTCTACACCCCTGACAACGTGTATGCAAAATTTCATGACGATATGCTGCGTAGGTAAGGCGTGAAAGCGTCACAAACAAACTGACATTGGCATATCTAATATTAGTTAGGATTTTGCCGCATTACATCGCGGTAATATTGGCTATATTATACACAAAGATCTTAGAACACAAATATGTATATAGGGGACATAAATCTTCACAATGGAGAACTGTTTGGCCGATGATCTAATGAGATATTGTTCAATAATACCATGCTAATACAATATGTACGCATATTTTCTACACCAAGTCATTAATAATTCTGCAAAACTGTTGATAAAGTACAAAAATTAAAATTTTCATTTAAAACTACTACATCTATACATATAACAAAACTGTAGAGGTCGAATTTCTGTACAATGAAAAAAAATGCTATTAAAAACCGAGTCAGGGGGGGTGTAAAAATTGAAATAGAACTAATTTAGATATTTTAATTTTTTTTGTTTCTCTGTTTGTCTGTTTGTACCTGCTAGTCTCCGAAACGACTGGACCGATTTAAATGAAATTTTGTATGGTGGTAGCTTATATCCCTGGTCAATATATAGCATACTTTTGATCCCGAAAAATTAAAGAGTTCCCGTGGGATAGTTAAAAAAACCGCACCACGCGGACAAAGTCGCGGCCATCAGCTAGTATATGATATGTTCAATTACTTCTTAATGAATTAATTTGATTTTAGTTTGTTGAAAGACAGCTGATAGTATGTTTTTCAATGACATTTAATGACTCAATTTTAATTTTTCTTCAGTCACTTTGTTTCATTTATCCAAGTTAAAGAATCGTCTGATATCCGGCTTCAGGTATCCTTATTTTAATGAAATAAAGCACATTGCAATTATAACTCGTAAAACTTGATATTGGGTTTTTCAAAATATGGTATTTTCCTCATTCTAGATAGGTGTCACGTGTCTTCCTGTACTAAAAGTATTTATTTCTAACGTGCAAAAATATTAACGTAATTTTATAGTTTTGTGTTATTGTATCTTACATTATCATGTCTATCTACGGTTAGACATAAAAACTACGTAAAACGACCATTCAATGAAAAGTTTAATTGATTATTTGACCTCAAGCATAGGAGAATTGATTAACCTCTATGACACCTCAAGATGTTATGAATGTTTTCTGCGTGAACCGATTCATATGTCAAACATGGCAGTTAATTTGGCAGAAGGATACTAGGAATTAATGTCGCTCAGTAAAAAATGTAACTCTGAGGCTCCTAAATCTTAAGTGACTAGATAGCACCACAAGACCTTTTTTTCGGCATTTCAATATTAAAAAATATAGTGAAAAACTACAAACAGTATATGGTATGAATCCCAAATCGCCGTCAGCTGAGAACGTTACCAAAACGCTGGCCACATTTTCTCCAATATTTAATCGTTTATTTTTCGTGTTTAATTTGATTTTAAAGATATTTTTACAACAAGTTACAAAAATTAAATTCTTTGTAAATTTCTTTTCGATTTCATATTTAGACCACTTATTATGCTTGTTTTACACATGCATTAGTTAAATAGAACTGGCTAGTTAAATCCTCATCATGGTTCGTACAGAAAATTTCTAGTTAAGTAATAAATTGTCGATCAAGTAGATGTACTCGTATGTTTACATGATGAGAATAACTTATTTGCAAGTTAACTAATGGAAAATCAAGCTTGAGAAGTTATGAACTCAGAGTCTAAAGTTGGCGCATTCTCAGAACGCCATATCGAACATGACAAGTAGGTACCAAAATAAAATGAAACTTTATGCTACGTCTTACAACTACCAGAATATCTAGACGCGTGTCAATTTCACTAAGCAATTCTTCAAAAGCAGCTAATTTAGACCCTCTAAATTAATAGATTACCGGATATCATGGAAGTTTTCTTGTATATATGTCACAAGGGTCCAAGATGCCGCGGCTAGTCAAGTGGGGAACAAATGTCTAGCCATGCCGCCTCCGCCAGGTCCCGGTTGAGAGGGTAGGCCTAAAAATGCTGACTTTAAGTCGTTACGGATGATATGTGTATCAATGTATTTAAAATTAGGGATGCCGAAGATTGGGCGAAATGGAGAAGAAAAAGTACGGAAGCGGACCCCGGAGCTCCAAGGCAGATGCCCCGAACGCAACCAGGATTTATCGCTAGAGTGACGATCACTATGGTCCAAGATGCCTTTTCATTAGGGTAAAGATTAAAAACTAAAAGGTTAAAAATGGAGATTAATCATAATCTCGTCACGACACATACAAACTGACGTTTTGTACGCAATAAAGGAATTTCTACATTAGATCCAAGTAGGTACCTATAGTACGTAGGTACACACACACTTGACACGAATTATGAAATCAACACCTTACTATGCAAATTTATAGATTCCTTACGTATTACTCCCAGTAAATGATAAAAGTATAACGTTTAACATATCACTGAAGGAGCTCACTTAATAAGCGCGTGATCAAATATTGTATTTACATCCACAAGCTGTGTAAAGAAAATTTCATTTCAAAAACAGACGTCACGTTCCAGTTGGTAATTCGAAGACACTTGATGGTTTGAATACACTGAAATGTTATAAGAGAGAATATATCATCTATGAAATAGTTTTAGGGTGCTGGCGCAGCTGGCGTGAGGCAGGACGTCCGGAAACACCGTAAATATGCACCCATTGGCAAAGGATACATATTTCTTGCTTACATTAAATAGATTAATAAAGAGTTAGAGTTCGGGATAAAGAAAAACACCGTTTGAAAACTCGCACATCGTTATCCTCGATTTTCAATTTACAACTCCACCCAGTAGTTTGTCCATATCTCTAGATTCAGATTTAACAGGGAGCCTTGTATTACGTAATACTTGCAATCACTCGGAAGGGTTTTTGGTAATAAAAGTACAGCAACTGATCACTATACTTGTAATAAATAATAAATAAATAAATCGGCAGACAAACACACACCCTGTATATCCCCAAATTAAGCAAGTTACGCTTGTGTTATGGGTAATATACAACGGATCACTCTGGTGCCGATCCCAGACACCCAGACCATAGTAAATAACGGAGAAACTACGTTTCCGAAATTTACTATACCAGGAATCGAACCCGGAGCCTCTGCGTTGCAGTGAGGTAAGCCGGCAAAGGCTTAGCCCGCTCAACCACAGAGGCCGTCATCAGATAATCAGATAACCTTACGGCTTACACATATTCCATACTCTGACTTCACACTTCACAAGAATTTTTTAGAACACCTCACCATCCCTCCAACAATTTTACAGTATAAGAAACCTAGCAAATTGACACAACCGATAGCGGATTGAAGTCATTGATAAACTATTTTAATTAAAGGGTTACAGGTTAAGGTTAATGACAAGAACTTAACACATTATTGTTTGGAAATTTTAGATAATATTTTATATAAGATATTAAATAAAATGTTATACTTAAAGTTTTACATGAATAAAATAAACCGAACACAGTATAAATCTATCGCGTCTGCCAACATGAAAATAAAATGTGGTGAATACCGTCTATATACAATTGAGAGATTTTGAATTATAATCTGTACACAATTACCACATATTAGAGATAAATATTATTACATACAATTATCTTAAATTATAGAGAACTACTTACTCTATACAAAACAGGCGGTAATCACGGAATAAATAAAAATATAACATTACTATTAAATTAAGGAAATGGCCGATTGTATCGTTTAGAAATAAGAGGGTACTTAACAAAATTAATTATTAACTTTAAAAAGAAACATGACAAGAACAACTATGCTACTAAATAACTGTAACATTTATCTGTTTTGCGTGAGTTGTGATATCAGAAAAGATATGAGAAACGTTAATTAAAATTACAATTATTTGGAAAATAGTAGTTTGATACAGCAAAGGTCACGTACTCGTACACACTCGAGGCTGGTTGCTCAACCGCAACGTTCACGGCTCAATTCCTGAACCACATCAATGTTAATACTACGTCATTGCAATTACAACAAAAATAATACGAGTTAGAATGCGAGCGCACATTGTGAACCTATTCTGGAATCATAATCAAGTGAAATGTTGTTCTGCATTAAAGCGAAAATAGATACTCTTAAATTATGAATATGTATATATATATATATATATATATATATATATATATATATATATATGTGTGTATATATATATATATATATATATATATATATATATATATATATATATATATCTTATATCTGTATGTATAAAATCAATTGCTGTTCGTTAGTCTCGCTAAAACTCGAGAACGGCTGGACTGATTTTGAATTATTTGTGGAAGTCCAGGGAAGGTTTAAAAGGTGAGTAAATATGAAAAAAATGCTTGGAATATAGTAAAAACAACAATTTCGCTTTCTCTTAGAAACCGTTCCTACCTGTCAAACATTTGATGTTCGTCCCGGAGTTTAGAAATCAATTAAATTTAAAAATCGTTTAGAAATCAAATTAAATTTAAAAGTGAAGTTGAAACATTCTGCAATTATCATTCAGCTTTTTTATTTATTGATTCTGAGGCGGTACAAAGTTTGCCGGGTCAGTAAAATAATAAAATAATATGTGCTAAATTTAACTGAAAATTTTAAAAACTATGACACACCATAAGTCTCACACTACTATAAACACGGGCCTTCTCTTCATTCTAAATAATAGTCCACGACGAATTAGCGAGTGTCACAAATCTGTTATCGTATGTACAGGTTTATTTACCAAATTTTTGTTTCATTGTCAGTACGCGGTAATTGTAACAATATAAATAAAATTTTGAAGAAAGATCTTTTGTAATTATCTTTCTTTTTTAAAATTTATTTATCAAATAAAGAGAGAAACAATATACAATTGATCGGTTTGTACATAGTATTGGACAATTCCATGGTTTATAATAATACTATAGTTAAAAATTGGCGTTGCCGAAGTAATATTCGACTAAACGATTTTTAGAGTTTCATAATGGATAATTTATAAAAACAATGGACATCTTCTGTCGCCATGTCGAAAATCTTCACTGTGTGTATATTTTCGAATATTGTCAGCAATCTGATAGGCAACGGTTGCTGGATTGCTTCCTTGGCGTACGCCTCTCGAAGTTTGCATCATATATCGCGCACTTAGCAGATTTATGTATGCTGTTTTCACAATAAGCATCAGATAACAATAATTCAAGGAAGTTGTATTCCAAAAAGCGAAAGTACACTCGCAAAACTTCAAGGACGACTGGGTTAACAAAACAAGATCGTGCAGAGAGCAAAGTGGGACAGATCAGGTTCTCAATTAATTGCTTTGATAAGTTATTAACTTGTGTCCAGCTTTTTCCATCCGTACTTCATTTTAATAAATTATTTAGACTAAATAGAAGTCAGATAATAATCGGCTTTATTATGAAGTATAATTATATATTGCGTTATTTAGTCTGTAGAAAAATAAAGATTACATTCTAACATTATTGAATAATGACGTTAATTTTTATATTATAGGTTCTAAAGGTTAATTTAATATTTTAAATTAATCGTTTGTTATGCGCCCTGAAAAAAAGTTCTTATACAAAGAATATAAGTAATGTTTCACGTAACTTCAAAATCTCGAATATCGTCGCAGGGAAGCCAGCCTATCAGTTTTCTATTGGATACACTTCAAAGAGTTTTTGGAGTTTTTTCAATCTAATCCCACCGTCACTCTTCTATTATCGAACAATCATCATATATTAGCTATATGACCGAAACGTTCCGCGTCCACCTTAATTTTACGCATTGCAAAAGAGTGGAACCCATTACCGGAGTCTCTTTTTCCCGATACCTACTATCTGAGTATCTGCACACCCCGTATGAATAGGTACCTTCTAGGTAAGCGCCCTCCGGCTTAGACCATATCTTTGCCTAGCATCAGGTGAGATCATGCTCAAACACGAACCTATACTTATTAAAAAAAAACTTGATGAAAAGTAGCCTGTCATTCAAAGAGGACAACTTCTTCTCAAATGTCAAATATATACCTATAGTGCCAAATACTTTAAATACACCTCTCATTTAAAATACTTATGACATTATATACAGATGGCCAGACAGAGGCTATGCAATCATGAGGATATCAATTATAACATTTAGAACGTAATCCAAAAAGAAGCAATGCCATTAGTAGGATACTTAAGTAAGTAAGCCGTCAAAGGTAGCCAGTAAAAGTGAAATATTGTATAATATTGAAGGATATGTTTTATGGTAAAGTATTTGCTCATTGTTAAGTAATTTTCTCACGTTCTATCAAAGATCATGAATAGCCGGGTATACTGATTACTATAAACATAGTTAAACGTTGGGAAGCTGACATTAAAACGAGCTAATCGATATTACGAAAATTCATATCTGTGTTTCGAAGTTGGAAACTTAATGCATTCTGTATTCACGACTGCTGCACCAAATTTAATACTTGGTAGGATTCCCTAGGTAAATGGTAAAAAGAAAACCCTTGTAAATTCGTCATGTCCATCGATTTGGGTATCTCTCCACCTGTCCATATCTCTGTTTATTCCAATGTCATTTTTAGCAAAATCTATATCGTTCAGAATAGAATAGAATATACTTTATTGCATAACATTAAGATACAATTCAAGAAATTTAAGTACAGAAGACAATAGGCGGCGGTCTTATCACTAAAAGCAATTTCTTCCAGACAACCTTAGGATGGATTAGAGAAAAATTGTGTAACATGTGGGTTTTGCAATATAACTAGAATAAAAAAGTATATATATAAAATTTTGAAGTGGCAAGTATAAGACAAAGATATTCATATATTGATATATATAAATAAATAAATAATCATAGTAATAATGTATAGAATTAGGTACGTAAATATGGGAGAGATGAAGATGTTATAATTGGCTTTAGAGCCCGAGGTAATAATCCTTCACGAGTCCGTTGAACGCCTGAAGAGACTGGGCACGGCTGATTTTCACAGGTAGCGCATTCCACAGACACTGCATGAACTGTGAAAGATTTGTTGTAAAATCGGGAATGATTTACAGGTGTTTCCAGACGTATGTTTTCCGATGATCTGAGGTGACGAGTGTGGCTAAGGTGTAGATATTTAAAACGCTCCTTGACATAAGGAGGAGCTTTTGGATTAAATAGTATATATACATATCAAATTTGGCAGCCACTACACAATGGAAAATCCCAAAAAAATTCAATGTGGTCACTCTACGCAGATATAGTGCATGTTCTGCATCACTTATGTTGCCACAATGTAAACGTTTGACGGCTGCTTACCTGATCACGCGTTCAAATAACTTGAGTGGTATTTTTGTATAGCATTTAGATTTAGGAGATGCTTAATGGGGGCGGGCTTCAACTGACTGACGGATTTGAGAGACGTTTCAGTATTCGGCCGTTAGTTACAGAAATAAGGGACACAAAACAAATTTAGTACATAGGTATATATTCAATGTGATGAAACTTCGTTAGTTTTTTTTTATAATGCAAATTTATTTTATTTAAGTCAGTCAGTATTTTAAATAATGTGGTATATTTATTTTTATCCTGCGTTAATTTTAAGCAACGTTATTTATTATATTAACCATATTTTCTCATATTGAAATTCCAAGAATTAATTTATCAAGCATTGCTATACAATCAATCTAGTTTCGCAAGGTATGGATGGTTTTTTCTCTCTAAACCAATTGTAATAAAAACTACTATTATCTTTTGTGACCTACTTAGCCTTCGAGGAAAAAAACTATGTTTTTAATGCAGCATAATATGCTAAATCACATTTATTTCGTAAATCATAAATCAGTCTGAGACGATTACAAACATTGAGAAAGTAAAGTACCTAAATTGCACACCAAGAAACTATTCATTTGGAAGTTGCTAAACAGAGCAATTTATTGAATATACCAATGCATATTTCAGCTTTTAATCAAACACTTTAAACAACATACAAATACTATATTCTTTAAATATCTTTAACCATACTATGGTAAAAGATTTTGGGAATTTTAACCGCTCAGTAAAAAAGGTGATTCAGAAAGCTTTAAACGTCAAATTCTGCATGCGTGCTGGAATCAATATCTAGAATCAATATTCTTGATTATAGCTCGATCGCTGTGAAACCATGTTCTCACAGATAACAGCATGAAATGGTTAGCCTTGAGCTAATATAGCTAGATGGTAGGGTGGCTTGCCTGTCCACCTATCTATATTAGCTCTGAGTACCTCTGAACCATACCGCCATAACAATCTTGAGTTATGTTCGGGCATTAGTGGCCAGTTTCCAATCCCCCTTAAGAGAGCAGCAGCGCATTTGTAACGCCTTTGGTGTTGCAAATGTCCATAGGTGATGATAACCGCTTTCCAACATGTGGGCCGTCTGCTTGTCTGCTGAATTCATACAATAAAAAACGGAATACAATTAGATGTCAACATTTAAAAAAATCAACAACACTTATTAGTTCATCAACAGACGATAAACCTTTTCTAAAAACGTAGCAATTATTTATAATTAACATTTAGAACGCTCTATCTAGGCTAATTTCGCATATATTTTAAAATGTGAATAATCATGTATTTAATGTTTTACAATATTTTAAGTTATATGATTATATAATAGAATTCGGATAAAAAGGGGGATAAAATACAGTAAAGTCTTTATCCAGCCTCAGCCATCCACTGTTACTTGGTTCTGGTGAGTTCTCTAATTATCGTCGTGGTAGCTTACAAGCTCAAACATACGCGTCTCATTCTAATAACGTGGATTCGAATCCAGGCTGGGACGCACATGATGATTAGGCAATTTTTCGTAATTAATATTGCTAGAATTACTACGTGCTGACCGTGATGAAAAACATAGTGTAGATTGATTGAAATTATCGATATGTGAAACCCGACAATCCGACTCGGACGAGTATGGAGGATATATTTTCTATTACCCCAAAGTAATAGTCTAGTAGTAGAATGGTTATGGACTGCTAGTATTCCATGTATAAATATTGTATAAATATTACACACTATTCATATATAGACTTTTATGGGTTTGGTTTTAAAATAATTATCCCTGCAAACTAAATAGGCCTTGAACCGGTTTTTTTAATTTAAATATTAAATTACTTCGAACTCTAGAAAAGTAAAACTTACGACATACCTACTTATTATAGGGTAATCATTTTTGTCTTCCAAAATTCAAACACGACTTCTGTACTTTAAAGTCACCATACATAAGAGAAGTATGTATTTACATGTATATAGTTGAAGATATTGCAGGTTTTCCTTCCATTCCTTTTCCATTAAAATTAAGGTCAGAATCATCAATAAACAACAAATAATGGACTTCCTGTATGTTGTTAAGAATGCAAATAAGGTCGGACTTGAGGAAAATTAAGAAAATTTTCCGTCGCCGTTATACAGCTAGAATTAATGGGAAGTACCGGTAAACTAACACTTTTTAACAAGTAATTAAAAAAATATCTTAGAGGTTATTAACTTTGAAAAAAGTATATGGTCACTGATGATCAAGAAATTATGATCAAGATCAAGATATTATTACATCATTACTAATTAATGAATATGCTCTAGGTATATAAAAAAATATAGCTGACATAGATAAGGGTTAGCAATCCAATAAGGCTTCTTATTGCTATTAACTATTTCTTTCCGACAACCCTCAAATTAATAAGTTTATCAAGAGCAGTGCTATGTTGCATTATCGCCACTTTAGTATGCTATAAAGAATAAGTCAATTAAAATAGAAGCAATTGTGCTTAGAATTATAAAATTACATATCGAATACAATAAAAGAAAACTTATTTGTATTGTATTCTACCCATAGTCGGTGAAGACTATAAGTAGAATACTGAGCCTAGATCACCGTCTTCTATGGGTAAGGTGCCCAGAAGGCTGGCTACGTTTCCTCGCTGGATCGCGATACTGATACGTTGCCCGAGGTAAGCACCAGCGCTCTGATCACCTGGAGAGTCAGTGAGTCGTTTTGATAAATTTTGATAGAGGCTCATGGTCTCAGGACCCCACGGTCCAAGCGTCTCGACAGCAATTAGAAGCATATTTTTTTTAACTAGGTGTTATAACTATTCATTTATGAAATTCACATTGCCGGGAATATAAACTGAAACATTTGGCTTCCAGTGAATTACGCGGTGAAATGTTTAGTTCACTAGACCATAAAGGGTATCATAAATGTAGTATGTGTGTATTTTCGATTTAGAAGACGCACTTAGAACAATAATAAAACTGTTATACTGAAAAATGTTAGTTTTTACATGAATTCGAACTGTACTCGATGAAAGAAAATCTCTTCCTTGACAATCTATATTTTCAAGGAGGGATGCATACCGCACCCTAGTAGCTGTTGCAGCCTTCCAGTTGCATAGAGGATAAATAATATAACTGAAACACCTACAGCTGGAGACCTGAACCTCCTTCCTGCAATATATTTTTTAATTTATACTGACAATTTTCATTCTCTTTTATACGAGACAATGATTCAGATAAGGTGTAGAATCACTCAATCTTTTAAACTGTAGAAACATTTTACAGTTGTAAAAGAACTAACGACAATAAAATTTCTAGTTTTTCTTGAAGCAGTTTAGCCTTAGCCTAAATTTGCTGAATATAAATAGTTGTTAAGCACTACTCAAAGAAGAGCTCATGTAACGAATGACATTGACAGTTCAACGGTTGCGATTGTATCATCAAACACTTAAAATTCTTCGAGCTTTCGTTCTATAATGTATTTAGGTTTGAGTTTTACTTTGAATGTTAATTGTTAATTAGTGGAACTCTCATTCACACATTTAAAAGTTTTAACAGGTAATTAATGTTTTTCTATAATTGCCAAGAATTTTAATTGGGTCTGTTTATAATTAAGCTAGCAAAAAATCATAATATTTTTAAATATAATGTGTTTTTGTATATCATGTTCTGTCTATTTTTGCTAACTTGATACTTGAAAATGTAAAGCCGTGGTCTATTTCAAATATTTCCAGACGTGTAGACTATACAAAATCAGAGTCAGTCAAGTGTGCTATGATTTTCTGGCGCGCCCTTCTCCTTTAAATTTGCTGAGGCGATGACTTCCTCGGGGACATAATTATACATAACATAGGGTATTAGAAGCACCTTGCAATAAAAAACATGTGTATTCATCTATCGCTCACACTCACTTTACTTGTCTTTATGAATGAATTTCACCTTTATATCCTTGAGCTAGCACGCTCAGGGGCGTAGTAACAGAAAATGGGGCCTAAGGCACGCATCATAGTTGCACCCCTTCGTAAATTATCATCCTATCCTTCTCGATCGTTCGCGAAGCTCGGGAATCGCAAACGAGCCCGTTTGATATGAAATCAGGAAGTAAATAGAACAGTATGAAAGAGGTTATTGTAGTGTAATTTTAATTCTACATTTAATAATTAGCAATTTTGAGCCCTTCCGTTTCTATAGACGCCCCGCACCCGGGACTAGTGCCGTACTTGAGCCACCCTAGCTACGCCTCTGAGCACGCTCTATCTAATAGATCTTTAGAACGTTTATTCCGCGTACAATAACGATTTGAGGAAACTTCCGATATATTTATTCCCTTTGCGCTACGACATGTGGTCTATTAATGGTTTTGTAAGTGACCAATACTAATTAAGTGGGAGTACTTTTGGTGATAAAGCAATATATTCGTTAGTATTTTATTGCCAAAATATATTTATATACATTGGTAGCTTGCAAAAAGTATTAAAAATACTTAATAATGTTCTAAATTCAGTAATAGCTATCAGTCTACCAAGCAGTAAATCATAATAATTAACCATATTTCACAATAACTTAACCAGGCTTATCATCCAATCACCACATGGTTCCACTAATTTGCACAACGTATATATATCTTGATCAACTTGACCTAAAGCCACGGCGATTATAATTCGATGTGCGAATAAACCTGTAATTAAAACATTAAGTATTATGGTAATTCCTTCAATTACAAACAACCGTGGTGAATACCGTGTGTTTTATGAATACCCGAAGTTAATTAGGAATTTATTTAAGATAAGCCTATGTGGGATTTAAATTAGTATTGTTTGCGTTGAATCTATACTTCTATACTAATATTATAATGAGGTAAAGTTTGTGAGTTTGTGACGTTTAGGGGGTAATCTCCGAAACTACTGAACCGATTTAAAAAATTCTTTCAGTGTTAGCATGCTACATTATCCCCGGTTATATATTATATTTTCATAAAATTAGGGATCCTTACTAAAACTCCAATAGTGTAACCCAAGGTGCAAAAAAATTACCTAAAATCGCGTGCGCTGCGAAAACTATTGATGATAGAATAAAATAATGTACAACGACTTTACAGAACACATCATTATTTACAAAAAGTGTCGGGACAGCATATGTCTAACTATTATAGTTATGCCACAATAAGTGGTCTTTTATTTTAAACATTTAATTAAAATGCCGCCGCTAGAAAAGGCTCTTTATTTGTGTCTCGGTATTCATCCTTATCAAAATAAATTACTTCATATTCAAGACTGCTTCAATATCTTTATATGACTTTTTGAACTATTCAGTTCGAACATTCCATTCGAAAGATATCACGGGTTTAAAAATGTAAGTATTAGAAAAAAGTTGCGTGGTCGCCGCGCACCCTAATCGGCTAGATAAGCTTATGCGATGTAAGAGTCATTGGGTTACGGGGAGTACGGGAGGGGGAGTATTTTGAATTCGCTTAGAAGGTAATTAATTAAACTCAACAAAAAATAAAGAGATAAAGTTTAGTAGATCCAGAGATTACCATATCTCGATCTACTAAACTGATTTTGAAAATTCTTTCACCGGTGGTAAGCTAAATTATTCCTGAGTAACATAGGATATATCTGATTGTGATTAATAATAAGTATTTTTTATTTTTTTCTGATGCCCAGCGAAGTGGGCACGGGTCAGCTAATATGTAGTTATGTCGCAAACATTTGTTTGCTGACCAACCGTAATTATACGAGTTAGCTCAAATATAGAGAGTAAAAATATTATATTAGTTGGCTGTTTATCAGTTTTTGCCCTGGTTAGACTGCTACGGTTTCATCAAGGTGACTTTGAATTTGCCATTTAGATACGGACCCAATAACTAGAGATAGAGATCTTATACGATACAGTAACCGAAAACACTAATATCTGGCATAAAGAATATTTATTCATTTCGTTTTAAAAGAAACAACAAAATCGGACGTGCATTCACAAAAAGACATATCTTATAGATTGTATTGTATAGGTATTAGAAAGTAGTTTTAATTTGTACTACATAACATAGTTACATTAAATCTAAAGATATGCATAAAAATTATCATCATTTCTACTTAATTATTTACATTTTATCGTTTTATTTTTAAAATCAATATTACGTGTATGTCCTGCACTATATAGTCTGTCTAGATCTGTCTAGTTTTATAAATAAAATAATACCCTAACTAAACTTTTATTTCAGATTAAAAATGAAAATTGGTTTGAAAAAGTTAGGTACGTGGTTGCCTTTGGGAATATAGATTATTTACGATTTTGAGTTTAACAGCTGCAAATTTTGTTATCGTTTTTTACCCAGAAACAAAACACAAAGTTTATTTTTGCTAGCAATAGAATTCATTGTAAAAGTTAAACATTATTCCGAATACTGAAACCTACAATATACTTACAATAATCATACCAGCCGTACTACTAGGCTGATAGGTATGACACAAGAAGCATGATTAATTTATTCAATTAATGACTAATAGAAACAAGCAAAGATATTATGTTACCTGCATTTAATTTAGTGGAGTAAATTAAATTTGCAATCTCTAAAAAATGAGCAGTAAGTAATGAGCGCAGTAATTACTCTAAGATAAATATGCAAAAATGTACTCACAAAACAAGACCCAGGGCACGCAAGGTTGTATATATAAACATGGAAAAAGAATTTATTCTTCCATGGTATAAAGAAATACCACGTGTTATTTAATGCAGTCGGAACTAGGATTATTGAAGTTCTAATGACTACCATCGAATAAAAGATATTACATACTATTTACTGCTGAAGTAATGTGTTGCTCAATGTCTATAATTATGTGAAATAAATGGAAGAATGAACTCAGTTCACTGAATTCCTAAATAATTAAGTTTTTATTTGAGATTCAGTTTTATTTTTTATTTTTGTTTAACATTTTCATCGCATTGTAGGTATTATTTTTAATATTGTGTTGTTTGTAGTTTTATTTTAAAATATTGACTTTTTGACGCTAAACAGCGGCCTAATTTCTTTAAATATATTTTTATACACTACACTGATTTAAAAATAGATGGGTGTATTTTAGTAGATTACCTGTTTGACTGATCACCAGATCTACCAGAAAGTTTGCAAAAATATATGTTACAAAATGGTATTGAAGTATGACTAGTGCGTGACAATTGGGCGTATACGACATACGTTACACAATTTTAAAACAATTAAATTATTAAAAAAAATACTTTAAAACACCTTTCTGTAATTCACTTGAAAATTATCGTGTTAAAAAATACTTAATTACTGTTTAAACAATAATTAACAAGCTACTTGGCTCTTTACAACTATGTAATAATTACACGAACTCGCTACACTCATAGATTCAAAGTCATTGGGCATTTAGTGAGAAGATTAAAAGTATCTCAGTAGATTTGAATACCAACTTGACTGTAGTATAATAATATAGTGGCATCAACTATGAAGCGTAGTGTAATGTCAACAAATAAATATATACAAACAGAATGTTAGATTATTCCAAAAAGATCCTTAGAGATGACGAAGATTCAATAATTTTATTATCTGGCTACAGAACCATAAATATACGTGATAAAATATACGCGTTTTGTATGTAATACAACAGAAATTAAATAATTTTTTTAAAAGTATATTTAAACTCTTCTACGATGAATTCTCAGAATTCTTGAATGCTTAGTGGAAAGATTAAAAAAGAAGTCCTTAAGATCTCTAAAAATATTTTGACCCAGTAGTTTTTACGTGAATCCCGAACAAACAGATAAGAAATCGAAAAAAATTGCATTATGTTCTCCGTCGTTTATATAATCCATTTCAGTTTTTTTTTAAATAGCTTCAGTGTACAGACACGGCACGTTTAGAATGTTATAGATAGGTAATTTGTTGGCGTGCAATTAAAGATTATATTAATGATAATTAAATAGTATATAATTATCAATTACTATACAATAATATACTAAAAATAATAAATAATAATAATAATAATCCCTAATTTTCACGTTTTTTCATTATAACTTCATTGGTATACAGACTTTGAGAAATTTGACTGTGACGACATATATAAGCAGGCCGACAAGCAGTAAGTCGGATAAGACGATTTTATATGTTGTTCCATTTTTGTCTTAATAGGCACTGAATAATTGAACAACAAATAAATATAGCAAAATCTAAACCACATACTTTTTTACACTTTGGTATTTATATGTATATTATCAGTGGAAATCAAAACAAAGCAATTTAAAAATACCTACTTCTTTTCTTGCGTAAAACCTTTTAATCACTACAAATTAATGCAGTAACGTGACATCAATAAAGTCCGAGCTAACACGTGAATAAGAGGATACTTAAAATACCTATTTGTCGATAAGAATCAATTTCCAAACAATTACTTTTTTTCAAAATTTTAATATTTACTATATTTTTATCCTCTTCGTTACTTAATCATGATTGTGATGCTTTCAAAGTCAAGCGCATGATATAGGATTCAGACTGCCGCGCTCAGAATCATTTAATGATCTATTAAACTTGCAGCGATCGAAGTTTTGTTTTAATAATTTATTCAAGACACTATTTCATGTATGACAATCTCTGTTATCTAGTGATATAAGCTTAGGTACTGCCAGTTAGTTTAAACACAGGGGACCTGTGTTGGATTTCTGACTCTACAATTTTAGAAACGAATTTGCTTTATTTTCTCTAGTCTGGATATATAAGAGCGGCACCAGATTTGTCCAGGCGTAAATTGCTTTGCTTTGGAGTATACAATATATGTGATTTTCTGCGGATTTATTATTACTTATTGATATTTCCAGAAACGAATTTGTCGTTGGAAAAAGATAGGAATCACTTTCCAATGTTTACTCTGGTCCGTGTGTTGTTTATACCGGCCTTAGCCGGTCGGCCGATCTTACTATCTGTTTATTAATACAAGTATATAATTTTGAAATCGAATTTGTTTACATATTAGCATGTTTTGACGACTTTGTACATAAACCGATTTTCATGTAGTTTGGCGGGCGTTTAAAAGAATAGAATTTCTACTTCCATAAAAAATGTAGTAGAAGGGGATAAAAAATCAAAACCTACTAAAACAATCCTTAGTTACATATATTATATACAAATTATAACTTTATTTGATAACAGTACTTATAAGAAATCAGACACCGACGTCAACTTGACTTTGCCCCAATAATCATACTTAACCTATAAAATTAATATGGACAAAAGAATTATAATTTAAATAGAACCAAAAAACCCAAGGTTAAACTAATTTTTCGTTATTAATCATACCTCATAACACATGATGTTATTATTCCATGTATACAGATAAATAAAATTGAAGTGTTTGTTTATAACGTCAAAATAACAGCTTTTTACTAAATGCATATGAAATTATATACATATGGTACATATATCAAAAATTCATTTTTTTTAATTTTTGGTCTGTCTCTCTGGATGTTCCGGCTAATATCTGAAACGGCGGGACCGATTTAGACGGGACTTTCACTGGCAGA
Source organism: Dendrolimus houi (assembly GCA_039645545.1). NCBI lineage: Eukaryota > Metazoa > Arthropoda > Insecta > Lepidoptera > Lasiocampidae > Dendrolimus > Dendrolimus houi. The sequence goes on from CM077129.1 coordinate 14,777,283, forward strand.
TAGCTGATGTTATAAGGAGTAACTTAGACTATTTTTCTTAATGTTCCGCGAAATAATAATCATAACGGACGAAGTCGCGGCCACAGCTAGTTATACATAAGTGGGTAACAGTTATTTTAACTCGTCTATTATGATTTGATTCCTGGGTTAATTTTTTATTTTATAACACTCAATCCAATCCCCCTATTCCACAGCCCCTATCCTATTCATTTTGTCGGATCCCTTTAACTCATCCTCTATCCCATCTCTTGCATTCAATACCTACTATCTACATTCTTCAGCACTAAAAATGTATACATATCTGCCAAGGGTTGCCTGGAAGAGAGCGCTTTTTAACGATAAGGCCGCCCGTTGTACTATCTTTTATATTTTTCTATTACCTTTTGACTATGCTTTGGTGTAGAACAAAACAAAGAAGAGTTATCTATCTACTGTTTCGACCCTTCTATTCCATCTTAAAGGCTGGCAACGCGTTGGCTTTGTCCCTGGTGTCGCAAACGTGTATAGACTGTAATCATTTTCCATTAGGTAGGCCGTCTGCCTGTTTGGTTCAGGGATGTTTATTATTTTTGATTAAAGCTGGGTTTCTACAATTTATAATCCCAGCATGATTCTTGAGCGGCGACCTTGGCCTGCTCACAAGTGAAAATTCAGTTCTTTTTCGAAGTACAAGGCATTATCCCTTTACATTGTCATAAATACGCTTAATGTTCAAAGCATTATAGGTAGACCAAATAAAAGATAGGTGGATTAAGTGAAGGATCCTGGATGACATGGATAGTTGTGTGAAAGAAATATTTTTTGGAACCCAAACGATTGGTGAAAAAATAGGTTTAATAATGTAATTTTCTTCATCAATAAAGAGTTTATTATTATAGCAATTACTGGCGAAGTATTTTAAATTTTTTATGTGTAGTGCATTTGAGGTTAAATAACTTCGTATATTTTGTCCAATTATATTACAAGGTCTGAAATTAAAGCACACCTACTTTATTTATGGTTGGTTGCTGTAACTTATTATCCATTCACTTGCTTGCATTCACTAACTTTTGATTTTTGACATATACTATATATAAGTTATATCAATGTTTTACCAATGATAAGGTCAAGTAATGGAAGGTAAGATATACCTATACAGAAACGTGGCTTAACTGAATTTGATAACTGAACAAATTATTATTTATACGTAGACAGAGTTTTAACAATAATTGTTAGAGTTTTTCTAATTTACTTTGAGAGTACCTACTTTTACATTGTAGCAGTTTGATTTTTCCTCAGCATTTTCCACTTCATAGTCAGAGGTAGGGGAATAAACCAAAATGGTTTCGAAACTCATAAATTAATTTTAAATTTAAGGCCAGTTTCTATTTCTGTTTGTTGTAATACCATAGTAACTTACGCACCCGCTTTTTTTTTTTTTTTTTTTATTGCAGGAGTTCAGCAGACAGGCAGACGGCCCATCTGAGGGAAAGCGGTTACCATCGCCTATGGATATTAGCAACACTTCTTAAGGGAGACTGGAACCTGATCACTAATGCCGGAACATAAATCAAGGTTGTTATGGCGGTATACTCTAGACTAGGGGTGGTAGCCATCCAGTCGGGCAAATGCTCTACCACCTGGCTGTGCGTTGTTTTGTCGACTCTTACGACAGGCCGCCCAACTGAAGGAAATTGTATTCTTTCTCCGTTCCTGCACGGGTCTTATTTGAGTGACGTGTGTACGAAACTTGACCGAATATCATGCACCACACAGTCATTTTTAGAGACAATGTCATTTCCAACTTTAATTGGTATTGTTAAAACTATATAATGTGCTAACGGTTAAAGAAAACATTGTGATTGTCTTTAAATGCTACCAATAAGCACATTAGGTCATTAAATCTACGCAATCCTCGTTTAAATAAGACTCGAATATTATAGGTCCTGAGCGACAATAGCATCTGCATAAATATTAAAAACGCTCCGGTGTCAGCCACGTTTAAATAGTACGATACAAACTTTTAGTATTTGATTTTAAATCTAGATAAATATAATGTTCAATTTCGAAAACAAGTTCTTTTTAACACAGTATTGAAATGTAAATTAACTTCAAGATAAAAATTAAGTAGCACACCACAAGTACTGCAGTTTTTGCGCTCTTAATCGTCAGCAATATTGAAAACGTGCGATAAGACCAGATTGCTTTGATAATGTAATCGCTGGTAATAATAGAATTAGATCTCCATGTCAGCATTATTTAGGATATGAACCGATAAGGTAAGATAGATACCATTCTGTATCATCAATTTTACAGTATTAATTATCTCCATTAACATAATTGGAGTAAAACTATTAAATAATCGTTTACTGGTATCACTATTTTTTGTTGAGTTTTATGCAAATATATGAATTTTATGTGCTAGAATTTTTTATTTCTCTGCAAAATAGACAATTGGACGCGATTTGACGGTGAATTTCAGCACGCATCATTGGCCGCAACTAAGATTTTTTAATCCTATATCCTCTTAAGATTTTTATTCGTTTCAAGAGCCTTGTTGGTGACAGTAATGAGCATTAATCAGTGATATTGTAATTAAGAATGATACTGTAGCACGATATTTCAACGGGGGTTAGGAGATTCACTCGAAAATATCAGAGTCTATTTTACGACCGTGGTTTAAGGTTCCTTTGCTCCTTATTCCGATACTTAGTGTTAAATCTCTTCATTTTTCGGAGTCAAAGCTTACGATCGATGATCGTCGGTTCGGGTTATAGGCTTGTTTCAGAATCTAGCACGAGTTTTAAAAAAACGTGGTCACGACATTTCCTCAATAAGAGTTTTCATAAAATTAAAAATTAAAATTCACATTTTACTTGAATGGACAACGACAATAGGTATTTTTATTTCTTATGTTTCAGCCATCAATAGTTTACTTTCAGATTTGTCAATATTGTGAATTTGGGTCAAATCTGGTTTAAAATACGTACCTAGTATTTGACTCTGTTTCTGTAATGTATAATGTCTGTAATTTATTTATTTCATAATAATTGTAAAGTTTAATAGGTGAATTAAAAGGTTTAAAGTTGCACACCGGATATTGCATTCGTTTCACATGGCATTTAAATTAATAGTCACTACCAGCAAAGACCAGTAACTTGAGGTTTTCTTAATTATGGTAGTATGCTATCCGATTCAAATATTTAATACTTTAATATAATTATAATAGATCTTTTGATTACAAACAACTAATTTCCTTTTTTGTATTGGTAAGCTTAATGTCGCAGTAGCTTAGTAGCTAACATACACGCATAATTCCAATGACATGAGTTCGAATTCTAGTTGTTAAACATGTACCGTTTAAGTAGCTTTTGTGACAAACAAATTAAGTGTATATTGTTACATTAATGCTTCACCTGGGATCATGTTATGGTTATAAACCGTTTCACACAGATGTAGCAATGGGTTAAATACGTTATCTGTGATGCGATATTGGTAAGGTGATGCCTCATTTCGGATAATGTTACAGTTATAGGCCATTTCACCCAGATTTAGGGATGGGTGTAATACGATATTGGTATGTATATATGTATACTGTTGTAGCTATTCATTGGCGACGTTAGCTTTAACGCTATAAATATGACGCATTTTTTGGTCACAGTCAATAACCGTAACAATTGTAAAATAAAAATACATTTATTATTATTTACACAATTTTAAATCAGACAGAAATACTCCGCGTCAAACTTTAAGGTTTCTCAAGCCTAACTGCAGAAGGCTCCGGAATACTTGATTCTATATGAAAAATCGTATATTGCGCAGCCATATATTTCTATCTAAGAACAGTCATAATATTTGGCGGGGAATATAGATATTCCAGCATTATCATTGACGATGAAATAAAATCGAACATAATTTATTAGCAATAAGCAACATATACCTACATGCTTTTATGCATTAAAATACTATTTTTATTGCCGATAATTCTACTCAAAGTCATGTTAGCTTCAAACTACACGATATCGTTTCTGTATATCAAATATAATAAATCATATATTTGAAATTCAATACAAATGCAAAGTATATAAAATCACTGAAAATATAGGAACTAAAGCAAAAACAGTTTTATTTCGAATAAACTAAAATCAAATTAAATATATATAAACATTCATCTATTTGAATGTTATAATTAAAAAATAACTATAATAATTTAATAATTAAACTAACTTAAAAAATACATTAAATACAAAAAATAAACTAAATTATAAATAAGTTAATATAAACTATAAAGCAAATCGCTGCCAGAGCGATGTTACAAAATAACATTCGTGTTAATTTGTAACAATCACTTTACGAATATGAAATGAAATTATGATTATTAATAATTCAAAAGAAATTGAAAATTGATTTATCACAATAATTAAATTGCGACTTTTATCGTTAGCTAATTAATAATAAAGTAATTTCATTTACGTGCATTTATTACTTTTAATTATAAATTTGCCTTATTTTTGGAATTAAATAGAATAATGACGATTAATTTTGATTAAATCCTATGAATAATTTTGCTAAAAATTAGATTAAAATATACATACAGCTTATTGTTTGACTTTATGATGTACTTGGGAGCTCCCAAGTTTCTGGTCCATCCAATTCGTAGTGTACTTGTCACAACAAATGTACGATGAACACAAAGTGAACACGCGTGTACGAGTGACCGTCGATCGGCTTGCACTCGACTAGCGTCGCGGCGAAGCCTGCGCAAGCGCACCCACATCCTACCAGCCCGTAATAAATCATTGCCATTCGTAAAAGTCAGGCAATTGCATAAATTTTGTATGATTCATTATATAGCCTACATACCTTTATCATCAGCTATTTTGTCTCTGGGATGTAAAAATTCGAGCCAAGCAACACATTTTTAATAATGACGACGGTCTGGAAGTCATGCTACTTTTAGCATAATAAATTCATCAAATTGGGGAAACATCCTCGACGATACCCATCGGTTATACGAATAAACCATGGTTAAAGCAAAAGCAACAAGCTTGTCGAGCCTGGACTGCAACGCGGCCCGTGAGGGTCCAAGTTCCTCCTACCTGAAAAAGAGATACCATGGTCCCTACAGGTCCCTCAAAAAGCAGCTCACGGGAGCAAGATTCGATCACATCGGCAGAATTGGCGGGTGCCTTTATAGCTACCCTTCTGGGACTAGAACCTCTTGGGTCCTCGCCAAAGCTGACGATGGAAACTTTTGTTTGGTGTCTCTTCCAGCTCTGCGCACAGTGAATGACCGTCTGGCACACGCTGCCAAAGACAAAACCAATCTTTTGGGTGAAATCTTTGCGGCCAATTCGACTCTTGACAAAGAGGGAAACTTCACTTACTATCTCTGTGTATGAGTCCACAATGCCGGAGATTCGCTTTACTCAGAAAGCATTCCGTCGTGCTATCCGCTCTCTCGACGTCAAGAAGTCTTCTGGTCCTGATGACATTCCTGCCATTGTGCTGCAGACGTGTTCAGCTGAGTTATCCTTAGTCCTTGCCCGACTTTTTACCCTCTCTTACCACAAGGGTTGTGTCCCTGCTTGGTGGAAGATTGCCCATGCGCACTCTATCCCCAAAAAAGGGGACCGAACAGACCGGTCGAATTAAAAGCCTGTAGAAATAACCTCTTTGCTGTCAAAGGTGATGGAGCGTATTACCAATGTGTCTAATGATACTTCGGTTTACTTTTAATCTTACGCAATGGTTTTCTAGAACATTTATTTCGCGTAACAATGATCTGGAGGGTACTTTCCGCTGCGGTTTTCCCTCTATACTACGGACATGGGATTTTCTGAGAGGGGCGTTATAGAATAACTACTTTCCCTCATTTGTTTTAAGTAATAAAAGTATCCGAACTTTATACATGTTTTTTATTACATGTTAAAGTCATACTATAAACTTATAAAGCATAATATACACTACGTTGTTATAACTTGCTCAGTACCATACATAATTAATTTAAAACGCCTAATATTACCGTACCGAGAAACGTCTTACGATAGGTATTCATGGGATAAATTATTATGGCTGTAGTAAACAAATAAAAAAAACCTTTCTTCTTAGCAATGACTGATTTTTTTTTGTTGTTGATCAAATCGACATTTATGAATTTATCTAAAAAGGAATTAATTTTTTTGCGAGTCTGTTTACAGCAATATCAACAACATTCATAGTAATAAACCAACTATTTATAAAGCATCGATAAATTATAATTACCTTATTTTAATGGTTTAATAAACGTAGTTTTGTAATCCGGAACCAACCTACAACTTTAACTAAAAGCAGGTACTACATAGAACAGGTACAATTTTCGTGTGTTATAAAAGATAATATCTATTTTTCATATATTAGGTTGGGGAAAAAGTTTCTTCGCATTTTATATAAAAATTCAAAAGATTTTTTTATAAAGTTTATTTACATTTGACTAAAGTATGTAAGTGCCATTTTGTTGGATAACTTTTTGCCATCTTGTAGGAAGGGACGTGATCCCATTGCTATAAAAATTTTGGGGCTTCTGATCAATAAACTGAGACAAGTGGTTTTGGCAGTCCTCTCGTGATGTTAACCTGACACTGCCTAACGAATTCTGCAGAGACCGAAACTGGTGAAAATCTGAAGGTGCAAGGTCAGGACTATACGGCGATGCATTAACACCTCCCAGCCAAACTCTCGTAATTTTTGCTGAGTGGCTAAAGATGTGTGAGGTCTAGAGTTATCATGGTGAAAACCACACCCCTTCTGTTGATTAATTCTGGCCGCTTTCTCTCAATTTTTACTTTAATCTGATCAGTTGTTCGCACTACAGTTCAGAATCGATGGTCCTGCCTGGCGGTAACAGCTCATAATGAATAATGCCCTTCCAATCCCACCATACACACAGCATCACCTTATTGCGAGCTAACCCGGGTTTTGCCACAGTCTGTGAAGCCTGATCGGCCTTTGACCACGATCTTTTTCGCACGGTCTTGTCGCACGTGATCCACTTTTCATCACCAGTTATCAGCTTCTTCAAAAATGGTTCGGTTTCATTACGTTGTAATAAAGAATCACAAATGAGTACATGGTTCATTAGGTTTCTTTCAGTGAGTTCACGAGGTACCCAAATATCGAGCTTTTTTGTGTACCCAGCTTTTTTCAAATGCGCCAAAACCGTTTTGTGGTCAATTTTCAGTTCTCTAGCTACATCGTAACTACTAATATGCCGATCTTGCTCCACTTTTTCAAAAATGGCATCAATTTTGTCGGTAACAGGGCGACCAGAGCGACGTGCATTTTTGATATTAAAATTTCCGGATTGAAAACGCTTAAACCAAATTTGCGCTACTCTTACAGATACTGCATTAGGTCCATAAATATCACAAATTTTTTTCGCGGCTTGTGTTGTATTTTTACCTTTTTTATAGTAAAATTTTAAAAAGTATCGAATTTCTTCATTAGATTCACTCGTTTTAACAATGAGAAAAACAAATGAAAATCACACATTTTCCTAATTTGAATTCGGAATTGTCTTCTTTAAAATTAAAACTTTTTAATGATACCACACCCAGCCAGATACAAATGGTACAGCCAAAGAGATCTTATTACAAGTTCATACATACTATATGCGAAAAGACTTTTTCCCCAACCTATTATATCTATGTAGAATAGATTTTTATGGTCACTTTAATTATCTCAAACTTGTCATCTTGTCGATTAGTTCCGGTTTTAAAAACTACGTCCAATTGAGTGTTGCCCTACAATCCTTTATTCGCGAGAGATTTCCTGATAAGAGCAGTGATGTCCTATTAAAAACCTTTATCGAAACCTTATTTAAGCACTAAACTAAGATACAGGTTAATATGACAAGAAAAAAATAATAACTAAAATAGCTAAAATTAAAAACTATAATCTTATTACTTATTGTAGTACTTGGTCGGTACCTCTCTTGCAGTTAATGCTTAAAAATATTGTCAGTGGTGGTGGTGGTGGTCGTGGCGGTGTGGTGGTGTGGTGGTAGTGGTATGATGATGGTATTCAGACTAGAGTTATTGTCTGACTACCCTGCTCCTAGATTGACTCTTTCGGGTGTCATCTCACACTGGCACAGCAGACTGGCATGATGTGGAAGCCTTTAACCCAACCCGGATTTTCTTGTGCAAGGTATAGGAATGTCATTATACTTACATCTATTAAATAGCACTCATTCATGCATGTGAATGAGCGTTAAGTGGCACAGTAAATAAATACTTAATATAATGTATAGACATTACAAGCATATTGACTGACATATTGATTTTATGTTCATTGTTAATAATGTTAAATATCATTGGTTTTTTTTTTCAAATGTAGAAATATGCCCGCAACTGAAAGTGTCCGGTAAATCCCAGATATATGTTGCCATGTGGCAACACTAATCTCGTTTCGAACAGAGAGTGAAAAACTGTAACGCCAAACCGATTTTTATTATAAACTTAATTCACTATAAATAAACTATTCATCAGCAAACCTTCTGTGCGTATCATATAACATTCCCATATTCAACTTAGCCTGAGACAAAATTTAAAAAAACAGTGTTTCTCAAACTTTACTATTGTAGCCGCAGACGTCCGATTACCACGGCGGCCGTTCGCAAATGATCGGCAAGCGCGCGTTCCTAATCGGCCCCCGCATGTTTCCCTCCACGGACACCCCGCCTCACCTCACCACGGCACATGCAATCGCTCGAGTGCGCTTATTATTATTAAATATTATACTTTGTTTAGCAGCTAAATGTGTGCTGTATTATAAAATATTAATCGTCATTTTACCAAATAAATATGCATTCCTGAACTGCAATTCAAACACATAACAGTATTTAATTTCCACCTGAAGAACTCCAAGCTATATTGAATTAAATGTAATGTAATTAATATCTTATTTATTTGTTATATAATAAAAAGAAATCAATAAACAAATAACTAAAAACGTAACACAAGGAAAAACTTAACAAAAACAACAAAAGTAACAAATGAATGACAAGAAATAAACGAAATTGTCCTGGAAATCGCACTATCACATCAACAAGCTGAGCGATAGTAAATATGGCGGATATAACTGGACCGATGGCAAAAGGACACATTAAAATGTGAAATGTTCGCATTAGCTGTAGTCTATAATTCGGCAGTATTTATAAAAAAACGTGCTGATTTAAAGAACTACATTTTTTTAGGTTTTTTAGCATATAATGTTTGTAATTTATAATTTACTAGAGTTTTCCCGCGCCTGCGCCGCGGGTCAACCTCTAGTGCATGCGTCTTGTTTAAAGAGGTTACATCACAGGTTACATTGTATTAATTTTTTATGTTAGTGCTATTTGCCCCGAAAGATTCACTTCATTTTATATCGCAAACTATCCCATCCCCGGATGAAAAGTATCTATGCCCATTGATCAAATCGACCAATTCGACGAAATCGACCAATTCGACCAAATCGACGAATTCGACGAAATCGACCAGTTCGACCAATTCGACGAACTCGACCAGTTCGACCAAATCGACCAATTCACGAAATCGCCCAGTACGACCAATTCAACGAAATCGACTAATTCGACCAATTCGATGAAATCGACTAATTCGAAGAAATCGACCAAAAAACCTATCCCTACTTTCTGGGATAACGTTTACATAAATCTATCCCAAAACTTATCCCATTATCTGGAATGAAAAGCTTTGTCGACCCTTGGTATTAAAATTACATATCCACCGATTTTCAGCCAAATCGGTCCAGTAGTTTTTTCGTAAAAGCATAACAAACAAACAGACAAATATATTTTTATCCCGGAAACTATCCCATTTTTCGGGATAAAAAGTATTCTATGTTCACTCTCGGCATCGAAATATATATATATATATATATATATATATATATATATGTGTGTACCGAGTTTCAGTCAAATCGGTCCAGTAGTTTTTCCCTGAAAACTGAACAGACAGACGGACAGACGGACAGACAGACAGACAGACAGACAGACAGACGGACAGACGGACATCCGGACAGATGGACAGATGGACAGTCGGACAGACGGACAGACGGACAGACGGACAGACAGACAGACCGACAGAGTTACTTTCGCATTTATAATATTAATGCGGATTTATTTGAAAAAAAATATATTAAAAGAGTTATTTACGATGTTCAGATTCAAAAGAACTGAATAAGTACGGCATACATAGTACTAGACTGTTATTTAATTTGCATCCGTGCAGGAATGGAGAAAGAATACAATTTCCTGCGGCCGGGCGGTCTGTCGCAAAAGGCGACAAAACAACCCACAACCAGGTGGTAGGGTATTTGCCCGACTGGATGGCTACCACCCCTGGTCTAGAGTATGCCACCATAACAACCTTGACTTGTTTTCCGACATTAGTGACCAGGTTCCAGTCTCCCTCCCTTAAGAGAGCAGGAGCGCATTTGTAGCACCTTTGATGTTGCAAATGTCCATAGGCGATGGTAACTGCTTTCCATCAAGTGGGCAGTCTGCCTGTCTGCAGAACTCGTGCAATAAAAAAAATTAAGTTTTATTAGTGTATTCCTTTCTTAGTTTTTTTTAATTTAAAAATGACCCATGAAAAATCGTTTTATGGTTTGTTTGCAACTTGTCTTACCGTTCCCTGAATAATTATGGTATAGTGACCGAGCCCTATGGTTGCCAAACTGTATGGTTGCCGTGCCATAAGTATGCGTGCTTGCTCGCACGTCTATCACTTACATTTTATTGAAACTCAGATTATCTTGTAACCATTTCAATAGCATGATATTTTTCTAAATACGACATAACTTCAAGTTTGTGACTCAAGGTGCTGCAGATTATTACATATTAGTATTTATTATGTGAACTAGTTCTAACCAGATATTTTGTAATACTAATTTGCTGTTGTTGTGTAAATATTTAAAGACGATTGATATTTAATTTCCGATTTTACAATTTTGATGATAAATGTTAATTAAGAGATATAAACATCATCATTATTGCGAAGATTTCGCCGTTTATGGAACTATTAATCACTCTGTACACATAAATATATTTTTAGGTATATATGCATGTACGTAGATTGAAAAATTGAGAGGATAAGTGGTATGGGCATAATAATGAGAAGGGATGAAGGTCATGTCAAGGCTATTTTTGTTACTAACCCATTCAGGATAATAGGAGATTCAAGGAAAAAATACCAAGTGAACCGAGCATTTCTTCGCTCGCTAATTCAGAACCAAATTCCACTTAACTGCTAAGAAACACATTATAACAATTGTACTATATAACCTCAATACCCAGCAATTGGTTTGCAATTAATTTTACAAAAGAGCAAAAATATTTCGGAATTTTATTTTAATTGAAGATTGAATGATATTGAAGGTTCAAAGTTGTTGAAGGTTGCGTGTCCGTTAATCGACGATGTCTATATATTGGATATATATGAATGTACTTGGTGACCCGTCTGGGTGGAGGAGTTATTTTGAAGTTATTTTGATACTAAATCACTTTTCAAGGTAAACAACAGTCCTCAATCACCTAAAGATTCGATTGAGCGTTTCAAAAGGAAATTATAGAGAGAATATTTTTTTTAAATGTTTGCTTGTAACCAAACTGGCAAAGATTCCGCCTAATTGTAATTGGTTACTCTGAACCATAGACACCTGCAACAGTAAGGAAGTCGATGTATTGCCTGCCTCGTTGATACTTTATACACATAAATCTTAAAGAAATTCAATGACTATTCATTGAATTTCCTTATCTATATAAGCAATGTCATTTCGCTTTATTTTTTATTCAATATTAACGGGTGGGTGGTCATGTTTTGGATAAACAATCTTCTTTTCTTTATCTTCATTCTTCTTTAAAGATCCGTGTTTCCACCCAGGTGGATATCCGAATTTGCCGACATCGTCCCACCATTGCTGCTCTCCAGATCCCCAAATCAGGTAGACGACATTGGTTCCTACCAGCACAGCAAATGAAGCCCAGAAGGCTATCCTCCATTGTTCGATGGTTTGCTGGAAACAGAGGACGTTTTTAAATCACAGGATAAAAGCAATCAAGTTGGCAACTAAGTTCCGCTTGTTATTAAATCTTAACATCTTACATATCACCGTCGGGCTTCACCTAGGATAATGTTATGGTTATTTTTGTCTGTGGCCAAATGCGTCATATTTATAGAGTTAAAAATTACTCCGTTGATGAGTAGCTACATTAGTGTATAGGTATATACGTTATCTGTCAATATTTGAAGTCATTAACAATATCGCATCACAAATAACGCATTAAACCTATTGCTGCATCTGCGTGAAACGGCCTATAACTCCAACATTTTTCGAGATGAAGCAGTAAGGTCACAAATATTTTTACCATAATATTTTAAATTATTTGAAACAGAATATTTTGCTTTTGTTTTTAATTTACAATTATTTAAAATAGAATATGAAATTGAGATAGAAGAGCAATTTCGTCAACTCCTTTTTAATTTTAACCAAAGTTCTATGAGCGCAAAAATGTTCACGACATTTGTGCTTTATATGAAGATATTATAGCAGAAAGAATCGCTTGTAATTCTTATGGCAAGAACAAAAATGGACATTTTAACCGGAAATATGCACCTCGTTCAGTTGGGTTTCATGAAATGTGATTAAAAAAAGGTGAGGGCCTTAGTTGCCCATCCAATAAATAAAAGCGATATATTAAGTACTTAGGACTGTTCTACAACCCTTTCTCCCCAAATACCTGATCTCAGTAGACATTTGACGAGGGTAAAACCACGAGGCATAGCAGATATTAAATAAATGAGCCCCAAAAGGGATTTCATAGCACCGAACTAATAGGCATGTATTACAGACCCCCAATTCTGTAACTTTCACAAAAATAAACATGCAAGTGTGAGTCAAGATCCATTCGACTGACAGATAGTCAAATATAGTCTCTAAAGTTCACATTAGGGTGCTCCCTCACCACACACATTCGCTTATAATGTAACGTCACAGATCCGGGCATTACACCAGTGAAGGAAGAGAACCGAGTATTATATACGCAACCTGTAATGTTAGCAAGTCGAGCATTACTTCGGCAAGGGGGGAGAATCAAGCATTATAATGCGCAACCTGTAATAATAGGTTGCGAAAAAGTCTTTTCGCATATAGTATGTATGAACTTGTAATAAGATCTCTTTGGCTATACCATTTGTATCTGGCTGGTATTGGTATCATTAAAAAATTTTAATTTTAAAGAAGACAATTCCAAATTCAAATTAGGAAAATGTGTGATTTTCATTTTTTTTCTTGTTGTTAAAATGAGTGAATCTAATGAAGAAATTCGATACATTTTAAAATTTTACTACAAAAAAGGTAAAAATGCAACACAAGCCGCGAAAAAAAATGTGATGTTTATGGACCTAATATCTATCAGTATCTGTGAGAGTAGCGCAAATTTGGTTTAAGCGTTTTCAATCCGGAAATGTTGATATCAAAGATGCACGTCGCTCTGGTCGTCCTGTTACGGATAAAATTGATGCCATTTTTGAAAAAGTGGAGCAAGATCGGCATATTAATAGTTACGATGTAGCTGGAGAACTGGGAATTGACCACAAAACGGTTTTGGTGCATTTGAAAAAAGCTGGGTACACAAAAAAGCTCGATATTTGGGTGCCTCGTGAGCTCATTGAAAGAAACCTAATGAACCGTGTACTCATTTGTGATTCTTTATTACGACGTAATGAAACCGAACCATTTTTGAAGAAGCTGATAACTGGTGATGAAAAGTGGATCACGTAGATAGATAGATAGATAGATAAGATCGTACGTACGTATCGTACGTAATCACGTACGATAAGAACATGCGAAAAAGATCGTGGTCAAAGGCCGGTCAGGCTTCACAGACTGTGGCGAAGCCCGGGTTAACTCGCAACAAAGTGATGCTGTATGTATGGTGGGATTGGAAGGGCATTATTCATTATGAGCTGTTACCGCCAGGCAGGACCATCGATTCTGAACTGTAGTGCGAACAACTGATGAGATTAAAGCAAAAAGTTGAGAGAAAGCGGCCGGAATTAATCAACAGAAGGGGTGTGGCTTTTCACCATGATAACGCTAGACCTCACACATCTTTAGGCACTCAGCAAAAGTTACGAGAGTTTGGCTGGGAGGTGTTAATGCATCCGCCGTATAGTCCTGACCGTGCACCTTCAGATTTTCACCTGTTTCGGTCTCTGCAGAATTCCTTAGGCAGTGTCAGGTTAACACCACGAGAGGACTGCCAAAACCACTTGTCGCAGTTTTTTGATCAGAAGCCCCAAAATTTTTATAGCAATGGGATCACGTCCCTACCTACAAGATGGCCAAAAGTTATCCAACAAAATAGCATCTACATACTTTAGTAAAATGTAAATAAACTTTATAAAGAAACCTTTTGAATTTTTATATAAAATGCGAAGAAACTTTTTCCGCAACCTTATATTTTGATAAAACTTGTGACACAACGACTGCTTCGTCTGACATTGTGGAATCAACGAAATGTTCAAAATCGAATAATAAATGTTTCGTTACAGGCGAATGGTCGCGGTGAGGGAGCACCTTAAAATCAGTCTCGGTCAAATCAATATTGATTCAATGTTAAGCCGAGATGGTTTACAGACTACCACATACGTCAAAAGTTATGATTCTAATTCGATTCGTTTGCCAATTTGAGTTATAGACTCGGGGCCCTGAATATATGAAAACGACAATAAACTGTAAAAAATAAAGTAACTGACTAGGATTCCACGTGAAATCAACAATGATATCATGGTGTGAGCTCTCTCGCTCAAGCTTTACCACATTTTTGAAGATAAAAACTGACACAATTTATTTACGAGAAATCTTTATTATGTTATTGTTCCATCTGGGATAATGTAATTGTAGTGGCCGTTTCACACAGATGTAGCGATGGGTGTAATGTATTATTTGTGATGTGATATTGTTATTAATTGTTACTGACATTAAGTATAGATAAATAACATGTTTATATATTAATGTACCTATTCGTTAACAAGGTTATTTTTAACGCTATAAATAAGACGCATTTGGCCACAGTCAATAACTATAACATTGTCCCAGATGGAACAGTAATCTTACACAATACTCAAAAATAATATTACAAATGTTTCACAAAAAAATAATTTTGATTTAGACAAGGTTTCGTATAAAAAAATCACTTAAAATAATTACTATGTATATTAAATTAAAATTAAATTTATGTGAAACATTCGTAATTTTATTGCTGAGATTTGTGTAACATGGATTTCTCGTAAGTAACTTATTTCAAATCATATCTTCAAAAATATGGTGAAGCGTGAGCAAGATATTAATGATACATATTGTTACGAGTTACGAGACTCGAATTAAAATGCACTATACAAATACGTATAACACAGGTACAAATATAACCGAACACAACAAGTCCAAACGTAATGCAGAAGGTCGTAATTCGATAAAACGCGCAAAGTCCGTCACTTATCAGATTTCCGATTGTAGTACACGCGTCTCGCTTCGCTCGTGGTTCTCGCTCGACTGTCTCCCCCTCCATCAGGTCATCGTTTTATACTGCACTGCACAAATGCATTGTCCCCGTATCAAACAATGGGCTGTTTTCTGATCACAAATTTTAAACACAAAGTAAACAAAAGAAGAGGATCATAAAAGAGTTACAAGTAGTTTAAATGCCGTCAGGTAATAAAATGTGTTTTGTTTCAGATATGCAGGTGGATTTTGTTTTTGTCAGGACCTGACTTGTAACAATATGATAATTTGCTTGTGTTATCATCGCAAGAATCGGTTTGCCTCATGTCCTTATCAACAAGTCTTATAGTTCAATCATGAGGACGAACATTAAGTACCTTTATTCCAGAAAATAAAATAATTTCCGAGAGCCATGATACGAAATTTACAAGAGCATAGCTGCATAAAATGCTCTAGTAAAAAAATACAAGTTTTACATCCGCGTTTGTATGCGTGTCGGTAAATGAACATAATTTCTACTCGTAACTTAATAACCCTTATTTTACTTTAATGACATTTAAAACGAGCAATATATCGTAATAAGGCTACCAGCAAATTATAACAGAGTAGCACTTTTTTGCCAATATAAAAAACTTACACGCAATATGCAATAAAATAAATTAGCCACAGGATTTTTAAAAACACCAGTAACTTCCAAAAATGTTGCGGTTGTTGAACTTGAAAAGGGCAGGTTTTGTTACCAAAAATTTAAAACAAGTTTTCTTTTCCTGGTATAGTGTAAAACTACCAGTCACACAACGGATACGTAGCAATCATACAGAGTATGAAACGGGAAAATCAATTGTCAGTATTAAAAGTACATATATATATCAAAATAGTAATATCAATCTTTAAGACCTACTGCTGGGTTCGAGCGTCCCCATTTTTGGGAGAACGGATCACATAATTACAATTATTATGTATGTACACTTCGAGAGATTACCGCCGGTTTATCGTAAGTGACATTTGTACGAGTTTTTGCTGCAAATGTTATTTTAAATTATCATTTTGTTTTAAGATTTTCAAATTTTGTTAGACTAGACCCTGGTGAACCAAAACTAGAAAGTTTTAATACAGAATAATAGTTTAAAATATCATTTGGAACAGAACATTACTCAGGTGCAAATGTCGCTTACGATAAACTTTCGGTAAAGGCTCTACTTGTTCAAGACGATCGCGGTAGTTTCACGATGTATTTGTTCCTGTATCACCAACACGTAGTAAATATGTCATAACAATATACACATTAGGTTAAATAAACTTCCTAAATTGTACATACATCATTCAAATGTACGTCATTTGAATGGCATTATTTTTAAAGTATTATTGATGAGTTATAATTATAAATAGACAAAAGCATTACTGTTTTCATTAACCAGTTTAGAGTTAGACCGAAAAGAAACTTAATATCTGTTATATGTTTTATAAAGGAATTCTAATATATTAGTCCGACACTCACGAGGTCACGTGTTTATTATTTACACCCACCAATAAACGCAATGAGTTAATTCAAATTAGTTTACCAGTATTTATACAAAGTATCATCAACCACTAAAAGCAGTTGAAAATTCCTATATAAAAACAACAAGTACTTGTTTCATTAAAGTCATTAACCATGTCAAACTGAAGCTCGTTCGACCATTAACGTCCTTCCCTGACTTTGGTCTTTAACCGATTAAGAAAAAATTGGTGGAAAAAGTATTTCACTTTTTTTTCAAGGTACGTTGACTGTAATAAAGTGTGATGATTCGCATTGGAAATATTATTCAGAATCATTTTGCTTTGGGATGACGTAATGTTTTAAAGGATCAAATATACATTTATTTCCATATAGATTCCTATATATTACCTACCGCTCATTTGCCTTACTATCTATCGGTTAAAATTTGACATAAGCTCGAAACATACTTGTTTCGAACTTATGTCATTATGTAAAATTTTCACATTACTATGTGAAAATTTAGCATTATAGGAACCGGCCATCGACTTATCGGCAACAACAAAATCGGCCCACTAGTTTTTACGTGAATCCCAAACAAACAGACAAACAGAAACCTTATAATATTATAGACTAGCTGTTTCGCGGTTTCAACCGCGTGGTGATGGAAAATCATTATATTTTGGATAATTCACACTATATCTTTATAAATTATAGCCTATGTGTTATTCTGATGTGTAAGCTATATTATTGGAAAGTTTCATAAAAATCTATTCATTAGTTTTTGCGGGAAAGGGTACCAAACATACACCATACATCCATTCTTACAAACTTTCGCGTTTATAATATTTATTGACGTTTTAGAGATATATATTAAGTAATTTTGTTTAAAAAATGTTTTAAATAATAAAAACATTGATTAAATGTTAGTGGTGTGTTCAAGACATAAAATTTTTTCACTTATAGTTATGTTTGGACTGATAATACTAAAATACTTTTTATGTGGCTACATTGAAATAAACTATCTTGCAATATGGTTTCTTTGCACTCATTTCGCCTCGTATAAAATCTACCTTTTTACACCTTTAAAATAACTAAAAGCAAATTTTCTTCATTTTATTGTACATAGTGTTTTAGATATAAAAAAATCACAGAACAACATGACTGAAGATAAATCGACTATAAATCGACAACAATTGTCTGATAGCATATATATAGGTAAATAAGCACATGTTTATTTATTTTTTTACTCGAGCACGTTGAGTTTTGAAAACTGTAATCATAAAAGACGAAACGCATGTTTAAAGCCCGAAAACATTTTAAATTATATAAAGAACACTTAATTAACAGGCCCCTTTGAAACTAGAGAGATCAAAGTGCCTACAACAGCTATAATAGCAACACCGTTAAACTGATTTACGAAAGAACCTGCTATTCAGGCGTAAATTATCTGAGAATGTTACTAATTTTCGTCTGAAAATAGGGGTAACATAATTTTTTAAATGAAGAGTAAGGTCACGAACTTATGAACGTAATTAAATATTGCTTTACTAATTGTCACTAACTATAATACTTGTCAATAACTATTGTCTCGATATTAACATAAACTTGTGTTCTGCTGTGGTAGACCTAATATATGAAATCAACAATTTAAGAATAATAGTCTATACTGTTTCCAAGCGTTTATTTTACTTTTGACTTTTGCACGTCTATCAAGTTACATATTTCTTGAGAGTAAAGCCCACATTAAAATAATGACATAATTCTCATACTTTTGTTTTGGGTGACGTGATAGTGATGTTCTGCGAGTCATGTAACACACAAACTATTAAACCATCGACACTATACGTAAATTAATCGTTCTGAAAATTAAAAAAAATCTACTCTATAACAATTTTTTTACTTTATTACTTAAATGCCTTATTTAATATATGTAAAATATCATATTTTCTTAAGTTTTCGCGACTTGTATACATAATAAAACTACGTTAATCATCAAATAAATTACTAAGCTTAAAATCGTTAAAACGTATTTTTTATATGTAAAATATGTTTATTGAAATTTGGATATATTTATCACACGTATAGTATTTTTAGCAAAAAAAAAATGGGATAAGTTAAATTGATTAAAACTTATTTGTAAATAAAATCAATTTTTATAACAAATCAAGTCGGTAATTCATTAGGACATTACTAATGGATTCGTCATTGAGCTGTCAAAAGTAAAATAAATGTTTCGAAAGAGTATAACAGTGTTGGGTCGTTTGCTGGAAGTGCAGTGGGGGCGTGTTGGAGTGGCACTAGCACTCCCAAAAAAGCACAGTTGCCAACCGAGTCGGGGATACCCACTAAAACCAGGTTTTCCATCCTTTTCGCCTTTACCTTTCCGCAGGCAGGCGGAGGTCCATCAGCCTTATTCACTGCCGGGGATCTCATCTCACCTATCTTATTCCTCCATCCCATCATAACAGTTGGTACCCCGTTGGTTGCGCCCCTGGTGTTCCAAAGGTCTATAGGCGACGGTAACCATTTTCATTAAGTGGGCTTCTGCTTGTTTGCTAGCTCGCAATAAAAAAAAAACTTTTTTTATTTCATGAGTTCAGCAGACAGGCAGACAGCCCACCTAATGGTAAGCGGTTACCATCGCCTATGGATATTTGCAACACCAAAGGCGTTACAAATGCGCTGCTACTCTTTTGAGGGAGTCTGGAACCTGGCCACTAATGCCGGAACACAACTAAAGGTTGTTACGGCGGCATACTCTAGACCAGGGGTGGTAGCCATCCAGGCGGCTAGATACCCTACCACCTAGCTGTAGGTTGTTTGTCACCTCATACGACAGGCCGCCCGGCCGCAGGAAATTGTATTCTTTCTACGTTCCTGCACGGAACAAAATCACTTATCAAGTTCTGTAAATAAATAAACCGTCTGCAATATCACGTTATTTAGTCTCTTATATTACAGAAAGCAATATTATATAAGGAATTCCTTTCGTTGAGACGTAATATGCGTTCTCTCAACCAATAAAAAATAAATCACAAATAAAAAAACTTACATCAGGTGTGACCAATCCAATGAAATACGGCGTAATCATGCCCGATATTGCTGCAATACCGTTGACGAATGCTGAACATGTACCAGCGTAGTTAGGTGCTATGTCCATGGCATTGATCTTCACGCTACTATAGAAGCCTCCCATGAACCCCATAGAAGTTATGAAAAGGCCGACAGCATTTGTCCGGTTGCAGCCTGAATACGAGGCTAGAATAATAAAAACTGCCGGCACGGAAGACGCTGTAAAGGAAAAAAATGACCATAACCGTGACCCGTCGTGATCGAGTTAAGCAACGAATGGCTATTGTTTTCAATGATGTTGATGGTTGCGATAAATTTCAAGCCAGATTAAAGCGCTAGAGCGTTTTAAGGAAGTAAGAAAATATAATTCATCCAACGCCAACAGGATATAACTGATTATTTGATTTAACGCTGCTAAGTAAGTATTTTTGCAATATTAGCTCGTGTATACTTTTAATTTTAATTTCATATTTAACGTATATAAATTGAATTTCTTATTCTAAATTAAATTTAATTCGAATTGAAAAGATTTTATTGAAATTAAGTTCCACCGGAAAACATTTTTGAAGGACATATATTAAGGTTAAATATTAAGTCTAAGTGTAAGTTGTAACGTGTTTTGGCTGTTTTAAGAGAAGTAATGGGAAGAAACTCCCCAGCAACACGTCTAGCTAAAATTATTTTACTTCACATTTACCTTCATTTAATATGCCTAGAATTTAGAAGGCAAGAAACGGGAGGAAGGCAGGCACTATGCTTAAAGGTGAATCTTATATAACTGAATATTGTTAAATAATGTTCTGGAATATGGGTCTCAAATATATTCATGTTTTTTATTTACCTTGGCCACTTGCTATTATGATAATGAATTGTGAAAAATAATACAATTTTCTACTTTTTTTATTAAATATTATTTAAAAAGGTTGGTTTATTTAAGTTTTAGAATATTCTTTAAGCAAATAGGCACCAAAGGAAAGTCGGGCTCATAATACGAAACATTTGTAAGTCTGAATGACTTCAAACAACGAAGTACGCAACACGAAAAGTCACTTAGTCTCACTAAAATGTTATGATTTTTTACAAATTAACAATTTATGTTTTACAACAAGTGAGTACTTTAAAACTATTTAAAGTCAGCTTTCCAGACTTTTGAAAACAAAAGTGCCAAGAACTTCTGAATATTGTGACATCTGTAATAATTAATATCGAGTACAATTAAATTAGACATATGGTGAAAATAAAACATTTTCTGCTGTAATATCTTACTTTAGATATACTTTAAGTTGACTAATGGTCGGTTTCTAATCTTACCATTCATTTACTTGCTTTACCATCGGTTAAATTTTGACATTACGCATATGGGAAGCTTATGTAAAAAATTAACCAAGTAAGGCAAATGAACACTTGGTAAGAAATAGGATCGGACAAGAAGACGTTTAAACATGACTAGGTATAATAATAATATATTTAAAAATTGGCTGTGTGTGTGTGTTGGATCAAAATGATCTACGGAAAAATGTACAAATGCGTCATAAAATAGCTCAAACCAGCTTTTCTTGAAAAAAAAATCTTATACTTACATACAGTAGTATATATTTTTCTTCCCGTAGTAATACTGTGCCACTTCTTTCTTATACATAAATCGCATGTTGAAGCAAATATGAACGAACAGATGTACATCGCAATATATGGTAATGCGGACATTAGCCCTGTCTCTTTGATATTAAACTTGAGCACGTCCGAGAAGTATTTTGGGAGGTCCGTTATCATCGTAAAGTAGCCCCAATCGTGCCCAATCTGCGAAAATAAAAATAAATTCTTAACTAAAGTCTATTTCAAACAGGAGGGTATAGCGGACACGCATAAACACATAACTGGTAGCGTTATCGTGAACTTTCCTACGAAATAAATATTAATTTTACATATACATTGTCACGCTTGTTTACCACAGAGGTAGGCAGAGACGTTGGACTTCCACTTGCTACGATCTTGACATACATCTTTTGCCTCATCTACATTCATTAACCTCTTCATAATGCTACGACCTAGTGCCGACAAAAGTAGATTCACACCTGCATACCATAAAAGCACACTTTATTATCTTTCCGCATTATCTTCTTTTGTTTACTTATTTATTGGTTATTGTGGAGAGCAGCCTATTGTACTCGTTTATGGCCGTTTACAGGCAAAATTAGGCAGGTGTGCGGATTACGATTTCTGGGAAATTGCGTCGACGCTTGGCGGGCAGATATATTTGCATTTGGCCATATAAAGCAATGGCCCGATTGAGGAGGGGGAGTCGAGCGATAACCAGCCACGAAGCAAGACTTGTGGACGTTCGATAATCTATTTAGTGACGGACTTTGCGCGCGTTATTGAATCGTGCATTACGTTTGGACTGATTGTGTTAAGTTATATTTGTAACTGAGTTATACGTGTTTGTATAGTTCTAATAAATTCTATAGTAATTATAACAGCATTTTAATTCGAGTCGTAACAATATATATACGTTTATGATAGGTGCTTTTTACCTGGCGATTCTTTAAGACATTCGCGTTTTGATCCTGGTAAGTACGTCGCAGTGTACCATCACCAATCCTATCACCCTGTTTTCATCCATTCTTTCTAAATGTCGAAACCACCTTAACATTCCTTTTTTATGTATCTCCTATCTCATTATATCGTTACGAGCTACAGGACTCGAATTAAAAATGCCGTTGAAACTACTATAGAATTTATTACAACTGTACAAACACGTATAAAACCAATACAAATAAAACTGGATGCCACCAGTTCACACTGCACGATTCAATACAATTCGAACGCGCAAAGTCCGTCGTTTATATCGCTAATCGAGAGTACTAGAAAACGTCTTACTCGCTTCGCAGTCGTTACTTGACTGCCCCCGCCCCTCCATTCGGGCATCGTCTTATACTAACTACACAGTACAAAGAAATTGGAGGCGCACACTGAGTTTCTAAGAAATTTTAATTTGCACACCTGCGAACGTCCACAAAGTCGAAAACAATAACAATAGGGATTAGTTCGACGCTAATGATGGTTATAAAACAAGTAGAAAAACAATAGCATGTTACAAATTCAAAACACAAAGGATTCCCTAATCCGGGAGGACAATAAACTGCGCTTACAATAGTCTGTGCGGCTTATCTTTGACGGCATGTAAAAATATCTTCTATCAATCCATAACGTCCCGTATCACTCTTTCTTTATATGTCATTCAACATATTAATTTTAAATCTATAAAATATATATAATTCTGTTACTATTTAATAATAATTTTACACTGAGAATCACGATGTTTATTTGTCTATTTACGGAAAGTCTCCCATACCGTCCTATTTTAAATAGACTGTAGGTACCTGTAGGTAATAGACCGTAGGTAGGATATCAGTCTCTTTGCTTTCTATCGCAATAGAACAATACAATATTTTTCCTAACGTTCTAATTTCCTCATAATTTAAGTGAATTGTAAAAATTATTTAATGAGAAATAAATTTCTTTAACCCCAATTTAAATGATTCGATCATCTATTCAAGACCAAAATTGTTAAACAATTTTTTTATGTAAAGATGAGGCACAAATATTTTTTGTCAGTTTGTCAGTATACTTGTTACTTAATACAATATTATTAAAGGACAAAGAGCTGAGGTGATAACGTTGCGTTTAATGCACGGTTTTACGAGAACGGACAAGGCAGCTTTGACGTTGCGGAGGCGTGCTGGACTCATAATCTTGATTACAGTTCGTCGGGCCGGCTCGATAGATGTGATACCATGCTCTTAAAATAACAGCGTGAAACAGCATTAAGCTAATCGTGTTTCGTAATATCGACGAGCTAATGGGAAAGAGGCTACGGGAGGATTTCCTGAAGTTCGCTATAAAAAAAGTCAAATTGATTAATAAAGCCAACGGGTCAACAATAAACGTTAATAACATATAATGGTATATGTTAATTTAGCGTTTAAGAAAATAGAATATAAAAGTATGTATACATAAAATAATTGGCATATAAATAGTGCAAATAGATAGGCAGAAAAGTGTAAAAAATTCGTTAGAAAAGTAGATTAAATAGATAAATATTAAGAATGTAAGAAATAAAACAAATGCATAAAAACGTGTAATAGTTACAAAGTAGAAATAAGAAGTAAAAATCGTAGTACGACCTTCTACGAATCTTAGACTTAATACTCCCAAACATTATTCATGTTTTTTTAATAATTCTTTTACTGTACAGGCTTTTCGACTCTGGAATGAGCTACCTGTTACTGTTAGACAAGCTAAATCACTAACAATATTTAAGAACATAACAAAAAAGCACTGCCTGCAACATAGTGATGTTTGATATTTTTACGTATAATTATGTATATGTATATATTTATGTATGTAATATCAAAAGGTGTATTTATATTTATGTCTATTAAGTATTCTTCTTACTTATATAATATTTCACATACTTATATGTTTATAAATGAATAAAATATATGTAAGTAACTGCATATTCTCTAATATTTATGTATACCACCTTTGAC
This sequence comes from Dendrolimus houi, assembly GCA_039645545.1. Taxonomy (NCBI): domain Eukaryota; kingdom Metazoa; phylum Arthropoda; class Insecta; order Lepidoptera; family Lasiocampidae; genus Dendrolimus; species Dendrolimus houi. Next base: position 14,801,910 of record CM077129.1, read on the forward strand.
CAATATAATCTGTTTTATTCCTGCCACGGGTTGTCTGGAAGAGATCGCTTCTTAGTGATAAAACCGCCCATTGTGCACGTTTAGAATATTTTCAGGCTATAAGTTTTTCAGTGTTTTATGTAATGATGTACAATAAAGTGTTATTTATCTATCTATCTATCTATCTAGTAATAAGCAAAACGTAATATATTTTAAATTTTGTCAAGAAAGAAAAAAATAATCCCTCTCACCTTATTTATCCCTAGATAGTAAAGACATATTAAAAAAAGAAAAATAGTAATCTCCATTTTAACCCATAATGGAGGAGAAGGCAATTTAAAAAAAGCGTGTTTCGTACGAAGTGTGAGTGATGCGATGGTCCACTCCCCTTCCCGTATCCCATCCCATCTATCCCTAACCCATTTCTCCTGTCTGATCCCTCTATCCCGTCTTCATTCTATCTTCCATCCCTTCTATCCTATCCTAAAGGCTGGCAGCGCGTTAGATTGGTTCCTGTAGTTGCAAACTTCTATAACCAACGGTAGCCACTTTCCATTAGATGATGCGTCTGCCTGTTTGCCAGCTTCGCAATAAAAAGTAATGGAATAGGTGTAGGTAGGACTTCGGTTATAGCACAAAATTCGATTTTATTTTGATACATGTCATATTCGTAATATGAATCTGCGAAAGCGGCTGCTTTATGCCCCCTGTTTGTTATTCCATTTATAAAGAAAACAATAACGAGGAAAATGGAAACGACAACTTACAGCTGCCATAATAAGAACCCATAGCGGTGCAGATCTTAATATTGCCTTGAATGGTACCGGATCCAATTTCCTATGAAGTCCTGAGGCCATCACGTTTTCATTTAAATATTCACGCTCTTCGTCGGATATAAACGGATGACAGTTTGGTGTACTGTAACATAGTACGATCTGAAAAATCAATAAGTAATTATGTAATATAAGAATTTTCGTCTTTTTAACAAATATAGCTATGAAGCTCTGACCATCATATATTTATTCGTAGATAAGAGTTACCTACTACTGAAATAGGTACACAGTTGCATACAGACGCACCCCCACACACTACTTGCTTGCTATATAGACGCTCTACATTCTCGCAAGAACAGAAAAGAAAAACGCGAGAAATGACTATATGGAAAGGATCCGCGTGTTCTTTTCTCGTGTTTTCGCTGAATTCCCACGAGTATGTGCGTTAAAATATATACTTAATAATAATAACAGCCCATAAACGTTCCACCACTAGATTTGGATCTTCCTATTTCTGGAGAAAATTGAACTAACTAATCTTTGATTGACACATATTATAGGTAATAGGTACTACACAGTCCGAGAATTAGATACATATGATTAAGTAATAGTTGACTTACCCAAAATAAAAACCAAATCATGCCAAGCCCACCAAAAACATAGAAAACATTTGCCCAATCTCCACCATCATCTAAAAGTAGACCAGATATGTAAGGTCCAAGTATATTGCCAATTTGTGCACCACCAAAAATCATGGCACCAAATCTTGATCGCTCTGATGGTGGGACCCATCTTGCCATCAACAATACAAAAGCAGGTGTTACTGGACCCTAGAATATTAATCATAGAAAACATTTACAAAATCAAGAATACCCCTTTGACCTTATTTGTAATTGTGCATTAGCATTATATCTTAATGGTATGTATGTATCAAAAAAGCTCTATTAGATTTAGATACACTCATTAGACAATCAATCCAACACATTATGATCAAAGTATGTTTACCCAAAATGATATTCTTCATCAGATATTTTTTTTTCATTTTATTTATAGCAGTTTAGGTTCATATTTGATCGTGATATCGCCCGGTATGGATCGACGATATGATCTAAGATGGAGCACGCTTACCTAGAAGATACTTATTTACACGGGACTTGAAGACACTCAGGTTGTAGTTATCTGGAAAGAGAGACTCCAGCAATGAGTTCCACTCGTCAGTATTTAATATTCTTTAGAATTTTTTATAACATTGTGGAATAATTACATATCGTTTCAAAATATTTAAAAGATTTAGAAGACAATTTAGTTTTTTATCACGTGGGCCGTCTGCCTGTCTGCTGAACTCTTGCAATAAAGAAAATAAAAAATAACAATAGGGTTTTTTTTTATTGCCGGAATTCAGCAGACAGGCAGACGGCCCACTTGGTGGAAAGCGGTTACCATCGCCTATGGACATTTGCAACACCAAAGGTGCTGCAAATGCGCTGCTGCTCTCTTAAGGGAGACTGGAACCTGGTCACTAATGCCGGAACACAACTCAAGGTTGTTATGGCGACATATAATACTTTAGACCAGGGGTGGTAGCCATCCAGTCGGGCAAATGCCCTACCACCTGGTTGACGAAATAGTTACAATATACGAAATGATTTAAATGTAATTTATTTTTTGTAGACTTACAGTAACTCTGTAATACTTAAATATTTTTAAACGGTTTCAAACACAATTTAATTCAGCTTTTCATGTTTAGTTTGACATTTTCGGTAATTTTGTACAAGCGTAGGTGCAGAACTTTATTCTCTTGTTATCAGAGCTATTAAAGAGTGGTTAAAACGTTACATGAAAATGAAAATTTAAATAAATTCTCGTTTACATATTATAGTATTAATCATTAGCCATTACCTCTCCAAATCCTTCAATAACTCTGATGATAAACAATCCAGTGGCGCCTCCTACACTAACAGCCCAAGGTGTTAGAGCTGTTGCTACAGAAGTCATCAGCAAACCAAGTCCAAGGGTCCATTTACCACCAAATTTCTCAGCTAGTAGACCTCCAGGCAGATGGGTTATCACGTAACCATAATAAAAGGCGCTCAATAAAAATCCTTGGGTGACTTCGTCCCAATCATAGCGGTCACGACCCTAAAATATTTTTTTACGAGGTTACAGTGCGAGCGTTCTTTGCCAATATAATAAACTTTGAATGTAATTTTACCTTTTACCCGAACCGTTTATTTCAAACAAACGATCCCACATACTTACGCAAATCACCAAGATATGTAATTTTTATTTTAAGAGCCCAGTATTTATTATAGTATAATATATTAGGTAAAATCGGCCAAGTGTCTATTAGTCCACATACAATGAAGCGTTTTGTAAAGGTAGCGTACGACCACTTTTTTGTCATTTTGCTATTACGGAGCTTTCAAAATAAATTTAATCTAAACTACTGCATGCGACGACACTTGGCCCCGTCAGATCTTCCAATAACTGAGGCTTATACCAGAACAAATATGGATCCTTACAAACAATTTACATATTTGTGCCGTTTGGACTTGTGACCTAGGTCCGTGGGGTCCATTCGAAAATGAATTATTACAAAGAAATTTGTAACAAAATCTTTGAGGCCACCCACGACCAGGGGGCTGATATCTACTTCGCACAGCGAATTAGCATTGTCATCCAACTTTAATTTTAGCTTGTAGTATTATTTTTTGTACTCTTTAAACTCTATCATACTTTATAATGACTATCTTATTATTGTTGATTGGTTCATTGTTAATTCGTTTACAACTGTAATCTAATTTTCGTTGAAAGGACTTTTTATATTCTACCACTTCGGAGATTTTCACTTCTCACGTGTTTGGAATGTAATGAATTGGTTATCCAATTTGGCTTTAAAAAACTCACTAAAATACATTAATATGGTTTTCGAAGATCTGTCTGAACCATATCTTAAACGCTCACTAAGCATTTTTTATTATGCCTGGTACATGTAATTATAAAAGTAATATTACATAATTACGTTAACAGTTAAAGTAAATAAAAGCTACTCAATTTCATCATACTTATCACAATCACGTGCATTGTTTAATTATTCCAGATTAACAAACAAACTCTCATGATAATTACAAGTACAATAAAAACCTTATCGCAATCGGAAGGCCGCTTAAAAGTAAAAAGCATATAAAGAATTTCATACTCTTATGAATGGTATAAATTGAAATACATCACTTTGCAGTCTTGCACAAGAAATTTATTTGGTACTAGCTGTGCCCGTGACTTCGTCCACTTGAATATTTTCGCGGAACCCTTATTTTAAAGTTACTTCTTATAACATCAGCTATCTGCCAGTGAAAGTCCCGTCAAAATCAGTCCAGTCGTTTCAGAGGTTAGCTGGAACAAATGGTTTTTTTTTCGCTGAACCCTAAAAAAAGTAGCCTAAATTACTAAGGAGTAATTTGAGGAGGAGCTGATGTTATAAGGATAACATCAGCTATCTGCCAGTAAAAGTCCCGTCAAAATCTGTCCAGCCGTTTCAGAGATTAGCCGGAACATCCAGACAGACATACAGAAAATTAAACTTGTAATCACATCGAGTATTGCATTCAGAGAGATTACAGAACGATCAACGTGAATGTATTGTTTAAAATAATAAATCGACAACAACCATATACCTTGTTTTATCTTACAAGATAACTTATTGGATACAATTTTAGTTGTCTTTAGATGATTAATATTGTTACAACCTAAGAGCCGACAAAGACAAATTCCACGTACAGATTTGTAGAGCACATTTATTACCCGTCGGCATTTGAACTAATTGTAATCCTTTTATGATCGTCTTCTTTTGTTCACTTATATTATTAGCATTCGTTTCTAGAGCCTATTGTTGTATTGTAATCATTAGCCAGGTGTTACAGATTTTAAAAGTACAAGCTGATTCTAGGAAATTCGGTCCACGTGAACGGGCGGGCACATTGCATTTGTGCAGGATAAAATGATGGCCTGATGGAGGGAGGAGCTCAGTACAATCGGGAATGTAATAGTAACGGACTTTGCGCGTTTTATTGAATTACGACCTTCTACATTACGTTTGGACTTGTTGTGTTCGGTTATATTTGTACCTTTGTTATACATGTTTGTACAGTTCTAAAAAACTCTATAATAATTCCAACGGCATTTTAATTCGAGTCCCGTAACTCGTAACAATATAAAACATTTTCTATTGTAATATCTAACTTTAGATGTGGCTTAGGTTGTCTAAAACATTTAAATACCATTAAATAGTGTTATAATTCATTTCAATAATCCATTTGTAATGTACGAAAATGATTTTATACGGAAAACAATATAAACATTCTTTATTCTACACTATACAATACAATTCACATTATATTAAGTTCAAAACCGTATATGCACTAGCTCCTTTTCAATTGCATAAATTTTATGAAATTAAGAGTTTTAATTTATGACTATTGAAATTTAAAAAATGTATTTTCAATTATTAGATGTTAATTGAAAAAGTTAGTTGAGTATTTTTACAAAAATAAGAACGGGCTGATGGCACCAACTATTATTGCAGAGTGTGTCACGAATTAGGTTTTTTACTATTGTCATTCTTTAGTATTCTTCATCCATAATACCAACAACCACCACCAATTACAACAACAACTCAAATTCTGGTAACTTACATTGTTTCTTAAATGAATTTAGGTGCATTTATTATCTTACTGGACATTTATTTTGCGGTTATACTGTGCTTGCCAAAATATATAAAAAATATCATAATATGATATTGCTACCATTAAGCTTCATAAATAAATTTTAAATGGCATATCGTTTCTAATTACACAGCTGAATTGGGTATTTGCAAATCAAATAAACTGAGAAACTTTTTATAATTGCAAAAAAGTCACAGCCTCCTTAATTATGTATAATTGAATATTGTCTTAAGACGTCACAATTTTAACGAGTTAAATAACTTAGTAATTATTATTTAAATTAAAATTAAAATTGTTTCCATAAGGAACTGTTAAATGTAAGATGATAACGAGATATTTTAAAGCTGCTGTTTTATATGAATACTATTTTAGAATTGATTGTAATATGCGTCAAATACCCAATTACTTTCGGGCCGATTCCTAAAACTAACTATGTAAATAACAAGTTTGTTTATGAACTATTTTTGCTTTGTAATATAATTTTATCCATTTTAAGGAAAATGGCTGTTTGGCTGTGAAATAGACAGATGACTGGATGGATATGACGATTGTATAAGGTTTCCGTTTTAGGCCAAAATGGTTCCAAAACCCTAAAATATGAAAACTGATCATATTACACACGTAACGAAACTATTTTAGGGGATGTACGGTTTAAGATATTTATCGTCCCGGGCAACAGCCCGGGACGATAAATATCTTAAACCTAAAGTGTCTGTCATAAATAAGACTGCTTGTAACAACAAGCAGTCTTATTTATGACAGACACTTTAGGAATGCAATCTAATTACTTTAAGAATTACTTTAAAAATAATATTACAAAGAGTTTGCAAAATAGAAATAAATATAATAAATGGAATTTAATTGTAAGTGCTTGGGTAATAAGTTGCAAGCATTTTGAGTTTTTTATTTGATTTTTGAGTCTGATTCCGAAGAACGAATTTTAAATGCAATGGAGTAATATATATAATATTAGGTATAATCTACACTAAATAAGTCGACAGTCCCGGCACTTATCGCTAAAGCTAAGATCGCGGACGGGTCGTAAGTGGTGTATGTTGTCCAAGATTCTTGTCATTGAAATAGGTCATTGAAATTTCATCACTAATACCATTGCTTTTTCGTGGCACAACTTTTCGAAAAATTCACTTAGCAGTTAATATTGATTAGCAAACCGTATGTTGTATTTGACCTATATGTAATGTTACATGCCGTCAAAGATAAGCCGCACAACCTATTGTAAGCGCAGCTTATTGTGCTCCCAGATTAAGGAACTCTTTTGTCTTTTGAATTTGTAGTTAAGAAAAACGTGCAATTGTCTTTTTACTTGTTTTATAACCATCATTAGTGTCGAACTAAACCCTATTGTTATTGTTTTCGACTTTGTGGACATTCGCAGGTGTGCAAATTAATATTTCTTATAAACTCAGTGTGCGCCTCCAATTTCGTTGTACTGTGTAATTAGTATAAGACGATGCCCAAATGGAAGGGCGGAGGCAGTCAAGCGACGACTACGAAGCGAGTAAGACGTTTTCTAGTACTCTCGATTAGCGATGTAAACAACGGACTTTGCGCGTTCGTATTGTATTGAATAGTGCAGTGTGTACTGGTTGCATCCAGTTTTATTTGTATTTGTTTTATACGTGTTTGTACAGTTCTAATAAATTCTATAGTAGTTCCAACGGCATTTTTAATTCGAGTCCTGTAGCTCGTAACTATAATAATGGGATGGAATAGCGTTTACTGAATTAATTACCTCAGTATGTTCCACCATCATATCGCACACCTTAATTACCTTAAAAGGATTCGATACGAGGAGTGAAAACTGTTGACGTAATTTCGAAAACCACTCTCCATAATGGAGTAATATATAGTGGTAGCTTAATATTATTGGATAACAATATTTCGCATAGAGTATAGTAGAATATCAGAAGCTGAATAAACTTTATTATACTGTACATAGATCAGAGCAGAGATTCCCGTTTTGTAGATGTAAGTCGAAATTCAGCAATTTTAGCATTCGTATATTATAATTTGTTATATTGAAATTAACTCATTAAAATGAGGTGAATAGATGTCATTGCACCAGTCATTACACTATAATTTGCAATCGAAGGTTTAAAGTTAGGACCTATTTAAAGTTTTAATTCAAGTAAAAAGAATAAAGATATCACTAGTCGACGCGTATGTGATTGAAAGAAAACATCGCGACAAAACTTACATTTAGATCACCGATGTGTGAAACTTATCAATCCGGTTTGTCTGGTGGATTTTAAATCCAATCTTCTAGAAATGTGAAATCATACCCCGCTGCGGGACATTTATGAGCTTTGTTTGTCCTTTAAGATTCACTAGTATTATATTATGATTAGGCAGAAAACTATGATGATACGGATAAAAATGTTCTTAGAATTGATTTTTAAATCATGTAATGAAGAAAACGCATAGGTACACAAAAACAATTACATGCTGCAACATAGGTCAATTTTTTTTTAACAAAATAACAAAACCGACTTCAAAAGTAACTAAAAAGCAAATCACAAATATTTTTTACATCTTGAAGTCGGTGCAAAGTAAAACATAAACATCACTATATTTTGCCATTTGTTGTCGACTTCAAGATTTTGTAGTAAATATTTGTTTTTTGAGTTAATTTTGAATTCGGCCTTATTTTTTTATTTTTTTTAATATCTACTTTATAGTTACGCAAATTCTTGAATAGCTTTAGAAAAACAAATATACGAAACGCGTCCTACGTGGCTATAATACTCCAGGGTTGCTCTCGAATTCCCTATTATCGATTCATCTCTATCGAATAAAAAAAAATCGGTCCACAATTCACGGAGAAATTGCATAATAAAATACAAGAAACCTGTCAAATTGGAATCGAATTGAGGATCTACTTTCTCCTTTTTGAGTTGGCTAAAAAATTATGAAAGTAATTTCTGTCATTTTTTTTGCATTATTGTTTTGCCTTGTTTAAGGCCATTAAGGAAACTAAAAATTACTAGAGATTACTAGAGATGGCAAGCTAAAGGCACGCGTGCCATTGAAGTCACGCGACGCAATATTTCACACGCCACCGATCACAAAATTCACTATGAAGCGTAAGTATACTACGAACTATTACGAACGAACGCCAAAGAAACCGTTTGACTACAGTTCAGCATACATACTCCTAAAAGTAGCATCTTACAATCTTAATATAAGTTATCTGTCATCTAAACTGCAACAACAGAAGTGACACTCATTTTTTTAATGCATGAGCTTAGCAGACACGTAGAGGGCCCTCCTGATGGAAAGCGGTTACCAAGGCCTATGGACATTTATAACACTAAAGGTGTTACTAATGTGTTGCTACTCGCTAAAGGGAGACTGGAACCTGTCCACTAATGCCGGAACTCAAGTCAAGGTTCTTATGGCGCCATACTCTAGACCAGGGGTGGTAGCCATCTAGTCGGCAAAATACCCTACAACCTGGCTGCATTGAGGTCCTGCCTGGCTGTGGGTTATTTTGTCGCCTTTTACGACAGGCCGCTTGGCCGCAGGAAATTCTATTTTTTCTCTGTTCCTGCTCGGGTAAAAACTATATATGCAAGAGTATAATAGAAACATTGCAAAATGTATTTTTTGTAGTAAATAAAGAGTTTTGAGTTGATAGTATGTAGTATTGTTACGAGTTGCAGGACTCGAATTAAAATGCCGTTGGAATTACTATAGAATTTATTATAACTATACAAATACGTATAACACAGATACAAATATAACTGAACACCACCAGTCCAAACGTAATGCACGATTCAATAACACATGCAAAGTCGGTCACCATATAGATTACCGAATGTACACACGCCTTGCCTCGTTTGTGTTTATCGCTTGACTGCCTCACCCCTCCGTTGGGGCATTCCTTTATACTGTCCAAATACAATATGTCTGCTCGACCGTGTGGGCTGTAGTTTCCAAGAATCACACCTGTCCAATGACTACCATAAAGATTACAATACAAAATAGGCTGCTTTTCCAATCACAAATTTTAAACACGAAGTAAACGAAAGAAGACAGTCATAAAAGAGCTTCAATATTATTAGCTCAAACGCCGGCGGGTAATAAATGTGCTTTGTTTACAAATATGCAGGTGGCCCAAATTGTAACAGTATTATAACTTTCTTAATAATCACGAAGTTAAAATATTTGAGAGCTCGTCTATGGCCTCAAAAACATTTCTTTAAAAAAATGGCATGTTAATACATAAAGTTTCGCCATCCCTACTTTGTGCAACGCTTTTTGGATATGGACTTAATATTAATTTACATGATACTTTTATAATATTATTACGACTTAGCCAAAATTCCACGAAGCACAACAACAAATGCGAATGAACACCTGCGGCCATAAACCCCGAGTTGTATTACCGCCCGCATTTGCACTTCTTTTGTTTTCTTTGTATTTAATATTTGTAATTAGAAAAGCCGTAAAAGTAATTGTGTATTGTAATCTGTTCCGGTAGGCAGTGGCCAGGTGTGATTCCGGGAAATCGGGTGCACGCGATGAGGTAGACATATTGTACCGTGCAGTATAAAACAATGCCCGAACGGAGAGGTGTGGCAGTCAAGCGAGGATTACGATACGAGCAAGACGTACATTCGATAAGCGATATAGTGACAGACTTTGCGCGTGTTATTTAATCGTGCAGTTTGTTCTGGTTGTATCCAGTTATATTTGGACCTGTTTTATACGTTCTTGTACAGTTCTAATAAATTCTATAGTAACTCCAACGGCATTTTAATTCGAGTCACGCACTCGTAACAATGTAAAGATTTTTACTTTTTTATTGAAGAAACGAGTTTTCTGGCAAATTTCATGGGAATTCCTGTTTCATCCACAGAAAATATACTTACATCATATATAGTTGTTTCATTAGCAGTGGAGGTACTATTGTTGCTAACTGATGCTGCCGGATCAGGACATGTCTCTCCAACTATGTGCTCTGATGACTGAACATGGACAACCATCTGCGTAATAGTTATACTAAGGCACACTCTCATTGTGAAGGAATTCGCCAAAGCAAACAGTCCCAGAATTCCCAGGACATAACGTTGAGGTATAAAAATCACTGAAAACCATTTTAAGATGCACTATCTTCACTTCTTACAATTTTTTTAAAAGTTATCATGTAGAACATTAATAGTTAAGGCCAAATTGTGATATTTGTATATTATAAACTATGTCTAATCGGTTTAACCATTTTTTATACAAATGAAGAATTTCAAGATATAAATATGGATTTATAATCAAATAGTCGATATTATATTACAGTTAGTGATAAAATAGATGCTAACATCAGTTAATTATAGGTATAAGTGAAGTGTTGAATGTGAAGAATAGTTTTTTTGCTGGAGTACAGAGGTTGACGGCGTAACTGTGATGGAAAGTGCTTATCGTCGCTTATGAACATTTGCAACACTAAAGGTGCTACCCCTGTGCTGCCGAACTCGTAGATAGGACTGGAACCTGGCCACTAATGCCGGAACACAACTCAAGGTTGTTATGGCGGCATGCTCTATAGACCAAGGGTGGTAGTCATCCAGAGGGAAAATGCACTTCCAACTGGCTAAGGGTTGTTTTGTCGTCTCGTACAAAACGCCGTCTGGAAGCGGGAATTAGTATTCCTTCACGCACGGATAAACTACTATATGTATGTATATAGCAAGTAAACAATGTGGAATTTACATTTAAACAATTCATAAAAATAAAATGTCACGTTATGTGTACGTCGAAAATATTAATTAGCACTGACAGACTCGACAAAGACAAACAAAAATACATAAACGTATATACAAATATAAAGTGTTAGACAAATTAAATGAAGCGAATGGTACCAACTGCGAAATCTTTATTTATTTTCAGTTTGCCTATATTAAAAACAAATATTATTATTGGCACCGCAAACGATTTGAAACATCCTGAAAATTGTTCTAAGCCAGTTAGAGTTAATACTGATTAAAGATAAACCAACTAACGCCTTCTTTATCAGTTTAGTAATAAAGAAATGTTTGCGTGTTACACTTACCTTTGTTTAGTAAAAGTCTCCATCCTTTAATAGCCATAATTCACTGACAGTTATTAGAGAGAAAATTTATATTATGTATATTATAGTAACTTGTTATACATTTTCAATATTACACTACTTACAAGCCTACTGATAAACGCATTGCATTGGTGATGTCGATTCACTGTTTCAATGATAATAGCGTATTAGAGTTGACAGCTAGCAAAATATCGTAAACATTATCAAAATATACATCTCAACAACAATCTGATAAGAAGACGCTCCCAAAATGTCTTTAGTTAAATAAGAAACTCTATTTAGTGGATGTATGATATCAGCGAGATTAAAGATTACCTTACAATCTAGATATATTATTTGTATATTGATGGAAATCGCTACGTGCAAAATTCAAAAATCATCTTTGCTAATACATACATAAAATGTGAGTCTGTTCGGATATTTGTTTGTTCATTCTTCACGATCTTGGGACTGTACTGGTTTTATAAAAATTAAAATATATACTTTCCCTAAAAAGGACAGGTATGTAAGATCATTCTATCCAGAAAATAATTATAGTTTTCGCAGAATTCGCATTAAAAGTACGATGCCAGCAAAGCGTACTGAAACAATTGTCATCAAATTGGGTGCATTTATTCATAGTGACCTACAATTGAAATAAAAATATTCAAACCGGTCCAGGTCAAATATAGTAGTAATCTTGAGCCACTATGTACATATACTTAAGAAAAATGGTTACGTATGTACGAAAACTAAACTAAAGGCTCGATTCCAAGAAAATATTTACACGACGAATTGAGAATATCCTGCTTTTTTGAAGTCGGTTAAAAAGTGTTCAGCTAGAACTGTATAACGGTGTCCCACACAATTATGAGCTCAAAATGTTTTGTAGACTATTAATATGAATAATGCCACACCTAACTTAATTTTACAATTTACTTATACTTATATAAATACTATGTTACATCTATAATATTATACAATTGTAAAAGTGTAGTCTTTTGTTTCTTACATTTTTGTGTTTGTCTGTTTGTTCGGTATTCACGTAAAAACTACTGGGCCGATTTTGATGCGATTTTCGCTGGTCGATAGTAAATTCCCGGATTTAAAATCTGCGGTACTTTATATCCCGAGAATCCTACGGTATTTTTTGTGGGAGAGGTTTAAATTGCCCAAGTTGAAAATAAATGAAATACGATGCAAAATTTTATTGTACAATAAAATCTTTAGTAAAACAATAATAATTGTAGTGTATGCTTTTAGTAACTTTAAGCATCCCGAGTTTTTGCTGGAATTTCCGAGATTCATGATTCATTCTATCATACAAAAAACTCCACTACCCTGCTGAAAATAACCTTTGATTTTATATTTAGCTCAATAACTGTAATCTTTGTTACGTTTCCACCGTAGACAAAGTCGCGGGCAAATACTAGTAATATATGAAGTTTCATATACGACACATTCTTTTCAAATTTTGTCTATATAGTATAGTTTCCATCAACTATGAAAATTGTGATATGTGGACTGACAGATTAACCAATGGGTGTATAATGTAGATTTTGAAGATTTCATTATTTTTATTGCCTGAAGCAAGAGGACTGTCCGACGGTTTACTTGATAGAAAGTGGATACCGTTGCTTATGGACGTTCGTAAACGTTTGTGTTTAATTAAAATGTAATTCTTCGGTTAAAAATGAGTAGTTTAGTGAACGATAGATGTATTTCTATACTTATTTTCGTGATTGTGACAAAGGATAAGTTGCGTGTATCTGTAAATAGTAATCCCATCAAAACCATAAATGTGAAATGAGAGCCAAGTTCGATATTATGATATATGCCTTGGTTGTTGACTTCAACGACGATCTAAATGAGTGCCAAGTTCAATGGTCAGTTCTGAAATTGGTTTATAACAACATACAAAAAAATGTAGAACTTGAAATATCATTTTTTCTTATAACTTAGGATAATATATTGAAGCCTATGGTCCAACTTGGCTAGTTCTAATATACGAATTATATCATAGCCTTCGAAAGATCTAAAGCTTCTTCTTATTTTATTCATCCGAAAATTTGGATTGCTGTTAGAAACTAGTCATCGAACATAGAGGTCTTCCAAGACTGATTTAGTAGGTATTTAATAATAATTCGTGTATTCAGAAACAGTAGGATTATTAATAGTATCAAATTAAGGTTCATTAAAAATAAAACATATTGTCGTTTGTTTGGCCTCCGAAGTTATTAAGTCTTGCGTGCTGCAGTATTCGAATGTGAAGTAATTTGTTCTGTTTGAATGTATAATTTTTTTGTATTAAATCCTTTGGGGTATTCCGGATCTTATTTGAGATTACATATATAATCAGGCGTCGGATAAATAGCAGTTTTTATTTAAATATTGGCATTTAATTCGATATTACAAACACATTTCTATTTTATTTATTGCTATAAATTATTATTAAAAGTATTCCCTCCCACCCTACTCAATGTTATCATAAGTCAGAGAGAAAACAGCATTAGGTGATTGGTGATCTTGGAGTTTATTTGTCGTTTGACTTGCCTTATGCCAAATATTATACTAAAAAAAGAAGACAAATAATGCGGCGAGCAATGGTGGAACGATCTAGTTGGTTTAAGGAGTTTCAGAAAAATGTAGAAGACCCCAGAAGAAAAAGACAGAGATAGATAGATGTTTAGAAAGGGATAGACAGTAAATAAAAGAATGACGAAAAGAAGATCGAAATTATGGATTCCAGAAGATTCTTCTGTGTATAGTATAATAGCTTAAGGCGCGCCTACCCGGAAATTCAATCCAAGACAGCGAAGCGACAAGCGCGATCCAAAAGAGTTGGAAGAGAAGTTTAGTAGACAGTAACGAGTTTAGTGAAGAGTTTAGTGAGCAGTTCAGTGAAGGAGGAGTTTGGCGTAGTTTAAGAGCAGATCCAAAAGCGAGCTACGCGCGGTAAATTCGGAGGTGAGCACAGCAGTAGCAGGAGGTGGTCCACGCAATATCGGCAACAGTATTGTGAGTGAGTCATCTCACTGTCGCTGCAGAGCGTCGTCAGTTGTGCGTGAAGGGGCAACCCTGCTTAGAAGAATCACGTACGGCTGTGTAAGTCAATAAAGGCATTTAGTTGGAAAAAAACTGGTCCAATTTGCAATCCTCCAATCCAATCCAAGTGCGTACCCCCGCTCGCACATAACAATATTGTTGAATTGGACATCGTGATTCTAAGTATAAGATTATTATTAAATAGTAACAGGATAAAATATATTTTTAAATCATCAATATTTATTTCCTAGGAAAATTCACGATAATGCTACAAGTTACGTTTTATAAATGCAGCCATACTGTTCTATTTAAAGTAGACATTAGTTTGTAGCATCCAAATTTGGGAGAATTTTAAGGCTTGTCTCTGTCAAGAAAATAATATACATCATTAGGTTATTTTATAGTAAACACTTTATTTTTATCCTTAATTATATTAATAACATAAAACTTAATTTACAATACAGCCATAAGTTAACAGTCATATTTAATTCAACTTTTCTCTTTTGTCTCTTTTTTATCACATTTTGTTTTTTCGGTGTCGTTATCCCGAATTGGGAGGGGTCCATGCTTCCAGTTTTTAGGGTATCCATGTTTGTTGACATCATCCCACCATTGCTGTTCGCCTTTCGCAAATATTATATATATTATATTTGTAAATACCAGTACCCCAAGACAGACCCAGAATGCTATCCTCCATTGCTTCAACGTTGACTGTAAATAAAAAATAAAGTACCTATTAGGAGATGAAAACTAAACTCAATGACTTAACGCAATTACGTTAAGGGCTCATAGTAAAGATAGATTCGTAGATGATGTTCATATACGATCCCAGAAGAATCTGGATACTATGTTTCATTGAAATTGTTTCATATATCTTATATGTATATATATAAAAATTCCCTGTCACGGTGTTTGACCGCGATGAACTCGACGATCAAAAAACTTTTTCTATACATCAATTTTTTTTAAACCGAGATGTCGGTAAGTATGATTTCTGCTGTCAACTAAGTTACATAAGCATCAATTATGATGATTTTTTTGTCTGTATTCAAGTGAATTCGAGAATGGTTTAGATTTACATTTGGGCCCGGTAGGTGGCGTTAGAATCGGGACCTAGATTTTTATTTTTCAGAGCAGGACAACGTCTGCCGGAGCCGCTAGTTTACCTATATAAATTAGAAACTCCTGCATGTAGGCTCCATAAAGTTTACAATAGTTTCGTGGGGCAAAGAATAAAACATTTTACTCTTCAACAAAATCCCAGAAAAACTTAAGTTTACCAACGTTTATGCGAGAAGGCCTATTGTACGTCTAAGCATTTTTTACATGACCGCACCGAATGCGTATAATGAGATCGCCACTAAGCTTTTTCAATAATCATTCATATAAGTTACTTTGTTAAGCCTTGTATGAGTAGTAATACATAAAAAAAGAGTAATAATAATAATTATGAAGTAAAGATATGTTACTGGGGAATTTGTTGCCCACTTCTTCTCCTTTAATACTAACTAAAATTGCTTTGGAAGCGGTGGTAGAGTCATGACTTTCAATAAGTAATTTGTAAGATTCTATTGTGAAATAGATACATTCATTCATTATTTTGAAAGAAAAGGTAACAGAAAATAGCAAAAGCATTTTATAACTACCTATATATCAGTAAGGAAGTAATAATTTGTTATTTCCTTTAGGGGCCAGCCATAAATATATTTAAGCTTTAAAACACGAAATTTGAACAATTAATGAAACTTCAAAATATTTTCAACTCTATATGAATTAGCGTAACGTTTAAATTATTAAAACTAATTACGGAACTGCTATTTTATTAATACTTTCTTGATGTAAAATTACAAAATGTGATGTCACAGTAAAGAGGGAGGAGTTACACGAATGCGATCAGCTATGACAAGGACATGAGCTGGGCGAAAAAATATGAAATTAGTGTGACATAATTTATGGATGGCGCCTTATCAGGAAATGTTCAGAATCTTCTTCTTTCTACTACAGGTCAGCGTTCTTTCTTTTTTCTTCTTTAATCTTCTCTTAAAAACATTTAACTTTTAAATTCTAAGGATTTAGAATGAGCTTCCCATCTAAAGTTTTCTACAGCACCACGATAAGGTTATTTTAAATGATTTCATAGAATTATTCGAGGTTGACAGCACGTTATGTCTATCGGTGATGGTTACCACTTTCCATTACCCTATCTCTTGTAGTCCAGTAGTAAAAATGGTTATAATACTTGTGTGATATTCATATACAAAACTGATATGAAAATTATTACACAATATTTGCATGTTAATTTGTTCTCTTTATATGTGATAATGTTACAGTTTCGAAACTCACGTAACTGAAACCGAAGCGTCTGTGTAAAAAATTAATTATTTGATACACTACCTGTAATGAATTCTTTCTCAATAGCTTCTATTCTATGCAAATTGATTACCTTCGAATAATTGATTGGCACAAAAAGTTAAACTGTTTTCAATGTAAATCGGTTGAATAGTTAAGGAAATTTAAATAATATGCTACTTTGTATTTTATTTTATGTCTTTACGTTATACACAAGATAGCACATTTTATTTATTTTGTACCATACTCTGATTTTTAATTACCTGGGCTAAAATGATAGCTGCGATCGACCTTTTTTATGTTGCAAACTTGGAGTAACTCACAGTGGTGAGTTGTTAATTTAACTCACACAACTCACTTATGAATCAAAAAAGGTCGATGACAGCTGTCCTTTTAGTCCAGGCAATTAAAATTCAGAGAATACCTATGCCTGCCACTCGATTGCACAGATTTTATTTAATACCTTCTGAATCTCGCAAAATATTGAAATGAAACAAACATACAATGCAATATTAACGGCCTCTGTGGTTGAGCGGGCTAAGCCTTTGCCGGCCTACCTCACTGTAACACAGAGGCTCCGAGTTCGATTCCTGGATAGTAAATTTCAAAGATATATTTTCTCGGTTATTTACAATGGTCTGGGTGTCTGGAATTGGCCCCAGAGTAGTCCGTTCTATATTACCTATTATAACATAAGCGTAACTTGCTTAATTTGAGGATATACAGTATGCGTGTTTATCTGCCGATTATTATTATTATTATTATATTTAAGATAAAATACTGTTTTATAGGATTGTATATGTATGATTGTAAATATATATATGTTTGTATATATATATATATGATTGCACGTATAAGATTGAAAAATAAATCAAATTTCAAACTCATTATAATTTTATTTTCAAACAAAAACAAATCTTGATTGTTTGATGCATCAGAAAAGCTCTCTGTGTACTTTTTAACCGTATCTTTTTATTCAGTCAACAAAAAGTTTTGACAAATAAAAAAGGTAGGGTGGACTTCTTAAAAGATATAGGTGTAGGAAAAGATTTTTGCAATTTCTGACTCTTTCAGTACTCCAACGACGGTTGGTTCGACAAAAGTTTTTTATCGGTATTAGAAACAGGATTCATAGCCATAAATAAAAATGTATGAAACTTTCATACAAAATCTACGAGAAAAGTTTTTTTGAGTTTCTGACTTTTTAGTACTTCAACCTGGTTTGGTCGCATAAAAGATTTTGATCAGTATCAGAAACTGGATGGACGGGATAAAAAAAATTTTTGTGTGAAATTGCCATTCTCTTGCTAGCTATACCTTTTTGAAAATCTGTGAATGTGAATCAAAATTTCACGAAAACTTATGGATAGTCTCTTAGGACCATTTTCGTGTAACTGCAACGGTTAAGGTCACCTTTAATGCCTAGCAGAAAGTTTCCATCCTGTATAATATATTGATTTATACTTACTTGGGGAGTTAGGAATCCAATTAAGTATGGTGAAATAATACCAGATATGGCGGCGATACCATTCACCATAGCTGTAGTAGTACCAGTGTAGTTTGGAGTAATGTCAAGTGGGTTTACTTTCATGCCACTGTAGTAAGCGCCCATAAGAGTCATAGCAGCAATAAACCAAAACACTGCGAGGGTGGTGTCGCAGCCAGAGTATGAGGCTATGATGATACAAATTCCAGGTCCAGTTGCAGCTGAAAAATAATAACTACATTATTTGGATATTGGAAACCTCCCAGTGCTGTGTATAAATTTTCCCCCAAAAAAATCTAATTAACACTTTCACAATTTAGCAACTATACACACGACAAGTCATATAGGGTAAACTGTACCATTGTTGGTAACCCCTCAATGATTGGCACCCTCTAATTTCAATGAAGATCAATGTTTTTCAGTCATTGTTACTTATGTATATTTTTTTTTAAACTCACAAAATTTATTTTACGGAATATTCTGAATTAATTATCAAAAACTAAAAATGAGTATGTATGTTTGATAATGAATATCTTTGAAACACTCAATTTAATCGACTAAGCATAAGAAACCATTTTTGTAGAACGTTCAATTTCCTACAAAAATATACATGGCCCATTTTATAAACTTTATTTGTTCACGAGTTACAAAATTCATAAGCAAAAAAGAAATTTGTCAGAAAATAATCATACTTTAAGCTTCAATTTGTTAAATGGAGACATTTACGATAAAAATTTAAGAAACCTTTTTTGTAGAACGTTCGATTTCCTACAAAAAAGTATACCGAATTTGCTGCTAAATCAATTACTGCGATGCGGAGGATCTTCCTATTAAAATTAAGAGCTCATATTTGGTAAGAATTTTTTTAAGGTGTCTAAGATGTCTAGCAACCCATTTTTTCTTATAACTTTTGAAGAAGTCAATTTAGCCAAATATTTTGAAAATACTTTTATATAGAAATTTGATTTCTCATGAGAAAATTTGTTAATTTTCCGGGTACTTTACTCTTAAATGAAAACGAAATTCCAAAATTCAAAGATCAAATTGTAAAACTATACCCATGTTTAAAGGCATGATTGTAAGAAAACGGTTTTTTGTAGAGCATTCCATTTCCTTCAAAAAATGTGTTAGAGTCAATTTCGTATAAGTCAATGGTTTGGGAGTTTTGAGACAAAAACCCGCTCATTAAAAAAACCAACATTTCCGATGATAGACCTCTTAATATTAATGATCCAAATTCTTACAATAATATTTTTTCGATATATTACAAGGAAAATGTATATATATAAACACTACACGTGGCCAAAAAGGTCGACTATCTTTTTTAAAGTAAGTAATTTGTTATATACATATGTATTTATATTCAAAAAAAAATATTATTTTATAAAAAAAATTAGTATCATTTTATAACTACAAAATAAATGATTATTAAGATTTCATATGCCAATCACTGACAGGTAGTGCCAACAACAGTATAGTTTACCTTATGTATTTTTAGCTACCGTTCATCATTATACATTACATTATCATGCATTTTCTGTCGAAATAGTATTGCTTTATGCATACCTCCACTGCTTACTGATAAATAGTGAGGTGGTGTGGGACCTCGAGATACTCAATAGTACCACTACGGTCTTATAATAGCTGTCAATGTAATATTTCTTTTTATATCCTTGTTATATATTTTTGCTATCCACATTACTCTCTTATTACACTACTGCTGAGAATTACGTTCATCTTAATCCTACACATACTTTTCAGAGCGTTCGTCTCACCAAGAGTTATTCTATTTTTATCTCGCAGCAGTATTAATTAAGTATGTTTTCTAAGTGTCTAATATTTATAAGTTTCAGAGATTTATTTGAATCTTTTCAAATATTATTACAATTTCTGTTACAGAAAAACTGCTAAATAAATGACATGCTTGGTTAACTTTGTGGTGACTCTTGCTTGAAAACCGAGTACGCTTAAATCAGTTAATAAAGGTTTTTTTTGCATTACCTACGTTTATTGATTATGTTTAGTGATTAATAAAAAAAGGATTACTAGAGTAATTCTATAAAAATTAACATATGCAACGTACATAATTATTTATGTGTTTATATTTGCGCTAAAAGAAATATTTTTAGCTAAATATATCTTGAACTTGGATGATAGTAAAATGTGTTTTTGTGCCTTTTATACCATAATTAAATATTAAGATAAAACCGACAACAGTTTAGTAATTTGTATTACATATTATAATAAATTTCAATAAATAATAATTTATTTATTACAATCACTAAGGAAAGCTCCTACGATAATTATTTAACCATTTATTTCTTTTAGCTTTGCGGATTATGTATATTATCGATTTATTGGTTCATATCTGTCTTTCAGTAATATTTTGAATGAATTGAAAAAAGTGATCCATGTAAACATTAACTTGATTCATTCAATGTCATTAAATACCGTCGTCACCTTTCAGTTTTGTGCATTTCAACCAAACTGATTCAATTGGGTTGATATGTCTAATATTATTTTTTTTTAGGACTCTTCGAAATGTATTTAATTGTTAATCAATAAAGAGTCATAAATAGTTAGAAGATCGAAAAGAATATTGTTCACCAGAGACACATAAAGTAAATAATTTACAGTCATTTGGTCTAAACGCGGGAACAAAGAAAGAAAGAAAGACTTTAGTTAGCCTTTAGCAGCCTTATCTCTTTAGAGCGATTTCCAATCCAGCCAACCCGGTGTATGGATTGTGTAAAGGAATCGAAACTGTATGCGATGACATAACCATCTATTATGATACTGCCATCTTTCAGATTACAAAAAATACTGTCTTCTTAGAGGTTGGTATACGCTTCTTAGGGGCCCTCTAGCATCTAGGGAGCAGAGGAGTCTTCACCTCTGTTGACGAAGTGAATTTGCCTTTCCCGGGGCATTCTCAAGCACTGATGCGTTAGGATCAGCGTGGGCGTAACTACGTTCTAAGTCTCAAGCTCTTCCTACCATAAGCGCAGGGCACATGGGAGGAAGGTAATTTTAGTAGAGTATTGAGTAGTCGAGTCTCCACACAAGCCGGCGATTTGACTATGGTGCCCATTCGTGGTGTCATCTCTCGTCGCTTTGGTCTAATCCCTAGTAAAGGACCCAGTAGTGTGTGAAACGCTTTTCCCCGCCTCAATAAAAAAACGCTTCTTCAATAAAATTCTGAGTAAGTGTTGGATCTCGCCTTCATTAAATTTAAAGTTAAATTAAAAAGTACCTTGCTTAAAAAGGGATACTTCACTATTGAAGAACATTTAAATGACAAAACTGCATTTACATAGCTGCTCGCTCCAGTCTTTTATACTATCTTCTGTATAACGTTTATATTTTGAATAACATGTAAGGAATCTATGGAGATTTGTTGCAGTATGAATTCTTAGTATGTCATTATTGATTGCGACGGCAACAAGATTTTTTGTTGGTTACAACTCTTAATAAAATAATAATATGTATTTTAAAAAAAGAGCCCGGGTAGACAAATAATTATGATGAATTTTTTTTCTCGATTCATTGCTGAGAAGTTTCTTGCCGCTTCTCTTCTTTTCAACAGCGAACACATTTTGGTGAAGCGGTGTACATAGAATAGGAAGTAGATATAAATTTTGTCTTACATATATGACTTTTAAAAAGTGTTCACCAGTGGAACTTATTTTGAATAAAAACTTTTGAATTTGAATAAGTGAATAATGCCGTAGAAAATTATTCTTACCAACGGTCGTATAGATTTTCCTAGCAGATTGGACGCTATGATATCCCTTCTTCACACAGAAATCACAGACGAGCCCGAAGAAGAATGAAGCAATCCACATGGCAACGTATGGCAATGCAGATAATGTGCCTGTAGACTTGATGTTGAATTTTAACACATCAGTCATGTATTTTGGTAAATCTGTCACCATTGTAAAGTATCCCCAGTCATGTCCGATCTATAAAACATTGTAGTGATTTATTCTGTTCGGAAGATAAAATTTTACAAAGTATTCCTCGCCTTTGACGGGCATACAAAATTATTTGTAATTTTTTGGGTTACAAGCCTTTTGCAGGTGTGAATCTTATTTTAAAATTATAGTACTTGTTAGGTGTTAACAATTCTTATTTTTTATATATTTATCTATTATATTTAATGTATAATTATATATAATAAAACCAATATCATAAAATCCTAACATATCATGAATATTCATAGGTACAGTGTACACAAAATTCTGCTTTTATCGAATACAAAGTGTTCACCGCTCTTTGTTTAATATTAACATCATCTTCCTAAAGTTAAATCCTGGTTTTTTCGCAGTGTTCTCTTCAAAACCTTTCTTTTATTTCTTCTTTACGTCTCGCATCTTTTTATAATCTTCGCACTCCTTATTGACCATTAGTTTAATATATCAAGCCGATCCTTAAGATGTCAAACTAGCATTTCTAAGGTCTATTCCGTCTACCTAGACCTGACGATTATTAACACGCAAAGCTAGATTTTTTTCGGTAAGTACCTTGTTTAACTTATATTACATCTAGTTATTATGAGCCAAATTGAATTTATAGTGAAAAATAAAGTATTATCATTCGATCAATGAGTTTTGTCATAATAATATGAATGTTATAATACTTATACTTACAGCAGCGATAATTAAAGCCCAAAGAGGTACTGATCGTAGCAAAGCCTTCCAAGGAGTTGGTTCTAACTTCTTTGTGCCACTGCTTACCAAAGACTCCACGTTTTGATTCAAAAATTTCTTTTCTTCGTCTGATATAAATGGATGAGTGTTTGGAGTACTGTAGCAGAGGAACGTCTGGAAAATTAATATTATTTAATGATAATATAATCGGTGAAATGCGTATCAATACATGCATAGTGTATAGCTCTATAGAGGTGACAGGCTGCTTTTAGCATTTGACTTCAGAATACCAAAAAAAGCGTGTTATCAAAAATACCGTACGTCTCAAGAACTACGTAATAAACCTATTTAAACAGATTTTCTTTGAAAACGTTTTCAGCTATATATACAACGTAGATTTTTTTGATAATTTTAATCTTCATATAGTCAAGGATATATGGAGGAGCGGGCAGGTAAGAAAAAGCGTTTCACGACCTTAGTGAAAATCAAATTAACCTAGAAACTAAGAAACACCGCTATGATTTTTAATGACTTTTTCAACGATACACAATTAACGACATAGTAGTCATTATAATTAGTATATAATGACCTGTAATTTTTTAAAATATATATCAATACTTAAAATGAATATACTCACCCAAAACACAAACCATAACACGCCGAGACCTCCAAACATATAAAAGACATTCTCCCAGCTTCCTTCATGCATAATTAGTCCTGAGAAGTAGGAGCCAGCAATGTTACCAATTTGAGCACCACCAAAAACTATGGCACCCATTCTACCTCTTTCTGCTTTTGGCGCCCATTTCGAAAGCATAGCCATTAAACCTGGCATTGTAGGACCCTTAAACACCAAGAAAATTTAATTTATACAAAAACAAAAAGTCTCGTTTGATTGCTATATCTACTAAATGAGTTTTTTTGTCGAATTAGAAATACTTTATGCACTGCTCTGGTACACATATTTTTTGTCAAATGACATTATGTAATTAAGTAAATTAATCAAAAAACTCTACTATACTGTGCTATAACAAGGCTACAAATTTAATCTATCAAAGCAGATAAATAATTTCGGCAATTCGGCAAAATAGTGTCAGCAGGGTTATCCTCTCGGGCCAGCCCTGTTTTCCCTTGCAATTCATTTAATCATCAACAAACTAGATTCAAAATTTAATGCATGGTAAGTAGACGATGGCATCCTAGGCGGAGGGGGACATTGAAACAATAAAAAATGCCGTTGAGTTTCTTATTGAAGAATTTGGTAAAATTGGCCTAACTCTAAATTTGTCTAAATGCGAAATCTAAAATTTCTAGGGTGCCTTATTTTTAATGATTCTTTCGCATCTTTCATCGATTCCAAAATTCAAAATTTTCTTTCCCAAATTGCTAATTTAAAAAATATTACCATACATTGCGCATATTTCATATTTAGGCACTGCTTGTTTGTTCCAAATTTTACGTAACTACTCTGAGCAGCCCACTGTGGCAACATTCACTAAATTAGACAACATTATTAGGCAATCACTCTCATCATTGTTCAATATTGCTTCTGATGATCGTTCGTGGACCCAAGCCACCCTCTCGGTAAGGCTTGGCGACCTGGGAATACGCAAAATTTCCGATATAGCGCTGGCCGCCTTCTTGGGCTTAGTTATATAGCACCGTGGATCTCATCGGTAATATATTAAATCCATCACTCAGTGATTTTGAGGTCCCGTGTTAACTGAGGCTACAAATGCGTGTTCCCTGGCCATTAAAAAATTATACTGTATAGTGAACGGATCAAATATTATATTATATTAATAGATTAAAATCACAAACAAATAAATATTTTCTGCAGTATCCAAAAATTGGCATACCTAACATAGTTACTGCTGACAAGCTGATTTATGCAATGCTTAAGAATTGTTTGATACAAATTTAATCAAATAACAATAAAAGGCAATCTCTTTCACGTTATGCATATCAAACCATTCAAATAATATTAAAATTCAAAGTCACTTACTTTGAAATTTGATATTGTGTAAATGGCGGTAGGTCTTATAAAGAAATCATAATACATTCTTGCTCAAATAAAAATGAAACATATCGTTGTCAAATATATCAACACAAAAGTTCAAAGTCTTTTGATTTGATTTTGAACACAAATTCAATTATTTAAATATTTTGGAGGCATTTCAATCCTGAAATTTAATGCTTATTTATATGTAATTTAAGACTAATTTAAAAGATAACAACGATCGTTTATTGACCGTAAAGTAGCATTTCCGATGAACATAACCGAACAAACTGAATGGGAGAAGTAATGGAGCAGTTTTTTATGTAGCCTTTATATAACGCACTTGTGTCTGCCGAATTTAAGGCTCCTTTTGCCGCAAAACGTTGAGGTGCCAACGATACATTTTTTCGTTGGTATTTACTGATCAATAATTTATCAAAAAAAATATCACAAATATTCACGGCTGACTTAAAAAAATAAACACACCTGTATTATTATACCAAGTCATACTGTAGCTTATAAAGATCATATTCTGTAAAGGAATGTCAAGTCGATAACCAGGCTAACATTGCATTTTTTTATTGCATGAGTCAAGAGACAAATGGACGGGAAATGCCAGCTGATGGAAAGCGGCTACCAGCGCCTAATGACAATGGTAACACCAAAGGTTACCAATGTGCTACCGGCCTCGAAAGGGCGACTGAATTCTGGCTACTGATGCCAGAACACAGCTCAAGGTCACGTAACGCGGTTTTTTCGTAATTTTTCTATAGTTATTTTAAGTTAAGAAAAAATTCACCTAATCACCTCCATATAATTAATATGAAACTATTTTACTCTCTCAATCTTTACAGGATAAAAAATATCTACATCTCTATAAAAGAGAAAGAAATAATTGGTTTTATTATTTTTTTATTACTAATTTATTCTATTCAAAATAAAGTAATAATGCATCTGAAAAACGATCTCGTCCATTGAATCCCCGCTATCGCCCGAAAAAGCAGGGCCGAATAATCCTCAAAGACGTTGGCGTTGCTACAAGCCTTAAATGACGTTTGTATAAAGCCAGTAAAGCCGAATTACTTTACTATACATTCTTTAACATTACTAACAAAAATTTCATTGAAAACTCAAATTACTCCGTTTCCATCATTATCATCAACATTATTTTCACTGCGTCTTTCACCTACGTTATTCATCCAAAAACTCTGAATTATCTTTCCAAACAATACCAACTGATTAATGTCTATCTTGTACTAATATATAAATCTCAGGAACTACTGCTCTCATTTGAAAAATTATTTCAGTGTTAGATAGCCCATTTATCGAGGAAGGCTATATATCATCACGCTAAGACGAATAGGAGCGGAGCACCAATGAAGAATGTTTCAAAATCGGGGGGTTTTTTAACTTACTTTTTTTTACTATTCCACGTGGACGAAGTCGCGGGCAGAGGCTAGTTCTTTTATATAAAAGAACAGGCGTTAAAATAACATCTTATTAACTTACCATTAAAATATCAGTACATAAATAGTTTTAATTACTTCAACACTAAAAATATTCCCTTTAACTGTAAAAGGGTTAAACAATAATTAATGCTCTATTTGAATCCTTTTTCTTGTACAAACTTGTGTCATGACAAATATGCAAACTCCTATAAAATTCATAAACCTGCGACGATTTCTAAGATATTAAAGAGTATCTCAGTTGATTTGACTGTCCGTTTTTACAAGTTGCACTGCCAGTAAAATATAATAATTTTAAATTTACCTCACCGAGGCCTTCAACAACTCTTAAAGCTACTAAAGCCCAAGCTCCTCCCATTTTGACGGTAATCGGGGTTATGAAAGTACATATTGCAGTCGATAGAAGTCCAAGACCGAGTACCCATTTGCCTCCAAAACGCTCCGCCAGCATGCCTCCAGGTATATGGGTCAGTACATACCCATAGTAAAATGACCCAAGAATCAAACCTTGCGTTACCTCACTCCATTCAAATTGTACTGGCTGGAAAAGAAGCGTGAATAATGTTGTATGCAACAAAAAGTCATTCAATAATCTCGTCAAAAATACATATTTGTCAGTTATTTAAAAAAAATATTAAAAATGTATCATATCTAAATAGGTTAAATTTTACATTTGACCATAATAATTAATTAACAATATATTAAGCGACGAATATATATGATAGAGAAATCATTTGGTTGTTTGTTTCTTCATTGAATAACTTTGGGAATTAATCGAATATCATGAAAAGATTTTGAATACTTTATAGTATAGAGCTTGACTTGTCTATTGTCCGCTGTTATACTAATTTTATTTTATTTTTCAAATAAGACGACGCATAAGACTTTTACAAAATCAATAGCTGATATCGCAAAAAAGTAAAACAGTAGATAATATGGGCACAATGTTTAAAACCTTGAAGGGGCTTGTATTGTTTCTTTGTAATGCGGATAAATTATAAATAATTTTGACCTTGAAAATGGATAATTTTCACGGGATACAGATTCGAAGTCTACACAAACGAAAAGACCTGCTAAACAGGTACATATTTACATATATTTTAACCTTGATAAATACTTTAATATTATTTTATTTTTTATTAAATTTCATTTCCCAGTATAATGTAGATTTTTTCTATTTTTAACAGGAAATGTATTTAAAAACATCTTAAATTTCTCAAATTATTAAATTAAATTGTCTCCTTAAATTATACCGATATTCAATCTGCAAGTCTCATATAAAATAATTATCTAAAAAAATATTGTAGCCTCACATAGATTTTAAACATTTCTTATTGTAATTGGTGAAGCAAATTGTCTCTCTATTTAATGATATGATATTGATAATGATTATAATCGTTTAAGGAAAATATGATGCAAAGTAACGAGGAAAAGTGAATGTTAAAATTCCATAAATAAACAATAATAAATACCGTGAAACTAATTGCTCATTATCCTTTACATTGAGAAAACAAATGCAACCACAAGATTAATAAAGTATCAAAGTTAATTGTTTTAGTAGTATTTATTATTATCCATTAGACGTTCTATATATTGTAGTTCATTAAATTTAAAATACAATAACTGTACATTGCTAACCGGGATACGTCACATCGAAAGAAAGCAATCAATTTGGGTTCTTTTAACATTTAAGACATGGTGGATGAGGGGTGATTATTTTGTTTACGACCAAAACTCCTTCATCACTTACTATTTCTAAAACACAAGTAGTGTTATTTTAGGGTCTCACAAGATTTTTTACGCGGAATAGAGGTGTACCCTCTACTCCACGTAAAAAATCTTTAAAATATTTCATAGATCCTTCATCCACTCGTGTCTTTAATTGCTTCATTCGAATTTTTATTACCGATTGGCCGCGGTGTACTAACCAAGACCAAATCGTAGATATTTTGAACAAAGGACCGTGAACAAGCACTGCAAATAGACGTGTATGTGAAAAAATTAATTAATGTAGATGACTCGAAAAGTGTGTCCGTAGATAATAGTGTACAAATAGAGATCGATTATCTGTGCCTAATCCCATATGAAACAGGCGTAACAATTTAGAGGTATATTGTATTTGTGTAAATACTACACTAATTAATTATTATAACAGGGTTACATCTCGATGTACACAGGTGTACAGGTTTGTGGCTACATATATTGTTAATTGTCTTCACCTAATGATAATTGTAAAAATTTGCATTCGGTCAAAACACTGCTTAAAGAACGTTATGTAGAGGAATTTACGACAGAGTAATTGTTTTTAAATAAGTAATCACGTAGCAAAACAGAACATATTATAGTAATTTACACAGCAGTACTCAAATACAATAAATAATTCTTCCGCAAATAATAAACTTATCTGTCACTTTGTCATATCACAATATGATGAATACTTTCAAGTTCACCAAACTATGCTCATTCAATTCTCTTTTGCATAATTTAAATACCTTTATATTATTCCTTTTTTAACCTCAGTCTCATTGTCATAATAAATTATAGCTTCTTAATACATTGTTTTTAAGATGTTTATTTTTTCTTTGCAATTCACATAGGACCCTCGTATATTAATGTATTTTCCAAATTTGACAGTTAGGAAGATTGCAGATGTACAAAGTTTTTATACTGGTATAAATATATATATGAACAGGAATAGTTCTCGCAAGATTCAAGTAGGAATCTCACTCGTATGAAGCAGCGTAGAAAAGTCTAGTTTAGGTTAAAAGTATAAAAAGATAAATAAATTCAATTAAAACAATTATAAGGGGTAACAAATGTCGGAGAATGTGCATAAATCTTATTTCATTAATATTTCTGTTTAGTAACATGTACAAAATTATTAATTGAAAGTTTATGCCCTGTCCGGTTCATCACTGAACTCAACTCTGGTAATACTGCCGGTATATTGTAAGTGTACCATGCATGCAAATAAAGTAGGTACATAATTATCTCATTCATTATGTGCACAGCTGAGATATTCATTATCAACTACCATGGTTAATACGTTTATGTACCTGCAAATCAACCTGGATGCCGTCAAGTCACGTAATTGTTCTCTATTCTTGATCTCTCAACATGAAATTACAGACATAGTGAGCAGATGTGGCCCTTGTTCGATATTAAAAACAAATACTATAGATACCACTTTTACATATATCAACTGATAGTTATTATATACCACTTACGTCGTCACTTCTTAATAGAATAGCAGCAACTTCGCTCGTAACGTTTGACACTATACTCTTATCTGGACATGCATTGGGATCATAATGTGCGTCTCCTTCAACTGCCGTCGTTTTTTTAACCATCTGCGTAATAGCCAGATTTAAGCATACACGCATTGTGTATGCATTGGCTATAGCTAATAAACCCATCACCGCCAGGACATACCGTTGGGGTATTATGAATACTGAAATAGAAATTTCCATGAATTATAACAATAAATATAATCACGTCTGTTGTATGCTGTTTATAGATCACGACTTCCCTTTAATACGATATCGATACAAAGTGCTTTATAAAAAAATCCTCTGAATTCCTTTGCTGACAAGGGATCAAGATTAAAAATGATATTGGACTATGTAGTCCGCATGATCTTGATTTTAGTTGATATTCAAATTGCTACAAAAATATAACTGTAATTGTTATTAAAAATAATGAGTATTCAACTAAACCAAAGCAAATTAAATAGTGTTGCATACAATTCGTTACGAGTATGATAATTATGAGATAATGTTTCATCTGATGATCCACAATTTCCAAAAATAATCAATTAAGTGGAAATGCATTTATCTAAACAATTAATGAAGATTTTAGTTCCATACTATCACATGAGAATATAACCCTGACTATTCCGAAGAAAGAGTGCTATTTAAATTAGGCTCAACGTTACATTATTAAATCGACTGAAATTTATTTATATTCGGACAATAAAATAAATAAAGTTACTCATTTAATTTCTTGATTGTCTTATGCTTACAATTCATAAACTATGGAACAGGTTTATTTATATAATTTCCCAATGACTGAATTGTAAAAATGATATATGCACAATAACAATTTAGTTTCTTATTCATACATGCATACGTCACATTAACATATAATATATTTTTTGAGGAATATAAGCAGACCCACCAAATGGAAAATGGCAAATTCATCACAGTATGTGTTTAGCGTATGGAACTAATTTTATACAATACATATTACTTTATTCATTCATTACTGAAGAAGACATCTTCAGTACTATAAAGTTTGTTGGACAATTCAGTAACTATATCAGTTAATATTTAAAATATGCAGAACTGCGAAGGTTACTCAATGTTTAAATTTTAATTAATTAATATAAACCAAAGGTATAAAAAATTTTCCTAGATACTAATAATTTTTACTACTACATACTATATACAAAAAATACTTTGTTGAGATAAGTGAAGAAGTATAATTCGTAGTATCATTTGTAGGTAAGAAATATGTATATTTTTTAAATTCATCTCAACATAAAGGTTCATTAAATAATGCATATTTTTTTCAAGAATTTTCAATTCGGAAGTTACTTACATTTTGAAATGGCTAATCTCACACCAGTCAACATTTTGCTGTTGTTTTTATCTAAAACAAAACAAAATCACTCGTATTATTTAATTTATTTCACTACACATTTATGATTCTAATATTTCGCGGAACGAAACATGAAGTAGACTTTATCTACGGACGACGGTGCGAGTATTTGACTCGGAGACTAATCAGGAAAAAGTATTGCGATGACTGAGTACGAAGTTTTCAATGGAATGTCACTACCGGATTAACAGACGCAAGGCCGTTGGAACTTAGGCCTCATCTTTTTTCCATAAACACTGCCTAAAACACCAAAAATATTTAAGAAAATATGTGAGCAGCGTACTATATTTATACGCATGATTTCGTTCCGCATGAATCTTAAAATCGGTTGATTTTTTACATTAGTTGTATGGAGCTGCTTATGTCATTTTAACGGATGGTAAGGCAACAGTTTTTAAGATATTTTTGGCACAGGCCATTTGTACCTATCAATTTCCAAACACAATGGTTCAGTTTCGGGTGAAATGTGACTCTTTTTGTTTGTTTGAGTGGGTACCTGGATGGTTTCATTTACAATTGGATCCGGTAGATGGCGCTGGAATTGGGTTCTAGATTTTCATTTTTTCATAACAAGACAACGTCTTCCAGGCTTGCTAGTAACTATATAATTTTAGTCCAAATAATCAGATCAGCTGTGAAATTTCCAAACAATTGATATTTTTCTTCAAATGAACATTTGTGTATTTATTGTGCTTGCCAAAACATGTAATGAACAAAATATGTTATCGCTCTAAATAATCTTAATAAGTAGTTTTGAATTGGCATATCGTTAAAGTTTATAAAAAAAAATGTGCTGTGGTGTGAAATTTCCTAGAATGCACTTTTAAGGCCTGGAAATTACATGGCTGCGATATAAGGAAGTTTAGCGCAGCGCAAATACTTGCGGTTAAGTGTGAAACGTATTTAAATTCAGTAGATCGTATTAAAACCGGAACTACACTTATTTTTATTATTAAAACAACCTTCTTAGAGCTGTTGAGATAATTTTCAGACCGTTTAATGTAAGTATTCATTGTCTCACTTTGTTTCAATGTATGCCTTTCAGTCCATTGTATGCATTTAAAAATAGTAAATCAAAGATTAACCGATATTTCTTTTAGATTTCTTACTATGTTTATTAGGTTTCGTCCGTACTAATATATCAATAAAAGTGCTTTTGTTGGGATGTTTGTTTGTTTGTTTGTTCTTCATGACCGATATCACGAAATTCGATACCTTAGTACATTCAATATCGGGAATAATCATAAGATGTTTTGTATCCCTAAAATGACATAATTATCATTAGATATCGAATCAAAGTTACACGAGCAAAGTTCAATGGTCCATTTATAATAAAAATTTACATTTCTTCTTTTTAACACGTTTTTAAAATATGGCTTTGCACAATTTTTGTATATAATTAAGACAATGTTCATGATTATTCAGGTTTATGATTCTCTTAGAAAAATAGAAACCGAGTAAAAGCCAAACTTATTAACAGAAGCCTGAGTTCAATTATAGGTCTAAGGCTGGTGTGCATAGAGACATGTAACCGAAGGTTAAAATAAAATAATCACTGTTTACGCATATATTTTAGGCGGTAATTTTATTTTAACCATCGATTGAATGTCTATCCATCCAGCCTAATAGCCAGTTCCTATGTTTTACTATTCATTAACTTTCCCTACCATTGGTTGAATTTTGACATTAGATATATAGGGCTTATGTTAAATTTTGATCGATAGTGAGGTAAATGCATGGTCGGTAAGATATAGGAACCGGGCGTTAGACGAAAAACGAGACATTTCTTGAGACAGCTCGGATAGCACATTTCACTAAGCAATCGTCATTTTTGAACACAAAAAACACGTCACACTCAATTGGCATTATTCAAAAAGGTCACATCTGATTTTATATTTTTATTCTCTGTTTTTAAACAAAATGTAAAAATTGTAGCTAGTTGTTTTCAATATATTAAATCTCCACTAGGAAAAGTTTATTGGTAACCCTGGCTCTCTAAAGAACTTAAAACCACATAAAAAGGTATACTACATACTTTCACATATACTATTAATTCTATTTTTACAATGTAAGTGTACATCTAAATGATTTTACCATAGCAGGTGTTAAATTTATGTAATATTTTATGATTGCTACGTGACTGAGTCTAGACATGTACTAATGTTACAATCCCCATATTGTTTGAACCATATTAATAATAAGCTAAGACTGAAGCTCCAGGAGTGGAAGTGATAAAGGGCATAACGTCAGAAGTAGCTTCGGTAAACCTGCAACCCATCTTCCCACACCCCTTACCCACTCACACCCATGTTATCTTTCGCCAATCTTGTACGGCATTTTAGGGGCCCATGTAGTGAGTGGCGAGTCACCGTCTGCCCATTTTTCATGTGTTTTTTCATTTCACATGCATTTAATGTAAATGCCGGTCAGTGTCACGTCGCATTTACTAAATTTGTCAAAGGGCCTCTACTTGTTGGCCTCCTTCCCGTGGCCCCACGCAAGCCCTCCAAAATTCCGGGCCATTTTTATGCCCCGTGGTCTCTAGAGATATACAATACAAATAATAATTAAAAAACCCGATCTTTTGCAGTTGCTAAAGATTACTGAAAGCTTAAGCAACTTTATTAGTATGACGTTCGGTATAGATAAGTGTGCCGTCATGCTGTACAACGAGGGAAAGTTGTAAATTCAGAAAATTTTCAACTCTGAGAATATATCCCTCAGGACTCTCTCTGAACGCGAGATCTACAAATATCTTGATATGTCAGAGTCTTTGGGTATTCCTGATACTGATGTGAAGTAGATGAATGATTGTTTCTTTTCCCGCCTGAGAAAGGTCTTAACGAGCCTTCTCTCAGGTGGAAATAAGGTTCGAGCCTTCAACGCTTGGGTTACGCCAGCATTAGTACTCCTTTAGCATACTAAGATGGATTCAGACTGAATTAGACGCCCTGGATAGACGGGTTCGTTATTTACTGATAAAGCATCGGATGCAC
This sequence comes from Dendrolimus houi, assembly GCA_039645545.1. Classification (NCBI taxonomy): domain Eukaryota; kingdom Metazoa; phylum Arthropoda; class Insecta; order Lepidoptera; family Lasiocampidae; genus Dendrolimus; species Dendrolimus houi. The sequence continues at coordinate 14,836,096 of CM077129.1, forward strand.
CACCCACGCTCGTCAGTAATGAGACTGTATATCCCACGCAAGGGTGGAGGTAGGAGGGTCTTAAATATCAAAAGCTTCCATAACCATGAGGTGTACAATCTCAGAGAATATTTTCTCAAAGTCAGCGAGACAGTGGATATGCATTACGATATAGTGTCAGTGGACAAGGGGTTCACCCCGCTATCCTTAGCGAAACCGAATTGGCAGAGGCCGTTGGTAATTATTGTCTCTGATCGTATGGACGTATGGAAGAGCAAGGAGCTGCATGGCAGCTAGGTTATAGGTCAAGCTTTAACAGGACCTGATGTGGACCTACCAGCGTCGGTGAACTGATTACGTTTCGGTGACCTATTTGGAAAAACCGAAGAGATTTTCTTGTGCAATTATGGACGAAATTATCAAGACAAACAACTACCGGAAGTATATTCTAAAGGACGGCACGTTTGACATATGTCGTCACCGCCCTGGTGAGTCTCTCAGATATGTCACTTTCGGTTGTTCTCGTCTTGCTAACAGCAAGTATTGCACAGGCACAATTTAGTAGCCAGGATCATTCACCAGCAACTTCCCCTTAAACAAGGACTTGTCTCATCGGAGGCGCCTTATTACCAATACAAGCTGGAACCATATCTTGATAAAGGTCAATATCTGCTCTACTGGGACCGATCAATTATCACAGACAGGACTATGGTCACCAATAAGCCTGCTATTGTGATAGTTGATCGGTCTGCGCGACGTGCTATAATTGTAGATGTCGCGGTTTCCCATGATGGTAACCTCGTGAATGCCGAGAAAGGAATAAAGCAAATAAAATATATTGATCTTGCTCACGAGGTTACTTCCATGTGGAACTTGAAGTCTACAATTATAGTACCAATAGTGGCGTCCGTGAACGGACTAATAGCGAAGAGCCTTACCGCCACCTTGAAAGGCTCTCGCTCGGTTTATAGCTGAAAGGACGGGTACAGAAGGCAGCTTTACTGGACACGGCCCGCATTGTGAGGAGGTTCTTGTCTCTGGAGCCTTAATCACCGGTAGCTTGGACCCTACGCTCCACTCTAAGCCGGCAGATATCAGTTTCTTTTTTTATAAATTAATATATATATTTTTAAGTTTTATAAGAACAATGTCAATAATTTGAAAATTAAATAAACATATAATATAGTAAAAGAATTAATTTTCGTGATCATCCACGCCAAACTGTACAAAAATTGCAAAACCTTTCTGTACATGTTATTCCATCAGAATTGACAATTCGAAGTCAACAGAAGTACAGGTATAAATAATGTTGGTTTTGAGCGCTGCATTTTATTTGGGTTGTTTCGACATTTCGGCCATTTTCCAGTAATCGTGGTTACGGAAGACCGATCCGTTAAAACGTAATTTATAACCGACTTAAAAAAGGAGTATGTTCTCGATTCGTCTGTATTTTTTTGTATATTCATTACTCGATTTCTCCGTCAATCAAAATGTTTCTTTTAATCAAAAGGTTATACTCCCGAATTGGTTCCATTGTCACCATGTCAGGATCTGATCAGTGGATTCCAAGGAATTAGAAAACTCACAAAATGATTAACCAACTTCTTCGTAACACGATATCTCCGTCAACACCGATGTGCACACCGATTTTCAAATTGCTTTCTTTACTCATAAGTGTATATTCCCGAGGTAGTCCCATGGTCACTAAGTCAGAACCTGATGATTCCAGGGCTGTCGAGCATAATCCTTATTAAAGAGTGCCTTTATATATATATATATATATATATATATATATATATATATATATATATATATATATATATACATATATATATTTATAGCCGCCTACGCCTAAATTCTTGGAAAAATCTTGTATACGCGTGTAGCTATCACATTTTCTACAGGTGGTTAATTTTTTACATGCATGTTACGCGATTTCTTCGTCAATTGTGGGTCGATTTCGATTTTTTTTCTTTATTTGTAAGTATATATACTCTCAAGGCGGTTCCATGGTCACCAAGTCAGGATCTGATGAGTGGCTCCCAGAGAAATCGAGAGTTACCCTACCTTTATTAAAAAACACCGTGCGCTTATATTCATACGCATAGGCGAAGATACGGCCGAGCGCACAGACCAGTTTAAGTACATGCAGTGACATAGCAGGCAAACTGCAGGAGAGTCGCTTACGCTGGTACGGCCACGTTTTACGGAAATCGGCTAGTTACGTGGGGAACATATGTCTAGCCATGCCGCCTCCTCTAGGTCCCGGTCGAAGGGGTATACCCAAGAAATGCTGGCTTGACGTTGCGAGGGATGACATGCGTACCAATGGTCTCAATACAAGGGATGCCGAAGATCGCGCGAAGTAGAGTAGAAAATGTAGTAAAGGGGACCCTGGGCGTCGAAGTGATCGCTCCGAACGCAACTGGAATTTAACGCTCGATGATAATGACCGTGAGTCCACATTTTTCCGAAAAAAGCTTGTGTACGTGTGCTAGTATTACACATTCTGCAAGTGCATTTTTTTTAAGGCATGTTACGCGATTTTTTCGTTAATTGTGGACAGATTTTCAGAATATTTTTTTATTACCTCCCGAGACGGTCCCATAGTCACCAAGTCAGATCTGATTTGTGGATTGCAAGGAAATCGAGAGCAACCCTTGTTGAAGAGCATATAAACCGAAGAGTCAGATGGCAAATTTGTATACGCGTGCCATTTGTATAATTTCTACTGGTGCTTGTATAGGTAGGTATAAGGTCGTCGGCTTACGCCTGGGTGCCACGAACCCTTTGCGCCCTCGGGTGTAGACGGGTCTGAAGCCGCAGTTTCAATTCACAAAAAACAACAAAATCAAAACCGACTTCACACTAAAAACCAAAAAATAAATACTCAACCGACTTCTTTCTACAACTTCCAGAAGTCGGTGTCAAGTAACACATAAAAATTACTATATTTTGTATTGTTGTTGTGCTTTTATGTTTTACTTGGCACCGACTTCAAGATATTGTAGAAATAAGTCAGGTCTATATTATTTGTTTGGTTTTTAGTGTGAAGTCGGTTTTGTTTTTGTTAAAAAAAATCAATATGTCTACTAGTTATGAAAACTTAAGAAAATCTATTCATTTATATACTATAATAACTCAGTAAATGGTTCGAGTTTGTACATTGCGTTTAAATATGTGAAATAAATCAGGGGTGCAAACTCGGACCACGAGGTTCCAAAAATTGCAATTTTTAGAATGATTGTATGTTATGTCTAAAACTACTGAAAGTATATGAATGAAACTTGACACAGAGCTGGTTTATATCCAGAATCAACACAGGATACTTCTTATCCCGATAAATGCTGTCATTTCCATAAAATAGATAGATTAGCTAAATAGATGGCGATGCAATCGCGTTTTTCAATTCACTAACAAATACCTACGTTGTCACAGGAAACGAGTCATTCATTGTATTTCTTTTCAAATCAGGTTGGCTACGACTCATCTCTATGTTTTGCTGGGCAGTTGTTTAGACTAACTATGTGGACTTCGTTTCTTTTTTATGATTAGATGTAAATAACCGATTCAAGTTTCTGTTTAAGTATAATAAAGCTACTGCCCAGGGTTTGACACGGGTCGCAGCCGCGGGGCAAACTCTAGTACTATATATAATGTTATTATTATCTTTATGTTTATATTCTATACCTCTAATTAATTTTTCTTTGTTCATATAGGCGAAACAAGAGAACATTATGATTTAAAGAAAACATACTAGACTAGCGAAATATAAGAGGTAACAAACCATTCGAATATTATAAGAATAATATAATATGTGTGTGTGTGTGTAGAAAAAATGATAATTTAAATTAACAAATTCGTATAATTTTAAATAAATTACCACTAAAATAACACAAAAAAATCTCAAATGAATATCTGTGTTAATTACTTTGTCCAACAACTAAATACGACGCAAAATATTCAGTAAAACGTATATTAGATTAGAAAGCACCTACTTCTCGTGACGTAACCAACTGACTCAGATGTAGAAACTTGTACATTCAGTGAATGAAGCAATTAAGATACTTAAGAAATACCACTGGCAATTGGATAAGTACCAGACGTGCAAAGTTTTACTAATTTAGACAATTTAAGGAATCCAGAATATACCTGCTAAAATGGGCGTCTCGTTCCTAATCTTTTTTTTAATATAATCAACAAATTTAATAAATTTGTATGTACCTGTATTTATTTATTCTCATTACTTATTCACATTTCTATGCTAACTTACTATTATAAAATTTAAAAAAATAATCTAATAACTACGGCTTTAAATTATAAATAATAGGAGTAGATACTGATTATTTGACTTTTGTAGAAATACATTAGGTACAAGTTGTTGTAGTAGCTTTGTAGATTTGAATATTAAATAAGTAAATTATGTTGAAATTTTATGCCTGCTAGACTATCATCATTAATTATTGATTGTAAATTTCCTTATACTAAGAAAAGTAAAAAAATATAGCTATCAATTTAAATACGTAAACATTGTTCCCATTGTTTCGTTAAATTGTAACCAGATTAACAACTAAAAACTAACTAACTAACTCCGTTGGCTCAGCGACCCAAAGTGAGTCTTGGCCTCCGAAACGAGAGCACGCCACTTTTCTCTGTCCTGCACAGTGTCTTGACAATTGTCGGCTTGTAGTTCAGTCGGTCGTCCCAAGTATCGCTGGAAGGATAGAGTGGAAGCTGACCTGACCGAACTACAACTAGATTGGCAAAGTGTTTTTTATGTTGAAAATAGTTTGAGCTAAATGTTGTTTATATGGTGGTTTACTTAATATTATATAAGTAAATTTATTTTTGTTTATTAAAAAAAAGTAAGGAACCCTTATTCAGTTATCATAGCCGTCCGCCTATTTATATTGCAGCAGTTTTTCTTAAAACTGTTGCATGCATGAAAAATTGTAAACATATGCATTAGTTTAAAAATTTCTTATGTAAAAAGTCGTGATTTGATCCAAAAAATGTTGTAAATAATAAAAGATGAAAAACCGAGAAGCTGACGGGTGCCATGTAGTTCTGTGTTACAACGTTTTTATTCAACGATTGTGGTTATTAGTACATAGTAGGTACTCTCTAGCAGATTTCGACCTACATCGTGAAAATAAGACGTTAGTACATTGAATAAATACGAAATTTTCACTGTATCAACCAAAAAAACTACCACACTTTAATTTTTACGATATTAAACATCATTTTCTGAAAATTACAAATTGAACGTTTCAAACAGTTTTAGTACTTAGAAAATGAGCTAAAGATTGAACGTTCATAACGTTATTGTTATGAACGTTGAATCTTTATATATATAGTACTTATGTACTCGAAATTTATTACAAAGTTATGTTTGCTTATTTTATCGGTTATTTGCGGTTGTTCCAAGTATACCATTCAACAAATACAACAAGAGTAGTATTGTCATTTATTGCAGTTTACTTACTTAGCGATTGCTTGGAAAGCTTTATTGGTTGGTGGTTTGTTCTATTTTTACGTGAACTTGTGTGAGAAATGATGAATATGTAAATAGGTAGGTTTAATATTTTTTAGAAATTGGAGATGAATATAATTTCTTAATTAACAAAATAAAACATTGATTACATCGTAGAGTACATCGACGATGTGTTTCCTCAATGCGATTTGTAATAAACTCTCATGCTACCTCTGACCAAATTGGTTAGCTCCTATTACGCCCAGTAAATAAGCATTGTCACACAGCGTGGTAATGCAGCTAGTCTTCTGGGCACGCTTCGCCCTCGCAGTGATTAGTTATATAGTCGTTAATCCCAGATATCTCAGTTTATTTTGTGTTTAATTATATTTTTAAGTTAGTTTAGTTTCTGTACAACTTAAAATTGAAATTATAAAGAAATTGATTTTTATCGACTTTTCGTACCTATTCATCTGGCTTCCTAAGCTGATGGAATGGTTTTGAATTTTGGCAAAAAATACGAACATACGGATATGACGTCTCTCCGCTTTTCTGTCTGTCCGTCCATTTGTATGTCTGTCTTTGTCACACTCATTTTACTCAGTATCTACTGAATCTGCATGTATGTCGCTACACAACTGGTATAGTAATAAAAAAGAATGTTCGCCATAACTAAGCCATCTTCTGGTTTTTTATTATTTGTAGTCATTCAAAATTGTAGTCATAAGTAAAATAAAGGCACGGTAAAATAACAAACTGAAGACATTATCAAAACACAATATTATCTTTTCCTAATATTAAATGTAATACAAATATAGATAAAACGGCGGCGTTCTTTTGCAAATTTCAAATCGTTTGCGTAACTTATAGTATTTTATATAAAGATTTTTTTTATATTTCGTATAAATAATTATCTACTTTTTGAAGTATTGCTTGGTTTCATATTTTTAACCGACTTCCAAAAGGAGGAAGTTCTCAATTTGATTGTATTTTTTAATATTCGCGATTTCTCCTTGAATTTTGGATCATATTTCATTTTTTTTATTCGAAAGAGCATACTCCTGACATGGTCCCATTGTCACCAAGTCAGGATCTGAGAGTGGATCCTAAGGAAATTGAGAGCAACACTTGTTGAAAAGCGCCGAGCGCCTACACAAGAGTGCAAAGGCAAACTTGTATATGCGTGCCAGTAGTACAATTTCTACAGGCGCTTAAGAATTCTTATTATAATTTCTAAAGCTATGCAAGCAACTAAAATATATCAAATATTTTTTGAAGTGAAACTGTGATTTTTTTGTTTTAACTGCAATTACTTAAATCTAAATAATGCTTTATTTAATTAAAATAATCAGACGATTCTTCAACTTGGATATATCAAACAAAGTGACTGAAGAGAAATTAAAAGTGAGTCATTCAATGTCATTGAATACCATCCTCTCAGTTGTCTTTCAACCAAATAAAATCAATTCAATTCATTAAGAAGTAATTGAACATATCATATATGTATGTTTTAAATGAAATTTTGAATTTTTGTACTTTATCAACAGTTTCGCAGAATTATTTCGAACGTGGTTTAGAAAATGTGCGTACATATTGTATTAGCATGGTATTATTGAACAATATCTCATTAGATAATCGGTCAAATAGTTCTCTATTATAGATAATCAACAACAACAAACTCTTTAGTAAAACAGTAACACATTTCACATCTTAGAATTAGAAAGTACAATTTATGTAAAGCAATCTCTTCCAGGCAACCTGGATGGACAAGGATCTTAATCACACTAAATTGTTTGTGTTCTAATGATAATATATATAATATAATGATAATATTTTGTGTTATATTATAACCATACAAAAAATATTACATATAAACATAAATATATACATATTTGTGTTCTAAGATTTTTGTGTTAATATCCAATATTACCTCGATGTAATGCGTCAAAATCCTAACTAATATTAGACATGCCAATGTCAGTTTGTTTATCACGCTTTCACGTCTTAACTTATGCAAATTTTTATGACGATTTGTTGAATGCAAAAAATTGCATACACGTTGTCAGGGATATAGAATAGGATATAGGGTACCTTTCGTATAGAAAAAAGTATTGATCCCGAGATATAGACCAATATAGCCCAAAGGATGACGCAGCGCTCGGTTTTGAAGTGAAACTTCTTTAGAATCGTTGTGATTTGAAACTCGATGAAACGAAAAAGCGCCACTAAAAAGAGACACACATAAATCTATAGAACTAACCCTGCGAAAGAATGAGATACGTGTTTTCCATTGTGTAGCACATATTAGAGAATCAATAAGACTGATGATTAAATATAGGTCCGATGTGGACCGAAATGAAACTGATAATAATATTTTTTTAGATTAAAACAGTGAAAATTTTTGAATTATAATAATATGTTGACGAATATAGGCTAAAGGAATTATACTTTGTGTATATTTATATATGTAGTATAGTTATATATTTATTATTAAAATGTAAGTAATTGTACAATAATTATGTATACCACCATCGCTACTCCTAATCAGCACTACTCCTGCCAAGGGTTGTCTGGAATAAATCGCTTTTTAGCGATAAGACTGCCCTTTGTACACAATTAGAATAATACTAGTTCGTGAGTTTTCTTTAATGATGTACAATAAACTGTTAATTATCTATATATCTATTAATAAAAGTCAGAGAAGAATTATCTGTGAGTATATTCTCTGTACACACAATTTTTTTTAACAAAAACAAACCAAATCAAACTAAAAAGCAAAAATAAATATTTTCTACAACATCTTGATATTGCAAATTTACGATCGTTTCCGGAGTTTCCTAATAGTTAAGGTTCTTATAGAAGCATACAAACTTACTCTAATTCAATTTGAATAAGAGCGTAAGTCTTGAGTACTAACGCAGATGAAGCCCCAGAGTCAGAGAAATTAACAGATACAACAGTAACAGAACATCTCGATCTGTAAATTTATTTTTGATTTAACTTAAATTGGATCGTTTTGATCTTACACCAAAAGGAAGGTTTGCACTGAAAATCAGCGTTGTGTCGGATATAATTCCGGCACAGCAATATGCTGAGTGCAAACCTTGTTTGCTGAAAATGCGGCGTACAAATTCTCAAATTATACTCTGTGTATAATAATGTACAAAGAATGTAATTACGTCGCTATTTCTTCAAATGAAGTTTTTCATTCTTTTTTTTCTTAAATACGATAATACAAAATCTTTCCTAATACTTTTGTTCGGTGACCATAATTATGGTAACAATGCGTGTAACAGATGCCGCTAGACAGGATATGCGCAAAGCATTGACGGCCTCTGTAGTTGAGCGGGCTAAGTCTTAGCCGGCCGAACTCAATGAAACGCAGAGGCTCCGGGTTCGATTCCTGGCATAGTAAACGGAAACGAGCTTTCTTTTATTTACTATGGTCTGGGTATCTGGGATCGGTCCCAGAGTGCTCCGTTATATATCACCCATAACACAAGCGTAACTTGCTTAGCTTGGGGATATACAATGTGTGTGTTTGTCTGCCGATTATAAAAAAAGCATTTCCAGGTTGAGAGTGGAAACTCAATTAATAATCACCAGTAATAAATTTCTTAATCAGTTAATGATAAATATGGAAAATGTTTTATTTGAGAAATATTTTAATTTTTTTAAATAAATCATATACCTTATGTTTAGAGGAAACGCAGAAAGATTTTGGGAAAGATTTTGCCGTTTGAGGTATATTTTTACAGATATATTGGTTTTTTTTTCTTAGTGCTAGTTAATAAAAAAGTTATAAAATATTTAAGGAATAAAAAAAGACTTACAATTTTGATCAAATTTAAAACCGAATTATATTTTACTTATAACCATGCGTGACGGATCGTATCACACACGATTATAAACACCAACTGAATAGCACAGGAAATACGAATATTGAAAATGGTTCTAGTTTTAGCATAAAATATTATCAGTTTGATTTGACGTTATCAATTTTGATGTATTTTTCTTAACTCTTAAGTATAGCCATTTGGCTGTAGAAATTTTTCTCTCGAGTCTTACTAACAGCCTAAACTCTATTAATATCTGTATACAGAATATTAGACCTAATCGATTAAATAGAATTCGGTTACAGTGACCTCTATCTATAGAGAGCATTGGAACATTGTTGGTAAAGAAACTTTTATATTATCAATTCACTACACTTTATTAAATCTGTAACTTTCAGGTCTATAAATTTTCTTAAGCTATAAAGAATTAAAATTTAAAACTTTCTTATCCATCATGCTTTAGAAACTTAGAATGCTAGTTATTGTTCTCAACAGTAAGAATCTTGTAATTTTACTCTGATTTTAAAAAACCAGTAACTGCCGTCCTTATTTTGGAACTAAAATAATTAAAATTTAAAACTTTCTTATCCATCATGCTTTAGGAACTTAGAATGCTAGTTATTGTTCTCAACAGTAAGAATCTTGTAATTTTACTCTGATTTTAAAGAACCAATAACTGCCGTCCTTATTTTGGAACTAAAATAATTAAGATTTAATACTTTCTTACCCATCATGCTTTAGGAATTTAGAGTGCTAGTTATTGTCCTCAGAAGTAAGAAGCTTGTAATTTTACTCTGATTTTAAAGAACCAATAACTGCCGGCCTTATTTTGGAACTAAAATAATTAAGATTTAATACTTTCTTACCCATCATGCTTTAGGAATTTAGAGTGCTAGTTATTGTCCTCAGAAGTAAGAAGCTTGTAATTTTACTCTGATTTTAAAGAACCAATAACTGCCGGCCTTATTTTGGAACTAAAATAATTAAGATTTAATACTTTCTTACCCATCATGCTTTAGGAATTTAGAGTGCTAGTTATTGTCCTCAGAAGTAAGAAGCTTGTAATTTTACTCTGATTTTAAAGAACCAATAACTGCCGGCCTTATTTTGGAACTAAAATAATTAAGATTTAATACTTTCTTACCCATTATGCTTTAGGAATTTAGAGTGCTAGTTATTGTCCTCAGAAGTAAGAAGCTTGTAATTTTACTCTGATTTTAAAGAACCAATAACTGCCGGCCTTATTTTGGAACTAAAATAATTAAGATTTAATACTTTCTTACCCATTATGCTTTAGGAATTTAGAGTGCTAGTTATTGTCCTCAGAAGTAAGAAGCTTGTAATTTTACTCTGATTTTAAAGAACCAATAACTGCCGGCCTTATTTTGGAACTAAAATAATTAAGATTTAATACTTTCTTACCCATCATGCTTTAGGAATTTAGAGTGCTAGTTATTGTCCTCAGAAGTAAGAAGCTTGTAATTTTACTCTGATTTTAAAGAACCAATAACTGCCGGCCTTATTTTGGAACTAAAATAATTAAGATTTAATACTTTCTTACCCATTATGCTTTAGGAATTTAGAGTGCTAGTTATTGTCCTCAGAAGTAAGAAGCTTGTAATTTTACTCTGATTTTAAAGAACCAATAACTGCCGGCCTTATTTTGGAACTAAAATAATTACGATTTAATACTTTCTTACCCATTATGCTTTAGGAATTTAGAGTGCTAGTTATTGTTCTCAACAGTAAGAATCTTGTAATTTTACTCTGATTTTAAAGAACCAATAACTGCCGTCCTTATTTTGGAACTAAAATAATGAAAATTTAAAACTTTCTTATCCATCATGCTTTAGGAACTTAGAATGCTAGTTATTGTTCTCAGAAGTAAGAAGCTTGTAATTTTACTCTGATTTTAAAGAACCAATAACTGCCGTGCTTTCTTTGGAACTAAAATAATGAAAATTTAAAACTTTCTTATCCATCATGCTTTAGGAACTTAGAATGCTAGTTATTGTTCTCAGAAGTAAGAAGCTTGTAATTTTACTCTGATTTTAAAGAACCAATAACTGCCGTCCTTACTAAACGTAAATAGTACTTTCATTTTACATATTATGAATTTCAATCTATTATTTAATATTTAAGCTTATCGTACTTATTTATTGAGAAAACCAACAGCGAATACACGAATATAATTCAAAATAGTCTACAACATACAGGAAGGCCAATAACAGGTTTTAATTTTAAAACTACAACTGCTATAATATTTTAACACAATATAAGTAAATTTAAAAATAAACAATTAAAATCAGCTTGTTATGAAAAGTTCTGCAAGTCAGTCAGAGAACGTAAGTAGATCAATTTTACAAAATTTTGTATTATAAGTGCGAGCCATACGAGAAAAAAAGAATTTTGAGAGTAGTTGATAGAATTACAAGGAACATTCAGCAAAGATGTATGACGAGTACGCTACCTCAGTACATGATATGCCAATTTGGAGACGAGCTCAAGACAACCCGGCTGTGAACTATATCATAAAGTAATGATATATCTAAAACTGTGTGTTTTTAATCCAGTGGTAGAACTTTTACATGTCATAGTAATTTTGGTAAAAACGGAATCCTTTTACTTTTTATCATATTCTTAATATGTAATCATAAAAGACCTACAACCTCCCTACAAAGTCATCGAACTATTCAGCATATACATAAACAACTTCTCATCTATAATTTAATCTATGAACCTAAGCTTACCGTATACACCTCCTTGATTGACCGGGTGTCGAAGAGGAACTTCACCTGGATCTTTTATCTTCACTCTTCAAATTTCCATACGTAGTCTCTCTGGACAAACTACCTTCAATATTATCTGGAATAATAATCCTTGGAGCTTGAAACCAGTTCCTGGATGTTTTATTTTTCAAATAAGATACTGGTTCTTTCGAACAAAATTGCCTGGACGCTGGAAACTTTTTTCTTGCGGCCAGGCGGCCTGTCCTAAGAGGCTACAAAACAACCTATAGCCGGGTATTTGCCCGCCTGGATGGCTAGCATCTCTGGTCAAGAACATGCCGCCTTAATAACTTTGAGATGTGTTCTGGCATTAGTGGTCAAGTACCAGTCTTCCTTTAGAGAGCGGCAGCACATTGATAGCACCTTTGATGTTACAAATGTCTATAGGCGATGGTAACCGCTTTCCATCAGGTCACCCGTCTGCCTGTCTGCTGAACTCAAGCAATAAAAAATATAAAAAAGGCCGTCCATTGTTCCTGCCTGTACTGTTTAATATGATTACTGTAAATTACTTATTTTATGTATATGCGGTGAACAATAAAGAATTTTCTATCTATGTATTTCTGGTATTGTTGTCATATAACCACTTTTCATTCGGTGAGTTTCCAATGCACTCGAGAACAATTTTTTTTAAATATAAAAGTATAAATAATATTATTTAAGGAATATTATTTATACTTTTATATTTAAAAAATATTGTAATTATAGCGATTTTAACAAAGTATATACTTTGTTGAAATCGCTAAAATGACAATATTTAAATCTGGGTCACGATATTGCAACATCAGCTTAGTCAAAAGAGAAGATTATAAGATAAAGTAGACAATGAACATGCTCCGGTGTTCATGTATTTCTGAAGTGTTTGTTCTGATTGCAGTCAAAGTATTGTGTAAAAGGTTGCCTTGACGTAAGTTTATAATGATTTCTTCAATTACCATGAAGTAGTTAAGCAGCTAAGACACTCGCATCTAATTCCAGTGATAGGAGATTAAATCTGAGAAGAGAACATATATATATCTTTTCGAGAGTTTCTTAGGGCGTATTAATTATGCAAATTGTTACAATTGCTACGTACTGACGGTGAAATAACACATCTTCACAAAACTGACATACCGATGTTAGCGATATTGGAACACCTTCAACTACGTCTTAGACAAGGATTTTGAGACCGCTTTTGTGAAATTAAAGAGCCAGTTGCAATAGTGGGGCATTATGAGTTGATAATCGTTCACAAATTATCATTATTTACAACCTCACTAAATTTATCAAAAATGTTACGGTTCTTAAAATTAACTAACAAAATGATCATAGCGAAACTTTTGATATTTCATTGACAATATGCTTTTGACTTACAGTAGCATCTTCTAGTCAGTAATAGTCATCTTTAAATGAGAATTTAGTTGTATGGTGAAGTATACTCAGTTCCACTCATTGTCGATTAACACTAATATTTATAAAACGATATTTGATTTTAAAACATCATTAAGTATTTAAATCAACACGTTATTCATATAATTTAACATGAGCACCGCACACTCCATCACTCACAAATACGATATGATGGGTAAACATCGTAAAATTATAAACTGTAGTGCACGATTTTGCGTTAAATTATAAATTTAACTATCCATTTTTTTAAATTTATTTACTAAAACAACAGAGAAACCATATACAATTGATCGATTTATACATAGTATTAGAAACCTCTAGGGTTTATAATAATATTATGGTTTACAATGAAACGATGGTTCATAATTTAGCTGTTACTTGAAAGTAAACCTTGTCACTAGAGTATAGGAAGGATGCTGAAGCTCACCAACAATGGCTTTATAGTCTTCTAAATATTGAGACCATCCAACTCCTCGATAGCACAGACCTAGTGAGAAGACTTAACAGGAACAAACCTTTTGAGTTAGTCTCATAAAACTATCAAAACAAATTATAGTGTAATGTGCTACACATAAATAAAGAACACATAAACTGAGTATCCTCCCCTTTCTAAAGACAATAAGAATCGTGTTATTGGACACATTCTCAGTTTAAATTATTATATCTAGTACTAGAATATGCCCGCGACTTCTTCTACGCTTGACTTGAAATTCCCGCGGGATTCCCAGGATAAAAAAGATCACACATTTTACTACATTAAATTTGCTATCATGCTAAAAATGACATTAAATTAGTTTTTTTTTAAACTGGCTATTTTAAATCATTCTCAGAAAGATTTCTTCGGGATTCCTAAAATAATATCTGCGTAGTTGTACAACAACAACAAATATTTTAGTGACATATATAACCTACAACAAATATTTTAGTGTCATAGACATTTTTAATTCTTCTATGCAAATATTTAAATCATCAGTTGTTAATAAAATTATTAATGAGCTTCAAAAAGAATGTAATGTTTATATTTAGATATAATCATTTAGTTGTGTTTAGTTATCCCGTTAGAAGTGTCACAGTATGAGATAGGTTGAATAATTAATTTTGGTGTAATATATCTGTAACTTGCTGTTTATATTTCTGTTCTTTTTCTAGCTAATAAGTATCCGTTTTTGGTTTAGATGTATTATTATGTATTGGAGGCCTTAACTGTATGGAAATACTTTAGGGTACTTTTTAATAATAAAAAATTAGCACAGAGTTTAAGTCTAAGAATTAGCTGTCAATCAGCGAAAACTGCAATCAAATCGGTCCAGTAGTTTGTACGAGAATCCCGAACAAACAGACAAATAGAGAAGAAATAAATAAAAAGTTGCATCGTGTTCTCCATTCGTTTATATAGTCTATTTCAGTTGTTTTTTTGTTCAGCTTCAATGACCAGACACGACATGTTTAAAACTATATAATATTATAGATTACAGATTTTAGGTCAGATTGAAATTACCTATTGATCTTATTTTTTAGATTAGATTGTAATTATAATGATGTGTCGTTAAGATGCATCATTTAATATATAAAAAATAGCTGTTTCAAAACTTAAACTTATCTCTTGATTTATTTTTATGTCAGTGAACCATTATTATATATTTGATGATAGTTATTATTACTATTTGTAAACATACTATTCAAAATCGATCTATTGTTATTTCGGAGGTTACTGTACTTTGAGAAGTTTGATAGAATAGTTGAATGGAAATTTGGTAATAATTAAAAACCTTGAATGAGGAAAAACGTGAGCTTACGTTTTTGAGTTTTAAGACAAAATATTTGTACTAAAGACTCATTTCTTTCGGTTTCAAATTTGTATTTTAGCAGACTGTAACTTGCTTAGCTGGCGCGTGCGCGTATACCTACATATAATGAAAACTGCACTTCACTTGGACTATATTTTGTATTAATTAAATACCATATAATATTTCACATCAACAGTTCAATAGCAACTGACAATATTAATAAACACATGGTTTTATTATAAAATAATTAGGCTCTCATACAGCCAGTGCCTAAGTAGGTTTCCTACACGTTCATTCATTTGCACATATGTTACTTTATTGTGTTATGCTGCATTCCATGTGCTTGAGGAAGAATATTTTACTTTAGTGTCATGTTTACGCTGATTGATATGTAATATAAGGTTGTAATTTCTGATATCGGTAAAACTAAAAATAAAGTTTTGTATAAGTTCATTTTTTTGTTGTAGGAGTTCAGGAGACAGGCAGACGGCCCACTTAATGGAGAGCGGTTACCATCGCCTATGGATATTTGCAACACCAAAGGTGCTACAAATGCGCTGCTGCTCTCTTAAGGGAGACTGGAACCTGGTCACTAATGCCGGAACACAACTCAAGGTTGTTATGGCAACATACTTTAGACCAGGGGTGGTAGTCATCCAGTCGGGCAAATGCCCTACCACCTGGCTGTGGGTTGTTTTGTCGCCTTTTACGACAGGCCGCCCGGCCGCAGGAAATTATATTCTTTCTCCGTTCCTGCACGGATAAAATCAATTTTAAATGTTATATATTATTTTCCACAAATTGTCATAATATAACTGCAAAACCCCCTAGAATTATTAATCTTTATTTCTTTTGATAAGCCTGCGGTAATAGTACCGCTGACAGAGGACTCAACATTGACAACAGATCTTGAAACGCTGTTGAGATAATCGTATAGATAAAGGTTTACTGACACGCATTTATCGACCATAGACGTCACTAGTTTGTTTATCGAGGGCGATTAGAACATTGCGAAAAATTACTGTTTTCAACTTGTTCTTTAATTTGTTATTTAGTATATTGTTTTGATTCTGGAAGCATTAATTTCGAAATTATAGATGTGAGAATCTGCCAAGTTGACTTAGACAAATATAGCGAGTATGGTCTGAATTCTCATAGAGTAAGGCTAAGGCTGGGCTTGACCCAGCAGTGAAACGTCATATCATACAGTTTATTTTAGACAATAACTTGCCAATATTTTAATAACTTAATCCTCTTTCGATATTTAAGATCGAGATCAAGGATTAAAAAATGAGTTTATAGGTTTCCTTTATCATCTCGTGATAGTATAAACAGGTTTTTCCAACACGTGAGTTGATAATATCAATATTATACTATTTCCAAGCGTTTATTTTACTTTTGACGTATGCACGTCTATCAAGTTACATATTTTTTGACACTAAAGCTCACATGAAACAAATGACATGATTGACGTACTTTATTGTTGTGCGTGACGTAATAGGGATGTTCTGTGAGTCATGTAACGCCCCGGCTATTAAACCATAGACACTATACGTAAATAAATCGAAAGTAATCGATTTGAAAATAAAAATAAATTGTACTTTAAAGAGAAATAAGACCGCAATTATTATAAGTGCCATTTTATTTTGCCGAATTAAATACACTGATATTCATAAATAAATAAATAATAATTTTATAATAATAATAATTCATTTATTTCAGAAATTAAGTATTTCCATATTTTACAGTTTTATATTATAAAATTATTTCAATGTTGTCAAAATTTAAATTTCAAATTAATTCACAGCACAACAATTAATTAATAAAACAAATACTAGGGCATTACACCCGCGTCACTATAATTAATATAAATGTTTCTACTCCACGGCGTCAAAAGGACATGTATACCAAAATGATTTCTAGTATGGACTCTGCCATCGGGCCGCGAGGTGGCAGAAAACAAACAAACTCATGCATTTAACTGGGTGTGCAGTTGCACCTATTTACGTAGCAGTGGCGAGTTATTTTTATTGCAGACATGTTATAGATTTATTGACGTACTACTTTTTTTAGACCATATATTATAAATAAAGATATATTTAAATATCTTGGTTAAACAATATAAAGAATAAATATAAAACTATTTTTAAACTTATTGTTACACACCATAAAAATTGTAGTATGTATAGAACCTCAAATATTGTAACAACTTCTGTACTACATTCTTGCAAAATAAAGATTATGATTATGAGTACTTGAAATAACATGCTATTATATTTTTTGTAGTCACGATATTTATGTTCAAAAACATTAAAGGGTCTACTTATCATTCTGAACTTCGTGTACTATGGCAGTTTGTTGTCTTTTCCTTGGCAGAAAATGCGGGTCATCAAAAAATACTCCTTTGGTCTATATTTATATTTATTCGTTTTTATTCTGTTCATCATACATAAAAACATACTAAAAAAATGTTTTTGTCGTCTTTTAAGATCATATCGAAATGTTGAATGTTTTGGTTGATAGTATGGAGGAAGAAAGAATACTATAAATTTCAATCTCAGTAATGAAATAACTATAAAAAGCTCCTGTATAACTAAATAGTGCAGGTAGATAAATATTGACCTATACCAAATACTGTACAGATAAATTTTGATCTCTATATCGATTGGTTTTATCGCTATCGTCGTCCCCGTTCTCGATGTGGTGAAGATAACGTAAAATTGGCATTGTTTATATAACAAATACAATTTTTTTGCAAAGACTATATAATATTTGATTATAATATTAAATTAATTAATGGAATGTTATATAAATAATCAACCAATTGCGAGCCAAAGATGTAATATTGCCTTTGGGGAATTTTGCTTGGCGATAATGGTCATCGATATATAATGCTTATAGACAGGAGAGATTGTGTTTAGAATATCATAACAAATTTTAATTTTATTTGATTTGATCAAAATAAGTTAGCAATACTAACTTGTAGAATTAAGGTATGTTACCAACGGATGAGTGCAGAAGAAATGTTTTGTCATACAAAATCAGATGTACACCCAAAAATGTTGACAAAGTTTGTCCCTAACCTAAAGGGTTAGGTTAGGTTAGCCTTTATTAAGGCGAAAAAAACTGCATGGGTCAAAATAAATATAAATAACTTTTCGTTGCGTGGACAGGGGAGCTAAAGAGGTCGTTATCGCAGATTCAAATGATGAATATGACAAGTATTAACATGAAGTGGAACTTTATGCTATGTCTTAAACTACTAGTATATCTAGACACGTGTCAATTTCACTACGCTGTTCTTCCGCTTTACGCACTCAATTTTTTTTATTTTCTGAAAGTTCATTATAAAATTCTTATTTTCTTTCATCTTCTCCCAATTATTCGGGATCGGTACAATCAGTCTTTTCCTTCCATACTCCTCTAATCTAACATACATCCTCTGTCACACGATAAATCATCATATTATCCTGCACACAATTCACCCATCTTTTTTTTGATCTACCTTTACATTTTTACCTATCAATCTTGTAGTTTATCATTCTTTTTGTCACGTGACTTTTATCTCTCCTTATTATATGCCCATGCCACCTTAATCTTCCTCCTCTATGTATGCGCGGATCCGAAGTAAAAAAAAACCCCCGGATATTCCGTACACACGAAGCTGCTGAAGCTAATAGTATAATTTTGTTGCTTTCAGGTGTTGTGTAAATGTTTGTTGAATAATGATAAATAAGTACAGGAATTAAATAGGCTCACCCAAACTCATGTCCAAATACTATGTCCGCCTTTGGCTTCAGAAGTATATATCTTGAAACCAGCTCAATCAATCAGTCTCACCAAATTCAGTACTTTTCAGGGCGGCCGCCATTTAATAAGTTAAGTTCATCAACTCACTCCACTTGCCAAAAACCCATTATTGCTTACATGTCTGTCGTCTTAACACCGCAAATTAATCTGACAAGAAAAAATAGCGTTATCTTCCATGACACAAAGAGAATTTATGGAAACAGAGGAATATGTATGTATCAAGAAAGTGTGCGTGAAGTTGTGAAGTTTGAACAAGAGATGGCGGTACCATGACTGAAAAATCACTGTTCAGCTCAAAATAATAAACACACACACTCTAAATAATATTAAAAAAATAATAAATATTTTTCAGTCACGGGTGCAACTTTCAAAGATCCCTTTCATTTTATGTACTCATTTCTCACCTTATCCATTCTTGTAACACCACACATCAATCTCAGAATTCTCATCTCATCTGAGTGGAGATGTTTGTGGTCTATCACTTTAGTGGCCCAACATTCGGAACCCGGATAACATAATCGTACTATCGTAAATAGAAAGTACTATTTGTCTTTAAATAAATATGTGTAATATGTTAAACATTTACTTATTTATCTATTGTAATATATGTTAATATAAAATGCTTGTCACATATAATGTTAACAAGTAAATTTATTTAGTAAATTTTTGTATTTAGATTTTTTTTGTATATACGTAAATATATTAGTATTATATTGATGTATGTATTCAATTTATAAATTAGTGTAAGTATGTATATTTAAATTGTACAGTTCTATTTTTTTTCTGCTCCACCTACATCGCCAAATTAGTTAAGAATTTCTTTTCAGCTAGGTTGCCTGGAAGAGATCGCTTTTAACAATAAGGCCGCCTATTGTTTTGCCAAGAAGTTTTGTAATTATGCATTTTGTTTCTGTATTTGTTTATTTTGGTGAGCAATAAAGTGTTTGTTATCTATTTATCTATAATCGGTCGTATGAAAGATTTACATTCTGTCAAAGAAGTATCGGGAATGGATGATCCATTTATGGTTTCAAATTCATTTTTGGTTGTTGTTGTTAGATTGGCACTACTGTTTTTCATATTGGCGCGAAGTTTGAGTTGCATTGGTCATTTAGATTAAATACAGTGTTGTTTTTAGATAGATCATATCTAGTGTGTATTGCGAATTTCATAATGGACAAAAACATTGAACAAAGAGTTTGTCTTAAATTATGCTTCGCCAATGGACTTTCGTGTTCGAAGACACTGAAAATATTATATAAGGCTTACGGTGAATCGACTTTATCGAAATCACGTGCTTATGTGGTACAAAGCGTTCAAAAGCGGTCGAGGTATGCTGGAAGATTTACCTCGCCCTGGTAGGCCACCAACGTCTTCAACTTCTGAAGTTAACAACGCAAAGGTGAAGGAAATAGTGACTGAAAATCCACATTCAGATTTGAAAGAAATAGTCGCTGAACTTTCTGTGTCTCACGAGTCGATCCGTATCATTTTAAATAATCACTTGACACAACATTCATGAAACGCAACTAACTAACTACTACGTAACTACGAGACGTAGGTTTACGAGTTTGACAATCAAACTAGTCAACAAGCTTCGGAGTGGCGCCTTCCAATTGAACTGAAACCGAAAAAAGCTCGCCAAACTCGATCAAAAGTCAAAGTCATGTTGACTGTTTTCTTTGACTATCGCGATGTTGTGCACTCGGAATTCTTACCGGAAGGTGAAACGGTAAACAAAGTATTTTATTTGAGTGTTATGCGGCGTTTAAGAAAGCAAATTCGACGAAAAAGGCCAGATTTGTGGATAAAAAATTCTTGGATTTTGCACCACGATAATGCGCCTTCGCACAAGGCCATTATTGTGAACGAATTTTTGACCAAAAACTCAACAAATATCATCGAGCAACCACCTTATTCACCAGATATGGCTCCAGCCTACTTCTTTCTTTTTCATAAACTCAAATTACCACTTTGTGGCACCCGTTTTCATGCGGTAGAAGACATAAAGGAGAACTAAACTCAATTCCGGAAAAAGCATTTAAAAATGTTTTGATGATTGGATTATTCGTTGGCGTAAGTGTATCGTTTCTGAAGGAGCATACATAGAAGGTGATAAAATAAAGAATGAATAACTAACATTTTGTGTATTATTGACATTCTCCCAGTACTTTTTTGACAGAGTAGTATATATCTGACCTTTTAATTTCAGTGGCATTAGTTTGTCGCATGTCACAAACTAAGTTTTTACTATAGAAGAATAGTATTATTTCTCCATGTTTTTATTTAAATACTCTAGAAAGGTAAATATACACTTTGAAGTACTTAAAACACATAATTTTGTTATATTATACAAGTTTGATGTTTAATTTCTCGTGAGATTTTCTGTCTAAAACAAATTTTCTCCGTGTGTAATCCAAAAGAAATATATAAACTTATCAAAATAAACTTGATATAAAAGTTAGAATAGTGTTGGTATTTCTAAAAACGAACAAATTTTTTTTACAACTGTTTTACTTAAAACTAACTTCTGTTTGTAAAGAAGCAAGATATCAATATTTGTAATTAAATAATTATAATTTAATTAACACGTGGCGCAATTGCGCTACCCTAAAACCCTTACAACATTAGACGAGAAATCCTTTAAGTGCAAAATATGAAATTTTCCCACAAAGTAATCATAAAATTACGAATTCTCTTCAGAATATCTTCTATATTAAAAGTAATATGTAAAAGTCTAATTGACTGAATTTAAAACTCTGTAAATATAAATTTAAAACTTTAACTAGATTTTAGGGCAACAAATTCATAATTATTTTCATTCATATTTAATAACACAGTTAATAAATTTAATAGAATAATGAATTTATAAAAATTAAACTTGCAAAACTTTAAAAATATTTTCCCTGAAAATTAATTTGAACAGTAAATTTTGAGATATGTGGATATTTTTGACTGAATGCTTTTTGTCATTTTGGATAATAACGGAAACAAAAGACGTTTGTGACTTCTACAGAACTCTTTGTTGTTCGCGGACTACCTTGCACTTAACCATTTTTTTTATTAGTTGACATGGGCAGCTTCATTTATAACCCACTTTTTGAGGTCAAACAGCTATAGTTGTATTTTTCTAATACTAATCATTTTTTTAATTTTATTTTAAAGGGGTGTTTTCAAGATAAAATGTCACCCCCGTTATTACTTACAAAACTAAATGAAAAGGCAATATTAATTAGTCTCTAAGTCTTGATCTTAAATTATTTTAAACAGTATTCTGACCTCATCGGATAGCTGTGAGGTCGAATATTGTTAAAAAATCCTAAATTATGTGTTCTAGCTCCAAATTTATCACGTCTCTGAGGCGCGACCCGCTCACATTCAACCAAAATGTGATTGACATTCTGCAACCAGTGCAATTAGGGGAATCGATTTGACACATTATGTAGCCAAAACAATTAATTGTGACATGACCAGATCTAAGCCTCAGTGCCGTAACTACTTCTCGCCTTGTTATTCTGCTTACATCAAATCAAGGGGAGTGAATAGCTCATTACATTTTTTTAAATTCTAATATCTAAGTATATCTTTTGCTCAAACACTTCTGCCAGGCGTTATATGTTTGCAGTAAAAGTAATGACGAAGAACCTATTTTTCGCCATATAATCTTTGGTGAAAGCTCTACCGCTTGGAAAAAACAGCAAGGCATCCTATAATTTGCTTTGGATACCTACTGCCCTATCTTGTCATCTCGTTTTCATGCATCATGGTTCTGAAACCGATTTTTGTGACCGTGATCGCGTTACATCTCCTGCAATCCTGGATAGCTACTCCCATTGTTAATTCAATTGACGTACATATTGGAATAAAGCCGATCGGCGTTTCTAGGCTATAAAGTAAACTGTGAAAATACTCTCCTCAGCATTCATGGAAGATGTCAGGGCGGAAAGAGTTTAAAATTATGAAAAACCTTTTTCAATCGTACTTACCTATGGTAAAGTATAATTAATTTTCTAGCTATAGATATACTATAATTCTCAGCTTCAACGTGATAATCACTCAAGAGACCGAACATCACTGAAGATATCCATATTCATCGTGCGTTTCTGAGTAATACTGGAGTATGTATGTTGTAAGTGTTTGAAAACCCCATTCATGACAAATCTGGGGACGCAAGATCGTCATTTCAACGAGTATATAACGGGTAATAACTTCTAGCTTATTTCCGTTTTTTTTTTTAAATGTTTTGAACAAACACAGAACTTTTAGTATAATCATAGATTATGATTTGTATATTCTATAATGTTATATTTGTCTCGAATTTAAAAAATTACTATCGTATCGCTTGCATTAGTTACTTTATTTTATACAATGGTATTACCTGTATAATGTGTAGAAATAAATCTTATTGAAATCGGTATGACAACTGAACTGAAACTTGATGAAATAAAACACCCCAATATTATGATAATAAGGTTTCTTGTTTTATTAATACTAGTTTACAATAAGATTACTTTACCATTTTCCTTATACATAAGTATAATAATTAGATGTATGTTCACAATGTACAATCATGTAAGATTTTTTGCCTTATATTTAGATTATGGAGCAGTCCGCCGGGCCGCCGGCCGCAAGGGCACTTCGAGATAACATCACTGATATTAATAATAATTATAACCTGAGAAATTAATCGAGAGATGATATACCGCCTCACTTTATATCCTCACGTTACGAAAGTTATAAATATACATAGTTGTATGCAATTGTTTATATAACCTTATTGTTTGATAATTCGCTTTTTGGGCCTAAGACTTTAACGAAGCAACTTGATTACGTTTCAGCTTGATTCTTTGAAGGAAGCATTAGTGTTTTCATTTTATTTATATTGATTTTGTACGATTTCAGAATATATGTATGCAGTCTCAAATGAAAATTCAAATGTTAGATGAATCGTCATCCAAATAGACACTAGGCAACAGTCGGACCTATTTAACCCTCTCATCCAAACCTCATCCAAATTGTAGGTCTTTCACTGACGGCTTACATCTTGTTGTGACAACACGAACTTCACTATACAATTAAGATTGTCTCCCCCAACGCAATATCCTGGCATTAAAAAAATAATATCCTACAACTTGTTAATTAAAAAAAGATATTTTGTGAAAATATAACAGCAATACGTCACTTTTCAAGTTCTCGCCGGAAATTTTGGCGGGAACTCGAAGACTGTTTTGTTTTGCCATTTATTTTCAAAAAGTATATAATCCGGTTAAAACCGGACAATAGTAGTATATTGACTGTTTATATTGTTGCGTTGATGTGAAAATCTCACTGTTCCGTAAAACGTATTTTTTAACCTGTAACAAAAACTAACGCTTGGCATTGTCAACAGCCTACAATTTGATTGAGGCTTTGGTTGAATATTATTGTAAAACTTAATACTAGATACACAAATTGTGCAGAGCCAAAGAATTAAAAAGTTTTCGTCAAAACCACAAACTTAAGTCATCTCCCATGTTTACATTTTACTTCGATTATAAATTTCTCAATATTCGAACAATTAAAGTTATAAAAACAGCTGCCACAACACCACATTCGCGCTGACATACATTTTTTTACAATTAAATACAAAACATTAAAAAATACTTCAGCATTTGTGCTATTTATATTCGTGTTAATTTTGACAACCATTAGTTATAAATTTTATTGCTTTACGAAATGAAAACTTTAAATAACTTCTTGAGCACAATTCAAATATTACAAAAAAAGATTGTTTGTGCATTTTATTAAGAATTTTCTTTCTTATCGAATTATTATTGTTAATTACAATTTATTTTAGAGATAGCCAGGAATATCTGCTTCAACCACATAGATGGCATTGTGGTTGTTGTTGTTCAGTTTAGTTTTCTGAACATGTAACATGCAAGTCATAATAAAAGTTACACAATTAATGTACCTATATGTTACGACAGTTTCAATACACCTTTGATATATTACAAACATAATAACAGCCCCTATAGGCTAGGGCGCGATTACCGCGATACCCGGCAAGGTAAACTTCGTAAAACATCTTTCCGTTATTTACTCTAATATGGGTATGTACAATCGTTCCCAGTTGTTTGTTATATAACAATGACAGCTCATAAACGTCCCACAGCTGGGCTCGAGTCTCCCTCTATAGGGGCTTGGCAGATTTGACACATCGGTTATCTCGATTTCATCACGATGTTTTCCTTCACCTTTATTGGCACGTGGTAATTGTAACAATATGCACATTAGGTCAGAAAACTGACTAAGTGGTGCATGCGTTCTGGCCAGTATCGAACCTGTGCCCTTTGAGAATGGGACGCATGCGCTAACCATCACGCTACCACGACGCGTCTGTTGTTGTCTTTTATATGTTATGCATAATATAACCATTACTCATAAGCTTAGGAATACCTTCATACAATATGTGTTTTCTGCCGGTTTATCATTATAATTTACAGAAGATACCTACATTTTTGCTTGAATCGATATTGTTGTAGACACACACATGATATCTGCAACACATAGGTAATCCTTTTGCTTTCAAGATTTATTTAGAGTAAATTTAAAATTTGTTACAATACAATGAATTATATTATGTATTTAACGTTATCATTTCATTTTAAATTGTATGAAAAAAACTGAATGTGGGTAAACCGCTTACAACGCCATCTACTAGTCGAAACAGATATCTCCCGTATCTCCTCAAGTTAATAAATTTGGACTAACTTATAATATTCACACAGGCAAAGAAATTGGCAGTGACTCAATTATATCTTAAGTAATATATTTTATAGGTATTTCAGAATAAGTAGCTTACTTTGTGGAAATCACAAAACAACATATATTGCTACTATTGCATTTTTTCTTTATATTTTTCTATTAATATAAGGTTTTCTTGTGTATTTAATGACTGCCCTCACAATGACATCATTTATCACAAATTGCATGTTATATAAAATTGAAACTATTAAATTATTCATAATAACATAGATTTATGTATACATTTTAAGGACCATTCTCATATAACTAATAAACATGAATTGAAAGATGGAACGTATATTTATACAAAAGATAAATTATACCACTTTGTAATTGAATAAAAGTTGCTTTTGATTCATACTTCTTGACATTATTTAGTAATAAACACGTGTCACTCACATCCACCAAGGATTCGAGTTTGCAACTCAGTGTATCTATTCAACTAGGTTATATCGAATTACATACAACCCTCATATACTGTGTAATTCTAGAACCATGAATGATTCTATAAAATTATAATTTCATACATAACGAGCTGTAGCTCATCTCTACAGGAAGGCTGATTTGATAACGCAGACTTATGTATTCATATATGAAAACCACTTAGATATATTTTACTAGTAGTCTCGGCAGACGTTGTTCTGCTTTAGAAAAATGAAAATATAGGACCCGATTCTAGTGCCACCTATCGGTTCGAATTATAAATCTAAATAATCTGGGGACCCACTCAAACCCACTAAAAAATCATCAAAATTGGTAAAGTCGTTCTCAAGTTATGCGTGTACGATTAATTTTGATTTAAGTATATAGATTATAATTTTTCCGTTTGTCGATATGAAAATCGTTCCCCAAGGATGAACATATAGCATATTAAAATAAAACCTTTGTTTTATTTTAAACAAATGTTAACATTCGTTTTATTTTGTCACAGTTACAACTATTAAACGCACTAATGCCGCCTAGAGCAACGCTACAGACCAGAGGGACAAGTATTTCCCGCGAGTATCTCTCACTATTTGAAAGGAATTATACTGGGAAGTGAATTCTTTAGGGTGTTATTGCTGTAATGAGACACGGGGGAGTCGATTCATGCTAGGATCCCGGAATTGGCTGAGCTATTGCCCCTATCTTAAGGTATAAATCGAGCAGTTTACACGAAGTCAATACAACTCTACTGTTTGACCCTAGATATCAGCAGGTATAAAACCTTGCTAACTATGTTAGACCAATTTTCTACGACTTGACTTCATATTTCTTTCCCCCTTATTAATAATATTTCTAAGAGGTTTATAGACTCATTAAGAAAGTTAAAAATAAAAAAACTGTTTTACATAATCGTATTCTGAATGCCATTTTGAATAACTTTTTTAATTAACGAGCCCATCCTAGTATAACTATTATGAATAATGGGGTCAATGTTAAGATTGTTTTATGATAAACGTCCTGTTTTCGAATTTAATATTTATCCTAAAATAACTGGCTTTCCTTTCAACGACACATAAATTATTTTTAGCGTTGGTAATGCTGATATTAGACGGATCAAACAAATGAAATCAATTTAATTAAAAAGCATAGAAATGAAAGGACGACGATATTCAATTACATATGATTCAAGTCTGTGTTTACATGAATCACTTTGATTGATTCATCCAAATTGAAAGAAAAAAATAAAGCGTCTTATATCAACTTAAACTTTGTATTGCCATAAAAATAAATTTAAGACTGAATCTAGTTTTGTGTATGAGCTGTAGCATCAAGCCGAGCTGAATACATTGAGTTGCAGAATCAAACCCTAGTTCTCGAAAAACGTTCCCTTCCAGTAATTAAATAACTGCCAAAGACCATTCTCCACAATTGATTAAAGAAATAATTTTTATTTACAATAATTACATACGATAAAGTAAATTAATAACAACAGAGTGATTAATATTTAAACATAAATTCGTATTAAAACATCTTCGAATTGAAGACAGATTATCGCGTTGTCTTCATTTGTATTTTTAGGAAAATAAATATCTTTAAGCGTTACTTAATTTCTATTACAAATAGCTAACTATACAATTTATTTACCGTATTAGAAAAGAAATCTTTCATGAATATTTTAAAATACACACAATACTTTATGGCTGCTCTTAGGTAGATTGAAACAGTTTTTTTATATAAAATTACTCATAATTACTGCTAGATAGTCTTCTGTTAGATATGATGTGGCAGTTATTTGACTCTGAATCGACAATTGAAGAAGGTCTACATTGATTTCGGTAGTTGCATTGCACAAAGTAAAAACGGGACTATTGCGCGTATTGAATTTGTGCATATTTGTACAGTTACGAATAAAACAATGGCCAATTATTATATTCTTTTTCAAAAAATTTGATTCATTATAACAATAATGTTGTAGCACTCAAAATTCGCCCACCGAAGTTAAACAACAAATAAAATTCAAAAAGAACTAATTGATCATTATAAATATAAACCTTTCGCAATGATAAATTTTAGAACATTTAAATAAAAATTACACAGTTCACATTTCAATATTTACTTTATTTAATTACTGTCAGTTATTATTTCATTTCTAATTTGATATTTATTATTATTAATTAAGTAATCCATAGACAAAATATAGTTAGTTATTTGTAATTGAAATGTTTAATATATATTTTCTAGCATACAATGTATATAAAATAATTGTAATCCTATGCAGATTTGGTTATATAATTACAGTAAGTATTAAAAATTATTTAAATTAAAATTAAATTAAATCGAGACTTAAAATTACGTTTGAATTCGTTTACATACCAAAAATATACTTAAAAATATGTACGTTATTTACAGTATTTAGTAATATACTAAATATGTTTAATTTTGACACTGTTACGGGAATACGTTCACTCATAGAAACTGAAATTAATATTTTAAACTCATAGTCACTAGGGTGGGTCCTGTGTTATTCGACCTATTTTCAATGTGCAATAATTGCCAAAATATTGATTTTAACATACTGTACATAATTTGATATTTACGTTAATCTATTCTAATGAATTACAGTAGGAAATATATACTGTGTATGACCTATATGCGTAACATTTTCGTCATTGATAACAATTGTTGGCATATGTCTTTAGTTTTCATTAAAAATAGCGTATATTTAGAATATATAGAACTGGACAGTCAGACCATCAATTGTTTCAGAAAAGTAGGCACTATAATTTGTAGACTCTCTAGGCTGCACAACATCTGTTTTTTTATGAATTTCGTATATTGCGCTGTCATCAGTTGCTTACTAACAATGGCCACTTTAATGGATGAGGGCTATTTCAATACCTATATAAACCAGTGTTTTTTTTTTAATGTTTGAATTTCTCTTTACTAAAATTACATAGGTAAGTACCTAGTTTAAATAAGGAAATGCAATCAATTTCGTCTTCTCAGTGACAAAAATAGATACTCAAAGTCTAAACAGTATATTTACCACAGTCTATAAAAAATTATACATTGTGAGCCTATTAACGAAATCCCCGTATAATGTACTCAGAAACAGCGTATTTAATTAAACACAGCGTATAATGATATTAAATTAAATATTACATTGTACTATTTTACAAAATATTTACATTATACATTTATTTGCGTCCACAAGATAAAAAATATTTTATCCGTGAATTTAGCACAATATTCTCATTACCAGCAAGTTTCGATCGAATTTCACTTTGTCGACATTATTTACGAATGACCATAATCAAGTACTACTAATACTGATTTGGTGACCAATATACACTTTAGTACCTAAGCAAGGATACTGTCTTATTACGGCATTAGCATTACTATATAAATACGAAATTAAATATTTTTTTGTTCCGTCTTCATGACCGAAAGAAAGATCCGATTTATATGAACCTTCCATAAAGCCAAAATTAGATTGTTCTATTCTGTCTTTCAATTTGGATAGAAATGGGGCAAATTAAATCTAAAAAAATAAACGACTTCATAATTTAAAAAAAACAATTAATGTCTTTATTAACTCCTTAAATAAGTAATAAGTAAGCGTCACATAAAAATATTGCAACGATTATTTCGTTCGACTATCTATGTCCCATCTCTGTTCAAATTGAAAAACAGAAGTGAACCCGTGTCATTTCGCTTTAACGGAAAAGAGTATTTAAAAACTTTTATCCCGAATAGTTAGGTTCCCGTTGGGTGTCGTTGAGAGGAGAGCGTATTGTGTTCCGCGCGCGCTCATATCTCCTCCCTTGGGGCGAGGGGTTTCGCCTCAAAACGGATAGAGACTGACGATGCCGGGGGTTATGCTTCCCCCGATAGTGAATGTCGCCCTAGAGCCACCTGCCAGGGCATTGGCACCTGGGTTTGGTCGAACTTCCGCATTCCCATAGCCCTGGCATAAAGCGTACAAAGAAACACCGAGAGGTTTTATTGGGTATCCCCGACCGTGGCGTGGCAAAACCATTTCTTGCTTACGGTGCTAGTATCACCCCACCGTGTCCCCCCCGCGGTGGATAGTCATCAAACGGATTTCCCCTTGCAAAAATAGTTCCCGTTGGGTGCGAATTAAAAATTCATGCGAAGCATGCCGTGTATACTACACTTACTTTGCCACTAGGCTACAAAATTAAATTCGATCGAAAATCTATCGCACGCTTCTGGAATAAAATGACGTTATAATTAAAAATAATAATACCAACGAATCTTTACACGTAACAATACATATCTATCGATAATAAAGTAGTTGGCGAAAATCGCATACACCTTTATAATAGTCTAGGTTGACGATTACATAAAACGTTTTACCTTTAAAGAGTCGCCTTAAGGAGGAGACCGCTGTCAGGGTCGCAGGGCGAAGATAAATTACACCGTATTTTAGTTAGTTTTCCCAAGTCTGTGAGGACTACTCCTCGTTAATACCTTGCGCGCACCGCGAATATTTCGGTACCATTTCTTTCCACACATAATCTATAGAATTACATAGAAGCATACGAACTATTGAAATAATTCCGCATGAGACCTTTTTCGGTTGCGAATTTAAAAATCCATTGCAACTCACCGCATCGTGGTGCACGCACGGCCTAAGTTGGCCCCTTCACGATCTTGCAGTGCATTCTGCTCGGTGTTGCAGGCTGTAACAACGTTCACAGTCCTGCATTACGCGGCGGACTGCCATGCAGGAAAGTGAATGGGCCGCTTTAGGGGTATGGAGAAAACTAGATGGTGCACTTTCGGATCGAGCATGTGTCGAGATAGGGGGCGCAAGGGGCGAGCGGGTGGTGTTGCGGCGGGCGGCGGGCGGTGGGCGCGGGGCGGAGGGGCGGCGGCGGCGGGGGCGCCCGGGCCGCGCGCCGTCATACTCCGTCCAGCTGCCGCACGCGCACGTCCTGCGATGCGCACATGTCTGGTGCAAACGGCAAGCAGGTAAAGTACGCGCACGCCGCGCATTCATACGCCGGGGCCGCATAAAACAACGCAACCAGCGCGCACAGCATCCCCGCCGCTGACAATAAACACACCCACACCAGCACTATCTTCCTCCGCCTGTCGTACAGCCCGAAGGTGATGAACGGTAACAAAGCATAAGATAACAGGAACCCGAACACGAAACCGAATACGTGCGCGAAATTATCTATCCACGGCAGGAGACCGAGGAGGAACAACGCTATTGCGATTGCGATGAGCTTCATAAGAGCGCGGCGTGGATGCTTTAGAAGCGGCCAGGCGCCAATTACTTCCACTATGAGAGCTGCCAGTAAGCCAAAATGAGATCCAGCTGGTCCCACCTGAAATTGTAAAATGAAAAGATGATATAGCTTCTTACGGATTTTAATGGTAAGCATTATTCAACATATTTCCGAACGAAATATCATTGAGCTGTATGTAACATATATCATATATAATTATATAACATATTCAAAAAGGAGGATGTTCTCAATTCGTCTGTATGTTTTTTTTTTAAATTTTTGTTCGTTATTCGATTTCTCCGTCAATTCTCAACCGATTTTCAAAATATTTCTTTTAATCGAAAGGTTATACTCCCGAATTGGTCCCATTGTTACTATGTCAGGATCTGATGAGCGGATCGGATCCAAAGGAAAACGAAAATAACCCTTATTAAAGAACGCCATGCGCCTAAATTCTTTTAAAAAAGCTGGTATACGCGTGTAGGTACTACATTTTCTATAGGCGCTTAATTTTTTGTATACATGTTAGGCGATTTGTCTGTCAATTGTGGATCGATATTGATTTTTTTTCTTTATTCGTAAGTATATACTCTCGAGTCTGTTCCATGGTCACCAAGTCAGGATCTGATGAATAGATCCAAGAGAAATCGACAGTAACCCTTATTATTAAAAACTTATATACGCGTGCTAGTATTACACCTACTACAGGCGCTTAATGTTTTTGTAGGCATGTTACGCGATTGCTCCATCAATTGTGGTGCGATTTTCAAATTGTTTTTTAACTCCCGAGATGGTCTCATAGCCAGCAAGTCAGGATCTGATTTATAGATCATAAGGAAATCGATAGCAACTCTTATTGATGAGCCTATACACAGAAGAGTGAGATGGCAAATTTGTGTACAGGTGCCAGTTGAACGATTTCTACAGGAGCTTAATATATTATTTCTAAAGCTATTGAAATTTTTGCTCAACAAAAACTTCAAAACATATTTATTTTAACAAAAACAAAACCACCTTCACAGTAAAAACCAAAAAATAAATATTTAAGCGACTTCTTTTTACAACATCTTGAAGTCAGTGCCAAGTAAAACATAAAAGAACAACAAAACATTTACAAAACACAGTAATTTTTATGTTTTACTTGACTTCAAGATGTTGCAAACATTTTTGTTCTGTGATAGCTACAATCCTGTTTTCGAAAAAGTAGTTAAAAATGCTAATCAACAATTATGTTGCTGAGGATATATAGCTTACATAGATTAGAAATTAGGTTTAATGTAAATTTATATGTTATCAACTTCAGTGTAGGATTTTTAACTACATTTTTTGATGATATTATTTTTGTTCGCGAAATTGTTACATATTAGATACATGTATTCACAGAAATTGATTCTTATAAACTACTCTATCTACTGGTGTACAGATGCTGGTATACAGGTGTTATTTTTTTATAAACAACCGTTTCGATTCCCGTATAGGGATTTTTTTTATTGCCTGAGTTCAGCAGACTGGCAGACGGCCCACCTAAAAGCGGTTACCATCGCCTATGGACCTACGGACATTTACAACACCAAAGATGCTATCAATGAGCTGCTGCTTCCTTAAGGAAGATTGGAACCTGGCCACTAATGCCGGAACATAACGCAAGGTTGTTATGGCGGCTGGAGGCGCAGGCTGAGCACATGCGCAAATCCCTCAAAAGGATTTGCGACGCTGCTATGCCTCGAGCCAAACGACCGCCGCCGCGTACGTCGGTCCACTGGTGGACTGAGGAGCTAGCTGAACTGCGGAGGGTAGTCCGCAGAATCAGCCACAGGCTCAAACGCAGCAGAGCGCGTCGTCCTCCAGACTATGTTGAGGAGAATGGACTCGTGGGGGAGTTCAGAGAGGCCAGAAAGGCCCTTTCGATAGCAATTCTGCGAGCGAAAGCCCGGGCTCGGGAGGAACTCCTCGAGGCACTGGATCGGGACCCTTGGGGGCGTCCGTACCATGCGGCCCGCAACACGTTGCGGCCTTGCACCTCCACGGTTACGGAAACGCTCGAACCCGAGGTCCTCCGGTCGGTTATCGGTGGGCTCTTCCCGGATCCGGGTATCTTCACTCCCCCCGATATGGGTCCAATCATTCTCGACACCTCGGAGGTGGAGCCTCACTCCATCACCGAGGAAGAATTAGACGTCGCACTGGACCGGCTCCGGGGCAGGAAGACGGCTCCGGGACCCGACGGGGTTCCGGGTCGGCTCCTCTTCCTGGCCGCCAAACATCTACGCGGCCAGCTGCGGGAACTATTCGATGCCTGTATTCGCGCAGGTCAGTTCCCGTCGCAATGGAAGGAGGGCTGATTATGCCTGATTCCCAAGGGAGGCCGTCCTCCCAACGATCCGTCCGCCTACAGGCCCATAGTGTTGCTTAACGAAGTCGCCAAGGTCTTCGAGAAGATCTTAGCGGAACGCCTCGTTAAGCATCTCGATACTGTGGAGCCGGGGCTAGCACAGACGCAGTTCGGGTTTCGGCGGAGGCGCTCCACGTTGGACGCCAACGGGATCGGCATCCACAGGGATCGGTCCTCGGGCCGGTTCTTTGGAACGTTGGTTATGACTGGATCCTTCGGGTTCCGGTCCTGCCCGGAATAGGGCTAATCTGCTTTGCGGATGACACCCTACTCACGGCACGCGCTGCGTCATTCGCGGAATCCGTGGACCTCGCCAACGCCGGGTTAGCGATCGTGATCCGAAGAATAGGTAGGCTGGGCTTGAAGATCTCCCCCGCGAAAACGGAGGCCATCATGTTCCATAGGCGGTTTCGTAATCCCCCCGCAGACTTGTCCGTTACAGTCCAAGGGGTGGACATTCGTGTAGGCCCACAGATGAAATATCTGGGGCGAATTCTCGATGGGAAATGGCTGTTTAAAGCGCACTTTGAGCAGCTACTTCCCAAGCTCGTGAGGTCGTGAGCACGTGAGCAACGTGGGGGGACCGGGGACGACAACTAGGAAACTCTACATGGGCATCCTTAAGAGTATGGCCCTGTACGGTGCACCCGTATGGTCCACTGCACTTCACCGCCACAACAGGACCTTGTTGTGCCGCGCACAACGGGTCCTGGCGGTGAAGACCATCCGAGGATACCGTACAGTGTCGTGGACGGCGTCGACACTCTTGGCAGACGATCCGCCCTGGCCTCTCCAGGCGGACGTGATAGCCAAAGTTCGGCGCTCCCGACAGGATGCCCTCGCCCGTGGCCTGTTCTATGGCCAGACCGAACTCCAGGTGATCAGGACGCGGGAAACCGCGGCCATGATCCAATCTTGGTCAGTAGAGTTGGAAAACCCTGTTGCTGGCATTGACACGGTGGAAGCGGTTCGACCGCAGCTGTTGCTCTCGCGGAAACGCGAGACTCTGACCTTCAGAATGACACAGATACTTACCGGGCACGGTTGCTTCGATAAGTATCTGTGTCAGATTGCGGGTTGCTTGCCTTCACCCCAATGCCGCCAATGTGGCGCGCTGGACACGGCGTTACACACGCTAGTCGAGTGCGCAGCATGGGCACCTCAGAGGTTTGAACTCGAGACACTTGTAGGGCCGATCGAATCGCTGGGCGATCTGGTGCAAGCCATGCTGCACAGCGACGGTTGGTGGGTGGGTGCGGCCAATTTCTGCGAGACGGTAGTGTCTCATAAGGAGGCCGCGGAACGAGATAAGGAGAGAGATGGTAGTGCGCATGGGTCTCGCGGGCGCCGACGTCAGTCGGGAGCCCGGAGGCGCAGGTATGCGCATGACCTCCCTCCCTGAAATACCGCTGCAGGGGCCCTCTAGCATCTAGGGAGCAGAGGAGTCTTCACCCCTGTTGACGAAGTGAGTTTGCCTCTCCCGGGGCATTCTCAAGCACTTGTGCGCTAGGATCGGTGTGGGCGTAACTACGTTCTGTATCTCACGCCTTTCCTGCCATAAGCGCGGGGCACATGGGAGGAGGGTGGTTTTAGTGGGGTATTGATTAGTCGAGTCTCCACACAAGCCGGTTGATTATTGTTTGGATTTCCTCAGTGGAAAGCCTCCATGATCAACAACGGTCTAATCCCTAGCAAAGGACCCGGTATGTGCGAAATGCATTTCCCACGCCTTAAAAAAAAAAAAAAAGTTGTTATGGCGGCATACTCTAGACCAGGGGTGGTAGCCACCCAGACGGAAAAATGCCCTACCACCTGGCTGTGGGTTATTTGGTCGCCTCTTACGACAGGCCGC
Organism: Dendrolimus houi; assembly: GCA_039645545.1. Taxonomy (NCBI): domain Eukaryota; kingdom Metazoa; phylum Arthropoda; class Insecta; order Lepidoptera; family Lasiocampidae; genus Dendrolimus; species Dendrolimus houi. The sequence continues at coordinate 14,871,876 of CM077129.1, forward strand.
CTGGCCGCATGAAATTATATTCTTTCTCTATTCTTGCACGGATAATAGGGTAATTGTTTTTCTTAATCTAATGATACCACTTTAGTTTTTATCAGAATCGCTTTTCGGTATTTTGTATAGTTTGGAATTTGGCCTAGAAGGCCTACTTGAAAAATACAACCGATAGGTATATCACAATTTTGACAAAAAAAAAATAAAGTCACCAAAATTGTAATTACAAGGTCCAGCACTACGCCAACGATATATATGCCTTTTATTAAATGGTATCCAACATTAAGTACTTTGGGTGTAGAAACCATCATTAATTAAAGCAAATTCTAAAAGCATTTCGGGTTTTATTTTTAAGTAGTAATTAAACGTAGATATACCTCTGCTCGATATGGCTCGAAGATAGCCGAAGCCATATTCCCAGCTACACCGCTTCCTAAATAAATAACTGCTATCCGCACTGGACCAGCCATCTTTTCCAGGTCTCTCATGAAGAGCCACTGCAACGCCAACGTTGCCGCTAAGTGCAATAAACCAGCGTGGACAAAAAGTGATGTCCAAGCTCTGTATAATTGATCCGGCCGTCTTCTTCTCATGAATGGTAACATGCCACACACGTCATCGAGGCAGGATACCTGCACAAGGATAACATAATTAATAAAATTGGCATATGAACAAATGAATTACATACTTAAGGCATAAGACAAATAGATAAATATTATTAGATAAAGTCAGACATAACCATATAAATTGTATATTACCAATGCAAATATCGCTAATGTAATACATTACAATAGTCCGCGCCAAACTTTATTGCCTCATCATAGTCGTTACAGAAACTTATACAATACCTTATTTATCAAAAAGCGTCTATTACAAAGACATATATTAACTAAGAAATAAAGGACTTCATTTATTTTAAAACAAAATTATTTGATTTGAGTCTCTGTTTAAATATAAAATTTGAAAAGGAATTTATTAAAGTTTTTAAATTCTTGAATGATAATCACATTTTTTTTTATATCAAAAAGTGAAAATGTTGCAACTGCTTGCTTATACGATATTGAAGTACTGGTTAAAGGTTACGTTGATTTGGTTTTAGTGCATGATATTATAAAATAAATACATTTATCTTATAACCTAATTAGACAAATAATGAGAAAATCAATGTAAGTAGGACCTACTTGTGAACACAACGAAGCTTCTTCATGAAAGTAACCTTTGACAAAGTCGCAATGTTCTCTGGTGGTGATAACACATTGTCCATGAACGCCTATACAACACGGATGACCGATAACCTCGCAAGCCATGTGTTCGGCAGCATGACCAGCGCGACCAGCTGCAGCTGACCCATCAAGTACAGACTTGCGACATATCGGCCACTTTGTGATATCGTCCGGCCATTCATGGGGTGCTATAGAACGTGGTGCTTCACAAAACCTAAATACGAGTACATTGTCGATATGAGAATTTGGTTTTTTAACTTATAAAATATATTCAGCAAACTAAAATGATAAGATTTTCAAAAATAGGTGGGGAGACCTATTCTTAAAAAGGTATTTTGCAGGAGAATTTCTCCATTTAAAGGCGATATTATGAGTAAGTAATCTACAGTAACAAGTAATTAACCTATAGCAGACGGTAATTTGCTCAATATTCTACATTAAGTTTTGAAGGACTCTAAACAGAAAGTAGAACTTAATGTGGACAATTATTATGACGATATTACAGCGGGCACTAAAAAAACCAGCTGTGATACACAATCAGACCAAGGTGAAACCTTATATTTATAATTATAAAGATAAAAAGAAATATATCCGTGCAGGAACGGAGAAACAATACTAATTCCTGCGGCCGGGCGGCCTGTCGTAAGAGGCGACAAAACCACCCACCCACAGCCAGGTGGTAGGGTATTTTCCCGTCTGGATGGCTACGACCCCTGGTCTAGAGCATGGCGCCATAACAACCGTGAGTTGTGTCCCGGTATTAGTGGCCAAGTGTCCCTTTAGAGAGCGGCAGCACATTAGTATCATCTTTAGTGCTGCTAATGTTCATAGGGGACGGTAACCACTTTCCATCACAGTTGGGCCGTCAGCCTGTCTGTTGGGGTACACCAGCAATAAAAAAATTATATGAGGTGTTACTCTAAAAATAGAATTTATAATATATACTGCCAGCAGAAAAGAAGTTACAGAAAACAAAAATTGATATTTAAAGCGGGAGGTAGACGTGTGAATAAGTGGTAAGCCTACTTATGGCTACGATGACTTTCTTCCCTTCTGAAAGTCGGCGTACTATGACCGTGACAAACGGGTGAAAAGGGTCCCCAAACCCGGGCAATTCTGCTATTTCAATATTTTGGCATTGCGAAGATATTCAAAGAACGATTTCATTGCGATAGTATTAAAAATTCGTATTCTACTACATCCAAAATATATTCTCGATATCATCGCAGCAGAATAATCGTAGAAAAAAATTGGTATTACCATTACCAGAAATTGCGTTAGCCGAAATACTACCAAATTTTATACATTAGTTTGGCGAGTTTTCGCTTATAAATATTTATAAAGATACGAGTGGCGTGCTACGGGCACGCTATGAAAATTAACAGAATACCCATATCAGGCAAACCTACCATTGAAACGATGGTGTCCGGCGATTTTGACGAGAATGTAACAGAATTGGGCCCCTCTAAGTACGCGTAATTACTCACACGTCTGTCACCTTGAAACAAGAGATCAATTACGAACTGACAATAAACAATACTTACTTGGGATCAAGTCCACAAACCGAACCTGATATCCGACCTCCAGGACCCGATTCATCTGAAGACCATTTTTTCCATGTTGATATCGTGTTCTAAAATTAAAATTAAAATATTAATGAAAAATATGTCACCACTAATCCTGCAACAAACACATAAAATTACATTTGTAATTTTATGTGTTTGTTGCTTGTTTGAATTCGATAATTTTATCGAATTCAAACTGTCTAATGTAGTTTACACAAATATTTTGTTCCAATTAGGATTGCACCCACAGACACATAAAAATAAATACCATTTAATTTATAAGCTCAAGAATATTATGCCGTCAGAATTGACGGTATACTCGTCACGTTTGCCCAATAAAAATTAGTCAGCGGAAAAACTACCTAAAAATACTACTTGGAAGACACGTTCTTGGAGTAAGATGAAATGTTTTAGCTACTTAATAAATACTATCTGGTATCAAAATTAATAAATCTATATTAACATTTAATTAATTTCATAGAGGAGATACATCATATCTTAGGTAAGGACATTGACTTCCCTTTGTTTCAAACAATAATCTGTATGCCGTGAAATAGACGATGAATGTATTTATTTAGAAAGAAAAAATAAACAGTTTCTCATAAAAATTTATAAGAGAATATCAAAATTATTTCAAACATTTAAATTTAAAATCATCGTATACCTCTAACCGCAGCGTAAAGAGATTACCTAATTATATTCAAACCAGCTTACCTTCGGTATTAATCCTCTTATCTGTTTTTAGCATGTACGACAAACAAGGGTGTTAATTTTTGGCATGTTCTACACATTATAAAATTGAGAATACACTTTTAGGGTCGATTGGACCAAGCAAGAGTAAATTATAATCTAAGAATAAATCGTAATTAACTCGAAGAGTAAATCAATTTTACGTTTTACCAACTACTAAATTAAGAATAAATCTATCTATAGCTATCCGAGAGTATATGTTATACCATGAAATGTTACAGAATAGCGAATATAATCCAAGAGAAAATTGTATTTTTAGGTTAACGTTTTGTTAGCGGCCAAAAAACCGGCTTTACATCTACAGGCTCGGTTCGCGGTGTATTTAGTTTCGTCCGAATTTGCGTTATTTTATATTTTAGCCTTTTTTATTGCGAAGCTGGCAAACAGGCAAACGTCCCACGTACTGGAAAGTGATTACTGTCGCTTATATACGTATGTAACATCAGGGGCGAAGCCAACGCGTTGCCAGCCTTTAGGATGGATAGGGAAATGAGGTAGAGGGATCAGACAGGAGATTGATTGGATAGATTGGAAACACGATTAGCTCAAGGATAACCGTTTCACGCTGATATTCTATGAAAGCATGATATTACACCAATCGAACCGACCCTAAGAGCTGTAATCAAGATATTGATTCCAACATGGCTCTACCACGTATGATAGTGTGTATATGAGACTTATACCTACCACATAAATTCTAGATAAATATCTAAGGTTTTGTATATCTGCCACGTGGAGTAAATTAATATAATAGGAGAATCTACCAACAGTGCCAACCAAGTAATGAAACGCTTGAGAAACATGGTCGAAGATTCCGATAATGATGATGAATATTTGCCAAGGCGACCAAGATGGTTTAGGGAAAGAAATCATTTTTATGTCACACATTCTAAATACAAATGTTTATTATAAATACAGTAAACCATAATCACAATGTTTACTTCACACAATTTCTAAACGAAATTTGTGAATTTTATTTTTCACTTTGACTTTGCTATTATATTGAAAAATTAGTTGTCAGTATTGTCATTCTGACCGCGTCGACTGGGTCGAAGTAGTATGTCATAAATTTTAGTCGGCTTATCAATTCGTTCATTGAAAATAGGTAAAACAATACGGAGTATTATTTATTCCTAGAATTATACACAAAAATGCAATCGATCTTATCCAAGAGTAAAATTATTCCAGTAATACGAATACTGGTGTAACTTTGTGTTTGATCGAATCGGCCCTTAATGGTTTATAATTTTAATCTGTTAAAATTTGCATTCATCCCTCAAACATGACAATTTGCTTATTCAGAGAAAACAAAGCCATTTCCCACATAATTCATATACAGAGTACATACAGACCTAACATACTGTTTGAGTCATAAATCAACCTATGGTCACCGTTTTATTCTATTTTTTTTAATTGCATGAGTTCAGCAGACAGGCAGACGGCCCACCTGATGGAAAGCGGTTACCATCGCCTATCGACACTTGAAACACCCAAAGGTGCTACAAATGCACTGCTCCTCTCTTAAGGGAGACTGCAACCTGATCACTGATACCGGAATACAACTCAAGGTTGTTATAGCGGAATACTCTAGACCAGGGGTGGTAACCATCCAGACGGGCAAATACCCTACGACCTGGCTGTGGGTTGTTTTTCTTGCCTCTTACGACAGGCCGCCCGGCCGCAGGAAACTGTGTTAATTTTTCGTTCCTCCACGGATAAAACATATACAGTAAACATACATATTACTAGGATATGCCCGCAACTTAATCCACGCTTGACTTGAAATTGCCATGGGATTCTCGAGGCACAAACTACCGCAACATTTAAAAAATAATGTAAGCTATCGTTTTGGTGAAAACGATAAGCTTAACTTTGTCGCGATAAGCCAATTCTTATGTATCCGAACAACTTCGAACCGCTCCCGGTGTAGCGCGAAACATTGAGTCCGCAACTTCTATTCCCTCCCCCTCCCAGACAAGGAATGAAGCTTTCCCCTCTGCACTCGCGCGCGACGCGGGTGCGCCGCCCGCCACCCCGTTTAGTGGATATTATCCACTGGATAACTTGAGCTCATAAGAGGCACGCGTGTCCGCGGAGAACCGTGGTCGAAAGGGGAATGCGCCGGGTGTTGTGTTTGTTTCTATTATAATCATACTTCATTTATAATATTATCAGTTTATTACAAAAATGTTAATTCAAAGACGATAATTGTTTTATTACGTACCCAATACATGCTATACCGGGAAAATTCCCGAGGGCTTCCCGGGATAAAAAGTATCACACATTTTATTACATAAAATTTGCTACCAATAAGTGAAAAAATTGCATTTGAATTCGATTTTTTTTTCAATATGGCCTTATAAATCATTCCCAGAAAAATTGCCGCCGTATTCCAAGGACTGAAAATGGCGCAGATGTTAAGTCTAACAATTTGATGTCGACCACCGAATACTACATCGAAACGGACCAGTAGTATTTACGTGAATCTCGAACAAACAGACAAACAAACAACAAATCTGAAAAAACTGCATCGTGTTCTCCATCGTTTATATAATCTATTCCAGTGGTTTTTTTTTTAATAGCTACATTGTACAGACACGGCATGTTTAGAATTTTACAATATTATAGATTAGACTTTTGACTGTTACTTTATGACGATGAGATTCTAGCAATGATTTGAGATTCTAGCCAAGTGTTTGAGAAAGTTTTTGTAAATTTTTTCCAAGTAGGTGACACGTTGTAACGCCTCTAATTTTGCAATTGTCCATATGTAAAAGAATACACTTTCCTTTAGATAGACCGTTAGCCCTTTTGTACGTCAGCGATAAAAAAATTGTTACAAGACTGCCACTTAAATAAAGTAGCTTTACGCAGCACTAAGTTGTTCCTGAACCCACTAGTAGAATAAATCAAACATCACAACTACTAAATTTATTTGGCTGTAATGCCTATTTGAAACACAATTTCAAAACTACGATATGTAAAAGTAATACTTTTTTTACTGCGAACCCATACAATTCACTCTGCCTACGAGTTATCAAGTTAAAAAAGAGTCACGGTTCCGCTCAGGCCTTCCTATTTCAAAGAAATAGAATGTACGGGTTTCTCAGATTAGTAATTTCGATGATAAGTTCTCCTCAACATATTTTCCTTCACTCACTCAGCACGTGGTAATTGTAGCCACACGCTCATTACTCCAAAAAATTGCCCAAGCGGTATATTCTCTTCACTTAGCCACTCAGCCGCCACATCTTCCAGCCGTAAGTTATGCTTGTTAAAATCTCATCTATCATAAATCTATCTCACTATAATTATGCATAAGATCCTTCTATATCAGTCTACCTAGAAATATCTTACTTACCGAACAATCAGCCTTAGATGACTGTACACAGCCTGAATCATCGTTTCTTATGCAACAAGCGGTGTCCCTTTCTCTTCTTGCTGATGCAGCTATAGCCCTAGCTATTCTCGCATCTCGCCTCATGCAAGGTGCGAACTTTGCTCCCAAATGTATTAGATCTGCCGCTCTGGGTCCAAGCCAAAACGACGCCGGTTCCTCCCACTCAACCTGAAATTCGTTAAGAAAGATATACCTTTTACCTTGTCTTTATTAATAATACGATTATTAATTAAAAATTTAGATCTTTTAACAATAGGATAGATGTAAGGATAAAAATTCTTCTCAATTCGAAAAACACATAAAACAAAATCTAAAAAACAATTGAGAATAAAAACATGTAACATCGGTAGATTCTTTTACTCGAAACCATTAAAAGCTACCAATTGAACGGAAGGCTGGTTTATATTTCACAGGCATAAAATGTGCGAATGTTATCAGTTGTCTGAGCTTCTCAGCGACCTATCATAAATTTACAACGTGTAGCATTTCTCCTACTATTTATAACCCTATTTTTAATTTGTTTTTAAAAACCGAGTTCATTAGCACGTTACGATTACGTTATAAATAGCATAAAATACCATACTGAACACCTAAATTAGAGCAAATGTATGTATGGCTTCTACTATCATTAGATATTGTAATTGTATTGTAATGTAGATTCAAGTATCACCTCAAAATGGATTTTGGAGTTTCATATACAGTGTAATTTACTTAATATGATACTGTCCATCACCGGTTGGCACTTGATAATTATAACAAAAACCGCACAAACTTAGAATTTCTACCGAAGCCGTCATTGAAATGAGACGCGTAGTTGCGTTAAACATTAAGCTATTACGACTTAAAATATTAAACTGTACAAAAAATAGAAATCTAATATCTTTACTAATATTAGAAAGATATAAAGTTTGTGAGTTTGGATGGTCGGGGTAATCTCCGGTACTACTACGATTTTGAAAATTCTTTCACCGGTAGAAAGCTACATTATTCCTGAGTGATATAGGCTATATTTGATTGTTATTAATAAATCAAAAAAGTAAAAATGTTTTACGCCAACCGAAGTGGGCACGGGAACGCCTGTCAAATATGTTACAGCAATAACGTTCCACGCAAAAATTGCGCACATCCTCGTACTAAGCACTACGAGTGCTTTCTGCGATTATGAATTCATTAAAGGTTACATAACCTAATTAAACCTTGATTTGCGTGCGTGTGTGCGTTTGTGCTTGTGTATTTTTTAATAACACCCAGCGAAGTGGGCACGTGTCAGCTAGTGAATAATAAAAACCTTAAACATATTAGAAAAGAACATTTTGCGGTCATTTTCAGAAACATGACACATCGCGACACATTGAAGTATGAGCAAAGAGCAAACAAAAGGAAGGGCCTCACAAAGCTTGTGTGACCTACATCGCGAGCTCGTTCGCTAATACTCTTACTTTGTGCCGTTTTGCAATGTACCCTTTGTAAGGGCACATTTTAAATTTCTGCTGCGAAATGAAATCCATTTTTGTATCAGATTGTAGTTGTGGAACAATAACCGCTAAAAGCTTAGCTTCACTAAGTATAATAGACATTTATACTACATACTTAAGTACATAACCATATCAAAAAATATTGGCTTTCTGTTTCAGGGCGACAAACAGCACACCCGCCGCGGTTATTTACGGTGGATTGACAGATTTCACACAAACGTAAAATATGTTGCTGGTGAGTTTGTTGCACCACTTACAGTAACAAAAATTGCTTTGGAAGCGGTGTCAAACTCATGACTTTCAATAAGTAACCTGTAAGATTCCTTTTTGAATCAATACTTTCAATTTTATTTTCACGTAAACTCCGATATATGAGGAATGTTTGAAATGGGTAAAACGAGCTTTGTTCAAATTTTAATAGTATTTTTTTACTTGATAAAGTGACGGAAGAATTAGTTATAGCACACTTTGATCATCAGTAGAAAGTAGGATGTAGGATTTACAAAGTTATCTAAGTTTTCTAATAGCCGACAGTCATTCCCAGTCTTGAACTTTCATGCTACAGGCAATATTTTACAGAAGAAAAAATATTTAATTGGAACATTTTTCTTTTAAAATACAACACCTATTAAATCTCAAAAGCTAGACCTGAAATGTAAAGTCTATCCCTGGAGTAAACGAAACATTGTACCTTAACCTTTCTGAGTCATTAAAGCGCTTGGAATGTGTTTTGTTTAAAAGCTTTGCCCCATCCAACCTTGTTATGTTAAGTCTTGCACAAAGAAAATGTACCTATTTGTGCGTTGACGCGTATTATATTCACTGGATGACATAAAATTGTTGTAACGGGCGCTATATAGAGAATCTTTAAAATTCTTTCTAAGCTTTAACTATACCTAACTGTATTTTGAGAATTTCGTTCGAAAACCGCATGGTATCTTTTATATTGATATTGTAGCATCTAACGTTTATACGGGTAAACTTGTTTATTTTTATAGAAATAATGTGTAGCTAAAATTCATGTCTGTTATCGAAAATACACTGTACGACATAAAATATAAACCGGTTCTAAGTGCCGTGAAGAGGAACCAAATGCAACAGGTAGGTACTCACAAACAAATATAAAATTCGCTAATATTGTCAAACCTAGAATACCATGAATGATGCGCGCACAGCAAAATTTTTTTTAAAAAGGGCGTATTAAATTTCTTAGAAACCAGCAACGCGTTGCTGGTTTCTAAGTGTTGTAAACGTCCATATGTAAAGCTAAAAGCAGGCATACAGGCAGACATCTGTATGCCTGCTTCAGGCAATAAAAAATAGCAACTATGGAAAACTCTTAAAGCAATGACTAGATGCCGCCACACGTTCTTTCCTCGCTAGTTAACATTTTATTATTTAAAACATATTTTGATATAAAATAATAGGTAAAACATACTTTAAAATATCATAAACTTCTACATTTAGGTACGTAGAACATACTGTAGTGTAGAATTTAAAAACTTTATAGAGTCCTTCAGGAAAACTGCAAGTCCTACATTGACGCCAAACGAAGTTCTTGGGACACCACGACAAGTCTTATTGTACATAAAACTCAAAATTTTCTACTCAATATCTTATTTTTTTTTTTTTTGTATCAGGAAAATAAAATTGCACATGCACACTACAATGTTTAGCACTCTTCAAGCACCCATCATAAAACTCCCGAGCTCAGACCATAAAAACTTAATGTTATCAAAAACGCAAAGTAGAATTTACTTATATCTACTGATGCATAGAAAAACTAACTTGCGAATGATTTTTTCCGAGTCGTAAACGCCTAACAACAGCCTTCGATCGTGGCGAAAAGTCTTTTACGACCTCCGCTAGATAAAATATTTATTCAAGTGTGAGGAAAATGTGCATAATCAATCTCCAATGTTTTGGAAACTAATATTTCTTTACGTTTATAATGCAGTTTCAAAGACCAAGATACGAGGACACAGGATATATAATATACTTATTTATATTATTTTTTTTAATTTGTCTTTTCTTTCTTCCTGCCTGACTAATAACAGAATACCCGCTATTGCTAGGCCTACTGACTTCCTCCTTTTTACGCGATTTAAAAGCAAGATTAAAAACATTACTTCCAAACATCCCATACTAATATCAACGTATGTGTTTATTAGTGTTTTTACGTCATGGCCTGGAAAGGAACAGGGTATTGGGAAATTTGGTTCACATGTGCTTTGACTAAAAGGGATTAACATAGTCATTGAAGAACAATATTAGAAAAGACAATTACTCAGTAAAGAATCCAATTCTGGAAAGCTCTCGCCTTATGAAGTTTTATTAGTTAAAGAACTAAGTTGAAAATTTCACTTTCTTTCTAGTTTTTGAATTTAGGACCTATTAGAGTTACATATTTTTCTAGGCTATAATCATTCCTAAGATTCTTCTTCCATGACATAGTACCCACACACATCGTGTTTGGAAATTATTATGTCTACAATCCACATAAAGAAAGTCTCGGATACAGCTATAATTTTTGCAATTCACGAAAGCAACTGGGCTTTATTTGTGGTTGAACCTGTACATGCAAATCACGATAGTGTGCATGCCTCACGGAACTATCAGTTCTGAGCATGTCGTCTAATCCAACCCACTTTTGGTCTCATGCACACGCTAAAGTAAAGCACGCTCGCATTCGTGAACTGCAAGAACTATCATGTGACTCTTACCTGTTGTAAACTTAAACTTTTGACCAGCACTTGGCCTGAATGCGTGTGCCTCCCAAACCCCACCGGTCCGAAGCCGTAGCACAACAAAGAAAGCAATAACACAAGGGTCTGGACAGTGCTGACCCACCACGTGAAGTAAGGCCGGTAGTCAGTCAACTCGTCCAGTTGTCGGGCGACCTCTTCTTGGTGTGCCACTGATTTACGAAGAGAACGCCTGAAAACGAAATTTAATAAGTCGTTATTACCGAATTTTAATTACCAGAGCGCGTATTTTGCTCACTCTGAGGATTTTGAATGTTTTCCCAGCTGAGGTCCCAACGGTATTATATGGGATATTTCAATAAGGTATCATAAAATCTCTTAGAGACCGACAGCACGTCTGTAACAACTCTAGTGTAGCAAATATCCATAGGTGATGGTAACTACTTTCCACCAGGTAGGCCGTCTATTTGTCTGCTGTATTCTAGTAATAAGAAAAAATCTTTCAACAGCAAATGCTATGTCAAGGATATACTTTTCTTGAATAACTTTTCTCCGTGCTTATGCTGTCGTTTGTGACGTCGTGAATACGAAGTCAATTGTCCTTTGCCTAATGGTTGTAACGTAAATAATTTCGAAGTGATTAAATTGAGTGCGGTTGGTATTAAACACTATTTGAAAACCCCGTAACGTCGTCCGAGTTCGGCAACGCTCGGTTATGTTCGGAAACGCTCGTGAATCCTCGCGATACGGCCCGCTCTGGACACACTCCATTTTGAGAAGGCGAACGTAGCGGTTAAGAAGGCTTGAAAGCCGTGTTTTTTTGTAGCAGCACATTGTAATCCTTGTGGTCGGCATACAATTTCCCACCGTACCCACCAACGCTTTAAGTCGAAAAGGCATACTCTTCGCTTTTAATTATCTACGGCCTTATTTCGGATTGATAAACCCACATAACAGGTATATAATTTAAATACCCTTTTTAGTGTATATTTTATACAGCCACTTTTTTAACCTGCCGGTGGCACGTGGTTCACCTACGTCCGCGTGACCTCTAATTATCAGGTGTCGTCTTTTTAAAGGAAAGCTATTGGTTTAACACCCTCTCCTTTCCATCTTGTGGGTCTGCGTTCAGCCATGGATGTGTCCCATTTTAATAACTTCTCGATTGCCAGTAGAACCTTTAACCTTATAGTAATTTATTCGTTATAAGTTGATAAACAGGCGTTAATGAGATTATAACCTGTTCCTTTTTCCACATCTTTCAGTGGGTTTTTTTTTGTTTGGCTTTTACCTATTATTTTGGACGGATAGGCTTTGCCTATATCCGAGAGTTGGAGACCGATGAAGTAGACCAAGTAAGATGAGCAACGTTCCTATTGAAGTGGAATAAACGCCTCCATCACCCTCGTCGCCTGGGACCAAGGAAAGGAGCAGAACCAACAGGGAGTTGTAGAAATAATAGTCCTCTTTGATTTAGAACCCCCTTAATCTTCATCAGCTTACCAGGGTAGCTTCCCTACCCTTAGGCAAGACGTTATTTAACCAGTGACCACCCTTCTTGTTTATTCGCCTAGCCTTTTCAACCCACTATACCCTGACTATTCTTTATTACAGATCAAGTAGTAATGTAACTACTTCAATTTCTAGACCGAGGTAATAAAGTTAATCTTTATAGTATTTTAAGTATCTGTACCTAAGTCTAAGTTAATGCTTCCAAGGAGGATATTTCTGTGTCCAAAAAGGTAACTCAGCTTACCTGGTAAAGAACATCAAATTCTAGAATAAATGACCTAATCAAATTGTAACAGATCGTATGATTTATTCACCATCCCTCTAAAAACACTAACGTTAACAGGTAACAATATTAATTTAGTAACACGTTATGTTTTGGATTCTGCGCTTTCTATTATAATATTAATCTTTTGTGCCAACCCAAGTGTTAATATCATCCCAAACATGTTTCATCTTTTTTCTTTATATGCCTATATCCTGTCAGTTCATTTCTCTTACAATCAATCTGTCATTAACAAGTTTCACATAAAACTGAACAATCGTTATTAATTAACGTGACATGAAGATGTAGGTAGTGTGAAGAGGAGTAAAAATCATGTGACAAAAAGGACGACAAACTGACAAATAGACTGAGTGACCGACAGCATGAAAATATGTGGCGTGACAGATGATAGCATTGAAAGATATATGTGGAAAAGTTGTATTTTGTCGACACTGATAGTCAGTAAAATATAAAAGAAAAGAGGGCGATATAAAATTCAAAGGTATTTATCCATGCCAATAAAATCATATATCTGGCTGAACATACTCATCTTAACTGATTATTTTTTATTATGACACCAAGTAAATCACATTTGGATTCTTATATAATGTACATAAAAAACTTGTTTGAAAACTAAGCATCAATCTATGAACCATTAACTATAAATATTAAAGCAAGTAAACCCTACAAATAACCTTAAATAAAAGAGAACAAATAATGTGCTGTCTTATAAATAATACCGCGCGTCATATCCAGGGGGTATTAATTCAAAAAGCCATTACAAGTTTTAAATGGAAGTACTCGTAAACAGGATAAATATACTGGGGCCACAGGTGAATTATTACCAGATCAAGTCGTTCCCTTTTGCCGATATTATTTTTTAATCCCCCTTGTAAGGGTAATAGCTTTAAGAAAGATTCATTGGCATAGCTTTTAGGTCTTTAATTATAATAAAAGTTTCCTAGGAAATTTTCTCAAACTTAATCTCGTTACTGGAATAGATTGTAATTTAAAAACTTTGTCCTTCACAAGGATAAACATCTAAAATTAATATTGTGAAGTAATTTACAAATTCAGTTCAGTTTTATTATTTCAGACCAAACAAATATAGCTGATACTTATTTGCAATGTATATCTGAATAAGTACATATTAATAGCGTATAAAAATAATGGCTATAATGTACATATAGTAAGATCTGTATCTGTTATCTTTAATTTTTTATGTTCACAGTTGTTTTACTAATCCGGCACTTCAATAGTCCGGTATTTCCAATAATCCGGCACCCTCCTCACGTCTTCCATACCAGTCCTATTCTCGTTCCGCGCCTGGCGCAGCGTCGGCTTCAGTATAAGTTCAAAAATTATTACAATAGCACGTACATATTTACCTGTTGTTTTCAAGTTGAAAATCTCTCTCTTTTCTTTCACCATATCCCAATTAATTGGGGTCGGCACAATATGTCTTTTCCTTCCACACTCCTCTACTCTGACATACATCTTCTGTCACACCACAAATCATCATATCATCCTTCACACAATCCATCCATCTTTTTTTGGTCTACCTTACATTTGTACCCCCCATCCATCTTGTAGTTTAACATTATTTTTGTCACGTGACTTTCATCCCTCCTCATTATATGCCCATACCAACTTAATCTTCTTCCTCTCAATGTTTCAGTCACGGGTGCAACTTTCAAAGATGTTATTATGTACTCATTTCTGACCTTATCTATTCTTGTAACACCACACATCCATCTCAACATTCTCATCTTAGCTGAGTGGAGCCGTTTGTGGTTGACGTATGTCAACGTCAACATTCGGACCCGTATAGCATGATTGGTCGTATGACAGATTTATATATTTGATCTTTGAGTTTCAGTGGCATTAGTTTCTCGCACGTCACACCGGTTACCTATCTCCACTTTAGCCATGCTACATTTATTCTTCTCCTTACATCCCTCTCTATATCAAACTTACTCTGCATTAGTGAATCAAGGTATCTGAAATCGGGGTTACATGGTAGTGTGGCTGACTCTAGTTTAAGAGGCACAGCACTAAAGGTCCCTTTTTTTATACAGGGGAAATCCGTTTGAGGACCGTGGGCCGCGCGATTGGCCACTCGGGGTGGCACTAGCACCCCACTTTTAGTGTGAGATGCTATTGCCACGCCACGTTTAGGGATACCCACTAAAACCCCTGTCCGATCCCGAGCGTCCTTCGTCCAGGCTGTGGGCTCGCTCGCGCATTCACCACCAGCCCGGATAGACGGCAGCCGCCCCCTTTGCGGGCTGGCCTGACCATTTGTTAGCCGAAGATCTGGGTCTCTCCGGCTCCTCTGGCTCACTGCGAGGTGAGAGGGGACGCGCGGATCGGGGCGCGTCCCTCCTCTCCGGCCTTTATGTGCGGGCGGGTCCGGTTTCCCCGCCGGTCACCCGCACAGCACTAGAGGTCCCGCCGAAATCACAAAACAGGTATTCGGTTTTGGTTCTGCTGATTTTTAATCCAACGCCCTCTAGCGCTTGCCGCCACCTGTCTATTTTGTTTTGAAGTGCCACCCCGTCTTCACCCACTAGGACAATATCCTCTGCCAAGAGCATGCACCAGGGGGTCTCATCCTGTACCTCTGCGGTCAGTGCATCCATGACCAGCAGAAACAGGTAAGGCCTTAAGGCGGATCCCTGGTGCAAACCTACCCTCACAGGGAACTTGTTCGTGGTTCCTACTGCAGTGCGGACTTGTGTACTAACATTCTCCTACATGCTTTCTATCAGTCTTACGTACTTCTCTGGCACACCTTTCGCTCTGAGGTTGAAAATTGAAAATAATGTAGCTAAAATATCAAGTAAACGGCAACATGCTTTACTTACAATATAATAAATACATTTTATATTTACTTACAGATAATAACTTTTAATATATAGTAATATTAACAGCCCATAAACGTTCTACTTCTGGGGCTCGGGCATTGTAGGATAATGGACAGAATACCAGTCACGCCTGTCCAAGGTCCAAGGCAGGTTTGACACATCGGTCATCTCGATATGCAGGTTTCATGACGATGTTTTTCTTCACCGTTAGCACGTGGTAATTGTAACAATATGCATATTAGGTCCCAAAACTCTCCAAGTGGTGCAAACTTTCTGACCAGGATTCGAACCTGAGCTCTGTGAGCTAGGGACGCGTACGCTAACCATTAAGCTACCACGGTTTTTTGTACTTTTTATTATTAGGACTAAATTCAAAGTTGGCCAATTCGTCGCTATAGACAACCACAGAACAATAACTAATGTTCTGACTATAAAAATGTTTAATAAGCTGCAGGTTGACAAATATTTCTGATAGGAATATAGCAGTCAGCATATGAAATGTAGGAGTAATATTTAAAATATTATATTGATCGTGTATTAGCAAAACGCAGAACATTTCATATTATAATTCAAGCATTCACAAACCTGATTAAGTTAGTCTGTATTAGCTATTGAACTTATTAAAGCTTGTTCAGGTAGAACACGATAAGTTTGAACCTTTGTTATTTGCAGCGTACAATGCATAATGAAGCGGAAAAAATCAATAAACAGAATAGCCTGCGGAGGGAAGGTGCTGGCGAGTGCAAGACCCCTCTTTGTTAGGGCTCTTTAGTAATTATGCGATGGATCGATACTGCGAGCCGCCGACCGCTGGTCATCAGGGATATTTTAAAATTGCCTTCGGTTTGATGTTTTGTTGGGCACATTATCTGCGATGTCTACGTCGCTTAAAGCTAAACCCCTGAATAGATTTATATGTGGACTCGTTTTAATTATCAGATTATACTTGGATTATATGGTGATAAATGCTAAATACACTATATTTTATTGTGTATTGATATAGTGTATCTATAACGTTTAAATTTGACACGTAACTAAATCAATATATCAATCAAATTGGGTGTTAAATAAAAAAACAATTATTACCGTTCTGAGACATGTAGAGAGATGAAACCACCGCCTATGAACGCTTACAACATTAGGAGTTCACCAACGCATTGCTGTTCTTAAAGAATACAACCCCATGTCTTAGCGCAAAACTTTTCGAAAAACATGATGCGAAACCGTATTTCTTTATTCATATTCAAATTAATTGTATATATTAGTACATTAGACTGCAACTATTATAAAACGTCTCACTTTTTAAAGTATTCATTACATTCGTGTTTTTTTATTAGTATCTTTTTTTAAAGAATTATCTAAACATTTATTTTAAATCCACGTTTATTCTTATTTGCTTCTCAGAAATGACAACCTTGAACCTCCATCTGTATCTGTTACACACAAAGTATACATTACCTTACAATGGAAGAACTAATCTGTAAATCATTACAAAATGTAGTAGGCCTTACCTGAAAAATCTCCCGACGATGCCCATGCCGAACTGCCTCCGATTGGAGTTATCAGCTAAGGGTTCCAACATGGGAGTATGTATCCTTGCACCTCCAGCTCCCCAAGAAACACTCCGCTCCGGCCTCCTGTATTCCACACTACTCGAACCAATCGGTGACCGGGCACTGAAATTTCAACAGAAAAAAAATAAAGAAGTAACCAGATTTAAATTTTGGGCACTTAAAGTTCTTGCAATTCATGAAGGAGGGCGGGCTCTACTTGTGGTTGAATGTATACATGCACATTACGATAGTGTGCCTGTCTAATGGAACGATCAGTTGCGAATGTGCCGTCCAATCATACGTACTTTTGGTCTCACGCACACACACATACGTGTGTACCACAAGTAAAGCCTTCAGGAAATGCAAGAACTATACCTATTAAAAATACACTCTTATACACATTGAGTTAGAATAAGTTTAAAGGCTTCTTTGGGGTTCTTAAAGAGTACTTCAATCTAACCCTAACTCAATATGAATAAGAATTAAGTAAATATTCTACTTGCAATCTCGATAAACTATAAAATACTCCTAATACTCCTTAAAGTGATGGATACTTAAATTAACTAAGAGGCTTGAATAGTTGCAAATAGGTAATATTAACGATATGTGACCAAACTCTAGAGTGATCTATGAAACTTTCCAATTAATCGTAATAAATTTGAGTTCTGGTAGATATCGTCTAAAAACATGTTATGTATACGTTGGTAGAAATTAATATTTTGTGTTGCTTCTCTGTGACGCCCTCTTTGACAAAATATAATATATAAAGATTTTTCAGAGCTGCATTATTACTGCTCGATTGTCATTTTCATAATCTAATTTTGTACTTTGATTGACTCAGTCAAGTCCTTATTCGAGCGTAATTCATTTAATTTATAATACTTTTGATTTTTTTAAATACGTGCAAAGACACCCATTGTTATAGCAGACACATTGTGTAAATAAATATTTAATTGTGCACTACGGATAGCGCATGTGTGTTAGTTTTCGAGAGGATATAATCTTCAATTTCACAGACCCCTGTCACAAAGATTTGGGTAAGTGATATCTCTGTCAGATAAGTTGAATACGCGGACTGAATACGCATAGCTACCTACATTACGATGTGTTTTATTTGTTCTGTTAACCTTTTTAATATGTTTTGTATTTGTGAGATGTTCAAGAACCTATAAAATTTAATTTATTATATTATAAATTCAATGTGTGGTACCTAGACGATGGAACTTTAGGCGGCGATGCAGAAACTGTACTCCAAGACTTACTTAGTCTGATTTCAAAATTTAATTCAATAGGATTAGCATTAAATTTCTCAAAATGCGAAATTTTCTTGTCCGATAATCTGTCTAAAAACGAAAGCGACAATATTAGCAATGTGTTCAATGTCGTCGCACCCGGTATTAAGGTCCTGGAGAAGGATTCTCTTCGCCTGCTTGGAGCCCCTATTCTAGATGAGGCCATTCCAAATTATCTGTCTGAGCAATCGGCCAAATTTGATGTATCATGCTCTAAACTTTGCGATATTCACTCTCAAATTGCATATCACATTATACGACATTGTCTGTTTGTACCAAAATTAACATATGTCTTTCGATGCGCCCCGGTTTGGAAATTTTCTAATCTTATAAAATCACTAGATGACCGCATTAAAGATGTACTTACAAAAATTTTAAATTCTGAACTTTCAGACAGCTGCTGGATCCAAGCTTCTCTACCCATTAGGTATGGAGGTTTAGGCATCCGCAAAATCTCTAGCGTTGCTCTACCGGCTTTTCTTTCATCCGCATATAGCACTAGCCTATTATTTAAAAAAATTATCCACACATAACACTGGAATAATGCCAATACATCATTCTTAAATGAAGCTCTAAACGCCTGGAAAATGGTCTGCCCTGGTGAAGACATTCCCACGATCCCGAATTCGCAACGATGCTGGGATGAACCTATTTCTAGAGGATTAAATAAAAAACTTTTAAATTCCACTAACTCTACAGGACGTGCTCGCATCCTTGCCGTTTCCCGCAAAGAGTCTGGTTTCTGGCTCCAAGCTATCCCCTCCCCAAACATAGCTACATTAATGGATAATACTTCCTTTTCTTTGGCTATAAATCTGCGCTTGGGTTCACGCATATGTGCACCACACACGTGCGTCTGTGGAACAGAGATAATCGGCCCGGGATACCATGGTCTTTCTTGCCGCCGCAGTGCCGGCAAATGGTCACGCCACGCTGCCTTGAATGATGTCTTACGGAAGGCGCTTGCCACCGCTAGCGTGCCGGCTTTATTAGAGCCGAACTGTATTGCACGTGACGATGGTAGGCGTCCCGACGGAATAACTCTAATTCCCTGGCTACGTGGCAAGCCTTTGGTGTGGGATGCGACTTGCGTAGACACGTTGGCCGTATCCCATTTACTAAACACGTCTAGATCAGCCGGTACAGCGGCGGAAACAGGCGAATCACTCAAGCGGCGCAAGTATGCAACCCTCAGTGAGAGTTATATATTTGTGCCGTTTGCTGTCGAGACGCTTGGACCGTGGGGTCCTGAGGCCATGAGCCTCTACCAAAATTTATCGAAACGACTCATTGACTCTTCAGGTGATCAGAGGGCTGGTGCTTACCTCGGCCAACGGATCAGTATGGCGATCCAGCGAGTAGGTAGCCAGCCTTCTGGGCACCTTACCCATAGAAGACGGTGATCTGGGCTCAGTATTCTACTTATAGTATTGAGGGACTATGAGTAGAATATAATACGAATAAGTTAAGTTTTCTTGCATTGTATTGTCCATTGACATCTGTAATATATATTAGACTTATACTGTAATTTAGATATGAAATATTTTTAAACAAATTGTCAAGTAGTTTTTTCTAGATGTCGAGTACGTATGGTCAAATATTTTTATAGCTATTTATTACGTCACGTGCATGAATTAATTCATTGCTACATAATCAGCAAGATTGAAATTTTGAGTAGTCCTTGTACGTGATACAATCTTCCGATATAGAAAACAGATAAAACCTTCGGAGATGCATCTCACGAACATGTTCAGGAAGTTTTTAATAACGTAGCAGTTAACATTTCTGTATATATGTATAAATATGTATATAATCTTCAATATTAAATGATTTAAGCAACAAATACATAGAGAGTACAACTACTCCTCGTCTTTTTTTACTCCCCTCTCGGCGATTGAGCCATAGGCTCTTGCCAGTGGTGGGGTGACGCCCCCATCCCACGGGGTAACTATCACACACGCACCACTTAGTTACTTCAACCCCCACACCATGTGATAAAACACCGTTCCGTTAGTTACTTCTACGGTTTAAATCTTCTATTGAGGCGGTTCTCCAAAATTTTATTTACTGTTGTATTTCAAATTCTCAAGTTAATAAATTTGTATAATAAGTATAGTAATTATTTATTTTCTCCTAAAAATACAAAGGTATCGGTTATAAGATAATACGTTACAATGTAAATAATAATTATTAGTCTATAAAGTATATTAAATAAAATGAAACAAAAAGGTGTAGGACTCCACGCTGACACAAATCCCTACCTATGAAACTCTTGGTCTTCTCTTCTGTTAATTTTGTTTTTAATATAATCACCAAAAAGTGTAATGTGTGTGTGTTGTGGTTGTGCATGTACTTTTTTCAATTCAATATGTGTACATGTAAGCATGGACAAGTATATGTTATGCACATACATACATCTATACAAGTCACGCCTGATTCAAATATTACAAATTAATTGAATTAGATTAAATTATATTATCAATCAAAATCATTCAACATAATCAAGTAAATACATAATTCATTCGAAACCGCCAAAATACAGTCTCGCAATATTTGTCGTTGTGAATTAATCGAAGCCGTTTATGAATACGAAGCCGAAATCTTAAAGACCATTTCAAACACACTCGAGTGTATAATTATAAATTAGAAGCTAATTAATCTGTCAAGTTGGCGCAACATGACGTATTAATGAGAGCTCGGGACTGGTTCTAGAGCGATTATTAAGCAAACTTCGCTCCCACAGAACTTGGCTCTTCTAAGTTACTTAAGGTGCTTTCACACTAACTCTGTTACCAATTAGACCAAGTCATTCTAGTCAGCGATAGTATACTTTGAATATTGTTCTCAACGTTCGATACGAATTTAACTCTATTTTAGGTTATTGTAATATTGTAATTGCGTAAAATAAATAAATAAGACTAAAAGATATTTCAACTTTTCTAAAGCATTTCGACTCATTATAATATATCTGTTCCTTCCATACTCCTCTATTCTGACAAAACGTGCTCAGTCACACATGTCTTCAAATCATTCCTGACACAATCCATTTATTTCTTTTTAATACTAAAAAGAAATAAATGGATTGTGTGATTGTTTATTCTTATAACCACAAATTTCAGTTAATATTCTAATTGACACATGATTTTCATCGCTCCTCGTTCCTGTCAATTTTAAAGCATATATATAATAACAGCTCATAAATGTCCCACTGCTAGGCTCAGGCCTCCCACTATAGGGGTACGGACAGTATACCCGCCACGCTTGTCCAAGGCGGCTTGGCAGGTTTCACACATCGGTTATCTCGATGTGCATGTTGCATCACGATGTTTTTGGTAATTGTAACAATATGCACATTAGGTCAGAAAATTGTCTAATTGATGCATGTGTTTCAGCCAGAATCAAACCCGCGTCCTTTGACTTTGGGACGCGTACGCTAGCCATTACGCTACTACGACTATATTTTAAAGCAATGAATGTAATTTTCGAAGATTTTATGTACTCCTTTTACCTAATTCATTCTTTTAATATCACACATCCATCTCGAAATTCTCATCTCCACTAGTGAAAAGGTTTTTTCTCTATGGCTGATTTAGATATATGTATCTATTAATATAAAAATGTCTGAGTAATTTTATTTGGTTGCATGTTTGCTGGTGCCTTCTTGACATTCAATATGAACCAATTTTCGTGAATTTGGTATATATTTCTCGAAAAGTAAAAGTAAAAAGAAAGTATATATAATATTTAAGAATTATATATTAATAACTACAACCATTTTGTAATATTCATATTTCCGTAAGCGCAAAAATTACGCAAACGTTACTATAGCTTGTATTCTGCGTAGTAACTAACTACTTTCGATTTTGGGATATAAGTTAGTAAAGAAAAGCACACGCAAACAAAGTCACTGATACCACTGGTAACATAATTATGTATGTTTAATTAATTATAACTTACACCACTGTAGATTGTTTGTAACTGTCCCAGTGTAAATAAATCCTTATGCCCAAACAAGTTGAGCTCCAGGACTCATTATACATTTACAGTTATTAAAAATTTAATATTTTATTCTCAGCGAGCATAATAACGACTTTGCTGTAATAAGTTTTCTGGAGAACGTATTATTTGATAAATAATTTACACGGGTGAATTTTTATCGTCCAAACTTTTGGAGATTTTATATTTTGGTTAGAGTTGTAAAGTATAATGGTGAGTCTGCAACTGAAAATAGTTTGTTAGTAATGTTCAAATGAGTCTCTGATGATATATTAACAGTTTTCATAGATTGTAATGAAGTGCTTTCTTATGTGAACTGTTTTTAAGGCTAGTGTTAGAACCTGGGCTAACCAGGCTTACGTATATAACTTAGTATAAGGGCCATTAAACTTTCTGCACATGGTTGTACACCGCGACAGACAACAACAATTTGCTACTATGAGGTTAAGTGGAAGTAGCTCGGGCACGGAGCAGATTACAACCAGGATTAGTTTTAACAAGATCTATTAACTAGTTGAATATAAGGTAATAACAAAATATTGAAGCTCCTTATATCTGTGAAACTATTTATAGGATACATAAAGAAGAAGACATATATACATATAACATTGTACGACGACATTTTTGGATAATATAAACTTAAACTGATGATTTAAACTTCCTTCTAACATAAGAGAAGTAATCTATACTATAAATGACAATCACCCAGTAAAAAAACTGTTAAAAGAAGTCTTTCCAAAGCCTCATTATTTAAAATTTATATTCTTAGATCAATTAGTCATTAATTAATTAATTGAAGATCTTACATTACAAATTACTTTTCAATTTCATATTTAAACAATATAATACAACAATAATATGTTCAATATTGACCTAACCTAACCTAATGTAAATTAAATAGACATTTTATGTAATTTTCGTATAATTATATTATTTTTGTTGTAATTAACTATTTGAGCCAATTTTTATTTTTTTTATATAAATTATTTTTTAGTGGAAACTTGATTGATATATGTATTAATTTTGTGTTTTATATTTAAGAATATTAATTATTGTATGTTTCCCAAACAAATTAAATAAATAAACACAGTATTAAAATTAAAACAATAAGTTCTCATAGATTCTACACTCGTCGAATTACGATAAATCAATTCTACTCTCAATTAGCAAACAAAATAGAACAAACCCTCAAGGCAACACGTTAAGGTAGTGGTATTATTATTTCCCAATATCATTTTTCCATGTTGCCGCTAAGCCTCTGATTTCGATTGTGAGAATAACACATACACACTATAAGAGCGAGGCTTTTTCCGTGGAAGCTCCCTTGATACAGAATAAACACCAATCCCAGATAACGGGCTGTAGGGAAAATATCAACGCAAAAAGGTCCGTGAGGCTGTACCATTAAAACAAATACATAAACAATTACCTATTGTACATATTGTTCACGTATGTACATATTTGTTCAAAAACCAGCTTGTTATTGTTTGTTATTAAAATACAATTCAAAATTTATAAACTTTTTGTTTGTGACTTGTTAAATTAACATTAGTTCGTTTTGGTCAATATATACGAAAATGTTGTTATATTGGTACATTGAACTTTATAAAAAGGTGTGCTTCAAAATATTTCAAAACTAACCAAGTATTTCAAGCATCAAGGGCTGCTCATTAAAATATTTTCAAAGGATTTTCCTCTGGCCAGTGGCTGTTTACTATTTGTGATACAAATAGCTACTGCGTCCAGTCTACGAAATTATTAACTAGTTATATCATTTACATTTTGTTTACAGCCAAACCATATAAAGCCATAATTTAACTAACATTAGAGTTCACTCCAAACTTTTATGCTGCTCTTAGCAACAGATGGTTGTGTAATAGGTGCTTTATCGTACAAAATTGGGTATTGCATAGTCATTTAGCGAATTATAAAGAATCTGGAGGTGCAATAATGTACGGAGTATATTTATTTTCTATAAATTCATATTAATTTCCTTGAGGTATCTATATTTTCACACAAGGTACCTACATAGTTATAGTGACTTTAATAATGCCATATTACTGTATAACTTTGTACTAGCAACCATCCATAAATTTTAACACGGTTTTATTAAATTAACCTGTGTATATCAATGTAGCGGAAACTGTTAATCTAATTTTCACTGAGTTCCAGATGTCTCATTAATTTAAAGTTTGCATACATAAAGAACTATGATAGTCATACAATAATTTCATCAATACAATAAAATCACTATATATACCAGGGGTGGCCAACCGGTCGATCGCGGCTATTAATCCAGTCGATCGTGGCCATCCAAAAAACTCAAAAAAATAATACATTAAAATTGTATACTATAATCCTATTTCATTCATTTAAAATTTCAACAATTTTATAATTGGTTGAACGCAGAAGGTTTTTGTTAGTAAAGAGGAGATCTTGGGGCTAATCAAGTTGGTCACCCTTGATTCAGTATACCATATTCTGCCCAGTAAGAAAGGATTGTACAATATTACTCACCCTTTGGTTCCATCGGTGGGTTCCGCCTCCTCATGGTGCTGAGTTAAAGGCGTGGTTGTGGAAGGCGGTGAGAAGAAGACATCTTCCACATCTGCTTCATCTTGAGGAGTCGTCACGCTGGCACGAAAGGAACGCGACCATTGTGCCGATGTTGACTGCCTTGACTTTCTTGTCACCGCCTGATTACAAACACATAATATGTATTTCTAGCCGACCCGTGCCCACTTCGCTGGGCGCTACTCGAAGTAAGCTAACATATAACTGCCCGTA
Organism: Dendrolimus houi; assembly: GCA_039645545.1. NCBI lineage: Eukaryota > Metazoa > Arthropoda > Insecta > Lepidoptera > Lasiocampidae > Dendrolimus > Dendrolimus houi. The sequence continues at coordinate 14,897,254 of CM077129.1, forward strand.
AGAAAAACACTCCTTTCTCGAGTCAATCCCACCAGCGAGAATGTTTGACCCTGGGACTTATTTATTGTTTAGTCAGAGTACATCGATAAATCAACGCATCAACTCGTTTTTCTCGAAATTGATATTTCGCATTATTAAAATTTAATAATCACAATCAAGTATATACTGTATCACTTAGAATTAATGTGGTTTTCTACCGGTAAACTGTTTTTCAAAATCTATTCAGTAGTTAAAGAGATTACTTCTTACAAACACACGTGCCCACTTCACTGGGTGTAATTCAAAAATTAATCACAATCAAATATAACCTATATCACTCAAGAATAATATAGCATCTATCGGTGAAAGAATTTTTAAAATCGGTTGATTAGTTTAAGAGATTACTTCCTACAAACAAACTACCAAAGTCATAAACTCACAAACTTTACCTCTTTATAATATTAGTATAGATTTACTTGGTAATGTGGATATAGAGCGATCTAAATTTTATGACCATTAAGATTAGCTGCATAAGGCTACCCAATACCTAATTTTATATAAAAAAGAGTTTGTAAGAGTAGAGTATTTGAAATTATAAAACTTGACTAGGGTTACCAAGAAAAGATTGCCTTTTAGCGATAAAGCCGCCCATTGTAGGTACTATGTTCCTTTTTTTTCTTGTTATAAACGTTGGTGTCAGGGCTGGAAATACCGGTAAAAATGTGGTATCGTTATTTATGCTAATTTCCAATAAAGATAAAAAATAAATATCGTTATAAATCTTATCGTTATTTCTAGCTATTTTACCCGTAAAAAAATATAACGTTAATGCTATTTTTATCGCTAATTTTACCGTTATAACTATGTTTTGTTACCATCGTCGCTCTCTTTCACTCGCAAAGATTGTCAAATAGCACTGTGCTATGAGCGCCCGTAATATTTAGAATTGTGTTTGTCAATCGTTTCGGTAAGATGCACTCGTAATAAAGCCAATTCTTAAGTCAGATTATAGCCTTTGTATTATAAATACAGTAGATAAATAGAAACAAAATTGGAACAGCGCATGTGTTACCGGGGCCGCGTGTGGGTCGCGTGTACCAAAACCAAACCTCGCCACGAATGGCAATGTCGCATGAAATAACGTAAAAATTACCGATACCTATAACTTTATACATACGATTTTTAACGTTATATTATAACGTTAAAATTATAAATGTTGTTACCAAGTAATGGTACCTAACAAAATTATACCGGTATAGCAGTATCTTTTTCGAAAATACCGGTAATTACCTATATTTTTAAAGGTAATTGATAACGTTTTCAAGCCCGGATTAGTGTATAACTCTTTAGAGTTATCATCTATTTATAATTCCTTAAGTTGTAAGAAATAAATAAATAAATGTTTATGCACTCTTAGTAGCATATTAACTCCAAGTAATAAATAATGCGGACGAAGTCGCGGCTGACAGTTAATGAATTTTATTATAGTGTACACTCTGTGGTATATTAATACGAGAGGAAGAAAGAAAAAAAGAAGAAAGAGAAAGTAAAAAAAAACAATTCACCAACCATATCTCTAACGACGAAAAAGAAAAATCCGTTGTATACTCGTGTGTACCTACTCGATAAATATTTGCAGCAAAATTGGATCTTCACTAGTCAGGGGTGAAAAACATTTTCCGAACAAACATAATCCATCACTAAGTTTTTACGCTCAATATTCCAATAAAAATTTGGCACACGGTTAAAAAACCGCGGACCGTTTTCGATCTACAAAAAAGCCTTCATTCTGGTTCTTGCTGAAGCGGTTCAATTCTGAAGTCGCGTACTAGTTTCCTTCCGGGTGAGGGATATTGTTGGCTGAACATCGAGAGCCTTTGCCCATTATTTATGACCCCATAAAGGTCTGACTCAACCCGAAAAATATCGCCTTTTTATAATTTATTATAAGGAAATAACGTGCCTAATTCGTCGGCATATATTAAAAAATGTTCGTGTGAGGGTTAGATACCGACAGACATTTTATTGCACTTCTTCAAGCCTTTATTAGATTTAAAACTCGCCTTGAAGGTGCTACATATTTTGTTATTCATCAAACAACGAAAAATCAATTACACTTTATTATTTTAAACATAGCACTGGAAACCTTTAGGGTTTAAATCAATGGTATGGGGGTCTACGTCAGTAGCATTTAACAATTTGAAAAGTACTCAAGACGTAGAAATTAACTTAATTTTTTCTTATATAATTGTAATAATAAATATCGGTTGTGACATTTGACTTTTCAATCTATCTATATATTCCGTGCAGGAACGGAAAAAGAATACTAATTCCCACGGCCTGTCGTAAGAGGCGACAAAACAACCCACAGCCAGGTAGGGTATTTACCCGACTGGATGGCTACCACCCCTGGTCTAGAGTAAGCCGCCTTAAAAAATTTAAACTGGAACCTGGGTTCCAGTTTGCCCTTCAAGGCCGACAAGGCATTGGCAGCACCACTAGTATTGCTAACGTCCATAGGCGACGGTAACCACTTTCTATCACAGTTGGGCCGTCAGCCTGTCTGCTAAGCTTCAACAATAAAAAAATACCTATCAATTAAAAGAATGTGATAATAATTTAATGAATACATTAAGAGAGCTGAATTAAGGTTTAATTTAAAAATATCTGTTCTATAAAACTTGAAACGTTATTGGTGGAGTATGTTCGGTATGAAAGTAAGAGGATATATTTTTTTTATTGCAGGAGTTCAGCATTTCAGTTCATTATGCGAGCGAAAAGAATTTGGTCCGAAGGTATGTAATCTCATAATTTTACCTATAGGTAAAATTATGAGATTGAGATGAGATGAGATGATAAAAAATATCTACGTAATTTACGTGCGTAATATTTCCGGAAACTTGATATAGTTCTAATAAATAAATAAATAGAAAATACTTTATTGTTCACCACATACACATAAAGTAAATCATTTACAGTCATTTCATATCAAGGCAGGAATAAAGGGCGGCCTTATCGCTTTAGAGCGATCTCTTCCAAACAACCCGGGCTGTGGATTTTGTGAAAGCAAACGAGAGTGTATGAAGGTGGTGTGCAAATTAAATACATGTTATTAATAGGATACATAGATATTAGACAATACATAGGATAAAAAGAAAATAGACAATAACACATATTAGTATTATAAATATCAAAATATATACATTATTATTATGTGTATAGCAACAACAATATATATATATATATATATATGTATATATATATATATATATATATATATGTATATTTTAATATAATATATACAATATTAATATATATTAACAAATTAATATACATACAATTTGATATTAAATATTTATTAAAGTAAGAGATAATATTCTCTTACCAGTTTTTTGAAAGTGGGGAGTGGTTTTGCTTGTCTTATGTTTTTGGGCAATGAGTTCCACAGTCGAACAGCCTGCAGAGCGAAGTAGTTAGTGTAGAATGTAGAAGCGTGTGCAGGTATTTTTAAAGTAAGACTATCAGAGGAGCGCCAATTACGGGTGTGAGAAGTATGGAGGAATTCGAAACGTTCCTTAAGATAGGAAGGGGTAGAGGGAATAAATAGTATGCTATACAATAAATGAAGAAGTTGAGCATTCCGGCGAATGAGATTGACAACCACTTGAGCTTCTTACGATATTCAGTGACATGGTCATATTTTTTTTAACCAAATATGAACCTGATACAAAAGTTTTGAAGGCGCTCTAGCTTATTGAGTTGTTCTACGGTAAGGTCAAGATAACAGGCATCCGCATAATCAAGGATCGATAGTAAAAGCTAATATTACGTTTAAATATTAAATTGAAAAGGAAGTTATTCCAAAATCATATAAATCGTGTAATTCCAATCTAATTTTTAACTATGAACATCTAGATTTTTTTCGAGGGGAATAGTATTTTTTAAAAACTGAAAAATGTCGCCCCCGCTAGCTTATATTTTTACCTTAAACATCATCATCATTTCAGCCGTCAGACCCACAGATGGACACGCGTGCGTTTATGGTTTTTAACAACCTATGCCCTACGCACCCCGCGAAAAGTAATTTATGTGCTTAAAGTACTCGACGTCTTGGTGGTAAATGTTGCGTTAATGATGAGTTGTGTATTTGTCTGCGAAGTTTACATTTATGAAGTGGAAAGAAATTCCTTCAACGAATATGTGTTGAAACAAAATCCATGGCGTAGTCATTCAGGTATGGAATATTTTCAATTAAATGTTTGTCCAGGATTTCGTAGCCACGTGACTAACACGTTGGACGTTCGCTGCTAGATACAGAATCATTCAGAGTGCACATAATCCAGCACGCATCGATGTATTTATAAGATTTCTAACTTTGCCATTCGACTACGACACTCAAAAAGAAACTATAGTTATTATATGTACCAGTTTTAGTGTTGAAAGAAATAATATTAACGCTATTGTCAACTTTCTCTTATAAGTTCTTCAGACAGATGTCTAGTCTTAAGATGTAATAATCTTCGTGCTGTTTCAAGTAAAACAAATACAAGGTTATTGTTCTTTAAACAAAAGGAATTTACCAACTCAATTCAATTCAATTTATTTAATTTACTCGATATAGGTATATGTATATGAATATATATATGTGTGTGTATGTATATAATAGACAGCAGATAGGCATGTATGTAATACATTATATACATTCTAATATATAAATATGTTTAATGTGCCGGTAAATTTTAAATAGGTACCCTATTATCAGTAGATTAAACTTACTTGTCGGAACGTTGTAGTTTTTTAGCGCTAATATGTCTGTTATGAATAACGCGTTTATACAATTCATTTTAAAGAAACCTATACATTTCGTGTAACTCAATATGAATAAGACTGAAACAATATAAGTAGGTACATGATAAAATAATCATATAATTATTTTTCCATATATTTGACAGCTTTGAAACTTTTTTATTGTCAATTGATATCATTTTATACACTAGTTTTTTCCGTGAATTAGCTCACACGGGATTGACATTTATCGTTATATATTATTTCTAAACTTTCATCAAAAGCCGCTCAAAAGAATTGTGTGAAATAGCACCAAATATCTATCCTCAAATTTTTTCTCCTTTATAATATGTATTAATACGTACTGCATATACTTACACAATCAGTATTTGTAAGCTGTACAAAAAGGTTATTAAACGAAACTTAGCCCATATTAAAATCTAGCCATTTATTGATATTTGACATAGTAACAAAAGGGTATTTATAACTACGCGATTTAACTTTATGTGTGAAATTTTCATCATTACATATCTCCTTCAGTGGCGAACTTCATGCCTATCGATCGGCTCTCAGCCGATACGTAAAGAATCTATTTTCGACGAACCTCACTTTGAAGTTTCCCTGGTGTTAACAAAGCGTGGATAATGTATTTACCACATAATTAATAGATAAAACGCGTTCGTAGCATATGAGATTAAAACGCTCTATACGCACCTACATATACCAGGCCAATCAGAAACTATTGCGAAAAAAAGTTTTTATGTATGAAAGACTGGCCAGTTATAATATAGTTTGAAAATATTATTATTTCTAACTAAAAATAAGTACGTTCCAATTTCAAAATTTCCCTCCACATGGTTTCCGAGCTAATTTAAATTATCGTGTCTCATTGAAAAATGGGTCACCCTCCTTACAGCCCTGACCTAGCACCGCGTGTCTTCTTTTTATTCCCGAAAATAAAAAATCAGCTCAAAGGGATACAATTTTCGTCGCCGGAAGATGCGCTGTCAGCGTTTGAGCAAGCTGTAAACTGGTTTAGACGCATGAAACTTTGTATAGAAGCTGGTGGAGAGAACTTTGAAAAGATTTAATAAAAAAAATTATTATCTATCGAATTTATTTTTTAATTTTCGCAAATATTTCTGAATGTACCGCGTACATACGCAAATAAAACTATATTATTTACCTTAACTTCGTTCACGTAAAGTTCCGCTCGTTATCCCCTCGGCGATTTTGTATTTTGTAATAAAATACACCTATATAATAATAAAATACACCAAATAAAATCACCTCCAATACTGAATTAGATCCTGACCCGCAGCCTGGACCATCAAAGAAAATGAAAAAACAATGGCTGGAAAATTACTTTTTAAATATATAATTATGCTCAATATTATCTCGTCTATATACCGCCTACTGGGGATATCACTTAAAAAAACACGCTTCCAGACTCTACCTCATAGGTGGTGGGGAAAAGGTCCATAATAAATTAATAATAAACATAGGAATGTTAAAAAATGATAAATTATATGAATAAAAAATATATAATAGAAAACTAAGCCTAATGGTTCGTATTCATCGTATTCTTACGAGTATTCAAGAGAACCTGATCAACATCGGAACGCTGTAAAACCCAGATAAAGTAATGAAATTAAAAAAAAATATACTGGAAATTATTTGTTAAAAAACCCTCTATATGATTGCACTGATGTCATTTTATTGTAAAACGACCAGAAAAAGTTATAACGCTCAAAAGAAAATTTGTTCCAAAATTTTCAGTTATTTTTGTTTATAACTTTTTTATTTTCCATTTTACGATAAAAAGTAATGATAATAAAGTTGTAGACAATTTAATTTGCTACAAATTATGTCTTACAATTTTTTTTGTAGGGTTGCTAATTTACGAGATACAGCGTGAAAACCTTTTATAGCCCTTTTTCCAAGATGGCGGCTGGGGGACAAGGGTAGCGACTCCACAAACTTGAACTTAAGCTTATAATTACCCCCTCTACATATCAAAAAAACAAAATTGCGTCCTCTGAAAAACGCACGCTAAGGCCTAAAAAATGTAAGATTTCAATGGCCTAATAAATGTAATATGGTTTTCTTTTATCAAATGTACCCTCTTCAAAACCACTTTTGAAGCGCTATAAAATAACACGTAATTAACACATAGTCTTTTCTGACATGCAATTAGCATATCTTCGTTACGGTGCTCTATTTATAACAAGATCATATTCTGTGGCCATTAAAACCACACCGGATGGTTTAGGATTTCAAAAGTCGAGTGCTTTTAGTATAGTTAAAACAACTGGGGCAAGTCTGCTTTTAGATATTTACCTAACTTTTTAATGGCTAGGTCCAACACATGCGTTAAACATGTTCTGTAGGTTTTATAATCGCTTGATGCACTGTTTTATAAATAAGTTACTAGTATCTAATAAAAACCCTAACACAACAAATGCTTCCAATAGAGTTGGTTATTGTTGAAGTAAGAGCGTTCAAACATATAAATCTTTGGATTTGTGAAGACCAAATAAACGTTTTTTCTTTCTTTCTTTTTTTCTAAAATAGCTTCAATGTACAGGCTAATATTATAGATTCTATATCCTGTATAACATCACTCTACAACTTAAAGAGATGGAGCAGTAATCAGAAATGTTCAGCACTATGAGCAGGACAGTGGCTCCAAGTGAGCAAGAGTCCAAAGAAAAGCTTTGTAAACTAAAAACGTAAAGAACAGTCATACTTTTTTTGCATGAGCTCAGCAGACAAGCAGACAGCCTACCCGATGGAAAGCGGTTACCATCGCCTATGGACATTTGTAACACCAAACGGCTACCTGTGCTGCTGCTCACTAAAGGAAACTGGCCACTAATACCGGAATACAACTCAAGGTTGTTATGACGGCATTCTCTACATCAGGGGTGGTAGTCATCCAGACGGGCAAACACCCTACCAACTGGCTGTGGGTTATTTTGTTTTGCCTCTTACAACAGGCCACCTGGCCACAGGAAATTGTATTCTTTCTCCGTTCCCTGCACGGATATAAATTACGTAAAAAGAAAATAATGTAGCCTAATTATGAATAAGAAACTGATGATGATTTACATGTACATTATAAGTTTATATGCAAAAGGGTTTACAAAATGGACATAAGATACTTTTATTTCGGAAAATTATTTGGCTCCCGTGATATATAGATTCGAATTTTACACCGGTCAAAAAAAGCAGTGTTTTTTCTTCTTACTAGTATAGACTACTACTGCTACCACCAATAAACGATTTTGCCATTATCTTGATCGAATACAGTATACTTGCTAAGATCCTAACATTACGTTTCAAAGTCCGCTGACTAAAATATGCGACCTATGTTAATTGAAAATAGGTTGAGAGCTAAACGCGCCACCTGTGGCCTGACGTACGCCGGCAACAAATTACAGTTGTTGCAACTACTTTATAAAACTACTCTATACATAACGGATGTTTTATAGGGGAAGTCAGGATACTTCCCGTCCGGTTTCACGCCTGTACCGGCTTATATTGTTACAGTTCGTGAAAGTACTCTCAGTTTGCAAAAGTTTCACTTGAATATTTATGCTGTAAATTGTGTGTTAGTATTACCAAGATTATAATAAAAATATCATTGTAGTTATTTAGTTTAAAATTTAATATTTTATCCATAACAGTGTTACGAGTTACGGGACTCCAATTAAAATGTCGTTAGAATTACTATAGAATTTATTAGAACTATACAAACACGTATAACCCAGGTAGAAATAAATATAAGTATAACCGAACACAGCAAGTCCAAACGCAATGCAGAAGGTCGTAATTCAATAAAACGCGCAAAGTCCGTCACTTATTAGATTCCCGATTGCAGTACACACGTCTTGCTTCACTCGTGTTTATCGCTCGACTGTCTCCCCCTCCATCAGATCATCGTTTTATACTGCACAAATGCAATGACTCCGTATCTAAGTCGGCTTAATCCGCCACACCAGACTAATAACTCGGCCGCAAACTGCCATAAAAGAGTATAATAACAATGGGCTGTTTTCTAGTCACAAATTTTAAACATAAAGTAATCAAGAGAAGACGCTCAAGTAGTTTAAATACCGGCGGGTAATAAATGTGCTTTGTTTCAGATATGCAGGTGGATTTTGTTTTTGTTGAGAACTTAAGTTGTAACACTAGCATATGTTTGTGAATATGAGCTTGTTTGAAATTCCCTTTATATCTACTTTCAATTACTAGGATGTTCATAGGAACAACTTTACCCCGATAACCTTTTTCAATATTTACAAGTAGGCGTTGCTACAGGTACTATATGTAGTAACATTGCTGTATCATACACATTTATAATTGTGTCCGTTATTTATATACCTTTGACATATAGTGAAGGTTGCTTTATGCTGGGGCTTCATCTGCGTTAGTGTTAAAGATTTAGGCTGTGACCAAACGCGTCTTATTTAAACCGGTAAAAGATAACGTCGTTAACGCATAGCCAGTTTAGTATATATACATACTTTATCTGTCGCAATAAAATGTCGAAAATAACGCATTAAAACCACCGCTATATCTGCGTGAAACGACCTAAATCTTTAACACAAACGCAAATGAAGCCCCACCTTTAGCAGAATTTATCTTATATACCGATTTAAAACAACGATGACAGAAATAAAAAAGTTGTTTAACGACTGAAAGTAACATATTCAATTGAATGTACGTTCAATCAAGTTCCTCCTTCGTCAGTTCTCTAACATTTTGCTTTGAATGGCTCTTAAAGTTTCGACATCCACGCTCGCACTTTCAAATTTCATATACACTAATCAGGACATTTCTGAAATGCTTAAACCAAAGGAAACAATTATTCGTGTTTGCGGATTGACGACGCCCTTTTTCTTTTGTATTCTGCTTTCGCTTTGTTTACGGACTTTGTTATATTGCCTTCTTGTAAAACCCAAAACAGGTAACAATAAAACCCCGCACCTTAAAACTGATTTTTTACTTGTGCGCGTGTCATTGCGCTGTTAGCGAAAGTTTTTGCCAGGTGAATTTAGCCTTCTGGGTAATGCACCGCCGCTTTGGTCGATTGTACTTACAACAATAATATTTGTTCTAAATATTAGCTTTAGAATAAAAAGGAAATGAAGAATACTTACAGTAACAACGTAAGCAAGGCCGGTAAGTGTGAGCCTCGCAACGCTATCTTTCCCTGAGGGCGGCAGCGTTGGCGTGACTGGCTCCTCGAGCGGCGCCGGCGTTGGTAACACGTCGGGCCGCTCACGAGCACGCCCCCGCGCCTCTCTCGGCGCTGCTCCCGATGCTCCGTACATACTGCGGAACAAAATATCCCGATTGAAGGTACGAAGTATAAATACTAAGAAACAAAAACTTAATACTACATTTTTTAAATGTGTGTTAAGTAACAATATTGCAGCCCGGTGCCTCTAAATCTCTCAAGATCTATAGCATTGTCTAAATAAAGATTCAGGTTGACAATATCAAGTTTCGTACAACTTTAAATTATGATTATGGCAATCGACACTAATGGTTAGTGCGATATGAGGACGTTAGTAACGTCATAGTCATGTTACTGAATTATCTAAGTCTTGCAAGAAATGGAGGTAGTAAGAAAATAGATATGCAAGAAGATTAAGATCGGTAAACATGTGATAGAGAAATATAAATGGGAATCTTGCAGTCATTGTCTTTCTTTCTGCCCTCCTGCCTACCTACGTACTCAATTACTCTACATTACAAGGTTTTCAATATCCTTTATTATCAGAGAACCGCTAAATCATGTAAATAATGAGCAGTAATGCTTCATGTAGCAATTTCTATCATAGTCTTATACCAGAAAGTGTCATATGAAAGTATCCTTTAATGACAAGCCAGTAATAAAGCCAAAACTTTTAAGGGTCTACCTAAACGGAGTTCGCTATCTCGCTCGCACATGACCACATTTTGAAGATATAAATTTACAGAATTCTTACTATAAATACCTATTACAAAAATCTTACCAATAAAGTCTCGAATGTTTCACACAAATTTAATTTTGATTTCATATGCATTTTTATCTATAAAAATCAAATAAATGTAAAAAAGTTTTTGAAGTGAAACTTCTTTAGAATCGTTGTGATTTGAAACCCGATCAAACGAAAAAGCGACACTAAAAAGAGATAAACACATAAATATATAGGACTGAGCCTGCGACACAATGAGATACGAGTTTTAAATTGTACAACACAGATTAAAGAGTCAATAAGACCGATGATTAAACATAAGTCCAATTTGGACCGAAATAAAACTGATAATAATATTTTTAGACTAAAACAGTGAAAAATTGAAAGTGATACTTAAGAAGTTTATTTTGAATTATAATATGTCGATGGATGTAGGCTTAAGGAATTATATTTATATTAATAAAAGTTAGAGACGAATTATCTGTGAGTATATTCCCTGAAGTTTCACTTCTACTTCGTGTGAACTGCAGACAATTTTTTATCATATGAAACCTTGTCTGAATCAAAACTATTTTTTGTGAAACATACGCAATATTATTGTTGACATTTGTGTAATAAAGATTTGTCGTAAGTAAATTCTGTCAATTTATATCTACAAAAATGTGGTAATGCGTGAGCAAGATAGCGAACAACGACTAGGTAGCTCCTTAACTGAGCTTCGCGTAAGATACATATATATAGCGAGAAATAGAGAGAGATTACACTTTATAGCACACCAAAATATACAAATCCAAAAACAGACCATATTTCCAATATTTTCTAGGCAATACAATAAATAGGCGGAATTATCGCTCAAAGCGATCTTTTCCAATCTAAATCAAAGAAATTTGAATCAGGCGATGTAGGCGGTGCAGGAAAAAGGCAATAGATACATAAATACTTACATTTCAAAACACAAGTTATTATAATAAATGTGTTAGCATGATTATATTGTGTTAATCAGACAGCTATTTGTGGACAAATAATGTTTTCTGAGTAAATTTCTAACTCTTGGTAAGGATTTGGCCTTTCTGAGAGTGAGAGGCAGCATATTCCAAAGTTTGACAGCATGCACTGTAAAAGAATTACATAATAGAATGAAGTGTGTGCAGGTGTCATAATTTTTCGACACGTATGAGATTATGGTATATCTCATACGTGTCTATAGAAATTTATTGCCACACCCACTTTGACTAAATATTATCAGTGACGGAATCGTTTTTTAGATTTACTGGTTAATAAAAACCTTTATTCATCACTTCTCTTGTATAAACCTCACCTCAACCAAAGTGTGTAGGTCTTTGGCTCACGTCAAGCAGCAAAGTTCTTATACGAATCGGCAAATTTCACTAAAGATTAAGATGTTACACACAAAACACAACGTATGCTTAAAAACCATCGACATGTTACAATAATTGTTGAATTACTATTTTTTGGGGATTGAACTATACAGTAAAATATTATCCTTCTAGTTCCCCGCAAAAATTTAAAACCGTGTGATTGTGAATACATAGGGAAAGTCATCATTCATTATATAGGTATTTGAAATTGTGGGGACCACAACAATATGAAGCGAGGTAAATTGTACTCATAAAATGCGGTCCATTTTACGGTTTAATAGGAATAAGAAAATAAATCTGGCTTCCAGAGTAACAACATTTTTCTGGTCCATTATGACACCCAAAAGAACCTTTTTATGAATAATACCTACTGACCTACTTTAAATTCATTTTGTTTTTAATTTTAAAGATTACAATGGGGGTTGTAATGAGATAGGTATTCTTTTTTATGTGTAACGGAAGGTCTTGATTGTGCTTTGTTTTAACCTGATTTTAAATTAAAGAAAACCAGAAATTATTTTATTTATTGTTTCGGAAGGGACTGTATTTTTATGGCTCTTATTTATAACTCTTTGCCAAGTGAAATTATAAATGTACTTGCAATAAAATTCAGTCGTCTTAAAAAAAGTGGCTGATCCAAGAGTGTTTCAATACTGTAGATGGATTTCTCAAAAAAAGTGCTTGTCGTTATTATCCATATAGGAAAGTTTAGTAATTTATTTGTTAATTTTTAGGCATACATTATTTTTATATTTATTTTTTATTTATTACTAAAGCTTAGTTCACATGTTTCTAAATTAGAAAATTTTGTATATTTAATTTTAGTAGTAAAGTTATTTTGTATACCACTATGTGGTAGAATGTACTGTGCATCTACAATTGCATAACATATGTGCAAGAAAATAAAAAAACTACAACAAACAAGAAAATTATTGTTACTTTATTAAAGATCTACTATAATTTACTTTAAGATGTCTGCTAATGTTTCATTAGTATAAATAGGTACATACTTGTATGACATTAAGAAATACAATATTCAGCTACACTGTTACACACACGAGGTGAAAACCGAACTTATGTAACAGGAGCCTCAGATAAATTGTAGGTCTTTGACGTACGCCGAAGTAAGGGAGTTATTATAGCAGCTTGAAAAGGTATATTTCACTGAGTAGTTAAGATGTTCTATATAATTGTTACTCAAAAACTACCAATATTTTACAACTATACATTATAATCAATATTATATATTGTTACATGCCGTCAAAGATAAGCGCACAGCTGCCTATTGTAAGCGCAGTTTATTGTCTTCCCGGATTAGGAATTCTTTTGTGTTTTGAATTTGTAATTAAGAAAAACATGCTATTGTTTTTCTACTTGTTTTATAACCATCATCAGCGTCGAACTAATTCTTATTGTTATTGTTTTCGATTTTGTTAGCCGTTCGCAGGTGTGAAAATTACTATTTCTCGGAAACTCAGTGTGCGCGGCCAATTTCTTTGTACTGTGTAGTGAGTATAAGATAATGCCCGAATGGAGGGGTGGGCAGTCAAGCGACAGCTACGAAACGAGTAAGACGTTTTCGAGTACTCTCGATTAGTGATATAGACGACGGACTTTACGCGTGTCGAATTGTATTGAATCGTACAGTGTGAACTGGTTGTATCCAGTTTTATTTGTATTTGTTTTATACGTGTTTGTACAATTCTAATAAATTCTATAGTAGTTCCAACGGCATTTTTTTTCGAGTCCTGTAGCTCGTAACAATATATTTGAAAATAAAATTGCACATTATTCAAATAACAATCAAAAACTATTTCGTCTTATTTGTTTTTTTGGATTGTATGAACGGAAATTTTAACTCAGTTACACGTAAGAATACAAAATACCTATAAACGTGGATTCGTCACTAGCTCGCTGGCTCGGTCGGATCGTTGCTTTTAATTTTATTGTCCCGACGAGACAACACTGGGGATCCTATTGGCAACCATTTCTGTCTATGCCCGGATTATTCCGCTCCGTACTTTGTTAAGAGAGCTCGACGTATTAGACTCGGTTCATTTACTCTACGTGAATTATGTCATTTCGCAGAATCGACGGTTTAGTTAACAAATTGTCTTGTCGAATGTAAACAAGGAACCCTCGACGCAGAATATTTATGCCAAGAGATAGCTGTAGAATGATATCTAACTCCACCAGAAATAGCAGAACGGTTTTATATGTGTAGTGGATAAGAGGTAGGTAGTCTTAAGTTTTAATTCCCATTAAGAGGAGTTACTCAGCAGTTTTTATTATTTATGGTATATTACCTTATAAGAAATAATATCTACAATATTACTTTCTGGGCTTTCATTATTGGGCACGTAATACAAAGAAGTTTCAAGTAGGTTATTTTGGGCAAGTCACTTCAATCATTCTTTTCTAAGTATTCATTATATTTGATAAGTATACAACACTTCCAATTGTTTAGTTTTTAGCGAATACCTGAAATTCAAATTCCATATTATATAATTATTTCTTACTGTTGGTACTATGCGCTTTTGATCTTTTAATAAAAAAATAATATTAGTGCGCCCGCTAACTGACAAAATAAGTTAAAAATTGTGACTACCCTAAAAATTGTATCTTATCGACCAAAACGATCTGTTCTTGTAGTTATCCTAGTCAGAAATTTAGAGAACTTTCAAATTTTTTGACAATCTTTTTTCTAAATTATAATCGCCACATAGCCGATCAATATATTGTTACGAGTTTCGGGACTCGAATTAAAATGCCGTTGGAATTATTACAAAGTTTATTAGAACTATACAAACACGTATAACACAGGTACAAATATAACCGAACACAACAAGACCAAACGTAATACAGAAAGTCGTAATTCAATAAAACACGCAAAGTCTGTCACTATTAGATTCCCGATTGCAGTACACACGTCTCGCTTTGATCGTGGTTCTCGCTTGACTGCCCCCCTCCCTCAATCAGGCCATCGTTTTATCCTGCACAAGTGCAATGTGCCCGCCAGGCCGCGTGCATCGAATTTCCTAGAATCAGCTTGTACTTTAAAATCCGTGACACCTGGCTAATGATTACAATACAACAATACGTTCTCTAGAAACGTATGCCAATAAATAAGTAAACAAAAGAAGACGATCATAAAAGAATTACAATAGTTTCAATGTTATTAGTTCAAATTCCGACGGGTAATAAATGTGCTTCTACAAATCTGTACGAGGAATTTGTCTTTGTCGGCGTTTAGATTGTAACAATATATTTTAGGAATCAGTGAATGATACGGGGTTAAGAATAACTAAAGCGTGGTTGTCCTCTTATTATATAAGTACATGTTTTTCGCCCAATAGGTACTATTGTATCTTTTATTGAATTAAACATATTTTTTGGCTAAATACATTTATATCGGACTGTTTAATTTGACCAAGTTAACAATGAGAGTTATATATTTGTGCCGTTTGCTGTCGAGACGCTTGGACCGTGGGGTCCTGAGGCCATGAGCCTCTACCAAAATTTATCGAAACGACTCATTGACTCTTCAGGTGATCAGAGGGCTGGTGCTTACCTCGGCCAACGGATCAGTATGGCGATCCAGCGAGGAAACGTAGCCAGCCTTCTGGGTACCTTACCCATAGAAGACGGTGGTCTGGGCTCAGTATTCTACTTATAGTATTGAGGGACTATGAGTAGAATATAATACGAATAAGTTAAGTCTTCTTGCATTGTATTGTCCATTTGACCATATTCGTTTCAAAACAAATATCTGTTATATTAAGTACTTACCTAATATGATCATCATCTGGATGATGATCAGGCGGCAAGTCGATCCGGAGGTTGCCGAGCGCCCGCGCCGCGTGCCTTCTCCGTCTCTCATACCATAATCTCCTTTGTTCCCTTTCATTATCCCTTTGCACACCGAAGAAGGTCTGCGTTTCTCTCTTAAGATAATCTCTGACTGCAACGGTGTGAACGCGACGCAATCTAACTCCATCTTCTTGGGCCGGTTGAGGTATTGGTTCAGGTGGGGGTTGGGCGAGGGGAGCGGGGAGTGCGGAGACGATTCGGGGTGGGGATGCTGGCGCGGGTTGAGGAGCTGCTGCAGCCGGTGCCGGTGTGGACGACTGACACGCCAGCTGCGGTGCCAACAGACCCGCGCTGGAACGCCTGTAACAATTATATGAAACTGTTAATATTTTGCATTTCGTTATACAATCGGAATTCGTAGAATTAATCAATTAGACAAATAGCAATAGCAATAGAATAAATAATTGAGAAATGCGTTATTACTATGGTTTTCCAGAATGCTCAACCCTGCACAGTTTTAGAATAAATTAGCACGGTTATTTCTAACATCTAACTACAATAATACAATTTCCTGCGACCGAGCGGCTTACCTTAAGAGGCGACAATACAACCTACAGTCAGATGGTAGGATATTTACCCATCTGTATGGCTACCAACCCAGGTCTAGAGTATGCCGCCATAACATCAAACTGGGTTCCAGCATTAGTGGCCAGGTCCCAGTCTCCTTTTAGAGAGCGGCAGTACCTTGGTAGAAAATTTGGTGTTCCAAATGTCCATAGGCGGTGGTAACCACTTTGCATCAGGTGGGCCGTCGACCTATCTGCTAAAAAACTTCACTATTAATATGCCTAATGGATATGTATATTAATTCCAAATTTTGAAATCTAGCACACACATAGATACATAACTAGATTGGATTGTAATCCGGCCTCATTTTCAATCCTGCCGGATCCGACTGGATTTCCGCCAATCCGGCCGGGACCGGCTGGATCCGGCCGGCTTGATCTGACCTGGTTAACTTAACTTTTTCGTTCCAACATGGACCATTAATAAAGTGTAAAAATAAAACGATACATATACCAAACCAACTTTATTATGACTAATTTTAAAAAGCCAAAAAAATAAATTCTCAGTGTCAAAACAAATAAAATTACAAATTATTATAAAAGTCATCTTAAATAAAATCTGAAAAAGAAACAGTGTCTTTGTCTAACGTAATATTAACTTGTGGTTCAGTCTTCTTAGATTTTAAAAACAAAAGTAGAGAGAGATCAATATTATAAATCAAAATTAAACATAACATAATAACAAACTACCGAATCTATCTATCTAATGAATAGCACAACAATCACAATAATTATTCTTCATAATATTTTTACTCTTTAGTTTTTAAACAAACAACCAATTTTTTGTTTATAAAAACGATTTTAGGAAACAAATTGTGTTGATTGCGTCATTTGTCATCGACGGGATGTTCACCTCTATTTCCTAGAGCTCCCACGCGCAACTACGCAACGGTTCTCTAGAACGTTTATTCGCGTACAACAATGATCTGGAGGGAACTTCCCGCCGAGGTTTTCCATCTGCGCTACGACATGGGGTCGTTTAAAAAGGTCGTTATACAATTACTCCAAAAAATATTAACTCGCTACCTATTTGAGAATGGTATTCAGTTTTATTCTTATATATGATAGACTATAGACTCTATTAAATGAATAGCACAACAATCACAACAATTATTCTTTATAATATTTTTACTTTAGTTTTTAAACAAATAATCACTTTTTGGTTTGAAAAACGATCTTAGGGAACAAATTGTTTTGAATGTGTCATCTGCCAATCGACACGCTGCGGCGCGGGCATGCGGTAGTTCAGCTTCAAACGACTCGCATTATACTATATGATTATGGACTCGCACGCACAAGCACCACGCGTTTAAAGTACCTACTTATTCATGCAACGCGCGATTATTTTGCCGAAATATGTAATCACCGGATCCGTCATGTTTGTACCGGATCCGGTAAGTGGACATTGATGCCGGATCCGCCGGATTACAATCCCTATACATAACCATGATACCGAAACTATGAAAATCAATAGACACTAGGAGGTTTTAAAATTCCACATAAGGCATTTTTTTAAATCGATAATTGCCTACTAGTATAGTGTATATTTGATAGGGTTTCAACAAACCAGGTAGTTACAAGGCCAGCAGAAATCCTAAAAACCTGTAAAATCAAAACCAGTCGCACTTCAATAAAAATAAAAGGTATGCGGTACATAATTGACATTACACAGAGATACGGAGAATCGGGTAGGCGAATCTAATGGACTTATAAACCCTTAATTGGGCTTCTTGAGGGATACAGGATCGAAATTAACGTCCAGAAGACCTTAGCATTATTCATTTGTTTTGAATAAGCTCTAAGTCGTGTTTTAGTAAAACAATACATTATCCGATTGATATCACAGCATGGTTGACAAACATCAACGTAAAGCGCCTTTAGCCATCCGATGAGGACCGTCGGAATCCAATATTCCGGCAGGCCGTCATCGACAAATTGGCCGGGCTAATTCGGTATTTCCGATTGCAATTCCAGCACAAACAGGATGCGTTTCCTAGTTTTCATTGAGAATTTCATTTCATTATATATTTGTTTTATTAACCGATTAAAGATGAAGTAAATAAACAAACGTACATACACTGTTTCTATTATTTGGCTACTAACATAAACAAAAAAATTACCTACTTGAAAATACCCCATATCTCATAAAATAAAACTTGTTCAAACTTTGTATTGAATGCTTATTTACATCTACCTTAAATTTATTTTCAGATATTTCTATTTCCTAGTTCAAAAGTTAGGGACATACAAATATATGACCTTAGGTGAAAATATTTTATCGTCTATTGACTCAATTAAAAAAACTAATAAGAAATATCACTATGAATTTTGAAAACCAATCTTGCTCAACACGCCTGTATGCTTACAAATAAAATCCTGAGTAAGCTCTAATCATGTTGTTTTGCGACTTCACAATGGTATTATGTAGTGGTATAAAGATTCTTAATACCCTAGACTGTTAAAAGAAATATGGTAGATACTCTAATGTATAGTTGTTGAATTTAATGGTAATAATTGATTAAAGTCGTGGTAGCCTAGCGCACGCGTCTGAAACTCAAAGCGCGTGGGTTCGATCCTGGCCGGAATGCATGCACCACTTAGGCAGTTTTCTGACCTAACGTGCATATTGTTACAATAACCACGTGCTAACAACGATGAAGGAAAATATCGTGATACAACCTGCACATCGAGATAGCCGATATCTCAAACCTGCCAAACCAACTTGAACAAGAGTGGCGGGTATACTGTCTATTCCCCTGTAATGGGAGGCCGGAGCCCACCAGTGGGACATTTATGGGCTGTTATTATATTTATTTATTATTTTTTAATGGATTAAAATTGAATTTGATTTAAGTTTATCCATTTAAGACCAAAAAAAACAAAACTCCATAATTTAGATTATTTTTCTTTACTAATCTATTAATAAATTAAAATGTATTAAATTGTCCAAAATAAATATTCTTGGTGGAATTCCTTGTAGCAATTTTAAAACAATTTGCTACCTTTGCTACACATATTTTTGAATTATTAAGAATTTTAGAAGAGCGTAAGCTGGAGAATTGCCAAAAAACGTTATAACTAAGACAAATAACGAATATTCTTATAATATTGGCTCATTACTTATGCCGTCCCAATATCCATTAGCAATACGTATATAGGAATTACCTCAGCAGTGTATTAAACGGTTCCAGTTCCAGGTGCGTTTAAGTCCCGGCAATAATTTGCACTTAGAGACATTGAACGTGAATAATATGAAAATGTTGTAATATCTTTGATAAATATTTCTTACCTCGCGGCTGCGCCCCTGGTCAAACTCTAGTGCGTACCTCTTCTTTAAAGAACAGGCGTTAATACAGGTTACATTGTATTATATTTTTATATTGATGATATTTACCCTCGGAAGCTTTACTTCTTTTTATATCGTAAACTATCCCATCTCAAGGGATGTAAAGTATATTTGTCCATTTTCGGTATTCAGACAGATAGATCGAGTTACTATAGCACTGTTGTTTATAGATTATGAATTTTTATATCTATAAATTTGAGAAATTATTGATCTCCCATACAAAATTTTATCCCCTATTTCAACCCGTTCTAGTTTCATTTATATATAACCCGTCTATCTATCTATAAACTACATAAACGACCAAAAGTACCACAACTACCAACTACCGAAACTACCAAGACGACCAAATTGACTAAAATAAACAAAATTATGAAAATGGCAAACCACAAATAAAAAAACCTATATTTTTTTCTAGGATAACCTTTACATAAATCTATCGTATAATCCGGGATGAAAAGTATCCCATGTCTAACCTCAGTATTGAATTTACATATATACCGAATTTCAGTCAAATCGATCCATTAGTTTTTCCGTAAAAGCATAACAAACAAAAAGACAAATATATTTTTATCCCGGAAACTATCCCATTTTTCGGGATAAAAAGTATCCTAGGTTCATTCTCGGCAACAAATATATATATATATATATATATATATATATATATATATATAAATATATATATATATCAGTTCTAGAGTTCTGTCCATCATCTACCTCATGATCTTCCGTCAACAGGGCAATGTCTTTATTAACCTACATCTTTCTTCAAACAAGCACAAATAACACAAAAATAGTATCGATCACCCCAATCTAGTTTCGGATTTCGCTCACGTCATTCCCGCAATAATGCAGACACCTAGTTTCCATCCGTGTTCCAAACTGATTGCTATTCTTACCGCTTGTCCAATATCTAGCTGATATTGCACAACTAAATCAAGTGGAATTGGCTTTTTTAGACAAAAACGTCTTGAACGATGGTTTATTTTAATCAACGGTGTAACAACTTAGCTATAGATATGAGAAAATTTAAATATTAACTTGATACGTCAATCAATGATTTAGAGCGACCCGGCAATATTATAATAATATTTATTATTATAAAATAATGAATTTTTATATACATTTTAATAAAATGTACAAAATTTGCTACTAAATAGATATATGGATGATAATAGCCCATAAACGTTCAACTGCTGTGCTCGGGCCTCCCATTATGTATGAATAGACAGTATACTCGCCACGCTTATCCAACGCGGACTGGCGGGTTTGATACATCGGTTATCTCGTTTATTCACCGTCAGTATTAAAATCTATCAATCCCTGCCAAAGGTTGCCTAGCAGAGATCCTTTTTTAGCGATAAAACCAGCATCTGTATTATATATTGCATTTTTTCTTTTCTGTTTTTTTTATAGCTGGAGTACGACAGACAGGCTGACGGCCCACCTGGTGGAAAGCGGTTACCGTTGCCTATGGACGTTTTCAAGATCAGAGATGTCACCAACGCGCTGCCGGCCTCGAAGAAATGTTATGAAACCTTTTTTGAAAAACTCCATATCGTAGCGCTGCGGGAAACCCCCGGCTGGGAGCTCATTCCAAATCCTCACGGTACGCAAGAGAAACGTTCTACAGAACCGTTGCGTACATGAGCGAAGTAGCTCAAGGAAGTGGGGGTGAACTCTCAATCGATGGCGAGCGGTGCGATGGTAGAAAGAGGACGAAGGCACCATTCTAAACAGTTCTTCGGAACACTCCCCGTTATACAGTCGGTAGAATACGCAGAGAGAAGCAAAGTCTCTCCTAAGGCCAAGCGTATCTAGACCGTCTGTGATTATGGGATCACCTACAACGCGAACGGCTCGACGTTGAATACTGTCCAGGGGATCAAGTTGGTAGGCAGGTGCTCCAGCCCAAAGGATCTTTATCTATGCTTAAAGGAAGTTTTAAAGGATGTTTATCTATGCTTCGGTGTACACTAAAGAGTTATCTATCTATCTCGTTGTGCAGGTTTCATCACGATGTTCTCCTTCACTGTTAACACATGATAGTTGTATTTAACAATGTGGAAAAAGTATAACACGCTGTGTGCACGTTTACTTCTAACTCTTTAAAGAGTTAATACTACATATATTAACTAGCTGCAGTTCACGAAAACGATCGCGTTGTATTACATTCATATCTTCTGAACCAGAAAGTGGAAATTCATCTATTAATCCCTAAAAATTTCAATTGAAATCCGTCGAGCAATTTCGAAGACTATTGGAGAAAATTCTAAATATGTATTTACCACTAGCTGATGCCCGCGACTTCGTCCGCGTGGTGCGGATTTTTAACAATCCCACGGGAACTCTAAAATTTTTCGGGATCAAAAGTATCCTATATGTTGACCAGGGATATAAGCTACAGTCGTTTCGGAGATTAGTCGGTACAAACAGACAGACAAAGAGACAAACAGAGAACATAAAATTAAAAAAAATCGAAATTAGTTCCATTTCACTTCTTACATCCCCCTGACTCGGTTTTTAGTATTTTTTTTCATTGTACAGAAATTCGACCTCTTCAGTTTTATTATATGTATAGATTACACATAATATAATTAATAAGTAATGTTTCCATACATTTTGGCATTTATTTTGAAATTACAAATAGACATTTCAGTTTTATTGAAATACATTTTAACCAAAACTTACAGTACAAATAACCAATTAATGTTATGTATTATTGGAATAGTATGAAATCGAGATGATAACTTGAGTAATCAATATAGATTATAGAGATAGTTCCCATTTATCTAAATACGGGTATATCCACTTGACAGCGCTCTAGTACGATTAATATATTATGTCCAATAATTCCAAGGTAATTTGTGTGGTATCAGAGATCAATTACTTAGAATTAGAATAGTTAGAGGCCGTCGTGTATGCATGCGTTGATTGTATTAAGTTTAAATGTAGTAACATATTTCAAATAATATAACTTAAAAGTTAAATGAAGTCGATTTTCATCGACAGTAAGGAGTTGCATCGACAATACTATTAAAAAAAAAAGAAATTAAACAATATGCAGTGTATTTATGTATTTATAAAAAATATAGAAAGGTATATATGTCTATTGCAGAACAATACAAAAATAAACTTTGACTAAAATCTTAAAAATAATTTAAAATTATAGAAATACAAAAGACTGTTTAAAAAAATAGAGTGAGTAATATAAAGATATATTTAATTACTTTAATTAAATCTACATTATTTAATATAAGTGTGTAAATCCACAAATAACGTTAAAATATATCAATATTTTTTTATTTAGTAACGAATAGAGCTAGTATATATGTAAAACGTGCACAAAATAATCGTATATAATATTATCTTGAAACTGACTAATTTTTCCTGTCGTATTTTGCATGCTGTAGCTCGTAGACGCTTCTGATGCTACACCGCTACGAAAGCGTAGCACATTAATTTGTAATTCACGACACGAAGCCAATAACTCAAGCTGGAGCCGGTAAAAGCAGCGCGAGGATATATTAAAAGAATGCCGGCTAATTAACATAGCGATTTACCATAATATCCTACCGTATATATATGTGTAGGTATTTAATGCCTTTAGTATATGACGTTAATTTAGTGCAGTCTCTCTTATCGATAAAAACTAAGATAAAACTGTGAATAAAAATAAGAAGACCAACAGGAGTTATATGGCTGGTTCATTCACTTGCTTTACAATCGGTAAAGATTTGAGATTACTTAGATGGAGTTTATGTCAAATTTTAACCGGTAGTAAGACAAGTGAACGGTTAATAAGATATATGAATCGGCCATTAGTCTATATATATGGGCACTACTCTAACTGATAGAGGGATAGCCATAGAAGCAAACGAGTTCCAATATAGATTTATTTACCACTTTTTCTCCTAACAACAGTGATAATGTGTTATGAAACGTATTCACTAATAGTTAATTTTAACATATAACCTTTAAAAATATTCCGTACCAGAACTTAGAATGACAATTTATAAAGTTAATATCAATGGCTCCATCAATTCAATATGGATAATCAAACTGATTTATCCAGTATATACTGGAGTTTAGAATTAGTTAGAAGTTATCTCATATAGCCTTTGTTATACATACATATGTGGAGGTGAAATTAGTGATAATGTTCAATAAAATTACAATGTCAGCTCGATAAACAAATCTTTAATCTTATATACATCTTGTTTACGTCTTCTTGGAAATCATCTTTTTAACATTGTCCAGCCTTCTTCATCACTCAAGCTCTCTACACACGCTCCCATTCGATTGTCTTTTGTCTTTTTCATTCCATCGTCAATTGTTTATATATTTTTTTCATACATCATCTATTCTTGAAATAGATGATGATATGATATGAAACGTTCTGTAACCAACATATTACCAACCGCAATGTACCGTACATAAACTCACTAGTCTGAAAGTTATAATTAAACTAAAAAACTGGCTACTTACCTTTGCACATGGTACTACCAAAGCACTGTTGTAATCTATTTAACTGAATATAACTGTACTGTACATACATAATTACACACATGCACACACACACATTCACACGAAGCGCGCGCGGGCGCGCGCTTACGCGAATCATACACGCTTACTCACTAGACATAACACTCTGTTACTGATTTGTATTTGTTAAAGTTTAAAACTAGGGTACATACTAAGGTGAGAGGGCACTGATACCAAAACCAGAGGTTTCATGCCTAGCTCGGGAATTAGGGACTTCAATAAGTTACTGTATCACATTTTTCTGCATTAAATATTATTATTATTTTCAATCACACCTCGTTCGGAAATACACTATACAATATAACACCAGTCATGCATTCGGAAATATTTATAAACCTACACATACTGACCTCATATTTATATATTAATAACTAACGGTCCCGGTAGACGTTGTACTACCCTGAAAAATTAAAAATTTAGGACCCGATTCTAGTCTCTCCTAACGGTTCCAATTGTGAATCTAAACCATCTGGAGACCCACTAAAACACACACAAAAAAAAATCATCAAAATCGGTAAAGTTGTTCTCGAGGTATGCGCGTACATACATTTCTAAGATTCATTTTTATTTATATAAGGTAGAGGTAGATAATAACACTATCCTTAGACAGTCTTAAGGTTTTTGCTTCTACAAAGATGCAACCCAAAAAATATTCAACATAAAGCACATAAGCTTTCTTTGAACAGTAACATCAGATTCAATAAAAGCTTCCCTTTAAGTATTGAAAAACAAAAGAATAAATCACGATCATATCCTTACAGATCCTTCAGTTTAAGAAGTTCATTGCCTCCACTTTTAAATGTCTGTAGAAAAAGCATCATCTCAATAATTTCTTTCGCTTTCATTATTCTGTCAAAGTCGGATCAAGAATTTAACAACTTTTATACACTATATCTTGTATGTCTCAAAGATCATGGGCCATAAAAATGGACTTTTGGCGGGCTTGCGTGTGACCATGAGAAGGCCAACACCTAGAGGCCCCTTGACAATTTGAATGTAAATGTGGCGTGACACTGACCGACTATTATCCCTGTCTACACCATATGAAAATGCACCTAAGGACAAGCTCCGGTCACTGTAGGATTATTTCAGCAAATGAGAACAAAAGGTACCTGGCTATTGGGATGAACTGCTAATGGAACTAGGGATCTGGCACTATAGGGATTATGGCGTCTACCTGTCGCAATGTTCGCGGAACATGGATAGAATGGGCAGGCAGTGACTCGACACTCCCTGCATCGGATTGGCAAGGGGCAACATGGGTATGAGTGGCTAAGGGGTGTCGAGAGGTGGGCGCAGGTTCGCCGAAGCTATTTCCGATATTATGCCATTTGTCACTTCTGCCTCTGGAGCTTGAGTTTTGGCTCTAGCGATCTCCACTTCGTGCCAGCTGGATAACCAAGGCAAGCACGGAGGCGGGCTTGCCTTGGTCACCTAAGGCTTGTATAATTATTAAAGTTGGAAGTTCATAGGTACAAAAACTAATCATATTTGCTACTATATACCTTCGACTTCGTTCATGTTTAGTAGAAATCTCACGAGCTACTTTTCCCAATTTCACAATATAAACATACATCCTTTATTCTCATAAAACTTATACAAATCATATTACATTGCAAAACCCACCGTTTTCACAAACTTTTCTAATCCATGCATAAGGTTCTCTGGAAGAAATTGCTTTTAGTGATAAGAATGACTATTGTAGTCTGTACTTTTACTTCTGGAATTGTATTTTAATGTTATGCAATAAAATATATTCTATTATATTAAATCAACCAAATAGCTTTGGTGTAATATTATAATACGAGTAACAGCCCATAAACTTTTCACTGCTGGGTTCGGGCCTCCCACTACAGGGGGACGGATACGCGCTTGTCCAAGGTGGCTTGGAACGTTTGACACATCGGTAATCCCGATGTGCAGGTTTTATCAAGATGTTTCCCTTCACCGTTGCTAGCACGTGTTAATTGTAAAAAATCACATTAAGTCAGAAAATTGCCTAAGTACCTAAATGGAGCATGCGTTCCGGCCAGGATTCGAATCCGTACTCTTAGAGTTTGAGACGCCTTCGTTAGCCACTACGCTACCACGACTACAGCTTTTGTGTGATAGATAATAAGTAATGAAACCGTTTGTATCTGTTGATATGTAGATAAACTACATATAGACTTCATTCGCATTAAATTCGAAAATGCCACAAATAAACAATTACTTTCACATTTATTTACATGTAGCATATTCTCCGTAGGTTAATTTTTGGATGCTTCTAAATTTTTTGTAATACATGTATGTATGCTAGGTAACACAAAACATAGCTACAAGAACACTTTAGGGCTTAGGGACTAAACTTCAATAGGATCCCTGAGGCAAAGTCGTAAAAAGGTAACAAACAAGGTTACTTTCGCAAATATTAAAGATTAGCGTAAAAGTTATATTAAAATAATTTTGCATTAAAATGTACCTCTCAATTAAATAATACTCTAATAGCTTTGAAATTATATTAAGTGTATAACCAAATTTGAGCTACGTAACCTTGGCACGTGACGTGGAACATTAGTCCTTTACAATATTCTAATTACAACATTTATTTTATAAGTTTTAATAGAGTTATGTGTACTTTCAAATATTAATGTCAAATATAGAATACTGTTAATACGTTCAAATCAGAAACAGTTAAAAAAAATAATCTGGGGCCACACTTGCGGTAATGTTAATGTCATTGACTGTGGCCAAATGCGTTTTATTTATAAAGTTAAAAATAACGCCGTTAACGAATAGCCACACTAGTGTATATACGTTATCCGTCAATATGTAACGTCATTATCAATTAAAAAGAATATCGCATCATAAATAAAACATTGCACCCATCGCCACATCCGCGTGAAACGGCCTATATCTGTAACATGATCGCAGGTGCGGCAGCAGAATAACATAACATAACACAATTCTTTATTTCCTCTTTAAGTACACGGTGAAACTTAAAACTAGTAACAATATTAAGTAAGAGACTAGTGCCTGAATTAGGTTAAAAAGAAACCTGTAGTACAGGTCACCAGGATCAACCTGTTGGCATAATTGGTATAATTATTCTAAGTAATTGTGTTACAGTGAGCCCTTCAAGTGCTTGGGTGTGATGTGTTGTCCGTGTATCTATCTATAAGTTCGCATAGGTGATGTCTGAATAAGTATGTGTGATTGAGCAAGAGTGAATGAGTCAGGGAATAAATAGGTATGCAGTATAGGAAGTAGTGACTTAGAGAAAAACGCACCCGCGCCTCGTTCTAATAATGTGGATTCGAGTACCAATAAGT